>CM053146.1:31331430-32581430 GCA_028571685.1 Heterohyrax brucei | reverse complement strand
ATGGATTGGACTTGGCAGTGCAGAGTGACCATATATTGGACGCACTTTATGATTCTATGCATCTATAGGATATCATCTTGGTGACCTCTGGCTGGAGGAAGGGGAGTGGATGGAGAGGAGGGGAAAGGAGGCTGTTGGGAGGATGAGACATGTATGGAGCAGAGAGGAATAGTGTGCAGTGACCGGACAGGGAGAGCAGTGGAAGCTGCGTATAGGTGGGCATGTAAATTTATATGTGAATGTACATTTTCACTCAGTTGTGTTAAATAAAAAAAAAAAAAGAAAAGAAATGGAAGTAAACTGCCCATCCAAAGAAGGACTGTTTGAATTGTGATATAACCATCCCATGTGATGATGTGCAGACATTAGAAAGAATGAATTAGAGCTATTTCATAGGACCTGGAGGGCTTTGAGGTACAAATGAAAGATGTAGAAATGAAATTCCTCATATGTTTTATATATGTCTGCATGTAAAGGTATAATTTAATAATCTACGGCACTTGGCTGACATAAGATTACTGAAGTAAAAAAAAAAGGAAGAACACGATTTGAGTTGCTAAAAAGATAGCGTATACCTGTTTTGACTCATCTCACATTCTCTCAGCCGCATTTTATGCCAATCACTGCCTTGGTCGCTCAGTGGTTAAGGGCTCTCTACTAACCAAAAGGTCAGTGGTTGCAGTTCACCAGCCACTCCTTGGAAAGACTATGTGGCAATTCTGCTCTATCATCTAGGTAGTTATGAGCTTGAGTTCACTTGATGGCAAAGGGTGACTATAGCTGCTGGCTTCGGGCCCCCTCCCATCAGACTCAGTGCTTATTCTCAATTGGGCTTCTGATACCACTATGTGAAATACCTCCAGAATCCCACCTCACATCCACCCATGCATACACAACTTAGGTGTCTGAGGTAGCAAACACTCATATGGCAGCCTTTGACAAACGGAGTTCATTAGCTGGCAGGGAATGAACTGTTGTGGTTTTTAAGGTAGGGAATTCTGAGGTGCCTCCCACAACTCTTCAGGCTGTTCCTGATGGACTCTAGGCTCAATTGCCTACAGGAGTGGCCAGCTCCGTAACTGAAGGACTAGCATTTCTTCCCTCATTATTTCACTTTTCTTTCCATCAATTCTCACCATCTCTACCCTCTTTTGTGTTAACAGTTCTCTTCGGATATAGCACTAAGTCATTCTTTCTAATGTCTGCACATTAACCCATGGGATCCTTTCGATCATTTTCTAAAACAAATTCCCTCCACGTAAGCCCTAGTCTCAGTATCTGTTTTCTGGAGAAAACCTAGGCTAAGAGAATTGGTTCTAGAAATTACCCCATAAGGAAGAACTGTGAAAGAAATGGTAGATTTTGGGTTGCACATGAAAGAGTCTTCCCAACTTCCGTGCTGTACTGTTACCTTTCCCTCAGCTGATACCTGTGATCTCAGGGGTGGGAGGGCAGAGTAGGGTGTGGCTTATGACCAACTAACATAAGAGGAAAGAATTTGAACATTGCTCACAGATGGGTAGGCTCAGCGTGCTTAACAGACAGTGGGACTTTCTACACTGTAGCCCTTGAGGACAGTGAGGAGGGAACTCTTTTTTGTGAGCCAGAGGGGTAAGTAAGTAGTACACTTAATGTGTGTGGAGCAGAGGAGATTTGAGGTGTGGATATACATGGTCTGATGATTACCTTCACGAATTTATCGTAGAAAAAGTGCTACTTACCTCATTGCTGAATATAACTATAGTCACTTCCAAAGTACTCCCGCTGAGAAGCTATGCACTGATGTCAGTGCCTAGTCCACCCTTCAAAGCAGTTTTGGAACTCTTTTTCTGGAATGCCATCAGAGCTGTTGTCACATTACCCTTGATGTCCTGAGTGTCAGCAAAATGTCTTCGTTTCAGTATTTCCTTATCTTCAGGTAAAGAAAGCAGTCATCGGGTGTCAGATCAGGTGAGCAGGGTGGGTGCTCTGACACATTTACTTGTTTAGTGGATAAAAGCTCTGTCACAGACAGTGCCATGTGAGCTGGTGCATTGTCATAGTGCAAGAGCCATGAGTTGTTGGTGAAAAGTTCAGGTTGTTTTAATTTAACTTTTTCATGCAACATTTTTAGAAGTTCCAAATAGTAAACTTTGTTAACTACTTGTCCAGTTGGTACAAATTTGCAGTGAAAAATCCCTCTGATATCAAAAGAGGTTAGCACCATCTTTTGACTCTTGACTTGAACTGAAAGAATTGTTTTGGAGAATTGCCTGACTTCTGTTGTGCACTTTGACATTTTGTTTCAGGGTCATATTGGTACATCCAAGTTTCATCGCCAGTGATAACATGGCACAAAACATCGTCTTACCCCTTCAAAAGGTCTTGGCAAACTTTGATTCTCCTTTGCTTTTGTTCATTGGTGAGCTCCTTCAGGACCATTTTTGCACACACTCTTCTCATACCAAGATTTTCAGTTTAGATTTTCCTGTTTCTGTATTGATGTTTACTTGGTCTGCTATGCTTTTACAGTCAGCTGATGATTTTGATACACAATTCAACCTATTTTTGCAATGTTTTTGCCAGTTCTGCTCATTATTGGATATACTGATTTCTGTTCATCAGTGATGCTTTCTCTCACCTCAGAAAAATGTTTAATCCATTTGTATACTGCTGTTTTCTTCATGGTATTAGCCCTATAAACTTGGACTAACATGTCGCTAATTTTACTTCCATTCTTGCCAAGTTTAACGAGAAATTTAATGTTTGTTCATTGAACTAATTCAGGCTTCGACATTCTCACAATGGCACACACAAACAACAACAATAATGAACACCACTCAGTGAGACACCACCACATGAGAATAGGAACTGACCTGTGAGACACTAAAATACCAAGATTGTGAAACCTTCCTGAGATGTTTGTATAGTGCTGCCAACCTAAGCACACGCGGCAAGTTCGCAAATTTATCAGACCTGGTGGTACTTGGCTTCCTGGCAGTGGTAAGTGGCTGGTCTGAGTAGTCAGGTGCATGAAAGGAACAAAACTGAAAGTGAAGAGTGAAAAACATTAGTGGAAGAGGCAGTGGGTAGACCTATGGGAGCGGATACAATGTGAAAGGATAGTTGTGTCTCATACAGCGCTCACCAGAGGGCATCTGACACATCAGAGGTCCCATGAGTAGCTGTTAGCCAGCTTCTCTCCTTGTCTGCTCAAGTGCTTGTGCAACAAGTACCTGAACTTCACACTTGCATAGATCAAGGCTATACATATATCCAGTAGGGTAAGCTGCTTCTTATTATGGCCAGTTTATCTACCGCTACTGACTAATGCTTACTCTTCAGCAGAAAAGACCATAGCAAGTTCTCATTGTAGTAGGCCACTCAAGAAGACCTGACAGTCAATTGGTGGCATGTTGATTCATCCTGGTGCCAGCCAAGTGCCGTCAAGTCGCATCCGTCCTGTGGGGGGCATCAATTTATTCTTATTAGGATTTATACCTTATCAAGATATGAAATGCCTTTCTCTGGTTGTCAGTATCACCATCTAAGGGCTTACTGAGTGTATGGCTTATCAATATAGACCTTACATGACATAGTTTCAGACAAAAGGACCCATTTTACAATAAGAGAGGAACATGAATGTAGGAATCACCAGTTCACCATCCATTACATTACTTGGAATCTGACTACTTAACAGAAACATGGAAAGACTTTCTTCAAAGCCCTTTTAAGACGCTATCTTGAGAACAACACTCTGTGGGGTTGGAGTGTATCCTTTAGGATGAATTATATGCAGATAACTAACAACCAATACATAGTCTCTGTTCCCAATAGCTAGAATATGTAGATTCTGGAAACAAGGGATGAAAGTAGGAATAGCCACTCTCACCATTATTCACAGTGACCCTCTGGGAATTTATACTTTCCATCCCGTAACCTAATATGCTCTACTGAATTACAAGCCCTTGCTTCCAAATGAGAACACGCTTGTAACAGAAAATACAGTAAGAGTTCAGCTAAACTTGAAGCTGTAACTATTTTCCGGTTATTTTGGCTCTTTATGGTAACGGAACATAGAGACTTAAATTGGTGGGGCTAACCAACCTCGATTATCATAATGAGCTAGGGTCACTGGTCTCCAATAGGGTAAGGAAAGAACTTAATCTGGAAGTCAGAGACATTGTTGTCTTACGCTAAGAAATACCATGAACCCTCACAGAAATTATAACCCAGTAGGGTTTAAAACAATGAAGGCTCCAATTCTGCAACAGTTAAGGATGAAGATCTGGTTGAAGGTGAGAGAAATCTGGACTGGGTGCTGTGTAATGACATGACAACACTATTAGGACCATGCACAGCTCGGGGAGCTGTAGCTTGGTTTGCTAACTCTCCTGTATTTAATGTTTTGTAGAAATTGACACTAGCCACTAAATTAAAGACCTTGTGACTGATTGAACTCTAGGGGTGGGCATGGGCAGATCTGAGAGGCACAAGGAGAACACTATTAGATATCTCTCATGACACTTGTCTTTGATTCTTCCACTTCCCTTTTAGTGTGGCCACGGCTACAGTTGTCAGGTAGACTAAGTCAGCCTCTTCCTGCAGCTGCACTTCAGTTCTTACTCTCTGCTCTGGGCCTTTCTGACTCCAGTTGTGGGAGACAACTGCTAAGCCAGTCTGGTACTGGTTATTCATGGGCTGTGTAGGAATCAGAGGGAATGAACACTGTATATGGTAAACTTTGACCAATGGAAGATAGAAGCTTGTGAGTAAATGCTTCCTTCTTCCTTCTCCGAGGTGGAAAATTCTGAGGTGCGTTCCATACAGCTCCCTTGAGAGTTCTGGGGAGATTGGGTCTCAGGTGCCCACAGCAGTGACCTGTTCAATAAAGTACCTTTGTGTCAGTTTTGCTTCCTTTCCTGTTTTGCGCTTTTCATTCCCTCACTCCTGTTTGCTTGCCAGTTCCCTAAGTAAATGACTCGCATGCCAACTGTTAATCCAGGTTCTGCTTTGTGACTTAAATGCATACTTTATCTGTGGAAAATAGACACAGGGGTGGAGTACTGATGCAGGAAAGAACAGAAAGATGGGAAGGAGGTCCACAGGAAAAAACATATTTCATTAGGTTATAGTTTCATAAAATTACACAGACATATGCATGTTTGCAGAGCTCTGGTGGCACACTGATTAAGAACTATGGCTGCAAACTGAAAGGTCAGCAGTTCAAATCCACCAGTCACTACTTGGAAGTCTCACAGGCAGTATTACTCCGTCCAGTAGCGTCACCATGAGTCAGAATTGACTCAGTGACAATGGACTTTTTTTAAATGGATGCATGTATTCATAAAGAGCTATTTGTAGAAATGGTGACTGCAGTATGAGTGCTAGTCAGCTTAGTGTAATCACCTTAGGATAGTAAGATATATTTTAAAAAAATATTTACTATATTTTTTAATAGAAGTTGTTTGAATATTTACGGGGAACACAGGATGTTTATACACAGTGAAAGCTATGAGAGTTGGAACTCAGCAGGACTGCCCTGTTTTTCTGGGTCTCACAAGTTTTCCACCTTTGACAGAGCGTGACTAGTCTTACCACTTTCCTATGGCCTTGCTTTGGGGAAAATATTTGAGTTTTCCTTCTCTGACAGGTTCCTAACCTTACACAGTGTCTGTCTTTTACAAGTTTCATTATAGTCAAAAAATATTATTAGGAGATGGTTATACATGGTGAAGAAAAAAGTAGACCTTATGCCAAGGTAGAATTATTTTCCTAAGCATCTGGACATGAACTGCTCCCTCCTTTCTGAAGTCAGAAGACAAATCCTTCTCTATATATCAGCTCATGTAGACAGAAATTCCAAGAGCAACCTCAGCCTATTAGTTCCACTGCAGGAGCCAAATTTCAGTTCGGACTCAACTGAGATCCCTTCCTATACATATACCATACAAAGTCTCCCGACCTGCTGACATCAGATGAATCAAACACCACCTTCTAGTAAGGAAAAAGAATGTCCTGGGTTTGTGGAATTTAGTATGTGCTCAAATGTTTACTTAGGACAGACAATAAGGGAAGATAACTAGACTCACAAATTACAAGGAAAAATTATGCCTTCTCTTTACTATTATGAAAATTCAGATGGCATAGTGCGGTCAAGTTCTACGGCTGCTAAACAAAAGGTTAGCACTTCAAACTCACCAGGCACTCCTTGGAAACTTTGTGGGGGAGTTCTACTCTGTCCTATAGGGTCTCTTTGAGTCAGAAATCAACTCAACAGCAATGGGTTTATTCACTATTATGTCTCCCCAACTGAACAAGAGTCACTACATGTGATATTGTTGTTGGCTGTTAGCTGCCATCTAGTTGACTCCTGCTCCTGGTGACCCCGTGTGCACAATTATCATAATCATTGGTATGTTCAAGTCTGTTGTTGGGCTATTGTGTATTCTGAGTGTCTTCCAGTCTAGCAAAGGCATCTTCCACCACTGTATTGGACAATAGTCTGTTATGATCCACAAGGCTTCCACTGGCTGATTTTCAGAAGTAGACTAGTAGGCCTTTCTTCGTTGTCTGTCTTAATCTGGAAGCTCCACTAAAACCTGTCCTGCTGTGGGTAAACATACTGGCATCTTACTTAATTGTGGCACAGCTTCCAACAGCACAGTAAAACATAAGTCACCACAGTATGACCAACTGAGACATAAGTGTTAGATGTGGATACTAACCTCATTCTGTTTCAGGTGGTAAGAGGCTTGGCATGCAGTAGTTAAGCTCTTGGTTGCTAACTGGAAGGATGGCAGTTCAAATCCACTAGCAGCTCCATGACAGAAAGATGTGGCGATCTGAACCCAAAAAGATTTCGGCCTTGAAACTCTCCAGGCAGTTCTACTCTGTGCTATAGGGTCACTGTGAGTCAGAATTGACTTGATAGCAATGGGTTTTATTTCAGTTGGTGTGTAACTTTCTATAAGCTGTACAATTCTGAAGGCCTCACTCCAGATACAGTTTAAGGTGTCTTATTTAAAACTGTCTTTTATGTGGCTTGGCCAAATTTATCTACTTACCAGCCCTCAGCTGAAGCCTTGGGAAGGAACTGAGGCTGTGCTCTTGGTGGTAGAAGGAAGCTATTAAGCTCCTTCTTGGACTAAGGATTTGACTTTTGGGAAAAACAGATATGTTTCTAATCTGGAGAGTATGAAGTCATAGCCCTTCTAGAAGACACTTTCTGGGTAGAAGATAGTAAGCATAAAGAATTTTTAAATGAGTTCCAGAACCAAAAAGTTAGGTGACATCAGATCCAGAATTCTGGGTTGATTGTAACTTCAAATCTTATTAAATCCTGGCTTTGGATTTACAACGATATCAAGAAACAGACAAACAAACAAATAAATAAACAAAAGGAGCTGCAGAGCTGCTGAGGTTGCTTATGTATAACCAAACATCTCATGGGATTTGGTACCTTGATTCAGAGTTTTAGGGTAATGGTTATGTGACATCTCAGTTCACTGGCCCAATCATGTGTTCAGTGCTTTTGTTCTACCTCCCAGTTTGTTGCTTACTGCCTTGGGTGTTGAAAACTTGTAAGTGGCATCCAAGGCACAATAGTTGGTCTCTGTTCTCCTGGAGCAACACGGGAAGGAGAGTCAGAAGTAGGAGGAGGATGTGGAATGTGTGGCTAATTGGCTCCATGAGCAATTCTTGCCATAAGACCAAGAAGAACTGCATGGTGCCCGACTACCCTTACTGAATATTTTGAATCCTGATCAAAAGGGGAAAATGCAGAATGGAATTCCAATTTACCATGGACTGGAGACTTCCTGGAGCCATGAAGGGTGGGTAAGCCCCTGAAATTCTTGTCCTCCAATAATGTTTAAGGCTTGAATCAAAATGTTCCCTAAAGTCATCTTAAAACTATGCAATAGTTTAGCTTAGCTAGTAAAAGAAGGTCTACTTTGAGCATAAGGCTGTTTTAAGAGCTATCTATATGGGACGAGAGCAACTTGAAATATTAGCTAGAAACCTTAGGTGGCAATGGGTTAATGAGAGAGGAAACTTTGAAAAAAAGGATGAGAATGGTTGCACAACAAGAATGTGACCAATGTCATTAACTTGTACATGTAGAAACTGCTGGATCGGTGTATGTTTTGCTGTGTACATTTTCAACAACAACAAAATAAACAGAATTTAGTAGGGGGAAAAAAAACTCATACTTTGGAGTTGAAGTAAATTTCCCACTGGAAAAAGCCTGAATGAAAGCAGATATGCATGCTTTGCACAACAACCAAGGAAAGAAAAAAGGCAGTTGTCTGCAAATATCAGTTTAGGGATTTAAAAGCTCTGAGAGTATCTCTTCTCAGTTTTAAGAGCAATTGTTTCTACCACTCATTGGCTATTAAACAAACCTATAAACATTATTATTTTTTACTGAAAACCATAACATACAAGTCAAACCTGTTACCTTTCCTATGTTCTCACTCTGGGTTTTCATTAAATCTCACATGCATTGCCATCCTTACCTGGCCAACCCCCATTCCTTTTTCCTTGGTTTAAGGCTTCTATTACCTCATCAAGAAAAGGTTCTCAAGGACGTCAGCGTGTTTTGAGAAGCAGGGTCTAGGGTTGGGAGTTCAGAAGAGTGTACCTGAGCGGCTCCCACCTGCCTTCATGATAAGTTTTTCCTCTCTTCTCAAATAGCTACCTAGGGGGTGGTCACAGGTCTGAGATATGCTGGCTTTTCAGATTGGGAAGGCTGGAGGTTTCAATCTGCACAGCATTTTAACATTATTTCAATATTTCTGCCCTCTAGGAATCTACTGCCATAGCCCCAGTGTTATAGTGTTTAAGAGCTTGACTGTAACCAAAAAGTTGGTAGTTCCGATCTACCACTTGCTCTTTGGAAGTCCTGTGGGCCAGTTCTGTTATGTCCTGTAGGGTCACTATAAGTTAGAACCTCCAGGTAAGCACCTTACAAGAACAATACAAACCTTCTGGGCCTGGGTGGCAGTGATGGTTGTTAATTACCATGTCAGCTCTGGTTTGTGGTGACCTTAGGTATGATAGAGCAGAATGTTGCCAGTCTTAAGCCACGTTCATGATCCTTGGTGTGTTTCAGTTCACTGTTGTGGCTGTTGTGTGTCAATCCATCTCAGTAAGAGTTTCCCTTGTTTTTGCTGACACTCCACTTCACCAACCATGATGCCTTTCTCTGGTAAGGGGTCTTTCCTGATGACATGTACAAAGAAAGCAAGTTGAAATCTCATCCTTCTCAATTCCAAGAAGCATTCTGGTTCTGTTTCTTTTAAGACTGGTTTGTTCATTCTCCTGGCAGTCCATGGAATAGTCACTATTCTTCTCCGACAGTGTGTATAACACATAAAAATTTACTGGCTTTGCATACTTGATTGTTATAAGGTATACCATGATAAAAAGGGATTAAACATAAATATGTCTTCAAAATGTCCAGTTCCACGGGTATAAAGCCCAATCCATCTTCCTTGTGACTTTGGAGTAGGAAATATGGAATAGAGACTATTGCTAGTTTATTGCACATTAAACGCCATTGAGATAACACACGTGTTGAATCAACAGCAGTTTTGGTTGGCACTCTCATCCTGTAGCTGCAGAAATGTTTGCTTTCCCTAGCAGAAGGTTAGGAGACTAGTGGATGTTTTTTTATTCCCAGATGTGATTGGAGGCAGCTGTTGTGATTTAGTTGATTAGTTTCTTTTGCTTTCTTTTTAAAGTATCGTTTGATCTATGGTCAGCAGTGTCCTGGAATGCATTTCGGTTTCAAAACTAAACATTCTCCACTCTTGAGTGATTCGTGAAGGGCTCCAGTTGGCAGGAACGTTTCTGAATGTGTGACTTTCTGGAAGACTGCCCTGAACGGGGTGATTGTGGTGGGTGTGCTCTCTCCAAGAGCCCGCTGGCTAAGAGGGCAGCTGACTGCAGTTCTGCCCTGATGTCATCCACCAGTGCAGGTTTTCCTGAGGGCCTCTCCTCTTGCCTCACTGGGCTCCTGAGAGAGGGTGTTCAGCAGACCGCTGGCCAGGTGTCACTTTGTCACTTGGAATTATTGTTTTTACTCAATCAACCACTCTATGGTCAATCTAGGTAAATCTCTTCACCTCTCATGACCTCAGTTTTCTGCACCTTTAAAATGAGGCGTTCGTCAGAACCAGTGGATGAAAGCCCTGACTTAGGTGAGACGCGCCTGTGGAGACTTCTTTGGAGCAGGGAAGCAGGTACCACAGCAGACAGTTTTTAGAGCTTTGGCTACAGGATGTTAGTTTTTAGCTTCTTTTAGTCATGGAGGACACTTCTTTTTTCTTTAACCGTTTTTAAGTGTACAGTTTAGTGACAAGAACTACTACGATGTTGGCTGCCACCACCACTGTTCATTGCCAAATGTTTTACACCACCCCAAAGAAAAAATCAATACCACTTCAGCAATAGCTCGTACACCCTCTCAGGCCTTGGTAACCACCAAGAAACATCTGTGTCTATGAATTTGCCTGTTTGTATGTTTGTAAAACTGTGTGCCTGGTGCGATGCACTTCTTTCGCCTTTGTTTCACTGAAGGAAGTGTGGAGTACACCAGCCTTGCAGTCAAGTACCTCAATATGTTCTGTAACCTTTTTCTCGACTCCGTTTAAGTTTATCCACGCCTCTCAGAAAAAAATGAAATGATCTCTGGTTATTATTATTTTAAACTTTTTTCTTTTGAAATAATTTTAGGCTCAAGAAATGGCAAAAACAACACAGAGTTCCCAGGAGTGCCCTATACAGGCCTTCTCCCATGATAACATTGTACTGTATCGGTTATTAGTTACCAACACAATTAACCCACTTCTCATCCTTAGCTGAGGGCCCCTAAGCATCAGTCTTGGAATCCGGAGAAGCCCAACATCAAAGAACAGCGTATTTGTGATATGGAAATGAGGAGCTGAGACTGAAGCTTATGCTTCTGGCCTCCTAGCCTGGCTGTGTGTTTACATGAGATTGTTTCATAGGGAGTTTACAAAATCTCCAAGGGAAAACCAATGGTTTATTATGTAAAACAGAGGCAGAGCATAACTCGTGAATGTGTGCATTTGCTTATTGCTCTTCCTTGGGAATGAGATGGGCGGATGAATTACCCTTCTGCATGCACATCTGTACCACGCAAGGAAAAAGAGATGAGTGGGAAAGGCAGTCAGGTGTGCTGGAACGAGGCCAAGGCCGAGACTTTGGAAGCTGAAGACTTTACACTAGTTTCTGTCCACTGAGTGAATTTGCCTTCATTTCCTCATTTGTAAAACAGAATTTGGACAACAGGGAGCAGTTAAAAAGCAGAGGAAAAGGCAAAAAAACAGTTGCCCTTGGGTTAACTTTGACTTACGTTGACCCTATGTGTGTCGGAGTAGAACTGTGCTCCCTAAGGTTTTTCAATGATTGATTTTTGTGAAAGTGAATTGCCAGGTCTTTCTTCCAAGTCACCTGTGGGTAGACTCCAACCTCAAACTTACTGATTATTAGCTCAACGAGTTTAATTATTTGTGCCACAGGGAGTGAAGGTGAGATGGGGGAAGGCAATTAGAAGCTCAAAAGGGGATGAGTCTGTGGAAACAGGTGTAGCAGGACAGTTTCCCTAGGAAGTTGCTTATGAAAAGGGGTTAACACACAGGCTGCTTTTTTTTAATGGCAGTTGACTTTTTATGACATTTGACAAAACTAGGGATGCGTTGAGTTTAAGGGTATGGTATGTGAGTGTACGTGCAGTTCAGAGAGGACAAGACAAAAGAAACAAGTTACTCAGAATGGAATTATGTATGAGGAAGGAATTAAGCTGGTTGTAAAGCTTCAGGATTGTCCGATAGGTTGAAAGGTAAAGAAAGTAGTCTCGGTCCACATTCTGGATGTATCTGCGTGTTTCTTTGTGATGATGTTCAAACTGGTTGCTCTAAATCCTGTATTTCCTGTAAACTGAAACTTATGAGTAAATATCCCTGAGGTATCATGTCACCTTACTTGTTTTATTTATATTATTCTTATGATTGAGTAACAGTGTACATTCCCACATAAATTTGCATGCCACCTATTTGCAGCTCCCACTGCTCTCCCTCCCCAGTGACAGCACACTCTTCCTCTCTGCTCCATATGTGTCCTTTCTTCCCAACAACCTCCTATCCCCTTCTCCCCACCCACTCCCCTTCCTCCAGTAAGAGGTCAGTGGGATGACATCCTATAGATGTGTAGAACCATAAAGTGCACACTTGATATGGTCACTGTGTGTTGCCAAGTCCAATCCATTCCTGTCCGAAGAGTTGACCTTCATTATGATTTCTGGACAGGAGCAGTATCAGGGCCAGAGGCTATGCTCCCAGGGGAACTCCGAGGCCCCTAATCCATCAATTGTGGTCTTTTAGTGGAGATCTCAGGGTGTACCCCATTTATTCTTGTGTTTCCAGTGAGACTCAACTTTGTGAGCTCCATCGTGGCTATCACTAGTGGTGCCCAGGCACCGTCCAGTTCTTCTAGTCATTTTGGTCCTTGGTGATCATCCATTCGTGCTGAGTTGGGGCCATTTGCTGTACCCTCAGATGGCAGCTTGGCAGCATTTAAGACCCCAGATGCCACTCATAAATGTGGGGTGCAGAAGGCTCTCTTAGCGAAATGTTAGTTGTGCCAACTGGTCTCGATTTCCCCTGAGAGCATGGTCCCCGGGCCCTGAACCCAGCTACTCTGTCCTTGGAATATTGGGTTAAGATGGGAGGAGTACTCATGTTATGCTGAAGTCCAGTTAATATTGATCTTCTTTCTAATGTGTGCTGTCACAGATTTCACCCAACCAAATTTCTATCAACTATCTAATCTAAACCCTCCCACTCTCGCCCTCCCTCTCTCCCCACCCTTGCAGCTGTCAAAGAGTCTTTTCTACTATGTACGAGTCTGTTTTTAAGTTCTTATCGTAAGGGTCTTGTATAATATTTGTTGTTTTGTCACTGACTACTTTCACACAACATAATGTCCTTCAATTGAAACCAGGTTATGAGATGTTTCCTAAAATCATCATTGTTCTTTATCATTTCATAGTGTTCCATTAAGTATGTATACCATAGTTTACCTATCCATTCTTCTGTTGTTGGGCATATGGGTTGATTCCATCTTTTTGCTATTGTGGACTGTGCTGTGATAAACATTCATGTGCATGTATCGGTTGGTGTGAATGCCTTGATTCTGTAGGATATATTCCAAGCAATGGAATTACTGGGTCAAATGGTATATCTAGATCCAGCTTTTTAAGAAAGTGCCAGATTGCTTTCCAAAGAAGTTGCACCATTTTGCAATCTCACCAACAGTGCAGGAGAGTTCCAATTTCTCCACAGCCTCTCCAGCATTTGTTGTTTTGCATTTTTTGGAACATTGCCAACCTTGTTGGGGTGAAATGGTATCTCATTGTAGTTTCGATTTGAAATTCTTGAATGCTCTTGAGCATGTTCACATGTTTTTTGGCTGCCTGGATCTCCTCTTTAGAGAAGTGTCTATCCATCTCTTTCACCTATCGCTTAATTGGATTATTTATCTTTTTCTCCTTGACATTTTGTAGTACCTTATAGATTATGGAGATACATTTGCCGAATATTTTTTCCTGTTCTGTAGGTGGCCTTTCAATTCTATTAATAAAGTCTTTGGATTAGCAAAAGTGTTTGATCTTAGTAGGTCCGACTTAATCTATTTTCTCTTCTGTTGTTTGTGGTTTGTTTGACAGATTTTGAAGTCTGTCTACATTGTGTATTAAAACTTTCATTGTTGTTCCTACTTTTTCTTGGATGAACTTTATCATTATAGATTTGGTATTTAGGTCTTTTATCCAATTTGAGTTGGTTTTTGTATAAGATGTAAGATATGGGTCTTTTTTTTCAGTTTGTTGCAGATGGATATCCAATTTTGCCAGCACCATTTGTTGAAGAGATTGTTTTCACCCCAGTTTAATGTCTTACGACTTTTGTCAAATGTCAGTTGTTCACAGGAAGATAATGTCATCTCTGGAGTCTTGATTCTGTTCCATTGATCTGTCTCTTTTTCTACCAGTACCAGACTGTTTTGACTACTGTGGCAGTGTAATAGATTTTAAAGTTGGCTAATGAGAAGCCTCTCAGTGTGTTCTTCTTCTTCAGGAGTGCTTTGCTTATCCAGGGCTTCCTCACTTTCCAAATAAAGTTGGTGATTTGTTTCTCCATCTCATTAAAATATGTTACAGGAATTTGTATAGGGATTGCATTGTATAAGCAGATTGCTTTGGACAAAATAGACCTTTTCACAATGTTAAGTCTTCCTATCCATGAGCAGGGTAGGTTTTTCCATTCACGTAAGTCACTCTTAGTTTCTTGTAGTAAGGACTTATAGTTCTCTTTGTAAAGGTCTGTTATTTCTCTGGTTAGATTTATTCCTAGGTACTTCATCTTCCTAGGGGCTATAGTAAATGGTATTGAGTTGGTGACTTCTTCCTTAATAATCTAATTGTTCTTACAAAGGAATCCTACTGATTTACTTATTTTTATCTTGTATCCTGAGACTTAGATGAACTCTTCCACCAGTTTGAGTAGTTTACTTATGGATTCTTTAGGATTCTGTACATATACAACCATATCATCTGCAAATAGGGAGATCTTTAGTTCTTCTTTGTTGATACAGCTGCCCTTTATTTCTTGGTCTTGTCTAATTGCTCTGGCTAGAACTTCTAGTACAATGTTGAATAGGAGAAGTGAGAGTGGGCATCCTTGTCTAAATCCTTCAGGGTTTCCCTCTGAGTGTTAGCTTTGCTTTGAGTCTTGCTGCCTTTAAGAGTTTCTGTTTATGTTTCATTTTGTTAAGCTTGATTATAAAATGTCTTGGAGTCTTTCGCTTGAGATCTATACTGAGTGGCATTTGATAAGCATCTTGGATACCTATATTCTCTTCTTTCATAATTTCTGGGAAGTTTTCTGTCAGCAGCTCGGCATCAATACTCTCTGTGTTCTCAGGTGTCTCGCCTTGTTCAGGAACTCCAATTAACCATAGATTGTTCCTCTTAATAGAGTCCCACGTACTTCTTAATGCTTCTTCATTTTCCTTATTTCTGTTTTCTACTTTCTCCTCATAGATGCTGGAGTCATTAGCTCTGTCTTCCAAATCAGAAAGTCTATTTTCCGTTTGTTCCATTCTGTTTTCTTGGCTTTGAATTGAGGTTTCTATGTATTTGATTTTGTTCTTAATCTGTTGGATTTCAGAATACTGGTGTTGCATCAGATCTAACAGCTTGCTTAATGTTTAATTCAGCTCTGCTGCATTTTGTATAAGGTCTAGAAGGGCTCTATACATAATCCTTTTTTATTTACCTTCTGACACTTTCAAAAAGGTTTCTTTGTCTGGGAACTTTGGTGGTGCTTTCTTTTCAGGGCTTCTGAAGCCGTGGGTGATTTCTTGGTTTTAGTTTTCTCCAGATTTTGTTGCTTTTTTGAGCATCATGTGAGTCAATAGAGGCTGGGACACATGCTGTGAGGATGTACTGCAGTTGTTTCTCTAGGCCATCTTAAAATGGAAAGTGTAAGGTATCTGACAACTTGCAAAGGCAGTCAGGTTTTCAGGTGCATAGATCCCTCTTCCCAGCTGGCAAAGGAAGCACCTCTATATTGAACCCCAGGTGTTATAAACTAGCTCAAAGTACAGAAAGGCTACTGCCCTGCTGGCTTCTTCTGTTGGGCCCCAGCTGTACATGACACTGTTTAGAATACTGCTTTTCTGCCTGACAAGTGCTCTCCCCTGGGCAAGTGCTGTCTCCCAGCCCAGGAATTAGGTTCCCATACTCCATATGGGTATCTCCATCTCCTGTTGGAAAAAGATGGTGTCCTGCACAAGTTTGCCATGTCTCAGAACAGGCTACCCTATGTCAGAGGCAGAAAGAGAGACCAAAGGTGCCGAAATGCACAAAATTCACAGCCTCTGTCGCCCAGCCCCAGCCACAGGCAATACTGTGTAAAATACTGGTTTTCTGTCAGAAAAGCACTGTCCTCTAGGAAGATGCTGCCTCCAAACCTAGGAACTGAGTCCAGCTGGGGTCTCTGTATGTGTGTATATGCCTCCCAATGGAACAAGATGGTGTCCCACACGAGCTCGACACCTGTCTCCATACAAGCTATGTGGAAAGAAAGGCCAAAGGTTCTGACATGCAGAGTCCAAAGCCAGGCTCTCAAAATATGGCAATTTTGCCTGGCAGTCCCACCAGCATTGTGTGTGAGGTTAGCTGCTAGTCAAGTCCCCGCTCCACCCATCAGCTAAGAGAGAGAGAGAAGAAAAAAAAAGTAAAAATGGTGAGTTACTTTTGGTCTGTGAAAGCCAGCTCTTACAAAGAGCATGGACAGCAAAAGAGAGGAGGTTTCCATTCAGTGATCCAAATGAACAGTCCTGTGCTGTGTCCTAGGGCTCACTAGGTGTCCAGAATGCTCTGTTTAATTATCAGTTCAGGTCTTGGTTTCCAAAGATATTCAGGGAGACCTGTGTTTCATCTGCCATCTTGATGCTGCCCCTTCCCACAGGCTGCTTTTTAATGAGTGATTTTCGGAGCATAATGGTGGAAGGAAGGGACTGAAGCAGGATTTGGCAGAGGGAGAAGTTGTGGTCTAGTGACAGCCTTGACCAATCCCATACAGAGCACTGGAGCTCTAGCCCTTCAGAGTAGTGCTATGTAGGTGCGGAAGAGCCAGGCCTTTATACCCATATCATCAGTGTGGGCTGTCCTGGGCCAGGCTAGGACCATGGCGAGGGAGCTTGCTGCAGATGAAGGAATTTCTCCTGACAGTACTCTCAAATGGTAGGCAACAAGGTCTTCATCAAAGGGGCATTCAGGTGGCCCATCTCTGTGTCCACCACAATGTGAAGCATAAAGTTTTTGTTAAATAATTAAAAGCATAATAGGATATTAACACTCATGGGAATATTAGAGATTAAGTAGTTTATACTCTTCATTGAACAGGCAAAGAAAGTAAGGCCAATGGGGCTACTGACTTGCCCAAGACCACACAGCAAAGGAAGTGCCAATCTAATCCTTCTTCTTGTCTTCATTCATAACAGGACAGCTCACATGTAATGCAACTGTTGGACACACTCTTGAGACTAGCTTAGAGAGGTGAGGCAGGCCATAGGCTATCTCAGGGATATATGGATCATTCATTTTATGTGTCAAATTGGCTATCCTGGGATGCCCAAATGTTTGGTCAAACACTAGTGGAGATACAGTTATGAAACAGTTACTTGTGATCAAATCAGCTGGCCTTAAGTAAAGCAGATTACCCTCCACAACGTGAGTGGGCCTTAGTCACTTAGTGGACAGCCTTAGGAGGAAAAGGAAGTTTCCCTGGTGTGTGTTCAGCCTCGAGACTGTGGACAAATGTTTTGGTAGAACTAGTCGACTCTTTATTTTTCTCATCGCCTGGTCTTTGGATGTTGGGACACAAGACTGCCGGAATCTTCAGTCTGTTGGCTGATTTTAGACTTGCCAGCTCCCAGAATTCCATGAGCCGATTCCTTAAAATCAATCTCCTTCTAAATTAGTTCATATATATATATGAACTCTCTATATGTGAACTACACATATAAGATCAGTGTACATACTTGTGTATCTATTTATCTACTATATGCCTATCTATCTTGCAGGCTGTGTTTCTCTTGAGACCCTAAGATAGTGCTATGACCTGGCCTTAGCCACAAGGGCTTGGAGTCCAAGTTGGTACATTTCAGCAACTCTTCCATCTGCAGTGCCTCAGCCTTTCAAATTAAGTAGCACTCATCCTTCTGGGTTCGTGTAAGCCTGTTTAGGAAATTTTTTCAGCCCAGCAGTCTTTCCTCCTCAGCTCCTGGTTAGAAGGAGGAATACACAAAAAGTGCATTAGGATTAGGCCTCCTGGTGCCTCAGTGCCTTCAGCATCATGGGAAATTCATTGATTCTTCATCGAAAGCTGAGTTAACAGAGGACAGAGTTAAGCCTGGGAATATCTGGAACTGTCATTTTCCTTTGGGTTTTGCACACTTTGTTTGCAAGTGTTGCTGGGACCCAGGTTTGAGTTCCCCAAGGGCTAAGTATTGGACTCTTGGGTGTTGCATTGATAGCCGGCCTCTGTACCTGGCAGCACTTTTAGGGGAAAGGAATCAGGAGGAAAGTGTGCCAGAAATAGTTACATTTTGTAAGAAATGTGGCTTATCTTGTTCTATTCACAGAAGAAAGAAAATATCAGCGCCTGAGCCAAACCTGTTTCTCTGGGTGATCCATCTTTGTACAGCTGTTCCTTGCAAATCTCTCTTGCGTTATTAGGTTTCCCAGCTTTTAGATAAGTACACTCTGTGTCTTTTATAATTCATGCTTCTGTGTCTTATCTCAACATAATGCGTTAATGTGAAAATTAATTTAGTGCTCATCAGATAGCAAATTGTCAAGGTATGGGTTTCTTTTAGCATTGTTTCAAGTTCTTCCCATCTCCCTCTTTGGCCCACCCACTGCCATAGAGTTGGGTCGGACTCATAGTGACCCTAGAGGTCAGAGCAGAACTGCAGCTGAGAATTATCCAAACAGGAAAAAATTAATTTGCTTCCATTATATAGGGGATTCCTTTGCTTTTCAAGCAGGTATCTGACCTTATGCTACCTGTTCTGTCTTTTTTGCCATCACTCCCACCTACGCCCCACCTGTATACACTCTCTAACTGGCCCCTGGAAGTTTCCTTGGGTGTGTCACACTTTCAAAATCCTCTACCATTATTTACATGTTGATCACTGTCCCTGGTCCCCTCTTTTCTGTTTTCCTCACATGAGAAATGTCTCCTTCACTTTTTGAGGCTTGCTGAAACTTCACTTTCTTGAAGGCTTGGGACTGGGGCTCTTTTTGCATGCTCCAAGAAGGACAGTATGCTAGGTGTTTTCACTTGTGGCTGGGGATGGAGGGGCAGGGAATGGACACACCTATGCAGGTGGGAATGTTAGAAATCCCTGGGGAGTTTTTCCAACTGCACATAACTGCACATAGTGAGATTTCTGACTCACCACTTCCTCCCTAGCTTGGGAGATTCCTTCTGGGGCAAATGGCTTTGCCTATGGGGGACTGCCCTCTGCCAAGGATATATTTGAAGTGTTGTTTCTTTTCCTTTTCCTACTGCATAGATTGTCAGCTTTTCTCAAGAAGAGTCTAGATTCCTTGGCTTGTTATTGATTTCTAGCAGTTAGCATGGGCCTCGTGTCCAGAGACAACTGGTAATAGTCTTCCTCAGTGAATATGTGAATAAATGAACAAACAAAGCTTGAAATGGAAGCACATATTAGTGAGAAAATGTATTGAAAAATAATTATGCTTTCTTACTTAAAAGATTATAGATTGTTTTCTTTAAAAATATTGTTACTCCTTAAAAGATAAAAAAGTAAATGATTTTCCAGGTCAGAAGCCAGACACAATTTTTCATAGCTTCGAAAAGGTGAGAATAATAAGTTTACTAGCCTCGTCTCAAAATGGCATGTCCAACCCAAGTGTTCACTTCCCTTTGTAAATGTGTTTTCCCTTAAACTATTCGGGAAGGAACAAGCTTGTCTCAAATTCACTCCCTTAAGGGTGTTTCTTTGTGAAGTAAAATTCCTCCTCCTTTCCAGTCCCAGCATGAGCATGGGCCTCTTCCGTAACACTGTATCATTTTTGGTCAAACCTCGACTTCTGTCCCTCATTGCCACTTTCTCTACCATGAGGCCAGGGGCATGGGGAAAGCATGCTTGTTGATATTACCTCATCTCTCTTTCTCATAACAACCTCTCATTGGCTATGTGGGAGAGTCTGACTTCATTGAGGGGGTAGGGAGGGTAACAGAAGGGAAAGACAGTGCAAACCAAAACCAAACCAGTTGCTTTCAATTGATTCTAGCTCATGGTGAGCCCATGTGTTTCAGAGTAGAACTGTGCTACATAGGTTCTCGGTAGTTTGTTTTTTAGAAGTAGATCTCCAGGCTTTTCTTCCAAGACACCTTTAAGTGGAAATAAACCACCAACTTCTGGATTAACAGTCAAAAAGTACCTTGTACATAGGAAACATGCAATGCTAATTGATTACTAATATTCTATACTATACATGATGGCAATGGGTACACATACATTATTCAGAATGGCCACTTATGTAGATACTTCATCTAGTCACAGTAAAAGTGAAAAAAACAAAACTTCCAAGAACCTCTCAAAGGCCATAGATTTACTGACACAGATTCAATAGGCAATAGTCTACTGAATAATAATTAGTAAAATCATAAGAGCAGAGATAATAACATGAACTAAATTTATTGAGTATTCAAGGCTACTGTTGAGCATCTTCTATACACAATTTCATCTAACATATAGTTTTAATCAAAACCTAGTTATAATAAGAATATCAGGGCATAGTCATTCAAACCAGTGCTCAGGGAACATAATGATTTCCCTGAAGGAGACCTCTGCCTCCAACGGATGCACACTGGTGGATAAGAAGAGATTCAGTCAGGGAGAGTGAAGGCTCTTTGATTCCAGGCAGGCTGAGGGGACCTTTGTTGTGGAAGGTGGCAGATGCCCCAGGTTTGTATGGAGGAACAACTGAGACAAACCTCTGCTACCATGGCTGCCCTTCTGGGTCAACCTTGGATCTCGCCCCCGACCTCTGACAGCTGACCCAGCACATTCTGCCTCTGAGCCTGATTCTGCCATTTGTAGAAACTCTGGCATATAAATCATTGAGTGCCTGTTTTCTAACCTAGGAAGCTCTATTAGCTCCATCGCTGGTGGCAGCGACCTCCTGATAGTATCTGAAGTTTGCTGAGTGTGCTGCCTTCAACCTGTATAGTTAGCTAAGTAAGGGCAAACTAAAGATGATTCACAAATCTCTTACCTTTTACTCAAACAACTACCTCTCAGTCACTATATCAGAGCCCGATTTTTATCAGCCCAAGTAGTTAACTTTTAGCTGATTAGGGCAGGGGTAGAGAGCTGCCATCCAGTCTCCCCTGACTCATGGTGACCTTATGTACAATAGAACAAAACATTGCCTGACCCTGTAACATCTTCATGATCGCTGCCATGTTTGAGTCCGTTGTTGCAGCTTTTGGCCAATCCGTTTTGTCAAGAGCCTTCCGTACCTTCATTGCCCTCTGCTTCACCAAATATAATATCCTTCCTCGGTGATCAATCCCTCATAATGATGTGTTCAGGAAAACCACTAAAATAATGTTCTGCTGCAATCCACAGGGTTTTCATTGGCTGATTTTTGGAAGCAGATTACTAGCCCTACCTCCCTATTTCATTTTAGTCTAGAAGCCCTGCTGAAATCTGTCCACCATGGATGACCCTGCTAGTGTTTGAAATACTAATGCCATAGCTTCCAGCTTCATAGCAACACACAAACCACCACTGTGTGATAAACTGATGGGGAGCAGAGTTCGTGAGGGGCAGTGTATGGCTGATAAAGATGCATATGGTGACTGTTAGGCTTTGAGGAAAGACGATACTGACACATGACACATAATAGATGCACCTAGTTAATACAGCTAGAAAACATGTCCCTTCATTTTTTGTGGGTATTACTGTCCTTCATGGCTTTGTAGCCCATACCCTGTATACAGCTACTGGACAGAAAGCAAGAGGATGAATCAGAGGGCCCAGAGGTCAGCTGGATTCCACCTTTTACCAGCCGTGTGGCCTTTAGTAAGTGACCTTGTTTCTCAGAGTCCCAGTTTCATTATTTGCCAAATGGGGGTGAGGTGCACAGCAATAATAGAAGACGGCTCCTGGGTTCTTGTGAAGACAAAATACAGATAGAAAGTCCTCTGTGAGTTTCAAAGCACTAAACAAATGTTTGAGTTCAATTATTCAGCTTAGTGTTTAAGGAGAAAGGAATGTGTGCAGTAAGATTTAAAAATAGCTTTCTCCAAAACTGGAGATAAAGAGTTTTGGAATGGGAAGGGACAACATTCACTTCCTTAAGAATTCACTTATGTGACATGCATTTATGTACAGATAGACAGACAGATAGAAGGATACACAAATAGGGAGAAAGGGAGAAGGAGGGGGACAAGAATGGCACAGGTTTTGTTGTCAAGTACATTTGTGTATGTTTTCTCATCCATTTGTTTGCTGAGTATCTACCACAGAGCAGGCAATGGGCTAGAAGCAGGGGATGCCATCGTATGCAGAGACTAACATGGCCCATGTCCCTTTTGAAGTTTTTCAGTTTAATAGGGGAAATAGTGAAATAACCTTGCTGATGAACACATAGCTAGAAATTGCAGAACTATAACATAGCAGAGTTCATTTGTCTTGGCTCAAATTGTTTGCTGACTGGGTAACACGGGACATGTTACTTAACTCCCGCAAGGCTCAGATTATCCCTGTGTTGGATGGAGAATAGAAATAATACTCACTTGTAGGCTTTTTGTGAGAATTAAATACATTCAGAGCTGGGCTTCAGCACCTCACCACAACTGTCATTTTATTGTTTGTTGTGAGGTGCTATCCTGTGCACTGTAGAATATTTAGTTTCATTCCTGATCTCTACATACTAGATGCCAGTAACATTCTCCTCCCTATGTGTGGAAACCCTGGTGGTGTAGTGTAGTGATTAAGTGATACGTCACCAAAAGGTCAGCAGTTCAAATCCTCCAGGTGCTCTTTGGAAACCCTATGGGGTAGTTTGTTCCATAGGGTTGCTATGAGTCAGGATCAACTGAATGGCACTGGGGGGGGGGGGGTTGTGGTAACTAAAAGTGTCTCCAAACATTCCCAAATGTCTCCTGAGGGGCAAAATCACTAATTTGAGAACTACTGGTCTGCAGCAGTTACAGCAACGCCTGGCGCATGTTAAATACTCAAGATAGCATTGTACAGCCAGAACCGGTTGCATCAATTCCAACTTGTAGGGATCTTATAGGACAGAGTGTAACTGCCCACATAGAGTTTCCAAAGACTGCTGACCTTTTGGTTAGCAGATGTAGCTCTTAACCACTATGCTGTTAGGGTTTCCAGATAAGATAGTGAGCACTTAACAAATGTTAGTTCTCCTTCATGCTGTTCCTCAGTGTGTGGGTATCATGGAGGGGCTTAGAGAGACACACTTTTTCAGAAGAGGGACTGAACTGAAAACAGTAGAGTGTGGGCATGAAGGATGAGTGGTGGGCATGAAGGAAGACTGGAGTGGTTTTGCCCACTGTTGGGTGGTGATGAACTTTCTCCCAAGGAGTTGAGTCCAGCAAAGACTATGGAAGCATGGACCTGGGTCTGCATCCTAGGTTCTCTCTGCCATGACTGGTTGGCAGCCTGGATCTTCTGTTCACTTATTGTGAATGGTCTACATCTTTGGAGGCTTACAATTGAAAAAACTGTTAGAGAAATAACCTACTTTTGATTAAGTGCTGCTACAGACCAAATGAGAGCTACCTGGAGAAGAAAGAAAAAACAAGCATGACCTTGGAGGTACTCAAAAAAGGCAAGATATGAGGTCCTGACTTAGTCAGGGACCAAAACAGGACTACTGTTCCTGCTTAGAGCCTGGTGAAGACAGTGCCAGAAACTGAGTCTGCTTACACAGTGAGCCTACAGAGGAGGGGCCTGAATGGATTTGGCACTGAAATTTCTGAAAGGCTCTGGGGTAGGAGGTGAGGTATGTGGTAGAAGAGAATATTATAAATGTGATGAGAAAGTTTAGTCATAAGGAAGAAGAGTTTCATATCACATCAACTGCGATAAGGACTTCACTTAATCTTTCCCTGTTAGACGTGGCTTTAAGATCCTCCCTCCCGTGATAACTCTCTCTTCACTTCTCCTGTGTCACCAAGCCTCTGACTACAGATAAAACATTTCCTGGAAAGAGACTTCTGACAGAATTATTAAGTTATTAATCTAGTTCCACATAGCCGTATAAGGCTTTAGAAAATGACTGTTAAGGGATTGGCAAACAGTCGCCCGTGGGCCAAATCCAGCCCACTAACTGTTTTTGTATGGCACACAAGCTGAAAATAAATTTTACATTTTTAAATGTCTGGAAAACTCAAAAGAGGAATAACATTTCATGACATGTGAAAGTTGGCTGTTTTCTAATTCTAGTGTCCATAAATAAAGTTTTATTGGAATACAGCCTACTTATTCTATGGCTGCTTTCCTGCTATAAAAGCAGGGTTGGGTAGTTGTGATAGAGACTGTGTGGCCTGCAGAGTCTCATGTATTTGCTACCTGACTTTATAGAGTGAAAAGTTACAGACCCCTGACTTGACATATTAATGAGTCTGGGAAGATGGGCCACTCATTTTGGGGTGGTATACATTTTTCCTTCTTTTGCTTACTTGCTGATTTTAGTGAACGAGTTTACTCTAAAATATGAGTCTCTGATTTTTTTTCTCCATCAGTTTAGCATAGTTAGTAAGATTTGCAGCCACCTTGGCCCTGAGGATGGTCACAAGGACTGTAGAATGAGAATCACAGGTCACAAAGAGGCATCCTATTGTCCAACTCCCAGTTTCCTTTTGAGTTCCCTTTGCTATCTAGGGTCAGTACAGTTGTCTCTGGACCCAAACAGTTTCAGAAGTCTTTACCATTTCAAACTGGGGTCATAAACTGAGTCTGTCCTTATCTGCTTACTTTCTGAGTCACCTCTGTCCTCTTATGATCCTTTCTATTAAGACCCTACAAAAATCTTGAGAGTCCTATTTCCACCCCTAGTAGAAATCATTGATCTTGTGATACTCTCCAGCCCAAGGGATAAAAACAGTTCTCACTACTGCTTAGTTCTTGTTAACCACTAGACTGACTGGTCTGCAAAGTTTGTTAAAACATAGAAGATGAGCAAGAGGGAGGATTGGGAACTACACTTACCTTCTGGGAAACACTGCAGGCATAGGAGTTAAGTGCTATGGCTGCTAACCCGAAGGTCAGCAGTTCAAATCCACCAGGTGCTCCTTGGAAACTCTATGGAGCAGCTCTACTCTGTTCTATAGGGTTGCTCAGGATGAAATCGACACTAGCGGGTTTGTTTTTTTTTGGTTTGTGGTAGGCCACATGTAGTGACAACCTGAGGAACACTGATCCTGTCCAAATGGAGTGACAGTGTAAGAGGGAAGATGAAGCTCATGTGAGTTTAAGTTTTCAGTGCCTCCACACAAATATTCTAGAGAATATGCAGAATTTTGAGTCAAAACTCAAGAAGTCTTCTTGGCTACTAAGAAGCTCTCCAGAATGTTCATTCCCCATAGTCCTACCCAGAGCATTCCCCCAGGTCTATTTCCTAGATTCTGTATCTTGAGAAGGGCTACAGAACTTTGGGGTATTATCTCCCAAGACTCCTAAGGTATAACACACAGATAAAATAAATCCTAAATATCTGGGCATTCTTGGCTAGGAAGCCCCGTTTGTCCGAACTGGGAAAATGGGTAAAAGATTCTTCCTTGGGTACATAGTACACAGATAGGGTGGCCTCCACTGAACAAACTTAAGTTTTTGCTTGTAGACTGAATTACATACCAAGTCTGCTTTGTCAGAATTCATCAATCCATTGGGTCCTTGTCCTTTCAGGATCCTATTTTTCCTGGGATGAATTTGAATTAGTAGGCATGGTCAAATGTTCCAAAAATTCAGGAACTGGGAAGATTCACAACAAAGCTTAAGAGCATTTTTGATGTAGCAAATCTTAATGATGAAGATGTTGAAAAGCTTCTGGCTATAGCTTTGAGCCTAAACTAGAATGAGCTCTGATTATTTTTGAGGCTGATCAGCCACACCATTGCCCCAGTCTGAAGATTTTTTAGATCCTTAAAAAAAACTCCTCTGTGGTAGGCCAGCTCAGAACACAAAAGAGTTAATAAATGACATACAGCCCATTAGTTTCATATTAGAATTGATTGCCCAAATTAGTGGATTATAAACAGGAATCAGACAAATGCCCTTCAGACTCAGATTGTTGCTTCTGGGAATTCTATAGGCAATTTTTTTTTTTTTTTGTTGTGGTAGAGAATTTTGAAAACTGTTGAAGGGTGGGACATTCTCCAAACTTCTGTTACGGACAAGTGTCAAAGTTTTTGAAGGAATCAAAAATGCAGCCCTTGGATGAGAAGCCAAGATTGACTAACGAATTCATCCAAGAAGGCACCCATGGGCACAATAAGATGTAAAACCTAAAGAAATGATTGGAAACCATTCTGATTTCTCTTCGAGCTAAATACCTACAAGAACACCAGATGATAATCTCATACTTTACAGGTTGTGAATGTAGTCAGAGACAAAAGAACTCTGTTGTTGCTGGTTAGAGATCAGAAATTGACAACAACTATAAATCCCAAGTTACTGGTTGTAGAAAACCTTGGCCACCTGATTGCCCTTAATTTACACAAGGTAGTATGTCTTCACAGCCATCCTCAACTGCTCGAAGCATTGCTTCCCCCTTTCTGCCTGCCAGTCCTATATCCTGTCATGGACAGACACATAGTTTCCTTACACTTGAGCTATTTAATCAATATTGTCATTTATTTACTCTGTCCATTGCATGATTGGATGATTACTGCTTCAAGAACTGAGGAAAAGCAGTCACTCGTCATCTTACTAAATGACTTCGAACCATCTCTGAGCCCTTCATGGAGGAATATATCTCCCTCTTTGGCACATGTGTGTACTGAATGGGAATTTATTTGAAAATGATGAATAGGAAGTATATGGACCAGACTATCTTATATGAACTGTTGTGTGTAGATAGTTAGCCTACAGAAGCCAACCAGCTTAGATATGATCCTTGCAGAAGTCCCATCTCAAGTTTCAACAAGATAGAAAATCAGCTTAGAGCATTTCCTGCTAAACCCAGTCAGGTAGCAAATGTGGCCACTTTGATGCCCTAATACCTGTGCTGAAAGGAAGTAGAAGAAGGTATCAATTTCCTCAATAACAAGCTTGGTAAACAGGCTGTCTTAGTTCTAGCCCAGGATCCACATACCTCTAGACGCGTAGTAAATAGGTTGGGAACCATTAACTTTGGTGCCAGACAAGTCTGCTGCTTCACTGAAAGCCTATGCCTCATGCATGCATATGTCAACTCCCTTCATCTGATAGTTCCTAGTGCTAATCCCTTCTTCTCCAGAATACTAACTGAAGTCTTTGTTGTTTACCTCGGCAGTGCATTAGTTTTCTTCTATGGTATGTCCCAATTCGTAATAACTTTTGTGTTTTTCTACCATGAGCAATAGCCCATCAATTTACACAGGTGAGGTTAGTCAGGGAACTGCTTGAGCTGATAGCAGCCCCTAACACTGCTTCTCTAAAGGACCATCTTTCCTCATGCCACTTACCAACCATAAAACAGCTGTGTGATTTAAAGAACGATGACCCAATGAAAAAGGCCATCAGGGCAACAACAGTTTGCCTCAACCTGTATATTTACACCCATACATGCACGCTTGACACCTGATTCCTTTCTAGCAGACAATATATCAATTGGAGAACACACCTGGAAACTTGAAGGGGACAGAATAATCCAGAACTGCCTTATGTGTGCCTGGATTGTCTAATACAGCAGCTTGTTACTGTGTGTTCTTTCGTACTTGCAGTGTTTGCAATGCAAAAAAACTGGCCCAGGAACTTCAGAGTCAGGACTCCGGGGCAAAATAAATACAGTGAGTATCAGGGATTGAATTGGGTCCCCTGCAAACTATCTGTGGACTTGTCTAGGTCACGACTGTCTACCATCTTGTCATCTAGTGTGATTTCCCTGTTTGTTGTAAATTCTATCACTATGACACTAATGAGGTCGATTGGTAACAGTTATGTTAATGAGATCTATGATATTACATAGAGTCTTAAGCTAATCTCTTCCAAGACATAAAAGAGAGAAGAGAGCAGAGAGACAAGATGTCATGCTACCAAGAAAACAGCTCCATAAGCAGAGTGTGTCCTTTGGACCCAAGGTTCCTGAACAGAGAAGCTCCTAGACCACAAGAAGACTGATGGCAAAGACCTAACCATACAGCCAACACAGAGAGAAAGGGTTCCACTGAAGTTGATGCCCTAAATCTGGATTGCTAGGCTACAAGACTGTGAGAGAATAAATTTCTCTGTTTAAGCCATACACTTGTGGCATTTCTGTTTAGCAGCACTAGATGACTAAGATGCTGACTTTTTCCTGTGAAGATCTAACTCCATGTCCTAGTTATAATATGGTTATTTTTTGGAGCATCCAAGACATTTCTCTAGACTAGTGGTTTTCAGACTTTCATATGAACCAGCTGAGATCACTTGGTGGACTTGTTGCATCACAGAGTTTTAGGCCCCATTCTCAGTTTCTCAGTAAGGTCTGGGGTAAGGACTTAGAATCTGAATGTCTAATGAGTTCCTACATGACAACGAGGCTGACGGTCTCAGAATCACACTTTGAAACCATTGCCCTAGAGAAAAGCAGACATTATTACTTTGCCAAAAACACTGTTCCAAAAATACGTTCCTCAACATAGAATCAGATCAAGTTTCTAAATTTATGAGATAACTTTTCCAACTTTTATGTAAAGTCTTAAATGTTCAATTCTAGCCACAGAGTCTGCGAACCCACAAAGCCTTGGCAAGTCAGAAAGCAAAATTTTGGCATTAAGCAGGAATTAAGTAGACTTTTCAATGAAGATCTTATATGGCCAGAGTTTCTTCCTGGTTATTACAATGACTGTATGCTTTTCCAGCCAGAAACTCAGCCCCTATGAAACTGTAGGGGGATGGCACAGGAGAGTTCAGCTAATGTTCTGATTGTTTTCTAACACCTAGAGAAGGGGTTGGCTAGTCCAGCCTTCAGAACTTTTTTTAACATTAATTTTTTTTTACATTTTCTGTTTTTTTAAAAATATTTTTACACTGTTGAAAAAAATAATTCATAACATAGGAAGATAACATGAAATTAGATTTTCATTATCCATAAATAATACTTTACTGGAAGATAGCCAAACCCATTGTTTTTGGATATTCTGTGGCAGTACTGAGTAGTTGCAACAGAGATCTTATGGCTCACAAGCCTGAAATATTTAATATCTGGCCCTTTACAGAAAATGTTGCTGACCCCAGATCAAGAAGAAAAAGGGCTGACACCTACTGGGTTGAGTGAAGGCCATGTAAAGCCTTCCAAGAAGTCTCTACTTCTTGAAGGTACAGGTCAAATGACCTTAGGACTTGGGGCATGGAAAATGCTGGGTTTTGGTATTCCTACAGGATTGTTAACTTTGCTTACCATCACAGCTGGGTATGTCTGCCAGAAAGACCTTTATTTCTGGTTTCTTTCCATGTCCCTTGTTCCCCAGAATGTTTGATACTCACTTGTACTATCCTTGCCCAATACCTCAGCAAATGGTTGGCAATCAGTTTCCTGACCTTGGTAGTTGCCCTGAAAAATCTGCATCAGAGCTGACTTTGTGTGCATGGCTTACTTGGTAATGATAAGTCATTGTTTCATAATCTAACTGTAAAGGTTTCATTTTGGAACAATTCCATGTGCTGGGTGAAGCCCTCCAAATGGAAAGGGGATGGATCAATGCTTGTAGGATGCAGTTTATCTACCAGTGTGGTCACATACTGGCCCCACAAGCTTCACAGGAGGGACATAACCCACTATTAGGTTGGTGATGAAAGTGCAGCCTCACATTCTCCTTTGAATGACCATAAATGACAGATACTGGAACATAGTGAATCTCCCAGTTAAAACAGTGTGTGGTCATGGTGTTTAATGATCTCAGGATCTCAAGAATGCTTGTCTACTTGGGACATATTCTTGAAGCAAAAGATTGAAAAACACTTCACTGAAAATATAAAGCTCCCATACAGGGTTGCTATGAGTTGGAATCTACTCAATGGAGGCATGCTTGGTTTTGGTTTATTGGTAAAAGTACAAAACACTTCTTTTGAACATTTTTTTGACTCTGTGTACATTCTTCTTGTCAAAAAACAACCAACAAAAAAGTGTTGATTCATGTGTATAAAGCTAAAAAATATGAATTAAACTGCTTGAAAGCAATACTTCTGTCTTTTTAGCATAGTCTTAAACTCAAAATTTTCATCTGTGAATAAGAGAGCACAAACACAGGAATTAAAGTTATGGTTCTACAAAAAGCAAAACATGTGAGAGATGGTATTTTGGTTTTAAAAATCTTATGAATCTTGTTTTCCTAAAAATTGTTCCCAGAATATGAGATTCTTTGTATAGTATCTCTTTGAAGCTTCAGAAAGTAATTAAAAATTTTTTTCTATAAAAATTGAAAATTTAATGTTTTACTTTAATTTCAACAATGAATTTTTTTTTCTTTTTTTTCTCCACAGAGAAAAACAGCAACTACTTTATGCAAACATATGTTACAGGAAAACTGAAATGTATTGCAATTGTGTTATACTAGTTATAATTGTAAAAAGTGAAGTCTTTTGGGCATTGGTGCTTGTAAGACTCAAACGTTCTAAAAAATATGTATCAAGAGAAATGTTTCTCCTGGAACACTTTGTGCAAGTTTTATATTTGAATAGATGATACATCTCATGGTTCAATAAAATTGAAACAGAACAAAAAGGTACACACTAAAAAATGTCATCTTATTTCTATTTCTATCCACTCCAACCAGCTTGGTCCCCATTGGTAACCACTTATATCCATTTCTTGTTTGTCATCTCAGTTTTTCTTTTTTTACATATTGAACTATGAATGTTTATTCTTATTTTCCTGCTGTTTCTCATATAACCAGTTGCCATCGGGCTGATTCTCACGCATGATGACCACATGTATGTCAAAGTAGAACTGTGTTCCATAGAAATTTTAATGGTGATCAGAAACAGATCACTAGGCCTTTATTTCAGTGGCACTTCTGGGTAGGCTTGAATCTCCAATCTTTCAGTTGCAAGCTAGCAAAGAAACTTTTTCATACTATGCATTCTTCACCTTAATATATATCATCTCAATTCAATCTATATGTATAGACTTTTTTGTTAGTAAATTGATGTGATACTTCATTGTGTAGGTTTATCATGTTTAACTGATGTCTTACTGCTGGACTTTGCTTCTTTCCAGTATTTTGCTGTTTCAAATAATATTGCACATAAAATTCTGGTACACATGTAATTTTTTCCACGAGCTGGATCCGACTCCACAGCACTTGGCTTGCCTGTATCTGCAGATTCGGATTCCGGATGTAGGATCCCAATGTCAGAGGATAAATGTGTCTAGAAAATTGGTGGCTTTTGCCTGACTCTCTTCTACTGGACCACCACTAATGATCTATGAGAGTTTCATTTCTGAGAGCCTCCCCATTAATGTATTCTGTCTAACTTCTGTGTCGTCATCAACTATAAAAGTGGAAACTGGTATCTCAGTAAAGTATTTATTTGTAGTTGTTATGAATGATATTGATGAGCTTCTCACATGTTTAATAAATGCTTACATTTCTTCTGTGGATGCTTTTCTCCTGTCCTTTGCCCATTTTTCTAATGAGGTTATTTTTTAACACTTCTAGAAGTTCTTTATTTATTAGGGCTATTAGCCCTCTGTGATGAGTTACAGACTCGATGGCACCTGGCTGGCTAAGTTTGTCAACTGTTACTGCAAAATGCTTATGATTTTTGCTTTTATGTCTCAGGACTTAGACTTTCTAACTCCAAGTTCATGAACTAATTTCTCATGTTTTCTACCAGTACTTCTACAGTTTTGTTTCTCACATTACATTGCATTTTGATCCATTTGTAATTTATCATGGTGAACATAGCTCCAATTCTTTTGTTTTTCCCCAAAGAGCTATGCCATAATCCCAACATTATTCATTTTCCACCCTCTCCTTCCTAATTTCAGATGTTGTCTTTATAATTTACTGAATTTCAGAATGTGTTGGTATCCATTTCTGGACTTTCTATTCTTTTATTTGTTTTATCTTCTTATTCATGTGTTTATAAGACATTATTTTAATTACTAATATGTTAATATTTGATAGGACCAAAAACAAAAACAAAAAACCCATTGACACTGAGTCAGTTCTAACTCATAGAAACCATATAGGACAGAGTAGAACTGTCCCACAGAGTTTCCAGGGTACAGTCAAACTTCCAACCTTTTCAGTTAGCAGCCATACCACTTATTTACCATACCACCCCCTTTTGCCCCCACCACTTTTACTGTTTAGTTTGCCATATGAACTTTCAAAATAGCTTGTCTAGTCTTCCCAACTACCCCACCTAGCAACTCTAAAAAACTGTTTCTATTTTTATTGGGACCACATTAGCTTAGGAAAAATGATTTTTTTTATGATGTTATATATTTCTAGTCAAAAACCTAATATCTCCTTCTATATGTTTAATTCATGCCCTTTGGAAACAATTTATAGTCTTATCAAGATGCTTTTTTTAAAAAAATATACTTTATTAAGCTTAACATGAATATTTACACAGAAAATTAGGTTAACATTGAACAATTTCTATATAGATTACTCAGCAATATTGTTTACATTTTTCACAATGTGTCATGAATTTCATTCATTCCATTCTAGTACAATTTCCAGTGTTCTAGTTTCCCCTCTCCCCTTCCCTTGTAATATTTGCTTTAGAGTAATTGTTCACCATTTAGTTCTCAATAGATGATTTTTTTTTTTCCAAATAAGCTCATTAATCACAGGTCATGTCATGAATTATAACTGTGTCCCCCCAAAAACTATGACAACTTAGCTAGGCCATGATTTCCAGTATTGGGAATTGAACAGAGATGAGAGAGACTTCCTATCACCAAGAAAGAAGCACCATAAGCAGACTGCATCCTTTGGACAGTGGTTCCTGAGCAGAGAAGTTCCTAGACCAGGAGAAGACTAATGACAAGGATCTTCTCCCAAGCTGAGACAGAAAAATCTTCTGCAGCATCTGGAACACTGAATTTGGACGTCTAGCCTCCTAGACTGTGAGATAGTAAAGTTTTGTTTGCCAAAGCCTTATGCTTGTGTTATTTCTGTTGCAGCAATACTAGATAACTAAGACAGAATTTGGTACCAGGAGCAAGGTGTTGCTCTAACAGATCTGTACAATGAGGAAGTGGTTTTGGAATTTAGTAATGGATAGAGGCTGGAAGAGTTTTAAAGTGCCTAATAGTACTTGGCTCTAATAGAAAAAGCTTAGATTGTCTTGGAGAGACTGTCAGTGACATTATAGACATCAAAGCCCACTATTAAGGACTTAGAAGAAAGTGAGGAAAGCTGTCACGCTGGAGACAGCACAAATGGTGAGAAGCAGCAGCAGAAATGGTGGCAGCAGAACCAGGAGACCAGCTCAAGACCCGTAGAATGAGAGAGCTGAGTGCCTTCAGGTAGGAGGCTTCCTGGCGGATAGAGAAAGCACTGGAGCTGGCACTCCGAATTTGGACTTTTAGTCTCCTAGCCTGTAAGAGAGTAAACTTGTATGTTAAGGCATGCATTTGTGGTATTTCTGTTACAGTAGTACTAGATAATTAAAACAGGTAATATTCTTAGTTTCACGGAACAATGGGTTATTTAACTAAAAGGTGACTCCAGAGGATAATTTTGGTTTAAGATATAAAGGATGTCTCTGCCTGGCAGTATCGGGGAGTCCTCTAGCCTTCACAGGTCTAGTAAGTTTGGGCTTCTTTTTTACGAATTTGAGTTCTGCTCCACACTTTTTCTCCTGTTCTGTCAGGATTCACCTGTTACGGCCCTGAGCAGAAGGGTCAGTAATGGTAGCCAGGACCCACTTGGTTCTTGGGTCTCAGGGTGAATGAGGCTGTGTGGTTCATGGACTTAATCCTGTAGCATGTTTTCTTCTCTGAGTCTTTTTTTCTTCCATTCTCTACTGTTCTGAATGAGTAGAAACCCACGGTTGTATCTTAGATAGCTTCTCACAAGCTTTTAAGACCTCTTATCCTACTCACTATACTGAGTTGTAGAACCTGTACTTTATGAACTATATTATGCTAATTAACTGAGTTGTTCTACAAGACAATGGTCCTAAGCCTTCAAACACAGGAAACTGATCCAGTGAGATGCTTGGTCACGTCTAAGAACTATCTGTGACTGTTTTCCTATGTGAATTATTATATACACGGGTATACAGGCATGCACACACATACTTATATATACATATGGATATAGATACTTCTGTCTGTGCACACATATGCATGTACCACATATTCACACTTACATTCATATATGTCTACATAAAATACTGTGTAACCATACACATATATTTTGTTCATTGGTGTTGTTGAAAAATTAATTTTGTCATATCCTTTCCCCAATTTATTTTTTATTACCCTTGATGTTCTGAATGTCATAAAAATGTCTTCTTTTCAATATTTCCTTTATCTTTGGGTACAGAAAAAGTCATTGGGAACCAGATTAGATGAGTAGGGAGGGTGTCCCAATATAGTTATTTGTTAAGTGTCCCAAACCACCCTCATAGACAGCTATACAATTAAGTTCACAAACTTAACACCTTGCCACTGTGCACAATTAGCCATTCCAGAAAGAGTTCCAAAACTGCTTTGAAAGATGGACTAGGAACTGGTGTTGATGCATAGCTTTCCAAGGGGAGTACTTCACTTATATCCTAGTGATAATTTAGCAACGAGGTAAGAGGACTTAGAACAATTAAGTTTGCACTTAATTGTCAGACCTCATATGTCTGTTTGTGTCACTGATGTTAGAATATAGGGTATATAGCTAGGATTGGGATTGCTAGATGATAGGGTATTTCTATTTCTAGCTTTCGAGGAAGTGCCGTACTGGTTTCCATAGTGGTTGTTAAAGATGCTGTTTCTACCCCAATGAGTGCCCATAGATGGATGGATTTACTTCTGGGTTCTCAGTTCCGTTCTGTTGATCTATGTGTCTGTCATTGAACCATTACCAGGCTATTATGATTACTATGGCTGTAAAACATGTCTTGAAACCAGGACGTGTAAACCTCTTTACTCTTCTTCTTCAACATCAACATTGCCTTGGCTTATTTTGTACCTCTTTTTTTTTCCTTTCCTTTTGAATTTGGTAATTAGTTTTTCTATTGTTGGAATTTGAATTGAAATTGCATTGCATCTACAGATTCCTTCATGCAGTGTGGATATTTTCACAATGTTGAGTGTTTACATTTATAAGTATGAAATGTTCTTCCATTTCTGTAGGCCTCTTTTAGTTTCTTGCAGCAGTATTTTATAGTTTTAATTTTATACTCTTTCACATCCCTGGTTAGGTTTTATTCTTAGGTATTTTATAATTTGAGCAGCTATTGTAAAAGAAATTGTTTTCTTGAGTTCCTTTTCAGAGTTCTCCTTGTTAGTGTAAAGAAAGGAATTAAACTGATTTCTGTGTGTTGAGCTTGTGCTCTGCCACTTTGATGATATTTGCTATTAGATTCAGCAGCTTTCTTTAAGACTTCTGGGATTTTCATGTATTTTTAAATAGTTTTACTTCTTCTTTACTGTCTTAGCTAGGTAGTGCTGCTTTCTTGGTATGAGGCTCTCAACACTCCACTCCACTCCACCCCACTCCACTCTACCCTTCTCCACCCCACCCCACCCCAACCCTTCCTTTTATCTCCATGAGATGACTTCAGCACAACCCAAGCTTGTAGACTGAGCCTCACTAACACAGCTGTCACCTAATCTTCCTCATTACTACCATAGAGATTACATTCACAACACATGAAAGAAATCACACTGTACTGGGACTCATGGCCAAGCCAAACTGATGCACATATTTGGGGGGGGGGTGCAATACAATCCATGTTATCTCACCCATTGACCCTACTAAAAATTATACCTTTCTGATATGCAAAATGTACTCATCTCCTAGCAAGAATCTTAAAGTACAAGTCCAAAATCTAGAAATTCATTTTCCACTGCAAAATCCAGAACACGTTATCTGCTTCCAAAATACAATGGTAGAAGGGGCAAGCACAAGTTAGACATTTTCATTACAAATGGGATAGATTGCAGGTAAAAGCATACAGCTACCAAGCAAATTAACAGAACACATCACATTTACCCTCATAGCTTTGAAAACAATACTCCATACTTCGAGAGGTTTTACACAATGTTCCTGTCCTCCACACTCTAGGTATTAGCCACAATCTCCAGATTCTAAATGGAGTCCCCTGGGCTCTGGGCTTCAGGTCTAGCCTCCATGCCCACTGGGACAGCAACTCCATGCCTCAATTTTAGGCATCCTAGTCTTTGAAGCCCCAGAGGCCATGTCCCCACCCTTGTAAACCCCTGAGGTTGTGGTCATTCCTCTTGAGACCGAGGCAGCTCAATTTCTTATGCTCCTTGTCTCTTCAGCCTTTGCTTCATGTGGCTTCACAGCCTGGGCCTCCAGCACACATCTGCTTTGCTGGGGCAAAAGTTCCAAAGCTCTGTAGCTCCACCAATTTAAGTGTCTGGAGGTACCTCATTCTGCCAGAAAGTCTCCTGTACATATGCACTCAGCTCTCTGGTTCTGTTGGCCAGCAAGCCTAGTTCCACCAATAAGTGCCTATCGGCACCCCACTCTCAGGAATCCTCCTACATACAGGCAGTCAGCATCCTTGCTCCATGGTTTTACTCCTGGATCTGCTCTTGCTGGTTCACTGCTGCTTCTCACCATGTTTTCATTATCTAGTGCTGCTTCAACAGAATTATCACAAGTGGATGGCTTTAAAAAGAGGAATTTTATTTGTCACAGTACAGTAAGTTAAGAAGTCCAAATTCAGGGTGTCAGCTCCAGGGGAAGGCTTTCTCTGCTGGCACTGGAGGAAGGTCCTTGTCATCTATCTTCTCCTGGACTAGAGCTTCTGAGGTGCAGGGACCCTGGTCCTTTTCAAAGGATATGTTCAGCTCCTGACACTGCTTTTTGGTGGCATGAAGTTCCCAAACGTCTCTGCTAGATTCTCTCCTTTATGTCTCAAGAGATTGCCTCAAGGCACAAAACAAACTTACACATTGAATCTTGCTATACCAATATAACTGCAGTCCATCCACCCTCATTAACATCATAGAGGCAGGAATTCCAACATGGTGGAACACCACACAATACCAGAAATTACTGCCCAGCCAAGTTGCTATAGATTTTTTGGGGGAACACAATTCAATCCATGACATACCATTTGTGCCTTCTCAGGTATTAGCAGTTCTCTTGGGTTCTTTCTGAGTCTTCCACCCCTTCCAGTCTCAAAACCACTTCCACATTTTAGGTATCTGTTAGAGCAGCAGCACCCTACTCACTATCAAATTCTATCTTAGTCACCTAGTGATGCTTTCTTGGTGGTATGAGGTTCCCAACACTCCACCCATTTCCTTTTCCTTTTACCTCTCAAGAGATGATCTCAACAGAAAACAGATACGTGGGCATTACTAAGAATGAAACATTTTTGCTCATCCAAAGACTTTATCAAAAAAGTTAAAAAGACCACCTACAGAATGGGAAAAAGTATTTGGTCACTAAACATTGCACTTACATGTGATCTCCATAATTTACAAGGTACTACACAATATCAACAAGAAAAAGGTGAGTAACCCAGTTTGGTGATTGGCAAAGCAGATGGACAGACACTTCACTGAAGATGACATCTAGTCAGCCAAAAGACACATGAAGAAATGCTCGTGATTATTAGCTATCAGAGAAATCCAAACCAAAACTACAATGAGATACCATCTCACCCCAACAAGATTGGCAATAATCCAAAAAAACACAAAATGACAAATACTAGAGAGGCTGTGGAGTCATCAGAACCCTCCTATACTGCTGGTGGGATTACAAAATGATACAACCTCTTTGGAAAGCAATCTGGCACTTCCTTGAAAAGCTGAAAATAGATACACTATTTGATCCAGTAATCCCACTGCTTGGAATATATCCTACAGAAACCAAGGCTGTCACACAAACAGATGTGTGCACATGAATGTTTATTGCAGCACAGTCCACAATAGCAAAAAGACAGAATCAACGTAGATGCCTGTGTTTGTCAGGATTTTGTCAACTTTGCTACTCCATGTTTGGCTTCTGTATTAAGTGGGAGGGTGGACCTCTGGTGGCTTCCTGCCTCTCAGCTGTCTTCTCTCTGCCTTCTAGCATCTACTGTCGGTCTGCTCACATAGACAGCAGCTCCTGCTGTCTTCTGGAGTCTGGTTCTTGGACTTGAATTAGCAGCTGTTGGATTCATCAACCTTACAGCCAGCACTTGAGAGTCTTGTTCCCTGACCTGCCAATCCTGGGTTCACCAGACTCTGCAGCTCCATCTTGCTACCAGCTTGGGATCCACTGACCTACACAACTGGTGATCTAGAACTCTGGTCTCTGACCTGCTGACCTTGGGTTTATCAGCTCTTGTGGCCATGTGAGGGTTGTGAGGCTTGGACCAGGACTTGGGGATTTCAGCTTCTGCAACTGCATGAGCTGTTTCCTATATATATGTGTGTATAATTCTTTCCTTGTACTTTTTATATATAAATCTTTCCTTGTACATACACGTTACTGGTTTTGCTTCCCTAAAAAACCCAGCCTAAGACAATTTGGTACCAGGAGTGGGGTAGGAGTGGAACCACTCACTGTTACCCCTAGTGGCCCACTTGCAAGATTTTTGCTTTCTGTCCCCATGACCTTATGCTCTGCAGGGTTGAATGTCTTCATTCGAAAGGGAGGCATGCTGCCACCTGGAGACACAGCAATGATTCCACTGAACTGGAAGCTAAAATTGCCACCAAGCTGTTTTGGGCTACTTGTGCCTCTCGATCAACAGACAAAGATGGGAGTTACAATACTTGCTGGTGTGATTGATCCTGACTATGAAGATGAAACTGGATTGACATTATATAATGGAGGTAAAGAAGAGTATGTCTGGAATGCAGGAGATCTCTTCGGACACCACCTAGTACTACAATGTCCTCTGATTATGGTCAAAAGAAAACTACAGCAACCCAGTTCCAAAATGTCTGCTAATAGCTCAGACCCTTCAAGAATGAAGGTTTGGGTCACCTCACCAGACAAAGAACCATGACCAGCTGAGGAGCTTGTTGAGAGCAAATGGAATACAGAATGGGTTGTAGAAGAAGGTAGTTGTAAATATCAGTTACGGCCACATTACCAGTTGCTTTGTATGTGTGTATCAGATATTTTTGTTTACTTATGAAACATAAGACACAAATGGGCTAATGCATTTTCACTGGTACATGTGTTAGTTATGTCATATTAGACATAAGTATGACTTTGTAATTATATTCCTTCAGAGACTATGGATGGTAAGGTGAGATGTGTGAAGAACCCAAGTTGACAAGGGGTGGACTATGGTGGTCAGGATTATATCAGTTTGGTTACTTCATGTTTGGTCACTGTATTAAATGGCAGGGCAGGGCCTGTGGTGGCTTCCCGCCCCTCAGCTCTCTTCTCTCTCCCTTCCACTACCAACTGCTGGTCTGCTCACATAGCCAGCAGCTCCTGCTCTCTTCTGGAGTCTGGTTCCTGGACTTGAACTAGCAGCTGTTGGATTCATCAACTCTTACAGCTGGTAGTTGAGAGTCCTGTTCCCTTATCTGCCATTCCTGGGTTCACCAGACTCTGCAGCTCTGTCTTGCCACCAGCTTGGGATCCACCGACATAAACAACTGGTGATTTAAAACTCTGGTCTCTGATCTGCTGACTTTGGGTTTACCAGCTCCCATGGCCACGTGAGGCTTGTGCCAGGACTTGGAATGCTCAGCTTCTACAATTGTGTGAGCTGTTTCCTATATACACATCTTTCCTTGTACTTTATATATATATATACATATATATATAAATCTCTCCTTGTACATACACATGTTACTGGTTTTGATTCCCCGGAAAACCCAGCCTAAGAAAATGCCCGTCAACAGATGAAACAATAAACCAACTGTGGTACACATACTCAATGGAACACTATGCAATGATAAAAAACAGTGATGATTTTATGAAGGATCTTATAATTTTGTTTCCACTGGAAGGCATTATGCTAGAAGAACTGAAACTAGTATCTGTTAGAATGTCAACACCATCAAATGGAAAAATAAACCAAAAGAATTAGGCTAAATCAAATATCAGATAAGTTCTTCTAAAAAAACACCCAGAATAAAGAATGAGTAGCTTTAAAATTCATTCTTCCGAAAAAGCTTACTGAGTGAGAACTTTGTATTAGGTACTAATACATAAAGTACTGGTGATACACCAATCAATTACATAAAGGATATCTCTCCTTTGGAGTTTATATTGCAACTGACTGGAATAGATTTATTTGTCTATTTTTAGAGAGGTGCATCTTAAAGTTAAAAAGACTAACAAATATCACCTCGAATTTCATTGAACAGAATTATTGTTTGCATTAATATTGGTATTAGAATTGATCTATTGTTAAAAGGTTAATACAAATTGTTAATAAAGAAGAGAAAGAGTACAGAATTTAGTAAATGTTAAATACATATGTCAGAAAGATTGCTTTACTTTCCACTGGTAGTAACTTTAAATCACACAAAGTTGCATGAAATGTCCTCAATTCAACTGGATGTAATTGTAAGGATCAGTAAGACTTGTAAGATTCTCAGACATGAAAAAATGTAGTATTTCATTAGATTTTTAACATTAAGGTCTTTAGTATTATACAGAAAGAATATTTACATACTTTTGGATCCCAACAATTACTTAAGCTAAAGTTTCCATTTCTTGGAATACATCTTCAAACATGGAAACCCACTGCCATCAAGCTGATTCTGACTCATTGTGACCCTTTGGGTCAGAGAAGAACTGTCTCGTAGAGTTTCCAAGGAGTGCCTGGTGGATTTGAACTGCTGACCTTTTGGTTAGCAGACATAGCCCTTAACCACTACACCACTCGAGTTTCCTTCAAACATGGAAGGAAATGGAAGTCTTTTTAAAAGCATTAGAGTTCTGACAAAGGAATGAGCACCTTTCAGGCCAAAATTTAAGTGAAAGGAGAATACAGAATGCAGATGGAAAGACAGGGAAGTAAGAATATGAAAAAGCTATAAAGAGATATGGTGGATAGCATATGAGGGTCTAACATGTGTAACTGAAGTCCCAGAAGTATCCTACTGCTGTTGAGTCAATTCCTACTTGTAGTAACCCTACTTGACAGAGTAGAACTGTCCCATTAAGTTTCCAAGGAATGCCTGGTAGATATGAACTGCCAGCCTTTTGATTAGTAGCCATAACACTTAACAACTTGACACCAGGGTTTCCTCCAGAAGTAGAGTGATGGAAAATGGGATGGAGGCAACATTCAAAGGGATAATTGCCAAGAACATTATAGCAGCAATGAAAAGATCCCATCCACATATTCAACAAGCACAATGAATCTCAAGACTAAAAACAAAATAAATGCATATTTATAGAGAACTAATGGTAACGATCCTAAAAAGGTTATCTTAAAAGCAGGCCAAGAGAAAAGACAGATAACTACCAAAAGAGTTATCATTAGACTGACAGCTGATTTCTCAAGGGCAAATATGGAAGCCAGAAAACAACATCATCAATGGTTTGGCAGAAAACAGCCGCCAAGTTGGGGAAAATAACTTTCAAGCCTAAGGGCAAAATCAAGAGGTATTGTTTCCTGGGATGTCTTGGAGACCTATATAAACACCAAATATCTCATCTTAATGGACAGGGTGGCCACTGAGTTTTAATATAACTCCTATGATTCTCAACAGTCTTGTTTTTGTAGGTTGTTGTTAGGTATCGTTGTGTTGGCTCTGATTTATAGTGACCCTGTGTATGACAGAACAAAACATTACCCAGTCCTGAATCATCCTCACAATAGTACATATGTTTGATCCCATTGTTGAAGTCACTTATCAGTTCATCTCATTGAGTATCTTCCTCTTTATTGCTGACCCTCTACTACACATGATGTTCTTTTTCAGGGATTGGTCCTTCTTGGTAATGTGTTCAAAACAAATGATATGAAGTCTTGCCATGCATATTTCTATTACTTCCTCCAACACAGATTTATTCATTTTTCTGAAAGTCCATGGCATATTCAGTACTCTGTGCCAACACCATAATTCAAATGCATCAGTTCTTCTTTGGTCTTTCTTTTTCATTGCCCATCTTTTGCAGCATATGAGGCAACTGAAAGTACCATGGCTTTGTTCAAGTGCACTTTAGTCTTCAAAGTGACATCTTTGCTTTTTAATATTTCAAAGAGGTCTTTTATAGTAGATTTGCCTGATAGGGTACATCATTAGATTTATTCACTGCAGCTCACGTGGGTGTTGATTTTGGATAAGTAAAATAAAATTATTAACAACTTCAATATTTTGTCCATTTATCATGATGTTGCTTATTGGCCAAATTGAAAGGATTTTTATTTTTTTTTTATGCTGAAATGTAATCCATACTGAAGGCTGTGGTCTTCGATCTTACCATTGGTAAATGCTTCAAGTCCTCTTCACTTTCAGGAAGCAGAGTCATGTCATCTGCATAATGCAAGTAGTTAATGAGTCTTCCTCCAATCCTGATACCACATTCTTCTTCATATGGCCCAGCTTCTTGGGTTATTTTTTCAGCATACAGATTGAATAAGCATTATGAAAATGGAAAAGCCACACTGCTTTTCCAATTTTAAATCACTATCTGCGTGCTCTGTTTGAACAACTGCCTCTTGATCTATGTGCAGGTTTCACAAGAGCACAGTTAAGTGTTCTGAAATTCATATTATTTGCAATATTATTTCTTGCCAGCAAAAACTGCTACCTTGCTAACCTATAATTCCCTGACCTGGTAAATGGTCACCATATAACATTCCCCTTGTGTCATTTATAGAGGCCACTGTAACTTTATATAGCAAGATGGAAAGACATCATTCTGCGGAAGAAAACTGCCTCCCCCTATCTTCTGAAAACAGAGCTGTATATTTGGTATGGAATGAATTAAGTCCCCACAAGTTATGTTCTGTAAATCCTATTCCCTATCCCTGCAGTTATAAGCCCATTTGGGAATGGGCTGTCTTTGTTATGTTAATGACAGAAGATTAGCATAGACTATACCTTGAGTCTTTTGAGATAGCTTTTGAGATAGAAAAGAATTTAACAGCAAGTTAACAGGCAGAGATGGTGGAGTGGAGATGCTAAACCACAAGAAGATTGCCCAGAAGCAGAGGTTCAAAAGAGACAAAGACCTTTATTCAGACAACACAGAGAAAAAGCTTTCCCCTAGTGCTGGCACCCTGAATTCAGACATTTAGACTCCTAAAACATGGGAATACATTTCCATTTGTTAAATACATCCTTGTGGTATTTCTGTTAAAGCAGCACCAGACAATTAAGACAGAATTTGGTTCTGGGAGTGGGGTGCTGCTCTGACAGATACCTAAATATGTGGAAGTAGTTTGGAAATTGGGTAACAGGTGGAGACTGGGAGAGTTTTAAGGAGCTGAATAATAAACCCTAGATTGCCTTGAGGCAACTGTAGAATTATGGTGGCAAATGCAATTATGGTCATGGCTCAAAATTGAAAGGAGCTATAGAGAAAATCTTGTCTCCATCATCTTAGAGAATACATGGGACAGCAGCAACAAAATGATACTAGAAATGTGGACTTTAAGTATTCTTCTGGAGAAGCTTTAAAAGAAAATGATGTACATACGATTCAACAATGGAGGAATGATGATGCCTTTTAAACAGTGGCAAACCATGCATCTGAATTATGTTCAGAAATTTGGTGGAAGATAGAAGCTGTAAATTGTAAACTTGGAAATCTGACTGATGAGATTTCAAAGTAAGATCTTAAAGGAGTTGAATGGCTTCTCCTTGTCTCTTAGAGTAAAACATGAGAGGAAAGAGATGGACTTAAAGATGAACTGTATAAAATGAAAGCATAACTTAAAGATTTGGAAAATTCTGTTGTACAAACTAGGGACATGTATCCCAGAATATTCATCAGTGACATAGCTACACAATATTTTCTTAAAGACATTAAGCTTTACTGACGGATCTAACAGAAAACTCATAATCTTATACTGACAGGGATAGAGAAAGAATGAAAAGAATATTCTGTCTCTTAAAATTCTACAGGAAAGAAATAGGCTGAAGAAGGTACATTTCTCTGTTGTCCTCCAGGAAAAGGAAAGGACCATCTCTGGAGCAGCTCAGAGATCAGCAGAACTGTTGGAAAGATCGTAGGAAGCAGGGTCTTCTTGGGTTCCAAGGGTGGGGCTACAGTCACCTTGATCTCAAAGATTTATATCTTTGCCAACTTATTTCAAGAGTGTGGGGCTAATAATAAGGTGTGTCAGGGGAGACAGTAATTCCCTAAAATTGAGGGGTCTGGGCTGCCACGATCAAGTGGCAGAAGAACGGATCCTATTGGGACCACAGGGGTTGCATTGCTACTCAGATAGACTAGGATAATGAGGCTGCCCAAAGTGGAGGGAGCAGAGTTGCCATGCCAGGGGCCCTGGAAGGTAACACTAAAGCCCAGGGCTGAGAGACCTCCATCCAGAATCCAACACCTAGATTCTGGAGGGCAGACACTTGCCCACATAACCTCAGAGAACTGAGGATTGTTTTCAAGACTTGATAGCTAATAGAGATTGTTGCGCTGGGCTTCCCTCCACTTTCTCCCATTTGCAATGGAACTGTCTACCTTTTGCCTGTCCTGGCCCCTAGGGTCGCCATGAGTCGGATCCGACTCGACGGCACTTGGCTGGCTACTGTACCTTGGAAATAGAAATGGAAACCTGTGTAATCTGGATTTCACAGATTCACAAATGAAGAGGAATACTGTACCAGAATGTAATATGCCTAAAGTCCAACTCATATTTGATTTAGATGATTCAGAAGACAAAATTTTGAACCTGGATTTGACTTAAGACTTTTGGGATTACGTGATGGAGTAAATGTGTTTTGTATGTTGCAAGGAGATGAATTTGTGGGGGCCAAAGTGTGGAATGTTGTGGGTTTAATTGCATCCTCCAAATATACATGTTGTAAATCCTAGTGTCTATGCTTGTGGTTGTAATCCTGTTTGGGAAGGGTTGTCTTTGCTATGTTAATGTGACAGGATTAGTATAGGCTATTTGAAGTAAGGATATGTGTGTGTGTGTGTATGTATAAATATTCATATACACAGATATGTAAATAGAATATATATAAAGTGAAGTCTAGTCATAAAGATAAGTTAAAACTGGCTAAACTGTGAATTGTCTCAACTATTAAACACAAAATGGCTGTGCTCGAGCTAAGTAAGATGATGAGAAAATAGCAAGTCATGGCGAAGAAGTAAAAATGAGAAAAACAACTGCCAGATGCACATGGCTGCAGATGGTCAGAGAGATGATAAAAACCATAACCAATTAGAAAGAAGTCAACAACTTGAGGTACCAGAAGATAAGACTTATGAACTGATCAATAACAACCAGAACGAAGCAAGCTACTTGTATTAAAAATCCAGCACTCCAGACTTGGGCACAGCAGCCCCCTCTGGGATCTGTGCCCATGGTCTGCTGTGCTGACCTCATTTGCCTCATCTTCAAAGGTCTGCGGAGGTGGTCTCCCTCTGGGAGTCTGTGACCATGGTCTGTTACTGGGCCTCATCTTCAAGAGCCTGGGGCCCAGACTCTCCCTGAGAGTCTGTGGCCACTAGCTCTCTGTGCTGTGACCTGACCCTGGGACCTAATCCACTTGCCATCAAAGGTTGGTTTGAGCGGCTGTGACTGTTTTCCCATTGCTGCCTGAGTCTCCTGTGCTGTCCTTGTTGGTGGATTAACCTCCAAGATGACTTATCATTCCACCAACATCTAAACAACCTGCTTCCGGTGATTGTGACAAGCCTTCTGTTAGTGTCTGAGCCTGGGGTTGTGTTCCTATCTGCTTCCCTTCGGAGACATCCTGGCATCATAAAATTCCACTTCTAATCCTCCTGGTGTAACAACTGTGAGAGCACGGCCAATCCTTAAATTCCTTAGAGTGAATCCCTCTTTTATGGCAGTGAGTGTGTTGACGTACTAACTTTATGACTTGACTGCTGCAGTCTCTGTGGGACTCAGTGGATCCTGTGGGGGTTTTAACTAATGTAAATAAGAGTTCCTAACTAATGAGAATGTAAGTAAGAGTTCCTAAGTAATATAAACATGAGTGCTTTATGTCCTGATGCTAGCACCTATCTTCCCCCCTGCTTCATTGTAAATATGTGGTTTCATTAAATAAAGCTTATTACTGACCCCAAGCCTTGTTAGTTACTTATTTTCCTCTCATCACCACTGACATTTTCTGGGTGCTCATGACAATGTTCCTTGAGTTGATCTCTTTTCAGCTATAAAAGGTTGAAAATTGAGAGATTCAAGAAATGTGTGAGAAGCACACATGGGGACTTGAAGACTGCCCAGGAGCAGAAGTTTAGAAGCAACAAGGACTTTCCTTCAGAGCACACAGATAGACAAAGCCTTTCCCTAGTGCCTGAGTTCAGACTTCTACCCTCTTAAATTGTGAGAAATAAATTTGATAATGTCACTTGATCTGTGTTGTTTCTGTTACAGTAGCTAGCACTAGATAACTAAGACACTGTCACAGAGGTTTCTTAAGAACATCTTGGAAAACAAGAACTTTATATTCTAATTTGGAACAAATACTGTGATTCCTTTTGAAAATCCATTACAAGGTCTCTCTGCAGGTGACTCTTAACAAATTGTTAAACTAGGCTCCATTTTAGAGAAACTCACAGAATATTTTGCCATGTTGGAACATTTTGCCATGTTGGAAAATTTTGTCATGTTGGAATATTTTGCCACGTTGGAATATTTTGCTGAGATCAATTTGCTTCTTAATTAATGTACCTAAAATTAATTTCTTTGGTAGATTCAAACTGGAAGACCAGTCAAGGACTCCGTGTGAAAGTTGGAGAATCTTTGTATTGTAGGCGCTTCCCTCACTCCTTCCTGCAAGAGGATTTTAGTAAACAACAAAGTCTTCCTCTTCTTCTTCCTCTGAAGTCTTATTTTCCACAAAAATTCATAAAATTCCTTTTGAGTAGGACAGTTTAATAAACCTGTGATCTATCAGTAAGCTCCGAGCTCTTGCTCAAGGGAAAAACAATCTGTGAACTACCTTTACAAGGAGATTGAGTTCATTAAATGGACAGACTTGAGCACCCTGACAGGATTGCTGAGGTGAATGGCTCTGTGTAGTTGAGTGGTGTGAAGAACTTACAGTTGGGGTGAATGTGTATGAGGATCTGGGAGTGATGACAGAAGAACTAGGGAATCAGAAGCAAAAATAAAAACAAAGCCACATTTTGAGAACATGTCTATTTGCCTTAACTTTTTACGTGCCATATACCTTGCTGACAGTCTAGTGAACTCTGTACACAGTCTCACTGCTATTGAGTTAATTCTGACTCACAGTGACTCCACACGGTTTCCAAGACCGTAAATTCCTCTGGTAGCAGACTGCCACATCTTTCTCCTGAGGAGGTACTGGTAGTTTGAACCACTGACCTTCTGGTTCGCAGTAGATCATTTTAACTGCTGTGCCACCAGAGCTCTTTGGTGAAGCCTATACCCCCACCCCCAAAGCACCAAATCTGTTGCTGTGAATTCCAACTCACAGCAACCCTATAGGACAGAGCAGAACAGCCCTGTAGCATTTCCAAGGAGCATCTGCTGATTTTTTAGTCAGCAGCAACAGCAGTAAGCCACTATGCTACCAGGTGAAGCCTACAAAACCAAAACAAAACCCAGTGCCATCAAATTGATTTCTACTCATAGGGACTCTACTGGACAGATTAGAGCTGCCCCATAGAGTTTCCAAGAAACTTTTGGTGGATTTGAACTGCCAAGTTCAAACTTTTGGTGGATTTGAACTGCCAAGTTCATGTAGCCATAGCACTTAATCAGTATGGTGCCAGGGTTTCCAGTGAAGCCTATAGGACCCTTTAAATGTGTAAAACACAATATATTAAATCACAAAGAAACTCTGTTGAAATATAATATCAAAAATATATAAAAAATCTGAGATACAGTAATACATGTTTTTATAGATTAAACTGTGATGTCAAGAAAATATGTCCTAACCATTAAACAACAACAACATCACAACCAAATCAATCTCTGTAGAGTTGATTCCAACTCAGCAACTCTATAGAGCAGAATAGAACTGCCCCATAGGGTCTCCAAGGCTGTAATCTCTGTGGAAGCAGGCTGCCACACCTTCTTTCTGCAGAGGGACTGGTGGGTTTAAATTGTGGACCCTTTGGTTAGCGGCTGAGTGCTTTAACCACCGTGCAACCAAGGTTCCCCTTCTAACTCCCAGTACCTGTGAAGTGAACTTGTTTGGAAATACAATCTTTGATTATGCTCCCAGTTAACATAAGGTCAGTCATGCTGGAGTAGAACAAAAACAACAAAGTCCATGACTCTGACTCATAACTGCGCTATAGGACAGAGTAGAACTGTCTCATAGGTTTCCAAGGAATGGCTGGTAGATTTGAACTGCTGACCTTTATGGTTAGCAGTTGCAGCAAGGTAGTATTCTTGCAAAGAGGAAAAGAGACACAGACATCGGAGGGGAAGAGGGAAGACACTCACAGGAAAACTGAGGCAAAGGTTGGAGTAATCCATCTGTCAATCAAGGAATGCCGAGAGCGTTGCCCACCGTTACCGGAAGCTAGTGCCCAAGCATGGATCTAGTACGGAAGCATGGATCGCATTCCGCCACAGGACCTACAGGAGGGCTCAGCATGGCCAATACCCCGATTGTAGACTTTCACCATTTAGCAGTGTGAGAGAATAAATTTCTACTGTTTTTTTTTTAAATTAATTTTTTATTTAATATAACTGAGTGAAAATGTACATTCCCGTATAAATTTACATGCCCACCTATATGCGACTTCCATTGCTTTCCGTGCCCGGTGACAGCACACTATTCGTCTCTGCTCCATACATGTCTCATTCTCCCAACAGTATCTTTTTCCCCTCCTCTCCACCCACTCTCCTTCCTCCAGCCAGAGGTCAGCAGGATGACATCCTATAGATGTATGGAACCATAAAGTGCATCCAATATATGGTCACTGCATCGCCAAGTACAATCCATTCCTGTCCGAAGAGTGGACCTTCCTTATGATTTATGGTCAAGGGCAGCATCAGGGAGAGGGGCCATGCTCCCAGGGAAACCCTGAAACCGCTGGACCATCAATTGAGGTCTTTTAATGGGGATCTCAGGGTGCACCCCTTTTTATTCTTGTGTTGCCAGTGAGACTCAACTTAGTGAGCTCCATAGCGGCTATCACTGGTGGTGGCCGGGCACAATCCGGTTCTTCTGGTCCCAAGTTGATGTGAGCACCCACTGATGTGAGTCTCTTTATCTTCTGGGTTGTCTTTCCCCCGTGTCATTTTGGTCCTCGGTGAGCATCCGTTCCTGCTGAGTTGGGACCATTTGCTGTGCCCTCGGACGGCAGCTTGGCAGCTTTTAAGACCCCAGATGGCACTCACCAACGTGGGGTGCAGAGAGCCCTCTTAGCAAAATGCTGGTTGTGCCAACTGGCCTCGATTTCACCTAAGAGCATGGTCCGCTGCCCCCTGCCCCAGCTACTCTGTCCTTGCAATATTGGGTTAAGATGGAAGGAGTACTCATGTTATGTTTAAGTCTACTTAATATTGTTCTTGTTTCTAATGTGTGCTATCATCAATTTCACTCAATCAAATTCCTCGCAACTGTCTAATCTAAACCCTCCCCCTCCCTCCCTCCCTCCCCTCCCTTGCAGCTGTCAAAGAGTCTTCTTCTATACATAAGTCTGTTTTGGGGATCTTATCGTAGAGGTCTCATACAATATTTGTCCTTTTGTCGCTGACTGCTTTCACTCAACATAATGTCTTCCAGTTGAAACCAGGTCATGAGATGTTTCCTGGAGTCATCGTTGTTCTTTATTATTGCGTAGTGCTCCACTGAGTATATATACCATAGCTTACCTATCCATTCTTCTGTTGTTGAGCATCTGGATTGATTCCACCTTTTTGCTATCATGGACTGTGCTGCGATAAACATTCTGGTGCATGTGTCTGTTGGTGTGAAAGGCCTTGATTCTGTAGGATATATTCCAAGTAGTGGAATTACTGGGTCAAATGGTATATCAATATCCATTTTTTTAAGGAAGTGCCAGATTGCATTCCAAAGAGGCTGGACCATTTTGCAACCCCAAGAACAGTGTAGAAGGGTTCCACTTTCTCCACAGGCTCTCCAGCATTTGTTGTTTTGTGTTTTTTGGATCATGGCCAACCTTGTTGGGGTGAGATGGTATCTCATTGTCATCTTGATTCGAATTTCTTCAATAACTAATGATCGCGAACATGTCCACATGTGTTTTCTGGTTGCCTGGATCTCTTTTTTAGGGAAACGTCTGTCCATCTCCTTTGCCCATTGCTTAATTGGATGATTTATCTTCTTCTTGTTGATATTTTATAGTATCTTATAGATTATGGAGATCAGGCTTTAGTCTGACATAGAGTTGCCAAATATTTTTTCCCATTCTGTGGGTGTTCTTTTAATTCTATTAATAAAGTCTTCAGATGAGCAAAAGTGTTTGATTCTTAATAGTTCCCATTTATCTATTTTCTCTTCTGATGATTGTGGTTTGTTTGACAGAGTTTGGAGTCTGTCCACATTGTGTATTAAAATTTCCATTGTTGTTCCTACCTTTTCTCGGATGAGCTTTATCATTTTAGGTTTGATATTTAGGTCTTTTATCCATTTGGAGTTGGTTTTTGTATAAGGTGTAAGATATCGATCTTGTTTCAGTTTCTTGCAGATGGATATCCAATTTTGCCAGCACCATTTGTTGAAGATACTGTTTTTACCCCAGTTTAATGTCTTAGGGCCTTTGTTGAATATCAGTTACTCATAGGCAGATGGTGTCATCTCTGGGGTCTCAGTTCTGTTCCACTGATCGATCTGTCTGTTCTTATACCAGTACCAGGCTGTTTTGACCACTGTGGCAGTGAAATATGTTCTAAAGTCAGGTAATGAGAGGCCTCCCAGTGTGTTCTTCTTCTTTAGTAGTACCTTGCTTAACTGAGCCTTCTTCCTTTTCCAAACAAAATTGATTATTTGTTTCTCCATCTCATTAAAAAATGATGCTGGAACTTGTATTGGGATTGCATTATATAAATAGATTGCTTTGGATAAAATAGACATTTTCACAATGTTAAGTCTTCCTATCCATGAGCAGGGTAGGTTTTTCCATTTATCTAAGTCTCTCTTAGTTTCTTGTAGTAAGTGCTTGAAGTTGTCTTTGTAAAGGTCTGTTATGCCACTGGTTAGATTAATTCCTAGGTACTTTATCTTCTTAGGGGCTATAGTAAATGGTATTGATTTGATAATTTCTTCCTTAACAGTCTCGTTGTTGGTATAAAAGAATCCTATTGATTTACTTATGTTTATCTTGTATACTGAGACTTTGCTGAACTCTTCTATCAGTCTGAGTAGTTTACTTATAGATTCCTTGGGGTTCTCTGCATATACAATCATATCGTCTGCAAAGAGGGAGATTTCAACTTCCTCTTTGCCGATGCAGGTACCCTTTATTTCTTGGTCTTGTCTAATTGCTCTGGCTAAAACTTCTAGCACATTGTTAAATAGAAGAGGTGAGAGTGGGCATCCTTGTGTAGTTCCTGATCTCAAGGGAAAGTCTTTCAGTCTCTCTCCATTCAGGATGATGTGGGCAATTGGCTTTGTATAAATGGCCCTTATTGTGTTGGGGAATTTGCCATCTATGCCCATTTTGCTAAGAGTTTTTAGCATGAATGGGTGTTGGACTTTATCAAATGCTTTTTCTGCATCAATGGACAAAATCAGGTGATCCTTGTCTTTTGTGTTATTTATGTGCTTAATCACATTAATTGTTTTTCTGATGTTGAACCAGCCTTGCATCCCTGGTATGAATCCCACTTGGTCATGATGGATTATTTTCTTGATATGTTGTTGTATTCGGTTGGCAAGAATTTTGTTGAAGATTTTTGCATCTAGGTTCATGAGTGATATCGGTCTGTAGTTCTCTTTCTTTGTTGGGTCTTTCCCTGGCTTAGGTATCAGGGTTATGCTAGCTTCATAGAATGAGTTTGGGAGTACTCCATCCCTTCCTATACTGTGAAATAGTCTCAGTAGTGTTGGAGATAACTCTTCTCTAAATGCTTGGTAGAATTCTGCCATGAAGCCATCTGGACCCAGACTTTTTTTTGGTTGACAGTGTTTTGATGACCTTTTCAATCTCTTCCTTTGTGATGGATTTATTAAGTTGTTCTGCTTCACATTGTGATAATTTGGGTAGGTAGCATGAGTGAAGGAATTGGTCCATTTCCCCTAGATTTTCAATTTTATTAGAGTACAGTCTTTCATAGTATTCTGTTGTGATATTTTTAATTTCTGTTGCATCTATGGTGACAACCCCCCTCTCATTTCTAATGTGGGTTATTTGTTTCCTTTCCTGCTTTTCTTTAGTAAGTTTAGCCAGTGGTTTGTCAATTTTGTTGATCTTTTCAAAAAGCCAGCTTTTGGTCTTTTCACTTTTTTCAATTGTTTTTCTATTCTCTAATTCATTAAGCTCTGCTCTAATCTTTATGATCTCGTTTCTTGTGGTGCCTGAGGGGTTCCTCTGTTGTTCTCTTTCTACTTGTTCAAGCTGTAGGGTTAATTCCTTGATTTGGTTTCTTTCCTCTTTCCAGATGTGTGCATTTATGGAGATAAACAGACCTCTGAGCACTGCTTTGGCTGTATCCCATAGGTTCTGTTTTTGTTCTCATTGGAATCCATGAATTTCTTTAATTCATCCTTGATTTCCTCTATAACCCATGTTTTTTTGAGCAAGATGTTGTTCAGTTTCCAAGAGTTCCACTTTCTATCTCTGTTTTTTCTGCTATTGATTTAAACTTTGATGGCTTTATGATCTGAGAAGATGCTTTGCAGTAATTCAATGGTATGGATTTTGTTGAACATTGCATTATGGCCTATCACATGGTCAATTCTGGAGAATGTTCCATGTGCACTGGAGAAGAAGGTGTAGTTGTCTGCTGATGGGTGGAAAGTTCTGTATATATCAATGAGGTTTAGTTGGTTAATTGTGGCAATAAGGTCTCCTGTATCTTTACTGAGCTTTTTTCTAGATGATCTGTCTAGTAATGAGAGTGGAGTGTTGAAGTCTCCCACTATTATGGTGGAGTCATCTAACTCTCTTTTGAGTGTAGTCAGTGTTTCTTTGACATATTTAGGTGCTCTGACATTAGGTGCATAAATATTTAATATAGTTAAGTCTTGCTTGTGTACTGAACCTTTCAGCAATAAATAGTGTCCATCTTTGTCCATGATGGTGGATTTGACATTAAAATTGATTTTGTCTGAGATTAGAATTGCCACCCTTGCTCTTCTTTGTTCATTGTTAGCTTGATATATATTCTTCCAACCTTTAATTTTCATTTTGTTCCTATCTTTAGGTCTCAAGTGAGTTTCTTGTAGACAACATTTGGATGAGTCATGTCTTTTAATCCAAGATGTCACTCGATGTCTCTTTACTGCAGCATTCAGTCCATTCACATAGAATGTAATTATTGATAGGTATGTGTTCAGTGCTGCCATTGTGATAGGTTTTTTTTTATGTTGATGTTTTCTCTGATGTTCTTATTAGTCTGTTCTGGGACGTTCTGTTTTGTGAGTTGATTTTTCACCTTTTTCAGAGCTGGTTTTGTGGTTGTTGAGACTCGTGTGTTACATTTCTTGAAATGGTATGATAAATCTTTGTTGTGCTTTACAGCTGCCCCATAATCCCCCTTAATAAACTATATATAAACCCAATTTTAATTACTACCAGTCTTGTCATCTTCCTCTCTGTCTGGAAGGAGTATAACAACTGAAGTACATCCCTCTTTTTAAGATGATAACATCATAGTTTTCATGATGATTATTGGATTGCTTCTTTCCTTATCAAAGCTGTGATTGGCTTTGGAGCCTTCCCTAACTGAGTAGAGTTTTGAGTAGTATGTCATTCTAAAATATAAAGTTAGTGGCTTTGTTCTTCTAAGCCAGAGCCAAGAACTTCTTTCAATATTTCTTGTAGTTTTGATTTGGTTTTTGCAAAGTCTCTGAGTTTCTGTTTATCTGGGAATGTCTTAATTTCATTTTCATATTTGAAAGATAGTTTTGCAGGATATATAATTCTTGTTTGGAAGTTCTTCTCCTTCAAGGCTTTGAATGTGTCATGCCACTGTCTCCGTGCCAGTGTGGTTTCTGCTGAGAAATCTGAGGAGAGCCTACAGGGTTTCCCTCTGAATGTTAGCTTTGCCTTGAGTCTTGCTGTCTTTAGGAGTTGCTGCTTATGTTTCGTTTTGTTGAGCTTGATTATAATATGTCTTGGAGTATTTCCTTTGAGATCTGTTTTGGGTGGCATATGATATGCATCTGAGATGTCTATATTCTCTTCCTTCATGATTTCTGGGAAGTTTTCTGTCAGCAGCTCAGCAACAATATTCTCTGTGTTCTCAGATGTCTCACCCTGTTCAGAGACTCCAATCAATCGAAGGTTGTTCCTCTTAATAGAGTCCCACATGCTTCTTAATGTTTCTTCATTTTCTTGTTTCTTTTTTCTGATTTCTGCTCATAGATGCTGGCCTCAGTACCTCTGTCTTCCAAATCAGAAATTCTTTTTTTCTATTTGTTCCATTCTGTTTTCTTGGCTTTGCATGGAAGTTTCTATGTCTTTGATTTTGTTCTTGATCTGTTGGATTTCAGAATACTGGTATCCCATCAGATCGAACATCTTGCTTAATTTTTCATTTTGTTCTCCTGCATTTTGTATAAGGTCTAGAAGGGCTCTGTATGTAATAATTTTGTATTCACTTTCTGCTGCTTTCATAAAGTTTCTTCATCTGGAAAACTTTTTGGTTGCTTTGCTTGTAAGCCTTCTGAAGCCATGGGTGATTTCTTTTATGCCACCAGTGTCTGTTGCTTTTTGGGACCCATGTGAGTTTGTAGAGCTGGAAGAGGTACTGTCAGGATGGACTGCAGATGTTTCTCTAGGCTGTCTTAAAATGTAAAGCAAAAGATATCTGAGCATTTCACAAGTCAGTTAGGTTTTCAGATGTATAGGTCCCACTTCTCAACTGGCAAAGTAAGTGCCACTATATCCAACCCCAGATGATACAAACTAGTTCAGAATACAGCAATGCTACTCCTCTGTTGGCTTCTGCTGACAGGGCCGATGACACTGTGTAGAGTACTGCTTTTCTCATAGAAAAGTGCTCTCCTGTGGGCAGGCTCTGGCTGCCAAGCTAAGAATTAGGTGCAGCTGCAGCCACCGTATCCAAGATGGCATCCTCCACAGAGGCAGCAGATAGAGGGGCTAAAGATGCTGAGAGGTAGTGATTCCTCTGATTCTATTGCAGGACCCCCAAAGCAGGTGGCACTGGGTAAATTACTGCTTTTCTGTCGGAGAAGCGCTGTCCTGTTTGCAGGCACTGGCTCCCAGGCTAAGACTGAGGTCCTGCTAGGATCTTTGTATCCAACATGCCGTCCTGCACACGGGCTGCGAAACTCCGTACAAACCCCACCAAGGCAGATATAAAACAAAAGGCTCAAAGTGTCTAGATTAGCAGAGTCCTAAGCCTGGCTCTCAAAATATGGGAATTTCGCCTGCCTGTCCCCCCAGCAGGGTGTGTGAGTCTAGCCACTAGGCAAGACCCAGCTCCGCCCACCAGCCAAGACAGAGGAAAAAAAGAAGTCAAAGTGGTGCGCTTACTTTCAGTCCATGAGAGCCAGGGCTAGCCAGGTGTGGGAGTCAGCAAAAGAGAGGAGGTTTTTTGCTCAGTGGTATAAGGCCAAAGTAACAGCCCTGTGCTGTGTCCTAGGGCTGATTAGGTCACCAGAAGGCTTCGTTTGATTATCAATTCAGGTCTTGGTTTCCAGAGGGATATAAGGAGATGTGTGCTTAGTCTGCCATCTTGACTCTGCCCCCAGATGAAAAGTCAATTTCTACTGTTTTAAGCTACCCAAATTGTGGTACACTTTTTAACCAACTCTGGGAAATCCATACATAGGTGCTTCATAATTAACACAGCCAATAAAAAAAGAAAAAAATTAGCATTTGGTCTAATGGCCATGAGTTTTGAAGCAGTGATGTCATGATTTGACATGTGTCGCCCCAAAAATATATGTAGCAATTTGGCTAGGCCGTGATTTACAGTATTGTGTGATATTACTGTATGTTGTAAATCCTGCCTCTATGATGCTAATGAGGGAGGATGGATGGTGGCTGTTGAGCCAGGCAGGACTCAAAGTGTAAGGTTGTATTGTGCCTTGGGGCAATTTCTTGGCATACAAAGGAAAAGGAAGCAAACAGAGTTGGAGACTGCTCTACTAGCAGAGAAGCAGTGCCAGGAGAGAGCTTCTCCTTTGGATCAAGGGTCTCTGTACCTCAGAAGCTCTCAGTCCAGGGAAAGATTGATAACAAGGACCTTCCTCCAGAGCTAACAGAAAAAGCCTTCTCCTGGAGCTAATGCCCTCAATTTGGACTTTTAGCCTACCTTATTGTGAAGAAATAAAGTTTTTTTTGTTAAAGCCATCCACTTGTGATATTTATGTTATAGCAGCACTAGATGACTAAGACAAGTGATGAGCATAAACTGCTTGTTTTCAGATACATCAACTATAATATGCTCTGAAAGTATCTCATTTTTGTTAAAGCAACAGTCACAGGTCCTGGTAACAATTATTGCTTCTGTTCTCCATGGATGGAACTGATTAACTTTGGTATTTTTCTCCAGATACTCTGCTCTTGGGTGAAATGTAAATGTTCTCCTCCCCTGGGTTACTGTTAGAGCTGTCACTAGTCAGTTCTCTGACTCATGGTGATCCCACAGCACAACAATAGAAAGCACTACTCGTGGTTATTGTGATCCATATTGCTTTCACTGGCTGGTTTTTAGAAGTAAATCACTTAGCCTTTCTAGTCAGTCTTAGTCTGAAAGGTCTGCTGATTTCTATTTAGCGTCACAGCAACCTGTAAGCCTCTACTGACAGCTGGGTGGTAATTGTACATGAGGTGCATTGGCTGAGAGTAGAACCTAGGTCTTTTGCATGTAAGGGAGAATTCTGCTACTGAGCCACTAATGTGGTTTCTAGTACTTTCTTGTAAAGATTACTTTGTAATTCAATGCATTTGTTGAGTGGATTGTCTAGAGAGGTATGATGGCTAAGATTGTGTGTCAACTTGGCTGGGCCATGCTTCTCAGTGATTTGGTTATTATGATGTAGTTTGGCAGTCATATGAAGCTGTGACCACTTCTATGCTGAGAATGAATATAATGTGATCACCCCATGATAGGATCTGCTGTGGAGAGCCAGTCTGTTGAAAGGGAGTTTTCTTAGATGTGTGGTCTGCATCAAATATAAGTGGACATTCTGTAAAGGCCTGTGGTCTTCTACTTGCTCCAGATCCGGCAGCTGGCTCCTGTTCTTCTAACTTCTGGTTCTTAGGACTTGAGCTAGCAGCTTACCTGTGGTCTTGCTTGCTGATCTTGGGATCCATTGATCTTTACAGCCTGTGAGCAATAGCCTGCTGATCTTGGGTTTGTCATGTAGCTATGTGAATCAGTGGAAGGCTCCAGCCTGACCCACAGACTTGGAATGTTCTTGGCTCTACAACTATGTAAGCCATTTCCTTTACTTAAATCCCTCTGGCATAGGGCTTAAAGTGATTGATTGCTGATAGGTCAGTGATTCTAAATTACCAGCAACTATGTGGGAGGAAGTTGAGGAAGTATACTTTCATAGTGATTTGTAGCCTTGGAAACCCTATGGGGTCATTAGGAGTTGGAATTGACTTGATGGCAGTGGATTTATGTGTATTTATATGACGTGAGTTGGATCCGACTCAACGGCACTTGGTTTGACTGGCTATATGCTTTACTGGTTTTGCTACTCTAGGGAACTGGAACTCAGCCTAGGATAAGCAGCATCAAGGACGAAGAAGAAGGGGCTCAGTTTCCAGTCAACTCTGAACCCTGAGGTACACTCAGTGACACATAGCACTGGCCTGTATGAGTGTTTGCACAAAGTACAGGTGGCTAGAAAGAAAACACAATGCATGCCTGCTTCTAAGAGAAATGCACTGAAAAACCAGGAAATAAGTAGATAAAATGCTTCCCTAAGGTACATTAAGAGTCTTTATTAGGAAGGCTGGGAGGCTTTTTGTTTCCTTCCGCCTCCTCATATCTGTGTAGAACTTTTAACTTCTCAAAGAATTTTCCATCCATTATCTAATCTGTTTTTCACAGCCACCCTCGGGTTGGTGGTGTAGTTATTACTTCTTCACTTCTTCTAAAAATATATGTATTTAAAATACAAATTTACTAGGATTGGAACAAAAATTCAAGCTGAAATAAGCAGTGATATTTCTGAGAAGAACACGACTATTCCATACTCAGAAGGAAAATATAAATATTTTAAATATAAATTATCTTACTTTGTTTCTGAAGAGGAAAAGTGGTACTAAGTGCTTATAAAAGAGAACACAATTTTAGGTCAAATTTACCCCTAAAGTATGTGCTTATAAAAAATTCAAATAGTATCATTTGAAGAGAACATGTAAATTTTGTTTTATTCTACTTAGTAAGAAAGCATCATTGAATTTATATTAGAGTCCAGTACCAAAACCCCAAACCAGTGCCATTTAGTTGATTCTGACTCATAGTGACCCTCTAGGGCAGAGTAGAACTGCTCTACAGAGTTCCTAAGGAACGTCTGGTGGATTTGAACTGCCAACTTTTTGGTTAGCAAAGGTATCACCTACCCACTACACCACCAGGGACTCCAAAGAGTCCAGTGAGTGGACAGAAATTGTATCTGTTATTTGAAAAGATAATTAACATAAATAATTATTAACTAAGTATAAAGTTGCTAATTAGGGAAATTAAAGGGTTAAAAGAGAACACTAGGGCAGGGGTTTGCAAATTATACCTTTTGAGCAGAATCTGACCTGCTGTCTGATTTTGTAAATAAAGTTTTAATTTGTTTTGTAAATAAAGGCTGATTTGTTTTCACATCGTTATAGTGGCTTTCATGCTATGACAGAAAAGTTAAGTACTTTCAGCAGAGTCCACAAAACTTAAATTATTTACTATTTGGCCCTTTGCAAAAAAATGTTCTGGCTACTGCTCAGTATCAAGATATTAAGGAGGTAGCAACTGTAGGAAGCAGCTTCTACTTCTGAAACTGTGAGAGCAAGGAGAAGAAGAAGGAATTTTTAAAACTTAGTAGCCTGGAGGAGCCAAAACTCATACCTCTGAGAAGAGGTGCCATCTGGCTGATGAAAATGTCTCTCAGGGAGAGGGCACTGTTGTCGATTGCAATATGTCCCCCCAGAAAGACACGTAGAAATTGGATTGGGCCACGATACCCAGTATTGTGTGATTGTTCTCCGTTTTATGATTTTCCTATACTATAAATCCTAATCTCTGCCTGTGGTCGGTAGATATGATTATGTTAAAAAATGATTAGGGTGGGACTGCAATACACTTACTATGGGAGTTTCCTTAGAGTGTGTCTTGCACCACCTTTTATCATTTAATCCTACAAGAGATATAGGAAAGAGAAACAAGTAGAGAGTTGGGAACCTCATACCATCAAGAAGGCAGCACCGAGAGCAGAGCACATCATTTGGACCTGAAGTTTCTGTACTGAGATACTTGCAGACCAAAGAAAGACTGATGCAACACAAGGACCTTCCTGCAGAGCCAATACAGAGGGAAAGCCTTCCCCTGGAGCAGACACCCTGAATTCAGACTTGTAGTCTGCTGGACTGTCTAAGAATAAACTTTTCTTTGTTAAGGTCATCCACTTGTGGTATTTCTGTTAGAGCAAAACTAGATAACTAAGACAGACACCATGAGGCAGGTTTTATTTATTTATTTATTTTTAAAAAGGTGACCTCTATCCATTTGAATGAGTCCCAGTGGTACAATGGTTAAGTGCTTGATTGGTTATGAAAAGGTTGGCAGTTCAAGGCCAGCAGTGGTTCTGCAAAAGAAAAGATCTGACATCTGCTTCCATAAAGCTGTAAATTCTAAGGAGCAACTCTATTCTGTTACATAGGGTTCTTAACAGATGGAATTGACTTAGTGGTACACAACAATAATAATACCCATCTGAGTGAAGAAACGAAGGTCAAAAGGGTTGAGATAACTGATCAAGACCTCACAATCTTAATAGCAGAAACTGAAGTTCCCTGAATGGATGGGATTTCAGAACTTGCTTAAAAAGAAGCTTAAGGAAGAGCCTGGATGGAAAGGACAGTTTTGCTTTGGGAACAGTGTGTGCTTGAAAACACAATACCTGCATGAGAAGAAGAAAAGGTCACCAGAGCCTCGTGTCCAAGTCAGATCTGAGATAGATTAAACCATGACCTTTGAGAATGACAGACTTCATTTAAAAAAAAAATTATTATGCAGCTAATAGTGTTCCTTTTCAACATTCTTTACATGTACAGCTTGGCAATGGTAAGCTAAACAACAATAAAAAACAAACCAAAAAACCAAAACCCACTGCTGATGAGTCACTTCTGATTCATGGCAACCCTACAGGACAGAGAACTGTCCGCGTTTCCAGGCAGCAGCTGGTGAATTCAAACTGTCAACCTTTGGGGAAGTAGCTTTAGTTCTTATCAACTATGCTACCAGCATCTCCTTGTCATGTTTCTCTTGTTCAACTGAATTTTCCCATAACCTTTAACAGATGCTTGGTGTCCCCTGAACAGTAAGTCCTCGTTTCCTCCCTCTTCCTCCATATCCCTCGTAACCGCTAGTAGACTTGAGTCACTGTTGCCCATTATAACTATTTATCATACAGTATTTATCCCTTTGTGACTGACTTATTTCATTCAGTGTAATACACACTACATCCATGCTGTAGCATGTATCAGAATTTCATTTTTCCCTAGGCTGCGTGACACTTGATTGCACGTATGTAGTACATTTTATTTATCCACACATCTGTCAGTGGCCATTTAGGCTGTTTCCACTGTTGGCTATTGTGAACAGTGCTGCAAGGAACACTAGTGTACAGGTTTGGATTCCTGCTTTCAGTTCTTTTGGGTATATAACTAGGCTGGGATTGCTGGGTCATATGGTAGTTCTATATTTAACTTTTTGAGGAAATGCCAAATTGATTTACACAGCGGCTATGCCATTTTGCATTCCCTCCAACAGCTTTCTCATTGTGGTTTTGATTTGCATTTCCCTAATGACTGTTGACATCGAGCATCTTGTCATCTGCTTCTCAGCCATTTGTATTTCTTCTTTGATGAAATGTCTGTTCAAGTCCTTTGTCTATTGTTTGATTGTTTTGTCTTTTTTTAAAATGTGTTTTAACTTATTTTGGATATTAAACCTTTATCAGATACAAGCTTCCAAGTAGTTTTGAAAGCCCTCCAAGAGATTCCAAAGAGCAGCCAAGGCTGAAAACCAGGGCTCAAAGCCATGACATACATCCACTCCTATTCACAGATACTCCTTTTTTCTATCCATTCGTGGAATTTTTCCATCCTGGAAGAAGTCCATTTTTGGGGGGTAGAAGGGGCTGCTTCCACACTGGGTGGGGAGGCGGCAACAGGAGGCAGAGAAACAGCAGCCTTTGCCCCATTGGAGGCAGAAGCTCAGGCTTGCCTGCTCCTGGGGCAAAGACCACAGTGGGGAGCAGCTGTTCCCCAGACTGTTTGCTAAGAGCAGCTTGGCTGTATCTGCTGTGTTTCATGGTGCAGCCAAGCCCCTGATAAAGCTCGATTCACTGAACCAGGTCATTTTCAGAACAGCAGTGCCATGTAAGGAAAGTAAAACAAACCCTCCTGAGGGAAGAAAACTCCCACAGAGGGGGAGGCTGGGGCAGGAATGTCACACGCTTCTGGGAAGCTCTGACATGGGGTCTCCTGTGGAATGCAGCACCTGAGGGAACCCAGAGAGATCCATCTGCTGGGAAGCACAGCCTGGGGCCTGCTCAGTGGCAGCTGCTGAGCCAGGGCGGCTGTTAGGCTTATTGATGCTTTTCGCAGGGGAGAATACACTGAGAAATGGACTAGAAAAGCAAGTCTGACTATTGCAAAAAGAAATTTTAACAACAAAAAAGTACAGGTTCATTGTGAAATAAAATTTTAAAAATATTAAAAAAGCACAAAGTAGAAAATTAGACTTCCTCCCATTCCACTACACAGATGTGACTGTAGGACTGTAAGCAGAAGTTGATGTGTGCATAAAATATAACATATACCAGTTGCTATCAGGCAACCTCATTTGTGTCCAAGCAAAACTGTGTTCCATAGCATTTTCAATGGTTGATTATTTTTTAATAAAAATATCTGGAAATATATTTAGTTCTATAAAAAGAAGCAGGTTGTAACTTAGGGAAAATGGAAGCTGGGCTCACTTCTCTGAGAATGGCTATAAATGTTATCTCTCGCTTTACCCTAAGTGACCTGTATACCTGGACACAATCTAATGTGTATGATACAATGGTAGTAAGTGATACATGGGTGCTGAAGTTCAAGGCTGTGAGAAACACTATGGAAAGCTTACATCCGTCCATTTACATCCATCCATTGTGATTCTTTTCTGCCGTATTGCATATGTCACTAGATTCCAGCAGTGATGTAGACTGCACTTGGAGTGTATATGTCACTGCAGTTTCCTGCTGAGGTTAGTTCACTTGTAGACTTGATCAGTACCCAAACCCAAACCAAATTCACTGTTGTCAAGTCCATTCCAACTCATAGCGACCCTATAGAATGATAGAACCGCCTCATAAAGTTTCTAAGGAGTGTCTGGCTGACTTGAACTGCCGACCTCCTGCTCAGCAGCTGTAACCCATATGTGCTATGCCACCAGGTGAGGTATAAAATGAGTGGTCCTCCCCACTCCTTAGCCACTGTGGACCAAGGTCTCAGAGCATCCTTGCTGCCTCTCTAGTCTGAGGCATCCATGACCATTACTCAAGTCATTAGAGAAAATGTTTTTTTATTTATCTCAGCTGGCAGACATAAAGGATGAGTTTATCTAGGGCACTGCTTCTACAACTGTGTGGTTGCAGTGCAGGGAGGGAATGCACCCACAGCTTCTAGTTGTGGCAGGATCCAGCTGAGTGTATGTTTTTTATATCCATTCTTTGACTTCATTGATCTTGTCTGCCACCTTCCTAGCAGTGCCATGCAGTGAGGGGTTTGGGTAGTCCTCAAAAAAGAAGTAGGGAAAACAGGGTGGTGGTGAAGGAGATTGTTGCTGCAGTTTTCTTTTGGGAAAAAAATTAAACCCTTTCATATTTTCACTTCTAAGAATTATAACCAGGAAATAGAAACATAAACAAAAATGTCTTCTTGCTGTAGCAAAGGATTCGTGGTCTTAACAATATATATTATGTGGTTTGAAAATGAAATCATTCCTAAATAAACCGTTTTTAAAATTTTAATTCTAGTGTGAGTAAGTGAAAGTTTACGATCCAGGTCAATCTGCAGTATAAAGTCCCAAGCACCTGCCTCTGTGAAACTCTATCTGCTCTTCCCACCCTGTAACAGCACACTCCTCCTTTTCACCCCGTATTTTCCATGTCATTTCAACCAACTCCTGTACCCCTTTGCCCTCTCATCTTGTCTGTAGACAGGAGCTGACCAGTTAGTCTCATGTAGCTACTTAAATCAAGAAGCACATTCTTGGCCAGTATTATTTTATCTCTTAGAGTCCAGTCCAGCCTGTGTCTGAAGAGTGAGTCTGGTGCCATGTCTTCCAGGGACCCTCCAGCCTGTTGGGCCATTAAGCCTAGGGTTCTTTTTTTAAATAAAGTTTGAGTTCTGCACCTCTTGTTTCTCCTGCTTTGTCAGGGACTCTTTGTTGTGTTCTCTGTCAGGGCAGTCTTTGATGGTGGCTGGGCAAAATCTAGTTCTTCTGGTTTCATGCTGATGAAATCTCTGGATTATGTGGCCCTTTCTGCCTCTTGGACTCATATTTACCTTTTGTCTTTGACGTCCTTTATTCTGTCTTGCTCCTGGTAGGACCGATTGATGCTTCTCAGATGGCTACTTGCTATCTTTTTAAGACATAGACACCACCCACCAAAGTGGGGTACAGAACATTTCCTTAAAAAACTCTGTTATGCCAGTTGATCAATGACTGATTTTGGAGAAGTTTGTCACCAGGTCTTTTTCCTATGTGACCCTGCTAGTTAAGTACACAAACTCATCTTAGAAAAAGAGGTACACACCTCCTGGCTCAGTATCACTACAGGCACCCTTGAAGCACCCCCCTTGGGAAGCTATGCACCAATACCAGTGGCTAATTCACCCTTCAAAGCAATGTTAGAACTCTTTTTCTGGAGTGACCACCAGAGTTGTCATCGTATTACCCTTGATGTCCAGAATGTCATCAAAATGTCTTCCTTTCAAAATTTGCTTTATCTTCAGGTAAAGATAAAAGTCATTGGGGGCCAAATTAGGTGAGTAGGGATGGTGTTCCAACACAGTTATTTGTTTACTGGCTAAATTAAATTCATGAACTTCCCACTGTGTGCAGTGGCTATGCTGGAAAGAGGTCCAAAACTGCTTTGAAGGGTGGACTAGGTACTGACATCAGTGCATAGCTTCCCAAGGGGAGTACTTCAAGGTGACCATAGTGATATTCGGCAATGAGGTATGTAGCACTTTGGGCAATTAATTATGCAGACTTGATTGTCAGACCTCATAAAACCTCCAACACTTTATTTAGTTAGCAGCTGAACACATTAGCCGTTTCCATCATTCAGGGACTCAAAAATGTTTTATAAACCACAAACTAAACCTGTTGCTGTCCAGTCAATTCCAATTCTTAGTGACCAAATTTGGACAATATTGATTACATCCCCTTGTATTTTTGAAGGCTTAACAATATAGCTTGAGCATTGTCATCTGCAGCATGATTTTAATGGCATGTTGAATAGTGCATAGATAGTATGTTGTGTGTCACTGAGTCTATTCTGACTCATAGAAGCCATACATGACAGAGCATAACTGCTCCATAACATTTCCTAGGCTGTAATCTTTAGAGTAGCACATTGCCAGGTCTTTTCTACAACAGAGGGCTGGTGCCTTCGAATTGCTGACTTTTCACTAAGCAGTCAATTGCTTAACCACTGGGTCACCAGGGGTCCTTATGGATAGCATAGATTATTTAACAAATTCTCTGTTATTGGATGCTCCAGTTGTTTTAAATTTTTCATTCTTAAAAATAGTAGCATAATGGCCATTCTATGGAAACTCTGGTGGTTATGTGCTACAGCTGCTAACCAAAAGATCACCAGTTTGAATCAGGCACTCCTTGAAAACTCTATGGGGCAGCTCTGCTGTGTCCTATTGGGTTGATGTGAGTCACAATGGACTCAGTGGCAACGGGTTTTGTTTTTTTCATTTTGATCCATATAATTGCTATTTTTCATTTAGTCTTAAGTTCCAAACTCTAGGCTTTGATACCATCTGCCAAAAACACTTCTTCCTTTCCTCACTCTTTACTCAGTTATCTATATTTGGCCATTGCTGTCAAGTCAATTCCAACTCACAGCAAACTTACAGGACAGAATAGAATTGTCCTGTAAGTTTTCCAAGGAGCAGCCAGTGGATCTGAACTGTTGACTTTCTGGTTAGCACTCTTAACCACTATGCCACTACAGTTTCCAACTGTATTACAGGTATAGTAGAAAAGGTATAGGTCGCCATGAGTCAGATTTGACTCAATGACACTGGCTTGGCATAGTTAACTACTATTTATTCTTTAAGGTCTAAGCCACAAAAATATTTCCTCCAGAGAGTCTTCCCAAAACCAGGGCTGGGTTAGATCTGCCTGCACTTTTCTCTCATAGCAATCACACTTTCCTTTCTGTCCTCTTCTCTGCTTGAGCCCTGTAAATCGTTAATGGTGTGTGTCAGTGATTTGGCAGTTATGTAGTTTGGCAGTATCATGATGGGATCATCTTTATGATGGGATCTGCTGTGAGTAATCAATCAGTTGAAGGGTGTGGGCAACGTGGCCAAGCTTAGGACAAGCATCATCGCCTGGGTACGGGGCTTGTGAGCCTGCGAATGAGTGAATGAATAACAGCCACAAATGGCTATAATTCATGCATCAGACCCTCACAAAGGGTTTGGCCTGCTGAACGTGTTCTTTGTACCTGCCCCTAGGCCTGCATGCTTTCCTCCTCGAAAGGTGGATTCACCTAAGGAAGTGGCCTTTGTTATAGTGATTAGACAGAAGGCACAAGTTTGCCTTGGGAGGAAATTCCCTAAAACCCTATTCAACTCAATACCTGCTTTCCTGCACGTATACCTATTCTGTTTGCTGAATAAATATGAGCCTTATAATGCCCAAATCTGACTCAACACATGGCTGCCTTGGCAATGCCCAAATGAGAATCCAGGGCATTAGAGATGCCGGCTCTCCTCCTCAACACCAGTGTCTTCTGTGTGGTGTTGTTCATAGGCACCGATCAGCCACGGGCAAAACAGACCCTCGGGACTCAACTGATCAGCTTTGGGCAATTCAAACCCTCAGAACTCAACAGGTGGTGATCCCAAAGTGATTGGTGGACCCTGCAGAACCAGGTGAATTTTTCCTGGGGAAAGAAGGGTCCAGGCCCCTGCCTATAAGGAAAGGGGGTCGCTGCATGGTAGAAGAGAGGAGTTAACATGAGCCAAGAGCTCACCAAGAAACAAAAGTTATATTTTAAAACATTACAGCAATTAGCAAAGGCTATTCAGTGCAAAGTTAAACCACACACTCCGCAGCAACTTTTGCTTTCAATTAGACAATTTATTTTGTTGAGCCAGCTTTGCCCGTGGTTTCCAGATGCCAGAACTTTAGATATGAAAGATTGAGAATGGGGACTCCTCGGGTAAATCCTTTCCCAGGGAAGAGTGAACTTTTTGTCTCTTTTACTTCTCTACTAAAGCCCTCTGTCAATAGATTGGACAGTGGTCATGGCAATTGAGGAATCCGGACCAGGGCACTCCCTGGTGGGTTCTGAAGACCTGGCTACTTCCACCTCAGTAACTTGGGCCCAGCAGGGTGAGGGTATCTGTCTGTTCCATTCAAAGGCCGAGGATTGGGTCCATAAGATAATTCGCAGCCAGGGGTCAGCCATTTAAGAGCCAAAGGGCATCTGCCGCTTTAAGACTCCCGTGATAGGATGAGGGGGTGTGAGGAGAGGACAAAGGAAGTGTCTGCCCCTTGAAGACAAACTCTACACAACATGAGGCACACTGTCATAAGCATAACATATCTCATTTCCCTGGGCCTCAGCTACCCCATCAGATCCCTTGGCCTCTTCCTCTTTCTCTTCCCCTTCGGCCGGCCGGTAAAGGACACTTGGGGAAACTCCCTTTCTCAGCCCCGACCAATGGGTCCAGAGGTGCCACTTCTGCCTTAAGGGACTGTCCACCCACACCCGGCAGAGTTCAAGTGATTTGTTTTGTTTACACACAAGTTCTTATAAAAAATTGGAGCTTTTGTCTGTTTCCATACTGTCTGGTCAAAAAGGAGCCTCTAAAACTTTCCCTATATCTGTATACATTGTAATGTGGAAAATAAGGCTTTTTGTTTCTAGAAAAGGCCTGACTGGGCATGTTCTCAATATGGGTACCCACTTGCAATAATATGACCTGGCCAGGTATTAAACTCTGGAGAGTTAATAATCAAATGGATCCATAAGGTTATCTTTTCATCCTACAATTAAAATGCTCATGAGCTCATTTTCAGTTAAAGAAACAGTCTGTGTACGTACTAGTGAAGCTGAATGCATGTGTGATAAACTGTGAGGCTTCCTGTGTGTAAGATAAATGTATCTGTGGTGAGTTTTGTATTTGTCTTTGTGAAATTTTAGAAATATTTCTGTCATTGAACAAACTATGTATGTTTTTGGTGAAAAGGTGTCTTTTGTCTTTAACAATGTACCTGATTATTAAGAGTCTTACTTAAACTAAATTAAGGTTGATAAAAAGCCAAATTTCAAGTAAATCCAAACACATTGTCACTGGGCTAAAAAAAAGACCTAATTTTATACCCCTCAGTACAATAAAACTTTTAAAAAGAAAAAACAGGTAGGGATTACTGTTTTACTTTGATTGTCATGAACTGAGATATATCTGAGAAGTTTGGAGAAATGTCCCTATCAGAGATAAGATTTTGCAATTTCCAAACCAGTTAAACAGCAACTTGTCCAACTTCTAAAAGCTGATTGACAAAACTTTAAAAATTAGAGACCCAAAATGTTCAAAGAAGTTTTATTTCAGTCCTAGACTTTAAAAGTAATTCAGCTAAACAGGTATCTGATATACCATTTGCTTTTCAAACAAAGAAATTAAGTCTTAAGTGAGTTCTTTGTTCAAGAAATCATATTGTTATAGAGGCCTGTTAATAAGTGTTTTGTATAAACAAAGATTTTGTATGTCTGACAAAACTTTAATAATTTAATTTATGAATTTCTTTAAAAACATTAAAGTTAAAAGGAGTTGGCTTGTTCACTGTTAAATAATTTTCTCTAATTTTTGAACAGTTAATTTGTTTCTTATATAATCTCCCTGAAAGACAAAAACTTAATCTCCCATTAAAATAAGACTCCCCAAGTCCACAAATCATGCCACAAAACTTAACAGAAAAGAGGCTGAGATTTTCTTACTTTAGATTTTTAAAACAACTTTAATATTGTTTCTTGTTGACCTGTAACAAACTCCTAACAGCTCTGAAACTTCATAGAAATGACGAGTGTCCTTTTCTGAGAGAAAAAAGGGGTACTAAGAGTCTTATTCAATATATATTTTATGACATGGGTTAAAATCAAGTGCCCATTTCTCATTGGGTCCAAATTTATATTAGTTATTTCATTATTTTTTAATTACCATCTGAAAAAACCCTAGTTAAGTGCTGTGCCTACTATTGGAACATCAATAGTCGAAGTCCACAAAAGGCTCCATGGAAGCTCCATGAAACAGTCCTGTTCTGTCTGACAAAGTTGCTATAATTCAAAATTAATTCCATAACACTTAGTTTAGTTTTGTTTTAATTACTATGTGATATTATGCCTCAAAATTATTATATATGGTATTTGAAGTTCTCTAATAATATGATAATAATTATATTTAAAATTATGGCCTGAAGTTTTTTGACAAAGTAAATTTTATTTGACCGTTATATTTTACTTATTAATCTAAATCTTATTAAATTTTACTATCTACAATTTTCACTGATTTTTCTAAAAACAATTGACCAAAATATCTCAACAAAGATTTTAGACTTAAGAAGGACTGTGACTTGAAATATCCAAGGCTCTCCAAAATAAATAAAACAAAAAACAATTATACAGGGCTAGATAAATAAATACACCATAAGTCTTATATAAAAATATTAATGATGTTTTAAAATTCTACTTTCTAAGATATTAAAAAAAATTTCCTTTTCTCTTAAAATGTTTAACCAATGGGTTTAAATCTGAAAGTTTACAAAATACAATTACTGTAGAAACATATAAAAACAGTTACTAACCCTATTTATCAGGTGTTTAAATTTATTTCCTTGTTCAAAGGACCTAATTTCATTGGTTATTTAAAATAACTGGCCTAATATTGTTCATACTTCTCTTTTACTTCCTAATTCATTATATGGCGGCTGACATTTAAAAAATTTACTTCTAAAATGCAAATTTCTGACTTTCATAAAAACTGAGGTAGCTGACTAGGATACTGCTCTAAAAAGAAAATGCTGTTTTACTGTAAAAGCCAAACCTGATGGCCTTTCCCAAAAAGCCTGAGAGTGTCTTACTTATATTAAATGAGATAAAAGACCAGTTCTGGGCTGGGGACCTAAAAGAAAAAAGACAGCGGTTTTACCGTAAGATTTTGCTCTGACTGAAGCTTACCAAGCCTTTTTGAAAAAATGCTGGTGCCAGTTTTAAATATAAAAAGAAGCCATGAGTCGGATCCGACTTGACGGCTCTTGGCTTGGCTTGGCATCATGACCATATGTTTTTTATCCTGGTCCACATCAGACAAAGACTGGGAAGCTTGAGACAAAACCCTCAGGCTCCATTCTCCGATTAATAAGAGACTCTTAGTGTTTAATCAAAAATTTGATGACAAAATAAAGGCTGTTATTGACTGCCACCTTAGATAACCCCGTTAATGTTCAAGACTCAAACTCACTGGCCAGTAAATATGAGCCCCAGTCAGGCCAAAAAAGGACAAAAGGCTGGCTAATTTAACCTTTATATCGGCCATTTCGACCGCCCTAACTAACTTTTCTGGCAATGGATCTTGGTATGGTCCGGTATCATCATTCCCTATCTGCCGCCCAAAGCGAGAACGGCGGTATAGTCACGAGACTGTTCAGTGACTCCGTGTCGTCTGGTCGCTCCAAGACAGGGACTCTTATTTAACGGGACTCTTCGGGATTGGGGCCCTCACAGTTCCCTTAATTCCTCTGGAGGGTCACTTCCTTTTGGTAGTCCCTCTAATACACCCATTACCTGGAGCGAGTACAGGCTCTCGGGCCGGTCCTTCAGCTTACTGATGGGGTACATTTCAGCCCTCCACCTCCGTCTTGTGGAAGGTGGCCTTTCCCTTTTTACCTCGTATTATATCACAAGGGATCTATTCTAATGGTACTAACAGGTACTCTCTCTTTGTAATAATGTTTCTGACTCAGTATGGTCTGTACCGCTCATCCCCATATTCTTTGTTTTGGCATATTTGGGGGGAGCAATATAATATCATTACCACTTAACCCACTTGATTTAGTACATGCCTTACCTATGCTAATGTTGCTGAACTCAGTCTCTCCTTTGTGACGATCCTCCGCTGGTGGGCAGCGGCTTGGGTACCTGTAAATCTCACCCACCACTGGCGGGGGGAGCATTCTATACAGATTATTCAATTTGCCCTATCACATCTTAGGTCGAAAAGATTTCTAGTTACTCTATTTGCTTTTCTTATTTCGGCTCTGACTGTCGTAGCCACAGCCTCAACAGTGGTGGTGGCACTAACCCAGTCTATTCACACTGCTGCCGTAGTAAACCAAGTGGTGACTAATGTGACCCGAGAACTACAGAAACAAACAGAAATTGATTGGGGTATTATCTCCCGACTGGAGGCGGTGACAGAACGGCTTGGAGACCAACAGCAAGCCCGCTTCACTAGACAGGGTCTCCAGTGTGACTGGGAGCATGGATCTATCTGCGTGATTGCCAAGCCAAGTGCCGTCTACCTTACCCTATGATGACTCTTCTATCTCCTGGGAGAGAATAAAAAGGGATTTACAAGGGGCTTTTCATACGCAGTTGACGGAAAGGGTATCCACCCTTGAACAACAATTAAAAGACCAACTTATATCCCTTCAACGAAAATTTAACCTACAAGCATACCAACAATTGCAGAACAGCTTTGCCTGGCTGGACCCTCGAAATTGGTTCTCGGCCTCCATATCCAGATATGGGTTACTGCTTTTGTTGCTATACTCTTATGTTTTCTTCTGTTATACCTTTGAAGGTGATTGTGACTGACCAACCAAAAGGTGAAAGCTCAACAAGGAACGCTTGAAGCATACATGATCCTGTCAGCCCCAACAGCAGTTAATAAAGAAAAGGGAGATAGAGACAACATGGCCAAGCTTAGGACAAGCATCGTGGTCTGGGTGCAGGGCTTGGGAGCCTGCAAATGAGTGACTGAATAACAGCTGCAAACAGCTGGAATGCAGGACATCAGACGCTCACAAACGATGGGTCTGGCCTGCTGAATGTGATCTTTGTACCTGCGCCTAGGTCTACATGCTTCCCTCCTCGAAAAGCGGATTCACCTGAGGAAGTGGCCTTTGTTATAGTGATTAGAGAGAAGGCACAAGTCTGCCTTGGGAAGAAATTTCCTAAAACCTTATTCAACTCAATACCTGCTTTCCTGAAGATATACCTATTCTGTTTGCTAAATAAATATGAGCCTTACAATGCCCAAATGAGAATCTGGGGCATTAGAGATACCGGCTCTCCTCCTCTACGGCAGTGTCTTCCATGTGACAATCTTCATCGCCACCAATCAGCTGCAGGCAATACAGACCGCAGGACTCAGCTGATCAGCTGAGGGCAATACAAACCCTCCAGACTCAACGAAAGAGTTTTTTTGTTCTGTTTTTTTAAGGAGATGGGGGAGAGGGAGTGTGGCCTGCATCCAGTACAGGTGGACTTTCTGGCAAGGCTCCTGGGGTTTTGCTCACCGTGGCTCCTGCAGCTGGCTTCAGTTCATCTGACCTCTTGTTCTTAGGACTTGAGCTAGTGCTTACATTATCGGCTTGCCTGTCGATTTAGAGATTTGTCAGTCTTTGCAGCCAGTGAATCTGAGTTCTGCTGTTAGACTTGTAGGTCTTTGATTTACCAGTCTTGCAGCTGTGTGAATCAGGAGGCAACTGCAGCCTGACCCTTGGACATTCCACCCATGTGAGCTGTCTCCTTGATAAACATCTTTCTCCATATGTATTTATACACTGTTCTGGTTTTTCTTCTATAGATAAACCAGCCCGAGATAGGCCCTAATACTTTGACTAATGTATGGCCCACAGTAGGTATGCAAAGAGTTGATGAGTGAATTCATACATGCATCAATCCGTCTAAGCTGAGTGGTCAAGCACCTTTTCATCCTTTTGAGAGGAAAAGTTGTGGAAGACTAATTCAGCCTCCAGCTAATCCGCAACTCTAAGTTTTGAATACATGAGGTCCGACAATTAAGTCCACAAACTTAAGTGTTCTAAGTGCGACATACCTCATTGTTGAATACCACTGTTGTCACCTTCAAAGGACTCCCATTGGGAAGCTGTGCACTGATGCCAGCACCTAATCCACCCTTCAAGGCAATTTTGGAACTCTTTTTCTGGAATAGCTATCATACAGACTTGCATAGTGGCAAGTTTGCGAAGTTAATTGTATAGTTGCTTGTGAGGAGTTTTCAGTCAGTAGAGAAATAACTCTGTTGAAACCCCTCCCTACTTTCCTGATCTGGCTCCCAATGACTTTTTTTCTTTACCTAAACATAAATGAAATATTGAAAGGGAGATATTTTGATGACATTCTGGACATTAAGGGTAATACAATGACAGTTGTGATGGCCATCCCAGAAAAAGAGTTCCAAAATTGCTTTGAAGTGTGGACTAGGCACTGGCCTTGGTGCATAGCTTCCCAAGGGGAGTGCATCAAAGGTGACCATAATGATATTCAGCGGTGAGGTATGTAGCACTTTTTCTAGGGTGAGTTCAAAACTTAATTCTCAGTCCTCATACATGTTACAGGTGATGAAGACAAGCCAAGGCCTCATCATCCTCAGTGCTAATTAACTGTTCTTTACTGATGTCCCCAGAAGACAAATTTATGTTTACCAGCAGAAAACCTACACTGCATATCCATACATTCTTCATATGTCCATCCACTTATCCGTCTAGCCTATGTAGACTGAGCAAATATTACTCATTAGCAAATATTTGTTGAGTGTCTACCACTTGCTAAGCACGGTTCAGTAAAGAAAACAACATATAAAGTCTCTTTCCTCTTGTTTTTTCTCCATTTATTAAGTGGATAATGTTGTGTTATCAGCAACATCATGATAAATAGAGAAAATATTGAAATTGTAAAGGATTTTATTTTACTTGGATCCACAATCAATGCTTGTGGAAGCAGCAATCAAGAAATCAAACATGCATTGCACTGGCAGATCTTTTGCAAATGATCTCATTAAAGTGTTAGAAAACAAAGCTGTCACTTTCAGGACTAATGTGCATCTGATGGAAGCCATGATGTTTGCAATTACCTCACATGCTTCTGAAAGCTGGACAATGCTCAGGGAAGGCCAGAGGAGAATTGATGCCTTTGAACTACAGTGTTGGTGAAGAATATTGACTATACTATGGACTACCAAAGAACAAACAAATCTGTTTTGGAAGATGTACAGCCAGAATGCTCCTTAGGATCAAAGATAATGAAATTTTGTCTCACATACTTTGGATGTATTATCAGGAGGGATCAGTTTCTAGAGAAGGACATCATATCTGGTAAAGCAGAGGGTCAGTGTAAAAGAGGAAGATTCTCAGTGAGATGGGCTAATTTAGTGGCTGCAACAATGGGCTCAAATACAGCAGTGATTGTGAGGATGGCATGGTGTCAGATGGTGTTTCCTTCTGTTGTACAGAGTCATTATGAGTTGGAACTAGTTCATTGGCATCTAAGACAAACAGAAACAACCACTGTGTTATCCATTTAGAGAATATGGACAATTTTTACAGAGTGGGTGAATAGACAGTTATTCATTTTATGTTCATCTGATATTTCACTTGTAATTAGATTGAGGTTATGTATTCTGTACCAGAATACTGTGTAGGTGATGCTGTACTCTTTTCAGAGTTTCACGTTTGGGGGAAATGCATGGAAATGTGTGAATCATAAGTATACATTTTGATGAACTTTTGTATATGTATCTGTCCATATGCAAAGAAATTAAAATCTAAATATTTCCATGAGCTCAAAATTGTCTTGTGCCACGTCTAAGTCAGTGCCCCTTCCAACTTCCCAGCCCAAGGTAACCACTAAATATTAACGCCTGCCTACTATCACTGTATATTAATGTTCCATGTTCTAACATTTCGTATGAATGGAATTCTAAAGTTGGCACTGTCTTATATCTGACTTTCATTTAACTTAATGAAATTACGTTGTTTCTGAGATTCTATGTTGTTATTAATTTTACTAGGTGTTTTTCATTGTTGTGTGAACACATTAGAGGAATATATTCCAATTTGTTTATCCACTCTTCTGTTTTCAGTTTTTGGCTGTTATTAAAATAATTTTAATGGATAATCTTATACAAGTCTTTTATGGACATATATTTTTACAGACGTATTTTATATGTCTTCTGTAATTAGCTTGGTGTGGAATTGCTAGGCCATAAAGAAAGCTTACATTTACATATTTAGAAACTGCTAAATAGATTCCAAACTTTTCACAATTTTACACTCATAGCAGCTATTTGTGAGAATTCCAACTGTTCCACATCCTCACCAATGCTTGCAGTTGTCAGTCTTTTTTAATTTGGTCTATTCTGGTGGTTGTGTAGTGGTATCTCTTCATGCTTTTTATTTGAATTTCCCTGATGATTATATATTTCAAGCATATTTTTGTTTGAGTATCTTCTTTTGTGAAGTGCATTTTCTCATCTTTTGCCCATTTTTTAATTAGTTTGTCTTTTCTTATTGATTTCTAGAAGTTCATTACATATTCTGGATATGTCATGTCAAGGATATTTATATATGTATATGTAGTTATGATATAGACAGTTTTTTTAATTTTCCTTTTTTTCCCGTAGTTGTTACAGAAGAAGTGATGACCCATTGCAATTTATACGTTTATATAAAGAATATTTTTTCCCAGTCTGTGGCTTATCTTCTAGTTCTCTTTAATGATGTTCTTCCACGAACAGAAGTTTTCATTTTGACAAAGTCCATTTGATTAATTTTTAAAAACTGTTTGAGCCTTCATATTTCACATATTTTTCTCAAGTTGGAGTCCCTGGGTGTTGAAACAGTTAATGTGCTTGACTATGAACTGAAATATTGGAGGTTTGGGTTCACTCTGAGTTGTCTCAGAAGAAAGTTTAGGTGAGATACTTCCAAAAAGTCAGTCTTGCAAAACCCTATGGATGGTACTTTTACTCTGACACCTGTGAGGTTGCTGTGAGTCAGAACTGACTGGAAGGCAACTTTTTTTTTTTTTTTTAAATCTCCAACTAATTTTTGCATATGACACTGTGAATGTGCTATCAAGGTGCTGTCCTGTGTGTGCATGTTATTGGCCTCTGCCTCTAGCAAGGCTTTGGGATCAGAGCACCTCATGTTTGCAGAGGCCTCCTGCAGCTCTCTCTCCCTGCTGTGAATGCACACTCAGGATGCAGTACGCAGGCACAGTCGTGGTGCACAGAGAACCAGAGCTGTCTTTGAAGCTCTTACAGATTGCAGTCTTTCCTGTCAGTCCACAAGGCTGATCAAGGCTCCAAAGGTTTCTCCTTAGCCCTACAAAATTGTAACTCTGGAAGGCTAGATGCTCCATATATGTTTGTCCCAAGACTCAGCAGATACCTCCAGGGAAAAAAAGTACCACCAGGCCCTCATCTCCTCTCTCATAGGGAGGTCAGGTCCTTCAAGGCACTTTGCTCTTTTAGGCTTCTATCTTTTCACAATCCTCTGGCGTCTTTTAAAAATGTATACATACATTAGCATTTCTTTTTTTTCTAGTTGCTACAGTGGGTATAATGACCATCTCAATTATTTATATCATAACTAAAAGCTGGAAGTACAGTTCACAACTTTGAACTACTCTCTACATGTTTTAATTCTCAAATCTTTATTTTGACCCATGCCTTCACGAATGAATCTCAGACGTTTACCTTCAATTCTCCTTTGAAATGTAAATATCTAGACGGAACTTCACCGTAAACCAGCTCTCACCTGGATTTTCTTCTCTTGGGGAACACTGTTCCTAGCCGCTCTGTAACCCAGTTCCTAGACTAACTGTTGCCTCCTCTCACCACACATCCATGGGTTACTAATTTTACTAGAGTTTCTTTCTGAAAGTTAAACCACATATCCCCTTCTATTACTTTCCCTTCCACTGTTCTGCTCAAGGTCTTCCTAATCATTGGCCCAGACTATTGCCTCCTAACTAAACTCCAACCTCTCCCTCAGGTCCCAATTTATCTTTCTGGTTACTTAAGGAAAATCTTTAAAATAAATGTCTTTTTTGAATAGTCAACGTTATCAAGTCACCCCGGGCTTAAACATTCCTTGCAGCTCTCTTACTTTCCACAGAATAAAGTATACTTTTCTTGGAATTCAAAGCCCCTTATCATCTAGTCCAAGGTTATCTTTTCATTAAAATTGATTTTATCTGTGATTAGAATTGCCACACCTGCTCTTCTTTGTTCGTTGTTAATTGTCAGCTTGTTCCTATCTTTAAGGCTAAGGTGAATTCCTTGTAGGCAACTTATAGATGGTTTAAGTTATCTTTTCAGCTGCTTGTCCAACCATTCACACCAAGGTACTCTGGGGCCACTCTTAAGTGGGTACCATTCATGTTGTATTTTTGTATAGATGGCATGGCTTGGCATGTGTCTTAGTTATCTCAGAAAACCCAATGCCACTGAGTTGATGCCAACTGATAGTGACCCCTATAGGACAGAGTAGAACTGCCTCACAGAGTTTCCAAAAATCCTGGCACATTTGTACTGCTGAACTTTTGATTAGTAGATGTAGCACTTAACCACTATGCCACCAGGATTTCCTAGTGCTGCTTTAACAGAAATATCACAGGTGGATGGCTTTAACAAACAGAAGTTTATTCTGTCACAGTCTAGTGGGCTAGGAATCCAAATTTAGGGCATCAGCTCCAGGGGAAGTCTTTCTCTCTCTGCCAGCTTTGGAGGAAGGCCCTTGTCATCAATCTTTCCCTGGTTGAGGAGCTTCTCAAGTGCAGAGACCTCAGGTCCCAAGGACATGCTCTGCACCTGGTGCTACTTTCTTAGGTGGTATGAGGTCCCCTCTTCTCTCTGCTCACTTCTCTCTTTAATATCTTAAGAGATTGGCTTAAGAAACAATCTAATTTTATAGATCTCATCAACAAAACTGTTGATAATCCATCTCATTAACATCATAGTGATAGGATTTACAGCACAAAGGAAAAATCTCGTCAGATGACAAAATGCTGGGCAATCACACAATACTGGGAGTCATGGCTTAGCCAAACTGATACACATAATTCGGGGGGACAAAATACTATCTGTGACATCATGCAATGTCAATAACGCCAGTGGAGTTTGTCAGTAAATTAATCCTGTTGTTGTCTAGTAGCCCTGGATTGCTCTCTGTTCCTTGAAAAAAATGCTCATTCCAACCTCTGAGCTCTTTTCTCATCCTAGTGAGAATACCCTTCCAGTTAAATCAGCCGTATTCCTGTTTATACTCCAGGACCCGCTTCAGATGACTCCTAGCCCTCTTGGGATTTTCTAACTGTCCCTTCACCCTGATACAAAAATAAATTATTTTACTATTTGGGTTCACATGGTAACTGCCTCTCCACATTGTGTTACCAGGATTTGTTTATGTATCTATATATAGGAAACCCTGGTGGTATACAGGTAAAGTGCTACATCTGCTAACAAAAGGTCAGTAGTTCAAATTCTCCAGGCACTTCTTGGAAACTCTATGGGGACAGTTCTACTCTGTTCTATAGAGTGGCTATGATATAGATGGATATATCTATCTCCTTGGCTAGGCAGTCAGATTTTAGAGGGAAGTTTTGCATTTGTGTTCCTATATCTATTTAATAAAGCAGGCATTGCTAATTTGAATTGGAAACAATTTAGGTGAATTGGGAGTGAGCTGATTATTGAGAACTTTGAGTATCAGTGTGAAGAATTTGTAGTTTACTGTGCAGGCAGTGGGAGGCATTAGAATTGGGTGTGTGGGCAGTAGGTGATGAAGTGAACTCTGTCATGGTTAACAAAGACGCGGTAGCATCAAACAAAAGAACAGTTTAGGTACCGTGTGGAGGAGGGAAGGACAGCTGGGTTGCCTGTCCAGCCCACATCCTGAGATCATAATCTACCTCCAGCATGAAGAACAGTCCATGAAAGTGTTAATCCTGTGAAGGAAAAGAAGTAACAATTTCTGAATTGTCCCCTTGCCAGTGTTCCAATTTTTCATGTCCCATTTTGATGTTGCAAATGTTGCTTTGTTTCAATAACGCTGAAACAGTTCAATCACATGTTTCAAAATATATTCTTAGATGTTTCTTGATGGCATTAGCTTGTGGGCTCCATGTGTAAATATGATATGATTTTCTTTATTTAGGACATAGCTGCATGATTTACATCTTTTCGGGACGTAAGAGGCAAACAGGTACCCAGCTCAAGGACAGGCATAGGTCTGGTCTCTGCTTTGTTGCTTTGTTGTCGCTGTTCTGATCTGCTGTCATGCTGGCTGTGGACCCCTGGCAACACCGAGTGCAGTGGAATGAAACGTTGCCTGGTCCTGTGTCATCCCCAGATCGGAGAACAAAACTGATGTGTAGCCACCACCCATCTATCACTGGAGACCTGTGTGTTGCTATGATGCTGAACAGATTTCAGTGGTGCTTCCAGATTGAGGCAGACTAAGAAGAAAGGGCTGGAGATCTACTTCCAAGTCCTTTAAAACCACTCCTTTGTAGGCTTCTATTTCCCTAGCTGAAATCTGCTGATGCTCCCTGAGGGTCCAAGGGCCCATCTAGTTTGGACACAGCAGTGGTATAAACAACTCCAGCAACTCGCTTCACCACAGAGAACCAGGGTATCCTTGTAATTCATTTTACTTTTCCCACTGCTTCCATATTTGCTCTCTTTGTTTTCTCTTGCTCTTGATTTTCTATTTTATTAACCTCATGGTGTGTTTCTGTTGTTAAAAGTCACCTCAAAGACTTTTTGGAAGAAGGTAGGTTATACATAAAATCAAGGCGGAGGGGAGGATACAGTATCATACCCTTCTTTCTTTTTTAAAGCAGTACATGTTTATTACAGAGACTATTGACAAGTATAAAGAAGAAAATAAAAGTTTTCATTGACTGTATCTGAAAGCATCATTAATACATCCTTAAACTTGTCCACTGCTGTTGAGTCAGGTCCGACTCATAGAGAACCTATAGGTCAGAGTAGAACTGGCCAGTAGAGTTTGTGAGGAGCACCTGACAGATTTGAACTGCTGATGTTTTGGCTAGCAAATGTAGCACTTAATGCACTACGCCACCACTTTTTCCTCTGTATACTTAATATATCTTTAATAAGGAAATGGGCTGAGCCCTGGTGCTGTGGTAGTTAGAGTGGGTAGCTACTAACCTAAAGGTCAGTGGTCTGAACCCATCAGCTGCTCTGTGGGAGAATAATGAGACAGTCTGCTTCCCTAAAGGTTTATAGCCTTGGAAATCCTGTGGGGTGGCTTTACTCTGTTCCATAGGGTTGCTATGAGTAGGAATGGAATCCAGAATTTTTTTTTTTGTTTTGGTATAATGGCTTTGATTTTAGGCTATGTGTATTTTCAACTGTACAAGGAAATGCCAAAATGTCTTCCAAAGTCATTATTCCAGTCTTGTTGACAGAGGAAATGTACCTGCCCATTCATTATTAATAGGGAACTCCTGTTGCCCCATATCCTTACCGAAACTTAGTACTGACTGTTTTCTTAAAGTTTTCCAGTCTGGAGATTGTGGAAAGTTATCCCATTGTGATCTTAATTTGCATTTCTTTCTTTGCTATTGATACTGAGCATCTTATATGTTTCTTTCTGTGGAATATCGGTTAGGGCTTTTTCCATTTTGCTGCTAGGTTGCGTTTCTTTTCCATATTGCTTTGTATCACATCTAGATTTCAATCCTCTGTTAAAACCATTGAAAATATCTTTTCTCAGTGTGTGTCTTGAATTTGAACTCTGTTTTCTCATCTTTCTTTTTTTACATTTATCATGCTTTAGGTGAAAGTTTACAGTGCAAATCAGTTGATCATTCAAAAATTTATGCATGGATTGTTTGTAATGTTGGTTGCAATCCCCACAAGACGTCAGCACTCTCCATCTTTCAACCCAGGTTCCCCACGCCCATTCGTTCTGCTTTTCTCTCCCTTCCTGCCTTCTTGTCTTTGCCTTTGGTCCAGTGTTTCCCATTCGGTCTCTTACTTGAGTGAACTAAGAAACAAGTTCTTTACTTATGCGATTTCTCACTTTATAGGCCTGTTTAATCTGGCTAAAATGTGGATTTGGGGGTGTGGCTTCAGTTCTGAGTTAGCGGAGTGTCCCTGAACCGTAAACTCAGTGTTCCCCCAGTCTCTGTCAGACTAGTGTGTACAGTTTGAGTTTCTGAATTTGAATTTTGTTCTACATTTTAATCCTGCTCTCTCTTTGGGACACTCTCTTGAGATCTGATCCCTGTTGGTGGTGGTAGCTGGGCATTGCCTAGTTCCTCTGGGCTCAGGCTGGTGGAGGCTGTGGTCATTTGGTCCATTAGTCCTGTGGGTTAGCATTTTCCTTGTGTTTTTGGTTTTCTTCATTTTCCTTCGCTCTGGGTGGGATGGAAACAGTAGATGTATCTTAGATGGTCTCCTGCAAGCTTATAAGACCCCAGATGCTACTCACTGAAGTAGTATGCAGAGCGTTTTCTGTGTAAACTCTGTTCTGCCAGATGTCCTGGATGTCCTCTGAGAACATGGTCCCCAGTTCCCAGTCCTAGTAATCTGATTCCTTAGGGTATTTAAATGTGTTTAGGCAGATTCTATGATTTTGCCTTCAAGTTGTGCTGATTTCCTCTATACTGTGTGTTGACTTTTCCTTCACCAAAGTCAACACTTGTCTACTTTCTAGTTAGTGATTTTCCATTCTCACCCCTCCCTTTCCAGGTCATCAAAGATGCTTTTTTTTTTCTGTGCATAAACCTTGTCCTGCGGTTTTATGATACTGATCTCATGCAACGTTTGTCCTTTTGTGACTAACTTATTTCACTCAACATAATATATCCTCCATATTCCTCCACGTTGTAAGATGTCTCAGATTCGTCATTGTTCTTTATCACTGTGTAATATTCTGCTGTATGTATGTACTATAATTTGATTATCCAATCATCTATTGATGGGCACTTAAATTTTTTCCATCTTTTTGCTATTGTGAAAAATACTACAGTAAACACAGGTGTGCAGATACCTGTTTGAGTAACGGCTCTGATTTTCTAGGGTATATTCCTATGAGTGGTGTTACTGAATTGTATGGTATTTCTATTTGTAGCTTTTTAAGGAGGTACTGTGTTGTTTTCTGTAGGGTTGTACCATTTTATATTCCCACCAGCTGTGTACTGGAGTTCCAATTTCCTCACAACCTCTCCTCCGTTTGTCTTTTTTGAATGGCTGGCAGTAATATTGGGATGAGATGGTATCTTATTGTAGTTTTGATTTACATTTCATTAATGGCTGTAGGGTCGCTATGAGTTGTAACTGACTTCATGGCAATTTTTTTTTTTTTTTTAATGGCTAGTGAGCCCTGTAGCATTTCCTCATATGTCTGTTAGCTGTCGGAGAGTCTTCTTTGGTGAAGTGTCTATTCTTATCCTTGGCCCATTTTTAACTGGATTCCTTTGCTTATTGTCTTTGATGTGTTAAATTATTCTATAGTATTTAGTGATTAAGCCTTTGTCATATATGCTGTAGCCAAAATTTTTTTCAGTCTATAGGTTCTCTTTTTGCTTTTTCTATGAAGTCTTTTGATGAACATAAGTGCTTAGTTTTTAGGAACTCCCAATCTTCTGGTGCTTGTGCATCATTAGTTATGACTTGTATTGCAATTATACCATGTATTAGAGCCCCTGGAATTGTTCCTTTTTTTGCATCCATGATCCTTGAGTTAATTTTTGTATATCCTGTGAGATACCAGTCCTGTTTTATTTTTTTACAGAAGGACACACAGTTGTGTCAGCACGATTTATTTAAAAGACTCTGGGCTGTCTTGATACAGTTATATTTCATTTTAGTGTAGTTGAATTTATTAATTTATTTCTGCAAAATTTGCACTTTTCGTTCCTTCCTTAGGAAATCCTTTCTACTCTCAGGCTACAAAGGTGTATTTCAAATAGAACTTCTGCTTTTTTACCTTTGAGTCTTTATTCAACAGGAAATTGATTTTTTGTGTATGGCATGTAGTAAACGTTCAGTTTCATTTTTATCTAAAGAGATAGTTAATGACCACATAGCATTTCTTGTAAAGGGCATTATTTCCCACTGATTTTCAAGGCCAGCTCTGCCATAAGTAAAGTTTCCTTAATATATTATCTGTTTCTGGACATTTTGTTCTCTTAGATCTCTCTGTCAATACTGCACAATTTTAATTAAAGTAATTTTATGATACTTTCTGATAAGTAAATTCCTGACTTCTTTAATAGTACTTTTGCTATATTTGGCTCTTTTCCTTATTAACTTTAAAATCACATCTCTCTCTTGAATATACACATGCGCGCACACACGCACACTCCTTGGGATTTTGGTAGGAAGTGTGTTGATTCACTCCTAAAATCAGCCTGAAGGGACTGACATTTTAGCCACAATGAATTTTCCAATCTGTAAATTGAATGCATCTCTCTATTTACATAGGCCTTCTGTAAGGATTTTAAAAACTTTCATGATTTTCTCCATAAAGGCTGATATCTATTTTGCTAGATGTATTCCTAAATAGTTCATTTTTACTCTGTTTTAAATGGTATCTCTTTTAAAATACATTTTTTATTTCTTTGTTCCTGTTGTAAAGAAATGAAATGAATTTCATATATATTTGACCCATGATAAGGCTGCTATACTCTCTAAAAAATTCTAATACTTTTATATTATTTGAGTTTTTGTGTTACAAAATTTTATTATCTACAAATAGTGACAGTTTTTTTCAATTATTAAAAATAATATTTTCAAATTTTACAATAAATTGATGTTTGTTCTAAGAATTCAGCAGACACACTTTATTAACTTTATAAAGTTCTTTTCAATGCTGAGTTTTCTATGAGTAGTTATCTACAAATTGATATTAAATTTTGTTGAATATTTTTTCTGCATCAATTGTGATAATTATGTAATTTTTCTCTTTTATCCAACTTAAGTGGTTTTCAAATGTTTACTCAAACTTTCATGAATAAATCTAATTGGTCATGATACTGATTTAAAAAAACAGTTTAAGACTGCAGCATTTATGTTCAGGAGTAAGGCTGGACTTAGATATTTCTTTCTCATACTTTCCTTCTCATGTCTCATAACATTGGCTAAAGATTACTTCTTATGTTACAGTCCTCCACTTGTATATGTAAGATTGGATTAATTTTTCCTTAAGTATTTGGAACCATACTGAGGCAGTGATTAAGAGCTTGGCTGCTAACCAAAAGGCTGGCAGTTCAAATCCACTGGCTGTTCATTGGATATCTTACAGGCAGCTCTACTCAGTCCTATAGGGTCACTATGAGTCAAAATTAAGTCAACAGCAATAACAGCAGGAAACTTTTGGTAGAAATTGCTAGCATAAATGTCTACACCAAGAATTGTTTTTGTGTGAAGAATGTTAAAACTGTTTTAGTTTCCTTAATGGCTATAGAATGCTTCAGATTCTCTCATTATCTCTTTGAATTAGTTTTATTATTTTTCTATGAATTTTTCTATTTCAGCTAGTTTTCAAATATATCAGCACAAAGTTGTTCATTATACTTTTATTGCATTTTAAATGCCCATGGCATCTTTAGTTACAGGTTCATTTTTATTTCTCTTACTAGTTAATTTGCTCTTTGTAATTTCATGTGCATCTGTGTGTGTAGGTGTGTGGTACATGGTCAGTCTTGCCTAAGAACCCGTTTTAGCCTTGTTAATATTCTTTGTTCCTTGCTTGTTTTCTATTCCATTAATTTCTATCCATGTCTTTATTATTTTATTCTTTCTACTTTCTTTGGGCTTAATTGCTGTTCCTTTTCTAATTTTCTGAGATTGATGCTTGGTTTGTTCATTATCAGCATTTCTTATTTTTAATATAGATATCTAATGATGCAACTTTCACATTACCATTTATAATAAATATTTCATAATTTCAATTATAAATACTCTTTTGACTTTTAAATAATTTGGAAATTTAGTTGAGATAATTTTTTCCTTCTGTATTTTATATGGTAAGTTATTTTAATTATCTTTTAATGGACCGGGCAAAGTTATTTCAAATTTACATTCTAAGGAAAAATCTAACTTGGCTGTGATGTATTGTCTATTACATGTATTGCTGGATTCAGAAGGCTAATATTTAGTTTAGGTTCTTTGCATTTATGCTCATGAGTGAGGTTAGACTGAATTGTTATTTTCTCATACTGTCCTTGCCATGTTTTTGGATCAAGGTAATATATTGCTCATAATACAAATTTGAGAGTATTTTATTATTATTATTCAATTATAAACTTTCAGTAGTTAGGATTGTAATTAATTGTCTTTTCTTTGTCCCCTGGCACAAGGCTGCTGTACATGACAGAATTTACCAAAGGGTGAAGATAACACAAAGGTTGGTAACCACTTTAGAGTCAGCCCCCACTCACAGCAACTGCATGTACAACAGAATAAAATGCTACCTAGTCCTGTGCCCTCTTCATGATGAGCTGTGTGTTGTACCATTGTGGTTCACAGGGTTTTCACTGGCTGATTTTCAGAAGTAGATCTCCAGGCTTTTCTACTTAGTTCATCTTAGTCTGGATCATAGCATCAGACACTGGATGAAAAATAACGCCCCTAGAATGTTGATCACTTCCCCTTCTTCTGTCTTTCTGGAGCTCCTCCCCTACCTCTGGGTTCCACTTCCAACCCTAATTTTTCATCCCCCTATTAGTGATTCCTACCCCACCAATTCTCTCTCTGCTTCCAGGCAGAGAAGTCAGAGGTGCTTCAGGCTTCTTTTTTTGGTAATGAAAATGTTCTGAAACTAGACAGCAGTGATCACTGTGCCAGTCTGTGAATATACCAAAACCCATTGAACTATACCATTTAAATGATTTTTTTTTTTCATTCCTCACCTCCCATCCACGGCAAACATCAAAGATAGTTTCGCTCCATGTGCAAACTTTTCCTTAGTTTTCACAGCAGTGGTCTCACATAACACCTGTCCCTCTATGATTGACTCATTTCCTTCAGCATAATGCCCTCTAGTTCCACGTTATAAGACAACATCAAGTTTTAAAAGCACAGTCTACTAAAAGGACTATTCTTTTCCTGTTTGATGGACTTTGGCCCCTCGTTGAAGATCAGGTGACCACAGATGGATGAATTTACAACAGACTTCTCATTTCTGTTCCATTGGTTGATGTATTTGTCATTACACTAGTACTAGGCATCTTTGTTTCTAAGGTGTGTCTCTTGTAAACAGCATATTGATGAATCCTTTTTTAAAAAAGAAAAAAAATCCATACTTCCTTCTCTGTTTCTTTATGAACACCTTTAGACATTTATATTCAGTGTAATTGTGGATAGGTATGAGTTCATTACAGTCATTTTGTAGCACTTTTGTGTGTGTGTGTGGTGCTGACATTTTCTTTGTTCCTTTTACTCTCCAGGGCTGAATTCCTTTGGTTTGTAGGTTTCTTTTGTTTTTTGTAGGTTTTGTTTTTATTGAGATTTTATGTTTTCCTTTTTTATTTTGTTGATTCATTTATTGACTTTCTTTGTGGTTACTTTGAAATTTACCCTTCTTGGAAGCACGGCTAACATGGTAGAGTAGTCAGATACTTCCTGTGATCCCTCTAACCACAAAGAACAAAAAGAACAAAAGAATCGATTATACATGACATTCTAGGAGTCCTAAACATCAAAGAGAAGTTGAGAAATCAGACTGGCTACAGGGAAGGGAAAGTAGGCCTAGAAGTACCTGGGACCAGTCAGATATAACCTGCTAGGAATTGGTACCCCACAGGTGGATCAGCTGCGTGCAATGTGGTAAGGGAAACTGGCATTTGGAAAGCACCTTCTGTGGCAGGCAAAATGGAGAAGCAGAGTCCATTCATGCCTCCAGAATCAGTGAAAACTGCTATTCAATTGCCCAAAGCTAAGTAGTTGGGATCTAACCTACTGTCAGGATCTAAATCATTCCTTCAGGATAAACTTTTCTCCCTTTTCCCAGTGCTTTCTCAATACTTCTCTGATTTAAAGCTAGCACTAAGCTAGCTGCAGACACTAATGCAACCTCTAGGCAGGAAGTAGGACCCTTACATGTGTCCGGAGCCATTCTTCTAGCTTTGGAGAGGGGACAATTTAACAAAGGGGGGAAAACAATCTTCCAACTTCCCTAAACTGAGAACTCAGGGCTGAAACAGTTTCTTTGCCTAGATACGGGTATAAAGGGTCCACAGACCTTGAATGCCTCTCACCACTGCATTCCTCATCTGGCACTCATAGTCCAGGTGCATCCTTAAGGAAATTCTGGTGGTGTAACAGTTAAGTGCTATAGCTGCTAACCAAAATGTCAGCAGTTTGCATCTACCTGCTGCTCCTTGAAAACCCTATGAAGAAGTTCTACTCAGTCCTATGAGGTCTCTGTGAATCAAAATCAATTCAATGACAACAGGTTTGGTTTTTGGGTTTCTATGTACCTTAAAGAACAGAGACTTGTTTTCCTCACGGATATCCAAAGATGACTGTCACCATCCCCTGCCTTTCTCAGTGAGGGTAACCAAACATTGGTGCCTACACCAGTCGCCCTGCTCTATAGAGGTGAGGAGAGCTCCATCTTGGTGAGGAAAGCATGCACCGAATGCTTGGTGTCTAAGTATTTGAATAACTGAGTTGAATACATAAAAGTAGATTAACTGTTGGGCTCACATACCTAGTAACAGCTTTAACTACCTGAGGACAGGATGTTAGAGCTTCAAAGATGCCAATAATCAAACTACCTCACATGGTCAGACTATTCAGACATTTCAAAACAAGAAAATAGGACACACTAAGCAAACATAAGATAAATACATCAACCTACTTATGGCTCAGAGATAACAGTCAGCATCAAATTGCATGATAAAGTAGATCACAGTGGCTTCAGAAAGCTCTAAAAAAGAAAAAAGGAATCAAGAAATTTTCCAGATGAACAGAAGTTTCTGGAATTACGGGAGGTAGAATATAAAAGATTAATATTTAGAACTCTTCAAGAGATTAGGAAGGAGACCAGGTAAAATGCAGCAGAGCATAATGACAAATTTAACAGGCTGCAAGAAAGCATAGAGAGACAACAGATAGAAATTCAGGAGACTCATAATAAAATTATAGAAAGAGACAACTCAATAGGGATTCAAAGAAGACGAACTGAAGAATTAGAAAGCAGAATTCGTAAGATTGAAGATGAAGCACTTGACACCAACATATTTGAGGCAAATCTGACAAAAGAATCTAAAAAAATGAAGAAATAATGTGAACTGTGAGGAACTATATCCAGAGGAATAATCTAGAAATGATTGGAGTACCAGAATAGGGCTGGTGGTGGGTGTGGGGATTAATGTTAGGGTGAAGGACAGGACGTTCAGAAAGGAGCTGAATAAAGCGATGGAAGATCTAGATGTCACTATCAGCCATTTGCCCTAATAGACATATACAGAGCATTCCACCCAATGGGAGTCAAGTATATTGTCTTTTCCAACACACATGGAAAATTTTCCAGAATAGGCCACATATTAGACCATTAAGCAAATCTTAATGAAATCCAAAGCATGGTAATAATACAAAGCATCTTTTCAGATCATAAAACCATAAAAGTATAAATCAATAACAGAAAAAGCAAAGGAAAAATATTAACCACGTGGCAACTGAACAAAATCTTGCTGAAAAACTACTGGGCTATAGAAGAAATCAAAGATAAAATAAAGAAATACACACAACCAAATGAAAATGAAAACACATCCTACCATAACTTTTGTGACACAGTAAAGTAGTACCCGGAGGTCAATTTATTTCGATAAATGCACACATCCAAAAAGAAGAAAATGTCCAAAGCAAAGCACTAACCCTACAACTCAAACAATAGAAAGAGAACAGAAAAAAAAAAAAAAAGACCTTGCACACCAGAAGAAAGCAAATAATAGAAATTAGAGCCTAACTAAGTGAATTAGAGAAAAGGAAAATGATTGAAAGGTTTAACAAGACCAAAAGCTGGGTCTTTGTAAAGATCAACAAAATCAATAAACCACTGGTCAAACTGACAAAGGAAAAACAGAAGAGGAAGGGAATAACCTGAATAAGAAATGAGATGGGTGTATCACAATAGATTCAACTGAAATTAAAAAAAAAAAAAAACCGATTTATTAAGAAAAACATTGCAACAAATTAGAAAACTTCAAGGAAATGTACACATTTCTAGAAACAAATTAACTATGTAAAGTAACACACAAGAAGTGGAGCAACTAAACAAACTCATAACAGAAGAAGAGATTGAGAAAGTAGTTAAAATCTCCCAACCAGAAAAAGGTGTTGTCCAAGTGATTTCACTGCAGGACTTTACCAAACTTTCAGAGAAGAGTTAACACCATTATTACTAAAAGTATTTCAGAGCATCGTAAAGAATGGAACATTCCCCAAGTCATTCTGTGAAGCCGGTGTGACTCTGATACCAATAGCAGGTGAAGACACTACAGAAAGGGGAAAATTTCAGATCAATATCTTTCTGGAACTTAAATGCAAAAATCCTTAACAAAAGTCTAGCCAACAGAATTCAACAGTATACAAAAAGAAAAAAAAAAAATTACCATGACCAAGTGGGACTCACACAAGTGATTCAGGGATGGTTTAACATTAGAAAAACAATTAACCTCTTTGGTTCTCTGTTGTAAATCTTTTTGTTTTGGATAGTCTTTGAGGGTTCATTTCCTAGGTTAGGTATCTGGCTAAAATCTCACATCTTAGATTCAGTCTGTGGTCTGATATCATTTGCTCTCAGACCAAACAACTCTGATAATTCTTACAATGTTGGTTTGGTTTTTACATGTTCCTTTAATTTCTGTTCATATGAAAGTGTCCTAATTTCACTATCATATTTGTATGATAGTTTTGCAGGGTACATTGTTTTTGGTAATATTTTAGGATTAATTTTCTTTAAATGTTAATAACAAAATGTATTTTAGCTGTCAATTTCCATATTAATAGCATAGTAGTAAGAAAATTTGTGTGTGATAATAATAATACTGTTATACAATTTCTGCATTCTGTTGAATTTCCTTTCTTTGGAATAGCCGCAAACATGGGTCTCTTCCAGTTGGTTGACCAAGTAGCTGTCATCCAAATTTCTTGGTGTAGACGAGTGAGCACCTCTAGTGCTGCCTTTATTTGTTGAAATGTCTCAATTGGTATTCCATTAATTCCTGGAGTCATATTTTTTGTCAGTGCCTTCAGTATAGCTTGAATTTCTTCCTTCAACACCACATGCAAGTAAAATTTGGCTGAAGATAATTCAAAAATAGTTGTGGAACTACATTGAGAGAGTGCGTCCAGAAATTCAAGCCAGATTCAGAAAAGAAATGAAACCAGGGATGTAATTGCTAATGTCAGTTGTATCTTGCGTGAAAGTAGAGAATACTGAAAAGATGTTTACCTGTGTTTTATTGACTCTGCAAAGGCATTTGACTGTGTGGGTCATAATACAACACTGTGAAGAACAGGAATTTCAGAGCTCTTAATTATCCTCATGAGGTGCCTGTGTATAGACCAAGAGGTAACCATTTGAACAGAACAAAGGGGCACCATGTGGTTTAAAATTAGGAAAGGTATGTGTCAAGGTTGTATCCTTTCTCCATACTTATTCAACCTGTATGCTGAGCAAAGAATCCGAGAAGCTGAATTATATGAAGAAGAAGGCAGCAGAAGGACTGGAGGAAGACTCATTAACAACTTGCATTATGCAGATGACACAACCCTGCTTGCTGAAAGTGAAGGGGACTTGAAGCACTTAGTGACGAAGATCAAGGACTACAGTCTTTAGTGTGTATTGCACCTCAACATAAAGTAAACAAAAATCCTCAGACTGGCCCTAAAGGCAACATCATGATAAATGGATAAAAGATTGATGTTGTGAAGGATTTCATTTTACTTAGACTCGTAATCAATGCCCATGAAAGCAGCAACCAAGAAGCTAAACAAAATATTGCATTGAGCATATCTGACAGTAAAACTGCTTTAAAGTGTTTAAAAGCAGACATATCATTTTGAAGACTGAGTTTTACCTGACCCAAGCCATGATTTTTTCAGCTGTCTCATACGTGTGTGAAAGCTTGACAATGAATAAGGAAGACTAGAAGAATTGATGACTTTCAATTATGATGCTGGTGAAGAATGTTGAATATACTATGGGCTGTCAAAAGACTAAATCTGTCTTGGAAGGAATACAGCAAGAATGTTCCTTAGAAGTAAGGATCACAAGATTTAGTCTTTCATACTTTGGATATATTATCAGGAAAGGACCAGTCCCTGGCGAAGGACATCATGGTCAATAAAGCAGAGAGTCAGCAAAAAACAGGAAGACGCTCTATGACATGGACTGATAGAGTGGCTGCAACAATGACCTCAAGCATAACGATCATGAAGATGGCACAGGACTAGGCAATGCTTTATTCTGTTGTAGAAGGGGTAAGAAGAGACTTGATGGCACCTAAAAACAACAACAAATAAACAGTCTGATGCTATCCATCCTTTGCAAGTTGTTGAGTACAATTTATTATAGTACAATGTCAATATTTGTAAATGCTTCATGTATTCTTCATCTATTTTTTGCCATTATTGGATCCAGAGTCCTATTTTCTATTTTCTATCTTCTATGGCCTTCTGACTCGATGGCACTTGGCTTGGCATGGCCTTTTGGTCAAGACAATTTTTTATGTTGTTGAAATCTTGTGTATCCTTATTTATTTATTGCTTCCTTGAAACTATCAATTTCTGAGGTCAGAAAACCAAACCCATTGCCCTCAAGTTGATTCCAACTCATAGTGATCCTCTGTGTCAGAGTAAAACTGCCCTGTAGAGTTCTCAAGGAGCACTTGCTGAATTTGAACTGCCAACTTTTTGGTTAGCCAGTGTAGCGCTTAACCACTATGCCATCAGGGTTTCCAATTTCTGAGGCAGGTAGTCTCTCACTGTGACCGTGAGATATAGCTCCTAGTGGTCCTGACAAAGTGTGCACTATATACTTCCATGAATATTATTTATTTTAAAATTTAAAGCCTTGTTTCAAGAAAATCTTTCAGCTTTAACAGTGATTTTATTTGGTATAATATAGCTTCACTAGCTTTATTTTGCTTATGTTTGCCATATAGCTTTTTACATTTTATTTTTGCCACTTGTCTGTATCCTTAAGTTTTGTTCATATCCTCTTTGTAAAGAGTACATAATCAGATATTTAAAAATTTTCACAACCTTTGTCTGTTAACGAACATTCAATCCATTTATATTTGCTACTTTTAGTGCTATGTTTAATTTTATTCCCATGATATTTTGTTGGGCTTTCCATTTGTTGTATCTTTACTACTCTCATTCTCTACCTCATTCTCTCTTTCCTTGTCTTCTTTCAGACAGTTTAAATGTTACGTCACACTTTCTTCACCATGGATCGAGAAGTTCTACACAACTAAATCCATTCTTTTAGTGATTAGCCTAGGAATTGTAACATGAATTTGCTTGATTTCTTAATTTCCAAAGTTTACCAGTAATTTTTACCATCATCTTCGAAAGATAAGGGATCTTGAAATGCCTTAATGCTTCCCACTCACTTCTTTTCTTATAAGCTATTATTGTCATGTATTTTCACCCCAATCTTGTTTTTCTTTGTGTATGACATTAGTATTGTTTGATATTTGTTTCTTTGTTTTGAATAATATAATCCCATAGCTCAACAGTATAGGAGAAAATTCAATAAATAAATAATAATCCTGTTTCAGTTTTCTTAGGTGTAAAACGAGCATACTAATAGTGCCTACTTCACCATGATCTTGAAGATTAAAAGGGTTAATACAAAAAACTTCCACCACTGGCTACAATGCACCGCCCCCAAAACAGTTCACCATTTTGATTAGATTATGGTAACCTGGTGTTTTTTAATATTCATAAAAATTAATATGAATATGAATTCTTATTTTTCTATCTTCTACAATAGTCAGGATACAGTTGTATACTTTGATATTTTTTATTTAACTAGATATCTTAGAGTTTTTTCATATCAATACTGAATATTATCACTCTTTGTTATATAGCTGTACAGTATTCCATCGTATGTATGCACCATAATTCATTTAACAACACCTTTATTGTGGAAACTTGGACTATCTTCTTTCATGTGCTAGTGCAAAAGTTGCCACAATGAATATTTTATAACGTAGTGAATACTTGTAATTTTATATGAGGGGAGTTAAATCTGTAGAATAAATCCTCAGAAGTGATGATTGTTGGGTCGAGGAATAAATGCACTTTTAATTGAACAAATTAATACAAAAAACCATAAAACCCTCAGAACATCTTCAGTTATGTTATAGATATTTTGTGTCAGGATTTACTTTTCTTATCTATCCTCTTTTGTTAAAAAAAATCTTTGAATAAGAGTAATTTATTAGTTCTAGAAAATACTTGGAGTCTGTCTATATTGCATATTAAAATGTCCACTGTTGACTCTATTTTATCTTGGATGAGCTTTATCGTTTTAGCTTTTATATTTAGGTCTTTTATCCAATTTGAGTTGATTTTTTGTATAAGATGTAAGATATGGGTCTTGTTTCAATTTTTTGCAGATAGATATCCAATTATGCCAGCACCATTTGTTAAAGAGACTGTTCTTATTCCAGCTCAAAATCTTAGGACCTTTGCTAAATATCAGCTGTTCTTAGGAGGATAGTGGCATCTCTGGGGTCTCTACTTGGTTCCATTGGTCTATATGTCTCTTTTTGTACCAGTACCAAGCTGTTTTGACTACTGTGGCAGTGTAATAGGTTTTAAAGTCAGGTAGTGAGAGGCCGCCCAGTGTGTTCTTTTTCAGTAGTGCTTTACTTATTTGGGGCTTCTTACCTTTCCAAATAAAGCTGATAATTAAAAAAATATCGCTGGAATTTGTATTGGGATTGCATTATATAAGGAGATTACTTTGGGCAAAATAGACATTTTCACAATATTGAGTCTTCCTATCCATGAGCAGGGCAGATTACCCCACTTATTAAGTCTCTCTTAGTTTCTTGTAGTAAGGTTTGTAGTTTTCTCTGTAAAGATCTCTTATTTCTCTAGTTAGATTTATTCCTAGGCATTTTGTCTTCTTGGGGGCTATAGTAAATGGAATTGATTTGGTGATTTCTTCTTTAATAATTTCACTGTTGGTATAAAGGAATCCTATTGATTTAGTTATGTTTATCTTATATCCCAATATTTTGCTGAATTCTTCTATTAGTTCTAATAGTTTACTTATAGATTTCTTTGGATTATCTGTATCAACAATCATATCATCTGCAAAGAGGGAAATCTTCTTCATTGCCAATACAGATGCCTTTTATTTCTTTGAGGTATCTAACTGCTCTGACCAGAACTTCTAGGAAATTGTTGAATAGAAGTAGTGAGAGTGGGCATCCTTGTCTAGTTCCCGTTCTCAAAGGGAATTCATTCAGTCTTTCACCATTCAGGATGATGAAAGCAGCTAGCTTTGCATAGATGCTACTGATTATATTGAGGAATTTCCCCTTTATTCTTATTTTCTGAGAGTTTTAAGCATGAATGAATGTTGAACTTTGTCAAATGTCTTTTCTGCATCAACTGACAGAATCAGGTGATTTTATCTTTTGTGTTATTAATATGGTTGACTACGTGAATTGTTTTTCTGATGTTGAACCAGACTTGCATCTCTAGAATGAAACCAACTTGATCATGATGGATTATTTTTTTTTACATGCTGTTGAATTCTATTGGCTAGAATTTTGTTGAAGATTTTTGCGTCTAGATTCATGAGTGATATTGGTCTGTAATTTTCTTTATTTGTGGAATCTTTCCCTGGTTTTGGTATCAGGGTTATGCTGGCTTCACAGAATGAATTTGGAAGTATTTCATCTCTTTCTACGGTGTGAAATAGCCTCAATAGCATTGGAGTTAATTCTTCTCTAAAAGTTTGGTAGAGTTCTCCAGTGAAGCGGTCTGGGCCAGGACTTTTTTTGGTTGGTAGATTTTTGATGACTTTTTCAATCTCTTCCTTTGTGATAGATCTATTAAGTTGATCTGTTTCTCCTTGTGATAGTCTTGGTGAGTCATATGAATCCAGAAATTTGTCCATTTCCTCTATGTTTTCAAAGCTGTTAGAGTATAGCTTTTCATAGTATTCTGTTATGATATTTTTTATTTCAGTTGGGTCTGTGGTAACATCTCCCAACTCATTTCTTAATCAAGTTATTTGTATCTTCTGTTGTTTTTCTTTTGTAAGTTTAGCCAATGGTTTGTCAATTTTGTTGATCTTTTTGAAAACCCAGCTTTTGGTTTTATTAATTTTTTCAATTGTTTTTGTATTCTCTAATTCGTTTAGTTCTGCTCTAGTCTTTATAATCTGTTTTCTTCTGGTGCCTGAGTGGTTTCTTTGTTGCTCTCTTTCTACTTGTTCCAGCTGTGAGATTAATTCTTTAATTTGTGCTCTTTCTTCTTTCTGAAAGTGTGCATGTATAGAGATAAATTGATCTCTGAGCACTGCTTTTGCTGTATCCCATAAATTCTGGTAGGACATGTTTTCAGTCTCATTTGAATCCATAAATTTCTTTAATGTGTCTTTAATTTTTTTTATAACCCAAGGCTTTGTGAGTAAAGTGTTGTTCAGTTTGCACAAGTTTGAATTTTTACCACCTACAGAATGGGGAAAAAATATTTGGCAACTCTATGTCAGACCGATGCCTGATCTCCATAATCTATAGGGTTCTACAAAATATCAATAAGAAAAAGACAAATCATCCAGTTAAGCAATGGGCAAAGGAGATGCACAGACACTTCTCTAAAGAGGAGATCCAGGAAGCCAAAAAAACACATGCGGACATGCTCACGATCATTAATAATTATTAAAGAAATTCAAATCAAAATGACAATGAGATACCATCTCACCCCAACAAGATTGGCCATGATCCAAAAAACGCAAAACACTAAATGCTGGAGAGGCTGTGGAGAGATTGGAACTCTCTTACACTGTTTTGGGATTGCAGAATGGTACAACCTCTTTGGAAAGCAATTTGGCATTACCTTAAAATAATGGATATAGATATACCATTTGACCCAGTAATTCCTCTGCTTGGAATATATTCTACAAAATCAAGGCCATTCACACCAACTGATGCATACACAAGAATGCTCATTGCAGCACAGTCCACGATAGCAAAAAGTTGGAATCAACCCAGATGCCCAACAACAGAAGAATGGATGGGTAAACTTTGGTATATGTAACCAATGGAGTATTATACATTGATAAAGAACAACGATGATAGCAGGAAACATCTCTCAATTTGGTCTCAACTGGAGAGCATTATGTTGAGTAAATCTAGTCAGTGACAGAAGGACAATTATTATATGAGACCCCTACGATAAAAACTTAAAAGCAGACTCATACATAACAGAAAAGATTCTTTGACGGCTACAAGGGTGGGAAGGGTGGGAGAACAGGAGGGCGAGGGGTGAGGGTTTAGATTAGAATTTGGTTGGGTAAAATTGATGATAATACACATTAGTAAGAAGATCAATATCAATGGGACTTTGACACAACTTGTGTACTCCTCCTATCTTAACTCAATATTGTAAGCACAGAGTATGTACACTTTCATTTTTTATTTAAATAAAAAAAAAAAAAGAAAGAAAAAAGAAAATACTTGGCTCTTATTTCTTCACTGAGCCTCTGCTTCATTCTGCTTCTCCCCTCCTCCCGGAAGTCTGACGATACATATATTGGACTATCCTATACCACTGCTAACCCAAAGGTTGGCAGTTCAAATCCATCAGGCACTCCTTGAATACTCCAGGGGCAGTTCTGCTCTGGTCTCTAGGGTCACCATGAGTTGGATCCAACTTGACAGCACTGGGTTATTCTATCTTTTATGCCTGTTAGTTTTTGTATCTACCATCTGTTTGTTTCTTTGTGTTTCATTTTGTATAATTACCGAAGTTTCCACTTTCAGTTAACTATGTCTCTCAAAGTCATTTGTGATTAATTCTTTAATAAAAAATTATATTTATTGAAAAACATTCAGGATATCAACAAAACAGCAACATCTTTTTTTTTTCTTTTGCGATCACAGAGTGGTATTCAATTAACAAAGCAAAAATTATTTCATTTCCGCTGTATCAGAGGCAAGAGAAGATGAAGAAACTATCATACCCATGTATAACTAATTTGTATTGTGGACAAACAAGAATCTGCTTTAAATTTCTATACTGACTTACAACACCCCTGTACCAGGCAAGATTAGTAGCTATTGAAAATACCACGAGGACTGGGCTATCTAAAGACACACAGAGTAGTGTGTTAACAATACAAAAAAGACAGCCCTTTGAAGGCAATTTCTGTCCTATAGGGTTGCTATGAATCAAACCAACTTGACAACACCTAACAACACCATAACAGTAGTTTAAAAATAAATCTTACACAGCCTTACATTTCAAGTTTTTTTTTCTTTAAACAGAGTGAGTTGTATACAGGCATTTCAGTGCTTCATAGACATGGAAAAAACTGCATTAGAACCACCTTCATCATCATCATCTTCATCTTCCTTCGTTTTCTTGCTTTTCTCGGCCTTTGACAGCTCTCTTCTTGGTTGCATTAAGTTTTCCTTTGGCCTGGTATGCAGCAATACCCTTTTCATATTTGTCTCTCGGCTTAGCTGCTTTCTTCTCACAAGACTGCTTGTCATCAGCAGCAGTATTATTCTACACCTCTCTGCAACATCACCAATAAATAGGCCAGAATGCTTGGCTTTGATTTGTACTCAGAATAAAACAAGAAAAAGGCAGAAGGAGGCCTCTTGGATGCAGTGGGATCCTTGAATTCCCTTTTTTGTTTCCCCTTTAGGAGAGATACAGGTTTTCCTTCATCTTTAATAACAGGCCTTGTCCATTTTTGCTACTTCTTCAAATCTTCGTTCTCTTTAGTAGACATGGCTTCCACCTCTCCTAGCACTTCTTAGAAAATTCTGAGATGCTGACTAAAGCGTCTGGATGCTTCTTCTTGTGTTCCTCCTGGCAAGTTTGCACAAAAAAAATGCACACGATGACATTTTGTCTTTTTGTTTCTCAGGATCGTCTTTGCCCATGTTTGTTTATTTTTTTGTCCACAAGGCACAGAGTTGTCCAGCGCCATCAGGCTCTGCCAGAAAAGTCAGCATTGTCTCTCTGTCGCTGAAAGCTCTGCAATGGCTGTGAGACTGGGAGAGAGATGCAGTCTCCTCGTTCTCTCCGCTCGGTAACATTTCTCTGTCATTACTTTGCCGTCAGCCACTCGTGGTTTTCACTTATTATATTGCTTTTCAGTTCTGAGTATTCTCTTTGGTTGTTCTTCAAATCTGTCTGCTTACTCTTCGTATTTTTTAGTTTCTTGCTTGTTTTCAACAATCCTGTCCATATCTTTAAGTGTATTAAGCAGAATTTTACATTATGTGCCTGGTAATTATAACATCTGAAGTATTTTAGGGTGTTTCAGCCCTCTGTTCATTTGGCTTCTCAAATATCATGCCTTGTTTTCTGATGTGTTTTATGATATTAAACTCCAAACTCTTCGTTTCCCTTGGAATTTGAGCTGCAGAAACTCTTGGAGGCCTGGGAAGAAGGTGCTACCCTCCAGAGAGGAACTACATTTGTTTCTGCTTTGTGGTTTAAGGCAATATCACAGTCTGGGATGATTGGGAACCGTATTTTTGGCTGGAGGTTTTTTCAGACCACCAGGAAATATAAATTTGGGCTCTAAACATGTGGGAAGGCAAGCTTGTGGTTATGGATTTTGGGAGAGGTTTTATTCTTTCCTCCTCTATTCAGCAGTAAGTTTTAAGATAGACAATTTTTCCTATTCTCAAAGGCTGAGGAGAGAGACTGAAATTAGTGCCACTATGCTATTAGGACATTACAAAGACTTTGCTTCCAACAGAAATAAAAGTAAAATACATTAAAATAAAAAGAGAAAGGAGTAAATGTAAATAATTTGTATTAAAGAGTAAAAATTACATTTCAATGGAATACTTGATTAATATTGGAAATAATTTCTGGAAAGAAAGATGACAAAAATCAGGCATACATCATGCAGCAAATGACTAGCAGGATAATAAGCCCAAAGGAAAGAGCACTTTGAGTGTGGAATTTGCATAGTTAATGAGCATCAACAGATCAGAATGAATTAGAATTTTATGTCATTTAGCAATATTTATCCCCCCTCCCTGAAAAAAATGATGAGTTTATTGTATTATGAAACCTGACAGGAGAATTTGATAACAGATCCTGAATGCTGAAGTTTGGTTGCTGAAATACTACATTTCATGACATGTAATCACTCCTTACATAAGGAGAGGACTTAAAATTAACTCTTCAGTTAAGGTTCAATTCTTATTTTAACTTTAAAACTTCAAAATAATAATTTAAACTTCAAAAAAATAATTCCTTAACCAAATTTTTAACCAAATCTTACCACTGCTTAGGGAAAAGATTAATACAACTATAAAAACAACCATTTAAATGAGTCTCAGTTTCTTCCTTTGTTATATTACATTTTTAGGCATGTGACAGCTGAAGGAATACAGTCACAACAGGCCCTGTTAGGGGTGAGAGGGCAGTACCTTACTAGTTAATTCAGCAAATGAAAGAAGATGGATCAAAATCAAGACCTCTGGAAAGAGAAGCTTTGGTACAAAGCGGTTATAAGCAGTGAATCCATTTAAAATTAGAAACAAGCCAAACAAGAGAGCTTCCTTGTAGAATAGAACACAGGTGTTTAAAACACATCAACATAAAAAGAACCACAAAACTGCAAGACTGGAGCTGCACTTGGAAGTGGGAAAAGTGACAGTGGTGCTAAGTTCTCTCATCTTTCACAGCAAAGAGTTGTTTAAAATGAAGATCACTGCCCTGCAAAACATAACTGCAACCTATGAATATTTTTCATTTTATATATGTATGTGTTTCTCCCTTAACCTCAGAGGAGGAAGCTCTGGTAGTGTAGTGGTTAAGTGCTACAGCTGCTAACTGAGTTTGGCAGTAAAATCCTCTAGATGCTTCTTGGAAACTCTACAGGGCAATTCTATCCTGTTCTACAGGATTGCTGTGAGCTGGAATTAACTCAATGGCAATGGGTTAATCTCAGAGGATTCTTTGGGAATTAATCTCTTGTGGTGGATTATTTATCTCAAGTTCACCAATTCTTTCAGCATCACCTCAGGTTTTCACCCCTGCTAAATTCAGTTTTAATTTAATACTTTAAAAATAATGTGATTCTATTTTAGTAGTAGCCACCTGTCTGAGTGTCCATCTGTTCATCTATCCATCTATTTATCTGTGTTTTGCTCTATATACTCCCTTAGAGGATTGTTTAAAACAAAGTTTATTTGACAGTAACAAGACTCATTCCTAGATAATGAAATTTAAGGAACTTTATTCTTTGTCCTTTGTTCTATTTTGTATTGTTTAATTTTATTTTATGATGGTTGAGTATTTTTTCCAAAACAATGAAGTCTTACTTTAACACAGAACACATGTACAAACTTTGTTGTAATATGACAATAAATATCTTTCTCCCCCCTACCCTTGATCTGTAGTGCCGTAACTGGGTTCCTGCCTCGTGCCTAAGGCCTTGTTTGTAACTAAGGATTGGCAACCAGTTGCCAGTTTCTAATCCAACATTGCCTGCTTCACTACTTGCTGACAGGTTTCTACCGGGCCTGGCTCAGTTTTCAAATCTGGCCTGCCTGGAGAGTCCTTTTGCCAGGGCCTGTTGTCCAGCAGGGTCACTCTTGTCAGGTCCGTGGTGCCAACTGCTGTCTTGGAGTTGCACCAAGTCCCTTTCAACCTCTCCAAATTGTTGTTCTGCTGGCTCTGCCCCGTCTTGCCAGCGTCTTAAGTTGGACAGAACTTCCTTTCGGACAAGACTGCATGCAGCGGCCAGCCAGTCTCTCCTTCCTTTGTTTGTTATCCTCTCCTGCCCTCATTTTAGCTTTCTTCACTTCTCCCTCCACGTCTGGCATTTTTCTCTCTTCTGTCCTACTCCTCTCTTCCCTTCCTCTGTCCCTCCTTTTCTCTCCTGTCCCTTTATTCTCTCCTTCCCTCTCTTTTCATGTTTCATATTTCCTAGGAGGAATAAATGGAATCATGGGTGGAAATTGCTTAGCACACAGTTGGATACATAGCAAATGCTCTATCTATGGCAGCCACTGCATTTATTGTTATGTGTTTATTCTTTTGTTTGTTAATTCATTTAACGAACATTTAGTAACATACAGTACACCAGATGCAGTGCTAAGGATTTGTGTTGACTGCAGCGATCCTCACATAATTCATATCATAAAGGAACTCACAGTCAAGAAGGGAGGATGCCTGGCAAACAGACAATTCTCTACAGTTAGCAGGGATGCCTGTGCCCTGGGCTCAGTGGTACGTGTTTCTTATATACAGAGGTCATGGATGGTCAGTCCTGGGTGGAATTCCACGGAACAACTCAGCAGCTTGTTAATGCTGTCCACTGAAAGATTGATTCCTGAGCTGGGAGTGGCATAACATCAATAGAGTGTCGCAGCCAAAAGAGATAGAATTCAATGCCTCTAAATAAATGGATCTTCTTGGCTTGGAATTATAGTCAGCCTACTTAGCCTCCAAGACTGGGACACCCCTGAAGGAAAGTTTAAGAGATCTCCACTGAAGCCATTTGTATAAATGAGGCAGGTAGGAAATAAAGTAGGGGGAGTGCTTGCAGAATGCAAACTGGGTCTCTGTAAGAACCAAGACTTCCTTTTAAAAAGAATCATCTCTTATGATTTTAATTATGAGCCAAATTTGAGCCTCCTGTACCACTTCTTATCCAGAAAAATTTGCCTTTGGAGAATAATATATCCCAAACATCCAAAGAACAATTTTCCACAGGCAGTTAAATTGCTTTTAAAACTTAATTGTGTGTGAAATGTGCTATTTCCACCTGTATTGGTCTTTTGGCCCTCCCAGAAGGCTCTCTGACAAGCTCTTGTGCGGATTAGCTGCACTGAGGTGGCAGAGAGGGCACCAGCTGGGGGCTGAAGCGCACCCCAGCACCCTGGCATCTCAGGCTTAATGTGATTTATACAAGCCTGCCTTAGCTCCCTCTCTCTGAGACTCCTTTTGGGGCCGACCCTTGGATTCTCACAGTTGCCACTGCTTCCTCCAGGCTGGATAGCATGTCCTGAAACTTCTGGTAGTGAATCTCACATTAAAGTTTGTTATCTAAGATATAGTCATTATTTTCTGCTTGTTTGGAGCAAATGATAAAGAAGGAAACCGAAGTCTCAAAGAGATTAGTCTACAGAGCTAATAGCCTATATGAGCCACAGCCTCGCTCACCCTCAAACCAAAAGAACTAGATGGTGTCCAGCTACCACTACTGATCATTCTAACAGATGAATCCTGATAGAATGAGACTAAAACTTGGAATAATACCCAAATTTTTAACCATTCTGGACTTAGTGGCTAGAGGACTCCCTGAAACTATGCCCTGTGAGATAGTCTTTAAACCTGGAGTGGAAGCTATCCCCTGAGGTCATCTTTTAATGAAATAACAGATTGGAACACAAAATGAAAAATATTATCCATGAGTATGATACTCCAGTAAAAAACCATCCATACGAGCCCCAAAGGTGAACAATTACCCTTAAAGCAAAGGTGAGAAAGTAAGGGGTCAGGAAACCCAGGGTTGATTTGACTTGATGGTACCTAGCAACCTAGGGTACCTAGAAATTGAACAACCACACACAACTATGGAAAATGATGATACATTGTGAAAAATATAACTCAGTTACTGAAAAATTGGTGTAGAAATTGTCAAATGAGGACCTAATTTGCTGTGCAACTTTCACTAAAAACACAATGTCATTTAAAAAAAAGAAGCTGTTGTTTGCCCTAGTCCCTTAAACTGTTCTCTCCTAAGCAGCAGTGTTGCTAGGTCCATTCAGGTACTATGTTATACTGTAAATTTTCCTTTTTTAATGGGTACTTGTGATTCCTTCCAGGTAACATTGAGGCTGAGGTCAGTGATGATGGGCAAGTTCAGAAGGTCATTAAGGAATTAGCCTATTGAACAATGTCTGATGTAGCAGGTGACTGAAGGAGATATTTAAAGGCCTGTAGGATTTTTCTTTACCCTTTTGACTTGATGGCACTTGGCTTGGCTTTGGCTTTATATCAGATCTGTTTGGTGTCTGTGTTCTTTGCTATAAAAAGGACTGGCTTTCTTTGTAAAATATCTATGCCAAGAAGTTCCAGGAACGGCAGGACCAGCCCAGGCCTTAAAGGAAGAATATATCTACACACACACACACACACACACACCCCATATATTAAGGTTTCAGAATTGCTATGTGCCCATTTTAGGTAATTATAAAAGTTTAGAATGCATCTAGGAAAGAAAATATATCATCCATAATCCTACAACCTAATTATAATCATGACTGCCACTGGTATAGTTGTTCTAAGTGCTATATAACTAACTGCTGAATATTACTACGGTTGCCTTCAAAGTATTCTACTTGGGAAGCTACGCACCAATGCCAGCACCTAGTCCATGCTATAAAGCAATTTTGGAACTCTTTCTGGAATGCTTATTGAGCACAGTGGCAAGGTGGCAAGCTTGCAAACTTAATTGTATAGCTGTTTGTGAGGGATTTTTTAGCCAGTAAACAAATAACTGTTTGTAACACCCTCCCTACTCACTAATCTGGTGCCCAATGACTTTTTTCTTTACCCAAAGATAAAGGAAATATTGAAAGTAAGACATTTTGGTGACATTCAGGACATCAAGGTTAATACAATGACAACTCTGAGGGCCATTCCAGAAAAAGAGTTCCAAAATTACTTTGAAGGATGGACTAGGCACTGGCATTGGTGCATAGCTTCCACAGGGGGGTACTTCAAAGGTGAACATACTGATGTTAAGGAATGAAACATGTATCATTTTTTCTGGGAGAAGTTCATGAACTTAATTGTAAGATCTCATATGTATTATATTTCTGGAGATAGGTGAATAGATAGGTTGGTATGGGTGGGTGGCTAGGTGAATGGGTGGATAGATGTTGAACAGCTAGATAGGTAGATAGAAAGATGGGGAAGCCTCAACATTGCTGTGTTTAGTTGTACCAAGAAAACGGAGTTCCTTAATTCTCCAGAACAGTATGTCATCCCTGAACACGCAACATAGGCATCCTTTGGGAATTTGCTAGAAATGTAGGTTTTTCATAGTGTTGGCTGATCAGGGCCACTCACCTGTACGTACCTCTGCTGTGGGGATCATCTGGTCATTGCCTCAGTCATCTGGTGCTGTATGGTAACAGAAATACCACGGGCAGATGGCTTTAACAAAGAAAAGTTTATTCTCTCACAGCCTAGTTGACTGGAAGTCTGAACTTACAGCACTGGCTCCAGAGGAAAGCTTTTTCTCTCTGGTGGCTCTGAAGAGAGGTCATCGTCATCAACCTCAGCCTTGGTCTGGGAGCATCACAACACAGGACTCTCAGATCCAAAGGACACACTCTGCCCCTGGCACTGCTTTCTTTGTGGCACGAGATCCCCAGCTCTCTACTTGGTTCCTTTCCTTTCATCACTTGAGAGTTAAAAGGTGGCGCAGGCCATACCACCTGGTAGAGTCCCTCTACATTGGATTAGGGATGTGACTCTACTAAGGGTGTTACGGGAATACTTTGATCCTTTTTAACATAATATTATCTTGCCCCATTAACCATAGGCAGAGATTAGAATTTACAACATATATAAAAATTGCAATCACAAATAGAAGACAACCATACAATACTGGGAATCATGGCCCAGACAAATTGCCACACACATTTTGGGGGGAACATGATTCAATCCATGACAGAGGCTGGTAGCCAGTCCTGGTGTCTGAATGATTCCTAAGGCCCAGAAGAAGGGACCCAGCTTCCAGAGCCTTGAGGACTAGGAAAACACTCATGAATATGAACTCATTTTCCACTCCACCTTCACTGGCTAAGTAGCTGCGAGGAACAAAGGTTGCATCTTCAGATACCTGGCAAACAAATGCAGGATTGCCTGATGTGTTGATTGTTTCTTTGAGAGGCCCACCAGTGTATTTGGGGAAAAGCTTCAAGAGCAAGTTGAGGAACAGTTGTCCTTCTAGAAGACTGGAGAGATTCCATGAAAGAAACTGGATGTCGTGAAGGAAGCAATGATTCAGGCAGAGGAAGTGGCTGTTGAGATTGCTAGGAAACTGTAGAAGCCCGAGAAAAACAGTGCTTAAAGAAGGAAAAACAGTGACTGGCTGTGACTGTGCTCAGGTCTTCAGAAAACAGCAGTAGTACTCCTGAAGAGTGGGAGGAGATGGCCGATGGTCCCAGGAAGTTGCACAGGAAAATGGAATGGAAGAAGAGTCGTCTAGCTCTCTTTGCCCCAAATGCAAGAAAAAGACAGCTTTTTCCAAGGAGGAGTTGGTTAGCAACACAAATTTCCCCAAGAGGAAGTTATCGTTCTCCAAAGAGGAACCAGCTAGTCATCATTAAGACTCAGGTGACAGCAGGAAAGTCCCATAGAAAAGGAAGAAACTTTCTTCCAATGAGGAACCAGTCACCAGTAGATCTGAAGAAGCTGCTAGCAGCAAGAGCAATAGTTCCAGGAAAAAGACACACTTCCAACAAATATCCCAGGAAGCTTAGAATTGGCAATAGACAATCCCTGTGGAGTATATCCAAGGTAACTTCCCAATCCATACCCCAAGAGAAACAAAAATTCACCAAAAAAGAAAGAAATGCAAATTTTCAGTTTCTACCCCAGACTTCTAGAAATCAGGAACTCTGAGGGGCAGGGGGGCAGTGATCTGTGGTTTAATGTGTCCTCCAAATGATCCTCCATCATTGTCTGTCAGTTTTTCAGACTTTGGTGGCTTGTGTATTGCTTTGGTTTTGGAAACTAAGCTTCAGTTGCCAACAGGATCACCCGCAGTGGACAGGTTTCAATGGAGCTTTCAGACTACGGTAGGATAGGAAGAAAGGACTGGGAATCTACTTACAAAAACTAGCCAGCTGTAACTCTGTGGACCATAATGGAGTATGGGCTGATATAGTGCTAGCAAATGAGCCCTCTAGCACTCAAAATACATAGTGGCCAGAAGAATAGACTCGAGTCTACCAACAATGTTGAAGGTGCTATGGAAGTGAGTGGGCAATGTTTTGTCCTATTGTAAATATGCATTGTGTTTCTGGTGATCGGTAGGTAGATATATAGATAGGTGGGTGTAGGTGGGTGGACAGGTAGATCTATGGGTGGATAGGTGGATAGATGGGATCACCATGAGATGGAGCTAACTGCATGGCAACTAATAACAATAACCAGGAGATTCTGATGCACACCCAAAGACTGAAATCTCCTGATTTATAGCTAATCTGATCCTTTGATTCATCTCCCCTCCTAGCCTTCTATGCTGCATTGCTAGAAAAGACTAAATTTGATTTGAGTTTGAACTTAGTCCAAGTCGATAGTGTAGAGATTCTCTTTCGGTTTAACTTAGTCTTCCTGGAGGAGTTGTTCAGGCTTTCAGATTTTTCTGCCCACACTCACCCACACCCTGTCAAAATGGCATTTGATAATGGAAGATGATCTTATCTGTCCACATGATCAGAAAGACCCCAGTGTGTGCGGGCTTTTACCTTGTGTCCTGGATTTTGGTGCTGAGTTACGGCTAGCCTGGTCTGGTCTTGAATATTCTGCTGGGATTTGCCCTGACATCAGTGAATGCTGAGGAGTGTCCTATTTTGGGGTGGTATTGTTCAGGATCCAGTGCGTCCCTCTACAGATGACGTCTTTCTGGGGCTGGTGCTGTATATAAATCCCTAGAATTTCTGCCTCATCTTCAATTTCCCCTGAATCCACTTTGGTCGTCTCATGCTCTTCAGTTGTCCACATTTAAACCCAGAGTTCATTCCCCGTGAGGACTTGCACACTGTCAGCCACATCTCTCTGTCATGCGTTTCCTACTGCTGCTGTCACACAAACACCACAAGTGGGTGGTTTCAAAGGACAGAAATTTTCTCAAAGTTCAAGAGGATAAAAGTCTGAATTGAGGTTGCGTCTCTAGGCAATGGTCCTTCATTCTCTGTTTCAGCTTCTAACTGGCCATCTTTGGCATTCCTAGTCTTGCAGATTTGTCTCTTTCTGTCACTGTCAGCCAGATAGTTTGTCATCTCCCTGTGTCTACATGCATGTTTAAAAAAATGAGACGTCACTCAAGTTAGTTCCAACTCATGGCAACCCCATGTGTGCAGAGCAGAACTACATTTTACTGGTTTTTCAAGGCTGAGTGCCAGGTCTTTTCTTCTGATGAGCCAGTGGGTGGATTTGAACGTCCAGCCTTTTGGTTGACAGTCAAAGGCTTTTTTGTACTATCTAGCTACTTTTTGTATATATATATATATATATATATACATATATATATATACTGCTCTTTCTGTAACTACAAAGTGGTTAGGCTCAACAGTCACCTTAAATGGGTATGATATCAACTTACTGATGGATTATGGAGATGATTATGTTGCATTAGATTAGATTATGCCCACAGGCATAGGGGTTGGGATTCCAACACATATTTTGGGGGTAAAATTACATCTGTAATACTGTGTCTTGTGAGCATCTTTGCACAGGGGTCTACTTCTGAGGCCCATTTAGAAACTAGAGGAAGGTAGGGTCTCCCCTCAGCATTCCTCTGAGCTCACAGGATACATCTTCTCCCTCAGCACCTACCCCTGCTCTGCCTCTACTTCTCTTCCCTCTAATCCTCTAGGCAGACTCATTGATATGGAGACTGGCCCTCTTTTAACAGCACCTAGGTTTCAAGTCCACCTTAGGTATAAAATCCTATCTTGAACCTCCAACACTAAAGAGCAACTCTTTCTGTTGGCATCACTAACAAAGCCTTGCCCTGAGGCAGATGGATGTAGGAAGACAAAACAGAAAACACAACAGTATGTTTCAAAATTTTACCCTCTTCATAATCAAATGTATAAGCAATTTTCTGCAATTTAGATTCTACCACACGTACTTTTTTGGTAGTTTTTTTTTTTTTGTCACTTATCCATATGCCATGAACACTATTTCTGTGTCATTAAATACTTTTCTAACAACATGACTTTTAATGGCTCTAAAGACTCAATTAAATATGTGGCAGGAAGGAAAATAAATTACTATTTTAAAAATGACTGGCAGTTTGTGTTGGGTTCCCTAGGGTGTAGTTGCAAAATTCATTTGAGGAAGAAATTACCTTTTACTAGGATATAAGAAAACTTCAGTGTGATTCTGGTTGTGCAAAGGCAAGAAGTGCTGCTTTTATTGGACTGAAGTTTGAAATGAAACCCATTACTCTTGAGTGGATGCTGACTCCTGGTGACCCAATGTGTGTCAAAGTAGAACTGTGTTTTGTGAGGTTTTCAATCACTGTTGTTTTGGGAAGTAGGTCACCAGGTCTTTCAAGGCCCATTCGTGTAGACTTGAACCCCTAATCTTTATGTTAGCAGCTGATATGTTAGCTGTTTGTAGCACTATAGTCTCTGAAGTTTGAGATGAGGAGAAGGTAAATGGCAGTTAAAAAACTTACCTCGTTCACTTGTTCTGATGATTTCAGATTTTTGGCTTCCCTTAAAGGTCTAAGTTTAAGGGTTGTAGGCCAGGGACAGAGGGAAAGAGCATGGACATAGGGAAGTGCTATGTAGCAGGGAAGGCAGGCCAGGCAAAAAACTAAGATTGCTGCAGGCAGCTTCTAGCACTGAAACGTGAAGAATGGGTTTAGGAATATTGACATCTGATTTTGATATGAAAGTTTTATCTTCTGATTTTCTATTCTTCTTATAATCCCTTTGGTAAAGACTGTTCCACAGTTACATGAGATTCAGCTGATGACTTGAGAAATCAAGGAAAGGGATAGGAGAGAAAACAAAAACATGGCCCCAAGATATTAGAAGGTAAAAGTGGCGTGAGTTAAAAGCTGACAGCAACCGTCAGGCAATCATTTCCAGTGAATTGTCAGAAACATTCAGAAATTCTCATGGTAATAGAGAATGGGAAGCCCAATTACTTTACACAGGTATTAATCAACAGGGTAACTACACAAGGAGAAGAACTTTGGGGACATTAAGCATTAGTTTTTGTCTCTCACTCTTTCTGTTTCTGTTGTGGTGCTTATATATACATGTATGTGTGTGTGTTAACAGTATCAGCATGTTAACATATATACACCTGTGTATTAATATCATTAGTATCACATGCAAATAAAATTTTGCTGAAGATCATTCAAAAGTGGCTGTAGCTGTATATCCACAGGGAATTCAGCCTAGAAATTCAGGCTGGATTCAGAAAAAGACATAGAACCAAGAATATCATTGCTGATGTCAGATACATCCTGGCTGAAAGCAGAGAATGCCAGAAGGATGTTAATCTGTGTTTTATTAATCATGCAAAGGTGGATTATAACAGATTATGGATATCATGGCAAAGGATGGGAATTCCAGAACACTTAACTATGCCCACGAGGGACCTGTACATGTATCAAGAAGTAGTTGTTCAGACAGAATAAGGGGATATCACATAGTTTAAAATTAGGAAAGGACTGTATCCTTTCACCATATCTATTTAATGTATGCGGAGCAAATAATCCGGGAAGCTGGTCTATATGAGAATAATGAGGCATCTGGATTGGATGAAGACTCATTAACAGCCTACATTATGCAGATGACACTAACTTGCTTAGTGAGCGTGAAGTTCTTGCAGTACATACTAATCAGGATCGAAGACCACAGTCTTTAGTATGGATTATCGCTCAACATAAAGGAAACAAAAATCCTCACAACTAGACCAATAAGCAACATCGTGATAAGTGGAGAAAAGACTGAAAGCATCAAGGATTTCATTCTACTTGGATCTGCAATCAACTCTCATAGCAGCATCAGACCAGAAATTAAAAGACACATTCCACTGGACAATCTACCGCAGTCTGCTGCAAAACACCTGTAAAGTGTCGAAAAGCAAAGATATCACCTTGAAGGCTAAGATGCACCTGACCCAAGCCGTGGTGTTTCCAATCACATCATATGCATGGGAAAGCTAGGCAATGACTAAGGAAGACCAAAGAGGAACTGATGCTTCTGAATTGTGGTGTTGGAGAATAGTATTGGATGTGCCATGGACTGCCAAAGGAATGAATAAATCTGTCTCGGAACAAGTACAACCAGCATGCTCCTTAGAAGCAAGGAAGGCAGGACATACTTTGGTCAAGTTGTCAGGAAGGATCAGTCTCTAGAGAAGGACATCAAGCTTGGTAAAGTTCAGGGTCAGTGGAAAAGAGGAAGACCTTCAATGAAATGGATTGACACGGTGGCTGCAACGATGGGCTGAAGCTTAGCAATGACTGTGAACATGGTGCCAGACCAGGCAGTGATTTGTTCTGTCATACATAGGTTTGCTATGAGTTGGAACCAATGTGACAGAACCTAACAACAGTGACAACAACAATAACAACAACATGTGTTTGTGTGTCTATATACATTGATAAAATAAACTGTTTACCATTCCAATCTTTCTCATGGATATAAATCAGCAACATTTATTATGTTTATAGTGTTTTCAAATGATCACCATTACTTGTGTCTATTTTTTTTTTTTTAATCACCCATAACAGAGACTCAGCGCCTTGTGAGCAATAACTCCCCATCCCCTAGACCCTGGTAACCGCTTAAAAAATTTGCTGTCTATATATTTGCCTATTCTAGATATTTCATAGAAGTAGGATGATGAAATAATCATCTGTTTGCATCTGACTCGACGGCACTTGGCTTGGCTTTTGTATCTGACTTATTTTATTCAGCATGTTTTCAAGATTCATCCACGTCATAGCATGTATCAGAACTCCATTTCTTTTTATGACTGAGATGTATCAGTGTATGAATATACCAAATTTTGTTAGCATAATTTGACCCACTCCTACATGGGGCATTTCATTTTTTTTCCTTTCAGTTTCAACTATTATTCATTATGTTGTCATGAACAGCTTTGTGGATAAACACCACCAGGTGTTTTATTGATTGCTTTCTTGGGTCAAACTCCAGTAAGTGGAATTTCTTGGCTTATGGAGAGCCCATTTTAGCTACAGGCCTGTGATGCAGAGCAGTCATTGTAAGTCTTTGGGTTTTCTAGTTTCTGAAGCAAGAATAATTCACTATGTACTTTGTCAGTTTGATTGCATGGAAATTACATTTAAAAGGAGAGCGAAATATAGTATGTACTGAAAGATAGCCATAGAAAATAATACTGAATTATCTGCTATTTATTTCTTCAGGGCGAGAGGATCTGGAAGATTCCTGTGCTTCAGTCTCCATAATGCTAGAAGGGAACAAAAAATAACCACATAGAACCTGCTTACTAATGCTGTCAGCTGCCAGCTTCAGCCCGAGTAACTTGATTCAAGGATACTTATGACCTACTTTCTGAATCCCTGTAGCCCAGACTGCACTGTTTCTCATGTTCCATTGCTGAGAAGCAAACATACAAGCAGAGACCGTGTTTCTGTTTTTTTTTTTTTTTTTTTTTTCCAGTGATGGCATAGATAGGCTTCTCTGAAAATTCTGGAAACCTTTCCAAGATTATGGCAGACTTTATGCCAGTGGTAGGGAAGGGTTGTTTTGCAATCTTAGGATGTGTTTTGCTAGGATTCTACACAGGGCTGGAGCCTTGAGGACTATTCTTCCTGTTGTCATTGGTGTTTATTCTGCCGAGGACACTCACTTGCAGTAATTAGATCTCATCTGGCATGGAGCTGGGACTCCACCTCTCCCCTCAAGCCTTTCTTTCATTAGGAACGGAGTCATTTCGGTGTGGACAGATGATGCAAGGGAAAAGAGAAGCTGTTTCAACAACGCTTATTTAAAAGGCCCTTGAGACCAAGTTGGTGCAAAGTGGACCACAAAGATCTACACCCTGATTCCTTGGGAGGTGAAATCCCAGGAACAAATTGATATTTCCCCACGAAAGCATGAAGGTCCTGGGAAAGAACAAGCAGTTTGACTGTCTACTAATCAAAAGGTTGGTGGTTCAAACCCATGCAACAGTACCAGAAACAAAGGTCTGGCGCTATATTTCTGTGAAGACTACCACCAAGAAAATCTCATGGAACACACTTCTGTTCTGTAACACGTGGACTAGCCGTGAGTTGGAATCAACTTGACAGAAATGGGTTTGGTTTGGTTTTTAGGAAAGCAGGTACAGAACAAAGTGATAAAAGGAATCTACTAATCCCATAAAGAAATGGATGGGAGTGGGGAAGCACGGAATGTTTATCATCTCTTTCTAGCTACTGGATGCTGTGTTGGAGGCTGATTTTTACAGAGGTTACCTAACAAAGGCTGGGACTAGAGTAAGCGAAAGTGGTGAGTTGGAGAGTTGTAGTCTATGTTTATTAAAAACTTTGAGATTTTGTTCAGCATGAACTTTTAGCATGAATTTTGATTTTCTAAAAATAAAAGCTTTGCATTAAAATGTTATTTAACTTGATTACTGAGTTTTGGTGCTTCCTCGAAATTTTCTGCTTGGGCAAATTCTTTGTTCTCATCACCGTAGTCATGGCTTTGCACCGTCGTTTATCTATTGTAACAACTTAGTGGGAGTCTCTTAGTGGTGTAAACAGTTAAGTACTAGGCTACTAATGAAATGTTGGCAGCTTGAATTTACCCAGAGGTGCTTAGGAAGAAAGGCTTAACAATTTGCTCCCAAAAGGTCATGGCCATTTAAAACCCTATGGAGTGTAGTTTTCTACTCTGAGGCACCTGGGGCTGCTGTAGGAGGTGTGACAATTAAGTTCGTGAACTTGCTGCCATACACTTATGTTGGCAGCACTGCATAAACAGTAAGATTTTATAACTTGGTATATCAGTGTTTCACAGCTGTGTTCATGTAGACATGTGGTGGCATCTGGCTGAGTAGTGTTCATTGTTGTTGTGTGTTTTTGTTTGCTGTCATGAGAATGTTGGAGTTTGAACTAGAGCAATGAGCAAACTTCAAATTTTGTGTTAATCTTGGCGAGAGTGGAATTGAAATCAGGGACATGTTAGTCCAAGTTTATGGGGATAATACCATGAAAAAAATGGCAGTATACAAATGGATTAAATATTTTGCTGTGGAAGAGAAAGCATCATTGATGAAGAGAGGTCAGGGTGGCCAGTAATGAGCAGAACTGATGAAAACACAGCAAAAATTCATCAAACTGTGAGTCAAAATCATCAGCTGACTGTGAGAAGCATAGCAGACCAAGTAAACGTTGATAGAGACACAGTTAGGAAAATCTTAACTGAAAATCTCGGCATGAGGAAGGTGTGTGCAAAAATGGTCCTGAAGAAGCTCAGCAACAAACAAAAGCAAAAGAGAGTCAAGGTTTGCCAAGATCTTTTGGAGAAGCAAGAAAATGGTTTGGGCCATGTTGTCACTGCTGATGAAACGTAGCTATACCAATACAACCCTGAAACAAAGTATCAAAGTACACAGTGGAAGCCAGTCAGTTCTCCATGACCAAACAAGTTCTGTCAGTCCAAATCAAGAGTCAAAACAATATTGTTAACCATTTTGATATCATAGGGATTGTTCATCATGAATTTGTACCAACTGGACAGTTAACCAAGTTTACTATTTGGAAGTGCAGTAAAGCCTATGTGAAAAAGATGGAAATGACCTGAACTTTTCACCAACAACTCACGGCTCTTGCATTATGACAATGAACCAGCTCACACGGTACTTTCTGTGACAGAGTTTTCATCCAGTAAACAAATAACTGTATTGGAACACCCTACCTGCTCACTTGATCTGGCACCCAGTGACTTTTTTCTTTACCCAAAGATAAAGGAAATAAGGAAAGGCAGACATTTGGATAACATTCAGGACGTCAAGGTTAATATGACAACAGTTCTGATGGCCATTCCAGAAAAAGAGTTCCAAAATTGTTTGGGAAGGTAGACCAGGTGCTGGCTTCAATGCATAGCTTCCCAAGGAGAGTACTTCAAAGGTAACAGTAGTGATACTCAGCCATGAAGTATGTAGCACTTTTTCTAGGATGTTGATTCAGTGGCCCTCATGAGTGGCAGGTGAGGGGAGTGTATGGATTTTCTAGCACTAACTAATAAAGATAAACTTAGCCTTAGGAGTTTTCCTTTGTTATACCGATGAGGTCATATCAGAGTAGGGGGAGTCCAAATCTAATCTCTTCTGAGTTCTGTCCTATATAAAGCACAGAACAAACACATATACAGGGCAAGACAGAGGACATGTGAAGGTCAACTGCAAGCAGTGGAATGCCAAGGACTGCTGGAAGACATAAGAAACTAGCAGACAGACCCATGGAAGGAACTGACATAGCCAAGACGCTGATTTGAACTTTTACCGTTTGGAACCGTGAGAAAATAAATTTCTGTTTTTTAAAGCCAAGGTGGTATTTCTGTCGTAGCAGCAGTAGGAAACTAAGACATGGTGCCCGAGGCTTGACTGACTTAGGGTCTATGTGCTAGCCTCCTTCTTCTCAGTGTCTGACTGATTGATCCTCATTACTGGGCACAGGCTTGGGCTGAACAGTGACTGTGGGTGCTCTCTGGCTAGATCTGACACCAAGAGTTAGGCAGGGACCTTCTGGGAACTCATCCACTGTTGAATTAACAAACAAATGAATCCAAGACCAAATGAACCAGTGCTGTGACACTCCTCAGAAATCGAAGTCACAAGGACAGGGATGGTATAGATGTTGTGTAGTGTTGTGCCAGCACGTGGCCCAGAGGGACCTGGAGGGAGCATCAGTTAATAACTGCTATATCAATAGTTCGTTGTCAAGACTGGCTGTACAGGAGAAAGCTGTGGGAAGCTTTAAATAAATGCTAATTCTAGCACTACATCTCCAAATTCTGATTAAGTAGTCTAGGAAATCCTGGTGACATACATCTGCTAACCAAAAGTTAGCAGTTCGAGTCTGCCAGGTGCTCCTTGGAAACTCTATGGAGCAGTTCTGCTCTGCACTATAGGGTCACTGTGAGTCAGAAGCGACGTGATTGCAGTGGGGTTGGTTGGGGTTTTTTGGTTAGGGAATCTCTAGGTAGTCAAATGGTTAAGCACTTGAATATCAGCTAAAAGACTGGCACTTCAAACCAACCCAGAGGCACTTCGGGAAAAGGGTGTGACAATCTGTCTTTGAAAGGTCACAGCTTTGAAAACCCTGTGGAATAACGTTCTACTCCTCGTACACATGGGGTCAGAATCAACTGCATGGCAACTTTCAACAGGAGGTTCTCCGAATGACGTAACTGGTTAATACACTTGGCACTAACAGAAAGGTTGGCGCTTGGGGTCCACTCAGTGGTGCTTTGTAAGAAAGATCTAGAGATCTACTTCACAAAAATTCACCACTGAAAACTCTATGAAGGACAGTTCTGGTCTGACACACATTGGTTGCGATGAGTCAGAGCTGACTCAACAGCAACTGGAGGGGGATAGAGAGGGATATTGGTTTTATTTTTCTAACTCCTGACGTGATCTTAATGTTCACTCTTGGTTGCAATCAGTTGTGTTACACAAATAAATTGAAGTATGAGGTATAGAAACAAATGCTCTACTGTGCCCATTTTAACCTCCAGGTGAGCTGGGTAGTCTTTCCATTGCTCTCTAGTGAAAGTTACAAAGCCTTTTTGCAGCCCCCAAGGCCTGGCAGAGTCCCCAGCGTATTCAACCTTTGCCCCTTCATGCTATCTCAGCTCCTGGGCCTTCTGTGATTTCCGGGAATGTTCCGAGGTGCTTCCTCACAGCAGGCCTTGCACGCCTTGTTCCTCTGGCTGGTATGTTGACTGTCTTGCCATCTTTGTGCAGCCAACTTCAAGTTCCCCTTTATACCTCCTGGAAGTTGTTCTGATCTTGCTGCCAACTAGGTCAAGGATGATTCTTCCACCTTCCGTGGTGTCCCAGCTACTCCAGAAGCTCCCAACTCGACTTCAGATGTTTCTGAAACCGTTTGTCCAATGTCTGTTCTCCTTGCTAAACTGTTGGCTTCGCCGTGAGAGAGGCCAGGATTTTTTCTTCACCGCCACGTCCCTGCTGTCAATATAACACCTGCAGAGTGATTCAACAGATTCTGCAGAATGGATGAACACTGAAGCAGTGAAAGGAACACGGGCTATAGATACAAAACCCTGGACTCAGACTCTTGCTCTCATAGCTTAGTGGATGCCAGGAGAATTATTTAACCTCTCTGAGTCTTTCCTTTCCCATCTGGGGGCTATTTTGAAGACCAAGAAAAAAAGACAATTTACCTAAGACATTCACTGTAGTACCTGCTACCCATCAAGACCTGCAGAACTTTAGATTCCTTTTTTGTTTTCCAGTGCATGCTCACCATGAGTAAAGTGAAAACAATGAACACATGGACTCCGTTTAGGGCACAGTGTAAGGAGGAAAAGAAAACAGCTTAAGACAGGGCTGGTTTGCAGAGAAAATGGGCACCACCTTCTTGGAGCACAACCCCGTGATTCTTCCCATGGAACCTCCCCGGAGTGAACAAGGCAGCCATCGGCCCAAGAAGATGCTGTGGCCGTGGCCTCAGCCCTACAGGCTCTGAGGCCCCCATTTCTTCTTTAGTCTAGAAACAATCCATGCTTGGTCATGTGGGAAGATGGCCCCAGGATTCACACCCCTGGTGTAAACATCCTGTATGATCTTTCACTTTAAGTGTCCACAGGATCTATGAGTATGATAGAATCGTTGCTCCCATGATTACATTACATCATATAAGACTCTCCTGAAGAACGAAGCTGCCATACTCTGAGAAGTCCATGAGGCCAGAACCAGCTGACCACCTCTAGGGGCTGAGAATAGCCCCTGGTGGACAACCCACAAGAAAACAGGAAAGACGATCCTGCAGCTGCCAAGAACTGAATTCTGCAACAACCTCAGTGGGACTGGAAGAGGACCTGAGCCCCAGGTGAGATGGCAACCTGGCAGACACCTTAATTTCGGAGTTGGGACTCCCTGAACAGAGAACCCAGCCATACCACTTCTGGCCAATAGAAATGTGACAGAATAAATGGGTATTGTTCTAAGTTACCAAATTAAAGATAATTTGTTACAGAGCAAAAGAAAAGTAATACATATATTCATTTAGGAATTAATAAATAAGTAAAGAATTCAACTGTATCATCCTCACCAAAAGCCACTGATACACGCAGAAAGTTTATTTTTTTTACTTTTTACATTTTTAGGTCTGTTTTGTCTTTCAGCATAGTTGTGATTATGCTGTAATATATTAGTTTTAATTAGCACAATATCTAAATTACTAACTAAGCTATCATCTATTTTTATAAGCTGTCTTTAATGGCTACATAATAGTCCATTGATTAGGTACATCATAATTTACTTAGCCTTCTTTTAAGGTTTGATATTTGGTTGTTTCCAGGTTTTACTCTTCTAAATAATGCTGCAGTTAACACTTCTGTGAGAGAAGGTTTCTTTCAGGTTAATGCCCACACCTACTATCCCTTTGATTTATACCACTTCCTTAATTTTCCACTATGACATATTTTCTAAACGTTTTATAACATTATAAAAAGGGGTCAACTGATAATTTTCCTCTGTTCCTCTTTCTTGGAAAAAGTACATCCAAAATGTTCCTTAGAAGCAAGGATGGCAAGACTACATCTCACATACTTTGGTCACATTATCAGGAGGGATCAGTCCTTGGAGGATGTTATGTTTGGTAGAGTGGAGAGTCAGAGAAAAAAAGGGAGACCCTCAGTGGAATGGACTGACACAGTGGCTGCAGCACTGGGCTTGAGCCTAGCAGTGACAGTAAGGGTGTTGCAGGACCAGGCAGTGTTTCACTTTGTTGTACATAGTGTCGCTATGAGTCACAACTTACTTGATGGTAAATAACAACTACACAGCTTCTAAATTTTTTTTATAACATTATAGAAAAGAATCAATAGACAATTTTCCTCTTTACCTCCATCTAGCTGATTTTACTTCTTCCTCCCATGACTTGGTTACTCGATACCCATTAGGAAGCTATCAAAACATCAACTCTTCCAATCCCTTTTTAAAAGAGCATTATTCTCTTCACTAGGCCCTTATGCTACAGCAGGAAACAGTCTCTTGTGACCCCCTAGGTACCGTTAACCTACATCTTAGTCTCATTGTTCTAGCACCTCCAGCTGTTTCTCCACTTCACTGGTCCCTCTAATTATAGTTTTACACTGTAAGGCTAAGTGATTTCTTATATGCTACATTCTGTGTTCTTTTCCACTCAAGGCAATTCAAAGTTAACCCCATATGAGAGCTTACAGTGGGATGTACCCTTTGCAAGTGTACACCAAGAGTCCAGAAGGCTTCCATACGCATTTTGTATGAATGCTCTTGGTGTCCCCTCAGTGGCTGCTTGTTAAAAGTCAGCTTACTTCTACTACCAACAAACCCACTGCTGTCAATTCAGTTCTATATCGTAGTGACCCTATAGTACAGGGTAGAACTGCCCTATATGGTTTCCAAGGAGCATCTGATGGATATGAGCTGCTGACCTTCGGTTAGCAGTCATAGCTCTTAATCACTATGTACTCAGGTTTCGTGGGTAGCATGTTGAAGGTGCTGTTCTGCGCTGATGCTGGATTCTTCTTGATTCATCAAACTCTACAGCATTTTGGAAATTCTAGCAACTCTGCTGTGGAAACCCCTGCCCCTAAACTAAATGAATCACATAATGAGAGTTGCAAGAAATTGTTTGGTTGTCATTTTGCTGTACAAGGGGTGGTACTGTCAGTCAGGGAGAAAGAATGAACAGTCTGAAACTTCAGAGTCTGGTGAAAGCAGTCTCATCTAGAAGCTCCGGTAATGCCAGCAACACATGTCCACCTCAACCAGCTACACGGCAATGATGTCTCCATGCCAGAGCCAAGGAAAGGCTGAGCCTCATGGCAGGAAGAAGGTAGCAAATTAGCAGCAATCCAATAACAGCTAAGCCAATAAACAATGGCTTTCATTGATGAGTGGGGCCCTGAAAACAATACTTGATAGATTTCCGGAAGACTTTTGCATTGGGCTGAAATAACTGTGATTAATACAAAAAAAATCAAACCTGTTGCCACTCAATTGATTCTGATAGGACAGAGTAGAACTGACCCATAGAGTTCCCAAAGAGTGGCTAGTAGATCTGAACTGCCAACGTTTTTGGTTAGCAACAAGCTCTTATCCACTGTATCACTGGGCTCCAACTATGATTAGGAGAGAGTACTAATGTGAGTTTATTTGAACCTCATGTTAATGAGGTCTGAACATATCCAGGCTATAGAATTACCCAGTGCTATTTGTTAAATGAATGAATACTAGTCCTTATTAGTACTAGCACTAGTATGACCATCAACAACAGCAGGCACTGCACTCACTGTCTACTGCAGCTGACTTTAAGGGATTCACAACATAGAATGGGAGAAAAGAGATCTACACAAGCACCACAGAAGAAGGCAGTACATGAGCCAGGGTCGTGCCCAAGTTTTTGGTCTCTTCTTGAATAATTACAAGCCCAATGTGGATTAAATTGTCTCCCAAAATATGTGTTGGAAGCCCTGCACCCATGGAAGAAACCCCGTTGACATAATGATTAAGAGCTGTTGCTGCTAACCATAAAAGTCAGCAGTTCAAATAGATCAGGCGTTCCTTGGAAACTCTCTAAGCAGCTCTAGTTAGTCCTATAGGGTCACCATGAGTCAGAACTAACTTAACAGCAATGGGTTATGTCCATAGATGTAATCTTGTTGGGAAATAGGGTATTCTTTGTTATATTAATTAGATCTTACCCAAGTTGGGTAGTATCTTGGATTGAATTATGTTCCCCAGAAATGTCTGTCAAGTTGGCTAGATCATGATTCCCAATATTGTGTGATTGTCCACCATTTTGTCATCTGATGTGATTTTCTTGAGTATTGTAAATCCTGTTTCTGTAATATTGATGAGGTGGAATTATTGCTAGTTATGTTAATGATGCTAGAAACTATGCCTCTAGTATTCAAATACCAGCAGGAGCACTTACAGTGGACAGGTTTCAGCTGAGTTTTCAGACTAAGTCAGACTAGGAAGAAGAGTCTTGTGGTCTACTTCTGATAGGAATTAGCCAATGAAAACCTTATGTACAGCAGTGGAATAGTCTGTGACACAACATGGAAGGTGACCCCTCAGGTAAAGACAGCTGGGGAAGAGCTGCCTCCTTACAGGAGGGTCAACCTTAATTACATGGGGAGAGTCAAGCTTTCAGGACCTTTATTTGTTGACGCAGCATAGCTCAAAAAAGTCAAGAAATGACTGAAAACTTTCATTAATAATCAGAAAGAATGAAGAACCAGAAGTGGAACTAAGTGCTCTTAGGACCTTGGGTGCCTGTGCTGAGAAACTTCTAGACTGGGGAAGACTGAGGACAAGAACCTGCTTCCAGGGCCAACAGCCTTTCCCTGGAGCAGACATGCTGCATTCAGACTTCTAGCTTCCTAGATGTGAGAGAATAAATTTCTCTTTGTTAAAGCCATCCACTTGTGGTGTTTCTGCTAAAGTAGCATTAGGTAACTAAGACAGGTGGATTCCAAATGTGATCACTCCTGAGCTACAAAAAGAGAAGATGAGACACAGGGTAGAAGACAGATACCATGTGAGTCTTGCCAAGGAACAAAAGAGCACCCAGGACTGTAGGCAGGGAAGGCATCTACATGGTCAAGACTCTCCTTTTGACTTTTAGCCCCTATAACTGTCATAAAATAATCTTCTCTTCTTTAAAGTCATCATTCGTGATATTTCTGTTATAGCAGCACTGGGTAAAAAGACACAGCCATTTGTAAGAAATCCTTAGACCACCTCCTCCTGGCTTCCCAATAGGCATGATCCACCTCGGTGTTCTGTCAACACCACCTCCTTTGGCAAAGGTTGTGAGCTAAGTGGTCAGGCTTGTGATGGTTTCATACAGACATCAGAGCCAGGAGGCCTACCCTACATCGGAGGTCAGAAGGAGTGTTGTCAAACAACAACAACAACAACAAAACAGGAGAACACATTTTCTTTGGGAATGGTGGGGTAATGATACAGATTCTGGGTGGGGTTATCATGGTAAATCACATCTCAGCTGGTTTGGAGAAGCAACTGGGAAGGAAGGATAATAATGAAGAAACAGAAGGATAGTCCATGAGCCTGGGGCTTGTAGATGATGCCATACTGGGGAAAGATGCAAGAGAGAAGTTAGATGGACGATACTTCTGGTATGTGATTTTCCCAGCTGGGGACAACTCAGCTCTCTCTGAACAAGCTGTATGTAGAACCATTTGTCTTCACGACACAGGTTAAAAATAGTGGTAATTGCCAGCTCTCTGAGTGTGACCAATTATCACCATTATTACAATTGGACTGGAAATTAACCCATTGTATAAGGAACCCACAATGTATCCTAACTTGTTTCAGGCCAGCTGGTTTGTGCAAGCTGGTACGAATGTGGCTGGTGTGTCCTGGGGAGAACTAAAAGCAAAGCGAGGGATGGTGCCAGTGCAACCCTTTCTTTTCCAGGTCTGCTATGTAAGTTCTGAAATCCAAACTCAGGAGAAGTTGAAACCAATGTGTGCCAGGGGGCTGATTTGCTTTGGCCTTCCTTGTCAAGTGGCTCCCAGGCTGACTACTCCTGCTCTCTGGGTGACATGAGAACACAGCAAAGATGGTGTGGGTTGTGTGTCTGTAGCGTCTGAAAGCACTGATTTATCAAGAGGGGAGCAGAGGGAGGAACTTGATCACAGGCATGTGTTCAGAGAGGCACCAGATGTGCAGTGAGATGACACTCTGAGGCACTATAAATAGGTGAGGTTTCTGAATGAGGCAGCCAGACCAGGGGGTGGGGTATTTCTGCTGACCCATCACCACTATCAGTGTCCACTTATCTTGAAATTGAAGAGGGCTGCAACTTACAGATTGCTTCTGCACACTCATGACCTTTGCTGTGCCCCTGTCTGAAGGACCCGTGCAAGGCAGAGACCCAGTGGTCTGAAGATCCCCAAATGGATGTACACACTGGTCATTGGTATGGACTAAACTGTGTGCCCTCCAAGGTCATGGTAAAGTCCTAACTCTTGTAACTATGAGTGTGACCTTGCTTGAGAATATGAGATTTCTTCTGTTATGCTGATGGAGTCCCTGGATGGTGGAACTGGTTAATTGATTGACTAGTAGCTGAAAGGCTGATAGTTCTAGCCCACTCAGAGGTAACTCAGAAAACCGACTTGATAATCTGCTTCTGAGAGGTCACAGCCATAAACACCCTACAGAGCAGTTGTACTGTGCATATCTGGGGTCTCCGTGAGCCTGAATCTGCTTGATGGCAACTAACAATGACAATGAAGTCATAGCAGAACAGGGTGGGTCCCAAACCTAATCATTTCTCAGTGGTGTCTTATTTAAAAGACAAAGAACAGGTGAAGAGACAGACACACAAGGAAAAGACAGATGAATCTACAAGTCCAAGAATTCCAAAGACTGCTAGCAACTACTAGCAAGGAAGGAAGGCCCCAAAGAAAGCAGAGGCCTGAGGACCTGCAGATGCCTAAATGGATCTAAACACTACAGTCACTGTTATAGACTGAACTGTTCCCCTGCCTCCCAGGAAGGAATGCTGAAGTCCTAAACCCTGTGTCCTGGTATGGCTGTGAAACTAAGCGCTCCTTCTTGAAATAGAAATAGAAATACTTGCTTAAAAAGTGTATGCTTGCTTTATTGTAGCGCTTTTCTCAATAGTCAAAAGGTGGAAACAGCTGAAAGCCCCATCAACAGAGGAGTGGGTAAGCAACATGTGGTCCATACACACCAGGATTACTACTCGGCTGTAAAGAGAAATGAAGTCCTGATGCATGCCAGCCACTACGTGGATGAAGCTTGCGAACGTCATGATAACAAAATATGTCAGTTGCAGAAGGACAAATACATACAGATTTCAGGTATAGAAAGTAACCAAGTATATAGGAACCAGGAAACCCGGGTTGCATAGTGGTTAAGCACTCAGGCTGCTAAACAAAGAGGATTTTCAATCCACCAGCTAGGGCTGGGAAATCCTATGGGGGCAGTTCTATTCTGTTCCTCCACGGTCACTTCAAATTAGAATCAGTTTGGACCATAATCAGTTTGGTTTAGCATAGGAACAAAAGATTATTAGTGATTACCAGAGGTGGGAGGGAGTGGGGAAGGGAGAGTTTTTGCTTAGGGTACACTGAATTTATGTTAAGGGTAGGAGAGGGATTCGGGAAAGGATAGTGAGAACAGTTGGTTGTACAACATGAAGATTATAATCAATGTCACTGAACTATAGCACTAGAAATTGTGGTGAAGTACATTTTATTATGTATATTCTTATCATCCAAAAAAAAATGTTGCTTATAAGGAGCTAATTAAACCAGGACACTACAAAATCTAAACTCACTGCCTCTGAGTCAATTCCAACTCATAGAGACTCTATAACTGCAGAGTAAAACTGCCCCATAGTATTTCCAAGGCTGAAATCATTATGGAAGTAGACTGCCAGCCACATCTTTTTCCCATTGAGTGGCTGGTGGGAATCACCTACCTCAGCTCTGAGAGATCAAGTAACCAGATTATCATCCTCTTCCTAGGAAGAGCAGACCCAGTCAAGAGCCAAGACCACCTGATTTTGAACCTGTGCTTAGTCATTGTCCTGAAGTGCTGTGAATCAAGGCTATTTAAGGTTCCCCTTTGGGAAATAAGCTAGCTGGGTGCCATGTTGGGAACAGAGCTGAAACTCAGCCCCTTCTCTGATCCTGCTAAAGGAATTCTGTCACAGCCTGTGAAAAGTTTGTGCTCTCCCAACCTGAAGCTGATTAATAGCTCTACTGCTGTCTCTCATCGCCCCTATACCTAGGGCCTAGGAACATCACCCTCTTTCCTGGGCCTTCAAGATGTCAGATTCTAGTTCACCACCTACATTGCACTGGCCCTTTCTGGCTTCCCAGGGAGACAGGAAACACCATCTAAGGCTTTGTTTTCAAACCACCACATGCTCAGCTAGATTAGATTTCCATGAAATATTTATACTTTTTCCCAAGGCTTTGGAAGGTCGGTGTCTGTCCAGATCAGCTAGACTGATTGACAAGCTTGCTGAAGCAAGGGACTCTCATTCAACTGTTCTCCTCCCCCCTGGGGAAGACAAGAGAGTCCGGGTGGAGGGTCTTTGAGTTTGAAGAGCACCACAGCATTGGTCAGAATGAGCATGGCTGGTTCCGCCTGCATAGCATGGAAATCAGACTGTTGTCAGAGAAACTGCTCTGCCGGGTGAAAGGGTGTGACCTTCTTGGAATAACACAAGCCCTTAATCACATGTTCCCAATTTTCCTACTTCTCTGTTCCCAGGTACTCAGCACACTGCCAGTGATCAGAGATTCAATCCTTTTGTCTTGAAGTCTAGGTGATTTTCAGCAAATGTCCCAGCCTGGGTTTAAAGTTCTGAATTGTGCTTACTTGAGGATTCAGGCTTCTGTGATTAAGTGGAGGACTGCTGGAGTGTGTGGGTGAGTAAGCTGGAGGAGACAGAAGCAGGTGGCCTTACAGAGGGTTTATTTATATGAAATGAAAAGGAGTTTTGGGGAAAAGAAGGAATCCTAATGGCACAACAGTTAAGCGCTCAGCTTCTAACCAAAACATCAGTGATTCAAACCTGCCACCCTATCTGTGGGAAAAAATATGTGGCAGCCTGCTTCCATAAAGCTCATAGCTTCTGAGCCCCCCGAGGCAGTTCTATTCTGTTATAGGGTTGCTATGAGTTGGACATAACTTGATGACAACAGGTTTTTCTTTCTTTCTTTTGTTCTAGTTTTATGGGAAAATAGCTTAAGTTAAGGGAAACCCAAAGCAAAAAACTCACTGCTGCTGAGTTAGTTCCAACTTATAGTGACCCTACAGACAGGAGAACTTCCCACAGAAGGAGCTCCTGGCAGACTTGAACTGCATACCTTTTGGTTAGCAGCTATAGCACTTAACCACTATGCCACAGATTTCATGTTAAGAGAAGAGAATGTTAAAGTGCATAAATTTGGCTCAAAGTAGGGAAGGGGTTGGAGGCTGAAGTAAGGAAATGTTGCATGCCGTCGGTCAGGAAGAGGCAGCAGCAGTGTTAACTTTCTCTCTCATACTGTGGTGGCTTACATGTTGCTATGATACTGGAAGCTATACCCCTGGTATTTCAGATACTATCTGTTGTAGACAGGTTTCAGCAGAGCTTCCAGACTAACACAGACCAGCAAGAAACACCTGGTGATCTACTTCTAAAAATTCACCAGCTAACACCTGTGGATAACAACAGAATATTCCGTACAATGTTGGAAGATGAGCCCCTTAGGTTGGAAGACATTCAAAACACACGGTGGCTGCAGCAATGGACTCCAGCATACTAACGATATTGAAGGGGGTATTGGACAAGGCAGTGTTTTCTTCTGTTGTACATGTGGCTGCTATGAGTCAGAGATAACTGGGTGGCAGCTAATAGCAACAATAACATGAGTTATGTTTTTACCCTCTTTATGGAATCCTGAGGCCGCACTGCACCGGCCTTGCTGTTTCCAGCAGCTCTGGGAACAAACATATTTTGGTGTGTGTGAACATACTGCTATGTGAGATGGTAATGGTGGGCCCTGTGTACCTTTAGTGAAGACCACAGCATGTACCAGCCATGGTGACAGTGCTTGGTGACACCTGCTTCAGCAGAGCTCAGCTGGGCACTGATACCACCTATGCCCCTGGCACTATCCAGAGACATCATATGGTGATCCAAATGAAAGGAGACGGGACAACTGGCACAGGGTGCCAAAGGACTGCCTGAGGGACACATCTGGAAATTTCAAAACTTTTGGATGGAAAATTTAGGGGGAATGGCTTGTTTCCTTATAGTGTGAGAGAGCGTGAGGGACGTAGTCTAGAAAACCCTTTTTAGAGGCTCTGTGGTAGACTGAATAGTGATTCTCTAAGATGGACTGCCAAAAGAACAAACAGATAGATCTGTTCTGGAAGAAGTCCAACCAGAGGGCTCCTTGGAAGTAAAGATGGCAAGACTGCAACTTATATACTTTGGACATGTTGTCAGGGAGGATCAGTCCCTGGAGAAGGACATCATACTCGATAGAGTGGAGGGTCAGTGAAAAAGAGGAAGACCGCATACAAGACGGATTGACACAGTGGCTGCAACAATGGGCTTAAGCATAAAAATGACTGTGGATACGGCAGAAGACTGAGCAGTGTTTCGTTCTGTTGTTCATAGTTACTACGAGTTGGAACTCACTAGGTGGCACCTAACAACAACAACAAGGTGTTTATGTTCCAATCCTCAGCATGTGTGAATATGGTTAATTTACTTGACAAAAGAGATTTCACAGATCAGATGATATTAATGATCTTGAGATGGGTAGATTATCCTGGGTTATTCAAGTGGACCCAGTGTAACTACAAGAGTCCTTCAAAGAGGGAGGCAGGAAGATCGGGAGAAGATGTAGTGATGGAAACAGTTTGGACTGATGGATTCTGATGAGAGATAAAGGAGCCACGAATGAAAGAATGAGCACAGCTTCCGTTGTTGTTGTTGTTAGGTGCTGTCAAGTAGGTTCCCACTCAGCGACCCTATGAACAACAGAACGAAACACTGCTCAGTCTTGTGCCATGTCCACAGTCAATTTTATGCTTAAGCACATTGTTGTGGCCACTGTGTCAATCCATCTCATCAAAGGTCTTGCTCTTTTTTGCTGACCGTCTACTCTACCAAGCATGATTTGCTTCTCTAAGGACCGATCCTCCCTGACAACATGTCCAAAGTGTATAAGATGCAGTCTTGCCATCTTTGTTTCCAAGGAGCCCTCTGGTAGGACTTCTTCCAGAACAGATCTGTTTGTTCTGGCAGTCCATGGTACGTTCAACATTCTTCTCCAACACCACAATTCAAAGGCTTCAGTTCTTCTTCTGTCTTCTTTGTTCAATGTCCGGTTTTCACATGCATGTGATTCAATTAAAAATACCATGACTTGGGTCAGGTGCACTTTAAGTCTTCAAGGTGACATCTTTGCTTTTCAATACTTGAAAGAGGTCCTTTGCAGCATATTTTCCCCGTGCAATGCATCCTTTGATTTCATAACTGCTGCTTCTGTGGTTGTTGACTGTGGGCCCAAGTAAAATGAAATCCTTGACAATCTTATTCCTTTCTCCACTTACCACGATGTTGCTTACTGGTTCAGTTGTGAGGACTTGTTTTCTTGATGTTGAGGCAAAAGCCACCCTGGAGGCTGTGGTCCTTGATCTTCATCCTCACGTGTGTCAAATCTTCTTCACTTGTAGCAAGTAAAGTGATGTCTGCATAACACAGTTTGTTAATGAGTCATCCTCTAATCTGGATGCCTCATTCTTCTTTGTATAATCCAGCTTCTCAGATTATTTGCTTGGCATACAGATTAGAAAAGAATGGCGAAAAGATGCAACACTAACACACACCTTTCCTGACTTTAAACCATGCAGTGTCCTCTTGTTCTGTGTCCATGGCTGCCTCTGATCCATGTGCAGATTCCTTAAGAGTACAATCAGGTGTTCTGGAGTTGCTAAGCAAGAAAAGACAAGGGAAGCTAATACAGACCCTACCTGGAAATCACATTACCTTCCTCTGGCAGGGGCAGGGCATGGCAATGTCAACCTGAGCAGCACACCTGCCTCTCCCTCTATCACTTGTGGGACGGTTAGAGCGGTACCAGACACTAAGGATAGCCTTTTCTCTATGTCGAATTGCTAAATTGATCCTGGAACTACCTTCCTCCAAGTGTAAACTTAAAAAAACAGTTGGTGGTTGAGTTAAATTTTGACTTATGGTGACCTCATGTGTCCTTAAATAGAACAGGTTTTCAATGGCTGCTTTTTTGGAAGTAGATCACCAGGACTTTCTTTTGAGGAGTCCCTTGAGTGCATTAACTGTTTGTACCACTCAGGGATTCCTACATTAAAATAAATGTCCCTATGATTGAAGTCACTGTTTTCAGGAAGGTTTCCTCATATGGCAAGAAAAACATCTTAAATGACTGTCATGGGTTGAACTATGTTCCCCCCAAAAATGTGTGTAACCATTTGGCTGGGCCATAATTTCCGATATTCTGTGATTTCCTACTCTATGAATTCTAATCTCTGCCTGTAGCTAGTAGATTGGATGACTACATTAAAAGATGATTAGGGTGGACTTCAACACCCTTGCTGAGGGAATTTCCCTGGAGTATGGCTTGTACTACGTTTTATCCTTTCATACTACAGGAGATAAAAAAAAGGAAGCAAGCAGAGAGTTGGACACCTCATACCATCGAGAAAGCATCACCTGCAGTAGAGTGCATCCTTCAGACCTGACATTCTTGTGCCAAGACATTCCCTGACCAAAGACTGATGCAACACAAGGCCCTTTTCCACAGCTGACAGAGGGAAAGCTTTTACCTGGAGCAGACATTCTGAACCTGAACTTGTAGCCTACTGAATTGTGCAAGAACAAACTTTTCTTTGCTAAAGCCATCCACTTTTTGACATTTCTGTTAGAGCAGTACCAGATGACTGAAACACTGACTTAAGTCTTAGCTGGATCTCCTCTGACCACCTCAAAATGTCACGTGTAAGGACCAGGGGGAGTTGGCCTGTTTCCAACATACTTAAGATTTTGCAATATATTCCTCTTCCTCTTAATGCAGGACCTCTGTCTTTTAGCTCTAGAATTTTGTTAGATTTGAGCACTCTATTAGACAATTCTTTTGATTTCTCTGGCAAATCTTTCACTGCTGCAACTCAAGGCTTGAATTTTGGACACGTCAGGAGGGATCAGTCTCTGGAGGACACCACACTCAGTAGACTGAAGGAGACTGGAAGTTCAGTGGAAAAGAGAAAGACCCTCAGTGAGATGGATTGACACAGTGGCTGCAATGTTGGGCCCTAGCATAGCACCAGTAGTGGGCATGGTGCAAGAGCAGGCAGGGTTCATAGGGTCGCTATGAGTGGGAACTGACTTGACAGCACTTGACAACATTAGACAAGGTGGTTGGATTATCTGATTTTAAGGCTTTGGTATACCATAAAAGTGACCTCAGAAAATATTTACCATGTAGGGAAGAGCGGGAGAGAGTGCAGCTAAGCCTACAGTTAAAAAATTAGGGGTTAATTATTGCTTGGGAGTGGGGCCAAGGTTCTGTTTTCCTGATCCCTATCCATCTTGTAGTTTTTCTACATTTGGCTTGGCTTCCCACATAATCTGATTTTCACATTCTGTCTTTGTGTTTTCTTTAACTATTTTTAGATCGTTTGATTCAGCTCTGTTGGCAGCTGCTCTTTCCCCAAATACTTGAAGAACTTCCAATTCTGCCATCAGAGTCACAGACATGGTGGCTTAAAGTAGCATTTTTTCCCACCGTGGCTTAGGTCCTGCCTTACCCGGGGATGGAGTGGCCTTACACTCAGCGAGGCATCCACATACCCGAACTCCAGGAAAGCGCGCCCACTGAGGCTTCCTCCCACGAAACCAGAGTTCAAGTAGATTTTTGTGCACACAGTGCATGGCAACAGCTTGAGGGTCTTTCCTTCAAAGAAGAGTCTCTGGGTGGTACAAATAGTTAATGTGCTCAGTGGCTAACAGGAAGTTTGGAGGTTTGGGATAACCCAAAAGCATCTTGGAAGAAAGTCCTGGCAAACTACTCCTAAAGAATCATCCACTGAAAATTTCATGGTGTATAGTTCTCTGCTGACACACAGGGGGTTTCCATAAGTTGATATGAACTTGAGGGCAATTGGTTTGGGTCCTTCAAAGGATATAAGAGATTTCTTCCAAGGTTCTATGTACAGGAATGAGTAGAAATGGGGCTGCTAATGCAAGCAGATTGTTTTTCAACTTTAGCTGAGCTTTTGTCACTGCTTTATGATCTTTCATTCACTCTTGGTATGTCCTTCCCCTAAATCCCAGCATTGGTTGGTAACTGCCTGAGTTCAGATCCCAGTGTTGTTACTTACTGTGTAAACCATAACCTCTCTGTGCCTAAAGTTTTTTTTTTTTTTCATAAAATGAGGACAGTCATAATAGCAGGTACCCCAGATAGCATAGTGGGTAAGTGCTATAGCTGCTAATTAAAGGCTGGCAGTTCGAATCCACCAGGTATTGCTTGGAAACTCTGTGGGGTGTTTCTACTGTGTCCTATGAGTTGGAATTGATCTGATGGCAGTGGGTTTGGTTTGTTAGAGGTCTTAGCCATTCTTCCAAAATTTTGTGCCTTTTCTCAAACTCTTGCATTTGAGGGCGTTGATATCATTGTCTTTGTTACTGAGAAAATAGAAGCCTCTAAGTACAAATGCTCTCAAGTCACATCCACTTCATAAATATACATTTTATGAATTTTAGTCTCCCTTTTTCCCATTTCAAAGAAAAATGGCTTCTCTTTGCCAACACAACCCTTCTACTTTTGTGATCGATCCTTGCTCTTTTGCCCTCTTACAAAAAACATTTCTTAGTTGGAGTTGTCAGGAGTGATCCAGTCTAGTGCTACCTCTTCCTTTCATGGCCGGACTTCCTGGTTACAAAGGAAGAGGTGAGAAAAACACATTCATAGAGGAAAACATCAATTAAATCAAAATTAAAACGTCACCCAGAATCATACCTAATTGATCCCCTCTCCAGTCTATTTTTTCCACTGGTGATAAAAATGTACTATTTGTTAATTCCATCATGCTCTTCCTTTGCTTAAACAGCTTCTGAGGGGCTCACTTTGTACAGAATGAAGTTGATCTTCTTCAGTCTAGGATTCAGAGCTCTTCATTATCCAATCAAATCTATGTTCCCACCCTTCTCTCCATCTCGGCAGCCCTTCCTGCTCCCTGGCCTTGGCTTCTACACTTTTCTCTACCTGAAAAATTCTCCTTGTTATTCAAACTCCAATTAAACATTATCTGTTCAGTAAAGTCTTTTTTTAATTATCTCCAACCAGCAGTGATTACTTCTTAGGTGCTCTGTGGCATTTTGTTCAAATCTATAATACAGCACTTATCACTCCTTAGCACCTGTGTGGGTTCCTATTTACATGTTTCTTTGAAGTCAGGGAATTTAACTGTTGCTGGACAATTTCCTCCTGCTCAGCACTCCTGGAAATGACAGAAACATAGGTAGGAGATTTGGGCTGCATAATTGTTTGAGTAGGCATTTACTTTTTATATTTGGACTTAGCATATCACAAACAGCTTGACACTCCAATGTACAATGAGAACAGGGCATTTTCCTGACTTATCTCGCAAAATCCTTCATCAATGACACCATTTCTGGCTGTTCCAGGACAGGTGATTCATCTATGCCAGACCTCCTGCTTGGTGTTTGCTTTCCTGAGTTATTTAGACTCTGCCACTCACTGAACTCTAGGTCATTGTCCTCGACCTCTGGAGGCATCAGAATTAGGAGGCAGTGAGGAGGACAAGGGGATGGTAAAGAGAAAGAAGAAAACATGCTTAAGAGCTGTGTTAGGAATTAATTGTCTCCCCTCAGCCAAATTTTTGTTGAAATACTAGCCTTACATCTGTGGATGTGATTCTATTTGGAAATAGAGACTTCTTCAGGTGTTTAATAAGGTCATACCAGTGTAGAGTGGGTCCTACACCTTCTGAGGCAGAAAAAGACCTGCATAGACACAGGCACACATGCAGCAGGGAAGACAGACACCATGTGCGCATCTACATGTCTCCAGCCACAAGCCAGAGAACGCCAAGGAACCAAGAAATACCTGGGATGCCTACATGAAAGAAATCAACATGCCTAAGACAATGATTTGGATTTTTAGCTTCTAGAACTTTGAGAAATTTTTTTTTGTTGTTCTTTAAAGTCACCCGTGTGTGATATTTGTGTTATGGCAGCACTAGGAAACTAAGACAAGTGGATTGCTGCTCCCTACCTGCGGTTTCTTATGTCCAGTAGGTCTGGGTCAGGGCCCAACGACGCGCATTTCTAACACAGTCCTAGGAGACGCTACACTGCTGGTTGGAACCACACTTCAAAAACCACTCCTTAAGACATGTTTAGGCCCCATTGTACTTTTCTTATATTTTCTACACCCCTCAACCATGTTCTCTCTGTCTCAGTGGCAACTGTTATGGCTTTTCCTTTGCTCACTGCGACAACTTCCGGTAAGTCTCATTAGTTCTAAACCTATTTCTATCTCCTCCCAGGTCCCCTTTTCCACCCCCATGCTGTCTATTATGAAGAACCAGAGGATATGGAGCAATCTCTGGGTTGTGCAGATGGTTAACACACTTGGTTGTTAACTGAAAGGTTGGCAGTTGAGTCTACCCAGAGGCACCAAGGGATCTACTTTTGAAAAGCTATTAAACCCGTTTCTACTCTGACACTCTTGACGTCATCATGAGTGGGGATAGACTTGACAGCATCTGATTTAAAGGACAAGGAATTATGTCGGTGTGGTTTTTAGATCCTTAATGACGGCACGCACTAGTGCACGCTAGGAGCTCACATAAATGTGAGATCACTTGTGCCGAATGACTAATTCTGGGCCTGACATTGTATTGGGTTTTTTTTTGGCTGGTGAATTAAATATTCTCTACTCCATTTTAATTGTTGCTGAAATAAAGTGCTGTTGACAGCAGACATGAATTAGAGAACTTGGTAGGAAGAAAGTCTTTCTAGGATGAGGGCTAATTACCTGCTAGTCCTAATAAGTGAGAGGCAGAGGCTGACACACTGGCAGCCAGTTTGGTCCTGCTCCACACCAGGGGCCCAAGGGAGTTACAGAGCTGGATTCCAGGGTGGGGCCATTCCAAGTTTTGTTTCTCAACTTTTTCCACAGAAACCCAGCTACTGCAGCATCTGTGAGAAAATTTACCCCCCAAAAATCTCCATTTGGGGAAAAAAAGTATAAGCGAATAGGCCTCACACAGCCGCCCCACTAGCCTAGCCCTTCACAGGATGTTATGGAAAGGCTAACTATACAAAACTATCATGTTTATTTTTGCCAATTTAATATTTTAATTTGCACTTTAGATACTGTCAAAATACAAAAAGTATTCTGAAGGATGTAAACTACCTATGATCTTAACATCTGGAAAATACCAGCAGTTGTGTGCTGATTTTTTTTTTCTCTCCAGTCTCTTTCACTCCCTCTTTTTGGCAATGTTTTACAGAATTTTAGCCTTTAGGTAAGAGGGTAAATCAGAAAGCATTTCTATTAGTGTTTTAATTCTTACATTGAGTTTACTCCACACAAAACATGCTTAAACTTGTCTCTGTGATCAGTGGATGGCCACAGACAAGTTCTCTCGGTAATAACTTGTCTTAGTTTCCTTAGGAAGCCTTCGAAGAAAAGGAAACTTTTTGTGCCATGGAGAAAAACAATTTTCAGGCCAGGGCTAATGTCATCAAATTATTAGTTAACAAGACTTAAGTAGAGATCTTCCCAAATCATTGAAGTTTTGCAAAAAGTTTGTGACAATGCTGTCTCACCGAAAACAACAGATGTAGAAGGATCGAACATTTTGAGGGCACCGTGGAAGATTTCAAAAACGAGATCAGAAAGGGAAAACCACTCAGAAGGTTTCGATGACTGCTTTTTGGTGTTCCAAAGGGGGTAATTTAGATAGATTTCCTTGAGGATGTGGGATGATCAGAGGACCTTATCATTTTTTTAATTGTGCTTTAAGCGAAAATTTACAATTCAAGTTAGTTTCTCATACAAAGACTTATGTATTGTCCTATGACTTTGCTTTCTGCCCCTGAACTGTAGCAGTGCGCTCCTCATCTCTACAGTCTGTTTCCTGGGTCCATTCAACCAGTGCCTGTCTCTCTCTGTCTTCTCATTTCATCTCTGGACAGTAACTGCTCAGTTAGTCTCCCGTATCTACTTAAGTCAAGAAGCCCACTCTTCACCAGTGTGTTTCTGTGTCTTGTAGACCTGTCCAATCTTTGTCCAAGAGTTGGCTTTGGAAATCATTTTAGTTTTGGGCTAACAGAGAGTTTAAGGGCCATGTCTTCTGAGGACCTTCCAGTCTTGTCAGACCATCAAATCTAGCCTTTTAACTAAAGGGGAAGTTCTGCACCCTACATTTTCTCCCATTTTATTAGGCACTCTGTCGAGTTCTCTGTCAGGACAGTCATCGGTGGTAGTTAGACACCATGTAGTTCTTCTGGTCTCCAGCTGAAAAAGTCTCTGATTTATGTGGCCCTTTCTGGCTCTTGGGCTCATATTTTCCTTTTGTCTTTGATATTCTTCATTCTGCTTTGCCCCAAGTGGGCTGGGACCAATTGGTACTTCTTAAATGGCCACTTGCTAGCTGTTAAGATCCCAGATGCCATTCACTAAAGTATGGTGCAAAATATTTTCATAATAAATTTTGTTACGACAGTTAACCTAGATAACACAGGGATTATGAAGAAATTTTAAGAAAACCAAAAGCTGCATTGATGAGAAAAAGCAATTTTTTCCCCACATCACCTCAGTGTACCTGCTCATACTTTGCAAGTAGCAAAGGCTGTCCTACAAGAATTTTGTTGTGAAACCTTACCACCTCCACAGTACAGCACTGATATAGCCCCTTCAGACTTCTTTTTGTTTCTGTAATTTAAAGAATATTTAAAAGGAACACAATTTGTGTCCCTCGAGGACACCAAAGCTGCTGTTTTACTGTGGAATTAATTGAAGGATATGGATTTATTTTTTATTATGCTTGAATGAAAATGTACATTCTCATATAAATTTGCATGTCCCACTATATGCAGCTCCCACTGCTCTTCCTGCCAGGTTTCTGCACCTTCTTCCTCTCTGCTCCATACATGTCTTATCCTCCCAGAAATCTCCTATCCCCTCTTCTCCACCCACTCCCCTTCCTCCAGTAAGAGGTCAGCAGGACAACATCCTATAGATACATAGAAACATAAAGTGCACCCATGATACGGTCACTCTGTGTTGCCAAGTCCAATCCATTCCTTCCTGAAGAGTTGACCTCCATTATGATTTATGGACAGGGCAGCATCAGGGCCAGGGCCCATGCTCCCAGAGGAAGCCTGAGGCCCCTGGGCCATCATTTGTGATCTTTTGGTGGAGATCTCAGGGTGCACTCCCTTTTATTCTTGTGTTGCCAGTGAGAATCAACTTTGTGAGCTCCGTCACGGCTATCACTGGTGGTGGCCAGGCACCATCTGGTTCTTCCAGTCACATGTCAATGTAGTCACCCACTCACGGGGGTCTCTCTGTCTTCTGGGTTCTCTTTCCCCATGTCGTTTTGGTCCTTGGTGATCATCCCCTCCTGCTAAGTCAGGAATATTTGCTATACCCTCAGATGGCGGCTTGGCAGCTTTAAAGACTCCAGACACCACTCACCAATGTGGGGTGCAGGGGACTCTCTTAGCAAAATGCTAGTTGTATCAATTGGCCTCGATCTCTCCTGGGAGCATGGTCCCTGGACCCCTGCCCAAGCTACTATGTCCTTACAATAATGGGTTAAGATGGGAGGAGTAATCATGTTATGTTGAAGTCCAGTTAATATTGGTCTTCTTTCTAATGTGTGCTGTCATAGATTTCACCCAACCAAATTTCTATCAACTATCTAATCTAAACCTACCCCCCCCCCATATTCTTGCAGCCATCAAAGAGTCTTTTCTTCTATGCATGAATCTGTTTTTAAGTTCTTATCGTAAGGGTCTCATACAATATTTGTCCTTTTGTTGCTGACTACTTTCACTCAACATAATGTCCTCCAAGTAAAACCAGGTTATGAGATGTTTCCTGAAATCATTGTTGTTCTTTATCACTGTATAGTGTTCCGTTGAGTAGATATACCATAGTTTACCTATCCATTCCTCTGTTGTTGGGCACCTGGGTTGATTCCATTTTTTGCTGTTGTGGACTGTGCTGTGATAAGCACTCATGTGCACGTATCCGTTGGTGTGAATGGCCTTGATTCTGTAGGACGTATTCCAAGCAGTGGAATTACTGGGTCAAATAGTATATCTAGTTCCAGCTTTTTAAGGAAGTGCCAGATTGGTTTCGAAAGAGGTCACACCACGTTGCAATCCTATCAACAGTGTAGGAGAGTTCCAATTTCTCCCTAGCCACTCCAGCATTTGTTGTTTTGCATTTTTTGGATCATGGCCAACCTTGTTGGGATGAAATGGTATCTCATTGTAGTTTGGGTTGAATTTCTTTAATAGCTGATGATCGTGAGTATGTCTGCACATGTTTTCTGGCTGCCTGGATCTCCTTTTTAGAGAAGTGCCTGTGTGTCTCTCTTGCCCATTGCTTAATTGGATGATTTATCTTTTTCTTATTGATATTTTGTAGTACTTTGCAGATTATGGAGATCAGGCATCAGACTGATATATAGTTGCCAAATATTTTTTCCCATTCTATAGGTGGCCTTTTAATTTTATTAAAATCTTTGGATGAGCAAAAGTGTTTGATTCTTAGTAGTTCCCATTTATCTACTTTCTGTTGTTTGTGGTTTGTTTGACAGATTTTGAAGTCTGTCTACATTGTGTACTAAACCTCCCATTGTTGTTCCTACTTTTTCTTTGAAGAGCTTTATCATTTTAGATTTGGCATTTACATCTTTTATCCAGTTTCAGTTGTTTTTGTATAAGGTGTAAGATATGGGTCTTTTTTCAGTTTATTGCAGATGGATATCCAATTTTGCCAAACACCATTTGTTGCAGAGTTTGTTTTTACCCTAGTTTAATGTTTTAGGGCCTTTGTTGAATATCATCTATTCATAGACAGATAGTGTCATCTCTGGGGTCTCCATTCTGTTCCATTGATCTCTGTTCTTGTACCAGTATCAGGCTGTTTTAACCACTGCGTCAGTGTAATAGGTTCTAAGGTTGGATAATGAGAGGCCTCCCAGTGTTTTCTTCTTCTTTGGTAGTACCTTACTTACCCGTGTTTTCTTCTCTTTCCAGACAAAACTGGTGATTTGTTTCTCAATCTCATTAAAAAATTATGCTGGTGTTGCATTGAAAGTGCAGTATATAAGTAGATTGCTTTGGGTAAAATAGACATTTTCACAGTGTTAAGTCTTCCTATCCATGAGCAGGGTAAGTTTCTCCATTTATCTAAGTCTCTCTTAGTTTCTTGTAGTAAGGGCTTGTAGTTCTCTTTGTAAAGGTCTGTTATTTCTCTGATTAGATTAATTCGTAGGTACTTTATCTTCTTAGGGGCTATAGTAAATGGTATTGATTTGATGATTTCTTCATTAACAGTCTCGTTGTTGGCATAAAGGAATCCTAATGATTTACTTATGTTTATCTTGTGTCCTGAGACTTTGCTGAACTCTTCTGTCAGTTTGAGTAGTTTATTTATAGATTCTTTGGGATTCTCTGCATATACAATCATATCTTCAGCAAACAGGGAGATTTTTGACAGATGCCCTTTATTTCTTGGTCTTGTCTAATTGCTCTGGGTAGAACTTCTAGTACAACTTTAAATAGGAGAAGTGAGAATGTGCATCCTTGTTATCAAAAGAAACTGTTTCAGTCTCTCTCCGCTCAGGATGACACAGGCAGTTGGCTTTGTATAAATGGCCCTTATTGCGTTGAGGAATTTGCCATCTATTCCTGAGAGTTTTTAGCATGATTGGGTGTTGGATTTTTATCAAATGCCATTTCTGCATCCGTAGACAAAACCAAGTGATTCTTGTCTTCTGTGTTATTTGTGTGGTTGATCACATTAACTGTTTTTCTAATGTTGAACCAGCCTTGCATCCCTGGTACGAGTCCAACTTGGTCATGGTGGAGTATTTTTTGGATCTGTTCTTGTAGTCTATTGGCAAGAATTTTGTTGAAAATTTTTGCATCTAGATTCATGAGTGATATCAGTCTGTAGTTCTGATTTTGGTTGGGCCTTTCCCTGGCTTTAGTTTCAGAGTTATGCTGGTTTCATAGAATTGGGGCATACTCCATCCCTTTCTATACTGTGAAGAAGTCTCAATAGTATCGGCGATAACTCTTCTCTAAAAGCTTGGTAGAATTCTGAGGTGAAGCAATCTGGGCCCGGGCTTGTTTTTGTTGGCAATTTTTTTATGACTTTTTCCAATCTCTTCCTTTGTGATGGGTTTATTAAGTAGTTCTGCTTCACTTTGTGATACTTTTATTAGGTGACATGAATCAAGGAATTTGTCCATTTCCTCTAGGTTTCCAAATTTGTTAGAGTCTTTCATAGTATTTTGTTATTACATTTTTGATTTCTGTTGGATCTGTTAGATCCAACAACTTCCCTCTCATTTCTTATTTGGGTGATTTGTTTCCTTTCCTGTTTTTCTTTAGTAAGTTTAGCCAGTGATTTGTCAATTTTGTTGATCTTCCAAAAAACTAGCTTTTGGTCTTTTCAATTTTTTTCAATTGTTATTCTACTCTCTAATTCATTTAGTTCTGCTCTAATCTCTAGGATCTGTTTTCTTCTGGTGCCTGAGGGGTTCCTCTGTTGTTCTCTCTCTACTTGTTCAAGTTGTAGGGTTAGTTCCTTGATTTGGTTTCTTTCTTCCTTCCAGATGTGTGTACTTATGGAGATAAACAGACCTCTGAGCACTGCTTTGGCTGGATCACACAGGTTCTGGTAGAAAGTGTTTTTGTTCTCATTGGAATTCGTGAATTTCTTTATTTCATTCTTGATTTCTTCTATAATGCATGGTTTTTTGAGCAAGATGTTATTCAGTTTCTAAGAGTTCCACTTTCTATCTATGTTTTTTCTGCTATTGATTTCAACTTTTATGGCTTTATGATCTGAGAAGATGCTTTGCATTAATTCCATGGTATGGATTTTGTTGAGAATTGCATTATGTCCTAACACATGGTCAATTCTAGAGAATGTTCCATGAGAACTGGAGAAGGTGTAGTTGTCTGCTGATCGGTAAAAAGTTCTGTACATATCTGTGAGGTTTAGTTGGTTAATTGTGGCAGTGAGGTCTTCTGTACCTTTGACCTTTTTTCTAGATGATCTGTTCAGTGTTGAGAGTGGGGTGTTGAAGTCTCCCACTATTATTGTGGAGAGATCTAACTCTTTTTTGAGTGTAGTCAGTGTTTCTTTGATGTATTCAGGTGCCGTGATATTAGATGCATAAATATTTAATATAGTTAAGTCTTACTTGTGTACTGAATCTCTCAGCAATAAATAGTGTCCATCTTTGTCCCTGATGGTGGATTTTACATTAAAATTGATTTTGTCTGAGATTCGAATTGCCATCCCTCCCCTTTTTTGTTCATTGTTAGCTTGATGTATATTCTTTCATCCTTTAATTTTCAGTTTGTTCCTCTCTTTAAGTCTCAAGTGAGTTTCTTGTAGATAACATGGATGGGTCATATCTTTTGATACAAGATGTCACTTGATATCACTTTACTGGAGAATTCAGTCCACACACATTCAATGTAATTATTAATAGGTGTGTGTTCAGTGCTGCCATTGTGCTATGTTTATTTTTGTGTTCATGTTTTCTCTGTTCTTATTAGTCTGTTCTGGGACATTCTTTTTTGTGAGTTGATTTTTCACCTTTTTCAGAGCTGGTTTTGTAGTTGCTGAGACTGTTGTGCTACATTTATTCACATGGTATGTTGCATCTTTGTTGTGTTTTATGGCTGCCTCATGATCCCCCTTAATACACTATATGTAAACCCAATTTTAATTACTACCAGTCTTGTCGACTTCCTCTCCATCTGGAAGAACTATAACAACTGTAGTACTTCCCTTTTTTTAATATGATGGCATCATAGTTTTCATGATAATCACTGAATTGTTTCTTTAGGTATTAAAGTTGTAATTGAGTTTGGAGCCTTCCCTAACTGAGTAGAATTCTGGATGATGTGTCATTCTAAAATTTAAAGTTAGTGGTTTTGTTCTTCTAAGCCAAAGCCAAGAGCTTCTTTCAGTATTTCTTGTAGCTTTGGTTTGGTTTTGACAAAGTCTCTGAGCTTTTCTTTGTCTGGGATTGTGTTAATTTCATTTTCGTATTTGAAAGATAGTTTTGCACGATATATAATTCTTGGTTGGAAGTCCTTCTCCTTCAAGGCTTTGAACGTGTCATGCCACTGTCTCCATGCCAGCCTGGTTTCTGCCGAGAAATCTGACAAAAGCCTACAGGGTTTCCCTCTGAATGTTAGCTTTGCTTTGAGTCTTGCTGCCTTTAAGAGTTGCTGCTTATGTTTCATTTTGTTAAGCTTTGTTATGTCTTGGGGTCTTTCTTTTGAGATCTATTTTGGGTGGGTCAGATCTGACTTGATGGCACTTGGCTCTTGGCTATTGGGTGGTGTACCATATGCGTCTGGGATATTTATATTCTCTTCCTTCATGACTTCTGGGAAGTTTTCTGTCAGCAGCTCAGCAATGATGCTCTCTGTGTTCTCAGGTGTCTCATCCTGTTTGGGAACTCCAATTAATCGAAGATTGTTCCTCTTAATAGAGTCCCACATGCTTCTTCATTTTTCTTGTTTCTTTTTTCTGATTTCTCCTCATAGACGCTGGAGTCAGTATCTCTGTCTTCCAAGTCAGAAATTCTTTTTTCCATTTGTTCCATCTGTTTTCTTGGCTTTGAATGGAAGTTTCTATGTCTTTGATTTTGTTCTTGATCTGTTGGATTTCAGAGTACTGGTGTTCCATCAGATCGAACAGCTTGCTTAAGTTTTCATTTGGTTGTGCTCCATTTTGTATAAGGTCTATAAGGGCTCTGTATATAATCCTTTTGTATTTACCTTCTGATGATTTCAGAAAAGTTTCTTCGTCCAGAAACTCCTTGGTGGTTTTGTTTGGGAGCCTTCTGAATCCATGGGTGATTTCTTGTTTGCCACAATTGTCTGTTGCTTTTTGGGTTTCATGTGAGCAAATAGAGGCTAGGAGAGATACTGTGAGGATGGACTGCAGATGTTTCTCTAGGCTGTCTTAAAAAGTAAGACAAAAGATATCCGACCACTTCCCAAGTCAGTCAGGTTTTCAGGTGTAGAGGTCCCTCTTCCCAACTGGAAAAGTAAGCCCCTCTATATCCAACCCTAGATGAAAGAAGGTAGTTCAAAATACAGCAATGCTACTGCTCTGTTGGCCTCGCTGACAGGGCCCAGCTTTAGGCGACACTGTGTAAACTACTGCTTTTCTGTCAGCGAAGTGCTCTCCTGTTTGCAGGCACTGGCTCCCAGGCTAATAATTAGATCCTGCTAAAATCTCCGTATCCAACATGGTGTCCTGCACATAGGCGCCGCGGGTTCCATACAAACCACGCTGTGGCAGAGATAAAAAGACAGGCCCAAAGTGGTTGAGTGTACAGAGTCCTAAGCCTGGCTCTCAAAATATGGCAATTTCACCTGCCTATCCCATCAGCAGTGTGTCTGAGACTAGCCACTAGGCAAGACCCAGCTGAGCCCGCTGGCCAAGACAGAGAAAAAAAGTCAAAATGGTGTGCTACCTTCAGTCCGTGAGCACCAGGGATAGCCAGGAGCAGGAGTCAGTGAAAGAGAGGAGGTTTTTTTGTTCAGTGGTATGAAGTCCAAATTAACAGCCTTGTGCCATGCCCTGCGGGCTCACTAGGTGACCAGAAGGCTTCATTTGATTATCAGTTCAAGTCTTGGTTTCCAGAATGATGTAAAGAGAAGTGTGCTTAGTCCGTCATCTTGCCTCCACCTCTCCATATAGGTCTCTTGATTTTGAACTCATCTGGGTTCCTGCCTCTGTCCCTCTCTCAGCCATCTCAAACCTCTGTGGGGATGACTGCAGTTGGGGATGTCGATCACCTCACACAGTTCCCCTGGCCATGACTCACAGAAGGAGGAACTTCAGGAGAGTCAAATCAAACTAGATTTGTTGCTGTTGAGTCAAATCTGCCTCATAGTGAACCCTATGTTAGAGTAGAACTGATCAACAGGATTTTGTTGGCTGTAATCTTTACAGAAGCAGATCACCAGACTTTTCTTCCAAAAAACTACTAGGTAGGTTTAAACTGGCAACTTGTTACTTAGTAGCATACAGCAAACTGTCTGCAACCCCCAAGAGCCAGGGAAGTGAAAATGACCTGAAGAAGGTTCTACCTTTCTCTACTCTGAAGACCCAGGTAGAGGTAATGCAAACTGCTTCCCACTACTCTGCTCCTGCCACTCTAAAACAAAGAGTTTGGGGACAAGAACATGTTATCTGGATTATTAAATGTGCACAACCTCATTATTGGCCCTCTTGGAGAGACAGGTCAACTGCTCATGTACAAAGACAACAGCACTGAAAACAATAGATCTACATTTAGGCATCTAGGATTGGAGCTCACAGACCTCTCTTGAATACAGGAGAGATATATGCAATTTCACATGACAGTAATATCTGCTTCTTGGCAAGAGGTTGGAAGACGTCCCTGGTTCACTGAGAATGAGCACAAAATTACATCGTCCCGAGACACTCAGAGATAGGGGTGGAATCCTGGCTGCTTGGGGAGCACAGCTGATATGTGAATGTGTGATGACTCCAAATCTAGGACACAATTCAAGAGTCTTCACAGTCATTTCTCATTTGCTTGCTCTGGGGTCATCCATACCGTAAACACCTTCCCTGACACAGTACAATAAGGAAAAGGGTCAATTTAGAAGGAAAAGAAGAGAATATGAAGGTTTTCCTTTCAGACGTGGAGCTGGGAGTTTTACAGCGGCAGTGCCCAGGATATGGGCATTAGTCTCTAATCCTCTGGGCTAGACCTGAGTGTAAGTCAGGATTCATTCAGAGAGCAGATCCCCCCCCCCAAGGAAACACACACACACACACTTTGTTGTTAAGTTTTTAAAATTTGAACATTATTTTGAACTTACTACTTGGGGGAATTGTCTAAGATAGTCTCTGTAAGGCTGTTTTCTGTGCAAGAGCTTATTGTCCCTGGGTGGTGCATTTGGCTACTAACCTGACAGACTGTGTGACTGTGTCTTAAGCTGTGTTCTCTAGAAAAGCAAAACCAGCAAACTGTATGGATATATATGTATATATACGTGCATGTGTATGTATATACACATATATATATGACTGTTGACATGGTTATAGAGGCTGGAAAGTCCCAAGTTTGTGGGTTAGGCTAAAAGCCAACAGGTGCTGTCGAATCCAAGATCAGAAAGTCAAAAACAGGCCTCTGACACAGAGGCTGTGGAGGCTGATAGATTTCCAGATTGGCAGGTAGTCCCAAGAACCACAGGAGCCAGATGCAGGATTCAGAGTTAGCAAAGGTCCATGAACTTTGCCAGAAAGTCCAGCTACATTAGATACAGGACATACCCTCCACAAAACTCCTTTTCAACTGGCTGGCTACTCATAACAGATCTCATTATGGAGATGATCACATTTTATCAGTTCTCATTATGAAGGTGATTACTGCCAAACTACTGAGGCTAATGGCCCAGTCAAGTTGACACACAATCTTAACCATCGCAGATTGGAAGTCATAGTTCACTCAGAGTACCTCAGAAGAAATGTCTGGTGATCTACTTTCTATTGAAAACTCTCATTTTAATCTGACACACCTGGCATCATCATGAGTTGAAGTTGACTCAAGGGCAAGTGATACAAGGAAGTAGGCAGGTTAGGCAGCAGGAAAGGAAAGATGAACGTAAAGTCTAAGAGAGAAAGAACGAGATGGAACCCACAGCATCAGCTGGACCTCACAAAGACTAACCAAAATCATGTCAGGTCTCATTGCCTCTGGCAGCGATGTGAGCATCCTGCAAATGAGGAGTCCCTACATCAAAGAGTTGGGTGCACATCTGGCCCAGGAATTGGAGAAGCTGAAAGAGGACCCAGAGGGAGACGAAGCAGTTTCAGGTGAGATCACTCCCTCACACTAATGAGGAAAGCCAGCAGGTAAGTGACCAGGTGTGAGCTACAAGAGCCTATTGGTTCACTTCTGTCCTCCAAATCTCTTGCATAAACTTCTCTGTGGCCCACTTCCACTGGAAACATACAGGAAAGAGAATTCTTAGGAAATGTAGTTTAACCTAACCAAGTTAACGCATCACCAAGCCACTACAGTCCACTTCTTGGCTACTTGGCACCCATACACATCTTTCTAAACCTATTCACTCCCCTCAGAACAAAGTTATGATACATGATACAACTATTCAGTGTGCAACCATAAACGTGATGATTGTGTGATAGGGTAATATTGGCCTTCTGTGGGGACTGATTAGTTTTGCCCTAAAAGAGAGCCAATTCCAGAGCAGAGGTGGAACCCACCACTACCAGTGAAGGAGAGCTCAGCAGGAGATAACACAGTGAACTTCCCAACCCAGATAGAGTGAAAGCCAAATACTTTTGGGCAGACACTGAGGCCAGGAAAAGGTGAACCTGTAAGCATGGCTGGTAAGAGTCTGTTCTTATGAAAGAACTGTATCATGAGTGTTCTTAATCCTGAATTGTAACTATTATTTCCCTCATAATAAGCCCCATAAGTATGGTCTTTGAGTTCTGTGTGTTCATTACAGTGAATTATCAAATCCAGTAGATAGCGCTGCGGGAAGGATGGTTGGTATCAGAATTGATAAAGATGGTGGAGAGAGGAGGCTTGATTGGCCTCCACCTCCTGTGAGTTAGCCTTTTGCTGTTGATCTTAGTTCTCCTTTCCCTTTGTAGGGCTGAAGGAGGTCAGACATCACCCCTAAGCCACTTTTGCAGGCACTATTTTGTCTTTGTGTAATGTTTATTCTAAGAGTTTTATACTCCCCCTTTTTATAGTCTGTACTTTAAACACTGAAATATAACATCTATTGACATAAACCTGGGTGGTGCAAATGGTTAATGCACTTGGCAAGTAACTGAAAGGTTGGAAATTCAAGTTCACCCAGAAACACCTGGGGAGAAACTGCTTCTCAGCTACTTCTGAAAAATTAGCAAGTGAAAACTCAATGGAGCTGAGTTCTACTCTGACATACGTGAGTTAGAGTTGGCTTGACAAGAGCTGGTTTTATGTTAGATGAGAAGAGGGAAAAAATGAAAAATATTTGGTTGTTATGTATGTAAATACTCATATCAAAATAAGAAAAGATATGTATGACTACAATAGTCCTCATTTATGCATCGGATCACAGAGTCCTAGCTGATACCTATTTGTATAACCTGATTTCACTACCTGTTCTATAACCCCTTTGCCCCCAGCAAGCACCTTAGCTGAATACCATTCCTTGCTGAGTGAATGACCTAATTCTTTACTATTTTCCTAGGTAGAGACATTTCTAGTTGTTTCCACTTGGCTTTTCCTACTGCAACAGCTCTCATTGTACAGGATAAGTGGCCAATGTGGGAATTCTGCTAAAAATGTTAATTCCAATGATGCATTCTAGAAATGGGGGAATAAACACATGGTAGATTCAGGGACGCACTGGGTCTGCTGTGAAACGCAAATCACCTGAAACTCTGTTAATCATCTGACCTTATTAACTTTACTTAGACTGCTAGATTGTAGTGATACTTTAGGTTTTTAGCATTTGGTGCACTTTCAGACCCAGTGTCCAATAATCTCCAAAAAGTCTGATTATTTATTTTTACTTAATGTATGGTCCTTCAAAAGACAACCTTCACATTTTACAAAGCAAAGATGTCACTCCGATGACTAGTGTGTGTTTGACCCAACCCATGGTCTTTTCAATCACCTCGTCGTATGCATGTGAAAACTGGACAATGAAAAGAGAAGACAGGAAGAATGTGTGCACTCAAAGTGTGGTGCTGGCAAGAATATTGAATACATGGTGAACTGTCAGAAGAATGAACAAATCAGTCTTAGAGGAAATAAACCCAGAATGTTCCTTAGAAATAAGGATGGAGAGAATTCAACTTGTTTACTTTGGGTACACCATCAGAAAAAGATCAATTGCTAGAAAAGAAATCACGTCTCATAAAATAGAAGGAAGCAAAAATGAGAGAAACCCTCAGTTAGATAAAGTGACAAAATAGCCACAACAATAGGCTCAAATGTACCAACAGTCATGAAGATGGCATAGGACCGGACAACCTTTCATTCTTTTATAGGTAAGGTTGTGATGAGTTGGAGCTAACTCGAGGGCAGCTAACAGCTGCAACAATGTACAGTAACCTTAATGTGTGGCTACAGGTCCTTTAGGGGAAGGCTGGATGGGAGATTAAAAGTATAAGCATTTTAGGAGCTTGAAGGGGCTTTTTTCAAGGACCCACCAACTCTGGGTCAATGGAATAATTTAAGTTTGGAAACTGTTGGAGCAGCTGTTATTATCTCTTTGGGTGATTCAAGTCAGACTGAGAGCTTATACAAGTAAAGTGAGACATCAATAAACAACTGGTCTATTTCAGTTATAGACAGAATATGATCAGCTAGCCATTGCCAAAGATCTCTGAGTTAGATTATTCAATTATTGCTTTGGCTCTGCTGTCACTACTCTTTGGCCCCTGCCACCCTGGGATGCTGTCCGCCACATTGTATTGAAGAATCACAAATTAATTCACATTAATTTCTGACCTAACAAGAACAGCCATTGCAGAGATCTTCAAAGATGCTGTGTGTGTGGTGGTGGGGGTCGGGGGGAGGTTATCCTTCCAATGATTTTATTGATCATAGCCTTGATGAAGGGCATGTCCTCTGGACTCTTCCAGAATGAATAAACAGATCTTACATGATAGGTTCACTGTACCATTTCCATACCCTCAGGCCTTTAAATACTATCTTTTATAATATATCAAGGAAGTTATGATATTTCAACTTCATTTACTGTAGAACACCTTTGGAAGCATATTTTTATTAGTCAACTCAGCCAAACATTGGAGCTATTCTTACCCCTTTGAAGTAAATTGCTGATTATGGAATCCTTGCTCAGTGGGCCTATATTAGTAAATGTGGCCTGATCTAAAGTGTTATATCTTTCACCCGAACTAAGGCAGGAGTGGGAGGCAGTGGAGTGGGAAGGGAGTAGAGAAGAAAGTTAGGATAGACAATCAAGATTTACTGACTTTATTGGCTGCTGTCTACAACATGACATGTATTCTGCGGGGACCTCCGTTGATATGCCTCCTGCTAGCAAGGCAGTTACGTCTGCTGATCAAAAGGTCGGCAGTTCAAATCTGCCATGTGATCCTTGGAACCACTGTGGGGCAGTTCTGCTCTGAACTGTAGGGTTACTATGAGTTAGAATTGACTCAACAGCAGCGGGTTTGGCTTTTTTTGAGCAAGGCAGTTAATTTTCTTTTAATTAGCTTACCTTTGCATTGCTGACTCATTCTTGATTCTCTGCACTGAGGTGTGTAGACCACAGAATTTGGAAAGGATGCCATCTTCACTTGGATTCTCTCTCTGACCCTTCCTCTTGGTAGGACAAGTAGCCTGTTTGGCAGCTTCTCCTCTTTGAATGGAGTACTGCCCTATGAAATGTGTGAGAATTAGATTCTTTTCATACTTAACCGTAGGAATAAAATCCATTCTCATCCTTTGCCTGAAATGTGTTTGAGATTTTTTTTTTTTTTTTTGCTTTTGTTGCTATTAGTTGCTGTTGAGTTGGTTCCAATCTGTGACAACCTCAAATACAACAGCATGAAACTTTACCTGGTCCTGGTCCTGGTCCTGGTCCTGGTCCTGTGCCTGAGCCTGAGCCTGTTATTGTCACTGTGTATGTTGAGTGCCTCTCAACCTAGGGGCCTCATCTGCCAGTATATTGGATAATAATCTGTTGTGATCTGCCATGGACTGAATTATGTCCCCTTAAAAATGTGTGTATCACTTTGACTGGGTCATGATTCCCAGTGTTGTGTGTTTGTCCACCATTTTGTCATTTGACGGATTTTTCCGATATGTTATAAATTCTACCACTGTGATTTAATAACACAGTTTAGCAGCAGATGAGGTCTACAAGACTGAATACTGTCTTAAGCCCGTCTCTTTTGCGATAGGAAACAGAGAAGTGAATAGAGAGACTTGGGGATCTCATACCACCAACAAAGTAGTGCTGAGAGTACAGTGCATGATTTGGATGTGAATTTTCTGCACTGAGATACTCCCAGACAGAAGAAAGACTGATGAATCACAAGAAACTTTCTCCTGAGTCAACAGAGAGGGAAAGCCTTTCCCTGGAGTTGGCCCTGAATTCAGACTTCCAGTCTACTGGACTGTGAGAATAAACTCTCACAATACCATCCACTCATGGTATTTCTGTTATAGCAGCACTAGATGACTAAGCCATGATCTATAGGTTTTCACTGGCTAATATTCAGAAATGATTCAGATCATTTTTCCTAGTTTATATTAGTCTGAGGGTTCCTCTAAAACCTGTCCACTGTATGTGACCCAAATGGTGTTTGAAATACGAGTGGCATAGCTTCCAGCATCATAGTGACACGTAAGTCATCACACTGTAACAAACTAACAGAGAGCTGGTGGTTCTGCCTTTACTTAGTTAATCTTCCAACAATATACCCCGAGTTTGATGTAGTTAGCCAACTATAACTTTCAGGTAAATACATTCTTCCTTTCTGTAACTTTCTAAAGGCTCTAATATCATAGAGAAAATCAGAAGATGCTTTTTTCCTGAGTATCAAAATATGTCCAGGACCACTTACACCCTGCAGAAACGTTTATACAAAGGCTGCCTGACCAGCAAGGAATTTGCATACATGCCGACTTCACTGTTGATCTTTGCAGTTTTGTTCTCTATGCTTGGAAAAACTATTTTCAAAAATTATTCAATGAAATTAGAAGTATGGGTGGGGGGAAGAAGAGTAATTATAAATAATTAAGAGCTAGTGCTGTGCACATGCTACTCTCTTGTCTAATTAAAAACCTTTTTTTTTGAAACAACTTTACTTGTTAAATAGATACGGAATCATCCAGATGACTTAGTTACTGTCATATAGATGAAAAAAATTCCAGTAGAGTAGTGCTTGAAAACGTGGGTTCTAGAGTCAGGCTGTGTGGATTTGGATCCTGGCCTCTTATGCTTACTAGCTTTGTGATCTGAGGCAATCTATCTAATCACGTTCTGCCTTGATATCTCCAGCTACAAAATGAGGCTACAGTGCCTAGCCCCAAAGGTTTGCTGTGAAGATTAAAGGAGCGGACACCTGAGAAGCACCTAGAACAGGTACACTTACAGGTAACTGCCCTGTCCTGGCTCTCCTATAGTGTCTTTAGTAGCACCACTTTTACAAAATGGGAGTTTCACTGCCCACCCCCTTTTTGGGTGGGATTACAGCTGTTTGGTCCAACTCAACAACTAGTAGGTGGGAGAAACATAATGAGTTTGTCTTTATAAAGATACAACAACCCAATAGGACAGATTATAGCTGCCTTAGAGGGTTTCCAAGGAGTGTTTGGTGGATTTGAACTGTTGACTTTTTGGGTTAGCAGCTGTAGCACCTAACTGTTTTGCCACCAGGGTTTCCTATAAAGATTTACACCATAGAAAACCCTGTAGGGCAGTCTAGTCTGTCCTATAGGTTCGGTATGGATTGGAATCAACTAGATGGCAAGTTTGGGGGAGGTCGAAGAGCAGTTGTCTTGATGATAACAATTAACTTTGCCAGGAGACAAATGAGTGTCTTAAAACTCACGTGCTTGCTGAGCACCCAGCTCAGCACTGAGTCCTCCTGTCTTCTCAGTGAGCTCAGCCTTGGATTGACTTTTAGCTGACTTTTGCAAAAGTGCATTTAGGGCTACTAGCATTTGAATTCCAACTTTGTTTTTCCCCTTTTGGCATTTTTTCCTGTTTTTTAATTCTCTCTCTCTCTCTCTCTTTTTTTTTTGTATATCATTGTAAGCCATCTGCTACCCTTTCTGGAATGAAATGACATACGAATGCATATATATTTATACACACACACACAATATACACTGATATTTGAGAAAGACATATGACACAAATGCATTCCTCTAAGTCACTGGTATTCAAGAAGGTGAGGGTGAGAGGAAGGGGAAGGAAGAGGGAAGCATATTAGAGACTTTTCAAAATATGTGAGCCTGGTGTTCTTTCTAATCCATCCTACTCTCCATTGTCAGGGACCCAGGTGACATTAGAATCATGAGAGTAGGGGATTTTTTGTTTCGGAAAATTCCTCCAGATGATTCTGCTGTAAATCCAGCCCCTACCCATGGCTCTGAGCCACATCTCTAGTTTTCTCAGCTCTATTTCTGGGTTTGGTCAGAAAGCAGCCCACTCTGCCAGATGAGCTCATCTCTCCATGGAAATGCCATCCTGGTGTTATGATGTAGTGTTACACCCTTGGCTTTTAGAGAAAGATAATACAAGAAGCAGACAGCCGAAGGATGTTTCTGAATCTTTTGCAAAGCCTTAAATGAGGCCATTGTCCACTATGTGACCAAATGTCATCCAAACATAGACCCTTTCTTCACACACAGTTCCTCCCAATATTTTATGCTAAAGAAAAATTCAACTCTCCAAGAGAACCTGAGCTCTTTTTCACAGGTGAGGAGAATTGGTGCCCATCATGCTGTCATTTTTTTTCCCATTGTCATCCAGGGGATTCTGTTCAGGCAGCATATACTGAGTGCCAAGGCCATGTTACCTACTGGACTGTAAACATCACTAAGGCTCTTACCGGGCTCTGAACACTTTTGATCTATAGGAGGCAGAGTGATGAAAAATGTGTTCCATTATACTTACACTTCTCTTAGATTTTCCTTGTAATTATCTCTCCTTTCTCAGCAGTTTCTGGAAAGCTTTTTTCTTTCAATTTTTAAAGCCCTGTTGTTTATACGTTAATGCATATTATGTGTTATTTATGTGTGTCCCCTTGCCTCCCTCCCCCCTGAAAGATAAACTGTTTGAAGGGGTTTCTAGGTTGTTGTTATTGGTTTTTTTTTTTTTTTTTTGGCTGAGTGCTATTGGGTATTTTCTTACTCTTTTAAAAGCAATGTCTACTTCTGATTCTTGTGTGCTTTCTAACTCTGCTTCAGTGGTCCCAGATGATTGAAAAGAGGGTGAATGCCTCACCCAAGGTGGGCCATCATGGTTTTTCATTCTAGGAATTTGGAATGGGAACCCTGCTAAACAAGTCATGTGGTCTTGAGGACTGAGCTGCCATTCTAGGGTGACCATGGTGGGCTTCAGGGCAGGAGAAAAGAGAAATGCAAAAGATGATCTTGAGAGAGAAAACTGAATTAAACACCAAAGAGATGATGACATAAAAACTATTCAGAATGTAGGAGAAAGCAGGGAACAGCAAGAAAGAATGAGACAAATAGGGAGTACCTCCCTAAAATGTTTTGTATCTGGACTCTGTATGTATGTGAAGCTTTATAGATATGATAAAATTACACAGAGCAAAACACATGCGCGCACACACACACAAACGTACACACAAGTATAATTAAAAATCTGAAGAGAGAGACTTCATCAGTGTCAATATCAGAGTTGCCATATTGTGTTACGGTTTTACACGATGTTACCACTGCAAGGATTGGGTAAAAGGTACACAGGATGTCTCAATGTCTATGTTGAATTGACAATTATTTCAAAACAAAAGTGTAATAAAAAATGTACTCCCAGCTAAGAGAGTGATTTAGAACTTAGCAGCCACCTTTATCAAGATGGTATATGGTAACAATTTGCTGGTAGTAGCTACTACATTATTATTATATATTTAGGTCTGGTAAGGCCTGATCTGTTTACCAGAAAAAAAAACAAAACTACTGCCATTGAGTCAATTTTGACTCACACTGATCCTGTCAGACAGAGTAGAACTGCGTCATAGAGTTTCCAAGGAGTGGCTAGTAGATACAAACTGCTAACTCTATGATTAACAGTCAAGCTTTTAACCATCACACCAGTTCAGTAAAAAATAGAGGAGTAGGATGAAAGTGACCTGGGAGTGGGGGGAGTCCATGTTGAGCTGTGCAAATATGTACAGGGAGAGGCAGAGGAACAGCAAGTGCAAAAGTCATGGGGAAGGGACATCTTAATGTATTGAAAAAAACAGTAAAAGTATCAGTGTGGCTTGAGCAGAGTGAGAGAGGGACAAGAAAGGAAATAGCACCCATACATAATCATTGCCCTTGCCATATTTCTCACTGATGATTGCCCATTGGATTTGGCTATGGTGGATACTGATAAACTTGAAGAGAGATGTTTTGGTGAAGATGTAAGTTTAAGTCCACTTGGAGGGGATTCAAGAGCAAATGGGAGGAGAGAAATGGAGATTTCCGGTATCAGGTTTGGAAGAGCTTTGCAGCAACAGCCTTAAGAAAAGATATGGTAGCTGGAGTGGGATGTAGAATCAAGGGAGCCTTTTTTGGGGGTGGGGAGTGGGACATAAATAGCATAACTGTATGCTGATAAGAATGCCAGTGGAAAGGGAAGCGGAAAACTAAGGCCTGGATTGATAATTAAACGGAGCTTTCTGGACACCCAGTGAGCTCTAGTACATGGCATAGGGCTGTCAGTTTGGACTACATGCCACTGAATAGGAAACTGCTTGTCTTTTGCCAAACCCTACTCTGGTCGAATCAACTGGCTACTGCTGACTGAAGGTAACTAGTGTTTTTAACTTTTTTCCCTTTTTGTTGGCTGGCAGGCAGGGAATGAGTTTAATCAGCAGCCAAGCAGAGCCACTGTACTAAAGTGATCAGTGGGTATACTAGCCACTTTTGGAAAGCCTGTCACTGGTCTCAGAGCATCATAGCCCCCACCTTCTCTTTTCCGACCTCCACTATAGATTCTACTGTTTTACAGGGGTGGGACACCTTGATAGGGATGCCACCTTGTTTGACTGGGAGGCATCAATACCCAACTATAGGCCTCAGCAGAGGCTAATTCCCAGGCTGGGAGGAAGTTCTAGGCCTGGGAGTACTTTTCCAGCAGCAAAGCTGTGTTTAGCACAGTGTAGCCTTATGGGTGGGATCTGGAAGGGGATGACAGCAGGCCGGTAGCCTGTCCTACTTTGAACTATATCACAGCATCTGGTGACAACTGATTAGGTGCCTCTGTTGTCAGCTGGAAGAAGGGGCTTACCACACCTGACAGCCTGACTGATTTTGGAAACAGACAAATAGCTTTCACCTTTGAAAATAAGACTGCCTAGAGAAATAACTGTGGTGCAGTCTGATGGCATCTCTTCTAGCCTTTACTAACCTACATCACAGAGTCAGCTGATGGCTCTCCAGTGACTCTCCTGAATGGAGCCATGTCTTTGCCAGCCAGGAGGTGGAGACTGCTACCCCAGAGATTCCACTGGGCCCAGTCACTGGAGTAGATAGAGGTGGCTGGTGACCAACTTCCTTCACAGAACTGCACCTCAGCTCCTGTTAAGACAGTATTAGAGAAATTAAACAGCTGCTAGATATCTCATAACCCTAGCCAAACACTTAAAAAAATCTGCCCATGGCTTCAGAAAACTCCCAGAATAATCAAAGAACTTCTCAGATGGAGAAGCATTTCTGAAACTAGCGGAGGTCAAGTACCAAAGAATTACATATAGAGACCACTTAGACATTATACAAAATGCAGCAAAGCGAAATGAAAAATTAAGCAAGCTGTTCAGACTGATGGAACACCAGCATTCTGAAATCCAACAGATCAATAACAAAATTACAGAATTAGACAATTCAATTCAAAGTTAAAAAAAAGCAGAATTGAACAACTGGAAATTAGACTTACTGACCTTGAAGACAGGCAGTGGTACTTATACTCACATTTATAAGGAGAAATGGGAGAAAAGAAACAAGAAAATGAAGAAGCATTAAGAAACATGTGGGACTCTGTCAAGAAGAATAATCTATGATTAATTGGAGTTCCTGAATAGGGAGAGATACCTGAAAACAGGAGAGTATTGTTGAGTTGCTGACAGAAAACTTCCCTGAAATTATGAAAGAAGAGAACATAGATATTCAGGATGTGTGTTGAACACCGCAAAACTTAGACTCTAAAAGAACACCAAGACATATTATAATCAAGCTTAGCAAAATGAAACATAAGCAGGAACTCTCAAAGGCAGCAAGACTCAAAGTAAAGCTAACATTCAGAGGGAAGTCCTGTAGGCTTTCATCTGACTTCTCAGCAGAAATGATGTTGGTATGGAGGCAGTGGGATGACATATTCAAAGCCTTGAAGTCTTGAGAAAAACTTTCAATCAAGAATTATATATCCTGCAAAACTGTCTTTCAAATACGAAGACAAACTAAGACATTCGCAGATAAACAGAAACTTACAGACTTTGTAAAAACCAAATCAAAGCTACAAGAAATACTGAGAGAAGCTCTTTGCTTAGAAAAACAAAACCATTAGCTCTATATTTAAGGAGATAATGCAAGACACAACATACAAAAACCTATCCTGTTAGGGAAGGCACAAAACTCAATCAAAGCTATAATATTAACAGAAGCAATCAAATGATTATATCATGAAAACTATGACACCATCACATTAAAAAGAAGGTTATACTACAATAATTATAGTCCTTACAGATGGAGAGGAAGTTAATAAGAAACACAGAACTAAATTTGGGTTTAAACTCAGATTATTAAGGGGGATCATGGGGTAGTCACAAAGCACAATAAAGATGCAACATTATCAGAACAAGAAATGTAAGACAGGAGTCACAACAAACAACAAACACAAAACCTACACTGAAAAGGATGAAAAATCAACCTATAAAGAAGAATAACCCAGAACAGAATATTAAGAGCAACAGAAAAAACACCAACACAAAAATAAATACATTAAAATGACAGCACTGAATCTAAATAATTACAATAATTATGAATGTAAGTGGACTGAATGCTCTAGTAAAGAGACAATGAGTGACATCTTGGATCAAGAGATATGACCCGTCTACATATTGCTTACAAGAAACTTACCTTAGACTTAAAGATATGAACAAACTGAAAATTGAAAGATAGAATAATATATACCAAACTAACAATATACAAAGAAGCACAGGTGTGGCAATACTGATCTCAGATAAAATAGACTTTAATGTAAAATCCACCATTGTGGACAAGAATGGTCACTACCTGTTACTGAAAGTTTCAATACACAAGCAGGACTTAACAATACTAAAGATTTATGCACCAACACTAGAGCATCTAAATATATTGAAGAAACACTGACTACACTGAAAATTGAGATAACTCACTCCACAATAATAATAGAAGGAGACTTCAACACTCCACTTTCAGTACTGGACAGATCTAGGAAAAAGCTCAGTAAAGACACATAAGATCTAGTTGCCACGATTAACCAACTAGACCTCATCAACATATACAGAACCTTTTATAAATCAACAGATAACTACACTTTCTTCTCCAGTGCACATGGAATGCTTTCCAGAGAATGTCAGTAGGAGAAAAAGTGCTAATACTGGAAGGAAAGAGGACAATTCCTGAATTAAGACTTGAGGAAAAAGCAAGAGACACAATCTAGGGCACAGATGAAGGGTGGGGTCAGCTTTCCATGGCAGAGTAAGGCAGATTCATGAATAATGTAATGTGTATATCTCTTTAAAATGTTAAAAAGCAAAGACATCACATTGAAGACAGAGGTATGCCTGACCCAAGCCGTAGTGTTTTCAGTCACTTCATGTGCCTGAGAAGACTGGACAGTGAATAAGGAAAGCCAAAAAAGAATTGCTGCCTTTGAATTGAGTGCTGGCAAAAAATATTGACTATACCATGGACTGCCAAAAGAATAAACAAATCTGTCTTGGAAGAAGTACAACCAGAATGCTCTGGTAGAAGCAAGGATGAAAAGACTATGTCTCACATACTTTGGACATGTTATCAGGAGGAACAATTCCCTGGAGAAGGATATCACATTTAGTAGAGGGACAGCAAAAAGGAGGAAAGCCCTCAACAAGATGAACTGTAGCAGCGGTGGCAACGACGAGCTCAGGCATACCAATTGTGAGAACGGCACAGCACCAGGGCAATATTTGGTTCTTTGTGTATGGGGTTGCCATGAGCCAGAGCCAGCTTGATGGCACCTAACAACAATGGGTAGATTTAGTGATGAAAGCATATGACAGTTCTCTTCTGATTGTTTCTATTTTCTCAGTGAAATAAAAGGCAAAGTCTTCAGCTGAGAGTAGGAATGAGAAAGGGGTGGGCAACCTGAAAGAGTAGACAAAGTGGGAATTAGTCATCGTGATGAAGGGGAGTGAGCTGACTGAGAAAAGGCAGTAGGAATGACAAACACACTACAGGCCCACTGCTGAACTAGACGAGTCAGCCTGGTTACATACTTTTCTCTGGGCACTTTTGTCTGTGTGCATGTAGAAAGTTGGATTTACCCAGGGTTGGGTTTACTGCCAGGTGTATGTATGACAGAGGAAAAGAAGGGTAAATGAATTCATCATGTCTGTGAAGAAGCGGTTATAATAACAGAAACCCTGGTGGTTCAGTGGTTAAGTCCTACAGCTGCTAAGCAAAAGATTGGCAGTTCAGATCTGCCAGGTGCATCTTGGAAATCCTATGAGGCAATTCTCTGTCTATAGGTTTTCTAGGAGTTGGAATCAGCTTTATGGCAGCTGGGTGTTTTTTGTGTGTGTGGTGAAGGAATGGTTATAATAATGGACCGTGTAATCTGATGAGGAGGTTAGGTTATGAATGTTGAATGAGCTAGAAAGAGAGAAGATGGTCATTGGAGGATAGGATATCTGACGTATCCATTCAACTGGAGGACAGTGGTAAGTGGCAATGACAACGGATAAGATTTTAACTTAGACGTGGCAGAGAGAAGTAAGGTGGACAAGACAATTGAAGATGAGATGATCAAGAAACAGAGAGGTAAATTTCCCGAAAGTATCTTCTGTGTGAATACTGCTCTCATCAAGGGTTATAAAAACAATAGTAATAGAGGAAGAGAGAAGGAAATGAAGAATAACCCAAAGACCCAGAATAACTTCAGTGAAGAAGAGCAGTAGATATCGTATGTTTCCAAGGAGGTGTTTTCTGTGGGTGTGTGGGTGTGTGACAGAGAGTTTGTCTGCGTGTTTTAAAAGGCAGGAATGAAGGTCTAAAGATGAGTTATGGAGGACAACTTTCCCACTTCCAGACTTAGTGGTATGAGAGGTGTGAGGTTCGGCTTCAGGGGGCCAGATGTCTTTGGGAGAGAGCCTGGCTTTAGTCAGAGCAAGAAGGAAACATTCAGAAAAGGGTTGTAGAGGGGAGCTTTGATGATGGGCCATGCATTTCAGACAGCACAGTAAAAGAGTTTGAAGAGGTGGGAAACTGAGTTAGATTAAGGGGCATTCAGAACTTTATGGAGTTGAGAGCGCATGTCAAGAGGAAAGACTTGGAGATTGTGGACATCTCGCAGAGGAGGGAATGTAAGACCAGATGGGAGTGGCACTGAGGGCCTCCTACCAGTGAGGCATAGTCGATTGTACGTATAGCCTCCTTTTTGGAACTAGATTCTCAGGCAGGTGGTAGCACTGAGACAGGAAATACTGGGTACTCCTGATGATGAAGGACAGCTGGGAAAGTGGGATTTGACTAGGAACAGGCACAGGACATAGGCTCCAGCCAGACATGGTCCATCACTGGAAAGTGATGGTCCAGGTCTCTAGTATTGCTTTCTACACCTTTGTTACACATTTGCAGTCCCTTATCCATCATTTTGAAGTCCCCAGTCTCTGAAAACCAAAAGGTTTTTTTATTGTACATTTAGCGGCAAAACTTGACCTGATAGGAGTTAACAGAGGTCTATATAAAACCTGTTTATCTTAAAAACTGTGAACATTCATGCATTTTACCACAAAAAATAAATAAATTACTGTTTTTGACAATAGGGTATTATCTCAGATCTCACTAGGAGTGATACATGCTGCTGTTATTGTCATCTAATTGATCCCTGATTGATGACCGCACCACGTGCTGTGGAGTAGAATTTACTGCATGGGGTTTTCTTGGACACAATCTTTATAGAAGCAGTTCTTCAGGTCTTTCTTCCATAAAGCCACTGGGTGGGTTTGAACTGTCAGGTTTTAGCTTAGCAGCTGATCTAAAATTACTTCCAGGAGCAATTTCACATCAACAGTATATATTCTACATTATGACTCTAAAACGTGAAAAGTCCTAAAACACATCTAACTTCAAAGGTCTTTATTTTTTATTTTTTTGGTATGATTCCATTTGTGTGAAATGTCCAGAATAAGCATAGCCATAGAAATGGGAAGGAGATTCGTGGCTGCCAGGGAACGTAAGGAGGGACAGATGGGGAGTGACTGCTAAAGGGTAGACAGTTTCCTTCTGAGGCACTGAAAATGTGCTGGAATTCAATATTGGTGATGGTTGCACAAGTTTGTGAATCTTCTAAAAACCAATGAATTGTGCCATTTTAGAAGGCAAGTTTTATGGTGTTTATAATTCAAATTTATAATTCATCTTAATTTTTAAAATTTTCAAATAAAATTTAAAATGAAATGAATTTTAAAAATTGAAAGAAGCTTGAAAAAAAGAGTGTTGTTCTTAATATGTACACAAATCAAGAAGGACAAGCTTAAGACACAGCATTTCATGATTATCTTAAAGAAATCCAGAGGAGGTCTCTGGTTTTGAAAACTGGATATGCTTCAATAAGGTATTAGGCATTGGAGGAGGGTAACAATTTTCACAGAGAATTGAATTTGAGGTACCTGTGGGCCAGCCCTGATGGCATAGTAGTTAAGTATCTGCTAACCAAAGATTGGCAGTTTGAATCCACCAGGCGCTCCTTGAAACTCTATGGAGCAGCGCCATTCTCCGCAGATTATAGAGAAAATGCTACTCGTAGTACGGTCACTATGAGTCGGAATCAACTCAATGGCAGTGGGTTTGGGTTTTGGGTGGGCCAGCTAGGTGGGGTGCACAACAGAAGTTAAGCTGACTGCTCTAGGAGATATTGAGATGGAAACACAACTTTCTCAATCTGATACGAGAAAGAGATTTTAACTTCCATTTCACGTGCACAAACCCAGCTAATTCCCCCATATTGCCACCAGAAAATCATGCAACTAGACTGCTTCCCTAATCTATTATTATTTTTACCACTGTTATTACTATTATCAAAGAAAATTCTCTATTATCTTGACAAGCCAGTGTTAAAAATCTGTTCTCTTTAAAAAATGCTCTTTAGAAAATTCAAGTCTCACCCTGAGAACTGGTTTGTCAAAATAGATTTTCAAAGTATTGAATAAAAAAAATTTTTCCTGTATTAAGTGAAAGTTTATGGAGCAAATTAGTTTCCCACACTATAGTTTATACATGAAGCTTCTGTAACATAAGTTTCATTCTCTACAATGTGTCAGCACTCTCCCCATTTCTGACCTACTTCCTCTGTTTCCTTTCCTCTTGATTTTCCCATCCCTGCCTCTCTTCTCATCTTTGCTTTTGGGAAAATATCATCTTTTTGATCTCCTATAATATATTATTCTAAAGAATATGTTCCTTTCTAGTGTTTTGTTTATTTTATGAGCCTGTCTACAGTTTGGCTGAAAGGTAGTCTGGGAATGGCTTCAGTTCCAGTGCAGAAGGGAGTCTTATAGCCAGAGTCTTGGGGTTTCCTTAGGCTCTGTGAGATAAATAAGTCTGGATTTTTTTTTTTTTACAAATATAATGTTTTGTTCTACAGTTTTTCTCCTAGTACTCTGTCAGGGACCCTCCTGTTGTGACTCTAGTCAGAGCAGTCAGTAGTGGGAGCTGGGCACCCTCTAGAGCTTTTGGCCTTGGGGATGTCTAGGCTGTGGTTCCTTAGTCTGTTAGTTCTTTGGACTAATTGCTCCCTCCAGTCTTTGGTTTTCATTACTCTCCTTTACTCTGGAATGTAGGAAACCAATAGACGTATCTTTGGTGGCTGTTTACAGGTTTTTAAGAACCCGGATGCTACTTAGCAAAGTAGGATGCAGAACTCTAAGTATGAAGTGTGTGTCCTGTTTCCTCCCTTCCTTCCTCCCTCCCTATCTCCCTTCCTCCTTCGCTCCCTCCCTCCCCCCCCTTTTTTTAAAAAATAAATAGACACCCAGTTTTGCCAGTGCCACTTATTAAAGAAATTATCTTTTCACCATTTGATAGACTTTGGTCCTTCATCAAAGATCAGCTGTCCGTAGGTGGATGGATTTACAGCTGAGTTCTCAGCTGCGCTCCCTCGGTTCATGTGTCTGTTGTACTAGTACCAGGCTCTTCTTACTGCTGTGCCTGATTAGTAGGTTCGAGATCAGGTAATGCGAGGCCTCCCGTTTTGTTTTTCTTCAGTGATGCTTTGTTTATCTGAGACTTCACTCAATGGTTTTTAAGCTAGATATTATTTGATTTTTTTCCTTTCTATTCCTGTTATTGATTTCTACTTTTATGATGTTGTCTTAGATAAAATGCTTTCTGTTCATGTTTTGGATGCTGTTAAGGCTTGCTCTGTGGTCTATTCTGGAGAATATGCTGTGTGTGTTGGAAAAGAGTGTGTATTTCGTTGCACTTAGGTGGAATGTTCTGTGTATGTCTCCAAGGTAGAGTTGGTTGATTGTGGCATCTAGGTTTCCTGTGTCCTTGCTGAGTTTCTGTCTAGATGCCAGTCCTTCCCTGAAGTCTCCTGCAGTTATTGTGGAACTATTTCTCTTTTCAATGCTGTTAGAGTTTGTTTTATCTACTTTGGAGTTCTGTCATTGGGTGCATATTTATTTATTATTATTGATCCTTTAATCATTGTAGAATGTCCTTCCTTATGTCTTATGCTGGATTTTGCCTCAGAGACTATTTTACCAGAGATTAATATTGCCATGTCTGTTATTTTCTGCTTATTGTTTGTTTTATACATTTTCTCTATTCTTTGAGTTTTTGTTTGTCTTCGTGTCTAAGGTATGTCTCCTGTAGACAACATACTGGTTTTTGTTTTTTAATCCATTTTGCCATTCTGTTGTTTCAAGTTTTTTTTTTAAAGCCACTTACATTCAGTACAATCATCAATAGGTATGAAATTATTACCGTAATTTTGCTTTCTTGGTTGTGTTGATGGTTATTTTGTTCTGTGCAATTGTCTGTGTGTTTTTGGGAGAGGGTAGAGGAGTGGTTCTTTTCATTCCTTTTGTTGCTGTTTATTTTGTGTTTACTGAGTCATGTTTTTCTTTTGAGGAGAAGGCCTGTTAATTTTCTTGGTGGTTACCTTGAAATTTACCTCATTTTCCTATATTTAAACCAGTTTTTTATTTCTTGACAATACCTTGACTTCCTCTCCATATGAAAGTTCCAGAACCGCACCATTTGTTGCCTCTTTGTTTTTGTTTTGACTTTATTTGATTGATGTCATTAATAGATTAATGTCTGTAGTTCAATGTTTTTAGTCTTTTGGCTTTGCTTTACTTTTCAGAATTCTTTATCTGAGTTCATATGTGACTGATTCTGTTCTGTTTCCTACAGTCATTAGCCTCAGGTTGTTGGCTAATGTTGTTGGTTGTATACTGAAAGAACTCCTCTTAATATATCTTGTAAGTCTGGTCTGGTTTTTACACATTCTCGTTTCTATTTATCCAGTGTCTTGGTCATCTAGTGATGATATAACAGAAATACCACAAGTAGATTGCTTTAAGAAAGATAAATTTATTCTTTCATATCCGAGTAGGCTAGAAGTACAAATTCAGGGCCTTGGCCCCCCAGAGGAAAGCTTTCTCTCACTGTCAGTTCTGGAGGAATATGCTTGTGATGTTTCAGTCTTCCCTTGGAAGCATCTCAGAGCATGAACGCAGGACCAAAGGTTGCACTCTGCTCCTGGTACTGCTTTCTTGGTGGCATTGAGGTTCTTGGGTTTTTCCTCTCACTTCTCTCTTTTATATCTCAAAAGAGATTGGCTTAAACTCTATCCAATCTTGCAGACCTCCTCAATATAACTGCCACTAATCTGTCATATTATATCATAGTAATAGAATTTATTACGCATAGGAAAATCCCATCGAATGACAAAATGGTGGACAGTCATACAATACTGGAAATCACAGCCTAGCCAAACTGATACTCACCTTTTTGGGGGGACATAATTTGATCTATAATGCCTGGGTATGTCCTAATTTCACCATCATATTAGAGACAGATTTACTGTACATATAATTCTTGGTTGGCAATGTTTTTTTCTTTCAAGGTTTTGTATACAAGGACTGCCAGTTAAATTTGCAAATGCACCCGACAAAAAGTGTTACAGACCTCATTGTTGAATATCACTACAGTCACTTTTGAAGCATTCCCCTTGGGAAGCTAATCACTAATGCCAGCTCCTAGTCCACTCTTCAAAGCAACTTTGGAACTCTTTTTCTGGAATGGCCATCAGAGCTGTCATCATATTACCCTTGATGTCCCGAATGCCCTCAAAATGTCTTCCTTTCAATATTTTCTTCATCTTTGGATAAAGTAAAAAGTCATTGGGAGTCAGGGCAGGTGAGTAGGGAGGGTGTTCCAATACAGTTATTTGTTTACTGGCTAAAACCCCCTAACAGACAACTATACAATTAAGTTCTCAAACCTGCCACCTTGCCATTGTATGCAATGGCCATTCCACAGAGTTCCAAAATTGCTTTGAAGGGTGGACTAGGCATTGACATTGGTGCATAGCTTCCCAAGGACAGTACTTTGAAGGTGACAGTAGTAACATTCAGCTACGAGGTATGTAGCTCTTAGAACGATTAAGTTTCCAAACTTAATTGTCAGACCTTGTATACCATCTCATTGCCTTCTTGTCTGCGTGTTTTTTGTTGAGGAACCAGAGCTTAGTCTTATTTGTTCCCCTTTATCGGTGACTTTTTGTGGTTTTTTTGAGCTGCTCTCAGGAATCTTTCTTTGTGTTTGGTTTGGCAAGTTTGTTTATGACACGTCTTGGTGACTATCTTTAGGGGTCTTTCATGTGAGAAGCTTGTTTTGCTTCTTCAAAGGATGTCTTCTCATCTTTCATGATGTTATGGGAGTTTTCTGCCAGCAAATCTTTGACAGTTCTGTGTTTCTCATTGCTTTCTTCTGGTCTGGAATTCAAGCACACACAATTTTTTCATTTTGATAGTGTTTCACTTAATTCTTAGGCTTTCTTTTAATTTTTCCTCATTCTTTTTTCTGATTTTTCCTCAAATCGCTGTCGAGGGATTTCTCTTCAGTTTTGCTGAGTCTACCTTTTATTTTTTCAGTTCTGCCACTATGTCATTCTATTGAGCTGTTTACTTCAGAAATTTTATTGTTAGTGTTTTCGATTTCTAGTTGTCGTTTTGTGTGGTTTCTAATTACTTACTCCATTTTGTTCTTGTACCACTTTCCTAAATTCTCCTATTTCTTCGTATTTCCCTTGATTTTGTCTGTTTTCCTTAGTTACGTCCGTATTTTCCTAATCTTGAGAGTCCCGTGTCTTAGTCTTTTGAATTGCCTGTCAGACAGTTTCATTGCCATTTCTTCCTCTGGAAGATTTTCTGGTTCTTTATCTTGGTCACTTGATGCAGCTGTCTTGTCGTGCTTCTTTATGTGATTTAGTGTTGTCTGTTTTCTCTAAGGGATCAAGAAATTACTGTATTTACTGTATGTTTGTTTGTTACTTGCTGACTTTTTGTTTTATTTTGATATACTCAAGTAGGCTGAGTGTGTATGCTACTTTGGTTGCCTTGAAGATCTTACATCCTGTCTCCAGATGGTAGGGCAGTGGCTAGGTGTATGAACACAGGGCTCTGTTCACTGGTCTTCAGGCCTGCTGAGGATGTAGTGAGTGTTTCCAGTGAGATCATGTGTATCCACCTAGTTACCTGACTGTGGGTTCTACCTGGTCACTGGATTGAGTGTCAGGCGTGTGCTCTGCTGATTGCTGGGTGGTCAGCACAGGGATACCTGAGTCGTAGGTCCCGGAGTTGGTGGTGTGAAACTTTCACTAACATTCCTGGATGGATAGGCCTGAGTAAGGGTATTCAGAACAAACACATGCCTCCAGTTGTGAGGGTAATGTAGGAGACAGTGCAGCGGTTATATCATTTGGCCCTGATACCTGGTTGGAAGATGGACTCTTGTCTGCTAGAGTGCACAACGGGGAGGTTGTGCTGCTGGTCTTCAGGCCTTTAGTGTGAGTGGCTTGAGGGAGTCAGAAGCACCTCTCTCACTGTAGGATATACCACAGGACTGTGGGCCCCGGTGCTGGTACCTGGAGGGAGTGAGAGGCTCCACCAGTGTTGGGGGAGGCACTGCAGGACTGTGGGCCTCTACTGAGGGGACCTGGATTGAGTAGAAGGCTTGACTAGTACTGTAGGAGGTGCTGCAGGAAAATAGGCCCTGACGCAAGTGTCTAGAGGAGGTGAGAGGCTCTGCAGGCATTGTAGGAGTCGCTGCAGGACTGTGGGCCTCTGACAAAAGTGGCAAAGTGGAGAGGTAAGCACCTGTAGTCAGTAGGTTTTTGGCCTAGGAGGCAGAGCAGTGGTAGCTACCATCAGACTATAATTATAAGTGGGCAAGGAAATATGCAGCGAGGGCCCCCAGACCTGAGGACCTTCAGAATGGGGGACTAGGGTAGCCGTTGTGGATGGGGTATGTACACTTAACTTTTGCAGGGCAGGAAACATTCCTGTCTGGCTCTGAATATGAATGCATAGTCATTCCAGACCGTCTACATCAGGTGATGGGAGTTTTTTCTGGGAACTCTGCTTGTTTTATCTCAGTATGTCTGTGCTGTGCAGGTTCAGCTATCAGGGCACTGCTGATCCATAATTCCACATATTTGCTGTTTATATACTGTTTCTTCTTCCACTTGGTCCTCAGTCCAATTCTTTAGCTATGCCTTTGTTGCTCACGGTTCCAAAGGTAACATCTGTATCCGTCTCACTTGCTTTCTTGCATCTGTGTTGTAAGACATAAGTCATAAAGCATCTGACTGCTCTGCCGTCTTGCATTGCCTTCTGATTTTCGGGGTCTTATGTTAAGGCTTCTGGATATATACACCTAACCAAGTGTGTAAAAGCCTTTCTCAGATAGGGAACCTTCAGGGGATTTGTGCCCACCCAGAAACTACATGAAGAGCACCATGGGTCTCCATGGACTTGTTTACGCAGGACCCTGGAGCCCTGTGAACTTGACCTTCTTATTTTTCACCCTCATGTTTTCATTCTTCTGTCTCCTCTACAAATCAAAACAGGGTGGGAAGAGAAAACAAAAATAAACGCTTTGAAAGAAGCTACAAATCTGTATTTATTCTCTTTTTATTGCCAAATAGCTTTGGCAAAAAATCATAGTCTGCTTTGACAGAAAGTCAAAAAACTTCAATTTGGGTACTGAAATTCATACATGCTAGAGATTCCAGGGCTGCTGCTGCCCATGGATTCTGCCACTGGAGAAAGCTTTTGGTCGTAGAAGAAAGTGAAGCCAACATGTAAACATTGCAGAGGTGGTAACAGAGATGGAAAGCAGGTCCTGAATATATTCCAGTCCATGCAGTCATTATTTCTGAGGCCAGGTCTCCCTTCCTATGGTTAGATTATGCAAACCAATAAATTCTTATTTCCTGATTAGGCTCTTTAAATATATGCTATTCATACATGAAGCAACAAGGGTATTCCTTCCAAATAGACTGTGCAAAGTAACCAGGGTCCCAAGAACTGTGGATAAGGAGCATCCAAGAAGACAAGTAGCAGTTAGTACCAGAGAAATGTGACAAGGCAATTGCAAAGTGTCCACTTCTGGTGTGGGCTTCAGGATGGGAACCAAGTCTTCTGGAGAAAGGAAGAGGAACTGACAGATCTAGAAGAGCTGTAGTCCCAAATGGGTTCCAAGTTAAGGACTCAGAGACATGAGCCAAATGTAGATAATCAGAGAGCTACCCATAACCAAGTGGAATCTAATGTGCTAGACCCAGAAGACCGGATGGAGTAGGAGTGGGCATCACTTACAGGTCCTATCTGAATCATGGAGCTAAAACATAGCATTTAATTTGAAGCCCAATAATCAAAGCTAAACAGATTGTCTTGAGTAATACTTTTCATTTGGAAGAAACTAGGCATAAAAGGTGGATATGGCAGCATTAATAGATGGAAAGGAAGATGATCAGATGAATGAGAAGAGCTTCAAAGAGAACTGAAGGAGATGGAGCTAGGATAAATCCCTCAGCTGAAGAGAACAGAGGTATAGCTGCTTGTTATAAGTTGTCTATGGCCTATGTTGTGGGTAGAGAGAAAATTGCTAAGGTAGTGGTTTCCCAGACACAGAAGAGGTACAGTCATCAAAATGAAGGCACAGCATCAGGGCCAGAGAAGCACCAAGGAGGAGCTAGGACATTAGTGTGGTAGATGTTTGTATTTACAGCTCCACTGAACCATGTGTCTCTGTATTTACACCCTGTGTAGCCTCTCCCATATTGACTCTTTTTGTCCATGTGTCTATCTTGCTTGACCAATGAGATACCACTAAATGTGGGATCTGATAGGTGCTTGCATGCTGAGCATACACTCCTGAAATACCCTTCTTTCAATGCTGAGATCATTGTGCTGTGAGGAAGCCACAGTTAACTACATTGACCTCTATGTGGAGGCTACCCAAGAAACTCAGCCAACACCCAAAACTGAGGCCCCAGGCATATAGCTCCAATTGGCAGTCCCAGCCAGCCCCCCAGTTAAGTTTCTACTTATCACGAAGCAGGGGGTTCTCCACTGAGTCCACTCACAGTCCGAACTCCCATCAGTATGAGCAAATGATTTGATTGTTGCCCTAGGCCATTAGGTTTGAGGGGGTTTGTTGTATAGCACAGCTCTTTGAATCAACTTATTCTGGTTTAAATCACTGCTGAGAATTTGCATTATCTAACAAGACCTCAGGTGATGTTAATGCTACTAGTTAGGGATTAGTTCTGAGAACCGCTAGTAGAGCAGTGAGCCTCAAAATTTATTATATGTAAGAATCAACTGGAGATCTTGTTAAAATGTAGATTCTGATTCTGTATTTTTGGGGTGGAAATGCAAATTCTCAGCAGGCATTTGAATCACAATGCACTGGTTCAAAGCCCTGGTACAGCAACAGCAAGGGGAAAGAGGTGGCCTCCCATGTACAGAATTCCTATTTCATGCTAGAACTGGTTCTATAGCTGGTGCGGCGCTAAGGGGAGAAGACAGCCAAGCCTGTAGGTAGATGAAATGGCCCCAGCTGTGGGAGTGCAGAAACTAGAGTGAGTCAGGCCTGACAAAGTGACCTCTGGGTCTCTAGGGAACGTTGCTGGTTATTGGATATTTTCTCTTCCTTTTCCTTCTCAAGAGACTTCTATCCAAGCATCCTAGGTATATCACTCATTGATCTGTAGAAATGTGACCCTGGGCTCCTAAGGATAGACTGTGCTAATTTTAAACTACTACCTGTTCAAAGAAGGGGCATGAGATTGAGTTCTGGCCTATGAAACATAAAGGTGATCCCACATACGTGTATCTACAGTCTCTTGATCCTAAAGGAATCATAATCCTTCCTTTTGATGCTATCGCATACAGACATGATGCCTTGAACAACTGTAACTATCTTGCGACAAGCCTTGGATGAAGCCGGCACAGGATGAATAGCAAGAATTAGAGAATGGTAGAGATATGGAGCTGAAACTCTAATGCAATATCTGGCCCCCTCTCTACCTCTTCTTGTTATGTGATCTAATAAATTAGCTTATTGTTTAAACTTCTCAGCATCAAAGTGTTCAGTTAGCTGCAGCTGAAAATGTCCCAATGGCAGAGATTTTGTGTGTGAGTGTGTGTGTGTGTGAGAGAGAGAGAGCTGAAAACTCTGTAGATATAAATGTTTGCAAACCAATTCTTCGAGGAGAGGTTATCCTTCTGTCTGTACTTTCTTCCAACCTGATCCCTCTGTACCAGTTTTTTAAGTATCTGTCTTTAGGATGGGGCAAGGAGCCAGGCTGGTAACTTTAGATCTCTACAACCATGCAAAATTATTGGATTAAGTGTGTACTCACCTTGGACTAAGATAGACGTTTTGATTCCAGTTATCAGCTTGCTATCCAGTTGGTCAATATCCACTTACCTTTACTGCCAAGTGGCTTTTAGCAGCACACAGATACTTCCCGTGTCCCTTCCAGCTCAACTTGACAAACCAGCTGACTTTTCCCTCTAGAGCAGAAAATTTTAAATAAAGATATTAAAAGACAGTGTATTGAATAATTGTATCCTCCAAATCTCATATTTTTTCTACACATAATAAATGTGTAAATTAGCTTTATACAAAAATAGAAGTGCAGCTTATAACACCACTTCTACCTAACATGTTTAGCTACAGAGATGACTCTGTAATACATTTCCTTCATTATGCATTCCCCAATGTATTCTCCACTTGAGTATCAAACAACTGTAATATGATGATATGGAAATGAGTATGGCAGCTACTTATCTGTAATTGTCTTCAACTTCAGCTATGTCTATAATAAGCCACTATACTTAGGTCATGAAACTCTAAATAGGTCAGAGAGTATGAAAGACTCCTATCCACTCCCACTAGTGGAGACAAATCAAAGCTAGTGCCTTATAGTTTACTCTGTGGAAACTTCCCAAGGGGAGGACAGATCTTTGAATGCAGAGGAGCAGAAATCCATGGAGTTTCCTCACCACTGATTGCTAGGAAATATGCTGGAGTTTGGGACATACAGAATTTGAAGCAACTCCATTAAGTCTGGATGGCAAATGTAATACTATTTGTCCCATTTTGGGGAAATTTGACAAATATTTCAGGTGTCATTCTTAGACTGAGACTGTAGCAGAGCCTTAACTTGGTTTAGTACAGTGCTTCGTTTCTTTCTCAGAAGAGAACGCTCTATTGTTTTTTCACTTGATGTGATAGTATCATTAAAGATGACTGAGTCGAAGATTAGCAGGGGCAAGGGTCTGGGGACTACAGTTTCAGGGAACATCTAGGTCAACTGGAATAACTAATTTTTTTTAAGATAATGCTCTGCATTTTGCCTTGGTGAGTGGTGTCTGGGGCCTTAAAAGCTAACAAGCGGCCATCTAAATGAATTTAGCATCAGTTGGTCCCAAAGTCTCCGGAGCAGGGAAGAAAGGAAGACAGCAAAGACATGAGGAAAATATGACCCCAGGAGACAGAGGGGCTGTACGATCCAGAGATTTTGTCAGCACGTGACTAGAAGAACTTGACAGTGCCTGACGCCACCAATGACTGCCCTGAGAAGGAACACGCTGCTGAGTCCCTGAGATGGCAGGAGACAAATGAGTGCACATATCTAGAATTTTATTAAAAGATCAGACCTGATGATCCAGCAGACTGGAGGTTCCCCTGAAGACGTGAACCCCAGACTCTGTCAGCCCAGAGCTGAAACCAGTACCGAAGCCAACTCTTCAGACAAAAGATTAGACTGAACTGTAAGGCACAGAGTGATGCTGGTAAGGAGTGTGCTTCTTGGCTTAAATATCTCCATGAGGTTGTCTGAGCAGCCACTGTCCAGAGGTGACAGGGTGGAGGCAGCAGGAGTTGGCTGGTTAGTTACAGGGTGGAAAGTAGCAGTGTACTGTCACAAGTTTGGGAAAGCAGCTAGAACTGCATAGCAGTATGGTGTGAGGTTTTACGTGACAAATTGACTGGGATTATAGTCCTTCACTTAAAGTGCAATAAAATAGCAAACAAACAAAAAGGATGCCTGGGTCTACAGCAAGGTTGTAGCTCTACCAGTTCTTGAGACATCTAGGTCAGAGCTCTTTCCTCTGACCGGTGCTGCCAGGCTAGGAACTCTCTAATGTTCTGTGTTTTAAACTTTGCTCAGTCCGATTTCCACCCTGACTTTTTCAGTTGTAAGTACAGCTGTCTGCAGTTGGAAAGATTTCTTCCAGAGCCAGCCAGCCAGTAATTAATTGTTCACTACAGTTCCAGGGATGAGAAACGCTTACACCTCCTTAGCCTATAGCCATAGTTGGTAAAAGGACATTCCTGTCCAGTTCAAGCAAACACGTATTGAGCAAGCCCTATTGACTAGACCCTCAGGAGACGCAGTGAGGAGGAAAGCAGGGCTCCTGCCTCACAGAGCACACTGTGTAGACACTGGCCGACCACCTTCACTGCCTGTTTCATTGGAATACATCCACATCAATTTATTTACATATCGTCTATGGCTGCTCTTGTGTCACAGTGGCAGAGCTGAGTAATTGTAGCAGAATCTGTATGATCTATAAAGCCTAAAATGTTTATTATCTGTCTCTTCATAGAAAGGTTGGCAACCCTTGGTCTGTGGGTTGTCATTGCACTTTCTTGATGGTATCCCTTGAAGCAAAAATGCTTTCTTGTTGAATTTTGATTAAATTCTCTTATTTTTTTCTATTTTAGTTTCTTGTGCTTTTGGTGTCATATCTATGAAAGCATTGCCTAATTTATGACAATGCAGATTTATTCCTGTTTTCTTCTAATGGATTTTTAGTTTTAGCTCTTATGTTAGGCAGATGATTCATTTTTTTAGTTAATTTTTATATATGGTGTGAAGTAGGGGTTCAGGTTCATTCTTTTGCATGTGGTTATCAGTTATCCCAGCACCATTTGTTGAAAAGACATAAATTCTCTCCACTAAATTGTCTTTGAAGTCTTGTGGAAAATCAATTGACTGTGAGGGTTTATTTCTGGACTCTCAATTCTATTTCATTGATCCATATGTCCATCCTTATTCCAGTACCACCTTGTCTTATCTACCACAGCCTTGTAGCAGATTTTGAAATGAAGGATAGTGACCATTCCTACTTTGTTATTGTTTTGTAAGTGTTGTTTTGACTATTTTGGATCCATTCCATTTTCATACAAATTTTAAGATCATTCTAGCAATGTCTGCAAAAAAGCCAGCTGAAATTTTGACAAGCACTGTGCTGAACCTGTAGATCAAACTGTGAGAATTCCAAGATCTGTTGTCAACCTTTTACTCCTACCTTATTTGTGTGCCTTGGTCATTTAGATAACTTATATCAAGGATTCTTAGTAGTTTTTATGCATGAGGATCCCTTAACATGTAAAACATTTATCTCACAGGATAAAAATATTATTTTTTAATTAAAAGTATCCTTTTATTGCTTTAGTTGTTGTGAGCTACCGAATCAATTCTGACTGATCAAGAATGCTTTCAACTAAATGCATACTTTATTAATTCATAACAAAAAAATAAAAAACCAATCTTGTTGTCGTAGAGGCAATTTTGACTGACAGTGACTATAGCACAGTGTTGCACTGCCCGTTAGGGTTTCCAAGAAGTGGCTGGTGGATTGAACTGCCGGTTTTTTGATAAGCAGTTGTGACTCACTGCAGCTGTTAACCATTGTGCCATCAGGGCTCCAATTCATAATAGCACCTATATACAACTGAGAAATCATAAAGCATAATATGTGGAAATGTTTAATACCCTCGTTTCAGCCAATGCTTTGTATATTTGGGGAGTCATGTATTTTCTGCAAAAAATATCCACTTCTACTTTAGAAAACTCTGTTTAGCATAAAAGAAATTTTTATGTAGCATTTGTCTACATAGAATCCTTCAGTCATAGGAGAGAATAGGAAAAGTCTTAGTGAACCAAATAACAATGCCAATTAGCCCACATTCAGTGTGGTACTTGTCACGAGTTAATTTTCTTATGGGGGAAGGAAATCACATACTGAGCACTTCTCTTTTGTCTAAAGCTGATGGAACTGATTACCTCACCTGGTATTGGGAATCTTGGTCCCAAGAAGCACCAACAATTGAGCTAATTGGCAGTATGCTCCACTGAACAAATTTAGTTACAAAAAATATCTTTAATTTTTTTTCTTCAAAACTTCCAATTGCAGGTCTTTCTAAAGAAGAAAACACGCAAACAGAACCCCATGACCCCCTTCCCATCGTCCCTGCTGCCACCACCTTTCTTTCTGTTCAGAACAAAGCATAGGAATGAAAAATAGGCTTTGTTTTTTTCAGTGAAGATGTTCTATTGAAGAAAAGAATGAAACAGGTTGATTGTTACACCAATCCAAAACTTAATTCAGCTCTTTATTTCTTTTCACTTGAAGAGGTCCATCCATTTTGTCCTATTTCAGTGGAAAGACCATTGATCTTAGCACCAGAATAACTCAACTCTTGTCTCAAATTCATGTCTTGCTGGTGGAGTTTCTTTATCAGTTAGATATTGTTATTGTTGGTTGTTGTGGAGTTGATTCTGTCTCTTGGTGACTCCAGCTGCTCCATAGGATTTGCAAGGCTGTGACCTTTCACAAGTAGATTGCCAACTGTATCCTCAAAATGCCATTGGGTGTGTTGAAACTGCCAACCTTCTGACTAGTGGTTGGGTACTTAAACTTTTACACTACTAACAACTAACTTGTACGTGGAATCCTCAGATAGTGCAAACAGTTCACACACTCAGCTGCTACCAAAAAGGGGGACGGTTTGAAATGCACCCAGAAGCACCTCGGAAGACAGGCCTTGTGAATTATTTCCAAGAATTCAGCCGTGGAAAACCCTTGGAGCACTCTGACACACCTGGGCCACCGTGAGTCAGAGTCAACTCTTTTTTCACTTGAGAATCAAACACTAAGGGGAAACTTGGAAACAGTAAGGTGATTTAGTAATTATTGTTTCTCTTGTAGTACTACTTTCCTGAGTTGAGAATAATGTACTCTGTTATCTCATGAGATTAGCAGCCTCCTTGTAGATTCTGACTACAGCAGGCAGATGACTGTCCTTTTCTAGAGAGGTCAGGAGTTCCAGGTGGGCTTCCCTTTCTCTTGGAATAGGGAGGCTGTGCCACTGACTCGGAGACACCTGTGCTCAGGAGCCCTCTGGCCCCAGTAGCTGCTTTCTGATGGCAGTAGGTGAGAGGCCACCATAAAGTGAGCCCAAGAAAGGTGGGAGAGAGGAGAGAGAAGGCACATCATTTGACAGAAAAATTGACATCCCATTTATCTGCAAGTGTGTGACCTTTGATCCCCATGTCTTCTGCGTTACTTTTCACAGTGTCAGCTAACATTTCCTAGATCCTTAGCTTGGGGCAAAGTATTTGCCTTTGTGGGAAGCAATGTTTTTTTGGAAATGTCACCATTAAAAATGAAACAAAAACAAAGCTCCCTGTAATTTCCCTGTAAATTGATTTTCCCCTTGGGTGTAATTGTATTGGAACATTACTCTTGGTTTTGATTGTAGGAGAGCTCAGAAAAAAAAAAAGATGCATAAGACTGAAGGAGGACACTAAAATCAATTATAGACCAATTAACTTGAAGCATTTTCCTTGCTCTTTTTTGTTTTCTTCCTTTCTATATTGGAAAATCCCTATGCATACTGCAATTGGGTGCTTGTCAAGCTGCTACAATCTCCTGATAACTGCCTCAACTGTCACAAGTCACAGGGAGCCGCAGCAGTCAGCCACACTTGCTATGGAAGCACCGCTGAGATTTGTGGAATTTTGTGAATCTTACTGCAACAGTTCGCATTTCATCTTGTCAGATCAGCTAACTTCCTGCTATAGCTTTATGCGCTGCTTAGAGAAAATCTGCCTGGAGCAGGCTGTTTATTTTGTCTACTGAGCATCCATTGTCTTGTCTTCTGTTAACAGCACTCTGGTTTTCTTGGGAAAAATCTCACTCTCAGTGCACGTGATTTAGGTGGGACTAATCCCATGACAGCCTAAAGTGTCTGGGTGATTCAGATGGTTTGTGCTCCTCTTCTAACATAATGGTTGGCAGTTTGAACCTACCTAGCCATGCCGTGAAAGAAAGCCTGATAATCTGTTTCCAGAGTTTAAAAACAAAACAAATCTGTTGCTGTTCACTTGATTCTAACTCATATCAGCCCTTCAGGGCAAAGGAGAACTGCCCCATAGGGTTTCCAAGAAGCGGCTTGTGGATTCCAACTGCCAAGCTTTTGGTTAGCTGCCAAACTCTTAACCACAGTGCCACCAGGGACCGTATAAAGATTACAGCTAAGAAAAGCCTATGGAGCAATTATGCTCTGTAACACACGATGCTGCCATAAGCCAGAACTGATGACGATAGTTTTTTGGATTTTTCTAAGGCCTTTGATTTCAACCATGACTCCAGAAGGAGGCATACACCTCAGGCTTGGCCAACCAGATTATTGCATTCCTTTGTCTCAGTGACTGGTTTAGAATGGATGTATGACCCTGTTCAGGCCAAGCTTAGCCAGAGACTTGATTTGAGGACTTCCATTGCAAGTGCTGGAAAGAGGTATGCTTGCTTCCACTGGGGTCAGTGGTGCAGGCAGCCCCTTTAGGATCGCAAGAGAAGTACTGGCCATCAGTGGAGAAACACAAAGGAAAGAAAACAAACGATGAAAGGCAAGGAAAAGGAGGAGAAGAGAAGGGAAGACAGAGACAGACGTGTTTTATTAGCCAATAAATCCTTCTCTCTCTCTCTCTCTTTTTTTCTTTTTGCTTAAATAAGTATAAGCTAAATTTCTGTCAGTTGCAGCTAAGAGTATTGACTATATATTGGGAGAGTGATCTGCTATGGCATTTTTGCCAGCCATGCCAAGCACACAAGGCCCTGACTGTTCTTTTCCTTAGACATTTCTCAGGATTGTGTTTGCACAGAGCAACCATAGGGATAATGTAATCCGTCTCACCAGATGAAGAGCAGTCCCGTTTCCACTTGCTATAAAAGTAGTGAAGCTCCCAATCTTATTGTTTCTTTTCTGCGGCACAATCCTGTGTCAGCAGGCATTCTTTTAGGCTGACCTGCACTGCCCTGTGGGACTCAGGGGCCTGGAGAAGCTGAAACAGACCAATCCCATGCTCGTGCTTGTTACTGGGCCAGGACTACTAAATGCCTTTGTCTCTGACCCTGGATTCTCACGTCTTTTGCCAATATCCATGAAACAGTAACGGGATAGCTTACAAGCTTGAAAAGTAGAGTAAAATCCTAGACCTTTAACACTTTTTGACATTATATAGCTCCTTTGGGCTTTTCCAGACTTTTGAATGTTGCATGTAAACTTGATCAAGGCCATATGCTTGATAGAAGACAGATTTGATCCTGACTCTGTCACTGTCTATGTGACTGAGCTAGTTACTTAACTCCTCTGACTCTCCCTGGTTCCTCCTCTGTGGAGTGGGGACAAAACTGCCAGCTACATAGACTTTTCCTGATGACTGAATAAGAAAATATTTCTAATACACTTGGCATTCAATCTAGCAATGAATACCTTAAGGTTTAGCTATTATTAGCTACTTAGTAGTAGCATTAGCATATTATGCTATAATTTAAATATTTTTTTCATGACAAAAGTAAAATAAGTTCATTCTTAAAATGCAGAAAGTGATACTAGAAAATTAAGAAAAAAATTTTTACATTGTAACCTATCACAAACATTGTTATCATTTGGGTCTGTATTTATCCAGAATTTTATTTTACTGGGGTGTGCAAGTATATACATACATTCTCTTAAGCAACGTATATGTTTGAGGAAAGGGATGAGTCATGTTTTGAATTGTGTCCCCCCAAAAATATGTGTAGCCACGTGACTGGGATATGATTCGCATTATCTTGGGACTCTCCTCCATTGTGTGGTTTCGCCAAACTGTATGGTAAAGGATTAGGGTGGGGATGTAGATTCCCGCATAGAATTACCTCCCTGCCCTGCTGTAGGGGGAGTTTCCCCGGAGTATGGCTTGCCCCACCCTTGATGCTTTCAGCTTGCAAGAGATAAAGGGGAAAGAGAAACAAAGGACAATTGGGAGCCTCCCACCACCAAGAAATGTGCACTGGGAGAAGAGCGCATCTTTGAGACCTGAGGTTCCTGCTCTGGGACTCTCGCTGGACAAGGACTGATGCAATACCGGACTTTCCTCCAGAGCCAACAAGGGGAAAGCCTTCCCCTGGAGCAGTCACCCTGAATATGGACTTGCAACCTACCAGACTGTGTAAGAATAAACCTTCCTTTGTTAAAGCCATCCACTCTGTGGTATTTCTGTTAGAGCAGCCTAGCTGACTAAAACAGGATGTGTGGATATGTGTTTTAAATTAATGCAGGATCATAATATATATCCTATTTGGTAATTTTTTTCCTTAGTGTATCATGATCATCTGCCTATTTTATGTTTTTTTATTCTATAGCTTCCCTTGAGAAATTAGCATGAAACATTTAAGAAGTGGCATGATGGTTAAGAGAACAAATGCTAACCAAAAGGATGGCAGGTTGAATCTACCAGCTGCTCCTTGGAAACCACAGGGGGCAGTTCTGCCCCATCCTCTAGGGTTGCTATGAGATGGTATTCACTCAATGGTAACAGGTCCTTTTTTAAAGTTAAAATGTATGTCATGGATTGAATTGTGTTCCCCCCAAAATATCTGTCAACTAGGTCGTGATTATCAGTATTGTATGATTGTCTATCACTTTGTCATCAGATGCAACTTTTTCTATGTGTTGTAAATCATCTCTCTGTGATACTGATGAAGTGAGATTAATCACAATTATTTAATGAGGCAAAGCTCAATGTGTAAGGTTAAAATCAGAAAAGGTTTGCATCAAAGTTCTATGCTTTTATTATACTTATTCAATCTGTATGCTGAGCAAATAATCTGAGAAGCTGGACTACAGTATGTGTAGATGGTATAATCTTGCTTGTCAAAAGTGAAGTTGACTTGAAGCACTTAAGTGACGAAGATCAAAGACTACTTTCAGTATGGACTATACCTTCATATAAAGAAAACAAAAAGTCTCACAACTAGACAAATAAAGAAAATCATGATTAATAGGAAACAGATGGAGGTTGTCAAAGATTTCATTTTACTTGAATACACAATCAAAATCCATGGAAGCAGTGGTTAAGAAATCAAATGGCATATTGTACTGGGCAACTATGCTGCAAAAGGCCTCTTTAAAGTGTTAAAATGTAACAACGTCACTTTGAGGACTAAAGTGCACCTGACCCAGGCCATGGTATTTCCAGGTACCTCATCTGCTTGTGAAAGCTGGGCAATGAATAAAGATGACTGGACAAGAATTGATGGCTTTGAATTATGGTGTCTGCAAAGAATACTGAATATATTGTGGACTGTCAAAAGAATGAACAAATCTGTCTTAGAAGAAATACAGCCAGAACGCTGCTTAGAAGTAAGGATGGTGAGACTTCATCTCCCATGCTTTGGACATATGTATTATTAGGAGGGACCACTTCCTAGAGAAGAGCATCATGTTTGTTGAAACAGAGGATCAGTGAAAGAGAAGAATACCCTCAGATGAGATAGACTGACGCAGTGGCTTCAGCAACGGGCTCAAACAGCAACGATTGTGAAGATGGCCGTGGAATGGGCAGTGTTTAGTTCTGCCATACATAGCATTGTTGTAAGCCAAACCCAACTCGACGGTGTCTAACAACAACATATGTACAGTGTAAATATAGTATAAGAAACCCCACTACCATCATGTCATTTCCAAGTCATAGTGACCTCATACGGTTTCCAAATCTCTGTAAATCTCTGTGGGAGGCAGATTGCCACATCTTTATCCTTCAAAGTCACTGGTAGTTTTCAACCACCAGCCTTTGGGTTAGTAGTCCATCCTTTTATTCACTGTGCCAGCAGGGCTCCATACAGTATAAGAGTTAGTCAAATGAGAAGAGAGGTGGAGACAGGAGACCAAGAGCAGGAAGAAGAGGAACGAGAAAGAAGTTGGTGGATGCCGGAACTGTGAGGAGAGGCAGAGGGATTTGTCCTGAGTGAGGGACTATGGGGAGACATATTGGAGAAGAGAATTCTGTGAAGATTTACAGACTGTTCAAGTGGAAAATTTACATAGATAGCTTTATACTGGAATCTCCTTCATCCAAAGATAGCTTTACTCTTCAGCGCTTTTGGAGTTGGCTTCTTTTTCTTTTGTTGTGTTTCACACTGCTAAAAAATGGGTGAGGCACTAGAAGCCAAGCCTTTCTCAAGTAATAGTAGTATTAACAGTAATAGTAAGAATTAGTAGTAGTAATAACAACAGCAAAATAATTATAAAATAATGAAGAATTTAAAATGTGCCAGAAATTGACAGTGCACATTCCATACATTATCTCATTTAATTTCTATGTCAGCTGTGTGGTGCTGGTGGTGGTATTATTCCTGTTTTACAGATGAGAAAAACTGAGGCGCAAAGAGATTAAGTATACATATTAAAGTTTACACAGTTAGTGACAGCACTGAAGTTTAAGCTCAATTTTTTTTTGCCCTTGAAGACTGTGCTTTTAACCACTTCTCTATACAGTTTCCTAATAAATGAGGACATTGTTAGAAAAGTTTAGTAGCATGAATACACACACTCACATATTACACCTAACCTTGGGTGTTAGCTGTGAACAGGAATTTATAGGCCATTTGTCAGGTGAAGCTGAGATAAGAACATGGAATACGTGTCATAATATTGTTCATCTAAGAAAAATCTCAAGACATTAAGACAATAGCACAATAACCACTGGGGAATTATTAGGAAGAAAGATGCCAGCAAACTGACAGCCAACCAGGTGTTTTTGCCATTCCTATTAGGCCTGTGGGAATTCCCAGAATGTGAGGCTGAGGAGGAAATCATATAAATAGTTTGCTTACTCCTCCAACTTGCAAAAGTATTTTCAAAACTCCAAGCAGATAACTCAGTGTTCGGCAGCTCTTGGACTCTTTGTGATAGTTTAGAGATAGTGCCTTAACTCAAATTACCCCTGTGCTACAATGAGCTAAGCTGCTTCAGCTCATCCCAGGCAGAGAGTCAGAATTTCTGCTGGAAGACTAGTTCTTTCCTCTTTTCCCTTATGTTCCAACAAGGTTGAGTCCAGTGAGTTTGTGAGAACAATTCAAGGCTTATTTTCTCAAGCTTATTTTCCACAGGGAGTTGAAGTAGTGTCAGTGCCTTTATTACCACAGAGGGAAAAAGCTTATCTGTATTTTGTTCCTCGTATCAAACTCTGATTTGCTTGCATAGCAAAGTTCCTAGTCAATTACTTGTATCTCTACTAACACCAACACTTTTCAACTGTGATATAAAAAGAAATTGTATTCTAGGCCTCTGCTGTGAAATATTGTTGTTACTGGCCTGTGTGCCTATTGAGCCCTTGAAATGTGACCAGTCTGAATTGAGATTCCCTGGCAGTGCAATGTACATATCATATTTTGACAATTTAGTATGAGAAAGGAATAGGTCTCATACAATTCACACTGGTTATATACTGAAATGAAAATACCGACAGCTCTTTGCATGGTTGCCTTAGAAAAAAAAAAAAAAAACTGCCATCAAGTCATGCCCAACTCATCAGGACCCTAGAGGTCTGAGTAGAACTGCCTCATAGAGTTTAAAAGGAACACCTGTCAGATTTTTACTGCCGACCTTTTGGTTAGCAGACATAGCACTTAAGGCACTGTGCCACCAGGGTTTCCATAGGATCATAAACATTGCTGTGCAAACTGAAGCTGGGCAAAGTAATCTTAAGAATCAATGGAGATAAATTACAGTTGTTCTGTGGCCTTAAAAAACACTTGTTAGAACATTAAAAAACCTTAAACTGTCATTTATACATATATAAACCAAAACCTGTTGTCACTGAGCCAATTCTGTGAGTATATACATATATATATATAAAACCAAAAAACAAAAAGAACAATCCCAGTGCTGTTGAGTCAATTCTGACTCATAGCAACCCTATAGGATAAAGTAGAACCACTCCATAGTGTTTCCAAGGAGTTCCTGGCAAATTCAAACTGTGAAACTTTTGGTTAGCAGATGTAGCACTTAGCCATTAGTCCACCAGTGTTTCCTATACACATTTATAGAGGTGTGAAAAAAATGTAGTAAAACTAGTAGTGTACTGTAAGACATTAGAAACTTTGGGAATTAAAGTGTTTTATTTTTTTGTAACATACTTATTGAGAGTTGTTTCTGGGGGAGGCCAAGATGGTGGACTAGTCACATTTCTCCTTGTTTCTCTCTGAGAACTAAGGCATAGATAAGCAATTGAACAGAGCAGCATGGACATTCTGGGAGCCCCAAGATCAGGTGTAGTGTTGTGAGACCAGATTGGGCAACAGGAAGGGGAAAGCTACCTTTGTCAGAAGCAAGATGGCAGTGCAAAAAGTCCTGCTTCTGCTGGTACAGCAGCTGAGAGGCTTACAGTGCAGACACCATCTTTGTTAACTGGGACTCTAGGACTGGGTTTGGCAAGCCTGGGAGCCTGGCAGAGGCTGGCTGCCAGGTTGAGTTGCAGTGCCTGACTAAACAGTGTCTCTTGCAGCACAGAGTCTGTGCTTAGACACAGCAGATGCTGGGTTCTGAGTGCCACTCCCCCATCTCTTCTCTGAGGTGCACCATAGATACTGCTGACTCTGCACAGGAGAGGTAGCTCAGGAAAGACACCATCTTAGTCAGCTGAGAGGTAGAGTCAGCCATGCTTGAGGGTCCAACTGAGACTGTCTTCCATGCTAAGAAAAAGTACCTGACTGGGCAGTGCTTCTCCCATCAAAAAAGCTGTTTTTAAGACAATCATGCCCAAAGAACTGAGCAGCTGAATGTGATGGTACACTTACCCCTCACTTCTTTGATCCACATTATAGTGTCTGAGGACACATTCCCTGAGAGACTCCACAAGTAGGTGGCCATTCTTGTCAGCTAGGAGGAGTGGCCTGCTACACCTGAAGGCCTGGCTGGTACCAGCTGCAGCTGGACAGCACTACTGTCAGGAGAAAAGCAGTTCTCAAGATGATCACATTTAGAGAACACAGCAGCAGCTGGTGGCCAAGTGCAGCAGTATCAATTCCTCCTTCCTTCACTGAGCCACTCCATAGTGTCTGCTAACGGGCTCTCGAGAGACTCCAAAAGTAGGGTGCCAAGTTTGTCAGCCAGGAGGTGGGGTCTGCCACTGCTGAGAGCCCGGCTGCTAATGGCTATCACTGAACCATTGAGCTTCTCTTTCAACAGAAAAGCAGTTTTTAAGATAAACACATCTAGAGAATGCAGCAGTGGCTGGAGGCTGAATGTGGTGGCACCCTTCTCTCCTCTCTTCTTTGAGCTATGCCATAGTGCCAACTGGCATGACCCTGGAAAGTCAGCACAAGTAGGTAGTCATTTATAGCAGCCAAGAGGCAGGGCCTGCCACGCCTGAGGGCCCAGCTGGGGCCAGCCACCAAGCTGAGCAGCACCATGGGGCTGGACAGTGGGCTGGACAGCATCTTTCTCACCAGAGAAGGTATACATAAGTCAGCTGCACCTAGAGAATACAGCAGTGGCTGGAAGCCAAGTGTAGCAGGGCCTTTACTCACTCCCTTCTTAGAGCTATGCCACAGCTCCAGTTGGTGCAACACTGGAGAAGCTGAACAGCTTTTGGATGGCATGAAGACAACAATCACTATCTAATCATTTAAAGAAGCAGAAAACCATAGTGCCAAAAAAACCTCCCAAAACAAAGAATCAAAAACTTCCCAGATGAAGAAGCCTTCCTGAAGTTATTGGAGGCAGAATAAAAAAGAATTATATACAGACCCCTTCTAGAGATTCAACAAAGTGCAACAGAACAAAATGAAAAATTAAGCAAGCTATCTGAACTGCTAGAACATCAATGATCTGAAATACAGCAGATCAGTAACAAAATTAGAGTTAGACCATTCAACTCAAAGCCAAAAGAGCAGAACTGAGGAAATGGAATACAGAATTAGCAAGACTGAAGGTAAAACAACTGACACCAGCATTCATGAGGAGAAATAAAAGAATCAAGAAAAATGAAGAAGTATTAAGAAGCATGTGGGATTCTGTAAAGAGAAATAATTATGAGTAACTGAAATTCCTGAACAAGGAGGGATAGCGGAAAATACAGACAGAATTGTTGAAGAGTTGCTGACAGAAAACTTCCCTGACATCATGAAAGAAGAGAACATAGTTATTTAAGATGCTTATTGAACATCACCAAAAACCAGATCCCAAAAGAAAGACACCAAGACATATTATAACCACGCTTAATAAAACGAAATATCAGGAGAGGCTCTTAAAGGCAACTAGGCTTAAATCAAAACTAACATACAAAAGGAATCCTTGTAGGCTGTCCTCTGACTTCTCAGCAGAAACCATGTTGGCAAGAACACAGTGGGATGACACATAACAAAGCCTTGAAGGATGGAAATTTCCAACCAAGAAGTACGTATCCTGCAAAATTGTCTCTCAACTGTCACAGTAAAATTACAACATTTTCAGGTAAACAGAAGCTTAGAGACTTTTCAAAAACCAAACCAAAAATTACAAGATATATTGAAAGAAGCTCTTTGATTAGAAAATCAATAATTTCAGATGTATAGTCAGGATGCAATGCAGGACACAGCATTGAGAGTTTTAGGGAAGTCACAAAGCTCAATTGAAGCTAAAATATTAAAATTAGGGAAACAGAAATCTTAACATGTAAACTATGACATCATCTAATCACACTATAAAGAGGGATACACTACAGTATCTGTAGCCTTTTCAAATGGAGAAGAAGATAAGGAGATATAAAGAAGTTAAAGACTGGTTTAAACTTAGAACTTTCAGGGGGAACAAAATGGTAGCCTCAGAGCAAACTAATAATACTACATGTCAAAACAAGAAACATAATACAGGAATTTCAACAGATGCAAAAACAACATTGAAAAGGATGAAAAGAAAACTCATGAAGAAAAACAAGGCAGAACAGAATACTAAGTGGAACAAAGAAAATACCAGCAACACAAAAATAAAGACATCAAAATTACAGCACTAGACACAAACCTATCAATAATTACACTGAATGTAAATGGATTGAATGCTCCAATAAAGAGACAGAGAGTACCAGGTGGGATCAAAAAACATGATCCATCTATATGCTGCTTACAAGAAACATATTTTAGACTCAAAGTTATGAGCACACTGAAAATCTAAAGATAGGAAAATACATACCAAACTAACAATATACAAAGAAGTTCAGGAGTGGTGATAATAATCTCAGATAAAATAGATTTTAATGTAAAATCGACTGTCATTGGCAACGATGGTCACTATTTATTGCTTAAAGTTTCAATTATGCACCCACTACCAGAGCATCTAAATACATTGAACAAATGCTGACAACATTGAAAAATGAGACAGATCATTCCACAGTAGGAGTCTTCAGCATTTCATTTTCAGTAATGAACAGATTATCCACAAAAATTCTCAATAAAAATACAGAATATTTGATTGCGACAATTGACCAACTAGACTTCACTGACACATATAGAACTTTTTACCCAATAACAGAGAGGACACCTTCTTTACCAACGCATATGGGACATTCTCCAGAATAGACCGTGTATTAAGCCATAAAGCACGTCTCAACAAAATCCAAACCACTGAATTATTGCAAAGCATCTTCTCAGACCATAAAGCCATAAAAGCTGAAGTCAATAGCAGAGAAAATATGGGTAGAAATTCAAACTCATGAAAACTGAACAACAACTTGCTCAAAAAATTCATGGATTATAGAAGAAATGAAAGATGCAATAAAGAAACTTATGGAATCAAATGAGAATGAAAAGACATCTTACCAGAACCTATGGGATACAGCAGAAGCAGTACTCAGAGGTCAATTTATCCATTTAAATGTACATATCCAGAACGAAGAGCCCAAACCAAAGAATTAACCCTACAACCTGAATAAATATAAAGAGAACAACAAAAGAACCCCCCAGGCACCAGAAGAAAACAGATAATACAGATTAGAACAAAACTAAATGAATTAGAGAATAGCTAGTCAAGCCAACGATAGAAAAACAACTAAAAGAATTAACAAAACCAAAAGCTGTTTTATTCCCAAAGATCAACCAAATTGACAAACCATTGGCTAAACTCACAAAAGAAGAACAGGAGAGGAAACAAATAACCTGAATAAGAAATGAGATGGGAGACATCACCACAGACCCAATTGAAATTAAAAGTATCACAACAAAACTACTATGAAAAATTGTAACGGATTTGAAAACCTAGCAGAAATGGATGAATTTCTCGATTTGTATCACCTACCAAAATTATCACAAGGAGAAGTAGAACAACTTAATAAACCCATCACAAAACAAGAGGTTGAAAAAGTAATCACAAAGCTACCAACCAAAAAAAGTCCTGGCCCAGATGGCTTCACTGGAGAGAATTCTATCAAACTTTTAGGAGGAGTTAATGCCAATACTACTGAGGCTATTTCACAGCATAGAAGAGGATGGAATATTCCCAAATTCATTCCCAAATTTATCAGCATAACCCTAATACCTAAGCCAGGGAAAGATACCAAAAAAAAAAAAAAAAAAAAAGAAGAAGAAGAAGAAGAAAGAAAATTACAGACCCTTGTCACTCGTAACTATAGATGTAAAAATCTTCACAAAATTCTAGCCAATAGAATTCAACAACATATAAAAAAAATAATTCATCATGACCAAGTTAAATTCACACCAGTGATGAAAGACTGGTTCAACATCATGAAAACGATGTCATCAACCACATAAACAACACAAAGGATAAAAATTACTTGATTTTCTCAACTGATACAGAAAAGGCATTTAACAAAGTCCAGCACCCACTCACATTAAAAACTCTCAGCAAAAAGGAAGGTAAGAGAAATTCATCAGTGCAATAAGTGGTATCTATACAAAGCCAACTGCCAACATCATCCTGAGTGGAAAAAGACTGAAAGAATTCCCCCTGAGAACAGGAACTAGACAAGGATGTCCACTGTCTCCACTTCTATTCATTGTACTAGAGGTTCTGGCCAAAGCAGTCAGATAAGACAAAGAAATGAAGGGCATCCTTATCAGTAAAGAAGAAGTAAAAATCTCCCTATTTGCAGATGATATGATCGTATACACAGAGGACCCTGAAGAACCCATAAATACACTACTGGAACTAATAGAAGAGTTCAGCAAAGTATCAGGACGTAAGATAAACATAAATAAATCAGTAGAATTCCTTTACACCAACAAAGAGATGATCGAAGAGGAAATCACCATATCACTACCATTTGCTATAGCCCCCAAGAAGATAAAGTACCTAGGGATAAATCCTACCAGAGAAGTAACACATCTATACAGGGAAAATGACAGGACCCTCCTGCAAGAAACCAAAAGAGACTTCAATAAGTGCTCATGGGTAGGAAGACTTAATATTGTGAAAATGTCTATTTTACCCAAAGTGATCTATATATACAATGTAATCCTGACACAAATTCCAGTGTCAGTTTTAAATGAGGTGGAGAAACAAATCACCAAATTTTTTTGGAAATGGAAGAAACCCTTTATAAGTAAAGCACTACTGAGGAAGAGGAACACAGTGGACGGGGGTTGGGAGATCTTTCACTACGCAATTTTAGAACCTCCCATATTACCATGGTAGTCAAAACAGCCTGGTACTGGTAGAAAACCATATAGACATACAGACATATAGACCAATGGAACAGAATAAAGAATCCAGAAATACCACCAACGAGCAGTTGATATTTGACAAAGGCCCAAAAGTTGTAAACCAGGGCAAAAACAGTCTAACAAATGGTTTTGGCAAAATTGGATATCCATCTTCAGAAAAATGAAACAAGATCCATATCTCACACCTTACAGAAAAACTAACTCAAAATGGATCAAAGATCTAAATATCAGAACTAAAATGATAAAGATCATGCAAGAAAAAATAGGGACAGCAATGGAAGTTCTAATATGTGGCTAAGAATACAAAATCTGAGCAACAATGCACTAGCAACAGACGAGAAAGCAGATGACTGGGAACTGCTAAAAATTCAAACATCTACACTTATCCAAAGACTTTACCAAGAGAGTTAAAAGACTACTTACTGAGTGGGAAAAAATATTTGGCAACTACCTATGGGATTAATGTCTGATTTCCATACTCTACAAGGTACTGAAAAATATCAAGAAGAACAAATGTAAACAACTCAATAAAATAACGGGCAAAAGAGATGGACATTCATTTCACCAAAGACGGCATTCAGGCAACCAAAAGGCATATGAGGAAAAGCTCGCAATCATTAGCTATTAGAGAAATCCAAATGAAAACTATAATGAGACACCATCTCACCCAGTGAGGTTGGCAATAATCCATAAAACACAAAACAACTACTGGAGAGGATGTGGAGAGACTGGAACTTTCCTAAACTGCTGATGGGAATGCAAAATGGTACAGCCTCTCTGGAAAGCATTTTGGCACTTTTTCTTAAAAAGCTAGAAATAGAAATACCATATGATCCAGCAGTCCCATTGCTTGGAATATATCCTACCGAAATAAAGGCAGTCAAACGAACAGATACGTACATAGGAATGTTTAGTGCAGCACTGTCCACAATAGCAAAAAGATGGAACCAACCCAGGTGTCTATCAACAGCTGAACGAATGAACAAACTATGAAATGTACACACAGTGCTCTTCCACCAGGGCTCCAGTGTATTATAGAGATTGAAAATTTAAGCACGTTCCTGGAGAACCAATGTTAGTAAACTAAACTGAAATTCCTAGCCATAGGAACTGCGCAACACAAAGTAGGCAGTATCTGGATAATGAGTTAAACAAGTATGCTATTAAAATTAATTGTACTGTCATTCATTCCTGCAAAAGATGAAAAATTGTACAGCTACTAGTACTGGAAGACAGTCTGGCAGTTTCTGACAAAGCTAAACATAGCCTTACAATGTGGAGCCAGTAACAGCCCTCCATCAGATTTACACAAATAGGTTGAAAACCAATGTCCACACAAAAATCTGAACATGAAAGTCTGTTGCAGCTTTGTTCATAATTGTCAAAATTTGGACACAACCAAGGTGTCTTTTAATAGGTAAATGGATAAACAAACTGTGATACATCCATACAGTGTAATATCATTCAATGACAAAAAGAGATGATCTATAAAGCAACAAACTTAATGCGGAAAACCTTGAATACATATTGCTGAATTAAAGAAGCCAGTCTGAAAGCTTCATACTCCAATTAAGTGAACTCATGGAAAAGGTAAAGCTACAGAGATGGTAAAAAACATCATTGGCTATCAGGGATTTTAAGGGATGAGAAGGAGGAGTGGATAGGTAGAGAATTTGGAGGGCAGTGAAACTATTCTGTATGTTACTATAATGGGGAATGCAGGACATCGCTAAAAGCCATAGGACTGTACAACACTAATGGTGAGTCCTAGTGTAAACCAGGGACTTAGGTTAATAGTGACATGTCAGTATTGGTTCATCAGTTATAACAAATGTACTTGACTAATGCAAGATGCTATTAATAGGGGTAAATGTGCATGGCGGGTGGGGGTAGGAAAAGCGGATATATAGGAACTGCTTGTATTTTCTTCTCAATTTTTCTGTAAACCTGAAGCTATTCTAAAAAAAGCCTATTAATTAAAAATCAATTACACTTGTGTATATACACTTTTTATTAAATGTAGCTATTAGAAATCACATATGTGGCTTACGCTATATTCCTATTGGACAATGCTGCTCTACACCATTGCTGTCCAGGTGATTCCAACCCATAGCTACACTACAGGACAGAGCATAAGCGCCCTAGGGGATTTTCAAGGTAAGTCTTTATGGACGCAGACTGTCATACCTTTCTCTAAGGAACAACTGGTGGGTGAACAGCTCAGCACTGAACTTTGTCATCAGAGCTCCTGTCTATACCACTATTCCACCATGGTTTCAAGAAAGAAAGAAGGAAGGAAGGGAGGGAGGGAGGAAAATGGGAGGGGGAAAAGAGAGCGAGAGAAAGAAAGGAAAAAGAAAGTGGAAGAAGAAAGGCAAAAAGAAAGGAAGGAAGGAAAGAAGGAAAGACAGACAAACCCTAGTGACATCATAGTTGTTAAGTGCTGTGGCTGCTAACCAAAAGGTCAATGATTTGAATCCGTCAGGTACTCCTTGGAAACTCTATGAGGCAGTTCTACTCAGTCCCATAAGGTCACTATGAATTGAAATCGACCCCATGGCAATGGGTTTTAAGAAAAATTTTAGAAGGAAAATATGTACATACAGTTGGGAAAGATTCAAACATTGTCACAGTTTTGAAATAACAAAGGCAGTTACAAACAAAGGAGTAGATTCAAATCTATAACAAATTGAACATGATTGTATGGTAAAAAATAGCAAAATTAAACTAGAAAGATAATAGATTACAAAATTTTTGTATAAATGTGTAGGCCAAGGGCTAGCTACTGATATTCAAATTTATTTTAAACATATCAAGCTCACAGTAAACTACAAAACAGATAAATAATTTATATGAGACAAAATTGAAACAGTAAATGAACACCTAGAAAAGCATTCATCTTGTCTAGCTATCAAAAACATGAAAATTACTGTCATCTTTGAGTTACAATTTAGTACCCTCTGAACCCCTGGTAGCCTAGTGATGAAGCACTATGGCTACTAATTCCGAGTTCAAATCCACCAGGTGCTCCTTGGAAGCTCTATGGGGCAGTTCTGCTCTGTCCTCTAGGATTGCTGTGAGTCAGAATCTACTCAACAGCAACAGGTTTGGTTATTATTAACAATTACAATGCTCAACACTGTGGGGAATTTGGTGATTTCATCCACTCATAACTGATACAATTAGATGTATTATTTTTAGTAAACCTTATTATGTAAGTAGAATCATGTAGATATTTATCCTTTAGCTTAGTAATAACCTCTCCTGAGAATTTGCTCTGAGAAATTATTCCACAGAAATAATAGTTATATGTATAGTAAGACGTACATTGCATCACAATAGCAAAAATGTGGAGAGGTCCCTAAATGTCTAATATAAAACATTGCACCGAACAAGGCCAGAAGACACACCCTTTCACATGCTCATAGAACATTTACTAGGATTAACTGTATGCTTTGTCATTAAGCAAGCAGCAATAAATTTCAGAGCTGAAATAATTCAGAGTTCTCTGAGCATTGTGGAATTACTCTAGAAATCCATAACAGAAACTAAGTAGAAAATTAAGTAACAACATTTGGAGTAATTCATGAATCAAAGAAGAAGGCACAATGGGGTTAGAAAATATTTTTACTAATTAATAGTAAGGATATGACATATCAAAACTTGTGGAAGACAGCCAAATAGTACTCAAGGAAGTAACTGACAACTTAGAATTCTAGAGTCATCAAAAATGTCTTTCCTTCACTCTATCATGTTAAATAAAAATTTAAAAAAAAAGTCTTTCCTATGTAAAGGTAAAATAAATATATCTTCAGATAAGAAAAACTAAGGAAATTAGTGTAGTACCTGGAGGAAAATTTATATCCTTAAATATATACACTAGAAAAAAATAAAAAGGCTTTATGTCAATGATTTAAGTGTCCATCTCAAGAAAAACAACTCAAAAGAAAGCAGAAGGAAATACTAAAAATAAAAATAAAGAAGATACAGAAGACAAAATGTGATGAAATACATCAACAAAACAAAAATGAAATTGTTTTTCTGAAAAAATAGGTCAAACTGATAAAATTCTGACAAAACTAATGGAAAGAGAGAGACATAGAGAAAACAAACTGCCAGTGTTAATAATGAAAAGGGAGACATCAATATAGCACCTATAGACATTTCAAAGAAAAGAAGATATTATAAATAACTTTATGACAATTTAGATGAAATACATTCCTTCAAAAAATATGACTTTCCAAAACTGACACAATAAGAAATAGAAATCAGAATATCATGTATCTATTAAATAAACTGAGTGTTTTCTTATGAGTATCCCCATAAAGTATATTCCTGGACCAGATATGTATTTCTGGTGAATTCTAGCAAACATTAGTAAGTTAATAAGTCTAGTTTTATATGCCCTCTTCTAAAAAGCAGAAAAAGAATGTCAGTGTAACCTTGATAGCCATCCTATTTTTTTGGTTTTTGGGTAAAACTGGAGTAGTTAAGGCAAGTATAGCCAGCCAGCAAAGGAAATTACAGATCAACGTGTAGCATGGTCGTAAATGTAAAAGTTCTAAATAAAATATGAGAAAATGAAGTTCAGTGATATATAAAATGAATAACACATCACAACCAAGTGAAGTTTCTCTTAGCAATGCTAATGATGGGTTACCATCATTAATACAATTTACCACATTCATAGAAAAATGGACATAAATAATATTATCTTGCTAAAGAAAACAAACTTCTGGTGAAACATAATACTGAATTATAAAAATTCTTAGCAAATCAGGAAAGGAAGTAATTTAATAATGAATTGTTGTGAACTTTTTCAGAGTGGGATACAAAAATGTTATCACCACTTTTATTGAAAGAATTCTAACCAACACAAGAAAGGAAATGTAGAGGAAAAGTTACAACATTTGGAAAGAATGAAATAAAACTGTTATTATTCAGAGACAGGTTGACTGTTTTCACAGGAGACAAACTAGAACTAATAAGGGAATTTATGCAGGATTATGGATACAAGGTTGTTGTGTAAAATCAATGGTATTTACTATATACCAGCAACTAAAAATTGCAAATGAAATTAAAGTTTTAAAAGTCTGATTTACACTAGCAAAAAAAAATTCAAGCCCACCGATGTATCTAATGATAAATCTTTAACACCTCTACACTGAAAACCATAAAACTTTGCCAAAAGAGGCTTAAAAATTTTAAATCAATAGAAATTTTTTTTCCTTTCCATGCTCATGGGGTGGAAGAATTAAAATTTTCAAGATTTAAATCTCTCCAAGCTGATTTTTAAGGTGAAACATAGTTCCAATAAAAATTCCAGGTTTCCATCAAGACATATCATGAAGCTAACAAAATTACAACAGACTGAAATTTGCTTCAGGATAGACCAATGAAATCAAACAGAGTCCCACACTACACAGTTACTTGGCATTTGACAAGACACTACTGTATAATGTAGACAGCATAACTCCTTCAGTAAATAGTGCTGTCATTTGGATGCCCAGGTGGTAAAAAATGAACCTTTGTCCCTAAAGAAGAACAAAACAAAACAAAACATTGCTTTCAAGCTGATTCCAACTCATAGTGACCCTATAGGACAGAGTAGAACTGCCCTATTGGGATTTTGAGCAGTGGCTGGTAGATTTGAATTGCTGACCTTTTGGTTAGCTGCCAAATGCTTAACGACTGCACCACCAGGCCTCCCAAATGGCTAATAAACATATTAAAGTTGTTTAAACACACCAATCATCAGTGAATGCACATTAAAATCATGATGTGACATTCACTGGAAAAACTGAAGTGAACAGACAGTATCAATTGCTGGCAATGGTGTGGATCAACTACAACTGTCATTACTGCTGTCAAGGTGTAAAGGGTACAATTGTGTTGGAAAAACATTTGTCAATCACATGCATAGCCTCTGAGCCCATACTTCCACTCTGTTAAACACCTGTCAGAAATGTATACACTCCAAAACATGCAAGAACAGGTATAGTCTTATTTGAAATAGCTCCAGATCAAATAACACGTATTCATCAACAGCATAACAGGTAAATAAATTTTTGTATATCAGTACTGCAAATAGTGGTGTTCTTGTTGTTAGGTGCCTTTGAGTTAGTTCTGACTCATAGCGAACCTAGGCACAACAGAACAAAACACTGCCCTGTCCTATGCCACCTCACAATCATTGCTATGTTGGAATCCATTGTTTCAGCCACCGTGTTATTCCATCTTGTTAAGATTTTTCCTTGTTTTCACTGACCTGCTTTATGAAGCATGATGTCTTTCTTCACTTTCTTCAGGTACTGGTCCCTCCTGCTAGCCTGTCCAAAGTATGTGAGACGTAGTCTAGCCATCCCTGCTGCTAAGGAGCATTCTGGCTGTACTTCTTCCAAGACAGATTTGTTTATTCTTTTGGCAGTCTGCAGTATTCACTATTCTTTGCCAATACTGCATTCAAAGGTGTCAATTCTTTTTGTTTTCTTTGTTCATTGTCCAGCTTTCACATGAAAACACCACGGCTTGGGTCAAGCGCACCTTAGTCTTCAAGATGACATCTTTGCTTTTCAACACTTTAAAGGAACGTTTTACAGCAGATTTGTCCAGTGCAACATATCATTTGATTTCTTGACTGTTAGTTCCATGCGTGTTGATTGTGAACCTAAGTAGAATGAAATCTTTGACAACTTCAATAGTTTTCTCACTTGTCACAGAGTTGCTTACAGGTCCATTTGTGAGAATTTTTGTTTGCTTTATATTGAAGAGGACCTGGTGGTTCACTTCTAACAAAACTGGTCAGTAAAAACCTTAGGGATGGCAGTGGGACATCACCTGCTATAGCGCCAGAAAATGAGGCCCTCAGGTTGGACAACACTCAAAATACAGCAGTGGAAGCACTGCCTCCTTAAAACAGAGTTTCCCTTAATGACGTGGATGTAGTTAAGCTTTCAGTAATTTCACTGGCTAATGTGGCATCATTCAAAATAAGCTGAAACAGTAAATGCTGCAGAGCAATGAAAACAGTAAACCAGAACTACATGCAGCAAAGGTGACTTTCCAGGTATAGCAGACGTAGTGCTGAGTGAAACAAGCCTAACATATTGTCTGATTCCATTTTGGAAAAGCGAAAAAAAAAGATGAATCTTTGGCTAAATTTGAGAGGCTATACAGAGCATTGTGATCAAGCAGAAGGGAGGCTTCTGAGTCGTTAGTAGTGTTTTGCAAATTGATCTGGATGACTGTTCACAAATTCTAAAAAAATCCATCCAGTCATGTTCTTAAAATAAATCTTATGTTTTATAATTAAAATGTTAAAGCAAAATGTAAACTGTGCACATATGCCTGCATGTATGCATGTAGGCATGTGTGTGTGTGTGTGTGGGAGTGTGTATCAGAAAGATTTCTGACTGCCTGCGTGCACTCACAAGAGCAGGTGAGAGAGGGAAAGGAATTGAGTCTTAGTTCACTGACTCCAAAGGAGTTGACAATCTAGTTAGAGCTAGGAAACCCACACAATTATAATCAAGAGAGTTTTCCATATGTTCTGTGTTTTCTAGTTCATAAAGGGTTTCTCAGTATATTAACTTGATTATTCTTCAGTCTTTTTTAACTTTATGTGGTAAATATATCTGTAACAAAAATTTGCCATGTCAACAGTCGTCACATGTGTAGTTCGTTGATACTATATTCATCAGTTTCAACCATTACTTTTAATCATTTCCAAATTTTTCCATCACTCAAGCAGTCTTTTGAAGTAAGAATTATTAATTCCATTTTGGCATTCAGGAAACTGAGGTGCAATGATACTGCTTTAATTATCTAGTGCTGTTACAGTATAAATTCCACAAATGGATGGCTTTAACAAAGAAATTTATTCTCTCACAGTTTAGAACGCTAGAATTCTGATTTCAGTGTGAAGGCTTTCTTTCTCTGTTGGCCCTGGGGGAAGAAGGCCTTTGTCATCAGTCTTCTTCTGGTCTAGTATCTTCTCAGTTGGGACTCCTGGTCCAAAGGATAAACTCTCTTCCTGGCTCTAGTTTCTTGTGGTAAAAGGTTTGTACATCTCTGCTTGCTTCTGTCTTTTATATCTCAGAAGAGGTTGGCTTAAGATACAGCCTAGTCTTACAAATTGGTCCTACCTCATTAACATTATAAAGGTGTGATTTACAACGTGTAGGTGAATCACATCAGATGACAAAACAGTGGACAATCACACAGTACTGGGAATCAAGGTTTAGCCAAGTTAACATGTATTTTGTAGGGGCACAACTCTGTCCATAGCAGACATCAAGTGACATTCTTAAGGGAACAAAGGCAGAAATTGCAGAGGCATCCTTCCTCTGGCTTCAAATGTTGCTGTCTTTACCACACTGATGTTAGAGGGCTGGATGTCTAACGGAATTTGGATGAAATTACTTATTCTTACACACCTCTGTCGTACATTATCATTCTCATTTTTCAGATGTGGCTTATAAATTCCAAATGACCTATGAATCTGCAATCCAGTAAGTGACTGGAATTTGAACATGGATCTGTGTCACTTCTGAACTCATTTCTTTTCATCAGATTGAGCTGGTAGTTGTTCATGAGTATACATGCATTTTGGTTGGAAGAATTCAGACAGCAGGAAGTTAGCTGCAGGCTAGGTCCATTTGAGAGCCTTAGTGGTGGAGGAGGCACACTTTGAGATTTAAGTAGGAGTTACAGAATGAAAAGAACTCTGCGTCAAGGAAAGGAGCTCAGAACAGTGTTGGAAGGCTGAACAGGCAGTGTACAGACTTGCTTGCCTGAAGCAGAGACTTTGGGAGGGCAAATTAAATTCCATAAGGTCAAGGATGGTGTCTGTTTCTTGAAGTCAGTTACTCCCAGTGCCTATTGTCAGCTATGTGTACGGTGACCCCACGCACAACAGAACAGGAAGAGAGGCTGTCTAGTCCTTCACCATCCCATGATCGGCTGCAAACTGGTCAACATTCCATTATGATCCAGAGAGTTTTTGTTGACTTATTTTTAGTTCCCCTGCTCTTCTTAGTCCATTTTAGTTTGAAAGTTCCACTGAAACCTGCACAGCAATTTTAACATTAAGCCACTAGGGCCCACTTGCTCTGGTGCTTAGCACGTACTAAATAAAGGGTCTGCCAGTAAGGGGATCCTATCTTTGAACATGAATAAAACAAGTTGTATAAATGACACAGTTTTAATATTTTGAAGTACATTTGATGGCATTATGTGTAGAAAAGAACTTTGGGTAAATGGCTGCCACGACACTATCAAATGGGGGCCAAAAATAATCAGTTATCACTGTCCAGTATCTTTTCCCGTTGCCAGTCACAGGCTCTTTGTTCATACTGGGAAAAAATAAGGATCAATGATTCCATCCAACCAACATCCACACCAAACGGTAACTTTGGGGGATGAAGTGGATGTTCTTGAATCTCCATTGGATTCTCATTGCTCCAAATGTGACAGTTTTTTTAGTGTTATTTTTTATTGTGGTTAAGTGAAAGTTTACAATCTAAGTCAATTTTACATATAAAACCCCAAGCACTCGCCTCTCTTCAACTGTATCTGCCTTCCTCACCCTGGGACAGCACGTTCTTCTTTTTCACTCTTCACTTCCAGTATTCACTCAGCCAACACTTGTCCCCTCTTCTCCACTCTCTCCTCTCCTATCTAAAAGGAAACCAGTAGGATAGCCTCATACATACATTAAACATTAAAGTACACAAAATAGCACATCACTCTGTGTCCCATCCTTTGTCTGAAATGTTGGCCTCAGTACTGGTTTCAGCTCTGGCAAATACTACAGTTTTGTTTATTAATAAAACCATTCATCTCCAAATGGTCCTCATCGCTGAAGACGATTTTCCAGCCAAAAGCAGGATCAACTTTCAATTGCTACAGAACCCAGTCAGCAAATGTATGGCACAATCTATTGTCATTGGACTTCAGTTCTTGAATTAAAACAGTTTTGTTAGGGTAAAGCTTCAAGTCCAGATGCAAAATCCGCAAAACTGTGCTCAACAAAAGGCCCAGTTCTTGTGCTTGCCGAGAAATTGTTTGAGATGGGTTATCACGTATGGTCTGAGGAAAGGTGGTGATGTTTTCATTGGAACATGTAGTTCATTGACACGCAGGCATTGTCTAATTGCTGACAGACCCAGTTGTCTCAAATTTTTTGATTAAACATTGAATTATTCTCTTGATGGGATGACTATGCACGTTGTAAATTCCGCGTAGTGAGTGGAATGTTTGGCGAACTGAACACCCACTTTGTTAATAAACTTAAATAATTTCTACATAATGTGGAATTGTGCAACTTTTCATGGCTATTTGTGAAGACTAATCAAAGAAATATGATATACATGATCGTTACTGCTTCACAAATATCACCGTGGTGAGTTGTCAAAGATAGGACGTCCCTATTGGAAGACTGTTTATTTGATAAATATCTGGTGAGTGGATGAAAGCACAAATGAATAAATTGAATGCTTAGCATGAAAAGTGGGCTGAAGGTAACAGGTGGCATCAATCAGCTTCTCCACTGATAACATTAATGAGGTTCAGTTTGACATACCAATCAGTGAGAAGAATCTGAAAAATAAAATGGTATCAGCCAAGATAACAAAGAAAATATATATAGAAATTGTTGCTTTCCCAGCATAGCTTTGGTTTGGAGTGCTGAGCTCTTAGATTAGTGCCTGTTGTGGGGCTGGTGTCTGGAGAGCATATCGAGGGTGTTTTCCTGCACTCCTTCCGTTTCAGGTTTTAGTCTTCATCCTTTCTGTTAGCACTTCTGTTTCCAGGAAACTTTCTGTGAGAAAGTAATTTGTTGAGATAATTACGTGTACAACACCAGCAGGTATTTCAAGCAGTACTTCCTGTTTGAGGATGGGAATCAGCATTTCAGGTCACTGTTTAAGAATTTCTCCTCTGATGTCACAGCAACACCACTCCTCAAATAGGTTCTACCCATGAGATGTGGTGATGACTAATCTAACATCTTTGTCTCTGACATTTAGACCCATATGTTTCTGGAAAGACTCATTTCTATGAAATCATGGATGGCTGAGTGATTATACCCAAAAGGTGTTGATGAATGGATCCATGTCAACCCACAAAGAAACCTCTAACAGAATGCAACAGGGTTCTCCCTGTGACCTTGTTCATTTCGTCATCCATTCATGAAGATATGAAAGGTAGACTTTGGACAGATAATCGGCAAATAATAGAAATATACACTGGATGAAAAATTAAGATGTAGAATTTCATTAAGCTGCAAAGATACACTGAAATTCATTAAGGAAAAATGATGCCACGGATTTAGGTAGCCGATATTACAAGTTCAGAACAGAACACATGAGGCTGTACCCCATTTACATATAAGTGGGATGGGGGTTTAAAAATGAAAAAAAAAAAAAAGCATGAAACAATGTGTGGTATAATGGACACCTTTTCTAGAAATTGTCCCTTTTCCTCATCCAGACGATTGCAAAAAAAGCACTCAAGTCACAATATCACTGGCCTCCTGGCCACAGTAGATGAGTCTGGTTGTGAAAATTTGACCCCAAATAACCAAATCCTTTTCCAAGGATCTTAAAAACAGAACTGAGAATAGTAAGCCAGTCTGTCTTTGGAAGCCTGGACTATATGATGCTAAGTTATGGATTTGTAGGTGCTTTATGTCCCACCACTGGGGCAGCAGAGCAACCAGATCTGTGGAAAAGTTAACAGATAAGAGAGCTAGAAAGAGACTCTTGCCTAAATTTGGGTTCTTTGGGCTAGTTATTTCTCTAGCTATGCTGTGTTTCTCCTCCCCAGTTTTATTATATTTATTAGTATGGTATATAATAATAAATATATAGATAATCATTGGAATTATTACATACTCATAATCTAATAGGACCTAATCAACTTCCTTTTAATGCAATCTGGTTGAACTTCCTCTATTTGCAATGCAAAACACCAACTATAGTGCTCTGAACAAGGGTTCCAAAAACCAAACCAAACCCACTGCCGCAGAGTCAATTCCGATTCATAGTGACCCTGAACAAGGGTAGGATCATCATAACACTAAGTTTCTAGATCTAATCTAAGCGCTACCCTGGGCACACTCATGAGGAATATTGTGATCAATTCTGGGCTCATCTTTTAAAGATTACAGTCAATAGGGAGAAGATTTAGGGGAGGAGGATGTACGGGGTTAGAAATTATACTTAGGCTGGGTACCCTAGGGAAGCAAAACCAGTAGCACATGTATGTGCAAGGAAAGATTTATATATAAAGGAAACAGGTCATGGAATTGTAGAACTGGAACATACCAAGTGTTGGCACAAGCCTCACGTGGCCACGGGAGCTGGTGAACCCAAGATCACCAGGTCAGAGACCAGAGTTCTAGATGACTGTTTGTGTAGGTTAGCAGATCTGAGAGTCTGTCAAATAGGCAGTTACTAACAGCTATCATTTATTGAAGGTTTTCTATATGCACTCATCATTTTACTACTTCATGGCATATCTTACGTAAATAGCTACTTCTCAGTTTTGACCCAATTCTACAGTAAATAATAACTTTTCAGAATTTCAAATAAGTACAAGTTATAGTACTTTTCAGAGTCCCTCCTAGGTACAAACAGTTGACATGTTTGGCTGCTAACTGAAAGGCTGGATGTCACCATGAATCCAGAAGTACCTTTGAAGAAATTCCTAGTGATCCATTTCTGAAAAAGCAGCAAGTGAAAACCATCTGGATCACAGTTCTACTCTGACATACATGGGCCACCATGACTCAGAGGTGACTCGTCTACAACTAGACTTTATAGTACTTTTGTTTCTACTTTCATTAATTCAGTTATACGTACCCAGTAAGCTTACTGCAGTTTTTCAGAACACAGTGAATAATACCCTCTTATACATTATGTAGTAGGAAAATAGACTTCTACTGTCTTGATATTACCCAGTTTTGAAGCTCTGTTACTTTATTTTTCATAGGGCTATGAGCTAAGTAGTTACACTTTTTGTTTCTCTGTTGTTAGTCATCCCAAAGTCTATAAAATTATCTGCCTTGTAAAGATTCCGAAAACAGCCACTTAACAGTTTGCTTAACACCAAATTGGGTGTATCAATACGCATCCTTTCTTTTGGAAGAGAACTCAGATTTGATAGCTAGTCCAACCTATGTCTGAAATAACATACTAAACCCTAAAATAGATATTAATAAATATCAAAACACTTTCCAGAATCTTCTAATTTAGTTTTACATTTATTTTTACCATATACTAAAAAAATTCTGTATGTAGTATCGTTGTTACTTTACGCTCACTCATCCTCTTTTCCTAGTTTGTCTTACATTCTTTTCCCTTATAAAATGTCAGTAAAAAGACTTAACATAAACATACAAAGATCACAGCTAAGCCAGATGCAGAGAGATTGACAGTTAACACCAGATGCTAGAGATTTGCTTCAGATTAAATATTCAACAGCAGGTGGTGGAGTTGGCCTAACAAAGAAACACATGCTTACAGAGAGTACAAAGATGGAGTTAGAACAACATTTGGATAAAAATGAGTTATTTCATGAAAGGATGTGAGGAGAGTTTGAAATCAAAGGAAAAATGAAATTAAGTTAAATCATTCATTCATATCTATGCAGAAAGGAAATGTTATTACAATTTGTAAAATTTCTTTTCAAAATTAATACTTAGTACAAGTACTAGTATTTATAAAGCGAGCTAAAGGAAAAATCCTTTAATTGTACTTTCATGACAGCATAATATTAAGTGTTTCCAGTTCCCTACAGAGTGGTAATAATTAAGATAATCAACTTTTCTTCACATGGATTAAAATAGAATACAGTTTCTTATAAAAATACATCATGTACTTGTGCTGAAGGATCTTGCAGCTCCAATTCAGGTTGCTGTCTTTGTAACCAGCTGCAATAAATGAACTGACCACACAGTATGACCTCAGGAAGAAACTGATGACCTTAGTTTTAAGATGTGAAGCAAACATAAGTGAAGCAACTTATCACAGATACGCTGTGTGTTGGTGTGAAGTTGTAATGTGCTGTTGCTAAAGTTAGAAAGCAATCAAATGAAGTTGTTTGTTGCCCTAGAGTTGATGCCAACTCAGGAAGACTTCACATATGCAGAGTAGGACTATGTTCCAAAGGTTTTTCAAGGCTGTGACCTTTCGGAAGCAGGTCACCAGAACTATCTCCTGAGGCAACTCTAGATGGGTTCAAACTATCAGTCTTTTAGCTAGTACTTGAGCTGAGCATGTAACCATTTTTACCACCCAAAGGCTCTTAAATGACCAAAAACACACTGCTGTCGCATTGATTCCAACTCACAGTGACCCTATAGGTCAAAGTAGAACTAACCCATAGGGTTTCCACTTAATCCTTTTTTTTTTTTAGAATAGCAGTCCATCTTTGTTTCTGGTGGTCCTGATCTCCCTGGCTCAATCTTATGGAGAAAGGTAATAGTCTGATTTCACGGGGTTTGGAAGGGAACTCAGCCTACCTACTTCTTACATAAAATTTTAAACAACTTGTTCTAGTCTTCTACTAATTCTCGAGCCTCTCTGGCATTCTGTGTTGTGAATTAGCTGGTTTCTGGGCTTGGCCCCTGAAATAAGGTGGCTTCTTTCTGCTTACAGACATTTACTTTTTCTGTCCCCTGTGTATTTCTCTCCTATTCTCCTGTTTTTGCTAAAACAACAAACAAATAGACAACCCCCCCAAAATAAGAAACAACTCTTTGCTGTAATTCTAGAAGGGTTTCAGTAGAGAGTGGAGAGAAACACAGGCATGTTCTAACTGGCTGTTGGGACTCTAGAGTGTTGAATGTACATTCATTCTATAGGTGAGGACAAAGACCTAAGGATATCAAATAACTTACCCAAGTGTACAAAGTGATTAGGAGCTACTGCTGCTAACCAAAATCTTAGCAGCTTGAAAGCACCAGGTGCTCTTCGGGTATCCTGCTGAAGGGCAGTCCTTCTCTGTCCTAAAGCATCTCTGTGAGTTAGAATTGACCTGACAGCAATGTAATTTATTTTTCCGTGATATACGGGCTGTAAGGTTAGACGAATTTCATAGTCTCTACCTATTTAAAGATTTTATGAATACAGTTAAACCACAGTGCTTCTCATGATTTATTGCCCATCTCATCTGACAGCAATTTGTACTTATTTACTTGTTTTGTGGATTGAATTGTGTCCACACCCCCCAAAATACATGTAGCCATGTGGCTGGGTCATGATTCCCAATGTTTTATGATTGTCCCCCATTTTGTGGTTGTCCTATGCGTTGTGTTAAAGGGTTAGGGTGGGACTGTAAATCCCTTCATGGGATTACTTCGCTGTTCCACTGTAAAGGGAGTTTCCCTGGAGTACGTCTTGTACCACCCTTTATCTTTTCATTCTATGAGAGATAAAAGGAAAGAGAAGCAGGCAGAGAGTTAGGAACCTCACCCTGTCAAGAAAACAGCATGGGGAGAAGAGCGTGTCCTTCAGAACTGAAGTTCCTGTGCCAAGATGCTCCCCAGCCAAAGACTGATGCAACACAAGGACTTTCCTCCAGAGCCCACAAGGGGGAAAGCCTTCCCCGGAAGCAGCCATCCTGAATTTGGACTTGCGGCCTACCAAACTGTGTAAGAATAAACTTTCCTTTGTTAAAGCCATCCACTCTGTGGTATTTCTGTTAGAGCAGCACTAGCAGACTAAAACAACTTGTTTTGTAGTTCTTACAAGGTTATAAATAGCTTGAGATGTTTGTGTACCTTTATAACCCGTGTTGTGCCATACACGTAATGGCCATTTGATACATATTAGAACTAAAGAATAATGTGTGTGTGTGTGTGTGTGTGTGTGTGTGTGTGTGTGTGTGTTTGCTAAAAACAACAACAACCCCTAAAATGTTAGTCTTCAGAGTTTCCTAACCTTTAATTCTAGGTAGGGATAGCCACTATCAGAGATATAGCTCAGATAAAAATCAATCAGTTCTGACTAACACTGGTCCCCTGTGTGTCAGAGTAGGGTTTTCAGTGGCTGATTGTTTGGAGGTACATCCCCTGTTTTTTACTCCATAGTGCATCTGGGCAGACTTGAACTGCCCATCTTTTGGTTCCTCGGCAAGCACATTAGCTGTTTGTACCACCCAGAGACTCCAGGGCTCAGATGAAGCCCCTGATATAATGTAGCCCCAAACAGGGTCACTATCAGTCTGAATGGACTCAACAGCAGTGGGTTCGGTGTTTTTATCTTCTTTGGAATCTAGGGGAAAGTTCTTCATTTTGTGAGCCTGTGGTTTGCCCTCATGGTTTCCATGGCTCTTTCATAACCATATTTGAAAAAAGATGTCCATGGTTATTGTGTAAATTATTGTCATTTGGTAGAGACTTGTGTAGATTCTAAATCTCGGGTACTTTTTCTTGCTAATACTTTTGCTATTCGGTGAATGAGAGGACTTTGTGAAAGCAATTTCTTCTTGTAGTCTCCTGGCTTCAGGTATGGTAAATAGTTAGGGGTCTAGGCTACGACCTTAGAGGCTTTAGAATTGAAAAGCTTCAAGTGAAGCTCACCATCTCATATAGTATTTAAATTGTACATTAACAATTTATAGTATCTCTCATATCTAATTCCAAATAGAGCACAATTTTTTTTTTTTTAATTTTAAAATTCTGATTTTTTCCCAAAATGATACTGTCAATATTTGGGTGTAGGAGACGGACAGCAAATTCTTTCGTAGAATATTTCTACTCTCTCTCTCTCTCTTTTTTTTTTAATTGTGAACTCCCACTTGCTGGAGCTTGTAATCTGCCTTTTGATTTCTCAAGAGTGGGTAGAGATGCCTCTCAATTCCTATGTTCATTTCTCTCCTGCTGCCACTTTTGTCCCTGTAGCTGTAATACATGGAAAGGTGCAAGGCTGGAAACCTCTTGGTCATCATGAGCCAGAATCGACTCAATGGCTCCTGGGTGTTTTTTGTTTGTTTTTTGATGGGGAGACACCTGCTTTGGTATAAGAAATCTAATCCTTCTTGATTCCTGAGGTTGCTGGTCAGGCTGGTGGGACTTTAGAGGTGACTTCTAAGGCTGAAAGTAAGGTTTTACACAGCTGCATGTGAACTGGAGAACTAGCCCCTGTTATCGGCCTGTGTGAGCTTAGGCCAGTCATTTTATGTCTCTCAACCTTAGGATCTTCTGAATCATTTAGATTAAAATACCAGTCCCTTACAGTGAAGGTGAGGAAGAATTTGCATAATACACATACACACCTACACAGGCACACACACACACAAATCGAATGGGTCATACAGTGCCTGATAGTAACAGCTCTATTTTTCTGTTTCTCAACTCTGTGATAAAGAAGGTGATCCAGATGATGACACTCACTGGGAGCCCAGAGGTTGTGTACTATAATTGCTGTCTATACTGATTCCATAGCTAATGGCGACTAATGGACTTGAGTCAAGTATGTGTCTTAGGAGAAAATGATTGCTCTCTGTAGAAACTCAGAACTCTGGTAGGCTGTCTCAGTGCTGTGAAGGAAGAAGGACTGTTTTCTGATGCCAGTTGGACTAGAATGGCCAATCTAGACATCATCATCTACCCTGAACACAGGCAATGACTAATGTCCATTGCTTTAAGGGGACTTTTACATTATTAACATTTTTACCTTTTAGTGGCACTATGGTTAGGTGGTGCAAGTCTACCATCCCTCTTTGCAAATCCTATGGGACAGTTCTACTCTGTCCCATAGTGTTGCAATGAATTGGAACTTGCTCAACAGCAGAGGGTATGATTTTTGAATTTTTTTTTTGACCTTTTATTACCCCTTCCTCATACTTGGGTTTTTTATATGCTGTTTGAAATGGCTACTTGCTTTATATTAACCTTGGGAAAGAAAGGTTCCTTTGCTCTTCTCCCATGGCACAAAGTGGGGCACGCATGTATGAAGTTTAACACCTCACTCTGGGTTTGGAGCCTAACCTTGGGAAACCTTGCAGTTCTGTCTGTCCTTGTTCTGTTTACCCTGTGAGTAATAAACACCCATTGACCATGCTGTTACAACAGTGTCTGGTGTTTGCAATACTCTAAAAACTAAGAATTTGGAATAGTACATTGAAGAAACACAGTACATGTTATAGTAATTTTCAATCTATAAAGCAATTTCATACACATTCATAGAATTACCAAATTTCAGTGTTTGAAGATAACACAAAAATCATCTGGACCTATCTTTTTGTTTTATCAATGACTAAGCTTGGGCCATGTCTATGTAACATATCTATGGTCATTCAGTTAAGTGATGGCAGGGTTCTTGTTACTAAAATGATGGGTGATATTTTGCTTCTAAATCTGCCTTTTGGTACATCTTATATAGAGTTAAGGAGACCTGGTGATGTAGCTGAAAACCCTGGTTGCATAGCAGGTTAACTCTTCCATCTTCTAACCAAAAGATCGGCAGTTCAAATCCACTAGGTGCTCCTTGGAAACTCTATGTGGCAGTTTTACTCTCACCTCTAGGTTCGCTATGAGTTAGACCTGACTTGATATCGGTGGGTTTTGGTTTTGGTTTTTGTGATATAGTGGCTGAGAGGTTGACCCCTAACCAAAAGCCTGGCAGTTCTCATGAACTAGCTGCTCCTTGAAAATCCTATGAGGCAGTTCTATTTTGTTCTACCAAGCTGCTGTGTGTCAGAATTGACTTGATAGCAACAAGTTTGGCTTTTAGTTTATGTAGAGTTAATGTCTCATAGTTTTCTAACATTTCTTCATCTAATTTCTATAACAATCTTTCATTACTTTTTCACTTGAGGATTTTGAAACAGAAGCTCAGAAAGGTTAAGTCTCCTGTATAAGGTCAACTGGAGGTCAACAAAAGACAGAGTAGGAATGTCAACTTCGGTCTAATAAATTCCAAGCTTATCCTCCCAACAGTGGGGTTATTAGAGGACAAAATAGATTCAGTGGTTGGGTCACTCAAACTACCTGGACCATTCTCTGAGACTAGTACTTATTGCTATGTATCCAGTTGTTATTGCTATGCTGTCACGTTGTTTCTGACTCACAACGACCGTGGAACAACAGAACGAAACACTGCCTGGTTCCTTGCCACGTCCACAGTTGTTTTTATGTGTAAGCCGATTGTTGCGGCTGCTCTGTCAGTCCACCTTGTTGAGGGTCTGCCTCTTTTTTGCTGACCCTCCACTGTACCGTGCATGATGCCTTCCTCCAGGCACTGATCCCTCTTGACAACACGTCCAAAGTATGTAAGATACACTCTTACTATCTTTGCTTCCAAGCACTCTGGTTGTACTTCTTCTCAAACAGATGTGTTTGTTCTTTAGGCAGTCTGTGGTACATTCAACATTCTTCTCCAACACCACAGTTCAAAGGTATCAATTCTTCTGTTCTCTTTGTTCATTGTCAGCTTTATATGCGTATGACGTGATTGAAAATACTATGGTTTGGGTCAAGTGCACTTTAGTCTTCAAGGTGACGTCTTTACTTTTCAATGTATCATAGCAATGCTTCATGGACTGGAATGTGAACTCCAGGAAAGGTGACTTGTCGAGTAGGGTGATTGAACACGGGATTTGGTTGTCAGCATGACCTATGTCCAAGTCCCCCGGTCTTGCAATTTACCAATTATATGACCTTGGGTAAGGAACTTATCCTCTCTAATGTCTCTTTCCCATCTGTAAAATATGGATAACAATAATAGCAACTTCTTTGGGTTGTTGTGAAGAGTAAATGCAATAGTTTGTAAAGTACTTGGTACAGTACTTGGTAGCTACCTTGAGTGCTTGCTAAATGTTAACTCTCATTATTTTGGTTTCTTTATTGTTTAACCTCTTGGACTCTTAGCTTACTTGTCTGTAAATATCTGCTAATATCTGTTTTATAGTGTTAGTGTAATAGAGAAAACATATGCAAAGTGACTGGTAATAAATGGTTACTGAAAAGTGAATGCTTAGCAATCATGTCACAAATAAAACATGAATCAACCTTAAATGTACATTGTTAAGTGCAAGAAGCCAGTCTGAAAAAGATACATGCTTCATGATTCCAAATATATGATGTTCTAAAATAAGCAAAACTACAGATCAGTGATAGCTACGGCTCAGGAGGATGGAAAGAAGGAAGAATAGGTGTTGCTCAGGTTATGTGCTCCATTTTGTGGTTTTCCTTTGTTAAAGGATTAGGGTGGGTCTGTAAATCCCTTCATAGGATTACATCCCTGCTCCACCATAAAGAGAGTTTCCCTGGAGTATGGCTTGCCCCACCCTTAATCCTTTCATCCTACAAGAGATAAAAGGAAAGAGAAGTAAGCAGAGAACTGAGAATCTCACATCTCCAAGAAAGCTGCACCAGAGGTTCCTGCGCCAAGATCCTCCCTAAGCAAAGACTGATGCAATACTGGACTTTCCTCCAGAGCCAACAAGGGGGAAAACCTTCCCCTGGGGAGGACACCCTGAATTTGGACTTGTAGCCTACCAGGCTGTATAAGAATAAACCCTCCTTCATTAAAGCCATCCACTCTGTGGTATTTCTGTTAGAGCAGTCCTAGGTGACTAAAACAAAATTTGGTACCGTGAGAGTGGGGTGCTACTCTAGCAAATACCTAAGATGTGGGAGCCATTTTGAAATTGCAAATGTATAGAAGATTCAGAAGGAACCAAGGAGAATTGTGTACACCGAAGAAGGTGCAGATGGTGAGAATCAAGCAACAGAGGTCAGACGGCAGCAACAGCAGCAGTAGCAGAACCAGAGGCAGCGGTGGAGCCGACCTATGGAGCGAGAGAGCTAAGTGCTTGCACACAGAGTTTTCCTTGAGGAATGGGATGCCTCCGGGCACTTGAATCACTGGAACTAGACCCACAGAGCAAGACAGCTGAGTGAATTTGGGCAGGATGCTTTCCAGCAACAGTGGGGTGCCTCTGGGCACTTGAATCAGTGGAGCTACAGAGCTTTGGAACACTTGCCAAGTAGGGCAGATGTGGGCCTGAGGCCCAGGCCATGCGGCCACAGCAAGCAGAAGCTGAAGAGACAAACAGCGTTAGAAGCTGAGCTGTCTCAATCTCAAAAGGTATGGCCATGACCTCAGGGTTTTGAAAGGGTGGAGCCAGGGCTTTCTGTGTTTTGTCAGAGTGGAATTGCCACTCAGTTGGGCTTAGAGTGCACCTAAAGCCAACTGGGCAGTGTTTCTGTCCAAGGGGGCCTTGAAGGCAGAGTTGTAGCATGGGGCTGGGGGTCTCCACTCAGAATCCAGACAGTGTAGCTAATACCTAGAGTCTGGAGGGCAGGATCATTGTGTAGAATGTCTCAGAAAATGTAAGAGTGTTATCAGCGCTTTGAAGGCTAATGTAATTTGGTCTACTGACTTGCCTGTTGCCTGTTAATGCCTTCTTTCTCTGCAATTTTTCCCATTTGTAAAGGAACGTGTAACTTGTGCCTGTTCTGCCATTGTACCTTTAGAAGCAGATAGCTTGTATTCTAGGTTTCACAGATGTAGAATAGTTTTTGTATTTTGGACTTGAATCTGATTTACAACTTCTATCGTGTGGGATGAATGTGTTACATATTTCAATGATGTGATTTTTGAGGGGTCAAAGGGTGGAATGTTCTGGATTGAACTGTGTGCCCCTCCAAAACAGGTGTAGCCACATGGCTGGGCCATGATTCCCAGTATCTTGTGATTATCCTCCATTTTGTGGTTTTCCTTTGCTGTATTTTAAAAGATTAGGGTGTGACTGTAAGTCCATTTATAAAATCACCTCCATGCTCCACCATAAAGGGAGTTTCCCTGGAGTATGGCAGGTCTCACCCTTAATCCTTTCATCCTACAAGAGATAAAAGGAAAGAGAAGTGAGCAGGGAATTGGGAACCTCACACCACCAAGAAAGCTGCACCAGGGGAAGAGCACGTCCTTTAGATCTGAGGTTCCTGCACCAAGATGCTCCCTGGACAAAGACTGATGCAATACTAGACTTTCCTTCAGAGGCGACAAGGCAGAAACCCTTCCCCTGGAGCAGACATCATGAATTTGGACTTGTAGCCTACTGGACAGTGGTAGAATAAACCTTTCTTCATTAAAGCCATCCACTCTGTGGTATTTCTGTTAAAGCAGCCCTAGCTGACTAAAATAAAATTTGATATAAAAAATTATAAAGAAAATGTCACTCATTACCTCAATGTAGGTGACATTTGACATTCATTGTTAAATCCTGGAGCGGACATCCTGGATTTGGACTCATAGCCTACCAGGCTGTGTAAGAATAAACCTTCTTTGTTAAAGCCATCCACTCATGATATTTCTTCTACAGCAGTCCTAGCTGACGAAAACAGAAGTGGTGAAAGTATTCTGTATGATATTGTAATGGCAGATATTTGACATTATGACTTTGTCAAAACTCATAAGAGTGTAGAACACAGAGTGAACCCTAAAGTAAATTAGACTCTAATAAATGGGAATGTATCAATATTGATTGATTAGTTGTAATAAATGTACCACACGAACTCAAAACATTAATAACAGGGTGAACTATGAGAAGGGAGAAGGAGAATGTATGGAAACTGTCTGTTCTCTCTGTTTAACTTTCTGTAAACCTTGTTGTTATTTGCTGCTGAGTTGAATCTGGTTAACAGCAACACATTTGAACCTAAAAAGTACTATAAAAACACAAGGCATATTAATATTTTAAAAAAGGATTGATCTCAGTTCCTGTGTCCTACAGTCTTCCACATCTTACTGTTGTTAGGTGCTATTGAGTCAAATTCAACTCATAGTGATCCTATCAGGGCAGAGTAGAAATGTCCCATAGGCTTTCTAAGGAGGGCTGGTAAATCTGAACTGGTTGGCAACTATAGTTCTTAACCACTGGGCTACAAGGGTTTCTTTCCATAATTTAGTCATAGGTAATAGCATATAGATATTAACCTACTGAGAATTACAGATAAGTAGTCTTAATACCAATAATGTTCTATGTGAGAAGGTCCTTCCAACTCCTCATTTTCCATTTTATAATACCAACATTAAGGTTAAATGAAAAATTGCAGGTTGAGCTTTGCCTGAGTCTAGGTGGTGGGATGACTGAAACATCCTCTTCAAAACTGTTAGTCTCTTTCACTCTGTTGCTTGCCTGCTTCAGGAACCACATTAACCAAATTAACTAATTTCTGAATTGGCTGAGGCATTAGACTTAGCTTATAGCATAAATGGTTTTTCAACAACAGTTTAGCTTAAGTAGTGAAGAACGTCTGCCTTGATCACTGTGCTCTTTTAAAGAGCTGTCGATGTAGAAGCTTGTTAACAGCAGCGCAAAAGGTTAGACAGGAAGCACTGGGGCAATAAATTTATGTTGACAGTAGAGGGATGATTCAGAAAAGGAAAGTGAGAATGGTTGTACAACTTGTAAAATGGGATCAACGACACTGAATTGTATGTGTAGAAATTATTTCATATATTTTACTGTACACTTCAACAACAACAGAAGAAAATATTTAAAAACAACAATGATTTTAAAACAGTTAAAGTGGAAATGATTACAGAGTCTTTCAAGGAGGGAATAAAATGGTGATGTCTTATGGCTTTTTAACAAGCTTTTTAGTATGACGTCCTATCTTAAGTGTATACTTTGTGCTGCTTAACTCACGCCGCAGTGGCAGGTACTGTTTTGGGGTATTTTTAGGCAGTCAGTTCTCTTCCTTGAGGTCTTTGGCAGGCTGGGGAACATGTGGTATCTGGTGCTGGAATTTTTGTTTGGGGCAGTGGTGATGCTGGCAGCAGGGCAAGGAGTGAGGAGTGGGGCTACAAGACCAAAAGTTCCTTTAAGGGCATACAGGTAAAGGGGGGATAATATGGAAGTAGACAGAAAGGCCACCCAGGAGAGCCCTGATGGAAGTGTGGACCAACTGGACACCCGTGTGTGCAGACATGTCACCTCTCAGGTCTGGTTTGTGGTCACCAAGAAGGTCAAACATTCCTGACATTATGATGGCCTTTCTTTTTCTTTCTTCACAGAGCATGAGGTACAAAGGGGAGGGTGAGATGGTAGAAGGCATGGGGAATTAGAGAAGGCACGAGAGTCAAATCCCAGCTCAGTTTTTTATCTGGTGTGGACCTTGGGTAAATAGATTAAGCTCCTCAAGTTCTCCCTGTAAAGAGTGGATAAGAAGTGTAAAAATTCAATGCAAGAATGTGTTTGAAATGACAAGCTATGTCTTCCATAAATGTTCCTAAAAATTAAAAAACAATCGGTAAGTGTGAAGAAATACAGAACACATCACACCCAAAACAAATCTAGCTCTCCAGCCCTCTGTTCAGAGCACAAAAAACACCCAGGGAATTGCTTTGATAATTGCCCCGAGTCTGAATCAGCATAGCATTTTAAAAATAACCCTTTATTTAGATTTTACTGCTTAAAACTGCCTTGAAAGACATTTTTATCAAACAGTGGCATGTTCTTCCTAAATTATTGTGAGAGGTGAAGTTGAAGGACTGTTTGAAGAATATTATTTTTTTTTTTAAATCTCCTGGAACACTTGCTATCTAAAACAATAAATGAATTTCAAACTTTGGTTATTGTCTAGAAGACAGACCTTTTATATGTTTGAAAAGCTCCCCACTGCCATCTTAATTAAGACAAAGTATTTAGTTTTGTAGGAATACTGCCCTTTTTACAATTCACATGATTGCTCAAAGATCAAGAAATTCTGAATTCCTTATTCACATATACTTTAAAGCTATAACTGTGAAGACTCAGTATTCTTTGTTCATAAATTAGCTGACTTTTGAAGACCAGCCAGAACTGAATCCTTTGACTATTCCAACCTTATTTTACAGGAAATAGAGGTATGGAAAGAACATTTTCCCAAACACAACATGGGGACTTCCATATAGAGAAACCAACACCCTTGTAAAATAGTTATGCTCTAACCTTGGTGGCACAGTGACTAAGAGCTTAGCTGCTAACCAAAAGGCTGGCAGTTCAAACCCACCAGCTGCTCCTTGGACATGCAAGGGGGTAGTTATACTCTGTCCTGGTTGGAAATCTACTTAACTGCAATGGAGTTTATTGGAGACAAGAGACTGTCTTTATTGAGTACCTGCTATGAACACGCACCATGCCAAGAGTATTAGATGCATGACCTCACTTTATTCTCACAGATGCTGTCTTATTTTCATCCTTACACCAACCCTTTGGCATAGACATCAGTCCTCATTTTTGTGCATCCTATCCTTCACTTTGTCGCTTTTCCCTGTCCTGCCTCCCCTACTTCAGCTCAAAGTAGAGCCAGAGCCTCAATAGTTTCACGTTGTGGCACACCTAGAAAAGTAAAACATCTGCCTGGCATGCTGAAACTGTAGCAGTGTTCCTGAGTAGTTACATAAGGCTTAGTGAAAACATTTCTTATATTTTGTATCTATTGTAGCATTATAAAAATTATATATGTATACTATGAAAAATATTAAATGATGGATTTTATTTTTTTAATAAGAAAGTTAAACCAGCTTTTGTTGACATGACTTTGTTATTTAAACATGTTTATTAAGATATAATGCATATCCAACAAAATATACAAATTATAATGGTATATTTAGATTGCGTTTGACAAGTAAACACATACTCCAGGCAAAATACAGACCATTCAAGCCTCCATGCAAAGCTAACATTCAGAGGGAGACCCTGTAGGGTTTTGTCTGACTTCTCTGCAGAAATGATGTTGATAAGAAAGCAGTGGAATGACATATTCAAAGCCCTGAAGCAGAAAAACTTCCAACCAAGAATTATATATCCTGAAAAATTGTTTCTCAGATATGATGGTGAAATTAAGACATTTCAGATAAACAGAAGCTTAGAGACTTTGTAAAATTCAAACCAAACCAAAACTACAAGAAATACTGAAAGAAGCTCTTTGCTCAGAAAAACAAAACCATTAAGTTTATACCTAAGGAGGCAATGCAGAACACAGTATCTAGAATCCTACTCAGTTAGGGAAGTCAATAAGCTCAATCAAAACTACACTATTAAAAGAAGTGAACCAGGGATCAGAATACGAACATTATGAACACATCATCACACTAAAGAGAGGGATATATTGCAGCAGGTCTAACCCTTTCAAGTAGAGATGAAATTAAAAAGATACGCAGAAGTTAAAGTCTGGTTTTAACTTAGAATTGTAAGTGGAGGCAGTAGGGTTAGCCACAAAGCAAAATAACATGGGACATACCAAAACAAGAATCATAATACAGGAGTCTCAACAAACACAAAACCAACAATGAAAAAGATTATAAGTCAACCTACAAAGAAGAATGACCCAGAACAGAATATTAAGAAAAACACAGAAAACATTAACAACACACACACACACACAAATGCATCAAAATGACAGCACTAAACACATACCTATTAATAATTACACTGAAGGTAAACAGACTGAATGTTCTAATAAAGAGACAATGAGTGACATCATGGATCAAATTACATGACCCATCTATAACAGGTCACATCTAAGACTCAAAGATATGAACGAACTAAAAATCGAAGGATAGAAATATATACAACAAGCCAACAGCATACAAAGAAGAGCACTAATGACAATCAAATGGGCTTTAATGTAAGATCCACCATCTTGGACAAGGATGGTCACTATTTATTGCTGAAAGGTCCAATACATAAGTGGGACATAACAATGTGAAATATTTATGCACCCAATATCAGAGCCTCTAAATACATTGAACAAATGCTGACAACATTGAAAAATGAGATCATTCACTCCACAATAATAGCTGGAGACTTCAATACTCCACTTTCAGTAATGGACAGATCATCCAGAAAAAAAGCTCAGTAAAGATACAGAAGATCTTATTGCAACAATCAACCAACTAGACTTATCAGCATACACAGAACTTTTCACCCATCAACAGGTAAGTATACCTTCTTCTCCAATGCACATGGAACATTTTCCAGAATAGACCATGTGTTAGGACATTAAGCAGTTCTCAACAAAATCTAAACCAAGCATCTTCTCAGAACATAAAGCTATAAACATTGGAATGAATAGCAGAAAAATCATAAATAGAAATTCGAACTCATGGAAACTGAACAAGACCTTGCTCAAAAAGCCACAGGTTGTAGAAGAAATCAAGGATGAAATAAAGAAATTTATGGAATCAAATGAGAATGAAAACACATCCTACCGGAACCTGTGAGATACAGCAAAAGCAATGCTCAGAGGTCAGCTTGTCCCCACAAATGCACACGTACAGAGTGAAGAAAGGGCCCAAAGTAAAGAATTAATGTTACAGCTTGAACAAGTAGAAAGAGTGCAACAGAGGAATCCCTCAGGCACTAGAAGAAAACAGGTAAAGTTTAGAACAGAACTAAACGGATTAGAGAACAGAAGAACAATTGAAAAAATTAGCAAAGCAAAAAGTTGGTTCTTTGAAGAGATCAACGAAATTTATAAACCATTGGCTAAAGTTACAAAAGAAAAATTGAGAGGAAATAAATAACCTGAATAAGAAATGAGATAGCAGATGTCACAACAGACCCAACTGGAATCAAAAGTAGAATACTTTGGAAGACTGTACTCTAACAGATTTCAAAACCTAGAGGAAATGGACAAATTCCTAGATTCATATCACCTACCAAAATTATCACAAGGAGCAACAGAACAATTTAATAAACCCATCACAAAGAAAGAGATGGAAAAAGTCATCAAAAAACTACCAACCAAAAAAAAGTCCTGGCCCTCATGGCTTCACAGGAGAATTCTGCCAAACTTTTAGTGAAGAGTTAACTCCAACACTACTGAGGCTATTTCATAGCATAGAAAGGAATGGAATACCCCAATATTCATTCTATGAAGTCAGCATAACCCTGATACCAAAGACAGGGGGAAATCCCACAAAAACAGAAAAATACAAACCAATATCACTTATGAACCTAAATGCAAAAATCTTCAACAAAATCCTGGCCAATAGAATTCAGCAGCATATCCCAAACAAATTCACCATTGCTGAGTTGGATTCATACGAGAGATATAAGGATAGCATTAATGTGATCAACCACATAAATAACACAGAAGATGAGAATCACCTGATTTTTATCAATTGATGCAGAAAAGGCATTTGACAAAGTCCAACACCCACTCATGCTAAAAACTCTCAGCAAAACAGGCATAGAAGGGAAACTCCTCAACGCAACACAACTAACAGAGGAGTTTAGCAAAGTATCAGAATATAAGTAAATCAGTAGGAGTCCTTTATGACAACAAAGAGATTAAATCACCAAATCAATACCATTTACTATAGTCCCCAAGAAGATAATATACCTAGGAATAAATCTAAATAGAGAAGTAAGAGACCTTTTAGGGAAAACAAGACTTTACTGAAAGAAACCAAGGAAGATTTACATAAATGGAGTAACTCACCCTGCTCATGGATAGGAAGACTTAACATTGTGAAAATGTCTATTTACCTAAAGTGATCTACACATACAATGCAATACTGATATAAATTCCAGTGTCATTTTTTCATGAGATGGAGAAACAAATCACCAACTTTGTTTGTAAAGAGAACAAACCCTGGATAAGCAAAGCACTATTGAAGAACAGGAACACAGTGGGAGGCCTCACACTACCTGACCTTAGAACCTATTACACTGCCACCATAGTCAAAAGAGCTTGTTACTAGTACAAGAAGAGACATACAGAACAATGGAACAGAGTTGAGACTCCAGAGATGCCACCATCCTGCTATGAAAAGTTGATATTTGACAAAGTCTGTAAGATTGTAAACTTGGGTAAAAACAGTCTCTTTAACAAATGGTGGTATCACAATTGGATACTGTTTTAGTCAGCTGGGGCTGCTCTAGCAGAAATACCAGAGAGTGGATGGCTTTAACAAGGGAAGGTTTATTCTTACACAGTCTGGTAGGCTGCAAGTCCAAATTCGGGGTGTCCACTCCAGGGGAAGTCTTTCCCCTTTGTTGGCTCTGGAGGAAAGTCTGGTATTGCATCAGTCTTTGTCCAGGGAGCATCATGGCACAGGAACCTCAGGTCTGTAGGACACGCTCTTCTCCTGATGCTGTTTTCTTGATGGTACGAGGTTCCCAATTCTATGCCTGCTTCTCTGTCCTTTTATCTCTCCTAGGATGAAAGGATTAAGGATGGGACAAACCATACTCCAGGCAAACTCCTTTTACAGTGGAGCAGGGAGGTAATCCTATGAAGGGATTTACAGTCCCACCCTAATTCTTTAACATACAACTTAGGAAGACCACAAAATGCAGTACAGTCACAAGATACTGGGAATCATGGCCCAGCCACATGGTCACACACATTTTTGGGGGGACACAATTCAATCCATGATAGATACCCATCTGGAAAGAACTGAAACAAGATCCATATCTCACACCTTACACAAAAACTAATTCAAAGTGGATCAGAGAACTAAATATCAAACCTAAAACAATAAAGATCATGCAAGAAACAATAGACTCAACAATGGAAGTTCTAATACACAGTTTAGATAGACTTCAAAATCTAACAAAGCACAATTAAAAGAAGATAAAATAGATAAATGGGAGTTACTAAGAGTCAAACACTTTCAACCAAAGACTTTGTCAAAAGAGTTAAAAGACCACCTATACAATGGGGAAAAGATAGTTAGCAACTACATGTTGGATTGACATCTAATTTCATAATCTACAAAGTACTGCAAAATATCAAGAAGAAAGTAAATAACCCAATTAAGCAATGGGCAAAGGAGATGGGAAGACACTTCACTAGAGAGGACATCCAGGTAGCCAAAAGACACATGAGAAAATTCTCACAATCATTAGCTATCAGAGAAATCCAAATCAAAACCACAGTGAGGTACCATTCTCACCCAAAGTGGATATAATCCGAAAACAGAGAACAGCAAATGCTGGAGAGGCTGTGGAGAGATTGGAATTCTCCTACACTGCTGATGGTATTTCTAAATGGTACAACCTCTTTGGAAAGCAATCTAACACTTCCTTAAAAAGCTGGAAATAGGTGTACCACTTGATCCAGTAATCCCACTGCTTGGAATATATACCACAGAAGCAAGGGCAGTCACATGAACAGACACATGCACATGAATGTTCATTGCAGCACAGTCCACAATAGCAAAAAGATGGAATCAACCTAGACGTGCATCAATAGATGAATGGATAAATAAACTATGGTACATACTCAGTAGAACACTACACAATGCTAACAGAAACAATGATTTTAGGAAACATCTCATAACCTGATGTCAGTTGGAAGACATTATGCTAAGTTAAATCAGTCAGCTGGAAAAGGACAAATATTGTTTTGAGACTCCTGCTATAAGGACTTAAAAATAGACTTATGTACAGAAGAAAAGACTCTTGGATAGCTATAAAGGCAGGGAGTGGGGTAGGAGGTGAGGGTTGATCATAGATTAGATATTGTTAGGTGCCGTTCAGTCAGTTCCGACTCATAGTGACCCTATGAACAGCAGAACAAAACACTGGTCTTGCACCATGTCCATGTCTGTGAATTAGCTTTACTGTGCTACCTGTCTGCTGATCTGCAGCAGAAGTCCAAGATGGCAAATCTCTTCTGAGTTAGATGATCAGGGACTTCCTCTCAGACCTCTTCCTGTTCTCTGTTAGTTTTTTATTTCATTTGATGTTTGTCTGAGATGTTTACCTCTTCATTTGACACTTTGGGTTCCAGAATTGATGTTTGTTTTACTTAGTTTTTCAGGTCTTTGCTGTTGAGGGGCAGCATGCTGCTTCTACTTTGGCTGGAAGTCTTTATTTCAGATTTCTTTGCACTTGGCTGGCTTGGCTTACTAAGGTCTGTTTGAGAAAACTAACTTCAACTTTTAAAAAATGTCTTTTACCCCCTCTTTCAGTGCTTTAAAAATATCACTTTACTCTCTGTCTGCTCATCAGCATTCTTTCTGATGAGAAGGTGTAATTTCTTTAGTTATTCTCTCTTATACAGTGTCTTTTTTCCTCAAACTGCTTTTAAGGTTTTGTTCTGCCTTTTTTTTAGTGTTTGGCTGGAAGCAGTTCGATTATGACGTATCTAAGGATGTTTCTATTGTTGTTGTTTTTTGGTAGTTATCCTTTCTAGGGCCTGTGGAGTGTCTTAAATCTTAAGTTGATGTCTTCTATATATTTTCAGAAATTCTAGACCATAATCTCTTCAAATATTTCTCCTAACATTCAACTTCAGTGTTTATTCAACAGTTTTATAATTTAACAGACTTCCTGAATGGTCTCTTCTGTTTTATTTTTCTTTTTGTATTTCAGCTTACATTCTTTTTATTTATTGCCTTTGATTTCACTGATTCTTCTGTTATGTCTAGTCTGCTAATTAACTCATTGAAAGCATTCTTATCTCCATCATATTTTTCATTTACAGTATTTTTATTTCATTTTGAAATTACCTATCTCTTTATACATGTTCATTTTTCTACTTGATGCTTTAATATAGTTATTATATTCTAAGTTGATGGGTCTCATTATTTTGATGCAGAGTCCTGGGTGGTGCAAAAAGTTAATTTGCTTGTCTGGTAAATTGAATATATATATTACGTATATGTACTGAAGATTTGAGTCCACCCAGAGGTACTGTGGAAGAAAAGCCTTGTGCTCTACTTCCAAAACATCAGTCATTGAAAACATTATGAAGTACAGTTCTACTCTGACACATACAAGGCTACTGTGAATTTGAACTGAGTAGATAGGAACAGTTTTTTTCTTTTGAGACACGTTCTTAATTTTTAGTGTGTTTTGTGATTTTTGATAAAATTCAGACATTGTAAAAGAATAGTAGAATCTGAAGAGAACAACAGGTATAACCAGAAATGGATAGGGCTTTTTTTTTTCTTCCCCTAGTAGGTTGGGTTAGTATAAAGAGTTGAGGCAATCTAGTCTGTAGTTGGTTTGGGTCTGACTTTTCTATTGTTTTAGCTAGATCCAGTACACTACGAACTTAATATTTTTGCATTCAGGTGTCATAACCTTCCTTTTAACAGACCTTAGAGTCTGGGTGCTTGAAAAATTTCTTTCTCTACTGCCCTCAAAATTTAGCAGCCTGCATGCCATCTTAAGTCTACTACTCTCTCCTGGCTGAGGCCTCTGCCTTGTATTCAGTGCATGACCTGGAATACCTGGAATTTTGTCTCAATAATCCCCTTCTTCCCTTGAACTTCAGCAGGTCGTGTGCATTTGAGTCTGGGGCTAGGTATGTCTGTCAGCTCTCTAGCAGCAACTCCAGTGGTTAAGTGGTCCTTATTTAGCGTGTAGTTCATTGCCTGTAATGTCTGTGGGTTTTCTCGTAGTTATTCTTAGGCTTATCATTAGGCTCTGAATACTTGTACCTAAAAGAGAGGAGGGGATGTCTTTCTCAGCTCTCCAGCCCCTTGTCCAGTGGTAAATGACCAGTGCTGAGTATTCATTGTAATGTCCAGAGAGCCTGTCAAGTTCTTTTTCAGTTCTCCCCTGTGCATTCAAACTTCAGCAGGCCCCATGCACCTGTACCCCTTGGGGCCTCTCCCAGATCTCCTGTCCCTTCTCTGGTAGTAGGCAATTGCTGCCTTGTAATAAATGTCATATCTTGAGTATGTGTGAAATGTATTTCAATTCTAGTCACACTTCACCACCTTCTGTACACTTGTGTCTTGAGGTCTCTCAGCTTTTCTGCACTACCCTTGTTCCTTATGAGCACCCTGTAAACATCACTGGGAAATCACTGAAAATCTCAGGCATTGTAAGTGATCACACTAGCCTAGGCTCTTCAAATTTCATTAAAGATTCAGCAGTTTTTGTCTTATCTGCATCTGTGGAAGCTTCTTCCTCTGTATACTGCATTTTGCCAAGGATAAAAGCAGCTCTAGGTCTCTTTTTTCTTAGGAGGTCATTGCTGTGTTTTGGATTTTGGTTCATTTGGTTTCTTTATACTCAGCTCTCTAACAAGCTTTTAACAATTGTGATATTTTAGATTATCTGCCTTGTTCTTGCTTTAGGATAGGAGCAATGTTCCCTTGATTCTTTCTACACTTCAAGTGGAAGTGAAAGTCAACATAGCTTTTTATATCTTGTTGAATGTTGAAATAGTTACAAGCAAATCCTGATTGATTTTTTAATGACTTTCTCTTCAAATTATCCACCTTCACCATTGAAAATAAAGTTCCACACAGAGGTGATAAAAAATTTAAAGCAGTTTTTTTTTATAGCCCTTTAAAGATTTGCAAGAGTTGAAGTTATATTTAAAGACTCTACTTCCTTTTCTTATTGACAAAAGCTATGTTAAATTTTATTTTTTTAACAATGCAAACAGAGTTCAGATCCAGACTATGTTTTTCATATAAAGCATGTGAAAACAACAGCGAAACCGTAATTTACAGAATGTGCACTGTAAAGAAGTTACTAGGAAGCCAGCTGTGCACTGCTGTAAGAACATACCAGCTACAAAGGAACAATTACCTGCTATGTGTAAAATAGATATTTGGAGCTACATTGCCTGGAGCTGTGCCTGCCAGAAGCCTCTATCTGTAACCGAACAGTTGCACTACGGTTTGTGGATCCTGCCTACTGGGCATCTTCAATAAGAACTCTAGCATGTCTGCAGACTCCTTGCCTGGGACGGGCAGCTGAGTGCTTTGCTACTAGCCATTAGTGGAGATGTCCAGGTGGAAGACTATTCACGATGCTTTCCAAGAGAACCAGGGGCCTGCATTTAGACCTTAGCCTACTGCAGCACACTTCAAGAAGAGATGCTTACAGCTGGAGGCAGTTGATGTCTTCTTCCTGCTACCTGATGCCTCCTCTGGTTGCCGTGAGGGCTGAGAGAATCAGTATTTCGAGGTCTGCCGTAACTCATTGTAAGAACACCACAGGAAAGCTCAGAGGTAGAGTGTGCCTTCACACTGCTGCGAGCTCCCTAACCTCCTCTACCCCTGTGTTCCGAGCTCTGGTCTCACTTGTGAAGTTGTCAGGTGATCTGCAGGATTCCCAGCATATTAGTTTCCTACAGCTTCTCCCCAACAAACTTGGGGGCTTAAAAACAACAGAAATCTTTTCTCTCATAATTCTAGAGGCTAGAAGACTGAAATCAAGGTGTCGGCATGGAAATTCTCCCACTGAAGGCTCTAAGGAATACTCTTTCCTTGACTCTTCCAGCTTCTGGTGTATTCTGGTTTTCCCTGGTTTGTGGAAGCATAACTCCAATCTCTGCCGACCTCCCTCTCCACACGGATTTCTCTATCCATATCTCTGCGTGTTATTCTTTTCTTACAGAGAAACCAGTTATTGAATGTAGAGCCCACCCTAATTCAGTATGATCTAACTTGATTACATTTGCCAAGACCGTATTTCCAAATAAGGTCACATTCTGAAGTCGTGGGTGGACACAGATTTTTGTAGGATCACTATTCAATCCACTATAGCCAGTTATACTTGAGTTGCAGATAAACACTAGGCAAATGTTTATCTGAAATATCCGAGACATGCTTATACTAAAACATTATTCATTGTTTAGCTGAAATTCTGATTGAACTTGGGGTCCTTTCTTTTCATTCGTTAAATGTGGCAACCCTGGCCACTAGGATATAGCCAGTAATATAGCAAACTCCTGATTATTTCAGTCCTTGATTAGCTATATCAACTTAACCAGCATACTTAGCCTCTGCACCCTTGTCATTTCTGCTCTCCAACAAGGCTGGGTGAGACTCAGCTGAGTATGCTGTAAATGAATGCAATGCTGCTGATGTATTATAAATTACTACAGGGAGATGAGCTGGTGTAATGATTACAGAAATGTCTAACCTAGGTAAAATACCTAATCATTTTAAAAAGCCCTTTTGCACTGTTCTTGTTTCAGGCTACTGGCAGTGTGAGGGAGATGCTATAGCGACGTGGGAGAATGTTGAAGCTGGGGCCTCAACTAGGAACCTGACTCCACTAATTTTCCCATTCGGGGAACTTAGCCAAATTATTTGCTGTTCGTATTTTTCAGTGAGCCCTGGTGGCGCAGTGGTGAATTGCTCAGCTGCTAACCGAATGTTGGCAGCTTGAATCCGCCAGCGGCTTCTTCAAAACCCTATGGGGAAGTTCTACTCTGTACTTACAGGGTCAATGTGAGTTTAGAATGGACTCAATAACATTAGTTTTTTTATACCTCAATATTCCTCCATGTAAAATACAGATACTGTTAGTACATACTATTAATACTTACTGCCAGAGTAATGAACAAATCTGTTTTGGAAGAAGTACAGCCAGAATGCTCCTTAGAAGTAAGGATGGTAAGATTTGGTCCCACTTACTTTAAATATGTTATGAGGAAGTATCAGTACCTAGAGGACATCATGCTTGGTAAAGTAGACGGTCAGTGAAAAAAGAAGAAGTCCTTCAGCAAGATAGACTGACACAGTTGCTGCAACAACAGATTCAGATATCATTGTGAGGGTGATACAGAACTGAGCAGCATTTTGCTCTGTTCTGCGTAAGATTGTCTTGGGTCAGAACTGACTCAACAGCTTCTAACAACAACTTTAGTACATAGGAGTCTGTAGTGGAGTAACTGATTCACACATTCAGCTGCTAACCAAAAGGTTAGAGGTTTGGGTCCACCCAGAAGTACCTTGGAAGAAAGAGCTAGCAATCTGCTTCTGAAAAGTCAGCCATAGGAAACCCTATGGGGTTCAGTTCTACTCTGACACACTTGGAGTTACTGTAATTTGGGATGGACTTGACAGCCACTGGTTAATTGTTTGAGTACAGAGTTCTCAGAGTGCTACATGCTACATGCTTTGTACAGAATTAGCAGGTAGCAAGTGCTCAATTAATAGGCAGTTGTAGCTATTCTGGTAAAGGGAGACTTTCAGTGTTCCTTATATCACATCAAGCCAGAGTCTTGTCTTCTCCCCTTTTTGCAAGCATTTTCCTAAGCTGTTGATAACTGTTCTGTGAAAAAAAAAAAGTTTCTATGATGAAATCTTTGGAAAGTGCTACATGTTACAAGTTCTTTGAAGCTTCACAGCACTCATTTGCACATCAAAGCATCTGAGATGCTTCTTTATAGAGTAACTTGTTCTATTTTACTTACCCAAGTTTTCTTAAATGTTTTTATATGTGAAACACTTTTACGGCCCACGTACTAACATCCTGTATACTGTATTTTCAATGATTGACAGCCCCTGTTTAAAAATCTCATCAATGTGAGGGTGACAGTCAAGAGGTAGTGTTGTTCACAGACAATGGAACAAGACATAAAGGTTAGGGCGCATCATCTAAAGTTCCAAAAGTAGTCCATAGAAGAAGTACAAATAGTGACAAAGATCCACTAGGTTTGATGTAAGGGCTTGTTGTTATTAGCTGCCATTGAGTTGGTCCCTAACTCGTGATGACCCCGAGCACAGTGGAACGAAATTCTCCCTAGTCCTGAGGTATCCTCATTTTCATTAAATGATTTTCATCTAGATTCATGAGTGATATTGGTCTGTAGTTCTCCTTTTTTGTTGGGTCTTTCCCTGGCTTTTGTACCAGGTTATGCTGGCTTCATAGAATGAATTTGGGAGTATTCCATCTCTTTCTATGCTGTAAAATAGTCTCAGTAGTTTCAGAGATAACTCTTCTCTAAAAGCTTGGTAGAATTACTTTTTCAATCTCTTCCTTTGTGATGGGTCTATTAAGCTGTTCTGCTTCACCTTGTGATAATTTGGGTAGATGATATGAATCAAGGAATTTGCCCATTTCCTCTAGGTTTTCAAATTTGTTAGAATACAGTCTTTCATATTATGCTGTTATGATATTTTTTATTTCTGTTGGATCTGTTATGACAACTCCCCTCTCATTTCTTATTTGGATTATTTGTTTCCTGTTTTTCTTTAGTAAATTTAGCCAATGGTTTGTCGTTGATCTTTTCAAAAAATCAGCTTTTGGTCTTTTCATTGTTCTTCTATTCTCTAATTCACTTAATTCTGGTCTAATCTTTATAATCTGTTTTCTTCTGGTGACTGAGGGGTTCCTCTGTTGTTCTCTCTCTACTTGTTCAAGCTGTAGGGTTAGTTCTTTGATTTGGTTTCTTTCTTCCTTCTGGATGTGTGCATTTATAGAGATAAGCTGACCTCTGAGTACCGCTTTGGCTACATCCCTTAGGTTCTGGCAGGAAGTGTTTTCATTCTACTTGGAATCCATAAATTTCTCTATTTCATCTTTGATTTCTTCTATAACCCATGGCTTTTAGAGCAAGATATTCTTCAGTTTCCATGAGTTCCACTTTCTATGTCTGCTTTTTCTGCTATTGATTTTGACTTTTATGGCTTTAAGATCTGATAAGATGCTTTGCATTAATTCAGTGATATGGATTTTGCAGAGAATTGTTTTATGTCCTAACACATTGTCTATTCTGTAGAATGTTCCATGTGCACTAGAGAAGAAGGTATAGTTGTCTGCTGATGGATAGAAAGTTCTGCATATGTCGATGAGGTCTAGTTGATTAATTGTGGCAATAAGGTCTTCTGTATCTTTATTGAGCTTTTTTCTAGACGATCTGTCCAATATAGAGAGTGGAGTGTTGAAGTCTCCACTATTGTGGAGTGATCTATCTCAATTTTGAGTGTAGTCCGTGTTTCTTTGGTATATTTAGGTGCTCTAATATTAGGTGCATAAATATTTAATATTGTAAAATCCTGTTTATGTATTGAACTTTTGAGCAATAAATAGTATCCCTCCTTGTCCACAATGGTGGATTTTACATTAAAATCTTATTTATATGAGATTAGAATTGCCCACCTGCTATTCTTTGCATATTGTTAGCTTGATATATATTTTCTATCTTTTAATTTTTAGTTTGTTCCTATCTTTAAGTCTAAGGTGAGTTTCTTGTAGGCAACATATGAATGGGTCGTATCTTTTGATCCAAGATATCACTCAATGTCTCTTTACTGGAGCATTCAGTCCATTTGCATTCAATGTAATTGTTGATAGGTATGTATTCAGTGCTGCCATTGTGATAGGTTTATTTTTGTGTTGATATTTTCTCTGTTGTACTTATTAATCTATTCTGGAACATTCTTCTTTGTGAGTTGATTTTTCACCTTTTTCAGGGTTGGTTTTGTGGTTGTTGACACTCCTATATTATGTTTCTTGATTTACTGTGTTTCATCTTTATTGTGCTTTATGGCTGCCCCTAAGATCTCTCTTAATACACTATGTATAAACCAATTTCCATTACTACCATTCTTATCAACTTCATCTCCATCTGGAAGGACAATAATGACTTTAGTACATCCCTCTTTTTAATATGATCTCATCATAGTTTTCATGATATGATCACTGAATTATTTCTTTCACTATTATAGCTCTGATTGAGTTTGGAGCCTTCCCTAACTGAGTAGGATTCTGGGTGATGTTTGCTTCTAAAATATAAGGTTAGTGGTTTTTTTCTTCTAAGCCAAGAGATTCTTTCAGTATTTCTTGTAGCTTTGGTTTGGTTTTTACAAAGTCTCTGAGCTTCCGTTTATCTGTGAATGTCTTAATTTCATCTTAATATTTGAAAGATAGTTTTGCCGGATGTATAATTCTTGGTTGCCAGTTGTTCTCCTCCAAGGCTTTGAATATGTCATGCCACTGTCTCTGTGCCAGCATTGTTTCTACTGAGAAGTCAGATGAAAGCCTACAGAGTTTCTCTCTGAATGTTAGCTTTGTTTTGAGTCTTGCTGACTTTAAGAGTTTCTGCTTGTTTCATTTTGTTAAGCTTGATTATAGTATGTCTTGGAGTCTTTCTTTGCAGATATATGTTGAGTGGCATTTGATACATATCTTGGATATCTATATTCTCTTCTTTCATAATTTCAGAGAAGTTTTCTGTCAGTAGCTCAGCACAACAATACTCTCTGTGTTCTCAGGTGTTTCACCCTGTTCGGGAACTCCAGTTAATTGCAGGTTGTTCCTCTTAATAGAATCTCACATGCTTCTTAATGCTTCTTAATTTTTCTTGTTCCTCTTTTCTGATTTCTTCTCATAGATGCTGGAGTCATTAGCTCTGTCTTCCAAATCAAAAAGTCTCTTTTTCATTTGTTCCATTCTGTTTTCTTGGCTTTGAATTAAAGTTTCTGTCTTTGATTTTGCTCTTGATCTGATGGATCTCAGAGTACTAGTGTTCCATCAGATTGAACATCTTGCTTAATTTTTATTTGTTCTGGTGCATTTTGTATAAGGTCTAGGAGGGCTCTCTATATAATCCTTTTGTATTCACCTTCTGATAGTTTCAGAAAATCTTTGTCTGTATATACTGTTATTGTTACAGACACTTAAATTGGTTCTGACTCATAGTGACCCTACGTACAACAAAATGACAGTCACACTGCGTGGTCCTGTGCCATCCTTGTAATCACTGATATGATTCAGCCCATGTTTGTAGTCAGTATATCTATCTGTCTCATTAAGAATGTCATTCTTCAGGGACTGATCCCTCCTGACATCAAGTACAAAGAGCAAGAGAAGTCTCGCCATCCTCACTTTTAAGGAGTACTATGCACTGGTATAGAAGCACACAATATGTATGACATGGTTTTAAAAAAAAATACTATTGAGTCAGTTCCGACTCAGTATGTGTAGAAATTGTTAAATGATAGCCTAATTTGCTGTGTAAACTTTCAAAAGACATACAACGAAGTATTTTTTAAAAGTGTGCATACTTTTAAATTCAGATTAAATACTACAAATTAAAAAAAATACTTTCTTTGAATACTCTAAAGTTTTAGGCTCAGTTTGTTCTAGGCTGGATCAACACTATACCTGATAAAAAAGCAATGTTTTGGGAACATGGATCCATACATCAGATGTCACCCACTACACCACTCTTAATGCTGTGCTCATTGCTAGCCAGTTGCAATTTCGCAAGCTGCTTTCTACTTGCTTTTTCTATTTCATGCTTGTGCTAATAAACCACACTCTCTCCCTTCATTTTCTTCTCACATTTCACAGTCCTGCAATTCTACATCGCAGTGTAAGATTAAAAAGAAACTAACAAGTCCAAGGCAACTGACTGATTGGTGAACTCAACAACTGTACTATCCAGACTATATTATGACCATTTTTCCTCCCAGCAACTCTTTCTTTGCTCTGTTCCTCTTTACGGAACTTTTTAGCAAACAGATTCTGAGAACTCTTGACTAATCCAGAGATAAGAAGAATTTCAGGATGTAGGAAGCCTTGGAAATGAAACCTAGATGAGTTGTCTAATCCCTTTTAAGTCACCAAAGCAAGTCAAGGTAGCCTGACTGGCTGACTGAGTGATTAATTCTTTTGGGGCTTAATTTTGTAATTTTCTGTATTAAACCACTAGTCTTTTACTTAGAAACCTGAATATGGTTTAAATGTGCAGTTTCCATTAGAAACAATCCTTCAAAAAGGCCAAACATCACCTTCTTTCTAAAGCCCCCTGTTCCCTTTCCAGTGGCTCCTTCCTTCTTCTTATTACTCCTGTGGCCCTGTGATGTCATATACACCTGCTACGCTGTACTGCAATCTGTTTACCTACTTGTCCTCAACTCATTAAAAGGTGAAGTTTACACACAGAGATGGCATGTATGATTTCCTCCCCTTGGCACGGTGGGACCTGTGGAAATGAGGGGATAGTCACTCCTTTGACTGGGCTATTTTATATAGCAAAACTGGTGAGATTGTCACCACGTAATGATCTTACATTATGCAACACTCTGCCAGAACAGATGGAGAAAGAATCACCTACTGGGTCTGAAGAATACAGATGCCGCATTTGAGATGGCAGAGGCCACAGCCTGCTGGCCACCTCTAGGAGCTGAGAATGACTCCTAGTCAACAACCAGTAAGAAAGAGTCCTACAACTGCAAACAGCCTAATTCTGCAACAACCTGAATGAGCCTGGAAGAGGACTTGAGCTTCTGACAAGACAGCAACCTGGCAGACACCTTGGTTGAAAAATGGGGACACCCTGTGCAGAGAACCCAGCCACACCTCTTCTGTCTGACAGAAATGTGAGAGAATAAATAGGTGTTATTTTAAGCTACTAAATGTGTAGTAACACACAGAAGAAAAAAGAAACAAAAAACAAATAGAGCTTTCTCATCTTGGATACCTGGGACTTAGTGCAATACAAATGCAGACACTCAGATGAATAACCTCTGCTGTGGAGAGGAAAGAAAAGTTTGTGAATGAGACATCAAGAGAGACTGGAAGCTGACCTCTCTGACTATTGGCTGTGTAATATTAGGGAATTACCTAACCTCTTCGAGCCTCAGTGTTTTCATTTACACGATAGGAGACAATAATCCTTTCAGGAACTGAATTCAGTATTAGCATAGAAACTGTACTTGTGTTCAGCAAATGTTACTTGCTGTAATTATACCAATGGATGATTGAAAAAGGGAATTAGTATTTGTAAGTAAAAAACACTTTACACGTAGAAATTCAATAAAGTCCAAGAGCCAGAGATGGAAAAAATAATTAAACTATAGCTAAAACACAGTGGTTAGTGGTGAAATAATAAATTTAAAAGAGTATGGTTTACAGCACTGCAACGGCATTTCTACCATCTACGGATGTTTGTATTGACTGCACGCTGTGATGACACTGCTACGTCTGAGCCACACTCAATAAAACCAAACCAAATCAAACCAAACCCCATTGCTATGGGGCCAGTTCTGACTCATAGCCACTCCGTAAGACAGACTAGAACTGCCCCCTAGGATTTCCAAGGCTGCAAAATCTGTATGGAGACAAACTGTAAAACAAGTCTTTCTCCCATGAAGCTGCAGCGGAGTTTGAACCACTGATCTTTTGCTTAGCCATCAACGATTTAACCATTGTTATCACCAGGGCTCCTTAGACTAAATAATAGTCCCTAAATAGTAACATGCATGCATCTATGCACACACACACACACACACACACACACAGAGAGAGAGAGAGAGACATGAAAGTATAGGAGAGTACCATATAAACTTAAGATAGGAAAAGATTTGTTAAATAAGATATGAAAAGTACAAGCCATTGATGTAGTTGATTACACAAAAATGTAAAACTTTTGCTTGATCAGTGAAACCACTGTCAAAACTAAAAGGCTTTTCCAACTTGTAGAGAGCCAATGTGACAGGGAAGAGCTGCCTCATAGGGTTTCCTAGACCTGCCCAGGAATGGATTATCTAATAAGCAAGGTGAGCATGTGCACAGGACATCAACTAAATGGGCATCACTTGTCCAAATCAAAGACTAAGTTCACCGACTCGTTTTCTTTGTTGTAGAATATGTGGAGTATTCTTTTTGTAGAGAATGTAATATTGTGAAAATGTCATGGAGGCAGCATCTGAATCTGTCTAAACTTCACACGGGGGAAGGATGATCAAAATCATCAGCCAAAGGGTGATTCCTTTGAGGCAGAGGTTAGTCATGCCTTCTTTCTCCCCCATCTTTACCAGTTCTGACACCAATTATATCTCTCACCACACTCTCTACTTCCCTGCTGAATTCAATAATTCATTGCTGTGGCCACACAGAACTCACAAGTCATGCTTACAGTTATGCAGTATATTAGGGAAGCAGCATGTTACAGTTTAGGTACAGGAACACTCAAGATATAGTTTCTCCTTCAGGACAGCCTCTTCTTAGGCTTTCCTGCAGGTAAACTTCTCTCTGGCTTGTCAGTCTCTGCCCTGATCAGTCAAATATTGCATTTTTTTTTTTTTTTTTAGCTTTGCTGACAAATGCCCTGAAGCAACTCCTTCCACCAGAAAGCCTCAGCCTGAAAGTGCACAACTCTGAGCTGTATGGGTCAGCAAACCAGCTGCACTAGAAGCAACCTACTCTGCCAGCACGTCTTCTGTCTGAAGGCACTCAGCTTTATTGCATCAACTCTTGCCAGTCTTCCATGCTGCTGCTTCTCTGCCACCTCATATCACCATCCTCAGTGTTACAGCTTTTTCTCTCTTGGTCTCTTGGTTCCAGGGCTTCTCAATGCATGAATCCTGGACCCAAAGGATATACTCCACTCCTGGCTCTTCTTCCTTGCAAGTGGTAATATCCTTCCTCCTGCCTCTAGGATGGCTTATTTTAAATCTAGTGTTATAGCGAAACTAACCAATCACCTAGAAAGGAAGCCATAGGCTTTCTTTGCATGGTTCCACCCCTATGCAGGAGCCGTATACTTGATTTGCATCATTAGCAAGCTTTCCGACACCCTTAGTGGGCTACAATTACTTTATTTATCCACAATGTGTAACTTCTATTTAAAAGATACTAATACTATAGGATAACTATGAATCAGAATCTATTTAATGGTAATTAGTTTTCTTTTTTTTAATAATAGCAAATGAACACAAAAATAATGTATGTCATTTTAGGGGGATAAGATGAACCGGATTATAAGTTTTTTAGTAAGTGTTGCTACCGAGATTTACTATTTATATGTGGTGCAATGAACTGCTTTTGTATGGCATTTTTTGCCATGGGTTTTTGGTGTTCACCCAATTGCTTGACCAAAAAGACCACATATATATAGTAAAAATCTTACTAGCCACATTTACTAAAATTTTCGTAATTGAGTTCATCTCATTTCCCTAAAATGAGATACACTTTTGTGCTCATTTGCTAATATTATAAAAACACAAACCTATTACCATTAAATAGATTCTGATTCATAGCAATCCTGTAGTATTAATATCTTTTAAATAGGAGTTATACATCATGGATGCCTAACACACACACACGTATATCGATCACTCTCATATGGTCAGTAATTCAAATCCACCAGCTAGCTTCTCCTTGGAAACTCTATGGAGCTGTTCTACTCTGTCCTGTAGCATTGCTATGAATCGGAATTGACTTCACGGCTATGGCTCTGGTTTGAGGATTTTTTTTTGTAATACCATTTTTGAATGCATGAATAAGCAGATGAGGGGGCACTGCAGATTATCAGCCCTTAGGGCCCTCACATGTCTTAATTTGGTCCTAGAACTGCCCCATGTGTTTTCCTAGGCTGTAATCTTTATAGGAAGGAATGCTTGTGGCACAGTGGTTAAAAGCTTGGCTGTGAACTAAGTGGTGAACAGTATGAACCCAGCCCAGGGGAGAAAGGTGGGTGGTCTGCTTCCATCAAGATTACAGCCTTGGAAACCCTGTGAGTCAGCTGTACTACGGTCCATAGGATCATTATAAGTCTGAATCAACTAGGTGACATTTTATATGTTTTTGATCTTTATGGGAACAGATCACCAGGTCTTTTCTCCCACAGAACAGAAGGGGGGTTTGAACCACTCATCTTTTGGTTAGCAGTTGAATGCACCACTAGGGACTAGGAAACATTTATATAAGTTTAAAAACTTATAATGAATGGGCATCCAACACATAAGAAAGAAAGCCTTCAAATTAACAAGACAAAAACAATGAGCCACAAAGAAAAATGTGCAAAACCCTCAAGAAACCAAATCCACTGTCGAGTCGATTCCAACTCAAAGCAACCCTGTAGACATAGTATAACTGCCCCAAAGAATTTCCAAGAAGCACCTGGTAGACTTGAACTGCCGACCTTTTGGTTAGCAGTGGTAACACTTAACCACTATGCCACCAGGGTTTCCCCAGAAGGAATAGAAGCACCTAAAACTTTCTTCTCCAGCTATCTAGTAACAGCTGTTACAGCCAAAGTGAGGCAGGCCTTGAGAGAGTTGGGGCTGGAGGTGAGGCCAAGATAGAAAAAGAGTTACAGGGTAGAAGAAAGTGAAAGCACACCAGAGAGGAGGTGGCCTTAGAAGCAACTCGGTGATGGCAAGTAAACTCATACATTAGTTTTGTGGACATTTATGGACCACAGGTGGTGGTTAAGAGCTGGGCTGCTAACCAAAAGGTCTGTAGAATCCACTAAGTGCTCTTTAGAAATCTTGGGGGCTCCTCTACTCTAACCTGTAGAGTAGCCATGAGTTAGAATTGAGTCACTGGCAGTGAAAATAGGAGGACTTTGTAACTGAGTGACTACAGAGTGAGGGAAAGCAATGAATCAGAATCTATTTAACGGTAATTAGTTGTAATTAATCAGAGTGAGGAAAGCAATGTTAAATGAGAAGGTATGGGATGGGCTGTCTGAATAGGGGATATTTAAGATGAAACCTAAAAAATGAGAAGACAGCATGTAGAAATAAAAGGAAAAATGTTCCTCAAATTATATGCTGGCATAATACAGCACTTTTCATTTTATATTTTTATTATGACATAATCATAGTATCAGACCACACAGAAGCTTTAGTAATACTTTTTACTAACATTATTTTAAATCATAATTCACCTGTAACAGTCTCTCTTTTCTTTTAATTACTACTTCATTCTCAACAAAGTTATTAATATAGGTTCACAAATACTAATTTCCATAGTATTGTAGCTAAACCATCAGAAAATTTGACAAAATTGATAACTAAAAACACTGGCCACAATGGAAACAGTAACATGGGATTGTAGCACATGCAGTTGAAAACATAAGATTTGAAATGTCACTGGAATCAGGTAAGAAGGACAGCTCTGATCTGAACACAATTGTCATTGTTATGTGCCGTCAAGTCAGTTCCAACTCATAGAGACCTTATGGGTCAGAGCAGAACTGCCCCAGAGTTTCTAAGGAGTACCTGGCAGATTTGGACTGCTACACAGTCTTAGCACTTCACCACTATACAACCAGGGTTTCCAACAGAAGTTTCAAAAAGTAAATTTATGTAGCTTTAGCCTTGTAGGTGAAGCAAAAAGTGCTGATGTAGAACCTGCAGCAAGTTATCTAGAAAATCTAGCTCAGATAACTGATGACGGTGGCTACACTAAACAACAGATTTGCATTATAAACTTAACAACAGTATACCGGAAGAACATGTCATCTGGAGCTCGCATAGCTAGACAGAAGTCAATGCCTAGCTTCAAACCTTTGCAGTAGAGACTGACTCTCTTGGTAGCAGCCTATTGAAGACAATGCTTATTAACCATTTTGAAAATTCTAATGTCTTTAAGATTTATGCTAAATTCAGACTGCCTGTACTCTATAAATGGAATAATGTAGCTTGGATGACAGTACATCTGTTTACAGCAAGATTTACTGAATATTTTAAGCCCACCGTTGAGACCTGTTAGGTGCTATCGAGTTGGTTCCAACTTAGAGCAACCCTATGAACAATAGAACAAAACATCGCCTGGTCTTGCGCCATGTCCACAATCATTTTTATTCTTAAGCCCATTGTTGCAGCCACAGTGTCAATCCATCTCATCGAGGGTGTTCCTCTTTTTTGCTGACCCTCCATTCTACCAAATGTGATGTCGTTCTCCAGGGACTGATCCTTCCTGACAACATGTCCAAAGTATGTGAGATGTAGTTGTGCCATCTTTGCTTCCAAGGAGCATCTGGTTGTACTTCTTCCAGTACAGATCTGTTTGTTCTTTTGGCAGTCCATGATACCTTCAACAGTCTTCTTGAACACCACACTTTCAAGGCATCAATTCTTCTTCTGTCTTCTTTGTTCGTTGTCTAGCTTTCACATGCATATGATGCAATTGAAAAATATCATGGCTTGGGTCAGGTATATTTTAGTCTTCAAGATGACATCTTTATTTTTGAATACTTTAAAGAGGTCCTTTGCAGCAGATTTTCCCAATGCAATGCGTCTGTTGACTTTTTGACTGCTGCTTCCATGGGCATTGATTGTGGACGCAAGTAAAATGAAATCCTTGACAACCTCAATCTTTTCTCCATTTATGACAATATTGCTTACTGGTCCAGTTGTGAGGATTTTTGTTTTTCTGATGTGGAAGTGCAATCCATATTGAAGGCTGTGGACCTTGATATTCATCAGTCAATGTCTCAAATCTTCATTTCCAGCAAGTAAGGGTGTCATTTGCATAACACAGGTGGTTAATGAGTCATCCTCCAATCCTGATGCCTCTTTATTTGTATAATCCAGCTTCTTGGATTATTTGCTCAGCATAGAGATTAAAAAGGTATGGTGAAAGAATATAATCCCGACGCACACCTTTCCTGAGATTAAGCTACGTAATGTCCCCTTGTTCTGTTCACACGACTGTCTCTTGATCCACATACAGATTCCTTAAGAGCACAATTAGGTGTTTTGGAATTTCCATTCTCTGCAATGTTAACCATAATTTAGTATGATCCACACTGGTGAATGCTTTTCATAGTCAGTGTCATGGGTTGAATTGTGTCCCCCCAAAATATGTGTAGCCATGTGGCTAGGACATGCTTCCCAGTATCTTGTGACTGTCCTCCATTTTGTGTTTCCCTAAACTGTATGTTAAAGGATTAAGGTGGGGCTGTAAATTCCTTTTTAGGATTACTTCTCTGCCCTGCTGTAAAGGGAGTTTCCCTGGAGTATGGCTTGCCTCACCCTTAATCCTTTCAGCCTGCAAGAGATGAAAGGAAAGAGAAGCAAGTGGAGAATTGGGAACCTTGTTACCATCAAGAAAGCAGCACCAGGAGAAGAGTGCATCCTTTAGACCTGAGGTTTCTGCTCCAAGACACTCCCTGGATGAAGACGAAGATGCAATACTGAGCTTTCCTCCCCAGCCGACAAGGGGAAAGCCTTCCCCTGGAGTGGGCATCCTGAATTAGACTTGTAACCTACTGGACTGTGTAAGAATAAACCTTCCTTTGTTAAAGCCGTCCGCTTTGTGGTATTTCTGTTACAGCAGCCCTAGCTGACTAAAACAGTCAGTGAAACAGAAGTAAACATCTTGCTCGTATTCTTTGCTTCCAGCCAAGGTTCATCTGACATCAGTGATAATATCCCTAGTTCCACATCCTCTTCTGAATCCAGCTTGAATTTCTGGCAGTTCCTTGTCAATATACTGTTGCAGTCGCTTTTGAATGATCTTGAGGATAATTTTCTTGCATGTGATATCAATGCTATTGTTCTGTAATTTCCACATGCAGTTGGATCACCTTTATTGGAAATATTCATAAACATGGATCTCTTTCCGTCAGTTGGCCAGGTAGCTGTTCTCCAAATTTCTTGGCATAGACAAGTGAGCACTTGCAGTGCTGCATCTGTTTGTTGAAATATCTCAATTGATATTCCATCAATTCCTGGAGTCTTGTTTTTTGCCAGTGCCTTCAATGCAACTTTGACTTCTTCCTTCAGTACTAGTGGTGGCTGATCATATGCTACCTCTTCGAATGGCTTAACATTTACCAGTTCTTTCTGGTATCCTGTGTATTCCTTCCATCTTCTTTTGACAGTGCCTGAGTCATATAATAGTTACCCTGTAGAACCCTTCACTGTTGCAACTTGAGTCTTGAATTTTTTCTTGAATTCTTTCAGCTTGAGAAATGCAGAGCGTGTTCTTCCCTTCTGGTTTTCTATTTCCAGCTCCTTGCAAGTGTCATAATACTTTCTTTTGTCTTCTCCAGCTGCTCTTTGAAATCTTCTGTTTAGGTCTTTTACTTTGCCATTCCTTCCTTTGCTTTAGCTGCTTTACATTCAAGAGCAAGTTTCAGAGCATCCTCTGACATCCAATTTGGTCTTTTCTTTCTTTCCTGTCTTTTTAATGACTTCTTGCTCTCTTCATGGATGATGTCTTAAATGTCATTCCACAGTTCATCTGGTCTTTGATCATTAGTGATCAACACATCAAATCTGTTCTTGAAATGTACTTTAAAACCAGGAGGGACATACTCAAGATCACACTTTGGCTCTCGTGGACTTGTTCTAATTTTCTTCAGTTTCCATTTGGATTTGCATATGAGCAATTCATGATCTGTGCCACAGTTACCACCTTGTCTTTTTCTGACTGCTGATATGGAGCTTTTCTGTCATCTTTTTCCGCAGATGCAGTCAATTTTATTCCTGTATATTCCATCTGATGAGGCCCATGTGTACAGTCACCATTTGCATTGGTTAAAAAAGATATTTGAGATGAAAAAATCATTAGTCTTGCAAAATTCTATTATGCCATCTGCAGCACTTCCGTTGAGAGCTACTGTAAAGGAAAAAAACATTCCTTTCAAAACATTATTTTATTTGTTCATCCAAGATATCTGGAGGAAATATACAAAGAGATTAATGTTGTTTTCATGCCTGCTAACACAACATCCCTTCTGCAGTCCATGGGTCAAGAAGTAATTTTGACATTCTGGTCATCTTATTTAAGAAATATATTTTATAAGGCCATATCCGTCATAGATAGTGATCCTCTGCTGAATCTGAGCAAAGTAAACTGTAAATGTTCTGGAAAGGATTCACCATTCTAGATGTCATTAAGAACATGATTCATGTGTGGAGACCAAAGTACTAGCATTAACAGTGGAAAGAATTGATTCCAGCCTTCTTGGATTACTTTGAGGTGTTCAAAACTTTGGTGGAGAAAGTAATTGCAGATATGGTGGAAACAGCAAGAGAACTGGAAATAGAATTGGAACCTGAATATCTGACTGCATTGTTGCAATCTTGTGATAAAAACGAGAGATGAGGAGTTGCTTCTCATGATTGAGCAAAGAAAGTGGTTTCTTGAGATGGGATCTGCTCCTGGTAAAGATACTGTGAACATTGTTGAAATAACAAAGGACTTAGAATATTATATAAACTTAGTTGATAAAGCAGTGGCAGGATTTGAGAGGATTGACTCTAATTTTGAAAGAAGTTTTACAAGGAGTGAAAAGCTATCAATAGTATTGCATGCTACAGAGAAATCTTTCATGAAAGGAAGAATCAACTGATACAGCAAACTTAGCTTTCGTCTTATTATAAGATATTATCACAGTTACCCTGGCCTTCAGCAACCACCCCCCTGATAAGTTAGCAGCTATTAAAATTGAAGCAATACCCTCCACCAGCAAAAAAAATAACAATTCACTGAAGGTCAAGATTATGGTGTTTTAGTCAGCTAGGGCTGCTCTAACAGAAATACCATGGAGTAGATGGCTTTAACAAAGGGAGGTTTATTCCTACACAGTCCAGTAGGCTAAGAGTCTAAATTCAGGATGTCCACTCCAGGGGAAGGATTTACCCCTTGTTAGCTCTGGAAGAAAGTCCGGTGTTGTATCAGTCTTTGTCCAGGGAACATCTTGGCACAGGAATCTCAGGTCTGAAGGACACACTCTTCTGGTGCTGCTTGCTTGATGACGTGTGCCTTAGGCTGGGTTTTCTAGGGAAGCAAAACCAGTAACACGTGTAGGTACAAGGAAAGATTTATAATATATATATAGACAGATAGATAGATACAAATATAGGAAACAGCTCACGTAACCACAGAAGCTGAATGTCCCAAGCTCTGGCACAAGTCTCACGTGTCCACGGAAGCTGAGGAACCCAAGGTCAGCAAGTCAGAGACCAGAGTTGCAGATCACCAGTTGTGTAGGTCAGTGGATCCCAAGCTGGTGGAGAGACGATGCGACGGAGGCTGGAGGTCGGTGGATTCCAAGCTGGTGGCGAGACGAAGTGATAGAGGCTGGAGAACCCAGGATCGGCAGGTCAGGGAGCAGGACTGGGCAGAGGCTGGCGAGAGCAGGATTGGCAGGTCAGGGAGCAGGACTCTCACGTGCCGACTGTAAGGACTGATGAGCCCAACAGCTGCTAGCTCAAGTCCCGGAACCAGATGCTGGAACCAGAGAGCAGGAGCTCCTGGCCACGTGAGCAATCAGCAGCCGTAGTCCAGTGTCACGAGATGAGAGCCGAGGGGCAGGGAGTCACCACAAACCCCGCCCTGCCACTTAATACAGCAGCCAAATAGGTAGTAGCCAAGTTGACATAATCCTGACCACCACAACGTGAGTTTCCCAATTCTCAGCCAGCTTCCCTTTCCTTTTGTCTCTTGCAGGATGAAAGGATTAAGGCTGGGGCAAGCCATACTCCAGGGAAACTCCTTTCACAGTGGAGCAGGGAGGTGCTCTTATAAAGGGATTTACAGCCCCATCCTAATCCTTTAACACACAGCATAGGATAACCACAAAATGGAGGGCAGTCACAGGATACTGGGAAACATGGCTGCACCTATTTTGTAGGGGACACAATTCAATAGTAATAAAGTATTTTTTAATTGAGGTATACACTTTTTTTTTAGACATAATGTTACTGGCTGTCCTTGGAAACTCTATGAGGCAGTTCAACTCTGACCTCTAGGGTTGCTATGAGTTGCATCTGACTCGACAGCAGTGTATTTAGGTTACTGCATACTTAATAGACTAGAGGATACTATAAATACAACTTTTATATGCACTGGGAAACCAAAAAATGTATGTGACTCAACGTACTGTGATATTCAAGTCATTGTGGTGGTCTGGAACCAAAGTACGCTTATACATGTAAGGTTGGCTTACAAAACATGTTTTGTTGCTTAAAGTAACTACAAAGACATTTTTATAAAAAAATAATAATAAATTTGTACTGAGATACTGTACAAAAATTTTATTGGCAGTACTTTTGGTCAAGTCTTCTGACAGTGTCACCTGGTAGCAGTCCATACCCCTCTGAGTGACACTACTGCATACTAGAACTTTATACAGATGCTTGTAAGAATACAAATTCCAGCACTCCATCACCAGATATACTTATTTAAAAGACCTGCAGAGGACCCAGGAATCTACATTTTTAAAGGAACCTACAGAAATTTGTTTTTTCTAAATCAAATTAAATCTGATTCTGATGACAGAAATTGTCTGACTTCAATTTTCAATTCAAATGAGTTTCAACAGTATTACTAAATATCCCTTGACTATAATTTGAATTTAATATTGAATATTAGATATTATTAAAACCACTAAGAAATAAATTATAGACTACAGAGTATAAAAAGATTAAAATGATGTAAATAAAAGTAATTTAACGATTTGACAGTAAGTTGTAAGAAAATCAAGTTGCTCAGGGGAAATCAAGATGGCAGACTAAACACACATCTCCCTAAATCCCTTTGGAAACCAAGACCTGAGCTGATAATTAAACAGAGCCTTCTGGACACCTAGGATGCAGCATAGGGCTGCTAATTTGGATTTCATGGCACTGAATGCAAAACCTCCTCTCTTTCACTCACTCCACCATCAGTGAGTTGAGGCTTGCATGGACTGAAGGTAACTCACCATTTTAATTTATTTATTTTTCTCTGTCTTAGCCGGTAAGTGGAGCTGGGACTTGACTAGCTGCTAATCTCAGATGCACTGCTGGTGAGATCGGCAAGCAAAATTGCCATATTTTGAGAGCCTGTCTTTGGGCTCTGTTCATCTTGGTACTTTTGGCCTCTCTTTCTGTTTCTGCCATATAGTAACCGGTACTGAGGCAGTGGCAAGCTTGTGCGGGACGCCATCTTGTTCCATTTGGAGTTGGATGCACCCACATGGAGGCCCCAGCTGGACTTAGTTCCTAAGCTGGGAGTCAGTGCCTGCCCAGCAGAGAGTGCTTTTCCAACAGAGAGGCAGTATTTTACACAGTGTTACCTATGGCAGGGGCCCAGCAACAGAGGCTGTGGACTCTGTGCATCTCAGCACCTTTCTCCTCTCTTTTGGTCCCAGCCAGGTGGCGAGCTTGTGTGGGACACCATCCAGTTCCACTGGGAGGTGGAAATACCCACAGAAGCCTCAGGTGCAGCTAATTCCTGGGCTGAGAGGCAGCATCTGCCAGGAGGAGAGCGATTTTCTGACAGAAAAGTAGTATTCTACCCAGTGTTGCCTATAGCTGGGGCCCGACCCCAGAGGCCAGCAGGACAGTAGCTTTTCTCTATTTTGAACTAGTTTATAATATTTGGGGTTTGATGTAGAGGTGTTTACTTTGCCAGGCAGAAGGAGACCTATACAACTGAAAACCTGACTGACTTTGGAAGTTGTCAGATACTTTTTGCTTCTCACTTCTCACTTTAAGACAGCCTGTGCTGGCTGGCAGAGAAACAACTGCTATCCATCCTCACAGCATCTATTCCAGCCTCTGTTGACTCACATGATGTTCAAAAAGCAAGGAACTCTGGATCAAACCGTAACCAAGAAATCACCAATGGCTTCAGAAAGCCCCCAAAAGAAATTACCTCAGAACTTCCCAGACAAAGAAGATTTTCTGAAACTATCAGAAGGTTAATACAAAAGGATTATATAGAGAGCCCTCCTAGACCTTATACAAAATGCAGCAGAGCAAAATGAAAAATTAAGCAAGATGTTCAATCTGATGGAACACCAGTACTCTGAGATCTGCCTGACCAAGAACAAAGCCAAAGACATAGAAACTCCAATTAAAAACCAAGAAAACAGAATCGAACAAATGGAAAATAGACTTTCTGATTTGGAAGATAGAGCTAATGACTCCAGCATCTATGAGCAGAAATCAGAAAAAAGAAACAAGAAAAATGAAGAAGCATGTGGGAGTCTATTAAGAGGAATAACCTACGATTAATTAGAGTTCTTGAACAGGGCGAGACACCTGAGAACACAGAGTACTGTAGCTGAGCTGCTGACAGAAAACGTCCCAGAAATTTTGAAAGAAGAGAATATAGATCTCCAAGATGTATATTGAATACCACTCAATATACATCTGAAAGAAAGACTCCAAGACGTATTATAATCAAGCTTAACAAAATGAAACATAAGCAGAAACTCTTAAAGGTAGCAAGACTCAAAGCAAAGCTAACATTCAGAGAGAAACCAGGCAGGCTTTCATCTGACTTCTCAGCAGACACAATGCTGGCACAGAGACAGTGGTATGATGCATTCAAAGTCTTAAGGATAAGAACTTCCAATTAAGAATTATATATCCTGCAAAACTATTTTTCAAATATGAAAATGAAATTAAGACATTTGTAGATAAACAGAAACTCAGAGACTTTGTAAAAACCAAACCAAAACTACAAGAAATACTGAAACAATCTCTTGGCTCAGAAGCACAAAACCACTAACTTTACATTTTAGAAGCAAATACAATGATCCAAAAACCCAAAACAAAAAATGCTGGAGAGACTGTGGAGAAATTGGAACTCTCCTACACTATTGGTGGGATTGCAAAATGGTGCAACTTCTTTGGAAAGGAATCTGGCTCTCCCTTAAAAAACTAGATATAGATATACCATTTGACCCAGTAATTCCACTTCTTAGAATATATTCTACAGATTCAAGGCCATTCACACCAACTAATACATGCACGTGAATGTTTATTGTAGCACAGTCCACAATAGCTAAAAGACTGAATCAACCCAGATGCCAAACAACAGAGGAATGGACAAGTAAACTGTGGTACATATACTCAATGGAACACTATGTAATAACAAAGAACAATGACACTTTTAGCAAACATCTCATAACTTGGTTTCAACTGGAGGATATTATGTTGAGTGAAAGTAGTCAGAGACAAAAGGACAAATATTGTGTGAGTCCCCTATGATAAGAACTTAAAAACAGACTCCTGCATAGAAGAAAAGACTCTTTGATGTCTGCGATGGTGAGGATGGAGGGAGGGCAAGGGGGAGGGTTTAGAGTAGATAGTTGATAGAAATTTGGTTGAGTGAAATCTGTGACAGCACACATTAGAAAGAAGATCAATATTAATTGGACTTCAACATAACATGAGTACTCCTCCCATCTTAATCCAATATTACAAGGACAGAGTAGCTGGGGCAGAGGGCCAGACACCATGCTCTCAGAGGAAATCAAGGCCAACTGGCACAACTAACATTTTGCTAAGAGAGCCTTCTGCACCCCACATTGGTGAGTGGCATCTGGGGTCTTGAAAGGTGCCAAGCTCCCATCTGAGGGTACAGCAAATGGTTCCAATTTAGCAGGAACAGGTGATCACCAAGGACCAAAATGACATGGGGGAAAGAGAACCAAGAAGACAGACAGACCCACATGAATGAGTGACTACATCGACTTGTGACTAGAAGAACTGGATAGTGCCCGGCCAGTGATAGCTGTGACTGAGCTCAGAAGGTTGAGTCTCGCTGGCAACACAAGAATAAAAAGGTGTGCACCCTGAGATCTCCTTTAAAAGACCACAATTGATGGCCCATGGGCCTCAGAGTTCCCCTGGGAGCATGGCCCCTGGCCCTGATGCTACCCTTATCCATAAATCATAATGGAGGTCAACTCTCAGACAGGAATGGGTTGGACTTGGCGACACAGAGTGACCGTATCATGTGTGCACTTTATGGTTCCATCCTTCTATGGGATATCGTCCTGCTGACGTCTTACTGGAGGAATGGAAATGGGTGGAGAGGAGGAGCAGGAGTTTGTTGGGAGGATAAGACATGTATGGAACAGAGAGGAAGAGTGTGCTGTCCTTGGGCATGGAGAGCAGTGGGAGCTGTATATAGGTGGGTATGCAAATTTATATTGGAATGTACATTTTCATTGAATCATCATCATCATCATCATAAATCAAGTTGCTGATTCTCTATTTATTAAAAAGTAATCTGAATCTAAACTTCAATCTCAGTCAGTACCTGGAACTCCTACCTTCCCAGGACTCACAGAATCAAGGATGCGAGGTACACGTTACAGTTGCTGTTTGTGCTGTTGAAAAATATATTTGCAAGCAAAAAGTCATTGGTTTTGCAAAATTATTTTATGCAATCTCCAACATCGTTGTGAATCACCAGTGCTATACTTTCCAACTACTGTCTTTCTTCTTTGTTTGTAAATTTTGGAATCTAATCACCAGTAATTATCAATTCATCCTGATTGCCTCAATTTCAGACTGCAAAAGTTGGTAAAAATCTTCAGTATCTTTTTCTTTGGAAGCTAAATTTGAATCATGGTCATATTAAATGGTCATCTGTGTAGGTGTATGGATATTATCCATCACTGACATCACTGTCCTTCAGGATAGATCTTTAAATGTTCATTTTGAGGATGAATACAATACTACTCCTTTTCAACTTTTCATTCCCAACATAGTAGAGCGTATGATTGTCTGATTCAAAGTGACCAATACCAGTCCCTTCCAGCTCACTGACACCTAGCATATACACTTTTATGTATTTCATTTCAATTTTGATGACTGGCCACAGCTTATACTACAGTTGGATAGTGATAAGGAGAAGGGAAAGAGGGAAACACAAGAGGAGCAGGGGTGCTACTTTGAAAGGGTGACCTATGTCTTTTGGAGAACATGCCATTTGGAACATGGCATGTAAGATGTGAGCAGAATCTCTAAGGAAGAGGGTTCTGAGCAGACAGACTAGCTTAGCAGTTACATTGGCTGTGAGGAGAGCAGAGAGTCCATTGCGGATGGAGCAAAATGAGGGAGGCTAGGTGAGATGCCTGAGTTACAAAGGATAGGGGTCAGTCAGGAGGCAATTTAAGTCTGGGTAAGGACTTGAGTTTTCCTAGGTTTCAAAGGATGACTTCTGCATTCCGGCAGTGATTACTGCAGTGATCACTAAGCTACCTTGTCCAGAGCCACTTGGACACTTCTTACCACAGTGTATGTTTGTCCCTCAGAGCACGGCCCCAGGGTACTAAATCCTCAGCCTAGGAAAACTTGAATAGTCTACAGAATCCATCACCTGTCTGGGAGTTATGACTCCAAATTGATTGATGACGTATTGTGAAAAGCCAGTTTCTTCCTTTTCCTAATCTTGCTGCTTTTTCTCTTACTGTTGTTTTGTTAGGGCTCCAAATTTTGGTTCTAGTTCTACTTTTGGTAGAAGCCACCCCTTGACTACTGCTGAGTGACTAATACCTAGCTGTTATTTTTCAGTGTCTCTTCATTCAGGATGACGTAAGCAGTTGGCTTTCTATAAGTGGCCCTTAGGGTCGCCATGAGTCGGATCCGACTCGACGGCACTTGGCTTGGCCATTGCGTTGAGGAATTTGCCGTCTGTTCCTATTTTGCTGAGAGTTTTTAGCATGACTGGGTGTTGGACTTATTCAAATGCCTTTTCTGCATCAATAGATAAAATCAGGTGATTCTTGTCTTTTGTGGTATTTATGTGGTTGATCACTGTAGTTGTTTTTCTGATGTTGAACCAGACTTGCATCCCTGGTATGAGTCCAACTTGGTCATGATAGATTATTTTTTTGATATGTTGTTGTGTTCTATTGGCAAGTATTTTGTTGAAGATTTTTGCATCGAGATTCATGAGTGATATCAGTCTGTAGTTCTCCTTTTTTGTTGGGTCTTTCCCTGGCTTTGATATTAGGGTTGTGCTGGCTTCATAGAAAGAATTTGGGAGTATTCCATCCCTTTCTATGCTGTGAGATATTCTCAGTAGTATTGGAGATAACTCTTCTCTAAGAGCTTGGTGGAATCCTGCGGTGAAGCCATCTAGGCCAGGGCTTTTTTCAGCTGGTATTTTTTTTGATGATTTTTTCAATCTCTTCCTTTGTGATGGGCTTATTAAGTTGTTCTGCTTCACCTTGTGATAATTTGGGTAGGTGATATGAATCAAGAAATTTGTCCATTTCCTCTAGGTTTTCAAATTTGTTACAGTCTTGTGGTATTCTGTTATGATACTTTTTATTTCTGTTGGATCCGTTGTGACAACTCCCCTCTCATTTCTTACTTGAGTTATTTGCTTCCTTTCCTGTTTTTCTTTAGTAAGTTTAGCCAATGATTTCTCAATTTTTTTGCTCGTTTTAGAAAACCAGCTTTTGCTCTTTTCAATTTTTTCAGTTGTTCTATTCTCTAATTCATTTAGTTCTGCTTTAATCTTTATGATCTGTTTTCTTTTGGTACCTGTGGGATTCCACTGTTGCACTCTCTCTACTTGTTCAAGCTGTAAGATTAGTTCTTTGGGTTCTTTCTTCCTTCTGGCTGTGTGCATTTATAGAGATAAACTGACTCCTGAGCACTGCTTTGGCTATATCTCATAGGTTCTGGCAGGAAATGTTTTCATTCTCATTGGAATCCATAAATTTCTTTGTTTCATCCTTGATTTCTTCCATAAGCCATGGCTTTTTGAGCAAGATATTGTTCAGTTTCCATGTGTTCCACTTCATATCTATGTTTTTTCTGTTGTTGATTTCAACTTTTATGGCTTTATGATCTGAGATGATACTTTGCAATAACGCAGTGGTATGGATTTTGTTGAGACTTGCTTTATGTCCTAACACATAGTCTATTCTGGAAAATGTTCCGTGTGCACTAGAGAAGAAGGTGTAGTTGTCTGCTGATGGGTAGAAAGTTCTGTATAGGTTGATGAGGTCTAGTTGGTTAATTATGGCAATAAGATCTTCCGTGTCTTTACTAAGCTTTTTTGTCCTAGACGATCTGTCCAATATAGACAGTGGAGTGTTGAAGTCTTCCACTATTATTGTGGAGTGATCTATCTCATTTTTAAATGTAGTCAGTGTTTCTTTGAAGTATTTAGATGCTCTAGTATTGAGTGCATAAATATTTAATATTGTTAAGTACTGCTTGTATATTGAATCTTTCAGCAATAGTTTCCCTCCTTGTCCACGATGGTGGATTTTACATTAAAATCTTTTTTATCTGAGATTACTATTGCCATGCCAGCTCTTCTTTGTGTGTTGTTAGCTTGCTATATATTCTTCCATCCTTTAATTTTCAGTTTGTTCATATCTTTAAGTCTAAGGTGAGTTTCTTATAAGCAACATATGGACGGGTTGTGTCTTTTGATCCAAGATGTCACTCGTTGTCTCTTTACTGGAGCATTCAGTCCATTTACATTCAGTGTAATTATTGATAGTTAGGTGTTTAGTGCTGTCACTGTGATGTGTTTATTTTTGTGTTGATGTTTTCTCTGTTGTTCTTACTATTCTGTTCTGGAACGTTCTTTATTGGTTGATTTTTCACCTTTTTCAGTGTTGGTGTTGTGGTTGTTGAGACTCCTCTATTATGTTTCTTGATTTGATATGTTGCATCTTTATTGTGCTTTGTGACTATCTCTATTATCCCCTTTGATAATCTATGTTGAAACTCAATTTTAACCACTTGGAAGTCTTATTAACTTTATCTCCACCTAGAAGGTCTATAATGACTGTGGTATATCCCTCTTTTTAATATGATGACATCATAGTTTTCATGATATGATCACTAAATCACTTCTTTCAATATCATAGCTTTGATTGAGTCTGGAGCTTTCCCTAATGGAGTAGGTTTCTGGATGATATGTCCTGTATTGCCTGCTAGAATATAGAGTCAATGGTTTTGTTCTACTAAGCCAAGAGATTCTTTCAGTATTTCTTGTAGCTTTGGTTTGGTTTTTACAAAGTCTCTGAGATTCTGTTTATCTGTGAATGTCTCAATTTCATTTTAATATTTGAAAGATAGTTTTGCTGGATATATAATTCTTGGTTGTAAGTTTTTGTCCTTCAAGGTTTTCAATGTGTCCTCCCATTGTCTCCGTGCCAGCATCATCTCAGCTGAGAAGTCAGATGAAAACCTACAGGGTTTGCCTCTGAATGTTAGTTTTGCTTTGAGTCTTGCTGCCTTTAAGAGTTTCTGCTTATGTTTCGTTTTGTTAAGCTTTATTATAATATATCTTGGAGTGTTTCTTTTCAGTTGTATATTGAGTGGTTGTCTTAGGCTGGGTTTTCTAGGGAAGCAAAACCATAGATAAGAAGGAAGGAAGGAAGGAAGGAAGGAAGGAAGGAAGGAAGGAAGGAAGGAAGGAAGGAAGGAAGGAAGGAAGGAAGGAAGGAAGGAAGGAAGGAAGGAAGGAAGGAAGGAAGGAAGGAAGGAAGGAAGGAAGGAAGGAAGGAAGGAAAGGAAGGAAGGAAAGGAAGGAAGGAAGGAAGGAAGGAAGGAAGGAAGGAAGGAGGGAGGGAAGGAAAGGAAGGAAGGAAGGAGGGAGGGAGGAAAGGAGGAAGGGAAGGAGGGAGGGAGGGAGGGAGGGAGGAAGGGAGGAAGGAGGGAAGGAAGGAAGGAAGGAAGGAAGGAAGGAAGGAAGGAAGGAAGGAAGGAAGGAAGGAAGGAAGGAAGGAAGGAAGGAAGGAAGGAAACAGCTCACGTAATCACAGAAGCTGAATGTCCCAAGTCCTGGCACAAGCCTCACATGGCCACGGAAGCTGAGGAACCCAAAGTCAACAGGTCAGAGACCAGAGTGTAGGTCAGTGGATCCCAAGCCGGTGGTGAGACAAAGTGGCAGAGGCTGGCAAATCCAGGATCGGCAGGTCAGGGAGCAGGACTCTCAAGTGCCGACTGTAAGGACCGATGAGTCCAACAGCTGTTAGTTCAAGTCCCGGAACCAGATGCTGGAATAAGAAAGCAGGAGCTCCTAGCTACGTGAGCAACCAGCAGCCGTAGTGAAGGTCGGGAGATGAGAGCCGAGGGGCGGGGAGCCACCGCAAACCCCGCCCTGCCACTTAATACAGCAGCCAAATATGGAGTAGCGAAGTTGACATAATCTTGACCACCACAGTGGTATTCGATATGAATCTCGGGCATCTATATTCTCTTCTTTCATAATTTCTAGGGAGTTTTCTGTCAGCAGCTCAACTACAATACTCTTTGTGTTCTCAGGTATCTCACCATGTTCAGGAATTCCAATTAATCCTAGATTGTTCCTCTTAATAGAATCCCACATGCTTCTTAATGCTTCTTCATTTTTCTTGTTTCTTTTTTCTGATTTTTCCTCATAGATGCTGGAGTCTGTAGTTTTGTCTTACAAGTCAGAAAGTCTATTTTCCATTTGTTCAATCCTGTTTTCTTGGCTTTGAGTTGAAATTTCTATGTCTTTGATTTTGTTTGTGATCTGTTGGATCTCAGAATACTGGTGTTGCCTAAGATCAAACAGCTTGCTTAATTTTTTATTTTGCTCTGCTGCATTTTGTATAAGATCTAAGAGGTCTGTTTATATAATCTTTTTGTACTTGCCCTCTGATAGTTTCAGAAAATCTTCTTTGTCTGGGAAGTTCTTTGGTTCTTTCCTTTGGGGGCCTTCTGAAGCCATAAGTGAGTTCTTTACATTTTTATGCAAAGTTTCTTGCTCTGGGGGCATATGGAGGTTGTTTTGTTTCTCTGGTATTACCTTAAGGAGATCTAAAGCTCAGTCTGAAAAGGAAGGTGATCACCAGACATCCCTTGGGCTCAGTGGAATCTCTGGGGTAGTAGGCTTTACCTCCTGATTAGCAAAGACACGGCCCTACCTAAAGAGTCACTGGGGTGCCATCAGCTGGCCCTATAATGTGAGTCAATAAAGGCTGGAAGAGATGCTGTCAGGATGCACCACAGTTACTTCTCCAGGCAGTCTTATATTGAAAGGTAAAAGGTATCTGACAGCTTCCAAAGTCAGTCAGGCTTTCAGGTGTCCAGAAGCCTCTGATTAATTATCAGTTTTGGTCTTGGAATCCAGAGGAATTTAGGGAGATGTGTGTTTAATATGCCATCTCGACTTCACCTCTTCTCCCCTAGTTATTTTTGACTGCCAGACTCAGCCTTTGACTCATAGCAATCTCATGCATGCTGGGATGGGACTGCTGTGCTCCACTGTCTGATTTGTGGAAGTAGATCTCCAGGTCTTTCTTCCTAATCTATCTTAGTTTAAACCCCTGAGGACATACCATTATGGTACCTCCTAAAAAATTTAGGCACCCTAGGAATATTCCCTGCAATTTAGATCACTTCATCACCCACAATGGCAAGTGGTCCAAGGTCTGTTATATCCATGCCTTGTTTTTCCTTCCTAATTACCCTGTCTGCCTATCCTGTACCACTTGCAAATCCTGCTTCTTAATGAAAAACTTCAGCCTTCTAAGCCACCACTTCATGAACCTGATTTTGATCTGATCATGTCAATCCTCTTCCTTGTCCTTTCCTACCTCCTTCAATTCTGGTAGGCTCTCCTTCCTCTTCTGGAATTTTGCTTTCGCCTTCATGCAAACCTCCTCTCCTCTTTTGCACATTCCTTGACCTACCACCTGCTTGAGGACCTTCTCTGACACCTCCACTGACCCCCTTTCACCTCCACACATTAGGTCTAGGGGACAACCCCTCAAACCCATTTTACCCATCCACGAGGTAGCAGAAGCTGAAGCTATTGTCCAGGTACACATTTCCTTTAATCTGGCAGCCAGCAGACCTATTCCAAAAAAAAACTCATGTCCTTTTCGTCTGACCCCTCTCATTTTCACAAAAAATTCCAATATCTAACCCAGTCTTACAGTCTCACGTTGCAGGGTCTTTACCTGGTCCACAGCCACAGCATTTGTTGATTCACTTCATAACCAAGACCCTAACCACCTACTCCCAGGGACAACAGCAGTGTCCTCCATGGACCCTAAATGAAACTAACTCACCTAGAAGGCAGATGAAAATCCTGCCTCTTTCCTAAATAGACTCACAGGAACTTTAATCAAATATACTAATCTAGATCCCCCTTATGAAGTGGAACAACTCTACCTGAATACCCACATTATTTCCCATCTCACTTAAGACATCTGCAAAAAGCTCCAAAAACTTGAGGACAGTCCACAGAGTACCCAAAAGGATTTTTAAAACTAGCTTTTAGGATATTTAATGATCAAGAGGAGGAGGATGCCCAGAACAAAACAGCAAAATACGAAATACTGGCCTCAGCCCTTCAAGGCAAAGTGGGGACCACCCGGAAATCTACAAGAAACTCCAACATAGCTCCTTACAATCTATGAGCCCTTTCTCAAATGCAGGAAAGAAGGCCACTGGACCTGCTCCTGACCAAACCCTCAAGCTCCACCCAAGTCATACCCAGCTTGTGTCCAAGGCCCCTGGAAGGATGTCTCTGGACTTCTGGGTCTGGGGCCACCCCTTCAAAAATGGTGGTTGAGATAGAGTTCACCCTGCCAGATCTCCTCTGGCTAGCCACTGAAGACTGAGAAGGCCTGGGGTCTAAGGCCCCACCATCAACATCTCACTGATGGAGACTTGGGTTTGTCTTCAGGTTGCCAGTAAGCAAATTTCCATTCTACTAGATATAGGGGGCACTTATTCAGTACCGCCTGAATTTGGGGGGAAGCTTCTCCCTTCTTCCATTTCTATTGTTGCTGTAGATGGAATCCTCAAACTCTCTTAAAACCCCCATTACCTGCCAAGTAGTTCACTTAACTTTCCCATACCCTTCTAGTAATCTCCAAATGCCCCACCCTCTCATTAGACAGACACCTTCTTAGCAAGTTAAAGACAACCTTCATGCTATGTCCATCCAATCTGGATGAACATATTCAACTTCTAACACTTCTATGTACCTCTAAGCCTAGAGGAACTCCTAACCCATAAAACAAGCCTACAACTAAAATTCTCCAGAAGCTACATCCTCAAGTCTGGAACATCTCCACTCCTTCCATAGCCACCCAACCCACCAGAAACTCCTCAAACTACTTTCTCTTGTCTGGGACCGTTATTTATAGGGGAATTCACTGATTTTTCATGGCAGGACACCTTCCAGTGGTTAGAAACAAGTCTCCCTACCTCCTTGTAATCACCTGCCTCTTCATAGCCAGCTCCCTCTCTACCAAGACCTCCACACATATCCCCTTCTTACTACTTAACACCCTTAACCTAACTTATTCTCTACTGAACCACACTGCTAAATATCAGAAGCATTGGATCTGTTTATCCCTCTCCCCAAGTGCTTACACTGCACTTTTGGCCCATGAGGAGACATGGATGCAGAATACCTTCTGCTTGACATACACTGACAATGAAAAGTCTGCCTTTCTTGTCAGAACAGACACTCTTATAAGAAGTTATCCAACCACGTTGGCCAGTTAAGCCACATTACTGTTCCTAATCTTTGTAGAACACATTATCCCTCCCTCATACCTAAATCTCAGGACCAAGAGCCCTGGCCTTAACTCTGTTGAGACAAGCTCCTTTCTGCATGTAATGTCCTAGGCCTAAACCTAGGACATCTAGATCCTGGACTCTGCAGCAATGCTATCAAGATACCACCCCTGCCACAGGACCCGGAATTGAAAGGTGGACTATTCCTTTTCCCCCACAGTCAATAGTATGTCTTTTCAACCAGTACATTTCTCAAGGCCACCTCAGCTCCAAGGTATATCCTCTGGAATGTATATTGCTGCAAGCCAAGGCCTCTTTTCCTGGATTAATACCCTCCCCTGCTCCCAACAACCTTCCAAATAATCCGCCGTTTAGGGGGAGCCCTTCCCAACACCTTTTCAATCTGGAGCAATGAACAATCTACCAGACAAGACTCATACGATTTCTTCCACCTCTTCTCTCTACATGTCAGGAAGTGTCTCCTAGAAGACAGTCCCTTCTTCTTTTGTGGAAGCTAAGCATATTCTTGCCTACCCCCAAACTGGATGGGAACATGTACTGTGATCTACTTATCCCCAAACATTGATATCACTTCCCTACACCTATACTTTTAAAAGCCTCAGTCAGGCTCAGAAGTGCTTTCATCCTTATACCTCTATTGGCTGCCCTGGGGGTCACAATGGGTGTTGGTATTAGGAGAGTTAAGCACTTTGCTCTATTAGTTCCACCTCCTCTATGGAGAAAATATCCAAAAGACTGGCAAGAGTACAAGACCAAATAAGTTCTCTAGTGGCTGTCACCCTACAAAACACATGCATCCTAGATCTATTGAGTGCAGAAAAGTGTGTGTGTAGGGGTAGTCATCTTTTTCTAGATGAAGAGTGCATTTCTACGTTAACTAATCAGGTCTGGTCTGAGATGCAGATAAAAAGCTCTCAGAGAGAACAGCTAATTTACAAAGACAGTGAAGAGGCAACTGGGATACCTGACTAATTCACAAAAGTGGTTTTCCCGGGTTGCTCCATTTATAACAACTCTTACTCCTTTTAGGACTGTCTCTCATCCTGGTCCTATTCAAAGCCATAACAAAACTGATCTGTGGTCAGTCTGCAATGTTACCCACCAAGAAGTGAATCACATTCTGTTCCTCTGAGAGACTCGACAAGGTCTATACCAAAGCCTCCCAGAAAACAACCAATGAACCTCCCTCTTTGCTGATTACCAAGACACAAGCACAGAGTGCCAGGAACTCAGAGGGCCTTTCCAACTCCCCATATACCCTAGGACAAGTCGACAACCCTTATCAGCAGGAAGAAGCTAGAAAGAATAACAATGCTCTTCTGTCCTTTAACAAAAATGGGGAGTTGAGGTAACTCCCTGGAATTTAGGAAGATCATCTTATCCAGTGATCAGACCTCCTCATTAGCTGAAAACAGCCCGGTATATATGCCCCACAGGCACTTAACTATAAAACCATAAGAAACTTTTGTGCCAGCTACATTCTACCTCCTTATCCGGGCTTTCCACTGGAAAACTATAAAAACTTCTCCATCAAGTCACTCCTCACTTCTTCATCAGAACTTTAAAACTATAAAAACTGTCCCCACAGCTACTGGGTGGGCTGTACCAGATCTTGGTTCAAACCTCGTTCTCTTCTTTTAGAGTAAATTTCACTGGACTCTCAAACTGGTGTGTGTCTGCCCCTGTTTCACACCATTCTATTTCTAACACTGACCTTTGAATTAGCAGTTGTAGCTCTCAACCACTCTGCCACCAGAGCTCCTATGGAAACTGGAGGCTGAAAAGCACCAGGGAGGGACCTAAGACCAAGGGTCTGAGAGGCATTGTTTCAGATCCACCACCCCCAAGCCACAGAGAAAACATATTCTCCACATTCTATAAGCTCCAGGTGGCAATGCTAGGGTGGGGCTCTCAGTGACCGCACCAGATTTAGTAAACTACAGGCTCTTGTCACTACTCACCTGTTGTCCTGATAATTGGTTTCTAATCAAGGTAAAAGAATTAAGCACAAAGCCAGGAAGGACAGGGAAATATCTTGTTTTCAAGCATTCTTCTTTCAGATTGCTGGTCAGATGACATTTAGCACCACTTGGTTTCCTTGATGGCTGGTGATGGCCTGTAAGACTGTGAAGAAAGTGATGCCCTGGTTGCCTGGATGACCTAGAGAGATCAAAGGACTGAAGGAACCCAGCCCCCTCCTCAAGTCCCTATTGAACGCTAACATCAGCATGGAATCTCACTTTAAAAACCTCAATCTTACCTGACAAATTCAGACAGGATGAGGATGAGAATACCTCCCTGTCCCTTTGCATACTGGTTTGCAAATAAACATTGGTTAGTTCACCCAACCTCCTGTCTCAGAGATTAGCTTAGCAGTAGGTGGCATGAACTCTGAGGTTTTTCCGGTAACACTATCTAGCCACCACTGCCCTGTAATACCCAATTAGTACTCTCTTTGTTAGATTATGCCCTCTAGGTCCCAGGAGAAAGCTGGCTGGCAGGCTCTACCAGGCTTTTGTGCCTTGTAGTTTCCACCTGCATCCCTCTCCTATGATTTTTGATCTTCCTTAGACTTCTGGACATTAACCTCTCACTAAGCACTAACCCTCATCAAAGAAACATGTTGCCATCAACTCAATCCCAATTTATAACAAGCCTATGGGGCTGAGTAGAACTGCCCATAGGGTTTCTAAGGAGTACCTGTTGGATTCTTACTGCTAACCTTTTGGTTAGGAGTTGAACTCCTGACCCCTGCAAAAGCAGGGCTTCCTCACTAGTCCTAGGAGTTCAAAAGGTAGTTCTGGGGAGGTGATAGATCACAGAGGTCTCATCCAAGTGACTGAGTTTCACTCTTGACTCTGGCACGTTCTGGCTTGTAAGAGAGAAATTTACAGCAAATCTTTGGTCAGAGTAAAACATGAAAAACTAAAACCCATGTTCCTACTACTTTTACCAGAATTAAAAACTGAAATTAGCAATACCTGTTTTTAAGTTCTTTGTCTGATGTAGCAACCTCTGGTAGTTTGTGAGGTATTTTTTATCTGTGGACAAGTCAGGAATTCTAAAGAATGCACTCAAGAAGGAAGGCTGTGACACAGCTGCATTTGTGTAAAATGATCTTAAGCAGCATTCTTTTCATGATAGTGATGTAAAAACAGTATTTCAGAAAAAAACTTGAGTCTCAATCTGTTATCTAAGTTCCTCAGGTGACCTCAAAGATTTAGACTGAGCAAGTAGGGGCTCAGGTGAAAATTTTTTATCACCAGCCTAGGGCACCTGACACTCCAAAGGTATGTATTACATCAAAACTAGACACTTTTACAAGACATGCATTGTAAGCATCTCCTGACTAGGAGTGTAAATCTCTACACCAGAATGTACTTTATAATTGACCTTTGTAATCAGTCTGTGTGGCCTACCAAAGCATACATGGTCTGAGAATTAAGTTCATGAACTTGCTACTGTGTGCTTATGTTGGCAGCGCTGTACAAACAACTTCGTCAGGTTTTATAACATTGGTATATCAATGTCTCACAACTGTGTTCATGTCGATGTACAGCGATGTCTTGCTGAGGTTCATTACTGTTGTTGCTTGTTTTTGTGTGCCATAGTGAGAATGTCAGAGCTTGAATTATAGCAACAAGCAAACATTAAATTTATTTTTAAACCCAGTAAGAGTGGAAATGAAATCAGGGACATGTTAGCCCAAGTTTACGTAGATAATGTCACGAATAAAACAGTGTTGTGCAAATGGATTAAACATTTTTCTGAGGGGAGAGGAAGTGTCATTGATGAAGAGAGGCTGGGAGAGCCAGTAATAAGCATAACTGATGAAAACATTGCAAAAATTTGCACCAGCTGGACAAATGGTTAACCAAGTTTTTCTTGGGGAAGTGCTGAAAAGGCCACATGAAAAAGTTAGATGAAAATTACCTGAACTTTTGCCAACTACTCCTGGCTCTTGCATTACAACAACACAACAGCTCATATGATACTGTCTGTGAGGGAGTTTTTAGCTAGTAAACAAATAACTGTATTGGAACACCCTCCCGACTCACCTGATCTGGGCTCCAATGAAGTTTTTCTTTATTTGAAATTAAAGAGAATACTGGAAGGAAGACATTTTGATGACATTCAGAACATCAAGGAAATACAATGACATCCCTGATGGACATACGAGAAAAAGCATGCCAAATTGCTTTGAAGGGTGGGCTAGGCACTGGTGTTGGTGCACAGCTTCCCAAAATGAGTCCTTTGAAAGTGACTACAGTGATTTTCAGCAATGAGGTATACAGTACTTTTTTTAGGATTATGGGGCAGTTCTACTCTGACCTCAAGGGTCACTATCAGTCGGACATGACTCAACGGCAGTGGGTTTCGTGAAACTAATTGTCATAACTTATATATACGTAACGTTAGCATCTTACCAATTTGCTTGACTTCTGACCTAAATGAATGTTTAACTAATCAATGATTTTTTTTGTGATGTCCTCTTTAGTCCTATGACTATTCTTCAAGTCTCTCTCTGAAATCTCTATGTCTTCACTTCTATGAGCTGGGGTTTCCTCTGTTTGAATAGATCTGTTGAAACTCAATAAATCCCTTGAATTCTTATTTAAGTCCTGCGTGGTTTTTGATTATGACAGAGCCTTGTGCCACTTGAGCTTCAGCTTCCTCACAAGTGAATCAATGATAATCAAACCCACCTTGCCAAGTGGCTGTCAATTAAGTGTCACAAAGCACATGAAATGCCTGGAACATGGTAGTTGCTCAACATACATCATTATCTTCCTTTCCTGCACTGCTTTTAGACATTAAAACTTCCCTCTTTTCTTCAAGGGGCTGAGGGGCAGGCTTTAAAACCAAGCATAGTGATAATGCTACAAAACAAAACCAGGTGACATTGAGTTGATTCTGATTCATGGTGACCTATATGTGTCAAAGAGTAGAACTGTGCTCCACTGGTTTTTCAGTGACTGATTATTTGGAAGTGGATCAATAGGCCTTTCTTCCCTGGTTCCTTTGGGTGGATTTGAACTGCCAAACTTTCAACTTGCAGCACTTAAATTCTTGCTGCACCCCGGGACCTATGTACCAGTACTCACGTTAAGTATTCTCTGAACACGTGATCTCACTCTTTTTAACCACCTTATTATGTTGTTTGCGATTTACTTTAAACTCTGAACTAGACAATGTAATATGATGTATGTGTACCTTAAACAACAGACCAAGCACAGCTGGCACGCTAAAGCAGGAAGAAAATCCAGAAGCATTCTAATCAGGAAGCCCTCTCCCAAGGGCTAGAGCAGGCTTTTGCTGTCTGCATCTCTATCAATATCAGAGGCTTTGCTAATTAGCTTAGAGAATTAAAATATATATATATATATTTCTTCATTGGTGAAATTAGTGGCTTGTTAAACTGCATAGTAAATGTTTGAAATGGATTTAAAACATATTTAGTAGTACTTTAATTGAAAGTTTACAATCCAAGTCCATTTGTCATACAAAAACTCACACACGTACTGCTTGCTATGTAACTGTAGCAAGCTCCCCACCCTGAGACAGAACAATCCTCTTTTCCACTCTGTATTTCCTGTGTCCGTTCAACCAGTTCCTGTCTCCCTGTCCTCTCATATTGCTTCTAGATAGTAGGTCCCAGTGAGCCAGACTCATGTATATACTTAAGCAAGGAAGCACACTTTTTCCCAGTATCATTTCATGTCATATAGTCTAGTCCTATCTTTGTCTGAAGAGTTGGCTTCGTGGATGATTTCGGCTCTGAGGTAACAGAGAATCCAGGGGCCATGTTCTCCAGGGACCCTCCAGTCTGTCAGGTCATGGAGTCTGGTCTTTTTAATAGACTTCTAGTTCTGAACACCCATTTTTCTCCTGCTACATCAGAGACTCTACGCTGTAGTCTCTGTCAGGGCAGTCGTTGGTGGTGGCCAGGCACGATTTAGTTCTTCTGGTCTCATGCTGATGTGTTCTCTGGATTATATGAGCAGGATATCATGCTTGGTAGAGGGTCATCAAAAAAGAGGAAGACCTTCAATAAGATGGACTGAAGCAGTAGGTGTAACAATGGGCTTAAGCGTAACAGTGATTGTGGGCATAGTGCAGGACCAGGAAGTGTTTTGTTCTGTTGTACATAGAGTTGCTGTGGGTTGGAACCAACCCAATGGAACAATTACTAGCAACAATTAGATGCTAGTAATACCACTCTTCCTACAATTTTGACAGTCAAAAAATGTCTCCAGACATTGCCAAATGTCCCCTCGGGAACAACTTTCTCTCAGTTGAGAAACCCTGGGTTAGATGCTACCTCCTTGGCAAGATATCACCTCTTCCTCGAAATAAAACAGTAGCTGTGTTTTATTACTCACTTACTGTGTTTCAAGTACTGTGCCCAGAGCTTGGCCTGTCTGATCAGATGTCATCAGCCACACCAGTTCAGGGTAACTGGTGTTCAGGGTAGCTAGTGTTCATTACAGCCCCTCCTGTTAAGAGTTTTGGCCTTTCACAGTTATGGGGTGCTTTTTGGTAGCTATCCATAATACCTAACTCCTAGAGGAAGAAGAGATCTACAGGTCCTGAGAAACTGAACATATAAACTGAAATGGCTAGACCATGTGTGACTATAGGTCTCTAACTCATACCTCTGTATCAGCCATCCACACAACTTCAGCTGCAATAGACCCAAAGATGTCAGGACTTGGTCAGTGATAAAAAGCTTCTCTATTTTTTGGCTTGTCTTCAACTCAGAGGATCCCTTGGTGGTACAAGCATTTGCCCTCAGCTACTAACCTAAAAGTCTAACCTTACCCAGTAGTTCCACAGAAGAAAAGCCTGGTGATCTGCATCTGTAAAGATTACAGCTGAGACAACTCTGTAAACTAAGTTCTACTCTGTAGCACATGGACTGGGCAACATTGGGTTTGTTTTTGGTTTTTCAACTTGGTACCAAGTAAAGAAAGCCAAATGTGCTCCCAAACCAATCACAAAAGATGGTCAGCCTCTGATTACCCAAACTGTAGCTTCTCTCTCAACATTTTCCAATCACAGCACACCTGAAATCTTCCCGTTTCTACTATTGTGTCCCTTCAGACCTACCTGCTAAATGCAAGTGATGGTAGCAGACTCCCTTGCTGAATAACAGCTGCTGTTTGTTCACATTTGAGTGAGTTTTGTTTATTTCCACAGTTCCTTTCCCAGCACCTCCATATCACATAGTATGCTATAAGGAATGAGGTAAACCTCCAGTTGAATTATGCCACAAACAATTACAAATGGAAGCAAATCTATGGAAAACAGCCACTATGGTAAACACTACAACTGCACCTGAGCACAAGTGTAGCAAAGGTAAACAACACTCAGGTCTAATCTGTGAATTGCAACCCCAGCCTTACCCCTCACACCCTATTTCAAGATGAATAGAGGTATATAGCAGGGACTCTCCAGTAGGAATGCCTTCCTTCCTCTTGTCTGGCTGCCTTGGTCAGAAGTCTTTTTGTTTTTTACTTCTAGGAATGTCATTCTGCTCCTTGTCTGATGCCTCTTGGACTTGCACTTGGTGACAGGTGCCCCATTCTGCCTCCCTGTGGTATGCCTCTATATCTACAATGGTTGAGGAAGGATACTGGACCATCCTGGATTAATGGAAACCACTTAGCCAGGTCCTCCCTCTTCCACTAGTTACCCAGGGCACATGCCATACCTGCCATACCTTACATGTGGCTGACAAAGACAGCCACCAGACTTTCTCTGTAAGCTGTGGTCACCCAGCATTTGTTACCAGAAAAGCCCTAGAGTTCAGCTATCTACTGCTAAAGCCAATCTCAGAGACAGGAGATTAGGTGAATGATCAAATACTGTATTTCTGTGCCACTGGAAGCACAGGGGACAGACAGCATTTTCATTTTGAAAAGCCTGTCTGAATTTGTCAGGGAAGGTTGGAGTAGTTAAAGGGAAAGACCACATGCAAATGTAGGGAACAACGTTGGCAACTGGGGAGCATGTAGGGGGTCAACTGGGTGGAAGGTGACTGGGTGGAGGTCTTCTGCTCTGCAATCTCATCGCTATCAAGGAAACCAAGTGGTGATAGATGTCATTTGGCCAGCAATCTGACAGAAGAATGCTCAAATGCAAGTTACTTCCTTGTCCTTCCTAGCCTCCTGCTTAATTCTTTTATCATTGATTTGAGCCCAGCTATCAAGGCAAAGGAAGTCATTCATTGCCTATAGTTTCCTGAATCTATAATGGTGGCTCTCAAGGCTGGGCTCTGGTATTGCTGCCTGGGGCTTGTGCAATGTGGAGGTCATAACTTTTCCTGCTAGTTGAGGGTGATCTGAAACAATCCCTTTGAGGCCCCTGATCTTAAGTACCTCTCACCCTGAGGTTTTTCACCCTCTGGATTCACGTTCAGTTCCCTAGGAGCTTCCAAATACCTTGCAAGAAAGTTTCCCCTGGGGACAGATAAGATTCTAGACGGGGAGGCAAGATAGATAAGTTATCCCACTGGACTCTCTCCTAAGTGTCTGCCCACAGGACCAAACTGGAGTTCTAGGTCTAGGGTTCCACTCCTAAAGGTTTTAGACACTGAGTTTTACTAAACTCTCACATCTCTGTTCCTCTATGTGCATGTCTACCTGAATGTTTCCCTTTTTTCCACATACTTCGAACCAATGAAAAATTAGTTTTAACACTCTTGATGCTAATTTATAAACCTGCTAGTGCTGACCAAGACAGATTGGATGGGGCTGCTACAAAGCTTCCAGGGTACAAAGTCTGATTGGGCCTTTCATATGCTAACTGGCAATTCCTGGAGGACAGATTCTTGATTAGGGTACTTCAAATGTTAATTAATAGTAGGCCCCCAGAGCAGTTCTTAACGCTTTTTGTGCCTGGAACCCCTTTGGCAGGCTAGTAAAACCCATAAACCCTTTCTCAGAATAGTGTTTAAAATGCATAAAAATCCACAGAAAGAAATCAATTCTATTGAAATACAGTTATCAAAATATTGAAAACAAGTATATGTAACATAGTAATGTATATGCTTCTTTAATAATGCATTAAATATTAAGGTCTAGTAACAGCTCTAAGAAGTACCTTAATTTTATAGCAGCAATGAGTATAAATGTTATTTTGAAATATCTGCAACAGTTGCAGTATGATATGCAAACACCCATAATTTCTACTGGTTATAAAGTCACAGTAACTGCTATGATTATTCACATATATTTAAAGGAAATCTATATTTGAGTTAGAAGTTAGTGAAAACAAAGATATAATTTCTTCTCTCATCTGAGTTCTTGAACACCCCTGAATTCTAACTGTAAACCCCAGCCTAAGAACTGTTGCATTAAATACTAATATAGCCTTTATGTCATAATAGTTACAGTATTCCACTGTTCTCTGAGTTGGGTAGCTGGTGGTTGTAGTTAGCTGCCTGCCATTTGGTCCTAACCCGTGACAACCCCATACACAACAGAATGAAATCTTGCCAAGTCTTGCACCATCCCCATGCTGGGAATGAGCTGCTGTGATCTGTAGTGCTTTCACTGGCTGATTTTTATCAGTAAATTGCCAGGCCTTTCTTTTTAGTCCATCTTAGTATGAGCATTCCACTGAAACATTTTCAGAGTTATAGCAACCCCCAAGCCTTCAGTGACAGAGGGTAGTGGCTGTGCATAAACCTGGGTCTCCTGGACAAAGGTGAGAATTCTACCACTGATCCACCACTGCTCCCTTTAGAGACATTGTCAGGTGATATGTAGTCCATCATTGACTAAGAGGGATCCCGTGTGGCAAGGTAGAACTGGCACTGCCCCACAGAGTTTTCTAGGCTGCCGTCTTGAGAGAAGCAGATCTGGAGGTCTTTGTCCCCTGGAGCCTCAGTAATTAAGGGTATAAGCATTGGAGTTTGGGAGAAATGGATTCGGTCTCCTCTGCTAATCAGCAGCTGTGTGACCGTGGGCAAGGAAGCTACTTAACTTTCTGGATCTTAACCTTTAGGACTTAAATGGGCCTAATAATATTTATTTACTTTATAATGGGGTCATGAGAATTACGTGGAACATTGAAGATTTGCTCTCTCAGTGTGAACAATACCCCTTCATCTCATCACACACTTTTTGAAAATGAAGCCCTCCCTGCCCTGTCAGTACCATTTCGGGTGTTATTTAAGACTGAACCTCTAGAATTAGTCAGTCATCAAGATTTCCTGTGAAGGGAGGTGAGGATTAGAGGTTAATGGACAGTAGAGAGAAAAGAGAAGGTCTAGGGGCTGGGGAATAAAGTGAAAAGAAAAGGAAGGATTTATTTTGGACAAAAGGAAGTCTAGAGACCTAGCCTAGAAGAATAGAAGGGCAAGGGAGCCAAAGGACAAAAGCTGGATGCAGATCTGGTAAAGTTGCCCAGCAGAGACAGGGCCTGTTATGCCGGAAGAGTACCTGGTCCAGGATTCCAGGCAGCAGGTGCCAGAGTGCTCCGAGTTTGTCCAAGGCTATGCCAGTATCTTCTCCTTTCTGTTCCCAGGGAGATCTTGACTTTGCCAATGTCCAGCATCTCATCCAGTGATCACTCAAAGTGGGTGAGGTCCATCCAGGGCAGAGTACCTTGTTGTCTCAATCTTCGTTATTCTGTCATCCAACCAGTAATATCTGAAAATCTGCTATGTGCCAAGCACTGCTCTAGCACTGAAAGCTGCCATGTCCTGGGGCTCTCCTTCTAGAGGTGGGAAATGGGACTGTGAAAAAATACTACATAAATCACAATGACCCTGACATGGCCATGAAGCAGTGGTAGAATTCTTGCTTTTTATGGAGGAGATGTTTGTTAGATTCTTGGTGATGTTCCTGTAGCGTGGTTACTTGCTATCTGTCACTGGAGGTATGAGGGCTGCTATGAGGCTGAACAGGTTTCAGGAGAGCTTCCAGAATAAGACAAGCCAGAAAGGCCTGGCGATCTTCCCTCCAAAACTAGCCAATGACAGTCCTACAGACCACAGTTCTACAGCCGATTTCTGCTGACATACTTGGAGTCACTCTGAGTTGGAATCAGTTCAGTGGTGACAGATGTGCTTCTCCAGGTGGGAGAACTGGAAAGGACTAGAAAGGCTTGCAGAAATCTGCCCGGGGTTCATAGGACAATGCTTCTCAAACTACCTGTGTTGGAAAGCCAGTTTGTTTTAATACCCAACCTGTTCCAGACTGATGAGTATCCTACTGTGCATGACCAGATCATAACTCTTGCACATATGACTCATCAGCAAGCCTGTAACATCCAAGTGGTTCAACTCTGGCCGATCACAGCCTTGGATGTAAAGGCAATTCCAGATTGCTAGCAGAGATGCTAATGCTTATTCTCCCTTTCTGTTCTTATCTCCTGGTGGACTAGTAACAAACAGTGCATAATCCATGGACCACACTTCAAGTAGCACTGGTGCAGTACGTGGCAACCTTAATAATCACCAGGTCCAGCTGACCTTTGATGTTAGGGTTGTTCAGTGAGCTAGTTCCTCATGCCAAATATAAGCAATCTCAGCGGCTTGGCTTGGCAGATACACTAGAAGACTTCAAAGCTGATTCTAGATAAATCCTTTAACACCGTCCTTGTTCATGGAGAATTTCTACGACTCCTTTGAAATGTTAAATGAAATATTTTCGAAGCTTCCCCCACTCTGTGTGTGATGTTAATTATAATGTATTTTCAGCTGTTGCTATGCTTTGGATTAAGAGGCAGTTGAATCATTTAAGAGCTGCAGTTGCAACAAGGCCCTGTTAAGGTGTTTGGACAGACTCACTGCTGGTGATTATTCCTGTGATTTTTCCTTTCCTGAAGCACTCACGGGGATTTCTCTGTGTTCCTAGTAAACACGTATATTTAAACAGTCTGCATTTCTCAGGATTATTATTTTTGATTGAGGTACGCATGTGTGAATTTGCTTTTTGTATCAGAATTAGACACTTGAGGAAATGTGTTTTTCCAATCCGTTTCTTTGGACTTCGGTGTTTTTGGTTTTTCCCTGAATGGCTTCGCCCTCACTGTTAGCTCACAGCTGGCCCCTAGGAATGCCTCAGAGCTAGAAAACGTCCCGGTTTTCGTTGTCTCAGACACACTTTTTTGGTGCCACCCAGTGGCCATTTAGGTTGATCTCAGGTCCTAAAATGCTACCCTTAGGTGTCTGGCTGGTAAACCTAGACCCACATTGTTTAAGGAAGACCCAAATGCTTGGGAAACTGAAGTATCTTAGATGACCAATGAAATAGTCATCTAAAAGAGCTGGATTGGTTTTTTTCCCCAAAGAATTTTGCTTAAAGCATAGTCTTGAAAATCTGTCAGATCTAGACTTGAGCCCTGGCTCTGAGGCTTGCTTGCTGGATAACCTTGAGCAAATTACCTAACTTTTTCATTCATTTGTTTATCTGTAAGGAGGAGATAATCAGAATCTGATGGTGAGAATTAAATAACATAATACATGTTCAGTGCTACAAGCGTACTCCCGACCAGCTACCATTGAGTCAGTTCTGATTCACGGGTACCTTGCATGGTACAGAGTAGAACCACCCCATAGGTACTCTAGGCTCTAATCTTTATGGAAGCAGATTGCCAGACATTTCTTCCTTCGTGGGACCAAGGGACAGATTTTACCATCAGTGTTTAGGTTAGCAGAAGAGCACAATTCATACCACCAGGTGACCTGGTATATACGGCACGTAATAAGGCCTCATTAGTAGTCCTAGCCATTGCTATCACTCTCGTTATCTGGTGTTCCGGGCACATTATAGGCCCTTAATAAATGATTGTTACAGACATAACAGAATGGGTGGGGGTGTCAGCAGGGGCCTGGGGTGCCTGAAAACTCCTTTCCTGGTGAATCTTCATGCTACTCCATGCTACTCTGGTGTAAACGGTTAACACAGAAGGCTGGTAGCTGAAAGTTTGGAGATTGGAGTCAGAAGAGTGATGTGATGACCCTGTCTGGAAAATTAGCCATTGAAAAGGCTATGGAGCAGAGTTCTACTCTGGCACACATAGGGTTACAAGAGTCAGGGTAGCTTTGATGTCAACTTATTTCCTGTTTTTTTTTTGTGTGTTATAATAGTAGTAATAGCTCATTTCAAATTATCAATCAGTTAGCAAATATTTATCCCTTACCTTTTGTGTATTCAAATTCATGTATTGATCTATGCGAACAAATTACCTGGGAGTGGTTACAGGTTCTTTGCTTTCCAGTAGCTTAGAATCCTCTATGTGAGCAGAGAAACACAGCCAACAGCATTCTTAGTTGCATCAGCCACAGAGGCTCTAAGGAGGAGGGTGTGCAGGGGAGAGGTGGCTTCGGGGAGGTTTAAGGTGGAAACAAAGGCTGTGTGGGGCCTGGCTGGAGAGAAAGGAAGGAAAGGGTGGGAAGATGTGAGTAAACACTCAATGTAGGAAAGGACAAGGAGTATTTGGCTCAACTAAGGATGCTGGGAGGGTGAGGCATAAGTTTTCGTAAGAGTTGAGTGACTACCAAACAGAATCATGAATCCTCCTGTCATCTTGTTTCTTACTTTCTTCTCTGGTCTGAGTTTGCTGGGTTCCCTGCTATATTCCAGTTCTTCTAAGCTCACTTATCTGTTTTTCCCATTCTCTTACCTTCCATGATTTTTTTCTCTCTCATTTTCTTTTCTCTAGAGGGAATTGGAGTAGCATGAAGATTCACCAGGAAAGGAGTTTTCAGGCACCCCAGGCCCCTGCTGACACCCCCACCCATCCTCTTTCCTCTGTCACTTCATTCCCTCCTTTCTCTCTCCATTGTCTTCTTCGGGACCTTTGCACGTGCTGTTCCCTCTTCCTGAGTGCCTCCTTCTCTGCTTCACTAACACCCATACCCTCTACGTCTTCTGCTATTACACAGCACCAGCAACAGTGCCAGCCTCTTCTATGAAGTCTTTCCTGACCAGACACAGCTTTTGGTTTGGTGACTCTCCCGAGTACTTTCATGGCATCCTGGGATTTTTTGCTGTGTATCCACTGGGGGCTAACAGGAGGCCCTTTTTTTCATATTCTCTTAGGCTAACATCAGCTTCATGTCAACACTTGCTTCCCTCATCAAACTGGCTCCTAGAGGCTGCCACCTAGAAATGATACACATCACTTCTGCTTCTATTTTATTAACCAAGGCAAGTCACTTGGCCATACCTAACTTTGAAGAGACTCAGAAAGGGTTACCTGTGATGAGGAAAAGAACTGGGAATATTTGGTAGATGCCATTGACAACGATCCCAAAAGAGGAGCATCTAGCAAAGTTAAGTCCAAGCCAAGAAGACATCATCTCTGTCCAGGTAGTAACAGCCTGAGCTCAGCCCATTTTAGTGTACAGGAATTTTAATAGATTTCTTCATAAAGTCTGGACGGATGTGAAAACTGTGTGGACATAGATGTAGCTGTCTACGCTTGCCTTGAATTTGACCTACTTGATCCCCGGGAAATGGGTGGGGAAAGGAATGGAGCAGCCTGACCAGAGATGTGACAAGTTAGGGGAATGGGTAGAAGTGTTGAAGTTTCACAGAGACAGCTGAGAGATATTTTCCCCCTTAACCTATTTCTGGTGGAAGGTTTACGCAACCTCAGAGAAGGGATAACTTTTCCCTGGCTCAGATCTGAGACCCACCTCTAGAAGTTCAAAGAATGTGTAGGATCAAAAGTCTGTAATGACTTGAAGAAGTGTGTTCTTGAGGAGGGATACTGAATCCACTAGCTTGATGAGGAGAAGTAAACTCAGAAGAGATGAAGTGGTTCCTGAGCTCTGCCTCTCTTCAAAAAAAAAGATTTTAGATTCAGTGTTCTTTCAGGGTATATAGTTTCTTTAGTGGCAGAAGTGAGCTTGACTTTAAAGAAACTTGACACACAAAACAAGGGATCATTTAGGGAACAGGTTCTTGCTCTCTGAAAGGGCTCTTTGATGCAGAAAAAGGATTTTCCATGAAATTTAAGGTACTTGAAAATTAATCTGAGCTACAAGAATTCAGTTTGTATACAACATTACAGGGCCACATGTCTTTCTTATGAGTAGTTAATCTGTACTTTGGAAGCTGAGGAATGGGATTTCGTTAAAAAACATATATATAAACTGACTCTTCATATAGATAGAAGTCCCGACTTTTGGAATCACACAGACATGGTGTAAAGGCTTGTCTCTGCCTCTGACTTTTAGTCACTTGGTCTTGGGGAAGCTGCAGTTCTAAATGTCTCTAATGGGAATCAAGCCATCTACCTCATGGGCTTCTTAACTGGCTAATGACCATTAGCTCTAATCTGGTTTCTGATACTGAGTTGGTACTCAGTAACTGTTAGTTTAAGATCCCTGGTGGCACTGTGTTAAAATGATTGGCTGCTAACTGAAAGACTGATAGTTTAAACCCACCAACCACTACACAGGAGAAAGATGTGGCAGTCTGTTTTCGTCAAGATTTATAGCTTTGGAAATCCTGTGGAGCAGTTCTACTCTGACCTGTAGAGTTGCTATGAATCAGAATGGACTCAGTGACAATGCCTGTTTTGAGTTTGATTTAAATCATAGTTTTTCATTTATCCCAAAGAACTGATCAGAACTAAGTCTTCATTGTGTACACAGGCTGCGTGTGAATCTACAAGCAGACTTGTTTAAGTCCCATGTTCAGAGGAGTGAGGGTGAGAGGCTGGCTTTCAGGCTGTAAGCATCTTGATATCGTTAGCCTACAGACCAAAGCTGAATGAAATTAAAGTGAATGCAATTGCTTGGGCTTCTTTCAAGCTGCATTGAGGTCATCAGCGGGCCTTCGCACAGTGCTGGGGTGGAAGAAGAGGACTGCTCATAAGGCAAAATCATTACTAGGGTGTTCAGTCCTTAATACATAGGTGCCAGAAAACTATTTAGGATTGGACTTGCTCCCCAGCGCTGACTGGAAATCTCCCCTGCTCCAGGCCTTGATAGGTCAGGAAGGCTTTCTAGAAGGCACAGGCTTCTGCTCTGGCTTCTCCAGGAACGTGGAGAAGGCCGTCATACACGGCCTCCGTGACCTTAAAAAGCAGGGAAATGAGTAATAGAGTTCTGGGATAATGGACATCGTTTTCTGCCAACATTGCCTTAGTGGGTTTCCTTCTACCCTCCTCCTTTTCACCTTCCCCTTTGTTCTTCTCCTTCTTATCTTCATTTTCATCACTTTTGTGCTGTCTTTCTCTTTGCTCTTGTCTTAGGCTCAGTTCTTTAGAGAGGCAAAACCAGCAAATAGAGAGAAAGAGGGAGACAGAAAGTGACAGAGAGGGAGAGAGAGAGAGAGAGAGAGAGAGAGAGAAAGAGGAAGACAGAGAGAGAGAGATTTATACCAAGGAAATGACTCACGTAGTTGTAGAGGCTGAAAAATGCCAAGGCCGCGGGTCAAGCTAATAGCTTCTCTATTCATGTACTCCGAGGAGCTGGCGAGCCTAAGACTGGTAGGTCAGAGACTGCAGCAAAGACTGATGGCTGTAAAGACTGATGAATCCCAAGATTGGCAGGCGAGTCCAAGTAAACTGCTAACTGAAGTTTCAAGAACCAGAGGTCAGATGAACAGGAGCAACCGATAGGATCCAGCACGAGTGAAAAGCCCCGCAGCTTTGCCGGAATGTGTATTTTAGTTCATGCAGGCCACACGCTCACGAAAAATCTCTTTAAACTGACTGGCTTTCATAGCAGACCCCATCATGAGAGACATCACATATTAAATCTCAACAGGGAACATTATGCAACTGCCAAAACACTAAGGGCCAGGCCCAGCCAAGCTGACACATAACATTATCCATCCCACCCCTCCTCATTTTCGTCTTCTTCCTCCTACTTCTATATTCCTTCCTTTCTCTCCTTCCTTCTTTCTTCTACAGAGTTCATTATTCCCTTTTCTACAAATTTTTTCACCTCTGGATTTGGCTCCCTGTTCTCTCGTGTGCACTTCCTGCCTCTGACTGTTGCCACTCCACTCAGTCCTCAACTGCGAGTCCCGTCTGTTTCCCATTCACACTCTCTCTTCTCTTCCCAGGGCAATTTGACCTCCTCCTGTAGCTGGGTGGAATCTGCACCCAGCTACCAAGTGTCATCTTCTCTTGGTCGTCCCTCTGGTAGCCTGAGTTCAATGTGCCTCAGACTGAACTCACTTCTTGCACACATCTATGCAGTTAGATGTGTAAGCCAGAATCTTGCATGCCCTATTTTGCTTCTTTCTCTCCACTCAGCCTCACAGACGTTCAATGGCTATTTTCTTATTTCTTTTTCTTCCTAGGGTGACTAGGGTCAACTCTCCCACTAAGGCTCCAGTGTCTATTTAATCTGCATCCTAATGAGTCTTTGAACTCACATCTTGCTGCTTCAAAATGTTTTTCATAGTACACCAAATTCTTTTTTTAAATCTGAAAATCAGGACATTTATTTAACAGCTTTCTGTGGCTCCCATTATCTGCAGAATACGCATCATTCTCCCTAGTAACGCAAGAAAGGCCCTGTGGGGTCTAGACCCTGCCTCTTCCCCTGCCACACACCACATCCGTCTTAGATGTTTGTCTGGTCCCCCAAGCAGGTCCTGCTACTTTAAACCTGCTCTTATGATCATGGAATTCTGTTTCTTGAAAGTTCTGTTCTCTCTTATCTACTTGGTGAACTCAAATACAGCTTTTTATATTTATTTTTTTCTCTATAGAGTAGCCTCTGACTTTCCAAAATGAATTAATCACTCCCCCCTCTGGGCAACTGCTATAGCTCATACCGTGGCATCTCTATTGTTGTGCTGGAAATTGCTTTTTATGAGTTCATCTTTCCCATTAGACTGTGAGTGCTTGAGGGCAGGAGCTGAGTTGCGTTCATTTTTACATCATCAACTCCTGGCCTGTGGCCACGTTGTCAATATTAAATAGATATGTGGCTCAGCCCTCAAATGTTCCACAGGAGCCTTTCTGTGCATTTATTAAAAGAGGCACAAGAAAACCATTTGCCCAGCCTTCGTCTGCCTCTCCGTGTGGTTCCTAGTAACGCCTTGGTCAAAACCCACAGTATCTCTTCTTTCTTCCCAAACTGTTCTATTTTCCTGTAATAAAACAGATAAACTAATCTAAGCTGAACTAGACAAAGGTGTCAATGGCTGATAATTACACCAATAATTAAAGGATGTTAGCATTCATTCGGCATAGCTGCTCCTCAATGTATTTATGTTTTATAAGCGTAGCTACCATTTACAAGTTGCATTTAGAAAACCCTGGTGGCAGAGTAGTTAAGTACTGTGGCTGCTAACCAAAAGACTGGCAGTTCAAATCTACCAGGTACTCCTTGGGACAGTTCTACTCTGACCTATAGGGTCTCTATGAGTCAGAATGTATCTGATGGCAATAGGTTTGTTTATTTAAAATTTTGATTATACTCTGTATACTTTTTAAATTAAAAATTGTTATAATGGATATGAATAAAGAAAAAAAATCTCTTATAGCTGCTAAACTTTAACTAAGTGATTTGCCAGCATAAAAATTATTGGCTCCTAAAAGACCTTCTAAAATTCCCAAGGACAATTAAGAAAAATTATAAAAATTAGAGTTGTTTCACATTTTAACCACCTGTTTCAACTTCGGGAGAAACCACGGTGATGCAGCGGTGACACAGTGTTATGGCTGCTAATCAAAAGGTCAGCGGTTCGGTTTCCAGGTGCTTCTTGGCAACAAGGTGAAGCAGTTCTGCTCTGTCTGATAGGATTATGTGGAGTCAGATTCAACTTGACAGCAGTGGGTTTGGTTGTGGTTCAGCCTTAGGTAGTTTCTACCAACTTTTTTCTTTCTTGCCAGAGTTTTGTTCCGGTTTTCAAGCTCTTCTATGTACTACAGAAGGGGACCTTTGCTTTTGCTCCTAATTAATTTGTCTATTAAGTGCTACATCTGCTAACCAAAAGGCTGGCAGTTCAAATCCACCAGGAGCTCCTGGGAAACTCTGTGGGGCAGTTCTCTTCTGACCTATAGGGTTGCTGTGAGTCAGACCTGACTTGATGGTGGTGGTTGGGATTACGATAGCTGCACTCACCTTGCTTAAGACAGGATTAAGGGGGAGCATGTAACTTTGCTCCAAAGTTAGTAAGAGGTGAATCGAGGTCTGCAGGACAGGCTTCTGAAAAAGGTCTTTTCTCATTTTTTCCACTGGAAACTATCACACCTGTAGTGGTAGTTGCCGCAGACATAGAGGTGGAGTTAGGTGGAAGAGCAAGTTAACATCCCAAAGATCTCAGAGCAACAAATAAAAGTGACTTAGATCCTCAGAGTCGCTGAATTAACTTCAAACTACTCTATATCAGAACGTCTAATGAGTAAATATGTCTTCCTATTGTTTGGTTGCAAATGTCTGCATCAAAGGCAAAGACATTCCAATTTACATATCTTGGTAAGAAAATAAAATTAACATAGATTCTCCAACCTGCTCTATTTTTCTAACACTTTTGTTAACAATATTATTTACATTTATAGGCAGTTAAGGTTTATGCTGTGTAGTTTTGTAACCATAATGTTGAGAGGTCAATCTTAGTTCAAAATTTAGATAGTTTCAATCTTAACACAGTCTTTTGTTTTTTTCTTTTTTATTTAACATGATTGAGTGAAAATGTACATTCCCATATAAATTTACATGCCCACCTATATGCAGCTTCCACTGCTCTCCCTGCCCAGTGACAGCACACTATTCCTCTCTGCTCCGCACATGTCTCATCCTCCCAACAGCATCCTTTCTGCTCCTCTCCACCCACTCTCCTTCCTCCAGCCAGAGGTCAGCAGGATGATGTCCTATAGATGTATAGAACCATAAAGTGCAACCAATATATGGTCACTCTGCATTGCCAAGTCCAATCCATTCCTGTACGAAGAATGGACCTTTGTTATAATTTATGGGTAAGGGCAGCATCAGGGCTGGGGGCCATGCTCTCAGGGGAACCCCGAAACCGCTGGACCATCAACTGAGGTCTTTTAGTGGAGATCTCAGGATGCACCCTTTTTTATTCTTGTGTTGCCAGTGAGACTCAACCTAGTGAGCTTCATCGTGGCTATTACTGATGGTGGCCGGGCACCATCCGGTTCTTCTGGTCCCAAGTCGATGAAGGTACCCACTCTTGCGGGTCTCTCTGTCTTCTAGATTGTCTTTACCGCATGTCATTTTGGTCCTCGGTAAGCATCCATTCCTGCTGAGTTGGGCCCATTTGCTGTGCCCTCGGATGGCAGCTTGGCAGCATTTAAGACCCCAGACACCACTCACCAATGTGGGGTGCAGAGAGCTCTCTTAGCAAAACGCTAGTTGTGCCAATTGGCCTCGATTTCGCCTAAGAGCATGGTCCCCTGCCCCCTACCCCAGCTACTCTATCCTTGCAATATTGGGTTAAGATGGGAGGAGTATTCAAGTTATGCTGAAGTCCGCTTAATGTTGTTCTTGTTTCTAATGTGTGCTATCACCGCTTTCTCCCAATCAGATTTCTATCAACTATCTAAACTAAACCTCACCCCCCACTCTCCCTCCCTGCCTTCCCTTGCAGCTGTCAAAGAGTCTTTTCTTCTATACACAAGTCTGGTTTTGAGATCTTATTGTAGAGGTCTCATACAGTATTTGTCCCTTTGTCGCTGACTACTTTCACTCAACATAATGTCTTCCAGTTGAAACCAGGTTAGGAGATGTTTCCTGGAATCATCATTATTCTTTATCATTGCGTAGTGCTCCATTGAGTATATGTACCATAGTTTACCTATCCATTCTTCTGTTGTTGGGCATCTGGGTTGATTCCATCTTTTTGCTATCGTGGACTGTGCTGCGATAAACATTCTCGTGCATGTGTCCATTGGTGTGAAAGGCCTTGATTCTGTAGGATATATTCCAAGTAGTGGAATTACTGGGTCAAATGGTATATCAATATCCATTTTTTTAAGGAAGTGCCAGATTGCTTGCCAAAGAGGCTGGGCCATTTTGCAACCCCACCAACAGTGTAGGAGGGTTCCACTTTCTCCACAGCCTCTCCAGCATTTGTTGTTTTGTATTTTCTGGATCATGGCCAATCTTGTTGGGGTGAGATGGTATCTCATTGTCGTCTTCCGAGCTCTGAATCCGACATGTTCCCCACCTGCCTTGACACAGTCTTAACCTCATTTTCTTTATTCTTGAATTCTTATTTCTTGTAAGATTGATGCCTGTATGTTACCTGAGCATCTGCCTAAGAATGGGTTAAAAAAAATCGTTTTGTAACCTTCAGGACTTTCTTGTTCATGCTCTTGCTTTCATGCTTTTTTTAAGGTCTGAAATACCATCCACAATTCCTCCTAAAATAGAATCTGCAGAGTGGGAGAAAAGCAGTGGAAAAAATTCAAATTCACAAAAAGCAGATTTACTAGCCTGACAGAGACTGAAGGAGCCCTTGAGACTATGTCCCCAGGGAACATGCTAACTCTGAGCTGAAGCATCTCCCAAAGTCCTCCCGTCAGCCAAAGATTCAGCAGGCCTGTGAGACAGAGAATAACATGTGTGAGGAGGAATATGCTTCTTAGTGCAATCAAGTGTGTGAGATTAAATAGGCAACCCCTGCCCCAGAACAAAGATGAGGTGGTGGGAAGGGACAGGAGACCTGGATGAACTGACTCAGGAGGTCCTGGATGTAAAGGGAAAAGGGGAAAGTGCTGACATATTGCAGGGATTGCAACCAATGTGGCAGAACAATTTGTGTAGAAATTTTTGAATTAGAAACTAGTTTGTGCTATAAACTTTCACCTAAAGCACGCGCGCGCACGCGCGCACACACACACACACATACAATCATTAAGATGTAATTTACCTGTCATACAGCTCAACTACTTATATGTACAATTTGCAGATGTGTGCAACCATCATCACCACAGTCAATTTTGGTACAAAAAGAAACCCCATGTTCTTTAGCTATCTCCCCAATTCCTACCCAGCCCTAAGCAGACACTGATCTACTTTCTGTCCTATGGATTTAACAATGCTGGATTCTTGATACAAATAGAATTATGCAATATGTGTGCTTCCCTTCTGAGTCTGGATTCTTTCACTTAGCATGATGTTTATGAAGTTCATTGAACTGTAGCATGTATCAGTGTTTCCTCACTCTTTATGGCAGAATAATATGTAATCATTGGTGTATACCATGTGTTATTCATCCACTCATCTGTTCTGTACATTTGGGTTGTTTTCACCTTTTACACATTGTCAGTAACACTGTTATAAGCATTTGTATACAGGTTTTTATGTGGATACATGTTTCATTTCTCTTGGGTCTATTCTAGGAATAGTTTAATCATTTAAGGAACTGCCAGATTGTTTTTCAAAGTGGATGCACCATTTGACATTTCCACTGCAGTGTAGGAGGGTTCTGATTTTTCCACATGGTTGTCAGCACTTGTTGTTATGCCTTTTTAATTCTAGCTACTCTTGTGGGTATACTTTTGTGGGTTTGATTTGCACTTCTCTAGTGGTTAATGATGCCAAACATCTTTTCAGGGGCTTGTTGAGCATTCGTATATTTTCCCTAGAGAAATATCCAGACTTCTAGCTCATTTTTTTTACTATGATTTTATTTATTTTTAAGCAATGTTTTTCTGCATTCAGTGCAGGTTTACATAGCAATTCAGGTTCTTATGCAACAATTTCTATAAAAGTTGTTCTATGAACTTGCCTGCCTCGGCTGTTGGTCTTTTTATTATTGAATTTTAAGTGTTTTTTTTTTCTTTTGCATGAAAAATTTTTCTCCAAATTGTACTTTAGATAAAAGTTTACATAACAAACTAGCTTGTCATTAGAGTTAGTACACATATGGTTTTATGACACTGGTTACCAACCCCATGACATGTCAACACTCTCACTTCTCAACCTTGGGTTCCGCGTTACCAGCCTTCCCATCCCCTCCCGCCTCCTTGGCTGGTATGGCCTATTAGTTTTGTTTTGTTTTATGGGCATATCTAATCTTTGGCTGAAGGGTGAACCTCAGAAGTAACTTCAGTACTGAGCTAAAAGAATATCTGCAGATCATACTCTTGGGATTTCTCGTCTCCGTCAGGCCGATAAGTCTGGTCTTTTCTTGTAAGTTACAATTTTGTTCTATGTTTTCCTCCAGTTCTGTCCTGAATCTTCTGTTGTGTTCCTTGTCAGAGCAGTGCGGTGGTAGCCTGACAGCATCTAGCTGTGCTGGACTCAGTCTAGGGTAGGCTGTGGTCAGCATGGTCTATTTGTACTCTAAGTGTTCTTTATGCATTCTGGATACGGGTTCTTTATCCGATAGATAATTTGCAACCATTTTCTCCTGTTCTGTGGATTATTTCTTCACATTTTTCCTGGTGTCCTTTGAAGTAAAAGAGCATTACATTTTGATGAAGTCCACTTTATTCATATTTCATTTGCTATTTGTGCTTTCGGTGTCATATCTAAGAATCCTTTGCTAAATCTAAGGTCATGGAGATTTTCCCCTGTGTTTTCTTCTGAGAGTGTTGTAGTTTTAACTCTCATATTGAGTTCTTTGACTTACTTGGGTCTAATTTTTGTATATGTTATTGAAGTAAGGGCCCAAATAAATTTTTTGCTTGTGTTTATCTAGTTTTCCCAGCATCATCTGTTGAAAAGATTGTTCTCTCCCAATTGGATGGTCTTGGCAGAATTGTAGAGTATCAGTTAGCCATAGGTGCCTGAATTACTTTTATTTTTTACTTTGTTCCTTTGACGTAGATGTGTGTTTTGTTTCAGTGTCCCAGTGTTTTAATTGCTGTTGATTTTTACTAAGATTTGAAATAGGGATGTAAGGGTTCTGTTTTACTTCAGTTTACAAGATGATTTTGACTTTTCTCTCGAAGAACTTTCCTTCACAATTCTGTATGAATTTTAGAAGCAGTTTGCTGATTTCTACAGAAGCAATAGTTGGGATTGTGTTGAACTTGTAGGTCAGTTTAGGGAGTGCCCTATTGTAGAAATGTGTGAAGTTTTTTGTTCTACAAATATGGGATATTTTTTCCAGTTACTTACATCTTTTAAAATTTCTTTCAACAATACTTTGTCACTTTGAGAGTATACGTTTTATACTTCTCTTGTTAAATTTATTCTTAAATATTTTGTATTTTCTGATGCTATTAGAATTGTTTTCTTAAAATTTCAATAAAAATTTCTTAATGTAATTTATGGGCTGTTCATTTCAAATATAGAGAAGTAAAATTTTTAAAGATTATTTTTTTCTTTTCTCTTTTATTTAATATGACTGAGTGAAAATGTACATTCCCTTATAAATATACATGCCCACCTATATGCAGCTTCCACTGCTCTCCCTGCCCGGTGACAGCACACTATTCCTCTCTGCTCCATACGTGTCTCACCCTCCCAACAGTCTCCTTTCCCCTCCTCTCCACCCACTCTCCTTCCTCCAGCCAGAGGTCAGCAGGATGATATCCTATAGATGCATAGAAACATAAAGTGCATCAAGTCAATCACAGCTTTAATACTGAAGGCAGCTGTAAAGATTATTTTAAAACTTAATTTTCAGACGTCAGTTATGCTGATCCTGTTGTTCAGCTATTAACTTTATCCATTTCTAAACTTTTACATCACCTTTAACAGAAGCTAATTGCCCCCTAAGCAGTAAATTTCCCTTTACTCTCTCTTCTTCTGGACCCTAGTAACCACCAGTTAACTTTGGTCTCTATACACTTGATATCTTAGATATTTTATATAATTGGAATTGCAGAGTATTGAAGTACAATTGATTTTTGCATATTGATATTGTATCTTGCAACTTTACTGAATTCATTTATTAGTGCAAATCGTTTTTGTTTCCCAAGGATTCTGTGAAATTTTCTATATATAAGATCATGTTATCTGTGATTAGATATTGACTAGATATAATTTTACTTGTCTCCTTATAATCCGGATGTATTTATTTCTTTTTCCTGTATTCTGACTAGAACATAAAACAACCAGTACAATTTTGAAGAGAAGTGAAGAGAACAGACATGTTTGTCTTGTTTTTGATCTTAGGGGAAAAGTATGCAGACTTTCACCATTAATTATGGTATTAATTTTTTTTTTTAAATATGTGTACTTTATTAAGTTGAAGGTTTTTAATCATGAAGACATACGGGATTTTGTCAGATGCTAATTTTGCATCCACTGAGATAATCATGTGATTGGTTTTTTATTGTATTATATGATGAATCACATTAATTGATTTTGTATGCTGAACCAATCTTGAATTCCTGGCACAAATTCCACTTTGTCGTGGTGTATAATTCCTTATATACATTGTTGAATTCAGTTTGCTGGTTTTTGTTGATGGTTTTATAATATTTGTTGAAATACTTGTCCATACTTTTCTTGTGGTATCTTGGCCTGGTCTTGAAACCAGAATAATACACACCTCATAGACTGAGATGAGAAGTGTTCTCTCCTCTTATCTTTTTTGGAAGACTTTTTCAAGAACAGACATTAATGCTTCTTCAAATGTTTGGCAAAGTTCAGTGGTAAAGTCATTTAAACATGGGCTTTTCTTTGTGTTTAGTTTTTAAAATGATTACTTCAATCTTTTTACTTGTGGTTCTATTTAGATTGTCTATTTCCTCTTGAATCAGTTTTGGTAGTCTGTAATTTTCTAGCAATTTGTCTATTTCATTTAAGTTTTGTAATTTTTGACATACAATTGTTCATAGTATTCTTTTATAATTTTTTTATTTACATAGGGCCAGTAACAATGTCCCTTTTTTTTTATTTCTGTTTCCGATAATTTGAATTTTCTCTCTCTCTGTCTTTTTTTCTTGGTAGATTTAGCTAAAATTTTACTGATTATATTGCTCTTTTCAGGGAACCAGCTTTTGGTATCATCAATTTTCTCTATTGCTTTTCTATTCTCCATTTTATTAAATTTCACTGTAATATTTATTATTTTCTTCTTTCTACTTGCTTTATGTTTAGTTTGATCTTCTTTTTCCAGTGTCCTAAGCTGGAAGTTTAGGTGGATTTAAGTTATTTTTTAATTTCTGAATGTAAGTACTATGGCTAGAAGTTTTCATGTAAACACTGCTTTAGCTGCTTTCGTGTTGTCTTCATTTTCATTCATCTCGAAATATTTTCTGATCTCTGTTTTGCTGTTTTGTTTCAACCATTGCTTATTGAGGAGTACATTGTTTAATTTCCAAATATCTTTGAGTTTCTTATGTTTTTCTTTTGTCTTTGATTTCTGATTTCAATTTAGAAACTAGAATTTCTGTTTTTCCATTTCTGTACTTCATCAACCTATTGTCACTTATTCACTTATTCTTTCTTTACTAATTCATATCTACAGTTGACCCCTCTAGTGGGTTTTATTTCAGCCATTGTACCTTTTAACTACATAATTTCCCTTTCTTACTCATTTTGACATAATTTTTGCCCTTTCTTGACATTCTCTATTTCATCACACCTTCCCTTCTTTAATCACAGTTTCCTTTAGGTCTGTGAATTGTTATAATGATTGTGCGAAAGTCTTGTTTTTATGATAAACGTGATTTTGGTCTCCCTAATGAGCAGTTTGTTTCCTGTTCTTTTGTTTTTCTGGTATATGCGGCATACTTTCCTTTGTATGCTTTGTGATATTTTCTTTTTAGTTGAAAACTGGACATTTTAGATAACACATTGCTTATTTTAGGTGATATATTGTAGCAAATATATTAACTTTTCCCTTGACTTCTTCTGAGAGGTTTTCTTGTTTATATATTGGGTGACTGGGTGGATTATTTTAGTTAAATGTGTGCTGCCTTCTTACCCAGAATGTTCAACTTCTAATGGTGTTTCTCAGGAAGAGACAGCTTTGGGTATGGCCATAGTCTCCCAAGATGACACTGGTTACGATACGGTTTTCTTCCTAAATTTCCTGATCACATTCAATTTTTAACTCTACTAATAGCTGACGGATTCCTGTATTATTTTAAATAATGCCCTGCCACATAAATGATGAATTTATCTACTTGTTTCTGTCTTCTTTTGTAAATGTAATGAACCATTTTGTGTTTTAATAGTTAAACTGCCCTTGAATTTATGGAATTAACTTTGTTATGATGTATTATTTTTCTTGTATATTTCTCAATCTTGTTTAGGATTTTTTATTTCTAGTGCTATGTTTTAGACTTATGAGTAAGTTTGGTATAAAATTTTACTTTACGTTACATTCCTTATCAAGATTAAACTGGCTTCATAAAATGATCTGGGAAGCACTCTCCATTTTATTTTTTTTTTAATCTTTAGATTATGGAAAACTTTTTTTTTCCCCTTAATGATGTTTACTTTTGGGAAAATATGCATCTTCCATGATATCTTAGCTATATAAGTTGGCTCTTACCATGCTCTTTCAACTAGACTCAGATTTCATAGTGTTTGACAGGTATGCCTCATAATTTATGCTTTGGGCTAGCGGCTTTTTCCTTGCTGTCATGGATTGAATTATGTCCCCCTAAAATATGTATCAAGTTGGCTAGGCCATGATTCCTAGAAGTATATAATTATCCTATATTTTGTGATATGATGTCATTATCCTTTATTTTGTTATATTATATAACTACTCTCCATTTTATGTGCTATGAATACTAAAACCACTATTAAGCAAGATTAGTATAGCACACCCTTACTTAAGTCATACTGTTATTCAAGGCGTGTCCTTACTAAGTCACAGCTGTATTCAAGTCACACCACTGCTTGAGTCATACCTTTTATCTTGCAAGATATAAAAGCATAGAGAAGCAAGCATAGAGGACAGGGACCTCACTAACACTAAGAAGGAAGAGCCAGGAGTAGAGCACATCCTTTGGAAGTGGCTTCCCTGTGCTGAGAACCTCCTTGACCCAAGGGCAGATTGATGTCAAGACACATAGAGATCACCAAGAATTGCCAGACCCACACATGTTGAAAGGAGACAATGACCTTCCCTTAGAGCCAACAGAGAAAGCCTTCCTCTAGAGGTGGCACCTTGATTTCAGACATCTAGCCTCCTAAATGGTAAGATGACAGATTTGTATTTGTTAAAGGTATTTACTTGTGGTATTTCTGTTACATCAATGCTAGAGAAAGAACTAAGACATTTACTCCGTTACAAATAATTTATTTCCCGTGTCTTTCTTTTTGTGCTTGTTATTGAATTTGAAGGAAAGAGTGAAGCGGGATATTTTTATTTTGCTGTCCCTCAGTGAAAATTCTTCTCCTCTGCTTTACTATGGAAATCTTTGCTTTAAGTCAAAATAATGAATTTCTGTATTTGGAAATTATAGATACCGAAAACAGGAGAAAAACGAATCTGCTCTTGGACAGTGAAAGTTCTTAAAGCGGAGAGATACTGTGGCACACTGGAAGGGCACTATATTGGGAATTCACAGGCTTGGGTTTTTTTACTATGTTCCCTCATTATCTGTTTGAGACACTCAGCTTCTTTGTGCTTTGATTTCTTTTTCTGTAAAATAAAAAGAATAACACTAGCATTCCCAATCTCACAGGATTAGTGGAAGGATAAATGGGATAAACTATATTATCCTGTTTGTAAATGCTATGGAAATGTAGTATATTATTTTTATGCCTTCAAATAGTGCACCCTAGCAAGCACTCAGGGAGTAAGGAACAAAACAATGTCACAGCTACTGTTGCCTCTTAATTCCAGCTTAATGAATATCCCCCAGCTAATCTGCAGTCACAGCAGAGGCATTTTAATATGGAACTTATAATTCATAAACTGCTACAGCAGCATGGAAAGCCTTTAATCAGTTGCTTTCACTCTTAATTATTTTAAAATCTCAATAATGGTCAAATGAACTATATGGGAGCTTAATTAATTTGCGTTAAGCCCCAAGATCCTGAATGAGTGGCTTTATGAACATGAAATCTAAAGACTTGACAGAAGCATGTCAAGCATGAATAGGTATCTGGGCTGATTGTTATTGATTATTCTCAAGTCAGTCTCTGTTACAGTCATACCACTTCTGTCTTTTTGTTTATTGCATTAGAATTGGCCTTGAAACCTATGAAACTGAGCCAACTTGCTGTCACTTGCTAGAGAAAATCTTTGGAATTACCTGTGAATTCCAATTGTTTGTGCTTCTCCCTGCTCCAGTTTCTATGGTTAATGGAAAGCTGGCAGGGTATTGTTTACTTACTTATTTTTAGACTAGAATTGGTATTTAGGGTCACCATGAGTCAAATCCAACGCAACGGCACTTGGCTTGGCTTACTCCCTGCCTGTCATTTTGGTTTGATAATTAGCACATTTTAATACAAAAATGCCTTTGAGTGATGACAGCATTCTTGAGTGGTTTAATCCCAGCCATGCTCTATACTTCAAGGACCTGCTTCGGGTGGTGGCTGCTCATTCTCAGGAACAGCCAGGAGGCTGTTCTCCCAGGTGTGATTCTCAGCAGGATTTAGTACTTATATTACTATATCTCTGGGTTTAGAGTTATAGCACACCACATTATGAGCAGAATTAAGGAGAGAGATTTATATCCAAATGGTAAGGAGGGTGAGGGAGAAGAAAACAGAAATGAGTTAGTAGAGCTGTCCATTTGACTCATTTTGCTGGTCTTCTGTTGTCTACTAGCACTGAAAGGGTGGTTATTATGTGGACTAAAGCAATCAGGTATGAAGGTAAGAATGTTAACACTCACACCTTTCTCCACTCTCACCAACAGTACTGGTTCTATCAAATGAAACTGAAGTAGCATAGCCTTGCAGAATAAATGGGTTCCCTGTGGTTCTCAGAGGTAGAACATTTAAATTTGTCATTTATTTTTTGTTGTTTGCTGCTGAGTCAGCTCTGACACATGACAACCTTATACATAATCAGCTAATGCCTAGACCTGCGCCGTCTTCATGATTGTTGGTATGTCTGAGCCCATAGTTGTAGCTACCGTGTCAATCCATCTTACCGAGGATCTCCCTCATTGTCACTGTTTACTTTACCAAACATGATGTCCCTTTCTAATGACTGGTCTTTCCTAATGGTGTGTCTGAAGTGAGCAAACTGATGTCTTGCCATCATTTCTTTCAAGGAGCATTCTGGATGTATTTCTTCTAAGACTGATCTGTTCATTCTTTTGAGAGTCCACAGTATTTTCCATACTTTTTGCCAACATCACAGTTAGAATACATCAATTGTTTGTCTGTCTTCTTTTTTCACTGGCTAATTTTGGGAAATAGATCTCCAGGTCTTACCTCCTAGTCTACGGTTTAGTTATCTAGTGCTGCTATAATGACATACAACAAGTGGAGAGCTTCAACAAAGAGAAGGTTCTTTTTGCCTTGTCTAGTAAGTTACAAGTCCAAATTCAAGGCGTCGGCTCCAGGGAAAGGCTTTCTGTTTCCCAGATCTAAAGGAAAATCCTTGTCATTAGTTGTCCCCTGGTTCAGGAGCTTCACGGGCGTTGGGACTCCAGATCCAAAGGATACACCCTCTCCCAGCACTGCTTTCTCGCTAGTATGAGGTCTGCTACTCTCTGTTTGTTTCCCTTTCCTTTTTTCCCCTTGTAAGATGAAAGGTGATGCTGGCTCCACCCTAGGGAAAGGCCCTTTACTTTGGATCATGGAGCTGACCTGAGTAAAAGCACTATATTCCATCCTAATCCTTTTCAGCATTATCTAATCTTGCCTCATGAACCACAGGCAAAGATTAGGATTTATAACATATAGGAAAATTATGGTAATTATAAAATAGAGGACAATCACACAGTACTAGGAATCACAGCCTAATCAAGTTGACACATATTTTCATGTAACACAATTCATTACAGTCTGTTTTGGTCTGAAAGCTCCATTGAAACCTGTTCATCTTGGATGACCCCACTGGTATTAAGACACCCCACTGGTGACTTATCTTCCAGCAACACAGCAAAATGCAAGCCACTGTTGACAGGCAGGTGGTGGCTGATTAGAGTAGGATGGACTTAACCAAGGAAGATTCCTTGGGTGATGCACTGTGAACAAGGCATTGAACAGTGTAAGGAAAAAAAGGGGGGGGGAGAATAAATGTGTACTTGGCCCTGTATTGCCAAATGGATAAGTAGGTTGTAAATGAATGAAAATAAGGTGTGATGAAATCATGCAGGTGAAAACTTCATGATTTGACTGAATTACTGAGAGTTAGGTTCTCCAAAGATGAACTGGGCACCCAATACATGGGTTGTTTTCAGAGCTTTGTCATTTATTATTGATACATCACAGGAAAAGAGAAAGTTTCACTGGGGCCAATTGAAATGAAGCACAACCAGCAGACTGGTTGCCTGAAGTCAGCAGCAGTGGACAGCTGATTGAAGTGTCCCATGAAATTTTACCTAGTGTTAACTGAAAATCAGAGCACTCTTCCTTTTAGGTGAAATAGCCCCAGAAAATCTCCTGAATCTTCAGCAGATTAACTATGAGCTTCTGCAGGCAGACACTAGAGGCAATGAACAAGCTGGGATTTCAGCTGCTCAGCCAGTGTGTGGAATCCAATTTAATCCAGCAGAAAATGATTTCAGGGTGAGATATTCACCCAGTTGGACTCACAAGGGTTGAACGACAGTCGATAACCTTAGTAGCCTGGCTGCCAAGTGAAGACAAGTAGGATCGTTCTTTTCAAAGGCCTCTTAGCAGCTCCAAGATGGTGATGGAAGGATAGAGAGTGAGGGAAGTTTTGAGAAGCAAGCTCATTAGTGTTTGGCAAAAGGAGAAGATTGTTTTGTCTGAAATATAGGGCCTCCTGCCTCAAAGCCGACTCCACGAAGCACCACCTGGAGGCTAGTTTATTGTTTGGATGTAGTGACAGAATGCGTCTTGCATAAGAGTTTCATTTTTAAAGGGAGCATTTTTCAGGGACCAGTGATGGTTTAGTGGTAGAATTTTCACTTTCTGTGCAGGATACCCAGATTTGATTCCTTCCATTGCACCTTATGGACAGCTAATACCTGTCTGTCAGGCTTGGGTGTTGTTGTGATGCTGAGCAGGCTTCATTGGAGTTTCCGGACTGTGATGGACTAGGAAGAAAGACCTGGTGATGTGCTTCCAAAAAATTCAGCCAGAGAAAACTCTGCGAATTACAAGGGTCTGATCCACAATTGGTCATAGGAGTGACACAGAACCAGACAGTTTCATTCCATTGTGTTTGAGGTCACTGTGAGTCAGTGCTGGGTCCAGGATACTTAAGAAGGAGAAGAATTTTTCAGAAGATCAGAAATGTGATCAACGCTCCTCTTCTCTGGCCAGATTCTGAATGATTTGAGAACTGAGACAAAGGTCAGACAGGTAGAAATCGAATGTCGTCTTTTTAATCAATAGAAGCCAGAATGGACATCATCATTTTACATCTGCTCGTGCCCTGATAATTAGGCAAGCTCATTTTAGTGCAATCTCCCAACTGGTGACACTTGAAAAGGTAGCCCACTCTTCGCACATGTGCAGAGGCTGGGAAAGCCTGCCTCGGACCACCTGCTCTCCAAGGGTGGCTCATTTCCAAGAAGAGAGAGGGCAGACTTAGACAAGCAGCCCAGTGATTCTCAAATTTATCAGTTCTCCCTGTTAGGAAAACCTGATGGCATAGTGGTTAAGTGCTACATCTGCTAACCAAAAGGCTGGCAGTTCAAATCCACCAGGCGCTCTTCAGAAACTCTATGGAGCAGTTCTACTCCATCCTGTAGGGTTGCTATGAGTCAGAATTGACTTGATGGCACCGGGTTTGGTTTTCCCCTTTAGGATAAAAGAGGCTAGAAATGCGGAGATCACCAGAGAAATGAGAAATCCATCTAGTATACAGCCGAGCAAGTTGTTTTCTTGATGCATTCAGGAATTTTCTCAGAAGACTCAGGAGGCAGAAACTCCCTTCAGTCACCTCCCCTTGTTAGCTACCCTACTTATATTGCTGTTGTTAGCTGCTGTTAACTCACACTCATGGCAACTCTACCTGTGCCGAGTAGAATTGCTCTACAGGGTTTTCAAGACCTTGAACTTCCAGAAGCAGATCTCCAGGCACATCTTCTGAGGCTTAATTTATTAGGGGCTTTAAATAAACTGGCTTCTTTGGGAAAGACACCCAAAAGGGTTTAGAGGTTCAAAGACCCCCACTTAAAACTGTGACCTCTCAGATTTATAAGAGGAATTTTGGATTTTGTATACTGACAATGGCAATAAACCTGCACTCAGGATCATTACATAATTTTCAGGATTGTCTTCGTCATTTAGTGATGCTGTAACAGAGACGCCAGAAGTGGATTACTTTAAAAACAGGAATTTTATTCTGTCACAGTCCGGTAAGCTACTAGTCCAAGTTCAGGGCATCAGCTCCGGGGGAAGGCATTCTCTGTTGGCTCTGGAGGAAGGTAGTTGTCCTCAAACTTCCCCTGGATTTGGGAGCTTCTGAGGTACAGGGACCCTGGGTCCATTCCAAAGGATGTGCTTTGCTCCTGGCATTGCTTCTAGGTGGTATGAGGTCCCCAACTCTCTGCTAGCTTCCCTTTCCTTTATATCCCAAGAGATTGCCTCAAGGCACAACACAAGTAAAACTGTTTAGTCTTACATACTGAGGTTTGCCCAGCAACACAACTGCCACCCATTCTCCCTCATTAACACCATACACAGAGGCAGGGTTTACAGCACACAGGAGCATCATACAACACCAGGAATCACTACCTAGCCAAATGGCTACACACATTTGGGGAGGGGGGTGTTACAATTCAATCCACAGCAAGATCAAAATGTAAGACATTTTGCTCAAAAAATTTTAAGAACTTTAAAATGATGGCAGCAGAGCATTAAATCCATGTGAGTCCTTATAAGTGTGGGTCCTCCATGATTTCACAGCTGTCATGCCCACTCAGCCGGCTCTGTCTGTGTTAAAGAATATCATTTATCACATTTGGATAGTGTTCTCTGATGCCTGTGTTCTAATTGGGAGCAACAGAAACACACATACCAAAAGATACATACAGACACACACACACACACACACAACTTAAATTTTATTTAAGGAAAACATGCCTGAGAGAAAATTCCCTTACCCGAAGTACAGCTGGATTGATTTTTCACAGTATAAACACACACATGAAACCAGCTTCCGGACTACTTAACAGAATATACCAGAAGCCTAGAAAACTGTCAGAGACTCTTTTAAAACCACTATCCTACTTCTTTTGTGATTGACTTCTTTTGCTTAATTTTATCTCTGTGAGATTTACCCATGTTGTTATATATAGCTGAGTTCATTCATTTACATTGCTGTGTTTTATTTATTCATCCAATTAATGTATTCATTTTACAGTTGATGGTTATTTGGGTTGCTTCCTGCATTTGGATATTACAATTAGTGTGGCTCTGAATGTATTAGTTCTCTCCTGGTGGACTTGTCTGTGGGAATCACTGGCTCACAGAGTAAGCTTGTGTTCAGCTCTAGGAGATGCTGATGGTTTTCTAAAGATATTGGCTGAATACCCTTCTATCAACAATGTGGAAAACTTGGTGGTATAATGGTTAAGTGATACGGCTGCTAACCAAAAAGTTGACAGATGAAATCTACTAGACACTCCCTGGAAACTCAATGGGGCCATTCTACTCTGTCCTATAGGGTTGCTATGAATGGGAATTGACAGTGAGTTTTTATTAACATTATATGAGAATTATATGAGAATTCAGTTGTTTTATATTCTTGTCAGCATTGGTTATATCTTTTTAAAGAACTATTTCAAGTATGTTTTTTTGAGCCATTCTAACTGAAAGTTTATGTAAAACTTGATTTATTTATCCTTTGCCTTAATTCCAAAAGGATAAAAGATTATTTTACCTGTACATAAAAGATGCCTCCTATCTTACTTTCTTCACACATTGGCTTTACTGTCTTGCACCATTCTTTTTTTTACCCTCCAAATGGTGGCAATGTAGGGCCGTAGAAAATTCTAGTGTTGTTTAAATTTGGGAAAGGAGGACTTTAGAGCAATCAAGGAAGACATTATGGAACTGATAGAGTCTGACTTAGATTTTGAAGAACTTGGGAAGATATGGAGGAAGGAGGAAGCTCCCCTGGCCACAGAGGATGGTTCTGTTAGAGACCAGTGGCTGGCTTCTGAGCGGCAGCAGGGCCAGTGTATAGATGATTTACTATGGTTGACAAGCCTGGTTGCTACCAAAGCCATGTTCACTGCTTTTCTTTTGGTTTAGGAAAATTAGACTGGTCAGTGTTTTCTCAAAAGAACAGAAGAGAAAAAACCAGAGGCTGGTTCAGGTAGAAAGAAGGAATGATGGAGAGCCTGGATTAGAACTGGGGGCAGTATCAGGATACCAAAAATGAATTACAAGCATGCAGGAGGAAGAGTTAATAGTCTTGGCCATATTTGTTGTCCTCGGGCCACCATCCTGTGCTGCAGTTGGGGCACTTGTTTCTACTGCTCATGCTGTACTACTGTCAGGGTCCTCTCCCTCGTCCAGTGGAGAAGCACTGACACCAAGATAAACATAGTGTCTCTGGAAGGACTCAGGATCCTTCTTGAAGTGCTCTGATTTGTGGTGAGCTGGCCTTCCACTGCCTGGCCTGTCTCTTGCTCACCTGACTCCTCAGCAAGAAAATGAACAAGCAAGTTCCAGAAGACATCAATTTTCCTCCTGAAGTGGAGAAAGTCTTGAAATTTTGGTCTGAATTTAATTGTCTTCAGAAATGCTTAAAGCAGTCAAAACACAGACCAAGATTTTTGTTCTATGATAGGCCTCCTCTTACAATTTAACTTCCCCATTACGGACATACACTGGCTGGGACAATTAAAGGCATAGTTAGAAGATACATTCATGAGAGTGGATTTTATGTTGACAGAAGATTTGGATGAGGTTTTCATGGCTTAACTGTGGAATATGAAATTGATAAGACACTGGGATTCAGAGGAGCAGAGGATGTGGTCAAGATGGAGATTGCAGAGTATAACAAAGTGAAATAACTGCGATGAGACATAATGAGCGGAGGTCTCCTGTAACCAAACTTGGCTGAGGTATTGTTGACAATAACTATAAAACTATGTACCTACAATTCATAGAATCTGTCTGCCAGGTTTTCAAACAACTCTGTGATAAAATCTTTGTTTAAAGAGGTGTGAAAGTTACACTCTTTTCCACAGCATGTAATACTTTCGGTTTTCACCAGAATTACAAAGATGTTCAAGATCCTTCAATACTTGTAATTTTTCCTTTGGAGGAAGATGAAATATATCCTTAGTTGCTTGGACAATCACTCCATGAATTCTCCCTAGTAACTTTGCTCTCTGTGTTAATCCCAGTATATAACATGTGAAGATTAAAGACACTGTCAAAGAAAAAATGATTTTAATGTAAGCCAGATTATCATCTCTCTGTAAAGTGGGGAATGACTTTAAGATTCTTGAAAGATTCTCTGTAGCTTATCTGAAAGGCAAGAAGTCCAGGCCACTTGTTTGACTGCTTTGTGAAGTATAAAGAGAATGGTGCTTTTATTGTTCTTGTCCACAATTATGGGAGAGAGGAGCCTCCTCACTTATACCAGGCTCCTTACTTTGGTGCCAATGACTATTATCACCTATATGAACTTCAACATTCTTCAGAAAAACGCAATCCCTGTTTGTCCTATTGATGCATCAGGCTGTTTCACGGAAGTGATAAATTTCATGGAACAGTACATGTAGGATGCTGAGAAAAGTGTCATCAGGACCCTGAAGACACAAGGTCATTTTCTGGTTGCCAGCACCTTCACTCATGGCTACTGTTTCTGCTGGGTCTCAGACACATCTCTGATTTACAAGGCTGTGCCCAGCTGTTTTATGGGAGGAGAGCATGCAATGGACAAACTATGAGCAACAATCACTTGTGTTACCGGGTCCCAGAATTTGTGAGACAGTGGTGACTTGGATACTGGCTGAAAAATGCACTAACTGGGCAATTTCCAAAAATGGATATTGGGGTACACCTATTGCAGTGTGGGTCATTGATGACTTCCAAGAGGTAGTATGCTTTGAGTCAGTGGCAGAATTCGAAGAACTGCAAGGAGCAAAGATCTAAATTCTCCATAGAGACCATCTGCATGTTGTGGGAAGGGATTATTACATCAAATCTCTGAAGTATTTGATTGTTGATTTGAGAGTGATAGCATGTCTTACGTGCAAGTCCAGCACCCACGTGAAAACAAGAAGGAGTTGAATGTTACTTTTCCTGCAGACATCATTGCCAAAAGCTTTGATCAAACCAGAGGATGGTTTTACATCCTGTTGGTGTGGCATAATGGTTAAGTTCTACATCTCTTAATTAAAATGTCACCAGTTCAAATCTACCAGGTGCTCCTTGGAAACTCTATGGGACAGTTCTACCCCATCTGTAGAGTCTCTATGAGTCAGAACTGACTTGATGGCAGTGGGTTTGGTTTGGGAATTTTTCATATTTCCTCTTTTTGGGGGCTGGACATGAAGCCCGGGTGGCACAGTAGTTGACAGCTACGGCTGCTAACTGGAAGGCTGGTTATTCAAATCCACCAGTCACCCCTTAGAAGCCTTCCGGGAGTAGTTCTACTCTGGGAATGGCCTTTTTTTTTTTTTTTTTTAACTTGGTGATGGACCCAGTTCTTTCTGAACAATGAGCTTTCAAGAATGTGGTTGTCAGTGGACTTTTCCTAGCTAATGATGGCCAAAATATCAGAAAAAAAGAGAGAATAACCCAGATACAGTCTTAGTCATCCATAAATACAGGCTGATGCTCTCATGTTAACCTTCATCCCTCAAAAAAACAACCCATTCCTGTCAAGTTGGTGTCGACTCAAAGTGACCCTAATAGGAAAGAGAATGGCTGCTCCATAGAGTTTCCAAGGAGCACTGGGTCGATTTAAACTGCGATCTTTTGGTTAGCATCCGTAGTACTTAACCACTGTGTCACTGGGGTTTCCACTGTCAAATTATATCTGAGTAACTCCCATGTGGTGAGAGCAGAAAGCCTGTTCTGTAAGGTGCAGGGCGTAAGCGATGTGACGAAGGATGTGCTGCTCCCCTGGTAGAGTGCAATCTGCTTCATCCAGAATGTCCAGGGGCTCTAGAAGGAAGGAGAGAGAATTCCTCCACAATGAGAACACAACTAAAGCCACTAAGAGTGTCACTGCCTGCTGGGTCCTGTCCTGTATGCAGTTAGTTGCTCATAAGATTCTTTGAGTTAGAAACAGGCAACTTACAATCTTTATGCTGTGGTACCTTGCCTGGCCAAGTCTGTGGATATTTTGACCAAGTAGTATGTCAGAATGTACTGCAGAAGGTTAAAGGGTGAACAGGATGGTGGATTGTGTTATGGCCTTGGAAACCTTGCTTAGTGTTCTGATTTACTGGTGCTGACTTACGGCTCCTCTATACCTTTGCTCTTGGAATAGATGGACCAGAATCTAAAGATGCTGATCCATCTTGTTTCTGCAAAGGACACGAACATACCCAATATTCACTGCCTCATGCTACCCCATGTTTGAGAGACACTGTTGGGCAAGAAAACTGGATATATGCTGTCTAGCATTCAGTCTGTGATGGAACTAGGGTGAGTGATATAAGACTGCAAAACTGTTCCAAAGAAGTGTTCTTCAAAAGAAATTGTGATTATCCACCAAGATCTGGAAGCTGTTAGAAATATTAAGTCTGCAGCATGTATCACTGAGGAATCTGAATGCTAGGAAAGTTATACTGTCTACAGATAAAAACAAACATGGCATCTGGCTAAGGGCTGAATCTGATTGCATAGTGCTTGGGAAGTGACTGGAAGGAGTCTTTAAAGCAGTGATGACCTCCATCTAGCAGGTGAGTGAAGAACATCTAGAATGGTTCCACAAGAAGAAGATTGTTGTTGAGGAGGGCCATGAACTGCACTAAGAAGACATCCCCTTCGTATATACCATTGGTTAGGCTGCAAGGAGGACTTCACAGTTTGAGGCATTCTTGGATGCTCAAACCTTGGTTTTCTTAGATATCACACCCCTTCTCTCATCCAGTCAATGCTGGGTCAAGGATTAGCTCAGGAATTCATTAATGTCATCCAAAAACTTCACAAGAAATGCAATCTTGTTCCAACTGATGAAATAAGTTTATTATGAAATAAAATCAGAAGGAAGGTATCCGTATAATTTTATTGAATACCAAGCAGACTTTACATTTGCCACCATAAAGGCTCCTTAGAAACCGAATCTGAGTTCCTACTTCAGACAACATTCTTATTCAAGAAAAAACAAAGTTAGGGTGGCCTGAACTAGAAATCAGACCTCACCAGAGGATCTTCCCTGCCTGGTCCTACTTGTGTACATATTAGTGTTAGCATTTGCACAAATAGTAGTGATCAAGGTGGGTTCTGATTCTAGCAAATTCAAAAGGTGATAATGGGTTGGATGCTTTAAAGCTGAAAAATGTTGCTACTAGCATTTTTAGGATTAAAAAAATGTAGAGTTGGTGTCTTCCACGGTGAAACACAAGTAAGAAAATGAATAACCTTCTGAGTCTTACTGGAAAAACACTTTGTGTGACTACAGGGTCAGCCTCTTCTTTAATCATGAACCCCAATATCCTTCTGTGTGTGTATATCAACGTACAGCTCTTGAATGTAGAACCATAAGAATGTTTAATGAGAACGGTGGGTACTCTCTTGCTGGAAAACCCAACTGGGCAGAACGAACTCACTTACCAAGATCTACTGTATAAAGCAGCCAAGGAATTGGCCCGTCAGATCAGGAAGCTAAGTCTGTTTCTGAATGCATCTGAAACACATGAAATTACAGAAGAAATCTCCATGAACACACTGAATATATATACAACACTTGAAAGGCTACATACATGTCTGCATTCCCAACAATGACAAGGATGTAAATGTGATCAGTCAACCTTATCCTGGGTTATTCTCATCCCAAACACACACAGATACAATGAGAATATTTTCTGATGGTACATGTGTAGTATGGTGCTTTTGGTCCAAAATTCAAACGGGATTGATTCATCAAGTGATCAGACCTCACTGTAATATTGATGCTTAACCCTAAAAACCCATGCAGTCATGTTCAGGGAATGCAGTACTATCTCAGCACTAAGAATTTGTTTCTACACCTGAGTTCTCACTTATTTGAGTTTTCAAGATAGAAGTTATTTAAATGGTATAGTATACATACCTTTAAAATATATTTTGGACCCCTGGAAGGAATGGACATGTTATATATTCCTGCTACCTAGACTTTTCCTGGGCAATTTGCTAGAATATTTTAAGTTTCAGTAAATCAGAACAGTAAACTTCCAATTTTTTGTTTATTTAAACACACTAGCCACCTGACCCAAAATCATGGTCTAACTGAGTAACAAAATTATGGAAATGCTACTGTGCCTAAATATAGAAGAGGGTGACAGGATAAAAGTATTTTGGTGCCTCTCAGAAGGTTTAATCTTCAGGGTAGAAGAGAAGTTTTTTTTTGTTTTGTTTTTTAAATAAATCTTTCAATTAGGTAAGATTATGGAGCTTATTTCGGTAGTTTGAATATATTTGCACCTTTGCACGTATTGCATGGTACAGGATGTTTAACACAGTTTTCTTTCCTTGTAATTGCAAATGATATCTTCCTCCTTGAAAAGTTGCGGGTTCACCACATCATTTTCTTCTTCATTTTAATACTTGCATATTACTCTGTTTGCATATGAAATTGACAGTCTCTCTACAGAAACACATGTTTTTAAAAAAAGACAAAAAACTGTTGCCATGAAATCGATTCTGACTCATAGTGACCTATGAGACACAGTAGAACTGCTCCTGAAGTGGATTCAAACTGCTGACCTCTCTGGTTAGTAGCCGAGCTCTTAATCGTTGTGCCATCAGTACTCTGAGATATATATGGTACTCTTACATATTAAAAAAAAATCTATCCCACCCCATCTGCCTGCTTTGAGGATGCAGAAGACACGTATCTAACACTTTTTGTGTTTGTGTCTACAAGGTATGAGAACATGTGTTGAACCAACTTACAATTGCTTGTGTTGAAGGGACACAGTGGTGATGATTGAATGATGAGGACTCTCCAGTTTTTGCCATGGTGAGCCATCTGTTCATCACCTGGAACCAAATGGTGAAGTGATTTTTGTTAGGATGTGTGTGTGTGTGTGTGTGTGTGTGTCTATCTCTAAGGAAATCTGTGATGGGCTGAGTATATGGGGAAATATTGTACTGAAGCAGAGCCCCAGTCTGTCAGTGAAGAGAGGAATTGTACATTTCTAGCGTGACATTTTCATGCCCCCCATTTTCCACCAGAAATATCCATGACACAGCACCCGGGGTCTTAAAAGCCTATGAGCAGCCGTCTTGGGTACTCCATTGGTCTTACCCCTTCTGGGTAAATGGAGAATAAAGAAAACTGAAGTAAATAAGAGAAAGATCAGTCCAAAGGACTAATAGACCATGTATCTACAAGGTCCCCTACCAGACTGGAACCAGTACAACTAGATGGTGCCGGCTACCACCGCTGACTGCAAACAGGGGTCACAGCGGAGGGTCCCAGATAGAGCTGGTGAACAATAGAGAACAATCTTCTAATTTAAAAAGAAAGACCAGACTTGCTGGCTTGACAGAGACCGGAGAAACCCTCAGAATATGGCATATGAATACTCTTTCCGCTCAGAATGAAGTTGCTCTTGAGGTTCACCATTCGGCCAGAGAGTGAACAGGCCCACAAAACAAAACAAAACAAAACTGAAAGGGCGCACCAGCCTAGGCACAAGGTCTAGAGGGAGGAGAAACAGGAAAGCTGGTAATAGGAAATCCAAGGTTGAAAAGGGCAAGTATTGACCTATTGTGGGATTTGTTAACCAATGTCATAAAACAGTATGTGTGCTAACTGTTCAATCAGAAACCAGTTTGTTCTATAAATCTTCATCTAAAGCACAATAGAATAAAAAAGAAAGAAAACAGAGACAGAGAGGAAGGAAGAAAGGAGGGAGGGAGAAAGGAAGGAGGGAGCGAAGGAGGGAGGGAAAGAGGGAGGGAGGAAGGAAGACCCAGGATACTCACTGGGCCTCAGTCACTGCGTAGCCTGGTGTTGAAGCCACCTGTCCTACTTTCCCCTCAGTTACAGATGGAGTATTGCACATAGGTGAAAGATCTGCATAATCAAAGGTTTTTTTTTTGGTTGTTGTTATTAATTAAATACATGAACACTCTAGGAGCCCTTAAAAGTTCTGCATGAGACATTTAGACTTACAGAATTTGGCCCCAAAGAACTAGAAAAACAGGAAAAGGAGATTAGTCATTACCAGTTCTCTTTCAGGCCAAGTTTACTGACCCTGTTTATTTAAAATAAGAGTCAACAATCTTGAGTGGTTTTGACTGGATCCCAATATTCCTCCATGTTGGAATAGGTTGAAAGGACCCATTCCGACACTTAGGAGAGAGTATCTGCACGTGGTGCAGGGCGGCAAGCTGCTTGTGTGTGCACTGGGTCCCTTCCCTGTGAGAAACGGGCAACGGTGCCATCATCCCTGCCCGCTGGGCTGTCACCACCCAGTTGCCTGTTACAACTCTGAGAGCTGAGAGCTATTGACAACACTAGCTGAGAGCTATTGACAAACCCTAGAATTAAGTCAACAGGGCATTCAGTCTCCTGCCTTTATCACCTCAGTCCAGCAACTCAGGTCTTGATATCGTAACTCTGAGAAGCTGACCCTTTTTGAGGCAGTGTTTGCTTTGTAAGAGAAGGATTATTACAGCAAATCATTATCGAGACCTTATTATGCACCAGGCAATGTTTCAAGCACATCCCTCATGCTGATTCATTTAATCCTCACCGCCCTTAAAGCAGTGCAATTACTACTCCTATTTTATGGATGAAGAAAATGTGGAGGTGTTTTGTAATTGTCCAGGATCATTCTGTGACACAGGGGTGATACTAAAATTACTGGGATGAATACATGTGTGTGTGTATAACTAAATATTTGATATTTCAACATCTTTTAATTGTACAGTCTAGGGACATTAATTACATCCATGTTATATAGGCACTACCACTATCCATTCCAGATTTTTCCATCACCCTTAAAGAAGCTTGTCGTAGATTGAATTGTGTTGCCTGCCCCCCACAAATATGTGTAACCATTTGGCTAGGCCATGATTTCTGGTACTGTGTGATGTTCCTATCTGCTGTAAATCCTGCCTCTATGATGCTAATGAGACGTGCAGCAGTTGTACTGGTAGGGCAGGACTCAGGCGTGAGGCTATCTTGTGCCTGGAGGCAATCTCTTGGTATGTAAAGGAAAGTGAAGCAAGCAGAGAGCTGGAGATCCCATATCATCAAGAAGCAGTGCCAGCAGCCAACTGTGTCATTTGGGCCTAGGAATCTCTGCACCTCTGAATCTCCCAGTCCAGGGGAAGATTGAAGACAAAGACTATCCTCCAGAGAAAAGACTTAACCTGGAACTGATGCCTTGAATTTGGACTTGTAGCCTACCGGACTGTGACAAACGTTTCTCTTTGTTAAAGCCATCAACTTGTGGTATTTCTGTTATAGCAGCACTAGCTCTAAATAAAATTTGGACAGCTTCAATGATCCAGGCACTGGTTAGTGAGAGGAAAGGCTGAACAAATGCCAGCTATGATAATCAGCTGGCCTGGCCATAGAGGTGCTACTGGCTGAGCCTTATCTCCAAGTTGGTGCCCAAGCCCAGGCAGCCTGGCTGTGGAGCTCACACTCTTCCCACTTGCCAACACTGCCTCTTTGTCTCCATAGTGCCTGGCACAGAGCAGCTGCTTAAGTAACAGTGTGCTAAATTGAAGTGCCTTGTCTACCTGCTGTTCTGTATGTGTTCCTATATTTTCTGTCTCCTTTTTCTCTGGCAACCGTGGTGGCATAGTGGTTAAATGCTACATCTACTAACCAAAAGGTGGGCAGTTTGAATCCTGTGGGAGCTTCTGGGAAACTCTATGGAGCAGTTCTGTTCAGTCCTATAGGGTTGTTATGAGTCGGAATCAATTCGATGGCAGTAGGCTTGGGCTTTGGTTCTCTTTCTGTGACAGCTAGAGTCTGCCTAGGACAAAGCATTGGTCTCCTGGTCCTACTCCCAAATGGCCTTCTAGTTGACTCTGGAGTACTCTTCCCTTCCTCTCCTTTCAAGGTGTGCCAACTTCCCTTCTTCCATCGTTTCCTCTAATAGACAATCCAGCACACCCATTTTGCCTCTGCTCTCTCGGCTCTTTCTGTCATGTGTGATGACTTCCTTCAAGGTACTGGGGGTCTGTGGTTCTCGGGAGGTGACCAAGGCTGGTTTGGGGAGGTGGCAGGAAGGACAGGCTTAGACAAGTGTAAGAAGATCAATTCCAGTAGACCCAAGCTCCCAGCTACTGTTGATAAAGAGAAATAGAATTTCTAACACAAAGTTACTACACTGATTAAAAATTGATACAGAGTGTCTGATTTAGTTTGTCTGGGGTAAAACTTGAAAGTTTGTATTTTTTATAAATTTGCTGGTGATGCTGCTGCCACCGCTGGTCTGAATAACATGCTAGAAACTACACTGTTATGCCTCTGTTTCCGGAACTAGGCTTCTTCTACTTCAGAGGCAGCCCTTCTATACAACTTCTGCCTTGGAGATTGAAAGAACTCCTAGCACAAGGTCTAGGGCCTGTTCTGGTCTTTTCTCAGCAGTCTTCGCCAAATGTTTATTATGGGTACTTGTTTAAAAATAGTTAATCCTGAGCAAGATGCTGAAACTTGGCCTTGCTGGACTGAAACCAAAGACTGCTCAAATGCTGGGAGTGGCATCTGTGGGTACCCAGGAACACTCTCTTCCCACCAGGAACCTGTCTTCAACTGCTGTGATGGATTAAATTGTGGTTCTCCCATATCACCAAAATGAAAAACCTATTGCTGTCTAGCAATAGCAACCCTTCTTGGAAGAAGTACAGACAGAATGCTCCTTAGAAGCAAGGATGGCAGGACTTTGTCTCACATACTTTGGACATGTTACCAGGAGGGACAAGTCTCTGAAGAAGGGACTTCATGCTTTGGAAAGTAGATGGTAAGTGATAAAGAGGAAAATCTTCAAGGAAGTGACCTGGCAGCAGCTGCTGGGCTCGAGCACATTTGTGAGGATGGCACAGGGCTAGGCAGTGTTGCATTCTCTTGTGCACCGGGTTACTGTGAGCTGAAATTGACTTGATGGTACCTAATAATAACAACAACAGGACGAGGTAGAACTGCACCATAGGGTCTCCAAGGAGCATCTGGTAGATTTGAACTGCTGACCTTTTGGTTAGCAGTCAAGCTCTTTATCACTGTGCCACCGGAGCTCTGATGCCTCCAAAATAGATGTTGAAATTCTAACCTCCTATACCTGTAAATGTAATCTTGTTTAGTAATAGAGTTCTCTTTGTTACATTAATTAGATTATACCAGAGTAGAAAAAGGTGATCCAAGAGAATGTAGAAATCAATCTACACTATCATTAATATCACATGCAACCAAAATTTTGTTGAAGATCATTAAAAGACAGTTGCAGCAGTACTTTGACAGAGAACTGCCTGAAATTTGTTCACTCATTGTGCCTAGCAAACAATACAAGAAGTTGGACTACATGAAAAAGAACCAGGCATTGGGACTGCAGGAAGACTTATTAACAGCCAGCGATATGTGGATGACAACCTGACTTCCTGAAAATGAGGAGGACCTAAAGTACTTACTGATGAAAATCGAAGATCACAGCCTTTAGTACGGAATGCACTTTAGCATAAAAAAACCAGACTAAACCCGTTGCTGTCAAGTCAATTCTGATTTATAGTGACCTTATAGGACAGACCAGAACTGCCCCATAGAGTTTCCAAAGAGTGCCTGGTAGATTTGAACTGCCAACATTTACACAAAGAAAACAAAAATCCTCAAAACTGGACCAATAAGGAATACCGCAATAAAGAGAGAAAACAGTGAAATTGTCAAGGATTTCTGTTTACATGGATCCATAATCAGCACCCATGGATGTACTGCATTGGGTCAGTCTGTTGCAAAAGACCTCTTCAAAGGTTAAAAAGCAAAAATATTTTGAAAAGAAAAGTGAGCCTGATTCATGCAGTAATACTTTCTTTTGTGTGTGTTTTAAGTGAAACTTTACAATTTGAGTCAGTTTCTCATAAAAAAGTGAAAACCTTGCACATGCTTTGTTATGTGACCCTAGCTGTTGTCCCCACACTGTGATAGCACGTTCTTCCCCTCCACCCCAAATTTCCCATGTCTGTTCAACTAGCTCCCTAGCTCCTTCGTTCTTCTCATCTTGCCTCTGATAGGAGCTGCCCAGTTAGCCTCCTACACCTGCTTAAGCCAAGAAGCACACTCTTCAACAGTATCACGCTACGTCTTATAGACCAGTCCAATCTTTGCCTGAGGAGTTGGCTTCTAGAGTGCTTTCAGTTCTGGGCTAACAGAGAGTCCAGGGAGCACATCTTCTGGGGACCCTCCCATCTGTCAGACCATAAAATCTGGCATTTTTACTAGAGTTTGAGTTCTGCACCCCATACTTCTCTTGCTCCATCAGAGACTCTTTATTGAGTTCCCTGTAAGGGCAGTCATTAGTGGTAGTCGGGCACCATCTAGTTCTCCAGGTGATGAGACTTTCAAATGCCTTACAGGCATGTAAATATTGGACAGTGACTGGGGAAAACTGTAGAAGAACTGATACCTTTGAATTATGGTGTCAGGGAAGAGCATCGTGTACAGGGAAGAGCATCGTATATTCTGTTGAAGAACCAGAAGAACGAACAACTCTGTCTTGGAAGAAGCACAGTCAAAATGCTACTTAGAAAGAGGGATGGTGAGACTTTGTCTCACTTACCTTGGTTATGGTATCAGGAGGTGCCAGTCCCTGGAGAAGGACGTTATGCTTGGTAAAGAAGGTCAGCAAAAAAGAAGAAGACCCTCAAGGAGATCGGTGACACAGTGGCTACAACGATGGGCTGAAACACAGTAACTGGCGGGAGAGTGGCATAGCACCAGGCAGTGTTTTGTTTTCTTGTACATGGGGTTGCTGTAAGTTGGGAGCTACTTGATAGCATCTAAGAACCACCACTTCTGGTTGCATCTCATTGTATGATTTATGTCACACATCCACCCCTACATATGCAAGAGGCTGGAAAAATTAGTTATGGTTTTGGGGAGAGATATGTTTGCTGTTGTGTGTAGAGAGACACATGAGCCTGGTGTGCATTTCTGAACTTTGGCTTATTATCTTTCCCTGAGATTGTCACTCTTGTGAGCCTTGAAGGACAGACAGAGTTAATAGCTGCCTGCCTGGTGTAGGTATTGATTGAAACACCCGAAAGTCTCAAAGTTTGAGACAGCCAAGTAATGGCAGAAGCTGGAAATGAGATTTTCTGCTTCCTGGAAACCCTTTCACTCTTGTTACACCTTGCCTAAGAGCTCAAACTCCCATAGACCAGCAACGGTTCGGCCATGAAAAGAGGGCAGATTTAATCACTGAGCATGTGAGTGTATGTCTCCAGGACCCTGATGGGTTCTTTCCCAGTGATTGGCTGGGCTTCTCATCTCTAGAGTGCCAGATTAGTATGGAAAATGTTTAGGGGTCACTTCTTACACCCTACCATCTGGAAAAATACAAACTGGGAGGGATTACTTTAGAGACCACTGAGCGGCTGTCTTTCTTTATTACAGTCATAGACTGGAGTTGGAATGTGGGTGAAAGGAAACTTCTTTATATTGTAAAACCACAATTTTAAGATGTAAAAAGTTGACATACATGTATGAATCAGGCAACTGATTATCAAATTTATAACAGAATTTCATGATATCACGAATGACAGAGTTACAAAAATATTTTACCTCATTTGGGGCCTACTCAGGGCTCTACACACATTTAATCCAGATAATGACCCTCTGAGGCAGTTAAAAAAAAGCAGTTGGCATGGAGTCAACTCCATCTCATGTTGACTGTGTGTGCCTCAGAGTAGAACCTACTCCATAGGGTTTTCAAGAGTTGATTTTCTTTGAATCAGATTGCCAAAACTTTCTTCTGAAGTGTCCTTGGGTGGACACGAACCTCCAGCCTTTTGGTTAGTAGCCGAGGATATTAACTGTTTGCATCCCCAGGGACTCTTCTTTATAACTGAGAAAAAATAAGGTTTAGAGGGTGAGAAATTTGCCTGAGGACATAGAGCCAAGGTGCTAGAAGGTATATTTAAATCGATTCCTAACCTTTTATCCTTCCCACCACACTAAACAAACCTCATAATGTATCTTTAACTTTTTTTAATGCAAACAGGAGTTCTTTGTGTGGTAGTGGTTGGGAGGATTCCCCTTATCTAAAGGCCCCTGGGAATCCCTTCTGCCTGGGGACTTCTGTGGAAACTCTGTGCTTTAGCCATGATTACAGTTTTCCAGGAGGTGGCACCAGATAGCTTATAATGCGCCCCAGAGAGGCCTGTGCTGGATAACTCTGAGTCTGACAAATAGCTCAGAGGGACGATCTCAGTCCAGCCTTGGTGCCACAAGCTTTTGTGCACCCTCCGCCTATGGTGTGGCATCTGACATGGGTTCAGGGGTGGTGCCATGTGACAGCCTCTCAGAATTGAGATGACTTGAGACTTAGAGGTGTTTGGGGTGACAGCAGACCATTTAAAAGTGAGGTTGGCCGCCCAGCAAGGAAAAGGGGATGCTGAATATTTGGGAACTAATGACAAAACAAGTAACTTCCTTCTGTCAGAATGTGTGCCCCTCAGGAAGTTCTCCCCAGCCACCTCATCGCATGTTATGTAAACATTTAGTCCATAAAAACAGCAGTAAGTCAAGGACTGGCAAAAGCTGCAGGATCACTAAACGAGTATCCTTCCCACTGGTTCTGATACTGAGGCCAAACTGGAGAAGAAAATAAAAATAAAAAGCAACTGACTCCACACAATTCATTTTTTTTCCCCATCAAACTGCATTAAAGGTATTCTCCAAACCTAGTCTCAACAAAACACAGGTGGTCACCCTTACCGTCAGCCTTCCCTGCCAGTAAGCGGAGAGCAGCAGCCACACACAGTGCTGGAGCCTTCCCCCGTTCCATTTCCACTTGCACAAACCAGAGCTTCCGCCTGCGCCTTGACTTGTTAGGGATTCACCCAAACTCAAACCCATTGCTGCTGAGTCGATTCTGACTCCCAGCAACCCCCTGGGATTGGGTAGAACTGCCTCATGCAGTTTCAAAGCTGTCATCTGTACAAAAGTAGACTGCCACATCTTTCTCCAGCAGAGCAGCTGGTGGGTTTGAACTGCTGATTTTTCTGTTAGTAGCTGAATGCTTAACCACTGTGCCATCAGGGCTTCTTGGGGGTTTAACTCTCTCTCCCTCAGTATTTCTATTTCTCTCCTTTAAAAACACTTTAGAGATGGTGTGGGCCCAAGAGTTTATTTTAAACTGTGTGAGTCGAATCTGACTTGACAGCACTTGGCTTGGCTGGAGTCCATGGGTGGTACAAACGGTTAATGTGCTCAGCTGTTAACTGAAAGGTTGGAGGTTTCAGATGTGCCTTGGAAGAAAGTCCTGGCAATCTCCTTCCAAAAGATCACTGTTAACTGAAAACCCTATGAAGAACAATTGGGGTCTATGGCAACTCTTTAAAAAAATAAATATTATCAAAATAATAGCAGCTTGTAGCTTGGAGACATGTGGAGAATTTAGAGATATTCAGAGCAGCCCAACCCAGAAAAAAATCTTTATTCACGATGTTCACTTTTAACCATGTCAGAGCAATATCACATATATGTGTGTATGTACATACACGCCTTTGAAGCTGAGAGCTGTGTAGTTCCCAGACCTCAGGCATTAGAATCTTGAACAAGACAGCTGGGTGACTTGTATACACTTTAAAAATTTATGGTTTGCTGCCTTCTGAGACTGTTTTAATGCTAGCTCTGATAGTTGCATCATTACATGGGGAAGAGGAGGTAAGAACTACAGAGTTGGGCCCTGATTCCTGGGTGGATAAAGTATTATTAATCATCAAGAATTGTGTTGAAACACTTTGTCCTCTTTCAAGATGGAGAGGGTGGCTGATGGTTACCAGTATCCTTCACTAGGTAGTAATAGGCAGTGGCTGCCTGAGTCACACTAGGGGAAGAAGTGTGGGTTAGTGACACATGGAGTAGACAGCTCCTCTGATGAGAACAGTGTGTCCCAGAGGACAGGAGAGGAGGCCCAAAGGAACAAGGAAACAGAGGGGTCTGGTGGAAGATGTTAATAGGAGACACAGAGAGTAGGGGAGACAGGGCACGTATGGCAACTCTCTGAACTGTTTCTACGATCTTTCTGTGTATCTAAAACTGCTCTAAAACGTTAAAAAAAATACTAAAAATAAACTTTATTTTCAAAATAAATTGATGAGCTCTAAGCACAGACACATGAATTCAGGCAGCCAAAGACAACCTGGAGTCATAAGATATCTCCAAGCTGAGAATAGGGTCAGGGAAGAGGTGCGCAGTCTGAACTGCACTCTTTTCAGAAAAAGACCGGGGACACCGAAGGCTTCCCCAAGTCCAAAAGCTCCAGGTATTGCCCCTGGCTACCCCAGGAACTCACCGCACTAGGTCAAGCCACTTGGCTGGCTGTGTTGGGGAGCAGATGGAGACTGTGCGCAGGCGCACGCCCTCATGTAATGCACATTAAACAAGGCTATTGGTAGCCTGAAGGAGCCATCCTTTTCCTGTCCAGCACAAATGCCAATCCTGTAATGTGGTCAGTTTAACATTTGCTTCTAGGAAAGTGTTACTAGTTCTTTTAGAGTTCACTGTTTGGAAGACATAAAGACAGGATCCTTCCCTCTGTTAAATTCTCATCCCAGTACAAGTGATATCAGCTCTCTAACCTGGTTTTTTTTTTCATACAGAAAAAACAATATTTATTTCTACCACTAAAGAGATAAATGGAATGAGGAAGATGGTAACAGTTTATTGAAGGCACCCCATCACCCACCAGGGAGGCCTGGCCTTCCTTGATGGGGTGGGAGTGTGCAGGTGAGTCGTGTTTGGGTGCGTGGAAGTAGTGATCCATCCTTTCCTCATGGTTGCACACCTCTCTGGAAGTCAGACTTTGTGTTCAAGCATGCTCTATTTCCTGACTTAAACCATGTCTCTGAGGCCACCCAGGTCCTTGGAATTTAGTCTTGGCACATGGATAGGAAAGAATGTCTCTCTCCTTGTTGGTTTCTTCCTGTGTTCCCCTGTGGGCCTCTGCTACTCATCTGGTTCCAACTTCTTTCTGCAGGGTGTAAACTAGGTCCAAGCCAGCTGTGGGAGAAAGGTAACAGTTTGCACCAGGCCTCTGCTTGGCCTTGGGACCTAGGAATTAACATCTCCTATAGCCCATGTCTCCTCTGTGCCCTTCCAATGTCGCATGTGGCTTCTTCAGAAGCTCAACTCATTTTCCTTGCCTTTTGCCTGTTGTCTGTCTCCATGGGACCAGACCCTGCCTTGATTTTCCTCTATAGCCTGATGGGTTGGCCCTCCTAGTTCTCTGGACCTGGTGAGGGGATCTGAACCTACTGAACCAGTCCTGCTATCGTTATTTGAGGTCATGCTCCTTAAAGTCACAGCTCTGTGCTCTCTAACATGTAAGGATATAAACCTGCCCTTCCTGATTTGCCATTTAGGGTAGCTCAGATACCTTTGTTATTGATTCAATTCTGTTCTCTTAAAATACATATTGAAGTCCTGCCCCCAATTCTGATGCAGCTGGAGAAAAACAGGTGTGTGGAACTAGAACTCTATTAAAAAGACCAGACTTGATAGTCCAACAGAATAGAAGGTCCCTGGAAGACATGGACCCTGGATTCTCTGTTACCCCAGAACTGAAACCATTCTGGAAGCCAATTCTCTGGAGAAAGATCGGACAGGACCATAAGACAAAGTGATACAGGTAAGGAGTGTGCTTCTTGGCTTGAGTAGATACATGAGACTAACAGGGAATCTCCTGTCTAGAGGCAAGATGAGAGGGCAGAGGGGGGCAGGAAGTGGTTGAAGAGACACAGGTAGAAAGGAGTGAGATATCACATTGTGAAGAGAAGTTTGTGTGCTAGTTTTTGTATGACAATTGACTTGTATGTAAACTTCCACTTACAGCACAATAAACTTTTTTAAAAAAAATGAGTCTTGGTCCCTAAACCTATGGATGCAGTGTAATGGAATCTAATATAATGAAATCATCTACTGTAACACAATCTAATGTGATTTAAACTATCAATCACTTGAGGTCCTTCCAGTATGGGGTGAGTGTTAAACCTAATCATGTTATATATAAAACAGCAGAAACACAGACACAAACAAGCACATCTCGTTGAGACAGATGATATGTGAGGACCATCTACAATCCAAGCAATCAAGAAATGCCCGCAGCTATTGACAAATAAGGAATCAACATGGCCCAAACTCTGGTTTGGACTTCTAGCCCCCAGAACTGTAAGAAAACAAGCATCTGTTCTTTAAAGCCAGTCACTTATGTTATTTGTGTTACAGCAGCCTTAGATTACCAAGACAGCACTACCTCCTGGTTTTGTTTCTTTTTCTTGGATGTTGCAGGGCTTGCCCCCCAAAACCAAAAATCAGACCCACTGTGACTCAGAGAGACCCTATAGAACAGAGGATTTGCCCCAGAGGGTTTCCAAAGAGTGCCTTCTAGATTTGAACTGTTAACCTTTTGGTTATTTAGTTTTGGCACATGAGTGCATCAAGATTCAGCTCTTTTCCATTTATCTAAGAGAAAAGAGCTGAATCTTGACACACTCATGTGCCAAAACTAAATAACCGAAAGGTTAGCAGTTCAAATCTAGAAGGCACTCTTAAAAAAATGGATATAGATATACTGTTTGACCCGGTAATTCTACTACTTGGAATATATCCTCCAGAATCAAGTCCTTTCACACCAATGGACACATGCACAAGAATGTTTATTGCAGCACAGTCCACGATAGCAGAAAGATGGAATCAACCCAGATGCCCAACAACAGAAGAATGGATAGGTAAGCTATGGTGTATATACTCAATGGAGCACTAAGCAATGATAAAGAATAATGATGATTCCAGGAAACATCTCATGACCTGATTTCAACTGGAAGACATTCTGTTGAGTGAAAGTAGTCAGCGACAAAGGGGCAAATACTGTATGAGACCTCTACGATAAGATCTCAAAAACAGACTTGTGTATAGAAGAAAAGACTCTTTGACAGCTGCAAGGGAGGGGAGGGAGGGAAGGTAAGGGGGAAGGGTTTAGATTAGATAGATGCTAGAAAACTGGTTGGGTGAAATGGGTGATAGCACACATTAGAAACAAAAACAATATTAAGTGAACTTCAGCATAACTCAAATACTCCTTCCATTTTAACCCAATATTGCAAGGCCAGAGTAGCTGGGGCAGGAAGCAGGGGACCATGCTCTTAGGCGAAATCGAGGTCAACTGTCACAACTAGCGTTTTGCTAAGAGGGCTGTCTGTACCCCACATTGGTGAGTGGCATCTGGGGTCTTAAAAGCTGCCAAGCTGCCATCCGAGGGCACAGCAAATGGTCCCAACTCAGCAGGAACGGATGCTCACCGAGGACCAAAATGACATGCGGTAAAGACAACTCAGAAGATAGAGAGACCCACATGAGTGGGTGCCTACATCGACTTGGGACCAGAAGAACCGGATGGTGCCCGGCCACCACCAGTGATAGCTGCGATGGAGCTCACTAAATTGATTCTCACTGGCAACACAAGAATAAAAAGGGGTGCACCCTGAGATCTCCACTAAAAGACCTCAATTGATGATTCAGTGGTTTCGGGGTTCCCCTGGGAGCATGGCCCCTGGCCCTGATGCTGCCCTTACCCATAAATCATAACGAAGGTCCACTCATTGGACACGAATGGATTGGACTTGGCGATGCAGAGTGACCATATATTGGATGCACTTTATGGTTCTGTACATCTATAGGATATCACCCTGCTGACCTCTGGCTGGAGGAAGGGGAGTGGGTGGAGAGGAGGGGAAAGGAGACTGTTGGGAGGATGAGACATGTATGGAGCAGAGAGGAATAATGTGCTGTCACCGGACAGGGAGAGCAGTGGAAGCTGCATATAGGTGGGCATGTAAATTTATATGGCAATGTACATTTTCACTCAGTCATAATTAAAAAAAAAAAAAGATTCAGCCTTTTGCATCTGATGCGTGGGGATGTATTTTCCTAAATCAGTCCCACAGCCTAGGAAAGCTGCCACTGGGAGTCCTCATCACCCTCCCTTCTTTGCTGCCCTGACGTCTGCTGGTCCGCCCTCTTCATCACACCTGGTGAGCACCCTATCATTCTAGAACCACTCTGCAGTTTTCTACATCATGTCCTTTACAGTTCTTAGAAGCACTTCTTTTTTTTACACTGGGTTCCCTGAAGAGACAGATGGCCCTTCTTTCTCTAGCTTTAGGGCCAGATGCAAAAATTTCCTCTATAAACTAGTCCCAGAAACAGCCAGCATGTCTACTGCCAGAATCTTTCAATATCTGAATTACATTGTGCATTTGTGTGTGTTTTAAGTACTTTGAAATATCAAGAATGTAGGAACTAAGAAACACAAACAGCAACTGTGGATCCCTAGTTGAGAAAGAAAAAGGAACACTGGAAACTTTTGCAAGAAGAATTTTGCGTACTAGACTCCAAGACTTTCTTTGATCTTCCCTTCTGGTTTGCTCCTGTTGACTGCTTCAGGTATGTGGCCTTCTTTTCCCACCCCGCATGGCTGTTGTCCTTTCTGCTGGGTCTCTGGGGTCTTTGGGATACTGAACGTTCAGTTTCAGGAAAAGTTTACAGGATGACAAACATTATAAAAACCAAGCATGCTCCCATCAGTGAGAAGACTGAGGCTCAGAAAAGAGATGGGAATTGTTGATACACTCCTGTGGACAGAGCAGGGCTGGCTCCGGGGTTCTTGACCAACCATTAAATCAGTCTTCCCATTACGTCCTGATGCTTTCTACCACCGTGTAGTTGTTTATTTCTTTAATAGACTTTATTTTTAGGGTAATTTTAGGTTTCCAGGAAATCTGTGCAGAAAGTACAGAGAATTCTAGTATATCCTCTCCCCCATATATTATTTCTCCTGTTACTGCCATTTTTCATTCACGTGGTATATTTGTCACAGTTGATGAATCAACATTGACACATTATGATTAAAGTCCACAGTTAACATTAAGTTTGGGTCCTTGTGTTGTATAGTCCTGTGGGCTTTAACAAATGCTTAATGTTGCTTGTCCACCGTTACAGCACCATACAGAATAGTCTATTCTCTAAAAATGCCCTCTGCTTCACCTTCCTATTCATCATCCACCTATGTAGCCCCCTGAACCTGTGGCAACCATGTATATTTTCATTGTATCTAGAACTTTGTCTCTTCCAGATATCATAAAACAAAACAAACAAACAAATTGCCACCTAGCTGATTCCAATTCATGGTGATGCTATGTGTATCAGAGTAGAACTGTGTACCATAGGGTTTTCAGTGGCTGAAATTTGGAATAACACAGCATGTAACTTTTGGGGACTGGCTTTTTTCCCTTAGCAATATGTATTTAAGTTTCCTCCACATCTTTTTTTGCTAAATCATTCTTACTAATTTTAAAGTATTTAGTAAGTTGTCATCTGTAGTAATAATACCTATTTAATATGCAATAATAAACAATAACAGAATTATGTGATAATTGACACATTATTAATACATGTATACATTGAATTATTTTGGTGCTTTTATTTCACCTTTGCCAAATTTAACAAAGCCTTAACTTATACATATGGGCATTTTAATTTATTTTTCATTAAGGAATGATATGATTGTTTATTTTTATTTTACTCTTTGAATTTTATTGTGTTTTAGATGGAAGTTTACAGCATAAATTAGCTTTCATTCAAAAGTTTATACATAAGTTATTTTGTGACACTGGTTGTGCTCCCTGCAATGTGTCAGCGCTCTCCCCCTTTGTGCTCACATCTTGGGTTTCCCGTGCTCATTTGCCTGGCTGTCCTGTCCTTTCCTGCCTTCGCATCTTGGCTTTTGTGCAGGTATTGCCCATTTGATCCCGTATACTTGACTGAACTAGGAAGCATGTTCCCTATACTGCTTTGTTGTTTATTTTCTGTGTCTTGAAAGCGCGTTTCTTTTTATCACTTAATAGCAGGCAGAAGGAAATGAGTTTATCACAGTAGGCTTTTCCATTCTCCTGTTGAAGGCCATGTTGGCTCCTTTCAATTTTGAGCAGCTAAGAGTAAAGCTCGTAGAGACATTTGGTGCAGGTTTTTATGTAGACATACGTTTTCATCTCATTTAGATAAATGCCTAGGAGTGTGATTACTGAACAGAATAGTCAGCCTGTGTTTAGCTTTGTGAGATACTGTCAGATTGTCTTCCAGGATGGCTGTAGGATTTTACATTCCCAGTAGCAATGGATAAAAATTCCTGTTGCTTCATGCCCTCAGCAACATTTTGTGTTGTCAGTATTTGGATTTTAGCTATATCACTAGCTATGGAATTGTACCTCATTATTTTGAGTTTTCATTCCCTAATGATGTTGAACATTTTTGCATATGTTTATTAGTCATTTCTATATCTTCTTTGGTGAAGTGTCTGTTCAGATCTTTTGTTGATTTTGTAATTTGGTTGGTTGGTTTCTTAATGTTGCATTTTAAGAGGTTTTGGGGGGCAGTGTATTTTGGATAAAAGTCCTATATACATGTTTTGCAAATATTTTCTTCTAGCCTGTGGCTTGTCTTTTCTCAACATGGTCTTTATGGGAAGAGATGGTCAGGTGTTCCCACACAGACACCCTTGCTGAAAGTGCAGCCTAAATGTCCATCAGTGGATAAATGGATAACCAAACGGTGGTACATACATACAATAAAATACTACTGAACCCTGAAGAGAAATGAAGTTCTGGTACACACTACAATGTGGATGAAACTTGAAAACATTATGATGAGAGAAAATAGTCACAAGAGGGCAAATATTGGTCCCAATTCGTGAAATACCTAGAATTGGCACAGGTGTATAGACCAAAGCTCCTTAGTAGTTACCAGGGGCGAAAGACAGAAGGAAGGGGGCACAGAGACAAATTTGGAAATGAAGAGTTGTGATGATTGTGCAATGTGATAAACATGTCACTGAATTATATGAATATAAAATGTTGAGATGGTAGAATTGCTGTTATATATTTTTTTTTTCTACAATTAAGAAAAAGAAAAAAATGATGGGTGAATCAGAAACTCAAAAAAGTGAATTAGAAGAAAAAGGCCATAACGGATGCCATGCCAGAGCCTAAGAGCGTCGTAGGAAGTATCACACCAATGAGTACCACCTGCCCTGCAAGTGGTAGAGGAAAAATTCTGAGATTGCTTTTCATCTGCAGTGTGTTGAGGGCAGGGAGGAGCTTGTTCTTTGGCTTGGACCTCAAATATCTTATACTTTGTCCTCAGTTCAGGAGTTTCTTCAGGAAAGACTAGTCTCTTAAAGGGTCTCATCCCCACAGATTCTGACATAGTTGGTCTGGTGTGTGACTTCTGTACTGGGATCATTAAAACTCCTCAGGTGATGCTGGCATGCAGCAGATTGTCCATCAGTAAACTATGGCACAGGTGGTCTAAGAGAACAGAGCCAAAGGCGGGGAGAGTGGCAGTTTAGCTGACAGGGAGTCTCCCTTACCTGCTGTCACTGCTCTGTGGCCAGCACTCAGATACCGAGGAACCTCCGGGATTCTCAGTCATCGTCTGAAGACAGCATCTGCAGGAATTTTGCTACCATCATCCACTTCTCACACCTCCTTCAAACCATTGTATTAGCAACAGGCCCAACTGGAGTGGGAAGCACTGGGATAGCTGGAATTTTCACTGGTTCTTAAATGGTGGCTTTTGCCCATGACAGATAAGACTCACTCCAAGATGACTAAGTCCTTCACTTACAGGCGTCTCTAAACGAAGCAGTGCATCTATTTAAGAATGGCCAAATTGAGTGACCAGGACAGTCCAAAGGGAGACAGAATGCAACATTTTGTTCTCATTCTAACTGGCAGCATGATAAGGTCCTCAGATTTCTGGTGCTCAGATCCTTCTCTGTGTCAGAATGGGTCATCCGTAACCTTTTAAAGAGCCATGCCATCTATGACTACTATGCTGCTTTCCCTGGCAGGGACCAAGTTTATCCTGGTAATTTGTTGATGTAATGGGAAGAAAATAGTGCATTTTCTAATTATAAAAGTATTACTTGCTAACTGGAGCTTTGGTGATGCAATGATGAAGAACTCGGTTGTAACCAAAAGGTTAGCAGCTGGATTCCACCAGCCACTCCCTGGAAACCTTATGTGGCCGTTCTACTCTGTCCTGCCGGGTCATGATGAGTTGGAAGTGACTTGATGGTACATAACAGCGGCAACAGTTTGTTAACTGGTAATCTTTAAATTGCAAAAGAAGAGCAAAGAAAATTCAAATTATTTTTGATTATACAACTCACTGTCTTTGCTTGGTTTGTTATCAATTGGAAATGAAAGGGCATGTTCTGGAAACAATAGATTCTGGTGATTACTGAGGGAGTAAAACTTGAGACATCATGAGGTTTTAACTAAAAGCAGTTTTTGTGGATCAGTCACTTAATGCTTAGAGAATTCTGGACATGTGATGATATTTCATGAGAATTTTGGCATCGGTTTTCCTCCCACAATAAAATAACTCTCTCTATTATAATTACACAATAAATAACAATTAAAAATGAACATACCCTTTGACTTAGTCACTCCACTTGTAGGTATTTATCCTACAGACATACTCCCATATGAACAAAATGAACTTTTATGCAAGGCCATTTGTTGCATCATTGCTTGTAATAGCAAATGACTATAAACTACGTAACTATCCACAAAGAAGAGACTAGCAAAATAAATCATGGTATATTCATTTAGCAGAGTATTGTAAAAGTGTATAAAATAATGAAGAAACTCTGCACTGATATAGAATTACCTCATCTGTCAAAGAGAAACAGAAGATTGCAAAACAGAGAGTGACTTATTTGATGATTTAGGTAAAAAAAGAAAATAATAGTAGCTTAAATATGTTTTTGTATGTGTTCACACACACACACACACACACACACACAGAGTGATTCTCTCAGGACTGATACTACAGTAACTTGCAACACTGTTTATTCCATGGCCTGAGGAAATATGGGCTGTCAAACAGTGGTGGGTGGGAGACACTTTAAACTCTTTTGTCCTTTTAAAACTACATACCCTATGTATGCATTGCCTATTCAAAAATAAAAAAATACAATAAAAACCTAATAAATTTTACATCTAAAAATGCAAACAATACATAAAACCAAACCAAACCCATTGCTGTGGAGTTGATTCCAACTCATAGTGACCCTATAAGACCATCTCACAGAGTTTCCAAGGAGCCCCTGGTGGATTTGAACTGTTGACCTTTTGGTTAGCATCCTGAGCCATTAAGCACTATGCCACTAGGGTTTCCTGTGAAATACGTAAAAGAATAAAAAAGCAAATTTTTAAAAGCTACTTGAAATCTCCAAGACCGCCACCTTTTGGTGAGGTCCTCTTCACCTCTGTGTGCTCACGCAGCATACACTTTTGCATAATGGAGTTGTATCAAATACACTTAAAAAAAAAAACCAAAAAACAAAAAACCCTTTACCAATAGTTTTTGCTTTGCTCTGGTTTGGTTTACATCACTTCTTCCTTCCCTCTTGTTGTACTGACCCCACCCCAACTCCCATAAAGTAATGAATTGAAGTCAACAGCTAATACGTATGTATATATGTTCACACCAGAGTTGGTCCTCACACAGTCATACATACCACACCAAACCCATTACTGTTGGGTTGATTCAGACTCATAGCAACCCTAGAGGACAGGAGAGAGCCACCCCAGAGGGCTTTTACGGAGCAGATGGTGAATTCGAACTGCCTAGCTTTTGTTAACAGTTGAACTCTAACCACTGCACCACCACGCCTTCCATGAGCGCAGGTGTGGACTGGAGAACACAGGACGCTTCCCACTGGGCTACCCACAGTATGCACTGACTGTTTGACCTGAGACTATGCAGGCAACATTGTTCATAGTCAACCTTCACTTACTTGGGGACTCCCAGGCGCAGACCACTTAGCCCAGAGGAAGGTTACATCTTTAGAATCTATTTACAGGGATGAGAGGGGAGAAGCACACTTTCAAATTATTTTGGTACAGTTGCTTGCATGATTAGTTGAATATTCAGGATTTTATAATTCCTGAGTTATTTATCTCTCTCTCTCTCTTTTTTTTTTTTCCAAAGTCTACTTAATGTATTTTCTTCAGCACTTGACTTTTAGGTTAGGACAAGTTTCAGTGCAGATGAGCTGGGGTAGGGTTTGGAGTGTGAGGCTTCTTCCAGGGTATTTAGGACACAAAGTCTGCTGCTCACTCTCCAAGATCATGTGACCAAATTCCTCTGTCTGTGCTCCTGGAACTCTCTGAAAAAAACTATTTTATTTCTTAAAAAATTGTACCATTATAATTTCTATAGGTGAAAAAATACAGCTGACTAAGATGGTGGTGGTGGGGTAAGATTTAAAATCTAACCAGACATCACCATTGCTAACATTTTGGTGTTTTTTTTTTTCTTTTCTCCTAGACTACTTTAAACTTTAAAAAATAGTATTATGTTTGGTCTGTAACCTGCATGTTTTCAATGTAAAAAAATTCATCCATGCCATTCCCTGTCAGGAACATGGTTGTGCAGCAGCCTTTTCTACAGATGTATAAGCATGTTGTCATGCCTCCCGTTGCTTAACCAACCCTCTATAGTTGGATGGTTTTCCCAATTTGGGGCTATTGTTATAATTTATATAATAAACAGCTTTGCACATACGTCTGTATAATTGTCCAATTACATTCTTAGGCAAAACGCCTAGAAAAGGATTACAGAATTAAAGCAAGTTACTTTTTAAGGGCTTTTGTGTTGAACTCCAGAAAATGTGTACCAATTTACACTCTCCCAAAAGGTATTCTAATAGCTGTTTGCCTAAACTCACCCCAGTATTTGAGAATTGTCATTATTATTATTTTTTTTATGTTGACCAATTTGATAAGTGCTTTTAATACATTTACCAATAAGTGAAATAAACCTCCATCCTCACTTTCAATAAACCTCTGCCCCATTTCCAACAAACCCCTATCCTTTACCACTTCACCAGCTAACACCAAGTTTAAGAGCTTGGAATCTGTAGTCAGACAGGCCATGTTGATGGGTCCTGGGATAGTCACTAACCCCCTGTAAGCCTCAGTTGCTTCACCTCTAAAATAGGTGTAATAAAAGAACTTGCATCACTAGACTGTTAAGTGTTTAAATAAAGTAATACAGAGAAAGGGCTTAACATTGTGTTTGGTACATTGCACTCTCAATAAATGTCTTCTTAGAGACTCCTCAATATGCCAACTGGTGCATCTCCTGACTTAAGTGAACCCCTAATCAAGTCTGAGGGACCCCTCTCTAAAGAGGTAAGAGGTCGAGAAGAGGTAGGGTGATTTCCTTGAGACTGCCTAACAATACATCTGAGATGTCCTATGCCCAAGCTAAATTCTGTTTGCTGCAATGTATGAGCAGTTACATGCATCTGACATGAGTCTTTCCCGCTCCTTCTTTCACACATCCCACACCAAACACACACACACACACACACACACACACACACACACATACCCCAATAAGATTTCAGCTTGGTCAATAATTAAATGAGGTATGTATGGTTTTGTTTTGTGGGATATAGAGGCAAATTATTTCACTTCTTCATGCCTCAGTTTCCTCATCTATAAAACTAAGACAATAGTAGTAACTACCTCATAGGGCTACTACGAGGATTAAGTTGATTAATACTCATAAAGTACTTAGACCACGCCTGGTATATATAAAGACAATGTAAGTACTTCTTAACTAACTAACTTGACAGATAAGCACAGACCCGAAAGCTGTACATAGGGCATGAGCTCTGAGTAAAGAGTCGGCTCTTTGGTGAAGAGGGTGAAAGACTCTCTAAACTGTTGAAAAGCAAAGACGTCACTTGGGCGACTAAAACGTGCTTGACCCAAGTCAAGGTATTTTCAATCACATCTTATCTATGCAGAAGCGGACAGTGAATAAGGAAGACCAAAGAATTAATGCCTTCAAATTACGAAGTTGACAGAGAATATCGAATGTATCACAGACTCCCAGAAGAAAAATGAGTATATCTGTCTTAGAAGAAATGCAGCCAGAATGCTCATTAGAAGCAAAGAAGATGAGACTATCTCAGGAGCTTTGGACACGTTACTGGGAGGGACCAATCCCTGGAGAAGGATACTATGTTTAATAAGGTGGTGGTTCAAAAAGGAAGAGGAAAACTCTCAATGAAATAGATACAGTAGCTGCAACAATGGGTTCAAATGTAACAATCACAAAGGTGGCTCAAAGACTGGGCTATGTTTTGTTCTGTTGTACTGTAATGGAAAATTCTAACTAGCCGAACTGGTCTTTGTTTCAGAGAACAACCCTTCCCCCCAACTTCCTGAGTTGTTCTTTGTTCCAGAGAACAACCTTTTCCCGCCACAGAGAACAACCCTTCCCCCCAATGTCCTGAGTTCTCAAAGATTTTACAGGCTACTGAGTGAAAGTCCCACCAATGTTACAGGCTACTGAACAAAGGTCCCACCTACAAATTTAGCCCTTAAATACCCAACCCCGCCCGCTGCTCGGTGTGCCAGCTCTCAGAATCTGGGCCCCAGTGCACTGATTCTTTCAATAAAGCCTCTTGCTGTTTGCATCAAGCTGCGGACTTCGTGACTGATTGGGGTTTACATCGTCGCCTGTGACTCGAGGAGGGGTCCCCCCCCTCGGGAACCTTTCATTTGGTGCGTTGGCCGGGAAAGAGCGACCACCCCCTCAGTTTCGAAGCCGCTCTTGGAAGTAAAATAAAGGGCTAGCCTTGTCTGTTTGTCCAGTTCATCGTGTCTGTGTTTTTGTTTCAGTACGGCGGCTTAGACTTCTGGTTTCGGTTTGGGGTTTGCAGTTGTTTGAATTCACCGTGAGGGTGAACAAGACTTGGGTTTTGGTTTTGCAGTTGTTTGAATTCACCGTGAGGGTGAGCAAACGGAGGCCGGTAGACGTGCCTGAAGGGTCTCAAACTGCACCCTGGGGGACACCCCAGGGAGAGAGAGAGAGGGACCAGGGACGCCTGGTTGCCTCCTATGAGAAGGACGAGGATACGGTTCGGTTTTTGGATGTGGAATTCCCGATTACCGCCCGTCTGACTCCCTCTTCCTTTTGTGGAAAACTAAGCCTGGCTGCTGACTCTGGCTCACAGGTAAAGAAACGTCGGTGGCAGAAACTCAATGCAGCCGTAGTCTTGTTCTGTCTTTGTCTTGTTTTGTCTTTGTTTTGAGTGTGTGACTGACGATTGGTCGGACGGTGACTACCCCCTCCTTAACCATTGGACTGAGGTGAAGGGAAGAGCTCGTAATCTGTCCGTTGAGGTCCAGAAGAAGTCTTGGAGGACTTTTTGCGCTTCAGAATGGCCCACTTTCAATGTGGGATGACCCCCCGCAGGCTCTTTCAATCTTTCTTTATCAGTTATTTTCCAGGGAACAGATGTGTGTCATGGTGGCCCGCCCACCCCCAAAAGGAGAGGCTGGCCAAGCAGGGCGAGGTGCCCCACGAAAGGAAGAACGTGCCAAAGACCGATGGACGACCCACGCAGCTCCCTAACGAGATGGACCGAGGGTTCCCCTGACAAGACCCCATTGGAACTTCAGCACTCCTGAAGGTAGGAGCGGCTAACAGTCTATCGCCAGGCTCCTGCGGCAGGTCTCCGAGGGGCTGCACGGCGCCCGACCAATTTGGCTAAGGTAAGGGAGATTCAGCAGGGGCCAAAAGAGGCTCCATCTGTCTTTTTAGAAGAATAATGGAAGCTTTTAAAAGATATACTCCCTTCGCTCCAACCTCTGAGGGAGGAAGGGGCTCAGTAGCCATGGCTTTGATAGGACAAGCAGCCCCAGACATTAGAAGGAAGCTACAGGTTACAACAGATTTGTGAACTCAGCCAAGCACAGTGGTGGCGGGGCCTAGCTACTACAAAGAAGACATGTTTTAGACAATATTCATGTGTATGGGCAAAAAACTCCAGGACTGTATTTGTGACTAATTGTATAACAGGTTATTTTAGTTTCTGTTTTGTGGAAAGTGTAAAGCATTCCAACAAAGGGTTTTAATGTAGATTTTTTTTTCCACCCATGCTGTTGATTGCCAAATGTAATAGTCTGATCATGACACTGAATAAATGTGTTTTTTTTTTTAAAAAAAAAAAGTGCGTAAAAAAGGAACAGGAGGAAATAGAAAGACAAAAAGATCGCAGATGAAATAAAGATCTCACACGGATCTTGGCCACAGTTACTGATAGGGAGGGAGCAAGCCGGACAGGGAGAAAGGGCGACCTGGGCAATCAGGGGACCAGAAGACGGAGGCTTGAAAAGGAGCAATGTGCCTTCTGTAAAGAAAAAGGACATTGGGCCCAAGATTGCCCGAGAAAAAGGCCCAGAAAAAAAATCCTGAGCCTAATGGAGGATGATTAGGGAAGTCAAGGCTCAGACCCCCCTCCCCCCGAGCCTAGGGTAACTCTTAAAGTAGAGGAGAAGCCAGTTGAGTTCCTGGCAGATACGGGGGCTCAGGGGCAAGACCTATTAACCAAGCTGGGGGCTCAAATTACCTTTACCCCCGAAGGGCTCAAAGACACTAAAGAAGGCCAAATAATTACAGCCCTTACCGTGAGGTTGGAAGACGAACACCGACTTTTTGAGTGCCCCGGAGACTGTAGAGATAAAAGACTGGATAAAAAAATTTCCTGAGGCCTAGGCTGAAATGGCTGGAATGGGACTAGCTAAACAGCGACCTCCTGTGGTCATAGAACTGAAAGCCTCGGCTGACCCTATTACAGTCCGCCAATGTCCCATGAGCCAAGAAGCCAGGGAAGGAATAAAACCACATATCGAGAGACTACTGAAACGAGGGGTATTGATCCCTTGTAAATCTCCATGGAATACTCCTCTTCTCCCAGTACGTAAACCGGGTACTCAAGATTTCCGCCCAGTACAGGATTAGACAGAGGTGGCTGTCTAACGCCAGAATGACTCATTATCAAAGTCTCCCCCTAAATAAAGAACGGATCCAGTTCGCTTCCCCAGCCACCCTGAACCCTGCCACCCTGATACCTGAAATCGAAAAAGGAACTGAGGTGCTCCACACCTGCCAGGAGATTCTAGCAGAGGAAACAGGAGTTCGACGAGACCTCAGTGACCAGCCCCTTCCCGACACCGAGATTACCTGGTACACCAACAAGAGCAAGAGAGGTCAGTGCCTGCACAGAATTTTCCTCGCGGAACGGGGTGCCTCTGGGCACCTGAATCGGTGGAGCTGGCCTTGCTGACCCACGGAGTGAGAGAGTTGAGTGCCTTTGGGCAGGACACTTTACAGCAAGAGTGGGGTGCCTCCGGGCACTTAAACCAGTGGAGCTACAGAGCTTTAAGAACACTTACCCAGCAGGGCAGATGTGGGCCTGAGGCCCAGGCCATGCGGCCATAGGAAACTGAAGCTAAAGAGACAAATAGCGTGAGAAGCTGAGCTGCCTCAGTCTCAAGAGGTATGACCATGACCTCAGGGGTTTAAAAGGGTAAAACCATGGCGTGCTGTGTTCATAAGAGTGGAATTGCCACTCCGTTGAGCTTAGGGTGCTCCTAAAGCCAATGGGACAGAGTTTCTGTCCAAGTGGGCCTTGAAGACAGAGTTATAGCACGGGGCTGAAGGTCTCCACTCAGAAACCAGAGAGTGTGGCCAATATCTAGAGTCTGGAGAACATTACTGTTGTGTAGAATGTCTCAGAAAATATAAGAGTATTTCCAAAACTTTGAGGGCTAATGTAATGTGTTCTGTTAACTTGCCTGTTGCCTGTTAATGCCTTCTAAGTTTCACAGATGTAGAAGAGTTTTTGTATTTTGGACTTGGAACTGATTTAAGACTTCTGTTATATGGATGGACATAATTTTACTATGGTGAGATGAATGTGTTAAATGTTTCTGTGATATGATTTTTGGGTTATCAAAGGGTGGGATGTCATGGGTTGAATTGTGTCCCCCCAAAAATATGTGCAGCTGTGTGGCTGGGACATGATTCCCAGTATCTTGGGACTGTCCTCCATTCTATGGTTCACTAAACTGTATGCTAAAGGAGCTGTGCATTCCTACATAGGATTGCTTCCTTGCTCTGCTGTGGGGGAGTTTCCCTGGAGTATGGCTTGCCCCACCCTTAATGCTTTTAAAAAAGGCTTACAAGGAATAAAAGGAAATAAGAAACAAGGACAATTTGAGAACCTCGCTACCATCAAACAAGCAGCACTGAGAGCAGAGCGCGTCGTTCAGACCAGAGGTTCTTGCGTTAGAACGCTCCCTGGACAAAGACTGATACAATACCGGACTCTCCTCCAGAGCTGACAAGGGGAAAGTCTTTCCCTGGAGCAGACACCCTAAATACATCTGAAACCAAATTGGCTGCTAATGACGACACTATCCTGGTTGCCAGATACCCCCCGATTCAGGACACTCCCACTACAGGTACTATGTCTCTGGGGCTGCTTTCTCAGACCCCTGTAGATGAGAACTTGAAGCCCGATGAAGATCTCACATATATTGAGCACCTTCACAAAATGACTCATCTAGGAGTACGGCGTCTCCAAGCGTTAACTCAAAAATCTCCCCACTACCAATGTCCTCATAAATTAAAGAAACTGAGAGAAAATGTGAAACAGGTAATAAAGAACTGTATGCCTTGTCAACTAGTAAATACTCATACCTCCTCTAAAACCCAAGACAGTAGATTCCGAGGAGACCGCCCTGGAGTCTATTGGGAAGTCGACTTCACAGGAGTAAAACCTGCAAAATATGGAAACAAATATTTACTAATATTTGTAGATACCTTTTCAGGATGGGTTGAGACATACCCTACAAAGACTGAAAGGGCTTTGGTGGTTACCAGAAAGATCCTAGAAGAAATTTTACCCAGGTATAGAGTCCCCAAGATGTTGGGTCAGACAATGGTCCTGCGTTTATTGCCCAGGTAAGTCAGGGTCTGGCCAAGATCCTTGGGGTACCGTGAAAATTACATTGTACTTACCGGCCCCAAAGTTCAAGTCAGGTAGAAAGAATGAATAGAACTCTAAAAGAGACCATGACTAAATTATCCATAGAGACTGGCTTAACAGACTGGATAGCCCTCCTTCCTATGGCCCTGTTCAGGGCTCGAAATACCCCTAATTGGATGGGACTGATCCCTTTTGAAATCCTATATGGAACAACTCCGCCCTTAGCCACTCTAAGATCACAGGCTTCCCCCGAAAATGTAACTAATTCCTCTCTACTCTCTAGACTTCAAGCCCTTAAGTTAATCCAACAGGAGGTATGGAAACCCCTCACAACTGTCTATCAGCCAGGTGATATCAAGACTCCACACCAGTTCCAGGTCGGAGACACTGTCTACATGAGACGACATCGCTCCGGGGACCTCTATTTCAACCTGGAGGAAGTAACAGATCTCGAGGGGATCCAGAAAATATAGAGACGAAAACAACGGAAAGTCTCTATAAATAGATTCTATACATATCCCGGGTTTAGGCCCCAAAATGAGAGAAAATGAATGCGGGGGGAATAGAAATTTTATATTGTAGAAGTTAGACTTACATAACAACAAATGATGGAGAGTAGAAATAGACTACTAAACCATCCCCAAGTTTAATCACTATGAAATTCGTGCAGCCTTGTGCTCACACCCACTATTCTGACACTTACAATTTAGTAGCCTTTATAAGAAAAAGAATAAGTACTGTACAGATTATGGTACTCAGACAACAATACCAGCAGATAGAAACTAGAGAAATGGCCATACCTTAAGGGTTCCAAGATTGGACCCCAAAACATTCCCAAAAAGAAAAAGGGGGGAATGTAACGGAAAATTCTAACTAGCGCAAACTGGTTTTTGTTTCAGAGAACAACCCTTCCCCCCAACTTCCTGAGTTGTTCTTTGTTCCAGAGAACAACCTTTGCCCGCCACAGAGAACAATCCTTCCCCCCAATGTCCTGAGTTCTCAAAGATGTTACAGGCTACTGAGTGAAAGTCCCACCAATGTTACAGGCTACTGAACAAAGGTCCCACCTACAAATTTAGCCCTTAAATACCCAACCCCGCCCGCTGCTCGGGGTGCCAGCTCTCAGAATCTGGGCCCCAGCGCGCTGGTTCTTTCAATAAAGCCTCTTGCTGTTTGCATCAAGCTGCGGACTTCGTGACTGATTGGGGTTTACATCGTCGCCTGTGACTCGAGGATGGGTCCCCCCCGCCTCGGGAACCTTTCAGTACATCGGGTCGCTATGAGTTGGAGTCAACTTGATGATTCCTGATGACAAGACACCCAGACGTGGCATGTTTGGAGTGAACTCTCAGTGGAGAGTTTGCTCCTAGTCCTGAAGGAATGGGAGTGAAATACCACCCAGGAAGCCAGCTTAAGGAAACAGCCTACAAACCTGAGGTCTCCACACTGTGCAGGTGGGGGCTGCTGGATAGGGGCCCCCAGCTTGCCAGGTCCCACAGAGAGCTGGAGGGAATGAAGAACTACACCTGTGTGCTGTCTTTTAACAAGTGAAATGACAGCAAAGCAGGAGATTTAACACGGACTTTCTTTGAGGGGAACACTGTCAGTCAGATGAGGGTCAAATGACTTGATCAAACGGCTATCTCATACTATCTTCCTCCGTGTCATTTCACCTCCAGTACAGTTCAGGAAAGATAATTTCCCCAAAGAAACTTGAAACTGCAAGTCCAAGTTAGATCAGAGAGGCTCAGGTCTAGGCTGACCACAGCTCCACGGAGACTTGCAGCTACCATCCCGGCCTCACCTGAGCCCAAGTCAAGTGTCAATCAAAGAAGATATTCGGTCCTGGGAGAACTTTAAGCAGGAATGTCCCCTTTTACTAAAGTCACCCTAGGGCTGGCCACCTCACTTGCCTAGCCACCTAGAACAGAGCCAACTAGGGCTTCAGAAATGAGCAAGGGAGAACTTGAGTGAGGCTGTGGCCCTCTGTGTGGCTGAACCCTCTGGTCGGCCTATTTCCTGCCTTGAACTGCCCACCTGAGGCGACTTGTACCTGGAGCCTGTCACCCTCAGGTGAAATGCCCCAGGTGGGCTGTACTGGGGTGGTGGAGTGATTCTTAAAATGCAAACTGGGGTGACTGGGGGGGGCAAGTTGTAGGAGTGGAACTCACTTTTCTCAGCCACTCACTGTCACCTGACCCATTCTTTGTCTCCTGTGGCTGCTTGGCTTTGTTCACACAGTGGCAGCCACACTGGCCCAGACCACAAGACGAGGCCTCTGTCTCTACAACTTGACCCTGAACACTCTGCTCTTGCTACCAGCTTGAGTCACCTTAGACTGCCCTCCTTTGTTTTCCAGCTGCAGATGGAGTTTTGAGAACTTGATCACTTAATTCTACTACTCTGCCCATACCAAAGAACTCAGGGATTCCCTGTTGTCTGGAAGATGCTACGGCTTTGCCCTGCCTTGCATCTGTTTGAACTTAGACCAACTTCATGACTCTATTTTGAATGACAGCTTGTGGAATTCCCCTGTGGGTCCAGCCTTAAAGTAAATCAGCTCTACTGCCCCCTATCTATCACCCCATCAGCTGGGCCACACTGCTGAAGCCCAGGCAAGTCTTAAGCTCTCATCATCACCCTCAGATTTTTATTTAGAATTTACTGATTGGCAGTTTACATTTCAGTCTAGCAGCTCTGGTTATGAATTCATGCAGCAGATGAAAACCAACACACTGTAAAGCAGAAGAAAAAGTAGCAGGAAGGAAAAGGGATGACTGACAAGCTGGCCAAAGTCAAGATCACTGGAAATCCTTGGTAAGGATGCTGTAAGTAATCTAGGCCCAAGGAGAGACTGGAACCATGTGGATGGGCAGTTGGTGAGGTCTGAAAGTCAGTGACGGCCAAGGGGTCTGTTGTATCAAGAGTGACTACGTGGAGAAATGCGTGCTATCTAGTCAGGTAGTAGTGCTCTAGATTAAGAGTGTGACTCAAAGACAAGTTTGGTTTAGGGTCACTGTAAGTTGGAATTGACTGTATAGCAGTGGGGTTGGTTTCTTTCATTTTGGTTTAAGTTTTTCAGAGAAATTTAAACTGTGTTCAGTAGTTTTTCTTCACTGACTTTAGTTCTGTGACGTGATACATTTTAGAAAGATTTCCATTAAAGTGTTGAAAGAAATGTCACAGTTAATTCCAAATTTGCATAAATGCTTCAGGGAGCTTTATGACACTTGGTACATGCTCCAGGGACTGATTTGTATAAAGGGCCCAAGGCTTTGGGAAAGTTACTGTCAGAGCTTTCTATATTTAAATTAAGATTATACCTCGTTCCTATGGAAGGAGTGATGTACACTAAGTCACAATTCATATTTTGCCCACAGAGACTGGGAAAGGACATTTCTCCTCCTTCCCATAACTTTCTTATCCATTGTCCCTCCCTAAGGTAACCCATAGCTAGTGATTTGTGCCAGGCTATGAGCACACAGACCCCTTACCTCACATTAGGATGAATTCTGTAGTGTAATTTCCATCTAAGAGCTACCTACAGGAACAAACAAGGATAAGACTTTGCCTCAAATTGCACCCTTGACTGCTTTCTTCAAGGTTCTCTGGTGGCACAGTGGTTAACAAGCCAGGTTGCTAACTGAAAAGTTGGTGGTTGGAACTCACCGTAAAAATTACAGCCTAGGAAACCTAGGAAACCCTGTGGGAACAATTCCTTTCTTTCCCATAGGGTTGCTATGAATGTGAATCAACTCAATGGCACAGAAACACAACAGCTTTCCTCTCATTCCCTATCTGCTTCTCTCACTCCTTTACCAGCTTTTCTTGGTTGTGCTTTGTTATTAAATCACTTACATGTGAATTTTTATCTCAGCACCTGGCTTTAGGGATCCTAACACCAGAAAAGTCCAAAATTTACAGCACTGATGTTATTAATTTAATTTAATTTGTTATTACCAAATTAGTAATCATTCACAAACAGTTCAAATAGCCAGCAGTTTCATTATATATTTCAAAAGTTAGTTGTGCTTGAAGCAGGATCCAAATATGATCTTGGTATGTATCCATGGCATGACTTCTTTTTTCCTGTTTTTAGTTTTATTGTGCTTCAGGTGGAAGTTTACAGCTCAGAGAAGTATAAAGTCTGACAGTTAAGTCCATGAACTTAATTGTTCTGAGGGCTACATACCACATTGCTGAATATCACTATAGTCACCTTTGAAGTACTCCCCTTAGGAAGCTATGCTACTACAGTCACCTTTGAAGTACGTACTACCTTTGGGAAGGTATGCGCTAATGCCAGCACCTAGTGTACCCCTCAAAGCAATTTTGGAACTCTTTGTGGAATGAGCACTGCACACAGTGGCCATGTAGCAAGTTCATGAACTTAATTGTATAGCTATCTGTGAGGGAGTTTTTAGCCAGTAAACAAATGACCGTATTGGAACATCCTACCTACTCACCTGATCTGGCCCCCAGTGACTTTCTTTTTTTATCAAAAGATAAAGGAAACATTGAAAGGAAGACATTTTGATGACATTCAGGACGTTAAGGGTAATATGACGACAGCTCTGATGGCCATTCCAGGAAAACAATTCCAATTGCTTTGAAGGGTGGATTAGGCATTGGCATTGGTGCATAGCTTCCCAAGGGAAATACTTCACAGGTGTCTTTCATGATATTCAGCAAGGAGGCATGTAGCACTTTTTTTTTTTTTAGAATGAGTTCACAAACTTACTTGGCAGACTTCATACTGAAAAACATAGTACACATATTAAATGCTGGTGACATAGTGGTTAAGTGTTATGGCTGCTAACCAGAAGGTCAGTAGTTCAATCGACCAGGTGCTCCGTGGAAACTCTATGAAGCAGTTCTACTCTGTCCTGTAGGGTCGCTATGAATCAGAATCTACTCAGTGATCCTGGGTTTGTTTTTTGATTCATTGTTTTGTGATGTTGGTTGCAACCACCACAACATGACAACATGCTCCCCCTTTCCACCTTGGGTTCCCTGTGTCTATATGTCCAGTTCTTGCCCCTGCCTTCTTGGCTTCCCTTGGGCAGGAGTTGCTCATTTAGTCTCATTAATTTGATTGAATTAAGAAGCGTGTTCCCCACATGTGCTGTTCATTTTATAGGCCCATCTAATCTTTAAAAGTGGGCTTCGGGAGGGTTTCCTCTCTGACTTAGAGGGTGTCGGAGGGGCTATAGTGTCAGGAGTTCCTCTAGTCCCTGTCAAAACTGTTTAAGTCTGGTTTTTTTCCTTGTTTAGGTTTTTGTCCCACTTTGTTTGGAGCTCTATGTTTTGACCCTGTCAGTCCAGATGGTCATGTAGCACAGAGAGTTTATCAGAGTTCAGACTAGTGGAGGCCCTGGTTCATGTGGTTCTTCAGTTCTTTGGGCTAATATTTTCCTTGTGTCTTTTGTTTTCTATATTCTGTTTTGCTCTGGATGGGATAGCACTGACAGAATGTATCTTAGATGGTTACTTACGAGCTTTAAAGACCCTAGATGCTACTCACCAAAGTAGGATGTGGAACATTTTCTTTGTGAACTGCATTGTACACATTGACCTAAATGTCTCCTGAAACTACGGTCCCCGGTGTTATGATATGTGTAGGAAACCTCTGCACCTTTACTTTGATCGAGTTGCACTCTTTTCCTCTATGTTGTGCGTTGTGTGTTCTTTCACTGAAGTTGACACTTGTCTGCTATCTAATTAGTAATTTCCCCTCTCTTGCCATCCTCACCCTTGTAACCATCAAAAAACATTTTTTTCGTCTCTTTTTAAACATTTTATTAAGTTCTTATAATAGCAACTCTCGCGTATTGAATTGTATCCTCCTAGAAATTTGTATGAAAAATTGGCTGGGCAGTGATTACCCCTATTGTCTGATTGTCCCCCATTTTGTGATTTTCCTGTGGTGTGAATCCTAATCTGTGTCTATGGGTAATAGATAGGATTATGTTAAAAGAAGATTAGGGTGAGACTGCAATACACTTACTAAGGAGTTTCTCTGGAGTGTGGCTTGTACCACCTTTTATCCTTTCATCCTACAGGAGATAAAAGGAAAAGGAAGCATGTAGAGAGCTGGGAACCTCACACCATCAAGACAGCAAGCTACACATCCTTCAGACCTGAGGTTCCTGTGCCAGGATGCTTCCTGACTAAAGACTGATGCAACCCAAGGACCTTTCTCCAGAGCAAACAAAGAAGGAAAGCCTTCCCCTTGAGTGGATGTCCTGAATTTGAACTTATAGCCCACTGGACTGTGTAAGAATAAGTTTCGTTTTTTTTAAAGCCACCCACTTGTGGTATTTCTGTTAAAGCAGTACTAGAAGATGAAGACAATAATCTCATACAACGTTTGTCTTTTTGTGACTGACTTATTTTACTCAGCATAATGACCTCCAGATTAATCCATATAGTGAGATATTTTGAGGATTCATCATTGTCCTTTATCATTGCATGGTATTCTGTTGCGTGTATGCACCATAATTTGTTTACCCATTTATCTGTTGATGGTCGTTTAGGTTGTTTCCATCTTTTTGCTGTTGTGACTAATTCTGTAATGAACTTGAGTGTGCACATATTCATCCACGTGGCAGTTCTTATTTCTCCAGAATGTATTCCTAGGAGTGGGACTGTGGGATTGTACGATATTTCTAGTTTTTAAAGGAAGCATCAGGTGGTTTTCTAGAGTGGTTTACTATTCTACATTCCCACCATCACTGCTGAAGAGTTCCAGCCTCCCAGTCCTGATCTTTAAGCTCCTGTTCTTTCTTTTTTCCCTCATCACTGTGTTTATTTTTTGAAAAACCTGATGGTTTGTCCTGAGAGTTTCCCACAGTCTGGATTCAAATGCTTATATTCCTTTGGTGTTACCGAAGACCTTCCTCTGTTCTTATCTTTCCTGTAAACTGATAGTTGCCTCGAAAGACGAGATCAGATTGAGACACAATTTTTTTAGCAAAATTCCTTCACAGGCGCTACTGTGCTCTTTCCTCAGTGGGTATGTAATTTTATCTCACCTTTGGTCTTAGTTATCAAATGCTGCTATAACAGAAATACCACAAATAGATGGTATAACAAACAGAAGTTTATGTTCTCACAGTAGTGTAAAAGTCCAGATTCAGGGTGTCAGCTCAGGAGGAATTCCTTCCCTCTCTGTCAGCATTTTCATCAATGTTCTCCAGGGCTAGGAGCTTCTCTGTGCAGAGACCCAAAAGGATGCACTCTGCTCCTGACACTGCTTTCTTGGTGGTTTGAGGTTCCCCTGTCTCTGCTTACTTCTTTCTTTTATATCCAAAGAGATTGCCTGAAGACATAACACAATCATGTAGACTGACTCCTGCCTCACCAACAGAACTGCTTCCCATCCTCCCTAATTAACATCACAGAGGCAGGATTCACTACACATAGGAAAATCACACACTACAGGAATCCATAGCCCAGCCAAATTGATATACACGTTTGGGGGAGGGGACGGGGGACACAATTCAATCCATGACACTCTTCTTTTAGTTATGTTGTCACCCATTGACACTCAATACTCAGATATTCATTAATTCATCAGAAGTTGTTAACTAGTGATATTCAAATTATATTATTTTGTCTTTATTAGTTGGGATATTCTATAATGGGAAACTTCCCTAACCAACTGTTTAGTTACCTTGAACCAAACTGTTAATGAGAATTAGAAAAAATGCTTGATTTCCCCCTTTCATTTCTTTCCAAAATAGTTCCTCCGTCGCATCCTTGAAAATTCACTGAACTCATAGAGTTTGATGTATGTATGTAAGCACGTACTTATATGTGTATGTGAAAAACAGAGCAATCCAAAACTAGCTGCCGTCAGGTTGATCCTGACTCATGGTGACTCAGTGTCAGAATAGAACTGCAGTTCCTAAGGCTCCCGACAGTTAATTATTTGAAAGTGGATAAGCAGGGCTTTCTTACGAGGCAGACTTCAATCACCCACCTTTCAGTTAATAGAAGATCACTTAACCATTTGTTCTACCCAAGGACTCCGTACATATGTAGGTATATATATATATCTGAAGAGGAAACCTTGGTGGCAAGGTGGTTCAGCGCTACAGCTGCTAACCCAAAGATCAGCAGTTCAAATCTAACAGTTGCTCATTAAGAACTCTATGGGGCAGTTCTACGTTGTCCTATAAGCCTGTTATGAGTTGCAATCATCTCAACAACAGTAGGTTTTTTTATTTTTTATTTTTTTTGGTTTTATGTATTATAAGCTCATAAACATACATGCAGGACTTACATATTTTTTTTCACCATTGCAGTTACATAGATCTTTAAATATAAATGTTATCCTACCGTATGTTTTACTTCATAACATCTTTTTAAGAAATCTCTGAAGTATGTCTTGCAGATGTTTCCATGTCTGTTAGAAATATCCTCCTCATTCTTTGTAATTACTATTGAGTATGGCACAATATACATGCCTTACGTTATTTTCTATATATTATTTTATGTAGTGTTTAAGGCAACCCTATGACATAAATATAGAATACTTATCTTTTGGGTGATAAAATGGAGTCTGAGACAGGTTGGACAACTTGCCCAAAGTCACCCAGTTTAGAAGCGATAGGCCTGGGATTTCAACTAAGCTCTGCTTTACTCCCGATTCCACGCTCTTCATCACCGAGCTCTGAGCTCAGGCTGAGCTGACTGAGCTGCTTCCCTGTTCCAAATGATTTACTTGCTCGCCCCCTCCTCTGAGGCCAGTCTCTCCCATGATGCTCTGGGCCATGGCCCTCTGCCTCCTCAGAAATCCTGCACTAATCAATTCTTTCTTTGGTGTACTCAGTGTCTGCCTCTCAAGTAGAACCTTTTGCTCCGTAGCAAAACCTGACCCAGTTTCCTCCATCTTAAGAAAACAAAATACCCTTCCCTTGACCCTGTGGATCCTCTGAGTCATAGTCCCAGCTCTCTCTTTCCACAGCTGCTGTTTATTTTATCGGGTTGATGAGAGCGGGGGCAGCCTTGGACTAGCTCCATGTGTGCTCCCTGCTGGACCTTTGGACTGGACTAGGAAAGGACCACCCTCAGTCCACCCACTGTGCCTAGCTCATCTTTCCAGAGTCCACACAGGCAGTTACCATCTGCCTCCTGCGGGGTCAGTCCTGAGGAGTAGATAAATTTTGGGAAGTCAAACATGCCCTTTGTGCTCCTGACTTGAAGGTGTTGAGAAAGATGGAGTTGTAAGAGACAATGTCTTTTTAAACAGGAATTTGTTATGATTGTACTGACACATAGATACATATATATATACAATTGCCATCCAGTCAATTCTGGCTCACAGTGACCCCAGTAAGACAGAGCAGAACTGCCCGATTAGGTTTCCAAGGAGAGTCTGGCAATTCAAACTTCTTTTTGTTGTTGTTGCTGTTGTTATTGTGATTTAGATGAAGATTTATAGAACCAGCTAGCTTCTCATTAAACAGTTAGTACACGTATTGTTTTATGACATGGGTTACCAACCCGAGGACATGTTAGCACTTTTTCATTTTGATCTTGGGTTCCCTATTAGCAATTTTCCCATCCCTTCCTGCTGTCTAGTCCTTTCCTCTGGGCTGCTGTACCTGTTTAGTCTCATTTTGGTTTATGGGCATGTCTAATCTTCAGCTGAAGGTAAAAATCAGGAGTGACTTCAGTATTGAGCTAAAATAGTATCTAGGCTTTATACTCTTAGAGTCAAGTCAGTAAGCCTGGTCTTGTGTGAGTTACAATTTTGTTCTGCTTTTTCCTCCAGTTCTGTCTAGTAACTTCTGTTGTGATCCATCACAGAGCAGTCAGTGGTGGTAGATGGGCACCATCGAGTTATAATGGACTCAGTCTGGTGAAGGCCATTATAGATGTGGTCCATTAGTCCTTTGGACTAAATTTCCCTTGTATCTTTAGTTTTCTTCATTTTCACTTGCTCTTGACAAAGTGAGACCAGTGGAGTATCTCAGATGTTCACTGACTTGAACTGCTAACCTCTTGGTTAGCAGCCAATTTCTTAACCACTCTGCCACCAGGGCTCTGTGTGTGTGTGTGTGTGTGTACAATGTAACGAGATTTTTGCCATTTCCTCATTTTTTGTAGGTACAGTTCAGTGGCATGAATTACTTCCATCGTGTCATACAGCCATCACTGCTATTTGTTTCCAAATTTTCCCATCACCCTTTGCAGCAGCACTCAACCAATGACTGCCTCCTTTCCCCCCTTCCCACTCCTGATAACCACTTTGACTGTAGAACGGTAGCTTTTTCACAACAAAGAAGTAACTCTTTTGGATCTTGACTGTTCCTTTTTTTTTGTGAATTCTCCCTTGATGTCCTCAGCCTTCATTAACAGTTAAGATTTCTTTCTCTGCACATCTAACACTGAAACTGGTTCTTTGCATATTCTGCTTTGTACATTAGCTATGTTTGTAAAACCTTTGAGGATTGGCATTATGTTTCCCTCACAAATACCCAGCCCACTAACTACATGTGATCAGTACTTGGTAATCGGTGGATAATGGGCTCTAATTCATGTTCTCACCAGCCTGTGGGGACAATGGGAGCCATTTAACAGATGGCCCAGGCAACACAGCCTTTACTGACTAATGTAAAAATTGGACTCTAGTCATAACTCCTGCACAATGTTGTGCTACCCCCAAAAGCCTATTTCTGCTACCACTACCATCTGAAGACTTTTGTGGGGGTGCTTTCTGGTGTTGTTGTATTCGGGGAGTATCATTTGTTCCAACCACAGCTGACTTAAGGGGTTTTCAGTATTCAGTAATGAAATTGTCGTGTCCCTGTGTGGTTCAAATGGTTATGCAATTGGCTACTAACCAAAAAGCTGGCAGTTTGAATCTACCTAGAGGTGCCTCAGAAGAAAGACCTGGTGATGCACTTATGAAAGATCACAGCTATTGAAAACCCTATGGAGTGGTGTTCTTTTCTGATATATATGATGTTGTTTAGTCTGAGTCAGGTTGATGGCAACCTTTTTCTTTTTCAGCTGAAGTAAATTTGAGGAGCATCTTTGCAGTGGATGTCATTGCTTTTGCATGCCAAGTGTTCCTTACTCCTTTGGGGTACATATTGTTCTGGGAAATCAGCCCACACTTCTAATTAGTCCATGTAGTTTGGGTAGACCTGATTTTCCCTCCCTAACTCTAGTAGTATATGACCCAAGTCAGGATAACAAAGCTCAGGTCTTTTACGGAAGCATCAGGAAAGAGCTGCTCTCTTTCTGCTAGACTTGGCATTTGAGAGTGTAATCCTGGAACTCGCAGGCTGCAATGAGGAAAGAACATTTGTGAGACAGATGCCAACGCAGGATAGAGCAGAGGAGAGAGACAGTGACATATCTAGACCCTGGATCTAATGTGCCTGGAGCCTGCCTATGCCATGGGTTGACCATCATGTGAGCCACTTGATGTCCTTGCTTACTTTCTAACATTTGGACTCTGAAGAGCTCCAACTCACACCATCTCTTCCCCTTTCAAGTTAGATTGTTAGACGGTGACACAAACAGTGTTTTCAGGAAAGAAGCAATATTGTCTTTTGTTTCCTACCAAGGATCCACTGCTTTCCTCACTACTTAGGCAATGGTCCTATATCAAAAAGGAGACAAATCACAGCAAGAGATTCATGTTGTGTGAGAACATTCCTTCCCTCCAGTAAAGTTTTTATTTCTAACTGTATCAATTATACATATGCTCAGCCTTTGAGTAACAGAAAAAAAATCTAAGAACAGTAGTTAAAACCAATGGGAGTATATTTTTCTTATGTAACAAGGAGTCCAGGGGTAGGTGGTTGTGGGTGCTGATGAGGAGCGTGACACCATCAGTTCAACTTTTCTGCCAAGCTTTGGGACTTGCTTGGACTTCTTCCTCCATAATGCGCCCTCATGGTCATAACGTGGTTGCTACTATTCTAGGCATTATATCTATATTTACATTCAAATGATATTGGGAAGGAGAAGGATGACATTACCCCTCTCTCTACCTTTTGATTTGGAAGGTGAATATTTTCCTAGAATCCCTGCGCAGACTTCTGTTTATGTCTTATTGGCCAGAACTCAGTTGTATGAACATGCGTATCTTTAGGAAGGCTGGAAAAACAAACATTACTTAGGGCTGTTGTCATCCCTGCTCAAATTTAGCTTCTTTTAGGAAAAAAAGAAGTAAGAATGGATTTTTGCTACCCAATGAAGATGAGACTGTTCTCCCTTAGGCCCCTTAGCATGAGTTCTGTGCCAGAAGTTTCCCCAGACTTGTAGCTAAAAGGTTTCTCACCAGATTTCCTGATGGGTCCGAATTCCAGCTAAAGCTAACTGTGAATGCTCCTCCGTATTCAACAAGTATAGACTCATTTGACAAGAGGAAAGGCTGAGTTAGAAAGACTAATGTTTCAACACACTTGCTGTGTAGAAGGCTAGAACGAAAACTACTACAGATGTCACAGTTCAAATATATAAAGTGCTTAGCACATAATTGGCACCAAATGTGTATTAGTTCCTTTTATCCTTTGTCCTTTCCCCTTCTTTGTGTTAGTAGCATGAAGTTAGGGCTTTGAACTGGTTCATTCTGGTTTGAACTCCAGCTGAGAATTTGCATTTCCACCCAGGATATACCTAATCAGAATCTACATTTTAACAAGTTCCCCTGGTGACTCCCAAGAGGTTTGAACTGGAATGAACAGATTCAAAGCCCTGGCTGGTAGGAAAAATATTGTAACACATTGGGCATTTCAGCTATCGGTCACAATCTAGAGAAGGATCTCAAAGATCATACCAGTGCTCAAGACCCAAAGAAGCCGTAAAATGTCATGCAGATTTGATTTTATTCAATTCACAAGCTGCTCAGCCAGAAAACCTGCATCTATAGCAATCATGTCCAATTAGTTCTGGTGCTTGCTTCAAGGATCTGCTTGTTATCCTTTAATAGTGTAATCAATGCTGCCTGCCTGGCATGGATTCGGAGTTTCCATGAGATACTGAGAAACTCAACAGGTCAACCAGCCTGCTGCAAGACAAAGGAAAGCCACTCTCCTGCAGTAGAGTCTGTTCTCCATATCCATAGGAAAGATAGTCACCTATCACCATAGTCTGGTTACGTAAGTGGTAAGACCTCTCCCCCTTCCTTATTGCTTTTCTGTCTCAGAGATTGTATGCTAAAATGGACGAAACACTCATCTAGAAGTCAAAAAGTGGGTTTGAGTATTCTACCACTGGCTAACCAAAATCACGTGGACGAGTGATTCAACCAAGTGTATGGCACAAAGCAGATTTTCAGTTAATGCGTGTATGTTTTCTCGTCTGCTGACACAGTAAGAACATATACTAGGGACCAGGGATTTTCCATGGTAAGTCATTAAGTTTTACCATAAAAAGATGTTGTGGAGGTAAAAATCTGCCTTCACAGACGAGAAAATCAAAGCTCTAAAAGACAGAATAACTGGTTCCAAAGCACAGTGTAAGCAGTGAATCCAGTATTTTTCCCTAGTTTTGTTTTATTTTAGATCTTTCTACTGCCTGACTTACTGCTACTTTCATAGCAGCCCCTTCACTGTCTCTTGGCTAAAACAATACTAGACTCTTACCCTACACGTCGTATTTCCATTTTGATAGGCAATAAAATCTTAAGCAAAATGGAAAGCCATGATAGTTGTGTTTCAGGCATCCACAAGTAGTGCAGGGGTGTTGTGTTGTTTCAGTCAGAATCATACTGTGTAGATTCTTACCCCTCTGCGCATGTGTACGGTCCTGTTTGGTGGCAGAAAGGGTAGGTATACTAATATACATTGTGTTCTAGGACTCCCCTAAGAAAATGCAAATTTCCCTGTTTCCAGAGACTTGAGTGGGTCTTTATCCTACTAGCAGCATGCCTCAGACGGGTATTGTAGGCACCCCAGGAGATTAACCAACCAATCAAAACCAACTGTGAATATAAAACTTCAGCACTATCATGCACCTATTCTTCCCATGGTGTGTTACTGGGAAACGTGAATACCTACAGCTTTGCTAGCCCCTCCCTCCTCTCTCATGGATCAATGTCTTCTTTCCACTCCTCTTACAGACCCAGCATGTGGCCACCCTCTCTTTACCAAATCCCAGGGGAGAAGGAAACATTTCCTTTCTCTCGTATCTTTCTCATTGGATTCCTTCAAAACTATACAAAATCCCTTTTGATTTATCTACACCATAGAGAAATATAAAGGCATTCAACTGTGTGGATCATAACAGATTACAGTTAACATTGTGAAGAATGGGAATCTTGGAATACTTAACAGTGCTCATGAGGAATCTGTATATGGACCAAGAAGCAGTCATTCAAACAGAACGAGAAGGTAATAATGAGTGGTTTATAATCAGTGAAGCTGTGCATCAAGGTTGCACCTTTTCACCGTATCTATTCAATCTGTATGCTGAGCAAATAATCTGAAAAGCTGGACTATGTGAAGAACAGGGCATCAGCATTAGAGGAAGACTCACTAACAACCAGTTTTATGCAGAGAACACAAACCTTGCTGAAAGTAAAGAGGACTTGAAGCACTGCCTGATGAAGATCACAGTCTGGATTATACCTTGATCTAAAGAAAACAAAAGTCCTCGCAAAATCATAATAAACACAGAAAAGTTTGAAGTTACCCAGAATTTCATTTTACCTGGATCCACAGTCAACATCCACTGAAACAGCAGTCCAGAAATTAAAGATGTACTACACTGGGCAAGTCTGCTGCAGAAGATCTCTTTAAAATGTTGAAAAGCAAAAATGTCACTTTAAAGACTACAGTGTGTCTGAACCAAGCCATGGTGTTTTTAATCACCTCGTATATGTCTGAATGCTGGATGAGGCATAAGGAAGACCGAAGAAGAGCTGATGTCTTTGAATTGCTGTGTCAGGTGAAGAATATTGAGTACACCATGGACTACCAAAGAGAATGAACGAATCTCTCTTAGAAGTGCAACCAGGATGTTCCTTAGAAGTACAGATGGTGAGACTAGGTGTCTCATACTTTGAACATGTTATCAGGAGGGATCGGTCCTTGGAGAAGTAGCGTGTCAGTAGAAAAAGAGCACCCTCGAGGAGATAGTTTGACACTGGCTGCAGCAATGGACTCAAATGTAACAACAACTTACGAGGCTGGCTTAGGAGAGGGCAGTGTTCCACTCTACTGTGTTTAGTGTTGCTGTAAACCGGAATTGACCTGGTGGCACCCAATAGCAACAGGCCATAAAGAAACACAGAAAGGTTCATTAGAAGGTTAACTACCTGATAAACTATACAGCTACAAGAAAATCCCCCAAAGTCTGATAGGCTTTGCCCCTATTGAAACGTAAAATGGTATGAGGCTTGATTCCTCTGTCTCCTTTTCGGGAGAACTCTTAGATGCCTCCTTGGTTTACATTCCTTTTTTCCCCTTCCCTTTCCTCTTCTCTTGGATAAGCCCTAAATCGCCTGCTTCACTGAGATCTGTGTGGTTTGGTGGCGAGGGCCCAGAAACAGCATCAGACACACCGGGTTTGTGTCTTAGCTCTGTCATTTGCATGACTATGGACCTTTCACCCCTCTGTGCCTCAATTTCCTCCTTCTCAAAACACAGACAGTAGTCATACCTTCTCATTGGGTATTTATCAGGAGCCAGTGACATGTAGTTAACCAATAAATAGTAGCTAGTAGAGGACTGGCAATAAAGTGGAAGGCCCTCAGCAAGACAGATCGACACAGTGGCTGCACCCACTGGGCTGCCCCCAATGATTGCGGGCACGGTGCAGGGCTGGGCAGTGTTTCCTTCTGCTGTGCACAGTGTTCCCCTGAGTTGGAACCAACTCAACTGCACCTAACAACAGCAGCAACAACTGTGGGCAGTGCAGGACTGGGCAGTGTTTGTTTCTGTTGTGCTTAGGGTAGCTGTGAACTGGAACTGACTTGACAGAACCTAATGACAATAATACTAACCACTGTCCCAGGGGTCATTTTCTGTGTTTTCACAGGGGTGCTGCAGCACAAAGCGATACAGCCAACCCAGACCCCAGAGCTCAGAATCTATCACAATCCTACAAGTTCAAAACAAAGAGAGAGAATCATATTGAAAAAGATAAATCATTTCATTCATAAAAACTCACTCCAGCCAGAGATCAAATGACTGAAGGACTGAGGAGAGTCCTGTAAAGGGACTGAGGAGATAATAAATTGCAACAATGTCACTGGGTAAGTTTTTACTTTTTTTTTTTGGAAGGCAGTTACTAGACAATGGAGTGAAAGATTTGTCTGGAATTTTTCCTCTGCCTTTTCTTCTTTGATCTGAGATCAACAGGATTGTTCTTTGAAGAGCCTATTTCGGAGGCCACTGATGAGCTGCAGGTGGCTTTCTGAGCCGTCACGTGATTATTCATCATTCTCCATTACATATTTTGCCAACTCCAAGGTGAATGTTTTGAAACTTTTTTGGCTGATTTTTGAAAACAATGTCTAACAGGTACATTAAGAGGGCCACAGGCTTGCCTTAAGCATGAGCCCACTCAGATACCTACCCCAAACCCCTAGAACAGCTCCTGAGGCTAACGTCTGCAGACCACCCAGAGGTCATCCGAACACGATGAATCATTTGCAAATGAACAGCTGGGCTCTCTACACAAAGTGGCCATTTGGGTGGAGACAAAAGCACATACATTTTCAAAATTTCCCTAGTGAGCAAGATACTGTCTTTGCGATTTCTGTAAATCATTCAATGACTGAGTGATTTTTTCCCCCATTTCTGTCATACATGTCAGCTTGAAAGAATCAAGGAAAATGAATGACATTGTATTTTTTTGTGGGAAAATTAGATATTATCTGATTGTGCTAACACATCCGTTCTGGACTTTAAATTTCTTGGGCTTTTCCTTTGGGTTAGTTATTTGGTAATTAAAATATATACCTTGAAGTTTTAAAAACTTTTTTGTATCTTCCCAACCAAAAGTCTTCATATATTATGAGCACAAACTGATAAGCTACCTGATTGTCACTGACTGCTGGTTATTTCACTTGGACCAGCTCTGCCTGATAGAACTTTCTGTAGGTACAAAAAACCCATGCGCTTACACTGGCAGCGCTGTACAGACAATTCAGTAAGGCTTCATAACCTTGACGTATCAGTGTCCCATAGCTGTGCTCATGTCATTGTGCGGTAAAATAAACGTCCTGCTTCATTATTGTTGTTGCGTGTTTTTGTGTGCTGTTGTGAGATTGTTGGAGCTTGAATTAGAGCAACAAACAAACATTAAATTTCTTGTTAAATGTGACAAAAGTGGAAGGGAAGCCAGGGGCATGTTAGTCCAAGTTTATGGAGATAGGCAACGAAGAAAACAGCAGTGTACAAATGTATGAAGTGTTTCTCTAAAGGGAGAGAAAGTGTCACTGGTGAAGAGAGGTTAGAATGGTCAGTAACAAGCAGAACTGATGAAACATTGCAAAAATTCTTTGAATCACGTGTCAAAACCATCGGCTGACTGTGAGAAGCACAGCAGACCAAGTAAACATGGATAGAGAAACAGGAAAATCTTGGCACGAGAAAGATGTGTGCAAAAATGGTCCCAAAGGAGTTCACTGATGAACAAAGCAAAGGAGAGTCCAAGTTTGCCAAGATGCTTTAGAGATGTGACACAACATTTCGGTTTGTGTTACCACTGGTGATGGAACATGGGTACACCAATATGACCCTGAAACAAAATGTCAAAGTGCACAGTGGAAGGCAGCCAGTTCTCCACTACCAAAAAAGTTCCATCAGTACAAATCAAGAGTCACAATGATGTTGCAAACCTTTTTGAGATCAGAGGAATTGTTCATTATGAATTTATACCAGATGGACAGCTAACCAAGTTTACTGTTTGGAAGAGCTAAAAAGGCTGCATGAAAAAGTTACATGAAAATGACCTGAACTCTTCTCCAACAACTCATGGCTCTTGCATCCCAACAATACACTAACTCACACGGTACTGTCTGTGGGGGAGCTTTTAGCCAGTAAACAAATAACTATATTGGAATACCCTCCCTACTCACCTGACCTGGCTCCCGGTGACTTCCTTAACTGAAGATGAAGTAAATATTGAAAGGAAGACATTTTGATGACATTCAGGACATCAAGGGTAATACAATGACAACTCTGATGGCCATTCCAGAAAAAGAGTTCCCAAATTGCTTTGAAGGTAGACTAGGCACTGGCGTCGGTGCATGGCTTCCCAAGGGGAGGACTTCAAAGGTGTTCATGGTAACATACAGCAATGAGATATCTAGCACTTTTTCTAGGATCAGTTCACGAACTTAATTGGTAGATCTTGTATATGTAAAGTCAGTTCTGACTCATGGCAACCTCATTTGCTACAGAATAGAACTGCTAGAGAGGGTTTCTTGGCAGATTGCCAGGCATTTCTTTCATGGTACTGCTGGGTAGGTAGGTATAAACCTCTTTCAGTTTAGTTAGTGAGTGCCAACAGTTTGCACCACTGAGGAACCTTTTGATGAGGAATAACCCCTTGCTGCTGAGTAGATTCCAGCTCACAGTGACCCTATAAGACAGAACAAACTGCCCCACAGGGTTTCCAAGGCTATAATCTTTACAAAAGCAGACCCCCACCCCCATATTTCTCCATCAGAGCAGCTGGTCAGTTACAGCTGAAGATCTTCTGGTGAGTTTCTTGAGCACCTGAGCACTGTAACCACTGCATTGCCAGGGCTCCTTTCAAATAATCCTAGGAGCCCATAAACACATGTTGATTTGATTTCTTAATGTTGATGAAACTCAGTTATAAAAATGGTATGTCTATTTTGTTTGGAATTGCTTTTCAGCTGTAATCCACAACAGTTTGACTTGAAAAGGCAGAAACACAGACCAGTGACAACATGGGGGTCCCTGGTGCTCTGCTCTCACTTCCTTTCAACCTGTAGCAAAGTTCATGCACCTTTGTTTTCTCTGCACCTAGCTATCACGTAGAATTCTATGGGAAAGGCAAACTGTTTAAGATAGCCAAGCCAGCCAAGTGCCATCCTATTCCTTCGACTTCAGTGCATGGGCGCTGTGGCCCCCAGGGAGTGAAATTTTCCATGGTGCGGGGATGGAAGGAGGCTCCCTTAAAGGGGAGGAGGGAAACTCCAGGACTGTATTTTATCACAACAGGTAACAGGGTGGAAAGTGCTTTGAACTTCGATGAAAAAAGGCTATCAGAGGCTTTCCTGGGTAATTCTAAATTAGGGAGAAAATTGTTCTAAAATTTAGGCAATGTTCAATTTATCATTTGGAAAGATAGCTGACCTGTAACACACTAGATGGTCTTGTAAAAATATACATGCCTATGTATACTTGGCTTGGCCATGTATATTCAGAAATGTATGTGCTCACACATATATCTGGCAGAGTAACAAATCAATCTAGCTACACTCAGATGTGTAGAAAAATGCATTTTCCTCTTTTTGCCTGTTACTAATATGATTCTTCTTACGAGGCTCCATTCCTCTGGGATGCAAGGGTCCCAGCAGAGACTTAGCATAACCTAATAGTCTTAGCCTGAGCCCATAATTTTGATGTTTTGGGGGGAATAAATGCTGTCATTCCTGTTTCTGGAGTCTCTGGGTAGAACAAATGGTTAATGCATTTGCCAGGGGTGGAAGTTTTGAGTCTACCCAGAAGTTACCTCAGAAGAAAGGTCTGTCAATCTGTGGAAAACCTGATGGAGCACACTTCTCTGACACATGCGGGGTTGCCATTAGTAGCCATTAACTGTATTCTGACCGGCAGTTTCTAACACTGCTCATCTCCCTTTTTTTCAAACCATATGGCCCCTGGGGATATGAAGGAAAGGGTGTAGCTCAGATGACCTGAGGCCAGTGGAAGGAAGACTGGATCCTTGGATCCACAGAGCATCTTCTGAGGTGCAGTCAGACAGGAATAGTATGTTTGGGACTGGTGTCTCCCCAGGAAGAACGCACTTGCTTGTCCAGATAGGTAGAAGTGCCGGTTGGTGTTCACTGCTATAGACTTGGGCCATGTTCTGTAACTGTTCTGTTTCAAATCCTGAGTAAGGAGATATCCTAAAGGAGCTTCTTAAATTTGCTCCTGGGTACTTGGCTACATTTAGATACCTTCAAGTGAGCTGACATCCATCTCAGAGCAGGTGACTTCTGTGTGCCCAAGTATGAATGACCATAAAGTCTCAAAAGAATGTAGTAGCACTGTATAGTGAGCCCCACATCACTCCCTCTTGTGGACTGAATTGTGCCCCACCCCGTATGACTTAGAATCCTAATCCCTACACCTTGGATGTAATTCCATTCTTACATTGATGAAGCCATATCAGTGTGTCTTAAACCTAATCACTTTTGAGATTTTAAAAAGAACAGATTAGACACAGAGTGAAGGGAACACCAAACTGGGAAAGATAGGGCACGAGTGAGGATGGTAGCAGACCTTCCAGAACTGCAGAAAGTAGAAGAGACAAGAACCTTCCCCAGGACCAACACACACACACACACACACACACACACACACACACACAGAGAGAGAGAGAGAGAGAGAGAGAGAACGCTAAAGTTGGACATCTACCTTCCTGAACTCTGAGACAGTAAATTTGTGTTCTTTAAGGCCACCTGATTGTTTTATTTCTGTTACAGCAGCACTGGGTTAACTAAGACACAATAGGTCTGCCTTGGCCTGTGCTGTTCTCCATGCTCAGGCCAACAAATGCTTCCCACTTTCAGACCTGACATTTGAAAATAAATGCGTGTGTCCACATGGGACAAGATGCAAAACAATAGAGGTGACAGTACAAAGGATTCTTCTATCTGACACCGTCCAACTCATCTTTGAATCCTTTTCTAAATAGGTAATCACTATTTATTTCCTAGAGGTGGGAGTCCACATGCATTTGTCAGTTTGTCCTACTGTGGGAGGCTGTGCAGTGCTGTCATGCTAGGAGCTATGTGACTTTGAGTAATCCTACCTGAATTTAGAGACTGTCTCGAGAACAGATTTGATGTGTTGAACACTAATGACTTAAAACTAGACAAGTTGTGGAATGATATCATACATGAAGAAAGCAAGAGGTCATTAAAAGACAGGAAAGAAAAACAGACCAAAAGGAGTGTCACAAGAGACTCTGAAATTTACGCTTGAACATTAAGGAGCTGAAGCAAAAGGAAGTAATGATGAAGTAAAATGAATAAACGGGTGCTTTCTGGGTGTCTTAAGGAAAGAAAGTAAAGTATGGTAATGATACGGGCAAGGACCCGAGATAGAAAACCCAAAGGGAAGACACTCAACAATTCTCAAGCTCAAAGAACTGAAGAAAAAATTCAAGACCTGAGTTACAGTATTTGATTCTATGTGGAAACTACTGAATGACTCAGTAACCATCCAAAGACGATGAAAGAAATACACAGTCACTACACCAAAAAGAATTGGTTGATGTGCAACTGTTTGAGGAGGTAGCACATGATCAGAAGTCAATGGTACTGAAAGAAGAAGTCCAAGTTGCACTGAAGACATTGGTGAAAAACAAGGCCCCAGGAAATGATGGGTTACCAGTTGAGATATTTCCCCCAAGAGATGCAGTTCTGGAAGTGCTCACTTGTCTATGCCAACAACTGGAAGAAATCTGTATTTATGGCTATTCTCAAGAAAAGTGATCCGACTGAGTGCAGAAATTACCGAACAATAACATTACTATTACCTGCCAATAAAATTTTGCTGAAGATCATTCAAAGGCATCTGCAGCAGTATACCAACAAGGAACCACAAGAAATTCAAGCCAGATTCAGCAAAGAAGGTAGAACCAGGGCTTTCATTGCTGATGACAGGTGGATCCTTATTGAAAGCAGAGAATGCCAGAAAGATGTTTACCTGTGACTTATTGACTATGCAAAGGCATCTGATTACGTGGATCATGACAAATAATGGATAACATCACAAATAATGAGAATTCCAAGATACATAGTTGTGCTTACGAGGGACCTGCACACAGATCAAGAGGCAGTCATTTGAACAGAACAAGGGGATATTGTGTAGTTTAAATTCAGGAAAAGTGTGTCCCAAGGATCCTGTCATCCTATCTATTCAGTCTGTATGATGAGCAAATAGTTCAAGAAGCTGGACTACATAAAGAAGAATGTGGGATCAGGATTGGAAGAAGACCCAATAGCAACATGTAATGTGCAGATGACACAACCTTGCTTGACAAAAATGAAGATGATTTGACGAACTTACTGATGAAGATAAAAAAAACCGTGGCCTCCATTTCAGGAGTTGCACCTTAACATAAAGAAAACAAAAATTCTTACAACTTGACTAAGAAGCAACATCATGATAAATGGAGAAAAGATCGATGTTGTTAGCCAGCCAACTGTTGTCGAGTCGGAGGGACAGGATATCATATTACTTGAATCCATAATCAACTCTCATGGAAGCAGCAGTCAAGAAACCAAAAGATAAATTGCACTGGAAAATCTGCTGCCAGAGACCTCTTTAAAGTGTGAAAAAATCCTCAGGTGCACCTTGAGGACTAAGGTGCAACTGACCCCAGCCATAGTGTTTTCAGTGACCTAATATGCATGTGAAAACTGGATGGTGAGTAAGGAAGGCCAAAGAATAATTAGTGCCTTTGAACTGTGGTACTGCAGAAGAATAGTGACTATACTATAGACTGCCATAATAACAAATAAAGTTGTTTTGGAAGAAGTGCAACCAAACTAATCCTTGGAAGCAAAGATGATGAGACTATGTCAGTGTTATCAAGAGGGCTCAGTCCCTGAAGAAGGACATCATGCTTGGTCACACAGAGAGTCAGTGAAAAAGTGGAAGAATCTCAATGAAATGGATTGACACAGTGGTTGAAACAATGGGCTTAGGCACAATAATGATGCAAGAATGGTGCAGAACTGGGCACTGTTTCTTTCTGTTGTACATGAGTTTGCTATGTGTAGTGACGGATTCAACAGCTCTTTACAACTAGGGTAAGGGAAATCCTTCAAGAATTTTAAAAGGGCAAATTATGAAAAGACAGATTTTTAATTTTCTTGATTTAATGCAGAAAATACAACATAGCATGCTTGCTGTTTTGTATCTTTTTTAAAAAAAACTTAAGTTCTTGGAAAATTTTTTTCATATTAGTACCTTCGTACATAGAACCACATTTTTTTTTTTTCTTCTGTCAAAAAATACCTGTTTAGTATTCCAGTCTTTGGCTGTACCAGAAATTATTTAACTAGTCTTTCTTTGGAAAACATTAGGCTATTATGACTCTTTTTCTGCTGCAATCAAACCTGCAATGAATAGGTCACTTTCTGCCAACACAGCACCATAGACAGAAACACCATGATGTCCTTCTACAACAAATACCTGAAAATTTAAGCAAAATAGAGGCAGTGTCAGTCCTGGAACTGAAAGCATCAAATGAAGAGATTAAAAAACTTCACCAAACACTAAATGGAATAAGAAAGAGAACAGACAGTGAGAAGATATACTAGTGTAAGTTCCATATCAGCTAAGCACAGAATTACCATCTTGGACTCCTGTCAGGAATCAGCAGACAGGGAGTTCAGTAAATAGCTTCATAGAAATCTCAGCGAGAGATGAAACACCTGGTAATCAGGGAGACATGTTTTCCCACTGCCCATCCTCTCTGCTTCTTTATGATTACCTGGCTATCTACAGTGGCTCTGCCAGCCAGGATATGCAGCATTTATGCCACTTGGATTTACTCCACCCACATTGGAGACTGACAGGCAGAGAGAACACAAAAAGCAGCTACAGGGAGCTCCCTGTAAGACACAGATTACCTGGTAACCAGAGATACATGCTTTCCTAGCCCTCACCCTTCCCCTATCCTACACTTGGCCTCTTCTGTTTCTCACTGGGCTATAGTGTCATGGCCTACAGGAGACTCCTGTGGACCCAGGAAGCTTGGATTTGCCCCTCCTATGTTGGCAGGTTCTGGAGTGCCATTTGGCTGCAGCTGGTGTTGCATTCCCCCCCCCCTTTTTTTTTGTTTCTTCTGTGTCTCCCACTACTTTCTGGTCTTTTCTTTCAAACATCTGGATCCCTGTACTATCTTTTCTAGAAAGGCTGTGAAGCACTTCACAAATGGGCAAACAGTACCAAGGCCATCAAGCCATGTTGGTGGCATTTGTGGGCCTTTGTTTTTGGCATTGTTTTGTTTTGAATTGTTATATTTTGCTTTGTCTGTTTTCTTTTTCTCCCCCCCCCCATAGTTTGTGTAACTTATAACTGGACTGTATTGCATGGTGTAGGACCCACTTCCTCAGTCTGAGTAGCAGTGTTGGTGGGATCTCTGAGGGTATTTTTTTTTTTCTGTCTGTATTTCTCAGTTCTCATGTCTCTGTACTTACCTTGTTTTACTATCTCTTGTTTGTACACTTTGTGCTATGTGACATTTTTACCCCAACTAGCTAGGCTGTCCTGGACTGCTGGGGGAACACTACCGCAGTCTTTGCAGCTTCACTAGTAGGAACAATGTTTATACATTTCTCATCTTCTACTACAATAGTAAGCTCCCTTAGGACACTTCTTTCTTTGTTTTTTGTTTTTGACTCACTTCTCTCATCTCTGTCTTTTCTCCCATAACCATCTTAGCTCATACATCACAGCCTCCTCCTTCCTTCCTGCCTACCTGCACTGTGCACTGAACATTACAGGCCCAACAAGCAAAGGTATGGCCCACCAGAACCTGACCAGCACTGACTCCTGGCCTTTCCTATTGGCCCTAGTTTGTGCCACAGACAATCTATCCCAGCAATTTGCCTTCAGCAGGACCTACCCTGCTGCACCATAGAGGAGCAACTGGCCATTGCACAAACAGGTGAAAAGAATCATGACCACAGATGAGGAAACAATAAAGAACACACAGCCCACCTGTTCTGACATAGCCAAATAAAATAAAACAGCATGATGAATCAAACAGATCCACAGCCAATAAAGAAAATAACTACAAATGCCCCAAAGACAACAGACAATACCAAAACTTACATTTAAAAAAAGATAAAAGATAGGATATTTCTAGTAGACATACAAAATAAAACACCAGATGACTTTCTAGCAAGAGAAAAGGCACTATAACTACCTGGCAGGAATTTCAAATCTCTAATATTCAGACCTATCCATGAGTTGAAGTAAAAAGCAGACGAGAATGAGGACACAACAGACAAAATCATGGAAAATTCAGACAAATTCACAGACCAATTCAGAAAAATGTTATGGGGATAAAATGCCAGCATAAATTCACAATTAGAAATCATACAAAAATAACAATTAGAAATACAAAAGATAAACAAGATTTCAGAAATGGACAGTATCAGAGAAGGGCTGAGGAACAGGTTGAGGAACACATTTTCAATGATGGAAGAAAGGATCAGAAAAATGAAGGCAAACACCTGTATGTATCTGTGTTTGAGGAAAAATCAGAAAAAAGAATGAAGAAAAATGAAGATATCTGGAGAATGATGTTGAATACAATCAAAAGCAAAAATCTGGAAGTCTTTAGAGTTCCAGAAGAGGGGGATAAAGTGGAAAACAAGAGAGAATCATTGAAGAATTGCTATCAGACAAACTTCCCTAATATGAAAATTGAAAAGCTGAGTATCCAAAATCCTCAACAAACTCCATGTAGGATAGATCCTAAAAGAAAATCACCAAGGCATATCATAATCACAGTCACTAAAACCGAAGACAAAGAAAAAATTCTGAGAGCAACTCTAGAACAATAAAAAGTCGCATACACAAGAAAAACAATGAGAACAGCAAACAAACCCACAGCCACCAGAAGAAAGGAAGTAATAAAGATCAGAGCAGAAATAAACATATCAGAGAATAGAAATCAATAGCAAAAAGTTGCAGTAAACCTAGCTGCCCATCAATAGATGAATGGATGAACAAACAGTGGTATGTACACACCATGGATTATTATACTACAATAAAGAACAATGATAAATCCATGAAGTATCTCATGACATGAGGAAACCAGAGGGCATTATGCAAGTGAAATAAGTCAGTCATAAAATTAGAACTATTTTATGAGAAACTTACTGTAAAAAATCATGAAAAGCTTTACACATAAAAAGAAATAATCTTTGGGGAGGTGGTGCCAAGATGGCAGTGTAGTCAGTTGCTTCCTATGGTACCTCTAATAGCAAAGACCCAGAAGAATAATCAATTACATAAGACATTCTAGGAGACCTGAATATCAAAGGGAAAGTTGAAGAATCAGTCTGAGCTACAGGGAAGGGAGAGTAGATCCAGAAGTACCCAGGACTAGCTAGGCCTGAACTGGTAAGAATCAGCTCCCTGCAGGTGGATTGTCTGCAGTGAGCATGGTGACGGCAGCATTGGTGTTCAGAAAGTGCCTCCAACAGCAGGAGAAACTGAGCATTGGAGAGCCTACCCACATCTCCAGAATGGGATTCAATCATCAAAAGCTAAGTAACTTGCATCTAACCTACCACAGCCAGCCAAGTGCCGCCGAGTTGGATCTGACTCATGGCAACCCTAGGGGCCAGAGTAGAACTGACCACAAGTAGATCTAAATCTAGATCTAAAAATCTACATCTAAATCTAAATCTTTCCTTCAGTATAAACTTTTCTTATTTTTCCCGTTGCTTCCCCCTCCTTTCTCTACATGGTACCCAACTGGCCCCAGAGACTGATGTAGTACCTTGGCAGGAAGTAGGACCCCTTATGTGTGGTCTCAGCTATTCTCCCAGCATTGGAGAGGGACCAGTTTAACAAACAGGGAAAATAAAAGTCTACTAACTCTCTTAAAGTAGGAACTAAGGGCAGAAACATTTATTTTGTGTAGACACAGGAATAAGGGTCCAGAGATCTTGAATGCTTTTCACCTCTACATTTAGCATCTAATACTCTTGGTCCAGTTGCAAAATCTATTCAACTACATGCCTTAAGGAACAGGGACATGCTTCCCTCACAGATACTTCTGGATGACTGTCTTTCTCAGCACATTTGGCCAGATACCTGTGCCTTCACCAATCACCCCTGGCCATCTAGGACTGCAGGGGAGTGTTTGTACCACACACAACTACCTGGACATATGAGCTGAATAGATACAAGAAAAGTAAATGGACTCCTGGACTCGCATGACTAGTAAAGGATCTAACCCCCTGGTGACAGGATGTTAGCGCTTCAAAGATGCTAATAATCAAACAAGCTCTCATGACTAGCCTAACTGGACATTTCAAAACAAAACAAGAAGCTAGCACACAGTAAGAAAACATAAAATAAAAACAACTTACTGATGACACAGAGACAATCATCAATATCAAATCCCATAAACAGGTGGACCACAATGGCTTCAGAAACCTCCTAAAACAAAAAAATCTAGCCATTTGCCAGATGAAGAGAACTTCCTGACTTATTGGAGTTATAATATGAAAGATTAATATTTAGAGCACTTCAGGATATCAGGAAGGAGACCTGGCAAAATGCAGCAGAACATAGTGACAAATTGAAAAGGCTGAAAGAAACCACAAAGAGACGGAATGCAGAAATTCAGAATATTTATAATGAAAATTACAGAATTAGAAAATTCAGTAGAAAGTCAAAGGGAAGAAGTGAAGCACTGAAAGTCAGAATTCATGAGACTGAAGATAAAGCACTTGACACCAATATTTGTGAGGAAAAATCAGATAAAAAAATTAAATGAAGAAACACTAAGAGTTACATGAGACTCTATAAAAAGGAATAATCTTTGAGAGATTGGAGTGCTAGAAACTGGGGGGTGGGGTGGGAATTAACAGACAACATAGAAAGAACTGTCAAAGATTTGTTGACAGAAAACTACCCTGATACTGTGAAAGAGGAGAAGATATCTATCTAAGATGCTCATCAAATTCCACATAAGGTAGATCCCAAGAGAAAGACAGCAAGACATATTGTAGTCAAACTTGCCAAAACTAAATATAAGGAGACATTTTAAAAGTAGATAGGGATAAATGAAAAATAATCTATAAAGGAGAGTCAATACATTAAGCTCTGACTACTCAGCAGAACCACGTAGGCAAGAAATCCAGAATGATATATCTAACAAAACTGTCTCTCAAATAGGATTGTAAATTAGGACATTTTCACATAAACAAAAATCTAGGGAATTTTCAAAATCAAACCCCAAATCACAAAAAAGACTAAAGGGAGTCCTTCAGTTAGAAGTTCAACTACATCAAATAACAACCTAAGACAGGAATGTAGTGCCGAGCAACAAGATGTCAACCCAGATAGGGAAATCAAAGAAAAAAATTAAATCTGAAAAACTGAAAATAAACTTAGATATCATTATGTAAAAGATGACAACATTACAATAAAAAGAGAGACAAAAATATAGTCAGAGATCTTCCATATGACGAGCAAGTCAAGGCAATGCAAAAAATAATAGACTGGTTTAAATGTAGAAAAATAGGTATTAAATATTAAGGTAATCACAAAGGAAATTAACAAGCTCACACTTCAAAATACAAACCAGGAAAAACATAAAGTCTCAGCAAATACAAAACAAACAACACTGAAAAAGATGAAAAGCCAGAGCAAACAGGCAAGTAGAAGAAGTAAAGGGCATCCAAATTGATAAGAATTCAGATGATAGGATATAAAGCAAACAACAACAACAAAAAAACTGTTGGAACTAATAGAAGAGTTCAGCAAAGTATTAGGATATAAGATAAATATACAACAATCAGTTGGATTCCTCTACAATGACGAGAATATCAAAGTTGAAGTCACTAATTCAATACTATGTACAGTAGCCCCCAGTAAATCTGATCAGTGATGTAAAAGACCTATATAAAGAAAACTATAAGATACTACTGCGAGAAACCAAAACAGACTTACATAAGTGGCGAGACCTACCTTGCTCATGGATAGAAAGACTCAATATTGTGAACATGTTTGTTCTACCCAAAGTGATGCAATCTTGATTCAATTTTCAATGTCATTTTTTAAGGAGATGGAGAATCAAATCACCAACTTCACATGGAAAGGGAAGAGGTCTCGGATAAATAAAGCATTACTGAAGGAGAACAAAGTGGGGTCCTCACACTACAGGATTTTAGAACGTGTTACACTACTGTGGTATTGATACAATAACAGACGCCTACACCAATGGAACAGCCGAGTACTGGTACAATAACAGATACATAGACTAATGGAATGGAATTGAGACTTCAGACATAAAGTCATCCATGTATGAACAACTGATACTTGACAAAGCCCTAAAGTCCTTAAACTGGGGAAAAGATTACCTCTTTAACAAATGATGTTGGCGTAACAATATTAAGAAAATAAAACAAGACTGTATCTCACACCACACACAAAAACTAACTCAAAATGAATTGAAGAGCTAAATATAAAATCTAAAATGATAAAGATCACAGATGGAAAAATAGGGACAAAGCTGGGAGCCCTAAAACACAGCATAAACAGAATATACAACATTATTAACATACATAAAAATCAGAAGAGAAAAATAGATAATTGGGAATTCCTAAAAATCAAACACTTGGATTCATCCAAAGATTTCACCAAAAGAGTAAAAAGACAATCTACAGACTGTGAAAAAAGAAAACGTATATGACAAATCCAATCTGTGTCTAATCTCTAAAATCTAAAAGATACTGCAAAACCTTAACAACAAAAGGACAAATAACTCAATTTAAAAAATGGGCAAAGAATATGAACAGGCACTTCACCAAAGAAGACATTTAGGAAACTAACATACATGAAGAAATGCAATTATTAGCCATTAGAGAAATGCAAATAAAAAATGCAAAGAGATACTGTCTCACCTCAACAAGGCTGGCATTAATCAAAATAAATAAATAAATAACAAATGTTGGAGAGGCTGTGGAGAGATTGGAGCATTTAATACACTGCTGGTGGGAATGTAAATAGTATAACCACTTTTGAAATCTATTTGGTGTTTTTTCAAAAATCTAGAAATAGGAATATCATATGATCTGGCAGACCTACTTCTTGGAATATATCTCAGAGAAATAAGAGCAGACACACAAATATATACATGCATACCAATACTGATTGCACAACTGTCCACAATAGCAAAAAGATGGGATCAACCTAGGTGTCCATCAACAGATAAATGGATAAACAAATGACAGTATATATACCCAATGGAATGCTATGCAATGATAAAGAACAGCGATGAATTTGGGAAATATAACATGGAAGAATCTGGAAGGCATCATGCTTAGTTGCAAAAGGACAAATATTGTATATAACACCACTATTAAAAAGACTCAAGAAAAAGTTTAAACACAGGAGAAAATAGCCTTTGATGTTTACAAGGGTGGGGAAGGAGACGGCAGGGTATTCATTAATCAGATGGTAGTTAAGAATTTATTTAGGTGAAAGGAGAGACAAAACACAGCAGAGAAGTCAGCACAACTCGACTAAACCACAAGTTAAGAAGTTTCCTAAATATAAGCAAACACTCTGAGGGACATAGTAGCAGGCACAGGGTTTGGTGACCATGGTTTCAGGGGGCATCTAGGTCAACTGGCATAAAAAAGTTTATTAAGAAAATGTTCTGCATCGCTCTTTGGTGAGTAACGTTGACGTTGAACATAAGAACTATACTCTCCCTTTTGCATAGTGTAATAACCTTTTTTTTGGTTTTCCTTTAAGTTTCAACAAAAAGGTTTTAAATTAGTCAGTGTCCTTCCTAGGAATGTAAAAACGACTGATAACATTCTCTTGATTAAGTAACCACAGAAGGATGAGACTGTACTCCGAGCTCCTCTCTTATCTCCTTGCTTGTACTTACTTTTCTTTCTTAAATAACCTCAAAAGATAAGACTTTCATCCCACTCCCCTCTTATCTCCTTGTTTGTAGTTACTTTTAAGGTCAGCTGCTTAGAGGTATGCCAACAAGAGATCTGGACAATCCCTGAATGACTCTATCCCACAGCAAGTCCTGTCCAGGAATGAAAGAGTTTGTGCCAAGGGGCTGAAAAAAAACACTGGACATATATCAGCAAGATGTATAACTGGACTTGCTTTAGAAGCAAAGAGTCCAACCCCTGTTTCCATGCCAAGTCTCAGGCCATCCCTTTATAAATATATATGCTATTTCCAGCAAATTGAATCAATATGTATAACTCTCCTTTTCCTATAAAACTCACAGCTCTTTATTTGGGGGAGCAGATTTTGGAGGAATCTATCCCCTCTGTCTCCTTGTATACTGGTTCATAGTAAACCGTCTTGGTTCTCATCTCATCCCGTTTCAAAGATTGGCTGTTTGCAACAGGTAGCACAAGCTCTGCTTAGGTTTGCAGTAATGGCATCTAGGGTCATAAAAAGTGGCAGGCAACCACTTAAGAAGCATCAGAGTTGGTCCTAACCCTAGAGCAGAGGAGAATGAAAAACATCAAAGACATGAGGAAAACAGGAGCCCAAGAGACAGAAAGGGCCACATAATCCAGACATTACATCAGCATGACACCAGAAGAAAGAGATGATGCCTGGCCACCAGCAATGACTGCTTTGACGTGGAGCACAACATAAAGCCTCTGACAAAGCAGGAGAACAATGGGGCACAGAATTTGAACTCTTTTAAAAAGACTAGACTTGATGGTCTGACAGACTAGAGGCTCCCCAGAGGACACCCTTGGACTCTCTGTTAGCCCAGTACTGAAACCATTCCTCAAGTCAAGACTTCAGAACAAGATTGGACCAGACTGTAAGATACAAAATGATGCTGGCAGAGAATGTGCTTCACCGCTTAAGCAGATGTTTGAGACTAACTGGGTAGCAACTGTCCAGAGGTAAGACAAGAAGGCAGAGTGAAATAGGAGCTGGTTGAATGGACACAGGAAACACAGAGGGGACATGAGGACTGTGCTTTCAATGTGGGGGGAGAACAACTAGAGTTACATAACAATGTATGTGTAAGTTTTGTGTGACAAATTGACTCGATGACGTACTGTCGCTTAAAACACAATCAAATTTTAATTAAAAAAGAAGAAGAAGAAACAATCTTTAATAGTTACCAGGAAGGGGCGGGGTAGAGATGGAAAAACACTAAATAGACAATAGATAAATTGTAACCCTGGTGTAGTATAAGACAGTACACAATTCTGGGGAGGTCAGCACAGCTTATAAACAGGGAGGCCATAGAAGCTTCATACACGCATTCAGACTCCCTGATGGACTGAATTGCTGGGCTGAGGGCTTTGGGGACCATGGTCTCGGGGAATACCTTGCTCAACTGACATAACATGGTTTATAAAGAAAGTGTTCTACATTCTACTTGGGTGAGTAATGTCTGGAGTCTTCAAAGCCTGAGAGTGGCCATCTGGGACACGCCAGTTGTCTTACCCCTTCGGCAGCAAGGGATAAACTGAAAGCTAAGGATACAAGAGAAACATTAGTCCCAAGGATTAACGGTCACTTCAACAACAGCACCCAGCAGACTGAATTAAGTGCAACTAGGAGGCGCTCAGCTACCAGTACTGACTACGCTGACAGGGATCACATCAGAGAGTCCAAGACAAGGCTGGAGAAAAAATGTAGAAGAAAACTCTAAATAAAAAAGACGAAATTTGCCGGCCTGACAGAGACTGGAGAAACCCTGGTAACATGGCTCCTAGACACGCTTTCAGCTAGATAACTAAGTCGCTCTTGAGGCTGGCTAAGTCACCCTTCAGCCAACCACTGGATAGGCCGGCAAAACAAAACGAGGCTGAAGGGGCACACCTGCGTGGGGGCAAGGACTGGGAGGCAGCAGGGGAAGCCTGCGAGGGGGAATCCAGAGTTGGAAAGGGAGAGCGTTGACCTGCTGTGAGGTCATTAACCAATGACATAAAACAATATGTATACTAAAAAAAAACAAACTGCAATGAATAACCTTGCATACATGTCATTTTCTAGATGTTTAAGTACAACTGTGGAGTCTCTGGGTGGTATAGCAGTTAACATCTTGGCTGCTAACTGAAAGATTGACAGTTAGTGTTCACTCATGGACACCTAGGAAGAAAGGCCTGGTGATCTACTTCAGAAAAATCAGCCACTGAAAAACCAGATGGTGTATGGTTCTATGCCGGGAGCCGGTCCCAACGCTTTGTAGGGTCCTGCACGGAGGGAGGGAGAGGCGCTGCGGGAAATGAATCAAGGAGACAGGAGAGACTTTTCTGGTTTAAGGCAGCCCGACCCAGAGAGCAAGAGAGAAGGCTGTCTGTCTTTATTGTTTTTATAGTAAGAGTGACGTGATTTTTACCCTGCCCACTGACCACACAATCTATTGGCTAGTTTAAAACCAAAAACCTCGTGGTCTTGAGGTGATGTAATTTTTTACCCTGCCACATGAGCTATTAGTTAACTGAAACCTGGTGATCCTTTTAACTGTCAAGGCTTTTTAGATAATGGCCTAAGGATGCCTCGAGCTCAATCAGCCCTACTTATACCTCAAGGTTAAAAGGTTCACGAGGAAGGGTCTAAAGTTTATGATCTCTGTTTGTTCCTACTTTGCTCTTTATTTTATCTCCTCCTGCAGGGATAGTAAACATCTACCGTCCCCCACCCTATGTCCTTCTCAAGCTGTTCTAAAGAGGATAATTCCTTTCACATGGGTGGGGATGTGCAGTTGGGGGAAGTCAGCAGGGGTTGGGCCGGCCTCGCTGCTCTCAAAGCTGGCTGTTAGAGATCATTCCTCTGAGCTCTTTTTCCTCAGAAAATTCCTGTACAGGTTTTCCCGATATTATTTCATAGACCAAGGGGGTAGTAAAGGGCCCCTCTCAGAAGGCATCTCCCCTGATCCTTGTGCCAGGAGAGGAGGGGGTATCTTTTTGAAGAAAATTTGATTAGGAAGCCAAATAATATCAAGGGCAGTAGGCTAAAAAACATGTCACAGGTGAGATGCTTCAGCCCGTCACTTGCAGGGGCTTGTGACTTTGTCTACAAGGCTGATGGTGGACCTCCGCATTTCTACTCTGGCACACTTGGGGTTCCCATGAGTTGGAGCTCACTGGATGACAACTGGTGATAATTATCATTACAGGATAAATTCCAAGAAATAGGATCGATGATGAAAGTGCCAATTTTTTGGCTTTGCTAATCATGGCCAAGTTGCCTTCCCTGAGAATTACACCCATTTCTACTACTACCAGCAACTTGTGAGATACAGACTTGATGTGACCACTCGTTGAATAACTTTGATTGAGGATCTTCAGTGGGACAGACAGAGCTGAGTCTGACAGAGTTAGCAGGGCAATCACCATCTCACCCCCTCCACTTCCCAGCCCCTGGGTTCAGGGCCCTCCACTTCTGGTTTTAGGATTGGATGCTCACCGTGTTAGTGCGATACAGGGCCTTCAAAAGGCACTAATCAGCCAAGTTGAGGAAATCTACTCTAGACCTTCCTTGAGCCTTCACAGCTGCTACTTGTATTAATTTGCTTGTTTATTTGAGGTTGCTAACCAATGTCACAAAACAATATGAGTACTACAAAAACAAATTGTAATGAATAACCTTGTAAACACGTCCTTTTATATATAGGGTCTCATGGTAACCATGCTGAAGCCTGGTCCCATCTTCACTTTAGCCCTATTGCATGGCCTTTTAAAGAGAAAACCAAAAACTTTTAGCCTGGGCATTGTAGGCAGGAGAGGTGGAGCGAACTGAGTACACAGAGTCAGAGCGGCATACGTGAGAATGATTTCCTGGCTGTCATTCCTTTAGGTCCTGGGAGCTGTCTCATGGGTGGCTGGGCTCTGTCTCTGGTTTAGCACTCAAGTAGGGATTTCAAACTTGTCTGCATAGGGGCCACTCACATGTAAGTGAAGGGTCCAGGCTGGGAAGGCCTAGGAAGCAGCAGGGGGTCTGGCATCTGTTGAGTCTGTAGCCAATTTCTGGCTGTGGCATCAGAAATTTTGATTTTTAAAGAGAAAACCAAAAACCAAACCATTAAGCCAATTCTGACTCATAGCAACCCTATAGGAAAGAATAGAGTTGTCCCACCGGGTTTCTAAGGAGTGGCTGGTGGATTTGAACCACTGATCTTTCGGTTAGCAGCCAAGCCTTGTGCTACCTGGGCTCCTTTTAAAGAAAAGCTGTTGTTATTGTTAGTTGCTGTTGAGTTGGCCCTGAATCATGACCTCACACATGATAGCACAAAATGCTGCCTGGTCCTGGACTGTCTGACTGTCTCTCTAATTGTCTGGCCCTAGGCCATTCACTTGATTGGTTGTGGATCAGACCGTTGTGATCCACAAGATTTTCACTGGCTGATTTTTGAAAATAAATCACCAGGCCTTTCTTCCCAAAAGAGAGGCTAGAAGCCTGGATTTTTATATTACATTTGATGACATTAAAAATATTGCTGACTAATTTACATTACAATAACAGCAACAACAATATCCATGACAACAGCTTTTGGGGACCCATATAGACATCTGAGCACAGGACTTAGCCTATGGTCTACTCTTTTGCAACTCTGCTGTAGTTCCAGTCTCATTTCTCAATGATGATTCAGCCTTTCAGTTTCCTCAGCCCTTGAAACCTGTCATGGAATTGGACACATGGTGCCCGAGGCCCTTTGGACCCGCTGATCCTGAAGATGATGCTTGTGAAGATTACTGGCTTGCAGTAACTTTTCTACAGAAACTCTTTCCTGTAAAATCTTCAGGTACTATTTCCTGGTTCTCACCTTGTGTGGGCTCTCAACTTCCACGCAGGAGACCTGCAACTGATTCCTGGCCAACTTTATCCATGACTCCCCTTCTCTTAATTCCTCTCTGGAGCAGACTCTTTTGTTTTCTGGGAAGCAGTGCCTGGTAGTGGAAAGATCACACTGACTGTGCTACCTACAATGTCTCCCTGAGCCTCAGTTTCCCCGTCTGTAAAATAGGATCAATAATAGTGTCCTCTTGACTCCAGCGGTGAGAATCACAATAATACATGTAACTTGCAAAGTGCAAAGTGCTGCCAAGTGTATATTGGTGTTTTTCTCTTCCTTATTTTATTGATTGCATTAGAGCATTATAGCTCTCAAAAGGGAAATACTGAAGACAGAAGGAAGTGACCTGCAATCTCACTATGCTAACCTGTGAGCTGTTAGACCTTCCTGCGTGTTGCAGTCTTTCCCATACAAAAACAGCCAGAGGGAGATGCTGAGCAGACTCACCCTTCCTCTGGGCTACTCACTGCCCTTCTGTTGTCAGGCACAAGGAGGAGAGCAGGACCAGCCCCTTTAGATATACTATTTATCCCTGAGGAATTTAAAGAGACTAGACTTTTAGGTGGAACTTCAGGTTAATGCAGAGTTCACCTAACATCACACAGATATAAAATAGTCAAAGAAATGAGCACTCAAAACAAACACCTTCTTCTCAGTGATGCCTTATTTTACAGAGCATTTTATAGTCTTCGCAGGTTTTCAATGTGTGTTATCTCATCCCACCCTTTCAACGGTGCTATGAGGCAGATAGCACAGAGTAGACATAGCTATTGTTACCTTACAGCTGGGAACAAGAGGCTCAAAGAGGCTGAGTGATTTGTTCAAGGTCACGGTTACATGGACTCGGGTTGGGTTTGGAATACAGATTTGGTAGACTCTTATTTCCATTCTGTAAGTTTCTGTTCATTTAATCCTTTGTTAAAAACTCTGTGTTCATGTCACTACTCATTAGTGCTTCTTTGGTATTAATTCCCACATAGTACCTATCACATCACACTCAATAAGTAGCCAAACCCCAGCTGCTATTAAGTCAGCTCTGACTCAGGGAAGTCCCATGGATGTGCAAGAGTAGAACTGTACTCCACAGAGTTTGTGATGGCTGAGTTTTTAGAAGTAGATCACCAGGACTTTCTTCTGAGGCACCTCTGAGTACACTCTTGTCTCTCGGTTACATTTGTTTGTGTCACTTAGGGATACTCAGTAAACAGTGATTATTTGATTAATAAACTATATTTGGAAGAGCTGTGTAAGATAAGACTATTACAACAGCTGTAAGAACTATTGTTGTAACTCTAAGATATAACTTTATAATGAACATTGTTTGAGCTATGAATTTCACTGCTTTGAATTTGTTTGGAAGAAGTGCATTATAGACTCAGATCTAAAAATCCATTTGTTACTGCATTAGTACCTTATTTTGCATGCCCTTGTAAAGTTTGCTAATTATGTCCATGTCTGTTATTTTGTGGGATTGCCACTGCATCTCTTTAGGGTAAAAGGACAACTTTGAGACCCAAATGTGTCCAGGTCCTCCGGGCTTGGGGGTCACCTTCCACTTGAATATTAAAGTAAAAGAGCTTATGTCTCCCATTCATTGTAGGCAGGTTTACCTCGTGGTTTCCTAAATTTCCAGAGAGGCAGGCTTGCAGATAGGGACGGAGAAATGATAAGCTCCTTTTGGAACATTGTAAGGGAAGGTTAGGAGTCTCTGATGACATGGTGGTTAAGAGTTCAGCTCCTAACCAAAAAGTTGGTACTTTGTATCCACTAGCCCTCTGTGGAAACCCCGTGGGGAAAATTCTGTTCCGTGCTATAGGGTCACTATTAGTCAGAATCAACTTGGTGGCAATGGGTTTAGTTTTTAGTTTTTTGGGGTGTAACTCAAGTGGCTCAATGCCTGGCTCGTAATTGAATGGTTGGTAGTCTGAATCCACCTCAAGGTGCCTCAGAAGAAAGGCCTGGTGATCTGCTTCTGAAAGGTCACAGCCATGAATACCCTGTGGAGCACAGTCTACTCTGGAATACATGGACCTGCCATGAGTCAGAATCAACCCAATGGCAACTTTTTTTCTGGAGAAGGTAATGAGGGGAGGTCAGCCACTTCCATGCTGTCATCTGCTTCCATGCTGCTGCCCGATCTGAGAGACTGCCTGTGCCCTTTGCCAGTTGTTCTGTTTTGATTCTAACAATGCTCCGCTCATGCTAGGTGGTTTTGTGTTGCAGATATTTATCACAGTTTCAGGGAAAATGGAAGGTAATTATGCCACAGGTAGAAAACCACTTCAAATTCTGTTCAGAAGTTCTCATTCACAGCAATCTACCATGCACTCTTCACCACAGGGAATTCCTTATTCAGCTGTCGCTGTGTAGTGGGAACCTTCTCACTGCCTAAATGTTCTCCATCTTTCTTCCCTCCCAGTTCTGATGACTCCATATCTCTATATTTTCTCTCACTTTAATCTGATGAACAACACATTTCTCTCTCTCTTTCCTTTTTCTGCCTTCTACTGCTGTAGCATGCTCTGGAGCTTCTTGCCTTTCACCCTCAAAGAAGGTATTTGAAGTTGTTTTCTTAAAAAAGAGCTTTCATCCCTAAATTCAGTTCTGCTATTTCCATTTATACAAAGGTGGCTGCAGCTGTTTCTTATGTTAAACAACAACTGTATTTCTCTCTTTTCTTTCCATGGATAATTATTCCCACTTACAGAAGGGGCAACTGAAGCTCTGAGTCATTAAATATCTTATACAAGTTCTAGAGCTAACAAGCAGTGATTGCTATGACCTTTTTCTGTGGTTTTCCCACTCTCCCGGTCTATATTTCAAGATGCTTCAATGTTGCTGGTGTTTCTCTTAATGATATCAAGCCACATCTTAATTTACTTTTCTCGGTTATAAGTGATTATTGGCAAAGAACAGTTTCCATTGACTTTTCCACTGTTCAGAATTCAAGGAGCAAAATCTGGATGCTAAGGAGCAACAAATGTCATGGCTGCAGTTAGCACAGCCAAGTCAAGCTGTTTGTATGCCTTGTGAAAATAATTGTGTCATTAATCTTCACCTAACCACTTAGTCCTGTGGCCAAGGTAAAGTTAAGAATGTGAGTAAACTGCAAATCTGTCATTGTGCACACAAAACAAGAAACACACACTGTTGTTGTTTTAGGTAGCAATGAGGGTTGAGTAACAGAAGCTGGAGAAGAGAAACACGGAGAGAATGTGTGATATTGACCAACGCTTGGTGGTACCAGCAACATGCTATGCACACTAATAGGGCGAGAAAAGGATTCCTAGAAGAGAGGTTTAAATTCCTGTAGAATCCAATCCAATTCTACCAAATCTATTGAGTGTTGAATTAAGTGGTAAAGTCTTACTTCCTTTGTAGGTAAACGTTTCTGTTTTAGTGGTGAGCATATTATCACAGAGGCAGTGACTTTAGTGCAAAAGAATCAGCACAGACACAAGTTTTTGCATCAGTGCACAAATTATGTCACTGGATAATAACTGGAAAAGAATGTATCATGGCAGGTCATTGATTTATGAAGTAAATATTGGAGAAGGTAATGAAGACAAAAGATCCTCAGAAACTGACCTAAAAGATGTCTGCCTTTAATTTGGTTTTCTTATTCAACAGTTATTTACTGAATCAGGTATAATGTATCCTGTTGTGATCTGCAGGGCTTTCAGGTAGGGAGGACGGAAGAAAAATTGATGGTGTTTGAACTCTGGTGTTGGCAAAGAATACTGAATATATCGTGGACTGACAAAAGAACGGATAAATCAGCCTTAGGAAAAACACAACCAGAAAGTTCTTTAGCAGCAAGGATGATGAGAGCTAGACTCACGTACTTTGGACACAGGAAAGAACAGTAACTACAAAAGAACAACATGTGTGGCAAAGAGAGCGCCAATGAAAATGAGTGAAACCCTCCGTGGGACAGACGGATGCAACAGCTACAGCACTGGACTCAGACACACCAATGACTGTGAAGGCGGCACAGGGTCGGGCAAGGTTTTGTTCTGCTATGGGTAAGGTCACCATGAGTGGGAGCCGACGGGACAGCAACCAACAGCAATAGCAACCAGGTGGAGTGTTAGTCACAGGAGAAGGAACAACAAACAAGACACCGTCTTTCAGGAGTTGATGGGCAAATGAATCATCACTGCACAGACGTGGTAAGTGCAATCCAAACCAAAAGCAAGAAACAAAACCAAAAGAAACCATTGCCGTTGAGTCAATTCTGGCTCAGTGACCCTACAGGATAGAGTAGAATTGTTCCACAGGGTTTCCAAGAATGCCTGTGGATTCAAACCACTGACTTTTTGGTTAGCAGTTGTAACACTTCACCACTACACCAGGGTTCTCAATAAATGCAATGAGACAGGTAAAAATCTGTGGTGCAAAGAGAGCAGACAGGAGTCCACTTGTTTTGACCAGGGAGGGCATCTCTGAGGAAATAAGTTATTATCTGAAGGATACAAAGGAGTTTGCTCCACAAAGAGAGAAGCGGATGTGGTTAGTCTAAGCAAACAGAACAGTAATATTTTGAGGCTGAGGTGGGAAATGATAAGCCAGAGCAAATAGGTACAGGGTGGTGGTAAGTGGAAAAGAGAACGTGGGTTAAATTGGGGAGACGTTGAGGCTGAGGTATTCATGACGCATCCAGGTACAGATGCCTCAGGGTGGGAAATGGCAATGGATGGCCAGGACTAACAAGATTAACTAATTACTGTCAAGTTGATTCCAACTCATAGCAAGTCCATGTATGTCAGGACAGAACTGTATTCCACAGGGTTTTCAGTAGATGATTTTTCAGAAATAGGTTGCTAGGCCTTTCTTCCAGACACCTCCTGGTGGAGTCAAACAACCAAGCTGTTGGTTAGTAGCTGAGCTTGTAAATCATTTGCAGCACTCAGGCACTGGCCCAAAGAGCAGATTAGGGCCAAAATAGAGACTGGAAAGTCATGAGCATTCAGTGCTAGAAGCCTTGGGAGTTAATACAACTGCCCAGGGTGTACAGATCAAGATGAGAAGGGCCTCAAGGAACTCCAGCTTTTAAGGGATGAACAGACAAACAGTAGGCCCAAAGGACTCTGAAAAAGCGGGTCACAGAAGTGAGGAGGAGACTGAATAACAGCAGATGCTGCCGTCTTGTCTGTTTCTCACTTGAGGAAGCTGAGCTGCACTGCTGCAGAAAGAACCTTAAGACTGGAGAACCTAGGAGACATATCCCAACCAGTTCTAGTGCCAGATAGGGCATGCATAGCACCACACTGGCCACACAGAGCACGTCAGCTACCCAGATTTGACTTGAGGGCCACAAATTTGAGGCCTCTGTTCTAAACAGTTCCTTCTATTTTGCTGCTGAGGAAGTTGTAACAACTCCATGGTGTCAGGTAGGACCAAGGCTGGCAGCATCTCCAAGATACCAAAGAATGATTCCAGAACCAGCGATCAAGTCATATAGTTTACTTACCAGGACTTAGGTATCTACTGGGTAGCAGGGCAGTGGCTAGACACAGGTAGCACTCTGCTACTGCCTGACAGAGGGTGCAGCTGGAGGTAAAGTTTATTGCTTTTCTCTTAAGTTTTTTGGCAACAACATTCTCAAGGACTACTGGTCCAGGCCCAGGTGGTTCTCTTTTATGGGCAAGGCTTTCCTCCCACCTTGGCCCCTGGCCCAGCCATGTGGCTCCCTGCATGGCATTTTTGCCTACTTCATCCTCAGCATGTTCATCCCCAGCAAGTTTCGAGGAAGAGCAAAACTGACTCCATTAGGAGGGATGCATGTAGCTGAGAAGCATTACCAAAGAACCAAAGTTCTTCAGGGAGTTACCTGATGACTCACTTTTGGTTACTGTCAAATCAAGGATGGAGGGCACATATCCTACCCCAGGGCTCTTTCCCCTACACCATATTGCAGACTTCCCAAGCAGACATCTGGAACCTGGCAAATGCTAGATTAGGCATTAGCCATTGTGAAAGAACAAGATATTCCTTTATCTATAAGGATGAAGTCTGTTACAACTCGTCACGCTGCATTTATGGAAAGGACGGCCTTTAAATACCCTTTTCTGTTTCTTTTGTCAGCAGAGGACAAAGACAGTGTGTTTGTTTATTCTCTGGTTTTCCACGTTCGCAAAGCAGTGAGTCAGAACATTCCAGAAACTATAGATGGAATCCTTTGACAACATGGGATGTTAAAATTAGAAGCGGAGTAAAACTCCATTCAACTTTACTAGCGCAACTGGAATCTTTGATATCAGCCCAGCACTGCAGAAGGTGTACATGTGTGTTCTCACACTTCTCTTCATGTGCACACTAGAGGTTCAGGTAGGTCAGATGCTTAATGCTGTAGCAGAAATAATATCACACTTACCTTCCATATTCAGAGGAATACCTTGAAACTCTCTCCATAAGCCACTTGTAGCTTTGGAGTAAATGACAAATGATTTCCTTTCAAAGCTTTCCCATCATACTTGAGCCCCATGGATCCATGGAAGGAGGGAAAGGTGACCAGAACACTGACCACCTGGAAAATGTCTTTCATTCCTTCATGCTTTATATAACAAAGGTTTCACTGTTTTGAGTTGCTAGACCTGGCTGTCAGCACAAAAATTCTTCCTTAAACCTGGCTTTCCTTTCATCCTCAAGTTGCAACCATCCCCCATCCCCGCCCTTGCTCTCACCTTGAGCACAGAAAATGAGTGCATTTTTTTGCTCTTCTTCTCTGACTTCTGTCTGAGTGTCCTACACCTGGGCTTGGGCTGAGATAACACGTACAGGAGCAGCGTGGGGATGAATACCCATTTTCAACTGATTATGTAAAAGGAAGTCCTCACTTTACATTTATTATGTGAGGACCACCAATTAAGTTCACAAACTCATCCTAGAAAAAGTGCAACATACCTCACTGCTAAATATTACTATGGTCACCTTTGAACTACTCCCCTTAGGAAGCTGTGCACCAATGCCAACACCTAGTCCACCCTTCAAAGCAAATTGGAAACTTTTTCTCGAATGGCCATTAGAGATGTCATCGTATTACCCTTGATATCCTGGATATTGTCAAAATCTCTTCCTTTCAACATTTCCTTTGTCTTCAGGTAAAGAAAAAAGTCACTGGGGGCCAGACCAGGTGAGTAGAGAGGGTGTTCCAATATCGTTATTTATTTCCTGGCTAAAAACTCCCTCACAGGTAATCACACAATTAAGTTGGCAAACTTGCCACTACGCATCATGGTTGTTGCGGAAAGAGTTCCAAACTCACTTTGAAGGTGGACTAAGTGCTGCGATTGGTGCATAGCTTACCAAGAGGAGGCCTCTAAGGTGACTGCAGTGATATTCAGCCAAGAGGTACGTAGCACTCAAGAACAATTAAGTTTGCAGACTTCATTATCGGGCTTCCTCTGTGTCTAATTCTGTTTTTCCTTTCTTCCTCCCTTCTTTTCTTCTTCTCATTCTTTCCTTCTTTCTTTTCCTTTTGTTTCTCCTTCCTTCCCTTTCTTTTCAATATATGAGTTTCTATTAACTGTGGAATCTAGAGGAGTGTTGTTGAGAAAGCACAGACTTCCAAATAAGCTAGACCAGGTTTCCAAATCTTGTTTCCACTACCATCTAACTCTGTAAATACTGTGCTTACCTTCTCAGAATCAGGGTCTCCATCATTACATAGATGTTGGCTAAGCTACCCTGTCCTTGGAGTTTCAGATCAAAGTGACTGGAGCTTCGCCTGCTGTGTGCTGGAGGATATGCGTCTCTCTGGCTTTTAGACAGGAAGGTGTCGTTGACTTTCTCCAACTGTAGCTGACCTGTGTGTTTGCCATAGAGCTCAGGAGGTGGGTTTCTTGTAGTCTCATCCTTTTCTTCTACTGCCTTTTATATTTCCTTTGGACTTTGGCCTGGGCAGGTTGTGCTGACTCCTGTAGTATTGTATACTACCTTACTTTTCATCAGAGTTACCACTTATATGCTATCTAGGGTTTAGATGCTCAATGTCACCCATTTTGCTGTTCTCTGAAAACATCCTTCACACCCAACATTTCTGTTTGCAGCTGTTTTGGTCATCTAATGCTGCAGTAACAGAAATGCCACAAGTGGATGGCTTTAATACATAGAAATTTACTATAGGCTACAAGTTCAATTCAGGGCATCAGCTCCAGGAGAAGGCTTTCTCTGTTGGCTCTAGAAGAAGGTCCTTTGTCGTCATCTTGCCCCAGACCAGGAGTTTTTCCTCACAGGGATGCCAGCTCCAAAGGATGCACTCTGTTCCAAGTACTACCTTCTTGGTGGTGAGGTCCCCCAACCTCTGCTTGCTGCTCCTTCCTTTTATCATTTGTAAGTCAAACGGTGGTGCGGGACACACCCCTGGGAAATTCCCTGTACATCGAATCAGGGATAGGACCGACACAAGAATGTTACAACCCACCCTAATACTCTTCAACCACAGGGAGAGAAAATATTTATAACACATAGAAAAGTTACAAAATAGAGGACAATCGCACAACACTAGGATTCACGGCCTAACCAACTTGACACGTATTTGTTGGGGGTGGGAAGGAGGCACAATTCAACCTATGACAGTAGTTTATGGGACTGAGGACAAAACTGCCTCAACTTCAGTGTTCCTCACAGGGAACACTGAAAATGAATCAGATTCATTTTGCAGATGTTTGCACTCACCCAATTAACCAGCATTCTACCACCTGATGGCTGATAATTCAGAATTTGCTGTTTCGGAGGTTGCTTATGGCTACAGAAATTTTAATACACTCCGTGTGTATAACTCTGCATAGCTCCTCTGCTCATGAACAATCCCTCGTAGGAGCCATAGCCCTATAAGTGTGAAGTGTTTGACAAGCCGCTTTTGCACATACAGGATTGAATTGTTTCACGGGGGAAAAGAAAGACCTAGGGAAGAATGCTGAAGTCTTCAGGAAAGGGGAAAACAAGATCATAGCAGTGAGTTTTTCTCTTTTGAATATTACAGAAATCCTATAAGTTTTGCAGGTTAAGGGAATGACTCTGACGTATCCTATCATTTTCCTAAAATTGCCTCCTTCAAAGACCACACACCTAAAGATTTGCACTCGGTGACAAATTACGTAGAGTCAGGCCTTAGGAAAATTCTCATGTAGGTGAAAACCTGTAGATATTTTTCTTATTCTCACAGTATCTTACTTGTAGAAGCAGCTAGCAATCTAACATGTTGTATTTGTTGTTTTATTTCCAGTTACAACCTCAAAACTCTCAGCGCCTTGACCACCGGGTGTCTTAGCTAGTGCTTCTGTGACAGAAATACCTCAAGTAGGTGATCTTAAGAAACAAAAGTTTATTTTCTCAGTTTAGGAGGCTAAAAGTCTGAATTCGGGGTGCTGGTTTTAGGGGAAGGCTCTCTTTGTCAGCTCTGGGGACTAATCCCTGTCTCAGCTTCTCTAGCAGTCTTGTCAGCATTCCTTGGAGATCACCACGTGGCTTCTAACTTCCCTCATTTGTGCTTCCTTCTGTGCATAATCTCTTTCTTTGGTTTCTTAAAAATGGTTAGATTTAACACTTACGCCAAGCTGATCTGGTTTCATTAACATAACAAAGAAAATCCTGTTACCAAATGGGACTACATTCATAGCTATAAACCCCATGATCGCCGAGTCAATTCTGACTCATAGTGACTCTATAGCACAGAGTAGATCTGCCTCATAGAGTTTCCAAGGAGTGCCAAGTAGATTCAAACTGCTGACCTTTTGGTTAGCAGCCGTTTCACTTAACCACTTTGACACCAGGGTTTCCAATTCATAGGTACAGGGGTTAGGATTTACATCTCATATTTTGGAGGAACAGAGTTTAAGCCATAACATAAAGATTAGGTTTTATTCATCGGAGTACTTCTGTTTTTAGTATGTAGAAGGTGCTCGAAGTTCTTAGTTCTGAGTGTGATGACAAAATGTGATAGGTGTGAGTATTGACATGCCAGCATTTTAAAGACCTTCTAATACAAAAGGAGAGGTCAGTTTGCATTCCTGCTTTCAATTCTTTTGGCGTATATACCTAGGAGTGGAATTGCTGGATTGTATGGTAATGTTCATTGTGGCGGTATTCACAACTGCCAAAAGATGGACACAACCTAAATGTTCATCAGTAGAATACAAAAGCAAAACGTGGTACATGCATGCAATGCAACAGTAACCTCTGTAAAGAAAAATGAAAGGATACATGGATGAACCTTGAAAACATTATGCTAAGGGAAACAAAGACAAATATTGTAGCATCCCAGTTACATGAACTATTGAGACAAAGCAGATTCATAGAGACCAATGTTTATTAGTGGCTACCTTGGAGGGAGGGAGGGAGAAAAAGAGGCTCATTGCTTAGGGACGCTGAACTTCTATTGGGATGATGTTAAAATTTGCAAATGGATAATGGTGATGATTGACCCACATGATGAATATAAACAATATCACTGAATTATGCATGTAAAAATGTCAAAATGGAAAATATTTTGTTACATATCTCTATAAAATTAAAAAGAATAGAGAAGTCAAAACTATAGTAATATACTGCAGAGAGAAACACACAAGAGAAGCCAGCGCCCAGGCTATGACCTCAGGCCTGGCAAAAGTCTAAAGGATTTATACCTAAGGCAACCTTGGCATGGCTAAGGTCAATAGTCACTGCCATGACATGCTGATGTGGTGTCATGTTTTAGAAACAAGTATTGACCTTGGGAGTATTCAGTGAAACATACTGTAACCCTAACCTAGAACAAAAGCTTCACTTTGGTATAGCTGTCATGGACTGGGTCTCCAAGGGAATCACTCATGGCAAATCATCACTGTGGGGACCAGTGTTCAACAGAGAATCAGGTGGCTGTAGTCAAGGTAATGTGAACTATTGGTAGTTCAGGACTATATTTTTCTCTTTTCAGGCAGAAGGGCCATGTTCTACTCTCAGCTGATGAATGTTATGCACAGCCACAACTCACCTGTCAGGGGAGGCCTGAATGTTACTTTGATGCTAAACAGGTTTTGGTGGAACTGCCAGGCTAAGATGGACTAGGAAGAAAGGGCTGGCAATCTACATTAGAAAATCAGCCAATGAAAATCCTGTGGATTACAATAATCTGATTCCCAACAAATCATGTTGCTGGAGCAGGACTAGGAAGCTTTCAGATCCATTGGGTACAGGGTCGCATGACTCAGGATGGACCTCACAGCACCTGACAACAACAATTGAGGCAGTGGTGGTGGTGGGCGAATCAGACTGTTAGTTGTCTCTCTATTTGACATTTGAAAGTTGCATTAACATCTAAGGTCTGAAAAAGTTTCCAGGATTTCACAGAATCACAGTAAATGCCAACCTTAAGAGGGAAGATCTAGATTTCCTATTGACAAGAGTAGGTAGTGCTCCGGGACTAACTAGAAAGAAGCTATATTATCCTTGTAAGTTTTAAGATTATCAACTTGGCTTGGCCATGATTCTCAGTGTTTTGGAAGGTGTGTAATGTTATGATCACCCCGTGATGGCATCGGTGGGCTGGGGCCTGTGGTGGCTTACCACCCACAGTCTTCATCTCTCTACCGTCTCACCTTCCTGCTCACCTTGCCAAGGCTTTTGGCTTGTTCTCAATCCAGCAGCTCTCTCTGTCCTGTTGTCTGACCTCCAGTCTTTGGGACTTGAGCTAGCATCCTACCTGTTGGTCACTGGATTCACTGATGTTCACAGCTTCCCGGTAAGCAGGATGCTGCTTCCCATTCTGCTAAAGTTAGGTTCACCAGCTCCTGCAGCTGTATGAATCGGGAGCAACCTTGTAGCCTTGCCTGCCATCTTGGGATTTGTGGACCATCACAGTTCATGAGCTAGAGGCATGCTCTCCAACTTGCCGATCTTAGGTTCTCCAGCTTTTGTGTCTGCATTAGTTGAGAGTGACCTCTATTCTGATCCATGGACTTAGGGGATTGCAGCCTCTGATTTCACTAGCTATTTCCTTCATAGAAATAGAGAGAGACAGAAAGAGATTTTTATATACTTTATTAGTTTTGCTTCTCTAGAGAATCCAGCCTAAGACAGGCTCCAAGTTGATGAGACTACACATAAAGTGTCTTTTATAAAGACCAAAACCTCTATGAAACATTAAGCTGGAAATCCCAGGAGAAAAGAAGTTTGGACCTAAACCATGAGGAGAGTTTGGAGATAGAATCACAAGTTTAGAAATCACAAGCATGTAGATAAGCCCACCTCATTTGTCTTAATGCAATAACTAGACCTTTATAGTAGAAGTGAAAATTAGTATTTGTTGAATGAATAAGTTGGTGAATAAATGAATTAATGAAGCTCTGACAGCAAAGTAGTACAATTAATTTTTTAAAAGCAAATATGCTGGGACATTTATATTCAGGTGCACTTCCCCTGTTTCGGAGTAATCATCTTGGATTTATTCCTGCATTATCTTTATCGCCCAGGGCAGTTTTAAGATCATATAGGAATTGTCTTTAGTGCACATGCTTTAACTTATATTCCTTGGAGCTGACTTTTCCTTTTTTGAGGGTGGGTATAATTTCTGGAAATAATCAAAAGTTATTCAAAGCCAAATTTGGTAAATTGTTTGAAGAACGGAGGAGATAATGCAGTTTTGGTCATTAGCAGTTTCAAGTTCTAAAGTAAAGCAACTCAATTTCTAGTTGTGAAATTAGTCCTGAAAATCAGCACTGAAATGTTTGAGTCTCAGATGAGTCTCCCACAGTGACTGCTTGGAAATGGCCTACTGTATGGCTTTTAGTGGGAAAAACTTGATAGAAAAACTGTATGTATATTTATATATGAAGTTTGTGTCTTCACCGTAGACTGCAATCATGTGTTTTCAAATTTGTATTCTTTCTTTAAATCTGAATTCTCTCTCTTCTCCCTTTCCTCCATGAATTTAGTTTCCTCACATCATAGCAGCTATCTATGAGTTGAGACAAATATTGCTAACAATCAATGGAACAAACTCCCAGAAATGGAAAAAGCAGAGCATGTAGCGGGTACCTTGCTAAACCTTGGTTCTTCCATCACTTGTCATTTGATCTAATCCCTGACTGGAGCTGTCTGGACTAAGATTGAGCCTTAAATTGGGTGGAGTTTTTGGAATTACATTTTCATTAAAAGACCCTGACTCCAATATTGGAGGGATGGCAGAAGGTAACCAGTGTTAGCGAAAACTTTGGAGACCTAAATTATGCTTACATCAATAATTAACAATGATATTATTAATACTACTGTGTTCTGTATGCTGAGCAAATAATCTGAGAAACTGGACTATATGAAGATGAATGCAGCACTGGGGTTGGAGGAAGATTTGTGAACAACTTGCAATAGATGACACAATCTTGCATGCTGAAAGTTAAATGTTCTTGGAGCACTTACATGTGAAGATCAAAGTCTTCAGCATGGATTACATGTCAACATTAAGAGAGCAAAAATTCTCACAACTGGACCAGTAAATAATTTCTTGTTAAAGAGAGAAAAAGCATTGACATTGTCAAAGATTTCATTCACTTGGCTCCACAACCAGCACCCAAGGAAGCAGCAGTCAGGAAATCAAATGATGTATTTCGTTGGGCAGATGTGCTGCAAATGACCTCTTTAAAGTGTTAAAAAGCAAAGATACCATTTTAAGAACTAAGGTGTGCCTGACCAAAGCTGTTGTGTTTTCAATTGCCTTGTGCGTGAGAAAGCTAGACAATGAACAAGGAAGACAGAAGAGTCGAGGCCTCTGAATTATGGTGTTGGTGAAGAATACTGAAAATACCATGGACTTCCAGGAGGATGAACAAATCCATCTTGGAAAAAGTACAGCCAGACGCTCCCTAGAATCAAGGATGATGAGATTTCGTCTCACGTGCTTTGGACGTGGTATCAGAAGGCACCGGTCCCTAGACAAGGACATCATGCTTAATGAAGCAGCAGGGCAGAGAAAGCGAGAAAGAAAATGTGGGCTGACACAGCGGCTACAACAATGGGCCCAGACTTAACAGTAGTTTTTCGGATGGTCTTACACTAGACAGTATTATGTTCTCTTATATACTGGGTTGATAGGAGTCAGAACCAACTCAATGGCACCTAACAACAATAGCAACAATAATCGTTCTCTGGAGTTACTGGGTGGTGCACATGGTTAACATTCTCAACTACTACTTGAAAGGTTGGAGCTTTGAGTCTACCACAGGTCCCTGAGGAAAAAGTTCTGATGATCTTCCTCCTAAAAAATCATCCACTGAAAACCCTATGAAGAATAGTTCTACTCTGACACCCATGGGGTTGCTGTGAGACAGAATTGACTTGATGAGAACTTGTTTATTCCTCCTCCTGAATCCTCCTGTTACTACTGTGAGGTTCATATTTAGATCTGCATGTTTTGTAAGGTACAATTTTTTTGCATTCTTTATCTCACTCTTCACAACAGACCTATGAAATAGGAAGACATCCACTAACCCATCTTCAGGTTAGGACATTGAGTGCAAAGTAAATGTTAGAGTGTTTAATCAATAATGTCATTTGACAAGTCATGGAGACTAGACTGTCTATGACCTAGTCACATTACAAATTTTATAATAGAGTATAATATATTGGTATGCATTAGATTGTAGTTCTTCTTGGGGTCCTGGAAACATAGAGAGTCATGGTGGAACCCTCTGCCCGTGGTAAGAGTTATAATATGTGCAACATGCCAACACAAGTTAAATTCAAATTAAATACTTAAGGAAAAAAAAATAAGTTATGGAAGTGTTTATTCTGAACATGTTTTAGGCTTACTACTTTTTCCTCCAGGCTTAGTAGATCCATTACTCTTATCTGAGAAGTTGCTATAGAAACAGACTTATACTTTTCTCCCATTGCCGTAGTATTTTTCTCAGGCACTCTCTATCTCTCAAAAATCTTAACAGCAGTGAAACAGACATGAAAACGTGGAGGATTAAAAAATGGGATTTGTATTTTTTCTCCCACCCTCACCCTCCTCCTTTAAAGGCATGACTGTTGACAAATGGGTGGCTCACTATTTCCGCCAACAACGATCCATTTTCCATGCAGACAGATGCTGACAGAGAGGACACTGTGCTGACAAAGAAGAGCTATGACTTCTAATCTGTGGGAACTCCTTCAGACTACAGTTCTACCTACAGTGGACACAGGCACTTGGTCGTGGTGTAAGGCAGGAGAGCTATACATCACACCGGGCAGAGTGCTAGAAACGCAGAATTACCATTCACCAATGTCAGAACGATCAAGCAGTGAGAGAAATGCAGATGAGAAAGAAGCTTGTTTTATTTTTAGGGCTCTGTTTCATTGATCAAGTAGAAGATAGGAAAATACTGGAAAATCTGGAAACATTTGTTTTCATGGGACTGTTATAGGTGAATTTTCATTGTGGGCTGATAAAAGTCTCACCACATCAGGTCTAACCTCTTTCCTACACTTTAATGGGGTTTTCCGTACAAGTGTTTTTATTACTGTTGCTGTCTTAGTGACCCAGTGCAGCCATAACAAAAATACCACAAATAGGTGACTTTGAAGAACAAAACTTATTTTCTCACAGTTCTGTAGGGAAAATGACATATCAAGTTCTCAGTCACGTCGATGCCTTCCCTGTAGGTAGTCCCAAGCATTCCTTGGCTCATTGGCTTGGAGATGATCCTCACATGGCATCTGTCTTCTGCCATGTGTGTATGTATCTGCGTCTAATTTGTTGTTGTTGTTAGGTACCATCAAGTCAGTTTTGACACATAGGGACCTTATGAACAGCAGAATGAAACACTGCTGAATACTGTGTCATGTCGACAATAGTTTTTATGCTTATGTCCATTGTTGAAGCCACTGTGTCAACCATATCATTGAGGGTCTTCCTCTTTTTCACTGACTTTCCACTTTACGAAGCATGATATGCTTTGCTCCAGAGATTGAACCTTTCTGACAACATGTCCAAAGTATGTAAGATGTAGTTTGGCCATCATTGCTTCTAAAGAACCCTCTGGTTTTACTTCTTCCAGGACAGATCTGTTTGTTCTTTTGGTAGAGCATGGTATGTTCAGTATTCTTCTTTAATATCACAATTCAAAGGTGTCAATTCTTCTTCTGTCTTCCTCATTCACTGTCCAGCTTTAGCCTTCTTATGATGCTATTGAAAATACCATGGCTTGGGTTAGGCACACGTAAGCCTTCAAAGTGATGTCTTTACTTTTCAACACTTCAAAGAGGTCTTTTGGAATAGATTTGTCCATTGTGATGTGTTTTCTGATTTCTTGACTTCCAGTTCTATTGGTGTTGATTGTGGTTTTCTCCATTTATCACGATTGGTCTAATTGTGAGGATTTTTGTTTTCTTGATGTTGAGGTGTAATTTATACTGAAGGATGTGGTCTTTGATCTTCATCAGTGTTTCAAGTCCTCTTCACTTTAAGCAAGCAAGGCTGTATTATCTGTGTATCATAGGTTGTTAAGCAACTTTCCTCCAATCCTGATGTCTTGTTCTTCTTCATATAGTCCAGCTTCTCAGATTATTTGCTTGATGCATAGATTGAAAATGTATTGAAAATACATTTTTTCACCAACATAAACTGCAACTATACACAGGGACCTCAGCAGATGGAATACACAGGAATCAAATCAACTCTATCTGTGGAAACAGATGATGGTAAAACTCAGTATCATCAGTTAGAACATGACTAGGTGCTGACTGCAGCTCTGACCAACAACTGCTCACACACAAGTTCAAATTGAAACCAAAGAAAATTAGAACAAGTCCATGGGAGCCAAAGTACAACCTTGAGTATGTCCCACCCATCTCAAGAACTGATTTGATGAACTGAATACCAGTGGCTGACAACCAGGCAAGTTGTGGAATGATATCAAAGACATCATAAAAAAGACAGGAAAGAAAAGAAAGACCAAATTTGATGTCAGAGGAGACTCTGTAACTTGCTTCTTAATGTTAAACAGCTAAAGCAAAAGGAATAAATGACGAGGTAAAAGAACTGAACGAAGATTTCAAAGGGCAGCTAGAGAAGACAAAGTATTACAATGACATGTGCAAGAGATGGAGGTAGAAAACCAGAATGAAAAGAGATGCCCTGAATTTCTCAAGCTCAAAAAACTGAAGAAAATGTTCAAGCCCCAAGTTCCAATAGTGAAGGATTTTAGACAGAAAACACTGAACAACTCAGGAAACATCAAAAGAAGATGGAAGAAATCCAGAATTATTCTACCATAAAGAAGAACTGGGTGACATTCAACCACTTCAAGAGGTAGCATATGATCAGGGACACACGGTAACAAATGAAGCAGCTGAAGCTGTATTGAAGGCATCAACGAAAACAAGCCTCCAAGAACTGCTGGAATACCAACTGAGATGCTTCAACAAACGGACTCAGCGCTGGATGTGCTCGCTCATCTGTGCCAGGAAACTTGGAAGACAGCTACCTGGCCAGCTGACTGGAAGAGATTCATAATAATGCCTATTCCCACAGATGTGTAAATTATTGAAGATCATCATTAACATTATACACAAGTGAAATTTTGCTAAAGATTATTCAAAAGCAACTGTAGCAACTGACAGGGAACCGCCAGAAATTCAGGCCAGATTCAGGACATGGAGCCAGGGATATCATTGCTGCTGTCAGATGGATCTTGTCTGAAAGTAGAGAATATCAGAAGGATATTTACCTGTGTTTCATTGACTATGTAAGGATGTTAGACTGTGTGGATTACAACAAATTACGGCCATCACTGCGGAGAACGGGAATTCCAGAACATTTAAGAGTGCTCATGGAGAATGTGTACATGGATCAGGAGGCTGTTGTGAAAATAGAACTAGAGGACACTACATGGTTTAAAGTCACCCTCCCCCACTGGGAAACCGAGCTCCCATTGGCCAGGTCTTGCCTGCGTCACGTTGCAGGGCCCAGCCCAGCCCTTCCCAAGAAGCGCTCTGTGCACCTCTGCACTTAAAACTCCCATCCCTAGAGCTCTGGAAACCAAAGCGTGAAGAAACATTTTCCTCTGACTCCAACTTAGGTCTTGGTTTGTTGTTGTTAGCTGCCATTGAGTTGGCCCTAACACATGGTGACTCCACCCAACAAAAGGTGATGTCTTGTCTGCTGTCATCCCCACTATTGGATCCACAGGATTTCATCCCCTGGTTTTCAGAAGTAGATCCCCCACTGTTTGTGGTTAGTCCATCTTAGCCTGGAAGCTCAGCTGAGACATTAACAACACAAAAGCGGGCACATGAAAAACAATGGCTGGAAATCAAACCCAGGTCTCCTGCTTGGAAAGTGCAAGTTCTGCCACTGAACTACCACTGCCCCTCAAATCCTACTTCAGAGGTCCTCATTTCCTATTCTAAGACTGCTATTTCCTAACAAGATTGATGACAGGAGTATTCAGTCCCCTCAGGGGACATCTCATCTTTGCATTATGGGGTCTTTTGCGGTTTCTCATCAGGGACAGATTACTCAATAAGCAAGGTACAACCGATGTTGTATTTACTTCCTAGTCCACAGCACACCACTGCACCTGGGCTTCTTCACATTTTGGTAAAACCCAGGTGAGACTGTGCACTAAAGATCAGAAAGTAAACACAGCTGAGCCCAGTCCTTCTTAGTTTACAGCGCATACTGTGCTCACTGGTTAATCCGCCCCTGCTTTTCAGAGACTTCTTTCCTTAGCCAAATTCTGAATTTTGAAGAGTGGCAGTTTAGGGGATAAGAGAGTCCCACATAGTGGAGATGATGAAAGGAAAATCAATCTCTATTAGCTCATTATTCAGCTTTAGGCTATGGAAGGAGGAGCTGAGAATTCAGGAGGAGTTGTCAGTAGGTCCCGCGTGTTCCACGGGAACTGGGGAGGAATGAGGGGTGGTGAGGGATGCGCGTGGGGCTTCTGCTCACCCTGAGTCAAACTTCAAGAAAATTATTGGAGAGTTTGATTTATGTCCAAGGAACACTCACATTGTTTTAAGTTGTAATTCCCTACCAACATATTATCTTGAGCATGCCTTCATATGCTTATCTCCCACCTGTGTACCTTTTTTAGTGAAGTGTCTGTTCAGATCTTGTGTCCATTGTATAAATTGGTTGTTTGCTTACTTACTATTGAGTTTTAAGAGTTCTTTGTATATAGCATGAACAGATGATCACTGAGGACCAAAATGACTTGGGGGAAAGAGAATCTGGAAGACAGACAGACCCATGGGAGTGGGTGACTACATCGACTTGTGACCAGAAGATCTGGATGATGTCCGGCCACCACCAGTGATAGCCGTGATGGAGCTCACAAAGTTGAGTCTCACTGGCAACACAAGAATAAAAAGGGATGCACTCTGAGATCTCCATTAAGAGACCACAACTGATGGTCTATGGGCCTTGGGGTTCCCCTGGGAGCATAGCCCCTGGCCCTGATGCTGCCCCTGTCCATAAATCATAATGGAAGTCAACTCTCGGACAGGAATGGATTGGACTTGGTGACACAGAGTGACCATATCATGTGTGCACTTTATGGTTCTATGCATCTATAGGATGTCGTCCTGCTGACCTCTTACTGGAGGAAGGGGAGTGGGTGGAGAGCAGGGGATAGGAGACTGTTAGGAGGATAAGACATGTATGGAGTAGAGAGGAAGAGTGTGCTGTCACCGGGCAGGGAGACCAGTGGGAGCTGCACATAGGTGGGCAGGCAATTTATATGGGAATGTACATTTTCATTCAATCATAATAATAAAAAAATAAAATAAAAAGAGTTATTTGTATAGTTTGGATACAAGTTCTTTATCAAATATACATTTAGCAAATGTTTTCCTCTGTCTCTGACTTGCCTTTTCAATAAACTAGCAGTGTCTTTAACAGAGAAGGAGTTCTTAATTTTAACGAAATCCGACTTACTAAGCATGAATATGCTTTTGGTGCTGTATCTAAAGTCTTGTCACTAAACCCAAGGTCATCTAGATTTTCTCCTTTGTTATCTAAGAAGTTTTATAGTTTTATCTTGTATTTATATCCATGACTAATTTTAATTTTTGTGAGAGGTGTAATGTCTGTGTCTGGGTTGGTTGTTTTTCCTCTGCATACAATGTCCAATTTTTCTAGCACTATTTGTTGAAAAGATTATACTTTCTCCACTGAATTGCCTTTGCTCCTTCATCAGACATCAGCTAACCATATGTGCGAGTCTGTTTCTGGCCTCTCCAGTCCTCCCCTGCCCGCCCTGGCCTATGTGTCTATTCTTTCACCAACATCACTACAAATTTATTAAAACAGTAAAATCCAAACCACTGATGACACAATGTTTATGAGGATGTGAAGCAGCAGGGACTTTTATTCATTGAAGGTGGAAATATAAAATGCTACAATCACTTCTGAAGACACTCTGACAGTTTCTTACAAAGCTATACATAGGCTTGCCACATGATCTAGCAATCATACTCCTAGGCATGTACAGAAATTAGAGGAAAATGTATGCTCACATAAATTGCACACATGAAGGTTTCTAGAGCTCTTATAGCCTGATTTAAGATTGTCAAAACTTGGAAGCATTCTAGACGCCCTTCAACAGGTAAATGGATGGATAAACAAATTTTGGCACATCCATATAATAGAATGTTACTCAGCAATAAAAAGAGACAAGCCATCAAGCCATGGAAAGATTTGGAAGAACTTTAAATATATTTTGCTAAATGAAAGAACCAGTCTGAAAGGCTTCATTGTGTATGATTCCAAGCATAAAATTTTATGGAAAAGGAAAAACTATAAAGATAATAAAAAAGATCAGTGGTTTCCAGAATAGGGATGAGTTTTTAGGATTTTCAGGGCAGTGAACTATTCTTTATGAGACCATAATGACTGATACAAGCTAGTCCATGTTTGTCAAAATCCACAGAATTTTCTAGCACAAACTGTAAACTTTGATAAATGCAAATTAAATAGCACAAGAGGTTGGCAATCCCAGGAAAGAATGCAGATTGTGCCAAGAGAATTTAATTGTATTATGAATATATAAAATAACTTCACTGAAGGGAGGGGGAGAAAAAGTGCAACCTAAGTAACTTTTGGTAATGAATGTTGTTTGTAAGAACAAAGGCAGAAGGAATTGCATGTAACTGCTGTGTTCTGCTTCATAAAATTGTTTCTTATGGTCTTATACTGATATACATATATACCAAATTGAGTAATTATGTAAATGGATAATAGCTGGTATCAAACAAAACAAAACAAAACAAAACAAAAAACCCCAGAAAACCTATTGCCTTTGTGTCGCTTCCTACTCATAGTGGCCCTATAGAACAGATTAGAACTGTCCCATAGGGATTCCAAGGAGTGCCTGGACCATTTTGTTAGCTGTCCTAGGTTTTCATCACTACTCCACCAGGGTTTCCGGCGGGTGGTAGAGGACTGCTTTATCACTTTTGGAGAGGGAAGTCACAGATAAACAAAAAAAGGAAGCTAGATGATCCCTGCGATAATGGACTAGAACTGGAGATTCCAGAAAGAACCAATATTTAATAAAATATAGATACAGTTACATATAAGAATATTTATATACATATGCATACACATATAAAAACATGTATACATACACATAGACCCCCCAAACCCACTGCCGTTGAGTCAGTTCTGACTTATGGCAACACTACAGACAGAGTAGAAGTACTTCATAGAATTTCCAAGGAACACCTGGCAGATGTGAACTGCTGACCTTCTGGTTAGCAGCTGTGGAACTTACCTACCATGCCACCAGGGTTTCCACATATATATAGACACATGCATATCACATATATATATATACATACACATGAATATATACATACACATATGTATATATCCCACCACCTATTGCCAGTGAGTCGGGTCTATATGTGTGTGTGTATATATATGTTTTATATATATATATATATATATATATATAAAACATGTATATACATACGTGTATGTTAATTACATATATATATTAACACACATATTTCTTTGGTCTGTGAGGCAGAGGAGCCTGAAAGAAATAACACCCCAGTAACAATAATGACACTGAGTGCCCAGATCTCGGTTTCAAATGCCATTCTCCACGAAAAGGAATTGGGACTCCTTGGAGAAATTACAAGATGATTCCAGAACATCTTACAGAATCAGAAAGTAATGAAGTACTAAAAAATTAAGCCAAACAAAACAACTAAGTTAACTGGTGTTGGGTGACAAAGGAACACAGAAGCCAACTGAAAAAACTTTCAGTGTTTAAAGCTAAAATGCTTTGAGTAACAAAATAAATGAAATAGTATCAGATTATAAGCCAAAGTATAAAATAAATATCCATGAATCTGTATTACTATAAATAGATGATTGCATATATTAGAAAATGGAGGAGATGAGACAAATAAGTTATGTAGATGTAGACATTCCATCCTAGGGGAGAAGCAATATATCTTTCCTACTCCACTTTTTAAGTGTGGGTTGCCCAGAATGACCTCCTTCCAAAGTGTACAGAATGGAATGGAGAATAAAAAAGTGAAATTTTATTGTGAAGAATCCTGACAAACAGTATCTCAGCCAGATGATTAATGTCAACATCAATTGTGATGTTACACTGATAGACATACTCATGATCTGATGTGATGAAAATGGTTTTTTTTTGACTGTGTGATCTTCTTCATAGAATCTATAACCCCCATATAAACATAAGAAAAATATCAAATTGATTACTATACAGGGGCAACCTACTATACACTGGACAGTATTCTTTAAAGGTCTCAAGGTCATTAAAAAAAGGAAAGTCTGGAAACTCCCAAAGCCAAGAGGAGCCGAAGGAGACAAGTATACACACTGTGGTATCACGGATAGGATCTTTGAACAAAAAGAGGATCTTAGGGTAAAGCTAACATCTCTTTCTGTTCAAGCTGTATAAACTATGAACTTCAGTTAATAACAATATACCATTGGTCCATTAATTGTGACAAATGAACCATAGTAGTGTAAGATGCCAGTGATAGGAGAAACTGCGGGACGGGATAGTACATGGGAACTCTCTGCACTCTCTGCCCAATTTCTCCGTGAATTTGAAACTCTTCTAAAAAATAATGCCCATTAATTACATTTTTTAAATTGTATACTCTGTAGCTGTGATCTTATTACCTTTTTCAACATAAATGTCAAAAAAAGATCTGAGTTCCAGTTCTCTTCTGCCGCTAATTCTTGTGTGACCTTGCAGTGATCGCTAAATCATTCAAGGACTCAGTTTACTTATAAAATGATGGAGATTCTTTCTCCTAATACAGACCTTTGTTATGATAATCACACAGGAGAGCTGATGTTGTAGCACTTTGTAAAAACAAAGGGTCTATTTTTTTGTTATTCCAAACATTTTTTATTAATATAGGAATTTAGATAACATGGTTACATAAGAGGACTGCCAGTTAAGTTTGCAAACTCATCCTAGCAAAAGTGCTACATACTTCATTACTGAGTATCACTACTGTCACTTCAGAGTACTTCCTTTGGGAAACTATGTGCTGATGCCAGCTCCTAGTCCAACCCTCACAGTAATTTGGGAACTTTTTTCTGAAATGGCCATCAGAGCCGTCATCCTATTACCTTTGATGTCCTGAATGTCATCAACATACCTTCCTTTGGATATTTTCTTTATCTTCAGGTAAAGAAAAAAGTCATTGGGGGCTAGATTAGGTGAGTAGGGAGGGTGTTCCAATACAGTTATTCGTTTACTGGCTAAAAATTCCCTCACAGGCAACTGTACAATTAAGTTCACGGACTTGCCGCTGTGTGCAATGGCCTTTCCAGAAAGAGTTTCAAAATTGGTTTGAAGTGTGCGTTAGTTGCTGGTGCATGTACATAGCTTCCCAATGGGTATACTTCAAACGTGACCATAGTGATATTCATCAATGAGGTGTATATTAATTAGAACAATTAAGTTCGCGGGCCTCATAGTCATGCCTTTGCTCTTCAGGGGCTGTCTCATACTACCTTCCCTTCCAGAGTGTGTGACAGATACCTGATGGTTGTCACTAACTATGGGTCTTTGACCCTCCCTACCATGTCTTGATCATCTAGATCTCTTTCTACTTCTATTTATGCTGTTGTTTCTGACTCAGTTTCTGTTCTTTCTAGTTCAAATTCTTTGCTTTTTTTAAAAAATATATTTTTCACTTGTAAACTTTCAAGTTTACAATCCAAACCAATTTTCCATATGAAATTCCACATCCACATCACTGTGTAACTCTAACTGCTTCCTCCCTCTGTGACAGCAGACTCTTCATTTTTACCCTGTTCTTCTTGTATCTGTTCAATCAACTCCTGTCCCCCTCTATCCTATCATCTTGCCTCTGGACAAGAGCTGCTCAGAGAGTTTCATGTATACATTTAAGCCGAGAATCACATTCTTTGTCACTATCACTCTGTCTTGTAGACCAGTCCAATCTTTGAAGAGTTGGCTTTGGTGCTGGATTCACCTCTGGGCTAACAGGAAGTCTAGGCTCCATGTCCTTAGGCGGTCCTCCAGTCTGACAGACCATTAAGTGTGTTATTAGAGTTCCCTTTTCCCCCACCCATTACATCAGGTACTTTACGTGTGTTCCCTGTCAGGGCAGTCCTTTGTGGTGGCCAGATACCGTTTAGCTGTTCTAGTCTCCTGCTGATGTAGTTCTCCATCATTTTGCTGCTTTTGTCTCCTGGACTCGTATTCTCCTAATGTCTTCAATGTCATTTGTTCTCCTATCCTCCAGGTGGATTGGGACCAGCTGAAGCTACTTTAGATGGAAGCTTGCTATCTTTGAAGACCCCAGACACTACTCCCCAAAGTGGTGTGCAGAAAATTTTCTTTAAAAAAAAAAAACAAAAAAAACAAGCTATGCCAATTAGCCTAGATGTCACCCTGAAATGGTGTCCCCAGGTCCCTGATCCTGCTATTCTGTCCTTTAAAATGTTAGACTGTATAGAAAACCTTTTAGCTTTTGGGGTAGTCCAGTTGTGCTAACCTCCCTTCAACTGCTGTCACTCCATCCACCTAATCCTAATTCCTCTCTACTATCTGATCTAGGAATATCCCATTCCCTCCCTTTCTACTCTTGTAACTACCAAAGATTGTTTTCTTCTGTGCTCAAACTTTTCCCTAAGTCCTTGTAATGCCGAGCCAAGTGCCGTCGAGTCAGAAGTCCTTGTAATAGTGGTCTCATAAAGTATTTGTTCTTTTGCAACTATCTAATTTCACTTAGCATAATGTCTCCTAGATGACCCTATGTTACGTCTCGTAAGATCACCTTTGTTCATAGTATTGCCAAGCCAGCCAAGAGCCATCTAGTCGGATTTTATTATTATGCTGTGTAAATATACCATGGTATGTTTACCCATTCTTTTGTTGATGGGGAACTCTGCTAATTCCATCTTTTTGCTATTGTAGATAGTGCTGCTGTAAACATTGGTGTGCAAATATCTGTGTGTCAGCCCTTATTTCTTTGGGATATATTCCAAGCAGTGGGATAGGTGGATCATTTTCTATTTTTAGTTTTTTAAGACAGGGCCAAATCTATTTCCAAAGTGGTTGTACCATTTTCCATTCCCACCAGCAGTGTAGAAGATTTTCAGTCTTTCCACAACCTTTCCAAAGTTTATTATTTTGTGTTTTTTGGATTAATGCCAGCCTTGCTGGGGTGAAATGGTATCTCATTGTAGCTTTGATTGGGATTTCTTCAATGGCTAGTGATTGTAAGCATTTCCTCATGTAACTGTTAGCATCCTGTATATCTTCTTTGGTGAAGGATGTATTCATATCCTTTGTCCATTTTTAACCGTATCATGTGTCTTTTTCTTGTTGAGGTTTTGCAGTACCTTGTAGATTATGAAGATTAGATGCTTGTCGTATTTATGGTAGCCTCCAGATTATTTCCCAGTCTATAGGTCGTCTTTTTACTCTTTTGGTGAAGTCTCAAATTCCTTGCCTTTGCTTTTGGATTCCTGCTTACTCTTATTCTTAACACATCATAACTGACTTCAGCTTCCCATCCTGGGATCATCGACATGTACCGTGAACTTGGTTCCTTTTAGTCCTCTGGCTCTTCTTGCTCCCAACACATTTCGTATTTATTTCCTAAAGGCCATTTCTGACCTGTGCTAGCGTAATCATTGTTTTGGCAGAGTCTTCACTCTGACTATTCACACTTGTCCTCTTCACTGCGGCAGGATTCTATTCTGTTCTTGCCCTACTATAGGGCAGACAGGAGAAAAATAAACAGTGGGAACCTGTAACTACTGTATGCTGAGTGTACTGGGTTGTTTATTCCCTCAGGATCTCCAAGGACCTTCTATACCTGAACAAACAGGCGCTGGGTAGGCACTCAAGTGGGGAGGACCCTCTGCTTTCAAGTCAGAAGGCTGTGTGCATCTAGTGTCATTACAAAATCATTTCTTTTCTGTGAGCTGTTCTGGTTTTCAAGTAGGAAAATTTGTCACCTGAAATGATTCACATTTGTGGCTCTTCCTCTTGCATTGCATACTTAAGAACGCTCCCCCTTTAACTTTGTTTGGGTCTCACCAGGACCCTGAACTAATAGGTCAAGTAAGTTGGTGTCAAGTAAGTTACTGACCTTCACCAGAGGCTCTGCTTCAAAGTTCTTGCTTTAAGCTTGGGAAGCAGGCTCACTTCACACCCCAGATAACTGCTCCTGTCCCCCTCCACCCACCAAACCAGGACCTAACAGCTGCTATGCATGTGAAGAGAACTCCTAAAAAAGAAAGAAAGAAAAAAATCTCTTTGGTTATTATGGGCCTCTGTCTTATCGCAGAGAGGAAATCCTTATCTCTGACTCTTATATAATTCAAATGAGAGAGCTGCATAATGTGGTTCTCTTCTTTAAATTACAGGGAATCAGTAGTCTGTCCTTCCAAAAGGCCTCTGCATCTGCCTGAAAGAAAATGACTCAAAGTAGGGAATGTCTAATGATGCTTGTCACTAACACAGCTCTCAGCATCGTTATCAGGCAGGGCGGGCAGCCAGTCACAAACTTTGCAGATATTTTTGCCCTTTGAGATCTCCTTGAGGATCCTACATTAATTAGTCTATTCTGAACACTCACAGCAGATAAATAACAGGAAGAAACACTTTTGCAGAAGAAAAGATTTGGAACTGCATCCAATGAATGAGAAAATCAGACTGAAAATGCCCACCTGTTATCAGGGGTGGGCAAACCAGACTCTTTATGCAAAGAAGATTATAAGAACTGCTGCTCTACTTCTGAATATTCCTCAGTCTGCAGGCTAGGTATCAATTTTCAGGGATTTGAAAAATCTCTGCTGAGGATAGTTTGCTAATTTGTTTTCTTCATTGCGTCTTCTAGAAGGATTGTGATTTAGGTATACTTATAAACCATGAGATCTCAGAAAACCGTTCACCTCTCCAATTATTTTGTTTGTGAAGTTTGGTTTAAAAAGTGAGTTTACTAGATGTGTTTGGGAGGGAATCACATTTCATTAATCTTCAAGTCATTAGTACAAGTCTTTCCGTGGAATATCATTGTGTGCATGAAATTCCTGCATGCAGAAGGGCTCCGATACAAGTCAAGGATGAACTCAGTGTTCAGGTAGATACATTTCTCTAGGGAAGAAGTTTTGAGGAAGATTAGAAAGGACTTCTGTGCCAAAAAGTGGGAGATAACTACTTTCTTGTAATAAAGCATATTTTCTTCTAATGGTACTTTCTTATACAGTTGATAGGATGCCCTGCCTTGGAACTCTGTGAAGGACCTTAGATGGGACCTGGTGGGATCAGGCCAGATGCAGAGTCCTGCCTCTAGTCTAGGCCAGTGGTTCCCTCCTCCTGTCTCACATGGTCTGGGCAGCTGATCAGGGAAATACCGTGCTGAGCTTTGGCCCAAAGCCCTAGTGAGTGATTACAAAGAGAGTTTTGCCTTCGATGACTTAGGTCCCTTAGGAGGAAGTTGTTTTGCTCATGATAGCTGAAGAATGAAAGCTTAAAGGTGTCAGGATCCTGGGAAATTCAACTGGCAGTGGACACTTTCTGTGTAAGATTTCCTAATAAATTTTCACGTAATTAACAAGCTATGAACAAGGTTTCAGTGCTGAGAGGTAAAGTATGGCTGGTTATTTTACACTTGGCTTCCCCTATACCATGCATCTCTAGCACTTGCCTTCCGAGTCTTTGCATACCATTCTGATAGTCAAGGTGGATGAAAGCATTTGGCCCAAGTAGCTCAACAGGTTGGAAGAAGCAACTTTTGTATTTAAAACTCTTGACAAGCATGTTTAGTCCTCAGCCATTTCAAATGAAGTATATACTTAGTTTTAGGCTAACACATGGTCTACAATGTAGAGTAGCTTCAAGTGTCAGTGATACACTGAGTTTCATTAATATATTGGGTTTTACTAATATGAATTACTAATTAGTGTGGTTGTAAGTTTCAGGTGATTAAGAAAGTGAGAGTGGAAAAGCAAATCTGTCTAACTATTCCAAAGATCCAAAAATGAAAAAGTGAAACCCAAACCCGTTGTGACTGAATTGATTCCAATCCAGAAGGGTAGAGTAGAACTATCATAGCAAACTTGTAGGGCAGAGCAGAACTGCCTCACAGGGTTTCCAAGGAACAGCTGGTGGATTTGAACTGCCAGCCTTTTGGTTGTAGCCACAGCTTTTCCCCATTTCACCACCAGGTCTCCATTCCAAAGATATATGTGTTGAAAACAATAGACTTTAATTAAAAAAATAAACTAGAAGATAGTAAGTACAAATCATGCATGACCGACTCATATATGTTATAGAGTTGGCAAAGCATTCGGGACAAAATGACTGTAACAAAGGGCAGCTGCCATGTTCTTTCACAATGTGCATAGGCAGGACAGACGAGGGCTTGGACCACTGTGTTTCATATTTTGAATTTCATTGCCATGTGAGCCAGGAGCCCATTTGGGAGGTTTCATCACTTAAGAAGATGTATTAGTAACTAGAAGACGTGCTGCTACGGATTTAACTGCATCTTCCAACAGGTTACATTGAAGTCCTAAGCTCTCCCCCATGGACATGACTCTGTTTGACAATAGGGGTTTTCTTTTGTTCTGTTAATGAGGCCATAGCAGAGAAACTTGGTCCTAAACCATTCCTTCTGAGTAACATCATATAGAGAACAGAATACAGAGACGCAAACAGAAGAAAACAGAAGCCTTATGAAGATGTATCTACAAGCAGCCGAGGAAAGCCAAGAAATGACTGGAGCTGTGGACACAGAAAGAGACAGGTCATTTTCTATTGCTCTCTTCCCTAAGTACTCACAGAGAGAGAGAGAGAGAGCTTAGTCCTGCCAACACCTTGAATTTGGATTCCTACCTCCCAAACTCATACTCAGACAAGAAGTTCTTATGCCTGAAAGCCACCACTCTGTGGTATTTTTGTAGTAGTTCTAGGTGATTAAGACACTTGAAATCCAACATTCTCAAACTGCCATTTTGGACAGAATTGCCAGTTCTTTTCCCATTATCTTAACAACCAACCTAGTGATTAGCTTGGGTTTCTGTCTTTTCCTTGGCCTCTGTAAGCTATAACAGTAATAAATGTGTCTCTCTATAGGGGCAGCAGAAGTGGAGAAAATTATTAGATGATTCACTTCTACATCCTTTGAAAAACTGCTTGTATGTTGCATCTGTGTTCCTTTCCAAGACAGAAATGAGCTGGGCCCTCATTTACACGATTCTCAACGAACCTTCATGAGATTCACGTTGGCATCCTTAAACCATCATGCTCTGAAGACTCTCCTCAGCAGGGCAAGGAGAAAGCAGTTTCTTCGACTTTTAAAGTCCATGAATCTTTTTTATCTCATTTGTTCCTATGGCGTACTCAGTTCAGATAGCATTAGGAATGTCTGTTCAAACAGTTTTTGCTTTACTGCTGACCTGAAGGTTAATGGTTTGAACCCATTCAGTGGCACCATAGAAGAAAAGGGTTGGCAGTCTACTACTGTTAAGATTATAGCCACAAAAAACCGATGGAGCAGTTCTACTCTTTTAACACGTGGGGTTGCCATGCATCTGAGTCAATCAGGTGGCAGCTAACAACAACAGCATTCATGGTGTTGGCTCATCTTGACATCTGGATGATAAAATTTGAGTTGTGGCCTCTCCCTCAGTGCGTCCACAAATACAAACTGGTTTGTAAACTGCTTTTGAAACCATCCACACCTAGTCCCCATTTCAAGGTTGTTGTGCTTTATCTGGAAACCGTGGTGGTATGGTCGTTTAGTGTTACAACTGCTAACCAAAATGTTCACAGCTCAAATCCACCAGGCACATCTTGGAAACTATGAGGCAGTTATACTCTGTCCTATAGGGTCACCATGAGTTGAAATCAACTGGACGGCGGTGGATTGGGGGGTTTTGTTGCTTTAGTTGAGTATATTTCTACCTAAAAAAAAAACTAGTTTTTTTTCCTTTTTTTGTTGTTGAGCATATACACAGCAGAACATACACCAGTTCAACAATTTCTACATATATGATTCAGTGACATTGATTACATTGTTTGAGTTGTGCAACTATCTCACCCTCCTCTTCTAAGTCATCCGTCTACCATTAACGTAAACTCTTGGCACTGCTATTGGGTTAGAATAGTTTCTGGAATTTGATGGTGTATGAGGTTCGACAAGTCAAGGGAAGAGAAATGTTGCTGTTGTTAGGTGTCACCGAGTTGGTTCTGACTCATAGCAACCCTATGCACAATAGAATGAAACACTGCCCAGTCTTGTGCCACACTGACAGTAGTTTTTATGCTGAAGCCCATTGTTGCAGCCACTGTGTCAGTCCATCTCATCTAGGGTCTTCCTCTTTTTGGCTGTCCTTCTCCAGGGACTGATCCTTCCTGACAACATGTCCAAAGTATGTAAGTTCCAGTCTTGCCATCTTTGCTTCCAAGGAGAACTTTGCCTGTACTTCTTCCAAAACAGATCTGTTTCTTCTTTTGGTGGTCCTTCATACATTCAACATTCTCCTTCAACACCACAATTCAAAGGCATCAATTCTTCTTCTGTCATCTTTTTTCATTGTCCAGCTTCTGCATGTACACAATGCAGTTGACAATACCATGGCTTTGGTCAGGTGCCCTTTAGTCTTCAAGGTGCTGTCTTTACTTTTCAACACTTTAAAGAGGTCCTTTGTAGCAGGTTTTCCCAGTGCAATGCATCTGTTGATTTTTTGACTGCTGCTTCCACAGGCACTGATTGTGGAACCAAGTAAAATGAAATTCTTGACAACTTCAATCCTTTCTCCATTTATGATGATGTTGCTTACTGATCCAGTTGAGAGGACTTTTGTTTTCTTGATGTTGAGGTGCAATCCATACTGATAATTGTGATCCTTAATCTTCACAAGTAAGCGTTTTCAAATCTTCTTCACTTTCAGCAAGTAAATTGGTATCATCTGTGTAATACAGGTTGTTAACGAGTTGTCCTCCCATCCTGATGCCTCGTTCTCCTTTGTATAATCCAGCTTCTCAGATAATTTGCTCAGCATACAGACTGAAAAGGTGTGGCGAAAGAATACAACCCTGACGCACACCTTTCCTGATTTTAAACCAACCATACAGTGTCTTCTTGTTCTGTTCTCATGACTGTCTCTTGATCCATACACAGATTCCTTAAGAGCACAATTAAGTGTTCCGGAATTCGCATTTTATGCAATGTTAGCCGTAATTTCTTACGATCCATACAGTCAAATGCCTTTGCATAGTCAACGAAACACAGGTAGACATCTTTCTGGTATTCTCTGACTTCAGCCAAGTTGCATCTGACATCAATAATGATATCCCTGGTTCCACGTCCTCTTCTGAATCCAGCTTGAATTTCTGGTGGCTCCTTGTCAATGTACTGCTGCAGTTGCTTCTGAATGATACTGATGAAAACAGAGAATAAGCCAAAAACCAAACCCATTGCCTTTGAGTTGGGTCTGACTTCATAGCAACCCTGTAAGTCAGAGTAGAACTGCCCCACAGAGTTTCCAATGAGCACCTGGCAGATCTGAACTGCCAACCTTTTGGTTAGCAGACCAAGAACTTAACCCACTATACCACAAAGGTTTCCAAAACAGAGAATTAGGAAGCACAAAACAGAGTTACAAATTCAGGCTCTTAACTTTGTCTTTGGGGGTATGATTAGCAACTACATTCAGCATCAGGGGAATAAGAGTTCCGACTAACTGCTGCCCTGACTTGACTTGTGCTTTGAACAGACTACTCACCCTCTCTGCGCCTCAGTTTCATACTCTGTCTGTGAGGTCTTCAAGCTGAGTCTTGGGATTTTATCCTTGTCACAGGAGTTCTCCAAACTCATTCAAATTGGGTGCATAATTATGAATGTATTCTTTTTCTCAAGAGTACAGAACATTTTATCAAATTCTAGAGTCTGTGACCAGAACAACATTACCAAGCACTGCAAAGGATAGCCTCCACAGCCTATTCCGGCCTGGATATTCTAGGATTCTAGAACAGCTGACAATAAAGAGAACTGGATCTGAAGCTCAGCTGACACCCACAGCCTGTCATAGCACTTCATTTAAGTCCATACTGACTGCCGTCTCCTATAATCTCCGCTGCACTTTAGTTGTCACTTGACTATTAATTCACTTATTCATTCATCAAATATTTAGCAGAAATATAGTTAACAAATACTTATTGAGCATCTACTATGAGTCAGAGACTGTCAAAATGGAACTGCTCTAATCAGTCACACTTAATCCACCAATGAACATTTTCTGAATTCCTATTGTATTTTCAGTATTTCTGAGACCAGTGGTTTTTAATACTGACTGAGTACTAAAGTCATTTTGAGGATTACTAAAGCTCTTATATATAAGCTTCAGTCCAGACTCATTAAATCAGACTTCCTTGGAGGCTATGATCCAAATAGTAGTATTTTTTAAAACCTGCTCTCCTGCTCCCAGCTAATTTCCAAAATACAGCCAAGGGTGAGAACTGTTGATTGGAATGATGATTCCTGCCCCAGTAATCACAAAGTTAGGTTAAGAAAGGACAAGGAACATTTAGGGAATCCTTATAAAATTATTTATAATATCAAATTGTGCAAATGTTTTTGCAGCGAATTTGGAATAAAATACAAACTATATTATTAAGGCTTTAGATGGTCTAGTCTCTGCCAACATTGGTTTGATCATGCAACAATATTTATTGCATGTCTAACATGTACTGGAGCCCTGGTGGCACAGTGGTTAAGAACTATCTGTGGTGGTAACAAAAAGGTTGGGAGTCCGAATCCACCAGTTTCTCCTTGGAAACCCTATGGGACAACTCTTCTCTGCCCTATACGGTTGCTATGAGTGGCAAATGACTCAATGGCAACAGGTTTGGATTGGGGGGGAGGTGTATGTATCAACCAATGATGAATTACCTTAGGGACTAAGAAGAGGGTACTGATAGATTTCTTGCTCTCTTCAAGTTTACATTGCTCTGGAAGAGACATACTATAACCATGGACATAAATACATGGATAACAGAGCCTCAGAAAGTTAGAGGGTTTACAGAGTAAATGAATCAGGATAATGGACCTGAGGATGATGGGGTGATGGGGTGGCAGTGGGCTAACATGTAGTGACTGCTCAGGAAAACTCTCTCTGAAGAAATCAATTTCAGTTGAGACTTCATCAACTAAAAGGGACCAGCCTTGTGAAGATCTGGTGAAAAATTATTCTAGGCAGAGACAGCAACTAACGTACGTAAGGTTCTGGGTAGAAACAAGCTTTGCAGGCAGGTGCTGCGGCTACAAAGTAGTGAAAAAAGGGGAGAGATGACGTCTGAAGGTCAGCAAAGGCCACATGATTTAGGAACTTGCAGGCATGATTTGGATTTCATTTTACATGCTGTGAAAATGAATTGGCACTAAGGGCCCTATCTTGCAATTTAAATTCAGTTATTAAGCATCAAAGTCCTCACACTGTATAGCACAGCATGATCAAATCTGCCACCATGGAATCCCACAAAGCAAAGACAAGGCCTCTATGTACACGTATTTCAGTTAACACGGTACTGCACAAAGCAAAGACAACTTGCATCTTATATAGTTCTCTATTTTTGCAACAAGGTCACTCTGAGTTGGACCCAACTACAGCAGTGGGTTTGGTTGGGTGGGTTTTTGTCTTAATGTAATTGTGAGATCACCTGGGCAGGACTAAGAGACATTGGGAAGTTGGATTATTGTTCCCAACAACTATTCATTCTGTCTGTGTCATTAATCTATGTTTCCTATTGGAGAAATTGACGATCACATCTAATTGACTTTGTGCTTCGTCACATGACTGGCTCTGGCCAGTGGGTTGTGAATAGAACTGACATTTGCTCTGTCTCAGCAAAGGTTTTAAATGCAATCATGTGCTTCCATTCAGCTTGTCTCAATCAGTCTTGATTCTATGCCCACTTCCAGGAAAACAGCACAGTCAAGAGAAGCTCCTCCTTAATCTGGTCCCACAAAGAGAAGACTCACGTTGCTGAGTTGGGCTGAGCCAAGGAAAGCCCAGAAGAGCTGCCCAGAGAAACAGTCTATCCATAGTCTGTGCATAATGTGGACAAGAAATAAACATTTATTTTACTGAACTTCTAAGAAGTTTGGATTGTGTGTTACTGCAGCAAAATCTGGCTAATACCGTCTAGATAGCATGATATCTGTAAGATACTCACAGAATACTGGCTGGATATTTGAAATGTGATTAAGAGCATAGACTCTGGAGCCCGATTATCTGGAAGCCAGTTGCTGTCAAGTCAGTCTGACTCACGGTGATCTCATGTGTTACAGGGTAAAACTGAGTTCCACATACAGTTTTCTTGGATATGCTCTTTACAGAACTGGATTGCCAGGCTTTCTTCTGCAGTCCTGCTGGATGAATTTGAGCCATCAATCTTGTGATCAGTAGCGGAGCACACAGAATTTGGACCACCCAAGGTGGACCACCACACATACATCTTAGAATCGTGTATATACACATATACATATATATAATTACGCACATCTTAGAATCATGTCATCGCACACAGAGTTTGCTAATGTTACTATTCAATATTCATCTTTGTTTCATCTGGACAATACAGTAATGCTTATCATACATTTTTGGAGATTTTCTTTCTTTAATGTGCTATTTTAAGTGACTTATTAGGACTTATTCATTTGATCAGACCAGTTTTGTGCTGAGTACTCAAGAACTTCCTACTGTGTTTAGAATCTCCTGCATTTGATGGACCTGATTTTATTCAGAGCTTTTAGGTCAAGGATGGAAACATTTAGCAGTACTGAGCTTTGCTACAGATTTGATGCTTTGTCAAGTGGAAAAGTACTTTTATTAAGTGGAACAGAATTAATTAAAAAGAACCAGAGAATGAAATGTCAAGCAGTCAAGGAGATTACCATAAGGTACAATGTACACATGGTGCAAGACACTCAAAAAACTGAGAAGCAAACTTTCAATATCAAGCATAATTCTCTTCCTGGAGAAGAATAAAAAAATACATATAAAGCTCTAAGTCAGTAAATCAGTCAATACAGAAATCTGCATTCATCTCATTTCCTCTCTCACAGGAGACAACTATTCATTAAGCCTCTATTATATAATACACACTTTTTGGAGGTGAGGTTACAGTCCATTGTACTGCAATTAGGTTTTAGCAGCTCAGCATAAGGCTTAACACAAGCCAAAAGTTTTCATTTCTGTACTGGGGCTCCAAACCTAAGCCATCCACCAGTTTAGCTTTAGAATCAAGTCCTGCATACACATTTGTTACTGGAACCTCTTTCCCAGTTTTGCAGAACTTTCAAAACAGTCACTGCCCCTTGAAATACTTTTAAATCTCAAAACACAGATCTTTCAGCCCAAACTGATACATCTACAATGCAACCATTGGTCTCTTGGGTTTTTATTTTTGAAATAGCATCAGACAATGGATTTGAACAGAAATGGGAAATTCATCCAACTTGCTGGGTTTAGTGGTCCCTGTGATGTGTGTAATTTAATGGATACGTTTAGCAGCACAGAATTTTTCATGGGTATAAGCAGTCCTAAGATGACAGGTAGACTCATCCTTGAGATCCTATTACTCACAGATATACCATGTCTTTCAATGAGCTGAAGATGTCAGAAATAACAGTAAAAGTAGAAATAAAACTGACAGTTTTAAAGTCATTGGGAGAGTGTGACACTCTGGTGTCTGAGGATGCTGCAAATAAATAACAGAAATGTTGGGGGTTGGAGTCCACTGAGAGGTGGCTCAGAAGAAGGGCCTGGTGATCTACTTCCAAGGAATCAGTCATCAAAACTCTAAGGAGCATAGTTACTCTCATACACATGAGTCAAAGTTGACCTGGGCGGGGTCTACTTTTTTTTTTATTATTGTTATTATTATTAAGTTAAACTGCAAAACTCAATGGTTTGAAAAGTAGGTCATTTATGTCTTTACCTGAGTACATCTTTACATAAATATTCTGGGTCTCCTTTTCCTCATCTGTAAATGTCATAAGTATCATTTGAGCAAACACATTTTTTTTTTCCCTCGTATCCAGGATCTACTTCAGGATCTAATGTTACATTTTCTTCTTATCTTTGTTTAGCATCATTTAATTTGAAACATTTATTCTGTCTTTGCTTGACTTTCAGTACCTTAACTTGAGGAGGACAGGAAATTTGTTTTACAGAATGTCTTTCAATGTCTTTCTAATATTTACTCATGGTTAGATTCAGGTTTTATGTTTTCGCCCAAGCTACCACAGAAGTGATACCATGCTCTTCTCCGTTTATCTCATGAGGAGGAACAGGATGTCTACTGCCTCTGTCTGCAGTGATGTGGACTTTGGTCACCTATTGTTGTTAGGTGCTGTTAAGTCCATGCTGACTCAAAGCCACCCTATGTAGAATGGAATGACACATGGCCCTGCCTTTAGCATCCTCACAATGGTTGTTGTGCTTGAGCATATTATTGCAACTACTGTGTCAATCGTTTTGTTCTGAGTGCCTTCCAACAGGTGCGAGTGGGGAGGGGCCTCATCTCCTGGCACGGTATCAGACGATATTCCACTGCTATTCATAAAGTTTTTACTGCCTGATTTTTTTTAACAGTGGACCACTGGATCCTTCTTCCTAGTCTGTCCTAGTCTGGAAGCTTAGCTGAAACCTGCCCACCATGGGTATCCTTGCTGGTAGTTGAATATTTGTGGTATAGCCCCCACCATCACAGCAACATACACGCCCCCAGAGTATGACAAACCGACAGATGTGTGAGGGTTCACCACCGGAATAAATAAAAATTACAAAGTTGATTAGTGTCAAAGGGTTCTCTTTTGCAAGAAAAAGAACCACTCAGCATGGTTCAAGTAAAGGGATATTTTTGTGTAGATACAGTGATCTCACGGGAATTCCAGTTCAGGAAGTTTTTGGCTGGGTTTCATAGAGGTGAAACTCCGTGGGAACTGAGGAACTGAGACCTCATTGGAGAAGTCTCTCAGCTTTTCTATGCTCTGTGCATTTGCTATGTTCTCTCCCTTTATCCCCATGTTGTTGTGGCTACCACAAATCCAACCCTTGTCTTTGACATCTAGTGCTGCTCCAAGAGAAACACCAGCAGTGGGTGGCTTTAAAAGGAGAAATTTTATTTTGTCACAGTCCGGTAAGCTGAAAGTCCAAATTCAGGGTGTCAGCTCCAGGGGAAGGCTTTCTCTGCTGGCTCTGGAGGAAAGTCCTTGTCGTCAGTCTTCCCCCGGACTGGGAGCTTCTGAGTCACAGGGACTCTGCTCCTTTCCAGAGGATGAACTCAGTCCCTGGCACTACTTCTTGATGGTCCGAGGTCCCCAAATCTCTGCTTGCCTCCCTTCCATTTATAGCCAAAAAGACAGCCTCAAGGCACAAAATAATATTACACACAGAGTCCTGCCCCACCAACAAAACTGCATCCCATCATCTCTCATTCACATTGTAGAGACAGGTTTACAACATGAAGGAACATCACACAAGACCAGGAGTCATGGCCCAGCAAAATTGCCACATATTTTTCTACACACGTGTTTCGGGGGGAGAAAGACAATTCATTCCATGACAACCTCCAACTCATGGTGACCACCGTGCCCATCTGAACAAAATACTGCCTGTTCTCGTACCATCTCCACCATCCCCTGAAGACTGAACCGTTGTGAGCCAGGGTTTTTACTGGCTGAGTTTTGAAAGTAGACTGCCAGACCTTTCTTCCTAATCTGTGTCAGTCTGAAGTCTTGGCTAAAACCTATTCAGCATCCTAGCAATACACGAGCCTCCACTGACAAATAGGTGGTGGCTGCATACGAGGTCCAGTTGTCTGGAAACTGAACTCGGGTCTCCCACGCGGAAGCAGGAATTGTACTACTAAGCCACCACTGTTCCTACTCTATAGCTTCTCCTTACGTGATCTCAAACAACTCCCTCCCTGGAGCCCCTTGTGACTATCATAAGTTAGTTACCACAGCTTTCTGTCCCTGTTCTTTCTGACCTTCAGGTCTCAATTCTGAAGGAAAGAATCTGACTGAGCTCATCTCTTGGAGCCAGGACCCACAGTCACAGGTAACTGGCCACCCTGTGATAGGATATTCTCAAGTCAGGTGACATCTTGTGGTCCAATCAGCTGTGGCTGGGGCGGGAGAGAAAAATCACACAAACCAGATTCGCCTTTATAGAGAATGGGTCTTGAACAGGGTCGTTTCCCTTAGAAGCATGTGTGAGCAAGGAGCAGACCGGTAATGATGACATGGAAGCCAGGGAAATAGAAAGACAGAGGTGGCACTGACGGAGGAGAGTCTAAGGTGTGGGCCATGTTTAGGAAAACCACAGGGGACACTGTGGCACCTGGAACTAGGGAGACAGAAGGGGTGAAGACAGTCGTTACCTGAACAAAGAGACAGTGAATCTCAGTAAAATATCTTCAGTCATCTGTGAACAGTTTCATTTTCTTTTTACTTGTCCAAAGTCCACCCCTATCCTGTGGGATTTTGGCCACTCCTATTCTCAACAATACTTGGGCTCCATGTGCTGGGCCCTGTGCTAAATCCATTTGTAATTACTGCCTTTCATCCTCACAACCCTCCCTTGAGGAAGGGGCTCTGTGCTTCAAATACGGATAGTGAAGCAGCCCCAGCCACTTAGTGATGAATTCTGTCATTCAGGGCTTTGCAATTCAAACCCCAAGTTCTAACTCTATGCTGTTTGACTTACTTGTATACATCTAAAGCAGATTATTATTTTGTGTATGTTACTATATGTCTTAGTTATCTAGTTCTCCTGTAGCAGAAATATCACAAGTGGATAGCTTTAACAAAGAGAAATTTATTCTCTTACAGTCTAGTAGGCTACAAGTCTGAATTCAGGGTGCTGACTCTAGGGGAAGGCTTTCTCTCTGTGTTGGTTCTAGAGGAAAGTCCTCCATTGCATCGCCTTCCTTTGATTTGGAGATATCTCAGCACAGGAACCTCAGGTCTCAAGGACATGCTTTGCTCCTGGCACTGCTTTTTTTGTGGTATAAGATCTCCAGATCTCTGCTTGCTTCCTTTTCCTTTTGTCTCTTATAGGAAAAAACATAGTGTAAGCTTCACCCCAGGAAAACTCCCTTTACATTCAATGAGGGAGGTGACCTTACTAAGGGTTTTACAGTCCACCTTAATCCTCTTTAACATAATCCAACCTTGCCCTACTAATCACAGGCAAAGATTAGGATTTGCAACAACGGAAAATCACAAAACAGAGGACAACCACACAAATTGCTACACACACTTCTGAGTGGACACAATTCAGTCCGTGACACTGTATGAAGGGATGTTTAACAAATTTATAAACATGCTGGTGTCTCTCAGGGCACCTAGACACCTACTGTGCTGCGAAGTGCAGACCAGGCACTGGATCAGTGCTGACTACCACACAGGGCTCTTCATCAGCTACGTAGGCAGCCCCCGTCTCACCGCCACCCTTGTATCTCTCAGATTTGGAAAGGTGAGAGTTGAATGCAAAATTCCTCACTCTGCCTGCAAAAGGGAGCAGGCAGTGCTACCTAGAAAAGGCAAGTGAAATGGCACTTGGGACTAGACAGGTATCCAGCTGGCCTTCTTCTCTGAGGCTGTTGCTAGTGATCACTGGTCATACAAGAAGCAATTGTGGTAGCAGAACAACTTCTACTTGCTAGAGTTTCTACCTCTGTCAGTTGCCCTGGCTGCTGCTCTAACTCTGTCCTTTTTTTATTTGGGACTGGGCTGTCCTGGACCTAAAAACAAAACCAACCAGTTGCCGTTGAGCCAATTCTTCCCATTCATAGCAACCCTATAGGACAGAGTAGAGCTGCCCCATAGAATTTCCAAGAAGTACCTGGTGGACTTGAACTGTCGACCTTTTTGTTAGTAGATGTAGCACTTAACCGGTGTATCACTAGGGTTTCCAGACCATTCCAACAGCCTCCTAAATACATACTGCACTGTGTCTCCTGGCCAGCTGACATAATGCCACTCCAGTATTGTCTTGCATAAGTCACTCTTGGCCAAAAACTCTTTTGCTCTTTCCTTTTCATGGAAGGCCACTTGATCTTTCTAGCTTTAGTTCCCAGGGTACTATAAGAAACCCAATTCATTACTTATGGTTTCTAGGACTTGTCACATGCTTTCTTGCTTCTCTTGCCTTTCTCCTGTATAGCAGGCAGAATGGCGGCTCTCGGAAAGATCTATCTATTTTGTAATCCCGTAAGCACATGACTGCTACATTATTCAGAAACCCTTTCTAGGTATAGTTAAGTTGAGGATGTTGACACGAGACCATCCTCTGTTATTTGTGTGGTCCCTAAAGCCAATGACAAAGATCTTTATTAAAGAGAGGCCAAGGAAGATTTGAGAGACAGAAGGACACATAGACACATAGACCACAGGAGCAGAGACTGGAGTTATATAGTCATAAGCTTAAGAGCGCTGACAGTCAGGTGGAACAAACAATGAACAAATTCTCCCCTAGTGACTCCAGCAGAGCCTGGACCTACTGACACCTTGATTTTCAACATTACTTTGAGAGAGTAAATTTCTGTTGTTCTGTGCCACACAGTTTGTGATAGTGTGTTATAGCTGCCACAGGAAACTAATACATCATGTTATTTTGTCTCTGCCTGGAATTCCCTTCCCAATACCTTCTACTGGCTGAAATTTTTTCATCCCTGGTGATCTAGATAACATACGTTCCCCTTGTCTTGCAAGTTGACAGTTGTCTGTGCTCTGTGTCTTTCACAGGGAAGTGATTAAAGCCATACATCTTGCCACCAACATAACTGGATTAAAATTCCCAGCTCTGCATCTATAGACAGGCGGGAAAAAGTAACCACCTCTAAAGTGTGGGCTTGTCTATAAAATGTTTTTGATAAAACCACCAATTTCTCAAAGAATTTGTGCAAATACTGTGTTATCCTATGTACTTGGCATGAAGTGGATATTCAACACCAATTCTTTTTCTTATTAAGTATACAATTATGATCATAGCTGTTTGTCCATCTGCTGTGCCACTAGAGTCAGGTACCCTCTCTTCTCTCCTAACATTCATCATGACAGCAAGAATCAGGACTTGATCATCTTTGTGTCACCACAAAATGTCACAGCTCCTTGCTTGTGGTCAACTTTTGATGCCAGAATTAAATTTTAATTTGCATAAATGACTGCCTCTCTTAGTTTCATTTCTATCATCTGTAAAATGGGGAGGCGTCTAAGTAATCTCCAAAGCTACTTCGAGCTCCAAGACTGTCAGCCCTTGACCTCAAAACCTACTTATCCTTAATGACCCAGATCATATGGGTTGTTCTGGAACTTTCCCCCATCTTGCAAGCTGATAGTTGTTTCTTTTCAGTGCTTGGTAATAATTTCTGCCGCATGCATATGATTGAAGCCATAGGTCTTGCTCACCTTCCAACCATGAGATCCAGGCTGCGCTCTGTTTTACTGGTGACTCTGGTACATATGTGTGCCTATAAGGACACATCTTGGGGAGAGGAGAGCGAGGAATAAACATGAAACAAGGCCAGATGGCCAGAATAAAATTCTGTCTGTTCTGGCATCTGCTGTAGAACACTCCTGTGTTCTAACTTCAGAGATGTAATGTTATTTCAGGAAATAACTATTTTTTTTAATTTGATACTTAAGCACTTTTCTTGGAAATCAGGCCTGGATTTGAAATACAAGGCCTGGATTTGAAATACCAAGGTTCAGATCCTGCATCTGCCCCTTATTAGCTGTGTGACGTTAGAAACGTTACTTAGCCTTCCTTTGCCTCAGTTTCCGCCTCAGTAAAATGGGATCCATAGGGCTTGGGAATGACTTAAGCCGTAACATTGGCTACTTGCAACAGAAACTGGCATACGAGAAACACTCAGGAAACATTAAGTATCACCGTTACCACCATCACTACCACGACCACATCATCATCTCCTCGAATCTGTGTTTATTAAGAACTGAACAGAATCAATGGTTTTTTGAAAATGAACTTACCATGTCTCCTTGTGAAGACCTAGTTTCTTCTTTCTCTGATCTTAACGGCCTTTTACTAACTCCCAGTCTGCCCTTTAAGATTCAGCTCCGTAATTTGGAGAAGTCCTAAATTCAGTGTGGGCCAGAGAGGAGAGGCTCTTGTCATTAAGCATTTGCTTCCCTTGGTTGAAGAGAAGCGTCAAGCTTTTTCTTTGGTTTCTGGCTTGAGCCACACGACAGAACCGGACGGCGGAACCACGGCCCCCGGTCCGCCCATTCCCGCCGCTAGAGGGCGCTGTACCCACAGCTTTAGAACTTCACCGGTTCCAAAGCAGAGCGGCTCATAAAATACACCAAGAAGTTTCTCAAGAGGATTACTTGGTCTGAAAAGGTACCTCCCAGGATTAAATTAAGAGCTTTTAGAGACAGTCGGTGGAAGGAACAATTTAAACGTTTTCTGCGTTTTCCTAATTCGCACTAAGGTGATTAGCCAGCAAGCAGAAAATCGGCGAAAATTCCTCTGTAAAGGTGAAGTTGCCGCATTAGTATTCTTAATGAAGCAGCCATCACTTTGTCTCCCCTACTCTCTTTTTTTAATCCTGAAATATCATTTTACCACCTGGGCAAGTGGAACTTTGAATGTATTTCTTTAAACGACTAGTAAATGATACCAGTAAAAAGGTGGGGATTAAATTAATACCTAAATAGCTGAAATTAATTGAGTGATTAAGAATACTTTCCTTCATGGCTTCTCTTTTGGATGTAGGTAATTTAGTCAAAAAAGGCACCTGGAATTTGCAAGGCTTAGAGAAGATCACATATGGAAAAAATAATTTATGAAATACAAGGTGTAAAGAACTTTTCTAAAAAAAATTACATTTGTTTCATTGAATATGTGGGAATTTTCTATGAATTGTGATTTTGCTGATCACTGGGTAAAATTGTACTTAAGAAATAACTACAGTTTGTGTGTGTGAGAGAGAAGACAGACGGATGGGCAGACTTAGAGACAGAGAATCAAAAGTATCATCAAATGAACTAGAAATTTTGAAGCAGAAAATGAGAAAGCAAACCAAGAAAGGATGAGCCGCTGATTTTCCCCTTGTGGCTTTTACAGTCTAAGGAGAGAAATAAAACATACCCATCTACGAGAAGTCATTTGGCAAGCAGCATAGCAGCAAGTATCAGCTCAGGGTAGAGTACACTTAAGGCTGAAACCCCCTGGTGGTATAGTAGTGAAGCACCCAGCTGCTCACCAGAAGGTTGTTGCAGCCACGGTGTTAGTCCATCTCACTGAATGTCTTCCTCTTTCTCACCAGCCCTCAGCCAAGCTTGATATCCTTCTCCAGGGAAAGATCTCTCCTGCTAATGTGTCTGAAGTATATGAGATGAAGTCTGGCTATCCTTGCTTCTAAGGAACATTCCGGCTGTACTTCTGAGACAGATGTGCTTGTTCTTTCGGCATAGTATATTCAAAATTTTTTGCCAACACCAGAATTCAGATGCATCGATTCTTCTTTGGTATTCCTTATTTGTTGTCCAGCTTTTCCGTGTATATGAGGTGACTGAAAATACCATGGCTTGGGTCAGGTGCACCATAGTCTTCAAGGTGACAGCTTTGCTTTTCGATACTTTAAAGTCTTTTGTAGCAAATTTGCCCAGTACAGTATGTCATTTGGTTTTTTGACTGCTGCTTCCATGTGTGTTCCGTAACCGTGGATCCAAGTCAAGTAAAATCCTTAGAAGTGTCAATGTTTTCACTGTTTTTCTTGGTGTTGCTTGTTGGTCAAGTTGTAAGGGTTTTTTTCTTTATGTTGATGTGTAATTTTATTTAGGTTGACATGTAATTCATAATGAAGTCTTTGATCCTCATCAGTGAGTGCTGAAAACAGAACTTAGCAAACAGACCTAGTGGTAGCAATTTTCACAAGATGAATGGATTCCAAGTTTGGTACAATGGAAAGGAGGAACATGGTTTGCTGATCCTTGAGAGACTAACATTTAGAGACATTTCTGTGTTGGGGAAACATGGACACTCTGAAGATGAAGGGAAGAACAGATAGAAGAGGTGTCCTGTGGAAATCATCGAGCCTTCACAGCAGATTTGAACTGTAGGGTGAAAACTTTGAGGATGCAATCTATTTGAATTGCATGTATTGATCATCTTTGAGGAGATGTCAACAGCATTTTGGTTTTCAGGTCACACTGCTCCCATGTAACACTCTCTTCCTAAAAGCATAACACCTTACACATGGAAGGACTCATTCATGATTTAGTAATTGATTGCATGCTCAGCAACCCTTTGTAAAATCAATTTGCATTAGAAATGAGATTGGGGTGATTTTTTTCTTTTCTCATCCAAAATGTTTCTTCTCTAGGTTGTTCCCATTTTGGAAATCAGTCTGAAATGTCTCCACACAATTGAGAACCAGGGATTGAGGCACAATTATTTGAAACGGAGTCTAGGAGAGAAGGCAGTGGGGAGTCAAGGAGCTTGTTTCAGGCAGCTACAGGGGTGTGTAGGGATTGTTTCCTTTAAGGCTTAGATTCTTCACCTGGGAAATAAAAATAATATGTAGAGTGGCAAATGCAAGTGAAAACTCTGAGAAGTGGAGAAAGTGACGTTAAAATGTAAGTGAACAACATCTGTATAAAAAGCTATGGTAGACATTAATAATGCCTCCACTTAACTATCTTTTTCCTGAATCGATGGAGTTCCTGGGTGATGCAAATGATTAAGCATTGGGCTACTAACTGAAAGGTCAGAGGTGCCTTGGTAGAAAGGCCTGGTGATCTACTTCTAAAAAAGTCAGCCATTGAAAATCCTACGGAGCACAGTTGTGCACTGACACACATGAGGTCCTCATAAGTTGAAGTGACTTGACAGCAACCAGTGGCACTGACATCTACAGGAAATCTTCATTTCAACATTGAATCCAGTGCAGTTGTATGTAGTGTATTTAGTTGTATTTGATAAGGTTAATGGTCTTATAAAAACCGAGTTGACTTAGCACCTGCTATGCACCAGTCGATTTTCAAGTCCCTTTCCTCACCAAAAAGCAAGAGATGTAAAGATCTATGCATACACTTTTTAATATTTTTACTATACATGATTGCTTCATTTTAATTTTTTTTCCTTTATAGAGGTAGGGAAATACAGAAAACTGGTTCTAAGAAAAGCATGATTAGGAAATTTAAAAAATTGTATTTAGGTGCTCATTAAAGGCATCCAGTCATATAATTGCTAAATGAGTCAGTGTCTATCTGCTGTGTGCTTTCTGCAGATCTCAAGGCTGCACGTGGTCCTTTATTGGCCTGCTGGGTGCTGACTGGGCCTATCTCTGTAGACTGGCCATGCCCAGCGGACAAGTCGGTGGCTGCTTTCCATTTGGCTGCTGTTTGGAATGTTCCTGCTGATAGATTTTAAGTGTTTTCATTAATTGCACTTTTTAATCATGAGGTTCTCCAGGGTTTCTGAATTAAAGGGCACTGGTTTTGGAAAAGTGAAATCAACCACTGCCTGTCCAAGGTCAGTGAGGTGTTATTCAGGAGCTGGATGCACACGCATGTTAGGAGGTGAAAAGTGTCACTTCGCAACCACCACAAGGGAAGGGATTTGGCCCCTGGCTTCTGAGCCACAGTAAGCAGGGTTATCAGATTTGTGGCACAGTCCAAAGGAAAGAACAGAAAGCTGAAAATAATTGAATGCACAAGTAATCTGGAAGCAGGGCTTTGGGGTGTTGAGAAAATGGGAGACAGTGATTCATGGGGTGCAGTGTGAATGCCAGGAAGGAGGTGGGAGTTTGCAGATACCAGCACATGGAGTAGCAGGGGAAAGTCTGGGTCAAGTTCCAGGGCCCTAGGATAAGGCCAGCTGAGGTAGATGACCTAGGGGGGGCCTAGAATATCGGCTAACTGGCTCTCCTGGGCTAGCAGGTAAATGCCTGCTTTGGCCTCCCTGCCTTCCTGCCACCTTCGTCCTCAGCTCTTAATGGAGGCAGAGACCCACAGAGGTAAAAGCGGCTTTAAGCATTCATTATTTGCTTTCCAGGTACGCCAAGGCGTGGTGCACGAGTGTTTCTGCCTAGAGCACCCTTATCTTTCTGTTGTTTGTCTAGCACCTACATATGCTTTTTGACTCAGTTTCCCCTCTCCTTCTTCCGGGCCGTTTCTGCTGATTCCCTTGCCTCTGAGCATCGACTGTGACTGTGACACATTCTTTTGTAATGGTTTACTTGGCTCACTCCCCTTAGACTGTGACCTCCTGGAGGAGAGGCATCTCAGCACCCGGCATGGTCTTGGCACAAAGGAAGTGTTTACGAGATATAAGTGTTTGATGAGAACACACATGGGCCCAAGTCAGTTTTCAACATTTGAGTCATTTGAATGCCACCTTTATAGTATCTGCCATGTTTCTGAGGACCACTTGAAATTTAACTTACCATGTTTCATCAGATTGATTTAAAATCAAATAACTTAAAAAAAATTCTAAGCTTGCTATAAGCACAAGTATCTGTGAAACCACAGGCTTGTTATGTGAATAATAATTTTTATAATGTCTGTTAAAATGAACACATAAAAATTAATAAAATAAAATTTCATCTGTATACTCAGCTTGCATACCAATCACGCTCTATGTGTATGTGTAGCATCCTTATGCTGGTTCTGGCTGGCCAAATTTCCTCACTCTTGTTCCCACTGAAGAAACCCTGGTGGCATAGTGGCTAAGTGCCATGACTGCTAACCAAAAGGCTGACAGTTCAAATCCCCTAGGCACTCCTTGGAAACTCTATGGAGTGGTTCTACTCTGACTCGTAGAGTCAGTAATGGTCAGAACTGGCTCAATGGCAGTGGGTGCCCACTGACAGTGTCACTACCACCTTGCTACTGGCACAACTGTCAAGGCAGTACCCTATAGGCTACACAGACCTCACCTTCCTTCCTCTGCTGAAAGTGAACCCAGCAAGCCTCTTATTCCCCACACTCCACTTTCCACAGGGCTGTGATCCTGTATGTGTGTTACGGACTGAACTGTGTTCCCCAAGGAGACATGTTGAAATCTTAGACCCCAGATAACTGTATTGAGGCATTGTTTGGAAATAAGGTCACTGAATATTTTTTTCAGTTAACATGAGGTGACACTGGAACAAGGTAGGTGTTAACCAAATCTGAGCGCTATCCATCCAAGAGAGGAGACAAGACACAGGAACAGAGATGCAGAAGGGAGATGATCATGTCAAGAGGAAGAACACTGGAGGGATGTGTCCACAAGCGAAGGAACACCAGGGATTGCCAACAGCTTCAAGAAGTAAGGACAGCTTTTCTCCTTGAATCCTCAGTGGCAGCATGGTCCTGATGACACCTTGCTTGTGGACTGCTAGCTTCCAAAACAGTGAGACAATAAAGTTCTATTATTTTAAGACATTGTGTTGGTAATGTTTTGTAATATAAGCCCTAGGAAGCTAACTCGATGTGAATGGTGAATTTTAATGTCTGGTAAGTTTTTTTTTTTTTTTTTTTTTTTTAACAAGGGGCCATTTGCACAGTAATAGCTTTTTGAGTATAATTTTTGTTGATGTGGAGCATATAGACAGGACATACATCAGCTCAACAGTTTGTACATGTGCCATTCAGTGACACTGATGACATTCTTCAAGTTTTGCAACCGTTCTCATCCTCCTTTTTGGGGTTGCCCCTCCTCCATTAATGGGATCTCACCGCCCCCTGAGTTTTGTGATGAGGTATTAATGGTTAATAATGTGGTACAGATGGACATCAACCATGTACTCCAGGAAGTGTGCATTTTAGGCACAGTGGCAGATTCTTAGACGAAGGCCTGTGGAATGGAGAGATCTTTCGTATGGCTCATAGCTTCTACACAGTGACCTTTGGCTGAGATATGTCTTGGAACTTTAATTGAAAAGCGTTTCTTATATGACCTTAACCTTCATGATTCAGGATTAAACCATTCTAGCATCCCTTTCGGTCCATTTTTTGTTTTGAACTTTCTTGATTTGCCTTATTTTCCTTCTTGGATTTTTCTTGATAGAATGGAGGTAATAAATTGATCACCAGCTTCTGGGAAAATAAAGGATTCAATGTGTAGGTTTGCAAATGTAACTGCCTGGTCACATATCTCATTTGTAATAAGCAGACAATTGCTCTATAAACTCAAGAGCCACGAGGCCTAATGGGATGAGTATTTCCTCTGGACCCGTGAGAGCAAGGTTCAGTCTTGACTGCGACTACCTGGCTCTGTAGCTTTGAATAAGGTATTGTACTCTCTGACCCTTAGTTTTTTCATCTATTAAAAGGGAGAGTCGTATCTTCTATATGAAAAGTACAGAGGGCAATTAAGAGAAAACATTAAGTGAGTGAGGTCTTTGGAGGTCTGTATAGCTAACATACTGAGCTGCTTAAAGTTTGGCAGTTCAAACCCACCCAGCTGCTGCATGGAAGAAAGACTTGGCAGTCTGCTTCCACAAAGATTACAGCCAAGAAAATCCTGTGCAGCTCAGTTCTATTCTGACTCACGTGGGGTTGCCGTGAGTTGGAATCAACTCTGTGATGCTGGGAGTAAGAGAGTGTATGCCATCATGCTCGTAGAAGCGTACTAGTGCTTCTGATGTACAACCTGTGCCTTGTGCTGTAAATGGTACCACTCCTCTCTTAGACTGTCTAGTTTCACCTCTCTTAGACTTGGGTCTGTCTTCCCGTGATGGTGTTTTTGTGGATTCTGCAGCCACTGTGTGAAACGCATGGGAAAGTGTCAAAGTTTCCAGAATGCCTCAGACCCTAATTGTACCTTATATCTAGATTTGTGCCGTTGACATTGATTCTGATATTTCTCTTACCCTTCAGTGAGCTGAACCTCCGATGTTTAGCAATTGTGGTCTGAGTTCTTCTTGCCCTGGTTGCATTGCTTTAGAAAGTCTGTGGAGCAGGCGGGCAGCCAAACTGTGGGCAGTGCCTGCCAGGGTTGTCTGAAAGTCAAGTACGAGCCTTCTTGGCCAAGAGTAGTTTTTGGCCCAGAGAGGATGCAACACCTCATATTCAGTAGGGAGGGCAACCCACTGCCTATAAAACTCAGTGGGAAAGAACAAAAAAAGACATTCAGTGCAGTGTAACTCAGAGGGCGTTTCAATGGTGTCTGGCAGATTAAAGCTCAGATTCTGGAATCTTAGGTCTGATTGTTCCCTCAAATCACAGAGGTGACTCTCCCAGGTACTTAACGACCTCATTTTGCTCTGGAGAGACATGGATAGGTATCAGAAGACTCTCATCTGACCAGGTTTGAATAGCAGGCTCTATTCAAAGACAGATGTCTGTCAGGACAAGCCAGGATGATGTAGGATGTCAGGAGAGCCCTGACAAGGACAAGTGGAGTCACTGAAACAGTGCTTCCCTCTGTGGTAGCTGGCACCAGTCCCACGCGTCCAGAGGCTCGCTTGTTTCACAAGCTTCTTGTTCCCCCTTTCCCACCCTTAAAGCAAAATGACGCAACTCTGATAAATAACCACAATAAACATCCCTGACCGCATGAATCTACCCTTGTTATTTGAGCTTGGTGTGGAATCTTTGTCATCACAAATCACACTCTAATCCAAATACATGCCTAGTTCTCAGCCTGCAACATTATTAGTGAATTCTGTTGGTTTGAGACACTGAGGGTCACATATTGCTGGCAGGCTAATCAGCTGCAGGAGGGAGTCCTGGGCATTCCCATAAAGACCCGAATGAAAACATGATGTCTGATATTTCAGCAAGCGTTCTCTGCCCTGCCCCCCAAACCATTACAAAACCCTGGCATTGAGTCTGCTACTGGGATCTTGATATATTCTTTCTGGCTTGTTGCTGGGAAGCATTTGTAAAGTTATATTGTGGCAATATACTAGAATGATACTAATCATGTCCAACACCCTTATTTCCTTCACAGGAGAGACTGTGTGTTAGTAACCAACTTGGAGCCTATCATGAAAATCAATTTATTTCTCTCGACGAGTTCAGAATAGAATTTCTCCTTTAAAAATCACACATTTTGATTACAGTTGACCTTTCCTAGAGATAAAGATAAACCCCAACCAGAAACCATCAGTCTGAAAGATATTTCCAGGATCATTCCGGAGCTTGAGTTTATAGAAAGAACAGAAGGAGTGGAGAGTGTAGAAATGGTGTGCTTTGAAGCAGCATTAGGTTTGACTTAATGTAAGTGGCTTAGTTACATGATATGGCTATCATCTTTTCCTAATTGAATTTTGTGGTGCTAGATAACTCCTAAACATGGTAAAAAATGTCAAACAGTACCAAAAGACAGGCAGAATGAAAATGAAGCATAATATTCCTGACCTCAAGTCTTCAGTACACTTGCGTCAGGCAGCATGTCACCTGTTTCTCTTTTTTTTTTTGTCACTATACAATAATCTATGAATATAGAATGCATTAGAATGTAAGTTCCATGTCCTACAATTTGTCTTGTTTATTAGTGTAGCTCCAGGTTCCAGTATCTCCAGATATCAGCTTCCAGAATAGTGCCTAACATATGATAGGAACTCGGTAAGTATTTGCTGAAGGGATGAATGTCTAAGCAGGAATGCAAACACACACATCAATGATTGTTGATAGGGGCCATCAAGTCATCTGCAAATGACAGTGACCTCATGTGCAACAAAACGTTGCTTGGTCCTGGGCCACCTTCGCAGCGGTGTGCATGCTTGAGCCCATTGCTGCAGCCACCTTGCCAATCCATGTCCCTGAGAGTCTTCCTTTTTTTTGCTGGCCCTCTACTTTACCAAGCTGAATGACCTTCTCCAGCAATTGGTCCTTCCTGATAGCATGCCCAAAGTAAGTGAAACAAGAGTCTTGCCATCTTTGCTTCTAAAGAGCATTCTGACTGTATTTCCTCCAAGACAGATTTGTTTGTTCCTCAGGAAGCACATGGTGTATACAATATCCTATCTAATCTGTTTTGATTTCCTCGTATCTTTTCTGTATTGTGGACAAACAGCAAAGGGCATCTATGTGCCTATGTCTTTGTCTCCATGTTTAGTTTAAGATACATTTCTGCTGAGGCTCTTGGTACATCTATAAAACAAATTCTTGGAATTACTTGGTCAAAGTATATGTGCATGACATTGACTATTTTTTAAAGTTGCTAACAGAATTTTCCTTGTCACTGGTAAGGTAATTTTTTTTTCACTCTCCTGTTCCCTTTAGAATCTGCTGACTCTGTAATTGAAGAATTCCTACTTTTCAGAATCATTCAAATGTAATAACCACTATGGAGGTCTTCATTAACTGCTCTCCAAAGCCAAAAAACACAAATCCATTATCATCGAGTTGATTCAGACTCATAGCAACCCTGTAGGACAGAATTGCCTTATAGAGTTTCCAAGGAGAGCCTAGCAGATTTGAACTGCTGGCCTTTTGTTTAGCAGCCGTAGCAGTTAACCACTCTGTAACCAGTGTTTCCAGCATCTCTCCAGGTAGAATTAAATACTAACTCTCCTATACCTCCTTAGCAATTTGATAGAGTTACCACAATAAATTGTTTTTTATTTGTCTACCTATTTCCCCACCTGGACCAAAGCACCTTTGAGGACATAGGTGGTGTCTTATTTTATCCCTATATCTTCAATGATTGGTACAGTGTCTGCCATATAGTAGCTACTGGTGAAGATTCGCTCATTGGTAAATATGATAGGGAATTTTAGAAAGACAACATGGAGTGGAGAACAAAAGTAGAAATATCCTCCAAGCTTGTGACTTTAGCAGTTGTGTAATGAAAAAAAAGGGAAGGCATATTTGAAGTTAGTCCTATGAAACTTGAAAACAAGCTTGGAAGGCAAGGTGGACATTGTCTCCAGCCAGACTCAAGGAAGTGTTTACTTGGGTACTGGGAATCAGGAGGGGGGAAGCCCCTCAGTAGGTTAAAGTAAAACAGTTGGTGCAAAGCCAAGTGTATGCAGGTACAAATAAGGTGAGTCCAAATCTGGACAATTATTTGGGCAGAAGAGAGAGGATAAAAATAACCACTGTTGTTTTCAAGTTGACTTTATCTCATGGACCCATTTGTGTGTCAGAGAAGAACTATTCCATAGAGTTGTCAATGGCTGTATTTTGGAAGTAGATCACCAGGCTTTTTTTCTGAGGCACCTTTGCTAATACATAGGTTGAACTACCAACCTAAGTGTTAGCAGCTGAGTTGCACCACCTAAGAATTTCCCCAGGAATTCTGAATGAGAATAAGGTTAGGAGTTAAGATGTATGACCTGGGCCCAGGCAGAGTTGTCTCTAAGATTTGAGTGTCTTGCCATGGGTTCAGGTCTGATCTTTTTGGCTAGAAGAAATAAAGGAAGCTTATGGGGCAATGAATGAAACAGAGATATTCCAGGAGCTAAGAAAATTTTACTAGCCATCTACTGCTGTGTAACAAATGATCCAAAACTTAAGAGTTTAAAACATTTATTATCTCACAGTTTCTGTTGGTCAGAAATACAAGAGCAGCTTGACTAGGAGAGTGTGGCTCAGGGTGTCTCGTGAAGTCACAGTCAAGTTATTGACAGCAGCTGCTGTCATCTCAAGGCTCGGGGTAAGGTTCACATTTGTGCTCGCTCATGCGATTGCTGGCAGCCCTCAGATGCTCAGTGGCTGTTGGCTGGAAATCTGAGATTCTCCACAGCAAGGCAAGCGTCTCCTTCTTGTTGTGGTGGCTGGTTCCCCCAAAAGTGAGTGATCCAAGAAACAATGCCAGATGGGGAGCCATAATTGCAAATTGTGAAGCCCTATAATCTTTTATAACCTAACCCCAGGGGAGACATACCGTAACATCTGCCATGTCTTCCACAGACACACTGTGCGGAAGAAGACACTACTGGGATAGGAATACCAGGAAGTGGGAAGTGGGGTTCCTTGGGGCCCTTTGGAAGGCTGGCTACCAAAGACGTGAACTGTACATCATCCAGACTTCAGTGGAGCTAGAAATGGAAGACTACAAGGTAGCAAACCTCCTTCTTTGCTGAATCCTTTAGGGACTGTTGGATCACTTCCTTATGGCTTTGTTGGTTCTTTCTATACATCTGCTCCATCTTCTTTGAGTTTTACTCATTGGTATCTTCCCCTTCATCAGTTGACTTGCACACGATCCTGGATGAGCTCTCCTGTCCATAACCTTGGTTCCTCTTTGTCACTAGGAAGTGCCTCAGTTTCTCAATTCTAAGCTTTTACAAGAGCTGTCTGATTGTTTCAGCTCAATTTTTACATCAGATTCTAGGCAGGGGTCAATCTGTAGTGGAACAACACTTAAGTGAAATATCCCCCTCCTAGCCATCAGCTTTTGCTAGGGGCGGGAATTAGGCAGTTCCCGATAGGAATCCAAAGCCTTAATGCCTAAGGTGGGGGCCAAGTAACTGAGAAGCTCTATGGGCAGGGCAAGCAGTGACAGACATCTTGGTTATGGAGACCATGGACTGTGGAGCTTGCCTAAGCAGGGCTCGAATCTTGGCTCCTTTATTTACCATCGATGTTTTCTTAGGTAAGATACACATGCCATCACTGAAACATGGATGTGATGATAACGTAATATTTAATAGCGTTGTGAAAATTAAATGAGGTTATATATGCACAATGCACAATGCAAGAAACATACTAAGTGATCAATAGGTACTAGCTGTCATTTCTATTGATAAGTCTTTGAGTGGTCAGGGGAGCAGTTGGTAGAGGGGCAGGAAATGTCTCTAAGTTTTTGTTCATTCATTCAACAAGTATTTATTGCTAATCCTTTTTCCTTTCTACTGGAATTTGTGTTTTGGTTGTAACATACGTTGAGATTGTACCCAGTGGGAAAAAAAGCTGTCTTGAGCTTTTTTTCATGTTTTTAAAATGCTCTAAAGGTGCCTATTTCTCTTGAAACTCTCATTTAAAATAAATAACATATTTGTATTCCTTACCAAGGACAGGTAATAAGGGGTAATGGGAAAGAATCTTGAACTTGGAATAAGAAAACATGAATTTGAATGTTGGCTCTGCCCCATGCTGGCTCACAAGTTACTTATCTTCACTGAACTGGTATTGTCTTCTATAAAACTTTCTTCACCTCACACAAGAGGTGAAGAATACAGACTCTGAGCTAGACCATCCAGGTTCATGTTCCACCTCTGCCTTTCACAGGTACTTCACCTCTTGTGTAAGATATTGGTGCCTTTGTTTCTTCATCTATAAAACAGGGGTGATAATACTAGTTGTGTTAGGAGAGTTCAATGAGCAGCCTTCAGTAAAACGTAGAACAACCTGGCCCAGATTAATTGCTATATAAATATTTTCTATTGTGTAAGGACAGTTGTGACTCAGCGGTAGGATTCTTGCACCAGACCTGGGTTTGATTTCTGGCCAGTGCACCTCATTCACAGTCACCGTCCATCTTTTCACTGGAGACTTGCATGTTGCTATGATGCTGAAGAGATTTCAACAGAGCTGCCACTACGGCAGACTAGGAAGAAATGTCTGGTCATCTACTTCCAAAAAATCGACAAGCGAAACCTCTGTGGTTAATAGTCTCATGCTCAGGTTATCACGATGATAATGCAGAACCGGGCAGCATTTCATTCCGTGGTGCATGAAGTCTCCATGGCACAAGCACTAGCTCACAGCTGCTATCAACAACAAACATTTTTGTAGAGTTTTTGCTCCTGTCTCTAAGAGCCAGTAATAATATTTTACTACCTATAGGGTCGCTATGAGTCAGAAGCGACTTGATGGCAGTGGGTGTGCTTTGCTTTTGGTTTGTCTCTATCGACAATAAAAGTATGACAGTGAACAGGGATATTCAGAGGTGAGGAAGTTAAGGAAGGTCTTTTCATCGTGTTCCCTTCAGGAATGTTTCCGGTGATGAGCTCTTTCCCTCTAGGCATGTCAGGAACAAAAGTCCGTCTACTCTGCGACCACCTGCTTCCACCTATCACGGCTCTGTCAGTCTCCACGTCTGGCTTCTGCTTGCCTTCTCCTCCACTCACTCCCCTGCTTTGCTGGAACTGCTTCCTTGCAGCACACCGAGGACCTCCTATTCTGCAGAGACTGACCTTTCTGACTGTTTCTTCCTGAATTCTGTCCTACACTGAATTCCCTTTTGAAACATTGGAATCACTCTCTTATTTTCTGCATGATACTCCTTTGTTATATCTTCTAGTTCCTAAGTCTGTCCTTGTCAGACTTCTCATGACATTCTGCCTTCACTTTCAGCTTAGATTCCTCCCTCTGTGACGTAAGATTCCTAATTTGTAGCTCTGACTCCATTGTCCTTTCTGAGTTCCAGCCCTTTGAATTTTAGGCTCAGTGTGTCTAAAATCAAGTAGATCATCTACCTCTCAATCCAACTTTTCGTGCGTCTTTACTGCTAAGAATGGTACTGCCCTGGCCTTGCTCACCCGGTGCTCACAGTAACACACTAATTGTTACATCCAGTTATTTCTGTGTCCACTGTGTAGCCAGCATTGCGCTGCTGTAGTTGGTGGTGACTGTGGAATCGATTCTGACTCATGCACACAGCTATACAGATGACCTACTCCTTGGGCTTAAGTGCTAAGAAGAGATGGACTTTGTGAGTGAAGAGTATGGAGTGTGTGGATAGGGCGCAGTAAAGGGAGTACTCAGATATGCCAGGATAAGGAGGGGTGGTAGTCAGGAAAAGGCTGCACGGAGGCAGTGAAGCTTGACTAGAACGGTACATTGGGAAGCTTTTCAAAAAGAGTTGCCAGCCAGCCAGGTGCCACTGAGTCGGATCTGACTCATGGCGACCCTAGAGGCCAGAGTAGAACTGCCCTCTAGAGCATTCAAGGAGCGCCTGCTGGATTTGAACTGCCAGCCTTGTGGTTAGCAGTGGTAGCACTTAACCCACTGCACAAAAAGAGTTAGAAGAGCCCAAACAAAGGAGAGTTTGAGACAAGACGAGATGAGAGAAAACAGCCAGGAGCCGTCAGGACCTGGGCCTCCCAGGCAGGCTCTGTGCCAGGCCAGGATTCCCTGGGCCTGCTCAGCAGCATCTCCGGCACTTGTCCTCTGCTCTTGTTCCTCAGTTCCTCCCTCAATTATACATTGTCTTATTTTAGTTTTGATTTGTGTTATGAAGGTTTTCTTATTCTTAAACTTTTAATATGCCTGTGGAAGTAGAATACTGTAAGGAACTCCCATGTAGTAATTTTGGCTTCAGTAGTTATCAGCTCTGTACCCTACCCACCTCTTGCCTTACATATTATATTAATCTCACAATCATGTCATTTTACCCATAAACATTTCTAAAACGTATACACAATATTTTATTTATGATTCAAAAGAGGAAATTTGAAATTGTTTCTTAATACATACTCAAATGCCTCATGAATGTCTTTTTTCCATAAATTATTTGTATCTAAATAAAGCTCACATTTGGAATTGGTTAATAACATTCTAAAGTATTTTTTCATGTATAGATTCTCAGCTAATCTCTTTTTTCTTTTCCTTGCAATTGATTTCTCAAAGAAACCAGGTCTTTTGTCCTTAGGTTTTCCCTACAGCTTTCATCTCACTAATTATATTTCTATGATGTTCTGAAATATGTTGTTCTGTGCCCTGTACTTTCTACAAATGGGTTGTGGATCTACTGATTTGATCAAATGGAAATTCAATTTTTGGGGGGTGGGGTAGGGTTGAGAATACCTCATATTAGCATGGTGGCTTTTTATCAAGAGGCTCACAGTATCTAACTAGGCTCTATCTTTATGATTTAACAGTTATTTTTACTTACAGAATTGTCCATATTACTAGGAGTGAAAAAGGGTGATAGTCTATGGTTCCTCATTCTTTTTTTTTTTTTTTTTTTTTGGTGCTTTTGTTGGCAGGAGTAATTCTATGAAGATAAACTTCCCTTTAGATAATATTTGGATCCCAAGTAATATATTTCATTTGGGAAAAGGAAGACAAATGTATGACTTTTTATCTTACTTGTCAGTTGATTTTCTAGTATCCTTCAATAGTGATTAATTTGGTTGTTCCTTTCAAATGTTATAAAGAAGTTGTGGATTTACTATATGTAGTATATTTTGATCTTCTGCAGTTACCATCATTATTTGATACCCAAATTGCCCTGTGTTTGGCCTGTAGAATTCTCTCCAAGTTGGCTCAAAGGTCTTTTTATACAGTACAGTACAGTAATCTTTGATAGCTTCCTTGTGATGTATCAGGTATAACAAGATATCCCAGGCTCATCTTGTATATTTCCTGCCCCAGAATTGAAGCTGCCAAGTCTCTAAGGACTGCTGGTTTCTTTTATTGGGAAATGTATTTCAAGATCACAATCTGGGCCCTAGGGGTGGTCTTCACATCTTTAAACTTGACTCGTTGAGCAAACTTGATCCTCAGCTTCCAATTCCTATTACTTTAACTGTGCTCCAGTTTTGCTGCCAGATCCAGGGGAAGCCCAGAACTAATCACATCTTCTTTCCGTACAGCCATTTTCACCAACTTTCCTGACTCTGTCGCATCTATGAGCTGCGCATTCGTAGATACTTCCAAGCATGGCTCAATCTGAGCCTGTAGCTGTGTGTCTCCCATGCATGCCCTAAACAAGTCCCAGCCACACTGACTCACGTGCTGTTTCACGAACCTGCCCTGTGCTTCCCTTCCTCTCTGCTGCTGTTCACTCTGTTTGTTCACCTGCAACAGCCTTTCTCTCTACTTTTGTTTTTGAGGACTATCGAGACATATTTGATTCCATTTGGGGGCAGAAAATGTTCAAGCCTTTCATGAATGCCATGTCTACAGTGGCAACTTGCCTCATCGCCCCTTAATGAAGATTTTTCTCCTTTCTCAAAACTCCTGTGCCCCTGTCTTGGGGCACTGAGCATATCTGTCTCCAGGATGAGACCAGGAGCCTCTAGGATCTTGGGATCATGGATCATTTACTCTTTATGCCTAGAGGGGCCTCAGAAAAAAGGCCTGGTAAACTACTCTGTAAGATTGACTATTGAAAACCACATGGAGCAGAGTTCTCCCTGACCCATGCGGGGTGACCATGCGCCAGAATTGGTGGCAATGGAAAAAGAAAATCCCCAGTGCTACGCATGATGCCCTCATACACAGAAGACATTCCAATTAGGTGTTGACAGGATAAGGGAGTAAAAGAGTGAGTTAATGAATCGCTTATGTTCTGCTTGATGTTATGGTTCTTGAGTCCCTGTCCTATCCTCTCCTAGCTTCAATCCCACCAGACCACCTTTTCCACAAAGGCAGGCACAGGCTTCACCACCTTTGTTTCTCCTGTTGGCCCTAACACAACACCTACCTTGCCTGAGAGTAGCCACTCACTGCTTACTGGCTGAGCTGAATTTATGGCAAGAAAGAGAGCATTCTAAATTCAAAGACTCACTCTCCTGCCTCAGACAACAACGATTTGAGCCGTTTACTCACTCAGTTCTGCCCGAGTGCAGAAGATTTAGGAGCCAAAGGTAGTCACAATACAAAGTTTCCCAGTTTTGACAATATGCCATTTGGAATAGACTAATACTGCAATTTTTTTTTTTTTTTTTTTTTTTTGGCTTTCATGGCTTTTTCTCTGGAACATCCTCTGTGACTGAGGCTCTTCTAAGCTTGTTGTGGAAACTCAGCCCTGGCAGTAAGAAAACTTCCTAACCTATAGTCCAAGAACAAATAACCAGTGACCTTGAGAATGATGGCCCCAAAATGTTATTGACAAAAGATAGAAAACAGTTGCCTTTATTTGGACACAGTGAGAGAAAAAACTCAAAGCAAGTCTGTTAGCCAAGTGTACCCTGGGTGTTCTGTTACTTCTTTTCAGGGGTGTCACATGCCTGCAGTATCTGGAGCTGGGGAAGGGATGCAGACTTCTCTGAAGCTGGACAGAGATTTGCGAACGCAGACACAGAGATGAATGCTATTCTGTGCACTGGTCACCCAGCCTGATGGTCAGAGTTAGGAATCAGATTCCAATGGCTAATTTTAATCTCATACTTTTATTGTTACACCTCCTTTTTCTTCATTGAGAAAGCCCAGAGTTGCTTGCCCCACCCCTGCAAAAATGCAGAACATATGGAACTTAGGTGTCCTGTGATTTGCTTTCTAACTCCCATTTTCTCAGTGATTAGATGTGTGACACTGACCCAGTCTCCTCACCTCTCTGATCTTTTTCTCTTTATCTACAAAATGTCTAATCTTAGTTATTACTCATGTCCCTTCTTGTTCTAAATATCCTTTATTATTATTATTATTATTATTAAACTCTTGACTTTCCTGCTACTGAAAATTCACCTGATTCAAATACTTTCAAAAGGAGGCTTTCAAATTTGGTGGCTGATGGTTTCAGAGGACTTTTTGTCAACTCCTGTTTATAGGAGTGTTCTTAAAATGTCAGCTTTGAACATAGAAAGAGGGTTTCCTCTGCCCCCCAAATGATACGTGGCCTACGTCCTGCCCTCATGGCTGACCCGTAAAGTCTCAGACCTTTTAGCTTCCTTGCTGTCTCATGGACAGAAAGAATACTCATTTATCTGAAGGATAAATGTGTATATGAAAAGACCACCACCTTTCTGTCGGCTTGTCTCACTCTGCTGGCTTACATGTTGCTATGATGCTGGAAGCTATGCCACTGGTAATTTAAATACCCGCAGGGTCACCCAGAATGGATAGGTTTAAGTGGAACTTCCAGACTTAGAGTGACTAGGAAGAAAGGCTTGGTGATCAACTTCTGAAAATGAGCCAATAATAACCCTGTACATCATCACAGAATATTGTCCAATATAGTGCTGGAGGGTGAAGACCCTAGGTTGGAAAGTACTACACAAGAGATGCAAAAATGGACTCACACATCATGAAGAGGGCATAGGACCAGGCAATGACCATAGTCATAATGTTCCATTATGACCATAGTTACGGTCACCATGAGATGAAGAAGATTCAACAGCAGCTAACAGCAACAACAACATGTGAAAAGAAAGCTGGCTAACCATCTAGTGCTAACATGGAAAATTGTGTTCCTTCTTGAACTCTTTGGGAGTCACCTCACTGAGACTGTTACTATGCTGAGAAGGTGTAATTAGGAATTTTCATTCCCGTACATCTTTGCACTTGGCATGGGGCTAAATGCCAAATATATGGTTCTCTGAAGTAGTTGTCATTTCCCTCAATTTACAATTTATTTATTATTGAGAAGATACTCAATAATATGTCTTTATGAACAAGGGAAAAAAAGATGGCAGGGGGGAAAGAGAAGGGACAGTAGCCTCAGAGGAAACGTAATTTGCTTGAGATCACATAGAATACCATGACTTGGAACCCATTTTGTCTGATTCCAAATCTAGAGGGTTTTTTTCTCCTTACTTATGCTTGCAAAGGTGTATGAGTGTCTCTCTTCTACTACTTAGTAAACTATTTTCTGCATTAAGTCACTGTCATGGAATGAATTGTACCCTCCCCCCAGATGTGTGACAATTTGACTGGGCCATGATTCCCAGTATTGTGTGATGGTCCTCCTTTTTGTGATTCTCCTATGCTATAAATCCTAATCTCTGCCTGTGGTTAATGTTTGTGTTACAGAGGATTAGGGTGGGACTGTAAGACCTTTCTCAGAGTCACCTGCCTGCTCCAATGTAAAGGGAGTTTCCCTGGAGTGTGGCTTGAATGACCTTTTATCCTACAAGAGATAAAAGGAAAGAGAAGTAAGCACAGTTGGGGATCTATATCATCAAGAAAGCAGAGCTGGGAGCAGAGCACATCCTTTGGACCTCATGTTCCTGCACCCAGATGCTCTCAGACCAAAGAAAGACTGATAAAACACAAGGACCCTCCTCCAGAGCTGACGGAGACCCTTCCTCTAGAGTTGACACCCTGAATTTGGATTTGTAGCCTACTAAACCCTGGTCGTGTACTTGTCAAGGACTACATCTGCTAACCATGAGATGGGCAGTTCAGATCCACCAGGTGCTCCTTGGAAGCTATTCAGCAGTTCAACTCTGTCCTGTAGGTTCGCTATGAGTGGGAATCGACTTGACAGCACTCGGTTTGACGTTTTTAGACTGTGCAAGAGTAAACTTTTCTTTGTTGAAGCCCTCTACTTGTGATATTTCTGTTAAAGCAGCACTAGATGACCCAAACAGTCACTCATTGTTGTAGTTTGGCATAGAATCGATTCTGACTTACAGTGAACCTATAAGACAGAGTAGAACTGTCCCATAGGGTTTCCTAGGCTGAAGTCTTCACAGGAACAGATGACCAGGTTGTTTCTCTGGCAGAGCCACTGTTGGGTTAGGACTACTGAGTTTTTGTCTGGTAGTCAAGAGCTTAACTGCTGTGTCACCATTGCTCCTTAAGTCACTGAGGGGCTGTGTGAAAATGACAGCTGTTTCCCTTAGGAGAAACAAGATGGGCAATCGTTATCTGTCTTTTTTTCACCTCATGTTGGTTTACTAGATCAGATTGGCTTTCACCTTCCTGCAGGCTTGGAGGTAGAGGAACCCAGGATGGACAAGTTTCAAAAAAGGGTCGGAAGAAAGCTTGGCAGTTTGGGCTCCAGGAGAAGCACTACAGTCAGGAGAATCATCTCTTTTTGTCAGAAGAGAAGCTTGAAAAGAAGTGTGGCAGAGTGCAAGCCAGTTCTGATTGTCTGCATCCCCCTTTTGGTGGAACGCATTGTAGCCTGTACTGTTAACAAGCTAAAGGCAGTTCATCTCCATTTCATGACAAAGTCTAACTGCTGTTTAGAGAAGTATCCTTTTGACATACCAGGCTAGGCTGTGTTTTGTGTGGGCATCTAGTGTAACAATTAAAAAAAGGTTTTGTCAAGTAGATTCTGACTCATGGCTACCCAGGAGAGATAGAATAGAATTCTGCTCCGCATGGGAGAATGAAGGAAACCACAGCATATGGGAAAGATTAGCCAAAGGCCTAGTGGGTCACAACTACCACAGCCAACTCCAGCCAGAGTCCAGCATAATTAGATAATGCCTGCCTACTGCTATGACCGCACTGACAAGGTTCACTCCAGAGGATTCCAGACAGAGCTACAGAAAAATACAGGTAAAAAAAAAATCTGACTCACAAAAAAGAACAGACTTACTGCTTTAACAGAGACGGGGGAAACTCTGAGAGTATGGTCCCAGACACCATTATAACTCATTAATGTAGTCACTTCTGAAGTTCACCCTATAGGCAAGGATGAGACAGGGCCATAAAACAAAACGAGATAGATGGGCACAACAGCCTAGGGGCAAGGATGAGAAGGCCAAGGGGACAGGAAAGCTGAACCCACGGTTGGGAAGGAGAAGGCACTGAGGCGTAGTGGGATTGGCAACCAATGTCACAAAACAGTATGTGCATTAATTGTTTAATGAGAAACTAGTTTGCTCTATAAACCTACATCTTAAATGTAATTAAAAAAAACTCCTAAAAGCCAGAAGTGTGTTCCATAGGGTTTTCTTGGCTGTGATTTTTATGGAAGCTGATCTCTAGGCCTTTCCTTCTGGACACTACCGGTTGAGTTTAAACTGTCAACCTTTTTATTAATGACTAAGTGCAAACCATTTCTGTTACCCTGGGGCCTCCTGACAATAAATAACTGGACTTTTCCCAGCACTCAAGTACCCTCCTAGAGCAAGAAGACATTCTGCTGATGGAGTAGGAAGGTTGCATTAGAGAGCCATCTTCAGTTATTTCCTGGTGTGATCCAGAGGCTGTGGTGGCACAGCGGTTAAAAACTCGCCTGCCAACCAGAAGGCTGGCAATTGGAATTCACCAGCCACTCCCTAGAAACCCTATGGGGCAATTCTACTCTTTCCTGAAGGGTCACTATGAATCAGAATTTACTTGGTAGCAAAAGGTTTGGTGTGAGTCAGGGCTTGTGGTCCCGGTTTTAACGTGAGCCAGTTAACAGCGTTGTGCCCGCCTCTGGCCTATGTCTTCAAGCCTCCCAGCCAGTGTACAGCACCAGGAGATATGCATGATGCCGAACTGCTGATAACTCATGACAAACCCTGTCTCTGGGAGTGATGTCATTTATTTCACAAGCTTCCCTGACAGAGACTCTCCACATTCTTCCCCAGTGATTGACACATCTGGAGGGAAACATTTTTTTCCTTAAAGAGAAAACTGAACACTCCATAGCCTTCACTGGAGGGGCTACGGGATCACAGGACCACCACTCTGGTCACTGTCCCCAGTACCACCTCCTCGCTGGTTTCATCTTGAGCAGAGCTGAGAAGGTGCTGCTACTTTCTTTTGAACACTTAGGCCCAAGCGTGGGTTTTACTTTAAACTTTGGGCACAGCTGAAACAAGAGATGGTACCTTATTTGCATAGTGAAGCCCCAAACCAAAACCAAAACCCAGTACCGTGATCAATTCCAATTCATAGAGACCCCATAGGATAGAGCAGAACTGTTCAGTGGAGTTTCCAAGGAGCACCTGGTATATTTGAACTTCTGGTCTTCTGGTTAACAGTCATAGAACTTCACCACTATACCACCAGGGTTTCCAGTAAAGGCCAAGGACTCGTTTAAAAAACATAAAAACTACTTTTCAGTCTATTCCTACTCATGCCAACCAAGGACAGCTCCAGACAGTTTCCCAGTTCCCTGCCACACCCATGTAACTGGCTGTGGAGAAGGGGAATGAAAGGTATCCAAAACTGGCAACTCTGCCTTGGCCTACATTCAGGCCCGCTGATGATTTCTCTGAACCTTACTGCTACCACTTTGCAGTTGCTAGTTTTCTGGCCACAGTGTCCACTGCCTCAGAATTGTTTTGCCCTAGACCTTCTTAGTCTCTGTGTCTCAGAGCTGGACTTTCAATTCATTTTTACTGATATCCTTTGAAGCTATCCCAGCCCTCAGCTGTAGCCCTGATGTGGAATCTTGTAGAATTGAGTCCACCTGTGAGGGCAGTGGAAACTCTGGTGGCATAATGGTTAAGTGCTGCATCTGCTAACCAAAAGGTCAGCAGTTCAAATCTGCCAGGCACTCCTTAGAGACTCTATGGGCAGTTCTACTCTGACCTTCAGGTTTGCTATGAGTCAGACCCAACTCAACAGCACTGGGTGGTTTATGAGGGCAATGGAAACCCAGGTAGCATGATGGTTAAGAGCTATAGCTGCTAACAAAATGATGTTTAAAATGCCTCAGGCACTCCTTGGAAGCTTTACAGGGCATTTCTACTCTGGTATAGAGGGTCAGTATGAATCAGAATCGACTCAACAGCACTGGGCTTGGTTTATGAGAGAAATAGCTCAGTGGAAGAATTCTTGCCTCCCTTGCAGAAGATTAGGAGTCAATTCTTGACCAGTGCACCTCAAGCATAGTTAGGACCCATCTGTCAGTGGGAGCTTGTGTCTTGTTTTGATGTGGAACAGGTTTCCACACTAAGATGCGCTAGGAAGAAGGCCTAGCAATCTATTTCCAAAAATCAGCCAATGAAAACTCTATGGATGACAACAGTCTCAAATGAAAACCTTTGTGCATGGAGCTCTCAGACACCGGGAGCTGTCTTAGTCATCAAGTACTGCTATACCAGAAATACCACAAATGGATGACTTTAACAAAAGCTAGCCAAGTGCCGTCGAGTCGGACTTTAACAAAGAGAAATTTTATTTCCTCACTGAGAAACAGGCTAAAAGTCCAAATTCGGGGTGCCAGCCCCAGGGGAAGGCTTTCTCTGCTGCTCTGAAAGAAAGTCCTCCTTATCAATCTCCCCTTGGACTAGGAGCTTCTTAGGTGCAGGTACACTCATGTCCCTTCCCAAAGATGTGCTCTGCTTCTGGGACCACTTTGTTGGTGACTTGAGGTCCCCAAATTCTCTGCTTGTTTCTATTTCCTTTATATTCCAAGAGATTGCCTCAAGGCACAATACAATGTTACACATTGTGTCCTGCCCCACCAACACGACTGCAGCCCACCCTCCCTCATTAATATCACAGAGGCAGGATTTACAACATATAGGAACATCACACAATACCAGGAATCAGGGCCAAGCCAAATGGCTCCATACGTTTCTGGGGGGACACAATTCAATCTCTGACAAGAGCCAACTCTACTGAAGCTAACAACAATAATTAGTCTCACATTTCCATTTATTTCGGTATTCCTGGTATTTGATCTTTCCACCTCTCTTATCTCTACAAAGGATTCTAATGGGTAGATGGTTTAGTCAACTAGCCTAGCTCTGTCAGGGTTGGACATAAACATGAAAAAACTTCATATGCACAACTGTGGCATGCAGGATCAGAGGGTAAAGGTCAGAACCATGATTCTAAGAGCAAAAATATCAGGAAAAACAAACCCATTGCCATCAAGTTGATTCCAACTTACAGTGACCCTGTCAGACAGAGTAGAAGTGTCCCGTAGCGTTTCCAAGGTGTTAGAGCAAGGAGGTCAGGAGGGTACCTGGAGCCACGGAGTATTGTCAGACTGTGTTAGTATCTTGGAGAAAGAAATATGAAAATGAGAAAGAGTGAGGGGGAATGGGCAGATGGCACAGTACCTAAGCATTGCATGTTGTCTTCACCCCTCAGTTTTGCACACATCCCTTGGAGGTGGTGTGGATGGGGCCTACTCATCAACAAAGCCTGAAACAGGTAAACTCCTGCTTTTGGGTCATGTCTCTGCAAAATTTGTTTTTGACACTGTGGTTTAAAAACGGAAGGAATGAAATAATGAAAGCACAGGCCATCACATGTAGTATCTGTTTTCTTATTCTTGGGACCTCAAAGAACTGGATGGGAAGAATATCTTTTCTTCCTCTTCTGGATGCCAAAATCCTGGCTCCAGTTTTCTTTAGCAGTTGACTTTGTCAAACTTACTCCAATAGAACAGCCTTTTGTGTATTTTTTTTCCCCCCACCAAATCCCCTTGGCCCCTGAACTAAAGCAAAACCTCACTGAATGTTATTGTTGAATTGCTCGAGTCATGTTTAGGTTATGCATGACTCGCCCTGGCTGACCTCACTGGAAGGGCTGTTGCTTAGCCAAAGACCCATTTAGAGTGGCAGGGGATGAGAAACCACAGACTGTCCAGCTTATCCTCAAAGGTAGGCATATCTGAGAGACACTGAGAAGGAATGAGATCACAAAACATCTGGAGAAATATGAACTGACACAAACTAGCCATTGTGGTTTCATAAAGGGTAAATCTTGTTTGACAAACGTATAGGGAGAAAAAGAGAGAGAATGGAGATAATATGGAAAGCACAGGTTTATGAGACAATGGACATAAACTGTTAGGATTTACAAAAGGTGTTAGATAAGGTATTGCTCAACTGGTGCACAAAATGGATAGTACCTCTAGGCTTCCCAAAGGGGGTGCACCTCGGTCACTGCTGTAAAGAGCTCAAGTTAAGCAATTACTCATTCTTTTCATTATGGGCACTCTCTTAAATCCTCAGTTACTGTACATTTGGGTAGTGAGACTAAAGCCAAACCAGACTGGACTGAAGACTTCCAACTTTCTTGGCAGGGTGGTTAGAGTAAGAGGTTGACTATTGTTATTATTATGTGTTCACGAAAGCTGTTTCTTAAAGACTGGCTGGGACACTTGAGTAGATCCAGCAAGCCATCAGTGAAGTCCACTTTTAGTTCCTGTATTAGCAAACCACGGCTCTGTAGGCTATATGCACCTGTTTTGTAAATAAAAGTTTATTGGAACACAGCTTCACTTGTTTGTTTATGTATCATCTGTGGCTGCTTTCATGCTACAGTGGTAGAGTTGAGTTGTTGTAATTATATGGTCCATGAAACTTCAAATATTCACTAGTAATCTGGCCATTTATAGAAAAAAAATTATCTACCCCTATTCTATTTTATCTGCAGCCTTCCCCAGCCAACCATTTAGAATATCCCCACATTCACTATCACTCCATTGTATTTTATTTTCTTTATAGCACTTGTTAGCATTTGAAACTACTATGTTTAGCTATTCACTTATGCTTTGACTGTTTTCTCCCACCAGAAAGAAAACTCATGGAGGCAAAGGTCTTGCCTGTTCTGTTCCTGAGGGTGTATCTCCAGCTCCTGCCCTAAGTTACTGCATGCAAGAATGGATGAATGAAAGGCTAGATGTGAGAAAGACTGGTGAGGCAGGGGAGTGAGAAGGAGGCAATAAAAATACTCAGTGACTGGTAGAAACAGAAAGGTCATAGGTGTTTTCTGGTTACTTGGACAGATCACATTAGTCCCACAGTTGGAAAAAACACCCAGAATTGTTCTAATCACTCTCTTATATCAAATTTTACATATATATATATAACCAACCCCATTGCTCTTGAGGATTCCAACTCTAATCCACCCTAAGTCACCCAGAACAAATACTGCTCTCCACAGTTAGCAAAACTTTTCAGGAATGAATATTCCATAGTAACTTGGTCCTCTTGTTGCTGTCTCCTTGCTGGGCCAGTTGCCCAGGATCGCAGTAGGGGCATGTATTCCCTCAATGTCTTGGCTAAGCTGCTGAAATGAAAAGATTGACACCATTGCAATATACAAGAGGCAAACAGAAAACAAGCTCATGGAATCATCCTCTAGTCAATGAAGTTCTTTATTCTGTTCACTCATCCTGTTTGTTATTTGGAGGTTGGGTCTTACTGACATTAAACTTAATGTTACTTATAGACAAAATCATTATGAAATTGACTGCTGTAATTATGCACTTGTACAATCATATTAAGTCAAATAGAGATTTGTAGTTTTAAGGAAACAATACCATAAATCTCATAAGAGTGTTTTCAAAAATCTTAGTATATCTGAGTGCTTGGAGAATGATATGTCATATAAATGGAACCCAGCTCTAGCCCTTGGAATATCTGTTCCCTGGAGCATTTATCATGGGAACTCTGAAACCAGCACAGTTTAGCAGAGTAATTAGGTCATGTGGAGTAAAAGGAGGGGCTTATCTGTGTGAAATTTCTCTTTATCTTGAGGGTGTTTCATTTTATCTTAAAATGACTATCATGGACTATTATGGTCACATTAAAGGGACTCAGAAGCCAACCTCGATCAGGTTTCACTGGTTAACAATGGAACAGTATGAGTTTCAGATAAGGGTGATACCTGCAATACATTGTCGACCTTGTGGGCAGCTGCCATTGAGTTGACTCCACTACATGGAGGCCTTCTGTGTAACACAGTCAAACTTTGCCTGGTCCTGTGACATCTTCATGATCATTGGTATATTTAAATCCTTTGTTGAAGCTGTTATGTCAACCAGTCTCACTGAAGGTTTCCTTTGTTTTCCCTGATCCCTACTTTAGGAAGTATGTCCTTTTCCTATGATTACCACCAAATCCATTGCCTTCAAGTTAATTCTGACTCATGATGACCCTAAAAGAAGAGCGGAAGTACCTTATAGGGTTTCCAAGGAGTGACTGGAGGATTCGAACTGCCAATCTTTTGGTTAAAGCCATAGATCTTAACCATGACGTCACCAGGCTTCCTTCTAGGGATTACCAAAAAAAAAAAAAAAAAAGACCAAATTCATTGTCATTGAGTCCACTGTGACTCATAGCAATCCTACAGGATGGAATAGAACTGCCCCATAGGTTTCCAAGAAGCTCTTGGTGGATTCAAACTGCCAGCATCTTGGTTAGTAGCCATAGCACTCAGCTACTATACCACAAATGTTTCCTTCTAGCAATTAACCAAAAAAAAAAAAAAAAAAAAAAAAAAAAACTTGCCTTCTAGGCAACTCTAACTCATAGTGACCCTATAATTAGTACCTATCAAATATGCTTAAATTCTTGAGTTTATAATGATGCCAGGGGAAAAAAACAAAATAAAACTAAATTGCTCAGCTATGGAGATACTGGGAATCTAACTCATTATATTGGATGCAGTTGGATACAGGGGAAAAATCAAGTATTTTTTTCTGCCTTTCCAATGCCACTGGCAAACAGTAATTAATAGAAAATTTATTGAACTATCTTCTGCTGACGCATAAATATTAGATGATAAACTGGAATTACCATTATTCGTAATAATTTACTAATAATAATTTACATAATAATTTACTAATGAGTTAGTAAATACAGGCATTGAATACCACTGGTTCCTACCATCACAAAAAGAGAGACTACCAGACATCATGTGGCTTGTGACAAAAAAACAAACCACTTCTGAAGATGTGTTGCAACAGATGAAACCTGAATCTCATTAAGCCTCTAGATGCTGCTGCCTATTTATAGGAAATGCAGAGGACAGAGAGAGACTCTTGCTAAAAGATACCATACAAATGCAATCAGCAGCCTTGAGACTGTGGGGAGCACCTCAGTATAAATGGCCCTGTTTCTTTAACAAATAAATTATTAAAAAAAGAAAAGGAGATGGACTGAAAGGGACTGAAGAAATCTGTCAGCAATAATAATAAATGGATGTTATTTGCATCCTGATTCCATAAACAAAAAACAAAATTCTTAACATTATGATTTAACTGAAAATTTGAATCTTGACTAGATATTTGATATTAGGGATTACTGGCTAGATTTTTAGATGTAATATTGACTTCATCATATTTTCCAAAGTGTCTTTACCTTTTAGAGATGCAAAATGAAATACTTATGAATGAAATGACATGATGCCTGGAACTGGTTTTAGAATAAATGAGGGCACAGAGTTGAGTGAGGGCACAGATGAAACAAGTTTAGTTGTAAGCTGAAAATTGTTAAAGCTAGGTGATGGGTTCATGGGATTTCTTTGCTTTTATGCATGACTGACATTTCCAGTGTAAAAAAAAATGTACATAAGTGTCTTGGCAAAAAGAATATAAGTTGCTCAACTAGTTGTTTTGATGGCAGATAAGAAAGATGGCATGTGACTGCAAAACATTTATTGTGAAACTTCTGTGTGAACTTATATGAATAAATGCAAAATGTAATGCTTTATATATGTAATATAATTTAAAGTATTACGCCAAGCCACGTGTATTACATATGTGTGCAATATGCAGAAGCCGGGAAATAACTAAGGAAGCCCCAGGAAGAAGTGATGCCTTTTAATTGTGGTGTTGGCAAATAAAATTGCCTATACATGGATTGCCGGAAGAATGAAAATATCTGTCTTGGAAGAAGTACAGTCAAGAATGCTCCTTAGAAGGGAGAAGGCAAGACTTTATCTTAAGTACTTTAGACATGTTATCAGGTGGGACATCCATGCAGAAGGACTTCATGTTTGGTAAAGTAGAGGGACAGTAAGAAGAGGAAGATACTCAATGTGCTGAAATGCCATAGTGGCTATAACAATACACTCTAACCTAGCAATGATTATAAGGATGGCACAGGACTAATCAGGCAGTGTTTCCTACTGTTGTGCATAGGGTTGATATGAGTTGGAACCAACTCAAAAGCACCTAATAACAGCAAAAACATATATATACATATATATATGACCCATGGTGGTTCAGTTGTTAAAGTTCTTAGCTGGTGACAAAAATGGAAAAAAGACCTGGCTATCTGCTCCCATAAAGATTGCAGTCTAGGGGCAGAGTCAAGATGGCGGACCAAGTACACATCTCTCTATATCCTTCTGGAAACCAAGACCTGAACTGATAATCATATGGAGCCTTCTGGTCACCTAGTGAGCCCCAGGACATGGCACAGGGCTGTTAATTTGGACTTCATACCGCTAAACAAAAAAACTCCTCTCTTTCACTGACTCCCACTCCTGGCTAGCGCTGGATCTCACAGACTGAAGGTAATGCACCTTTTTGACTTTTTTTTCCTCTGTCTTGGCCGGCGGGCAGTGCTGAGTCTTGCCTAGTGGCTGGTCTCAGACACACTGCTGGTGGGATAGACAGGTGAAATTGCCATATTTTGAGAGCCAGGCTTAGGACTCTGTACATCTAGCCATGTTGAGCCTGTTCTTTTGCCTCTGCCACAGTGTGGTTTGTATGGAACCAGTGGCACCTATGTGCAGGACACCATGTTGGATGTGCAGATTTTAGCAGGACCTAATTCTTAGCCTGGGAGCGAGCACCTGCCCATAGGACAGCACTTTTTGAATAGAAAAGCAGGAGTGTAAACACTGTCATCTATGGTGGGGGCCAGGCAACAGAGGCTGAGGACTCACTACATCTCGGCACCTTTAGCCCCTCTTTCCGCCTCTGCCAATGGCAGTTTGTACGGAAGAGGCAGCAACCGTGTGGAGGGCACCACCTTCAATACAGTGGCCGCAGCTGGACCTAATTCTTATCCTGGGAGCCAGAGCCTGCCCACAGGAGAGTTCTTTTCTGCCAGAAAAGAAGTAGTTTACACAATGTCACCTAAGGCTGTGGCCTGTCAGCAGAGGCCAACAGGGCAGTAGCTGTATTTTGAACTAGTTTGTATCATCTGGGATTGGATGTAGAGGTGCTTACTTTGCCAGTTGGGAAGAGGGACCTCTACACCTGAAAAGCTGACTGACTTGGGAAGTGGTCAGAAACCTTTTATTTTACATTTTAAGGAAGCCTAGAGAAACATCTGCGGTCCATCCTCACAGTATCTCTCCTAGCCATTACTGACTCACATGAAACTCAAAAAGCAACAGACGCTTGGGGAAATGGCAAACAAGAAAACACTCATGGTTTCAGAAGGCTCCCAAATGAAACAACCAAGGAGTTTTCCAGATGAAGAAACATTTCTGAAATTATTGGAAAGTGAGTACAAAAGAATTATATACAGAGCCCTTCTAGACCTTATACAAAATGCAGCAGAGCAAAATGAAAAATTAAGCAAGCTGTTCGATCTGATGGAATACCAGTACTCTGAAATCTAACAGATAAGAGCAAAGTCAAAGACATAGAAACTTCCATTCAAAGCCAAGAAAACAGAATGGAACAAGTGGAAAAAAGAATTTCTGACTTGTAAGACAGAGCTACTGATGCCAGTGTCTGTGAGAAATCAGAAAAAAGAAACAAGAAAAATGAAGAAGCTTTAAGAAGCATGTGGGACTCTATTAAGAGGAACAACCTTCGAGTCCCTGAACAGGATGAGACACCTGAGAACATAGAGACTATTGTTACTGAGCTGCTGACAGAAAACTTCCCAGAAGTCATGAAAGAGGAGAATAATAGACATCCCCGATGCATATCGTACACCACTAAATAAAGCCAGCCATAGATCTCAAAAGAAAGACTCCAAGAGATATTATAACCAAGCTCAACAAAATGAAACATAAGCAGCAACTCTTAAAGGCAGCAAGACTCAAAGCAAAGCTAACATTCAGAGGGAAACCCTGTAGGCTTTCATCAGATTTATCAGCAGAAACCATGCTGGCAAGGAGACAGTGGCCTGACACATACAAAGCCTTGAAGGAGAACTTCCAACCAAGAATTCTATGTCCTGCAAAACTATCTTTCAAATATGAAAATGAAAGTAAGACATTCCCAGATAAACAGAAGCTCAGAGACTTTGTAAAAACCAAACCCAAACTACAAGAAATACTGAAAGAAGCTCTTGGCTTTGGCTTAGAAGAACAAAACCACTAACTTTATATTTTAGAACGACACATCACCCAAAATTCTACTCAGTTAAGGAAGGCTCCAAACTCAGTCAAAGCTTTAATACTGAAAGAAATAATCCAGTGATTATCATGAAAACTATGGTGTGATCATATTAAAAAGAGGGATATACTACAGTCATTACAGTCCTTTCAGATGGAGAGGAAGTCGACAAGACTGGTAGTAATTAAAATTGGGTTTATATGCAGTTTATTAAGCAGGATCATAGGGGCAGCCATAAAGCACAACAAAGATGCAACATACCACATCAAGAAATGCAATACAGGAGTCTCAACTACAAAACCAGCTCTGAAAAAGGTGAAAAATCAACTCACCAAAAAGAATGGCCCAGAACAGACTAATAAGAACAGAGAAAATATCAACACAAAAATAAATGTATCACAATGATAGCACTGAACACATACCTATCAATAATTATATTGAATGTCAATGGACTGAATGCTCCAGTATAGAGATATCGAATGACATCTTGGATTGAAAGACAAGACCCATCTATATGTTGTCTACAAGAAATGCACTTGAGACTTAAAGATAGGAACAAACTGAAAATTAAAGGATGAAAGAATATACATCAAGCTAACAATGAACAAAGAAGAGCAGGTGTGGCAATTCTAATCTCAGACAAAATCAATTTTAATGTAAAATCCACCATCATGGACAAAGATGGACACTATTGCTGAAAGGTTCAGTACACAAGCAAGACTTAACTATATTAAATATTTATGCACCTAATATCCGAGCACCTAAATACGTTGATGAAACACTGACTACACTCAAAACAGAGTTAGATCACTCCGCAATAATAGTGGGAGACTTCAACACTCCACTCTCAATACTGGACAGATCATCTAGGAAAAACCTCCATAAAGATGCAGAAGACCTTATTACCACAATTAACCAACTAAACCTCATTGATATATACAGAACTTTCTACCCATCAGCGGACAACTGCACCATCTTCTCCAGTGCACATGGAACATTCTCCAGAATTGACCACGTGATAGGACATAATGCAATTCTCAACAAAATCCATACCACTGATTTAATTCAAAGCATCTTCTCAGATCATAAAGCCATAAAAGTCAAAACAAATAGCAGAATAAACATAGATAGAAAGTGGAACTTTTGGAAACTGAACAACATCTTGCTCAAAAAAGCATGGGTTATAGAAGAAATCAAGGATGAAATAAAGAAATTCATGGATTCCATTGAGAATGAAAACACTTCCTACCAGAACCTATGGGATACAGCAAAAGCAATGCTCAGAGGTCTGTTTATCTCCATAAGTGCACACATCTGGAAGGAAGAAAGAAACCAAATTGAGGAACTAACCCTACAGCTTGAACAAGTAGAGAAAGAACAACAGAGGAACCCCTCAGGCACCAGAAGGAAACAGATCATAAAGATTAGCGCAGAGGTAAATGAGTTAGAGAATAGAAAAACAATTGAAAAAATTGAAAGGACCAAAAGCTGGCTTTTTGAAAAGATCAACAAAGTTGAGAAACCATTGGCTAAACTTACTAAAGAAAAACAGGAAAGGAAACAACCCAAATTAGAAATGAGGGGAGTTGTCACAACAGATGCAACAGAAATCAAAAATATCATAACAGAATACTATGAAAGACTGTACTCTAACAAATTTGAAATCTGGAGGAAATGGACAAATTCTTTGATTCATATCAACTACCCAAATTATCACAACGTGAAACAGAACAACTTAATAAACCCATCACAAAGGAAGAGATTGAAAAAGTCATCAAAAAACTGCCAACCAAAAAAGGATTACAGTCTAGAAAACCCTGTTGGGAAGTTCTACTCTGTCATATAGGGTTGCTATGAGCCAAAATGAGCTTGATGGACCATTACTGTGTATATCTCTCAGTGTATATAAGTATTTATGTGTGTTTGTGTGTATATGTATATATTTTAAAAATGGTTGTGTGCTCAACTACTAGCTGAAAGTTGGTAGTTCAAACCCATCTAGAGGTACTTTGGAATAAGGCTTGGTGATCTGCTTCTGAAAGATCACAACCTTGAAAACTTTATAGGGTTGCCATGAGTGGAGCACATTAACAACAGCATGTATATATGTGCATATAGTAATCAACAGACAGGTATGTAGATTTTTTTTTTTTTTTTTTGGTGGTAGTAAAATACATGTCTCAAGACATTTATACTTGAGGTCTTGAGGTCCACATCAGATATTTCAGGTTTTTTTTTTTACATTTTGAAGTTGTGTATTGAATTTCACACTGAGCCTTTTATAAATGTTAGGTAAATATTATGAAAGTTTCAGGGAAGCAATTGATCTCATGACTTTTATTTGGTGAAAGAAACTTCTCTACATTATCTTAGTTATTTAAGATATTTAAATAGTCAAAATGATTTGCCTCCTATAGTATATATACATACTATCATTTCATCATAGAGTAACACATAAAAAGGTGCAGTTATAATTGTGGAAACACAAATCTCATTAACTCATCCATTCTTTCTTTCAAAACTCATTTTCCAAAATGCAGTTCTCTAGTGTACTAACACTAGGCTAGTCTCTGAAGTTAAAAATTGTCCATTAGTTACCCATGAAGAGAAACGAAGTCCTAGTACATGCATGCTACAACACGGATAAACCTAGAAAACATTATGCTGCGTGAGATGTCAGTCATGAAGCACAAATATTGTATGACCTCATATGCAATACCTAATCTAAAACCAAAAAAAACAAAAATCATGACTGTTTAGTTGATTCAAACTCACAGGAACTATATAGAACAGAGTAGCACTGCTCCATGGAGTTTCCAAGGAGCACCTGGTAGGTTCGAACCACTGACCTTTGGGTTAGTAGATGTAGCACTTAAAACCAAACACCACCAAGATTTCCAATATCTAGTATAGGCAAGTTCATAGAAAACAAAGTTTATTAGTGGTTACCAGAGGTGAGGATGGTAGAAAAATTGGCAGATGATATTGGTGATGGTTGTACAACATGAACAGGGTAATTCTTGTCACTCAGTTGTACACATGAAAAACACTAAATTAGCAAATGTGTTACATGTATTTTTACAACAATAAAAAATAAAAGAATTGCCCAGCCACCACCAGTGATAGCCACAATGGAGCTCACTAAGTTGAGTCTCACTGGTAACACAAGAATAAAAAGAGGTGCACCCTGAGATCCCCACTAAAAGACCTCATTTGATGGTCCAGTGGTTTCGGGGTTCCCTTGGGAGCATGGCCCCTCTCCCTGATGCTGCCCTTGACCATAAATCGTAACGAAGGTCCACACTTCGGACAGGAATGGATTGGACTTGGCGATGCAGTGACCATATATTGGATGCACTTTATGGTTCTATACATCTATAGGATGTCGTCCTGCTGACCTCTGGCTGGAGGAAGGAGAGTGGGTGGAGAGGAGGGAAAAAAGAGACTGTTGGGAGAACGAGACATGTATGGAGCAGAGAGGAATAGTGTGCTGTCACTGGGCAGGGAGAGCAGTGGAAGCTGCATATAGGTGGGTATGTAAATTTATATGGGAATGTACATTTTCACTCAGTTATATTAAATAAAAAATTTTTTAAAAAATGGAAAAAAATAAAATAAAAGAATTACTATAAAAGTCATGGCCCTTTCCTGGAGAAGCTTCCTGTCTAGAAGTTACAGAACAGCTGACTAGGAGCCATGTGAGACACCCACACAAAATGCAAAGGGAGCCAGCCATCTGAGAGAGAAGGCTGAGAGAGAGTTGGGTAAAAGGGCAGGGAAGGAGGATGGAGCAGGTGGGATGGCAGTGTTAAAGGCACGGTGCTCAGGGAGCCCATTTACCTGTTTCTTGCCCAATACAGCTGGGTTACAGAGTGTGAGTGGAAGACTGGAGAGAAGTGAGGCTGTTTAGATCAACACTTTCTGCTAGAAAACTTGGAGGGTACAGAAGAAGCAAAAGGCATAAGGATCGTCCAAGCAAAATCCTCAAGGTCTCTATACACAGAATTTTCCAGGTCTATTGGTGACTGTCTCAGTAGATGGAAAGCAAAGCATCTCTCAGTAGCTGACTCTTGAGATTCCATTTGCAAAAAAACACCCCAGTGGGCTCCTTTCTTGCCAAGCTTTCTTCTCTGGTCTTTTCTTCCCAAACACCTATCTCTCCTTCCTCCTAGCGTGTGCTTCTTTCCATTCCTTTACTAAATCTCAGGAGGCCATAGGCTCTGGCTGGCTTTCTTTGTCCAGGCAGTCCCAGGTTACAGATGAGATCCATTCCTAAGTCTGTCTTTAAGTCAGATTTGTAGGTAAATAGGAGTGGGTACATACGGTTCTTATTTAACATCGGTTAGGGAAGCCTGGTTGCGTAGTGGTTAAGTGCTACAGCTGTTAATCAAAAAATCGGCAGTTCAAATTCACCGGGCGCTCCTGGGAAACTGAATGGGGCAGTTCTACTCTGTTCTATAGGGTCACTATGAGTTGGGATAAACTCCACAGCAGTGGGTTTGGTTTGATTTTGGTTCTGAAAGTTTGAGTTGTCTGCCAGTCAGACCTTTGTAACCCCAACTGGACTTAAAAGGAATTAAACAATTTGAATACAGTGTTTTTTTTTTTTTTTTTTTTTTTTTTAACTTGAAGAATGGTCTTAAAGTGGTAGCATGTATTATATGATTACTTCTCTATGTTGCTTTGGTTGAATTTACCCCTTACAAAAAAATATAAGAAGTCCAACGAGGGTAATTCCTTGTCATTTATTGAAAGCTTTTTTTTGGTCAAAGCAAAACATTAGCATTCTTAGCTATTCACTTATTTATACTACAGGAAACCAACAGTTATGCAAAGCCATTGCCAACATAATCATGAGCTGCTGTGTGGAGACTTAAGTACCTCATGGAAAAATAACTCTTGAGTTGGAATTCTTCCCAAAAGCCAGCTTCGTTAATGCTTCGATAACTGAGGAGGGGTGGGTGGAGAACGCAGCAAGCAGTTATAAATATGAATAGCTGTTAAACCTTTCAGCAGGGTGATTTAATGTAAAAAAATATAAGATCCTAACACAAATATTCTTGCAATAGTACTATGGCTGTGTCATGTCTTTAATTCACCAGGAATTAATTGTAGGTTTCAAATGTTTTATAATTTAATGAACAAACTGAACACAGCCTCAGGTATGTTTTATTAACCTAGCTGTGCCTTGTATTTCAAACAGTTGCTGAAAATGTGGGAGACACGCTGTGTGTTTGTGTATGTGTGTATACGTGCATGTGCATAAGTGTGTGCTCTTAAGCGGACCTATAGAGCAAAGAGGGACATTGGGGTACAGGCTGTGGTCTGTTGGCACAGTCACTTCAACACCATGCATTTCAGTCACATGACAATTTAACTTTGGATAACATTTTCAGAATTGCATTTTGTCTTTAAAAGGAATTTTTTGTATTTTCTTTTCTTTCTTTCTTAAAATAGATTCTTTTATGAGCACATTCCTAAATATGTGTTCCTTCTTTTAGAAGTCTAAGGCAGGAGCTATTAAACAGGATTAAGTGCTCTGGAAACAGAAGGGGTTAACACTGAAAAACGTGGATCAGAATAGTCCATCACACAAGCCATCATGGTTAAGTTTGTCAGCTAGAAATGACTTAGAGAATTAAACAATTCAAATACTTTTTCTTTTTTAACTTGAAGAATGACCTTAAAGTGGGAACATGTATTATTTGATCACTTCTCTCTGTTGCTTTGGTTGAATTTACCCCTTACAAAAAAAAACTTAAAAAGCCCAGTAAGGTAATTCCTTGTGATTTATTGGAAGGTTTTTTTGGTCAAAGCAAAACATTAGCATTCCTAACTGGGGACAGCACAGAATAGCGAGGCCCTTCGTTCCACTGTGTATAGAGTTACAGTGATTTGAGGGCCAGCTTGACGGCAGCTAAACAACAAAGTTCCTGGGAGCTTTTCATGCATACTCAGCAAATGGAAGAGTGATGTAGACATCACTTTTCTGAACAAAACCGTCCCATTATTCTAGGAGCTGATGTGTATTGGTTGAATTTCCAGGGGCTCAAATGACCATCATGTCTCTTTTGTATAGCCATACCCTCTTCTTAGCCTTCCGAATCAATTGTTCTTGTCTCTTGGCTGCTTTGGATGATTTCTGACCAATTAATAATCTTAATTCCAACTTGCTAAAAGAGGGTGATGAGAGTTCAACATGGCAATGAGGACCATGATAGCCAATGTTTATTGAAACTACCAATGTAGTAGGTATTGTGTCAAGTACTTAATTCTGATCTTGCTCTGTAATCACTATAAGCCTGTAGGATAAAAAAAAAATAGTAGTCCTTCTTACAGGTGAAGAAACAAGCTTAGTGGAGTCAAGTTACTATCCTAAAACAAAGACAAATGAGTGCAGAGCTGGGCTTCCAGTGAAAGCAGCTGACTCAGAACTTGACTCTGTGCTCTTTGGTGTCACCAGTCTCCTGAAACCAAGAAACTCACTGGCATTCACACACGGCCTCCACCTTTGCCAAGAAAGGAGTGGATTCTGTCCAGATTGCTGGATGTATGTGATGTTTCCAAGCTTTTCAAGAATCCCATTTATACTTCTTTGATTTTTAACATATCAGCAATATTTCTAAAACTGTTGGAGGAAATAAGATAGGATTTTCTTTTTCAGATTTAAATTTTTTATTGCAAAGTGATAATACTTGTGATAAAAATTTAAACAGTATGAAACTGTAATAAATGAAAATATTCTTTCTTCCTTGCTTTTTTAAAAACATGTCATACCCATTCTCACCCAGCCCCTACTAAGTTCCATGGCATTCTCCAGATGTAGCCAAGCTTAATTTGGAATTTCTATCTCTCTTTCTGTCCGCATGCTCTCGTGCATACACACACATGCAAACACACACACACACAAACATACAAAGCACAGTGTTAAGTGGCTGGGCCATGGGATCAGACACCTTGGATTAAAATCTTTATTCTACTGGTTATTGAAATGACTTTGTGCTAGTCACCTCTCCAAGCTTCAGTTTCCTTATCTGTAAGTTACAGGTAATGACATTGTTTCTATCATAGTTGTATCAAAAATTATATGAGCTAATATATAAAGCTGTAGGATTAGCCCATGATAAACCCTCAGAAAGCTGTTACAGCTATCTGTATCTATGTATGTATGCACGCACAGATATTTAATATATGTATAGGTGATAGTGTATGAATTGTTTTGCGTCTTTTATTTTTGAATGAACAGCATATTATTCCAGTAACATAAAGCTCTTCTAAAAAATAATTACGCAACATTCCATTGCATATGTGAAACCTGTTGATAGGCTTTTAGGCTTTCCTAGATTTTACTCTTGTAAACAGTGCTGTGATAAGCTTCTTGGTCATACATCACTATGCCCTTTTAGAGTATTGCTATAGGATATACTTCCAGAAATGAAATTGCTGATGAAACTGTATTCATATTGAAAAGTTTGATGAAAAATGCCAAAGCACCCTTCCTAAAGGATGTATCAACTTATGATTCAAAGTATCAAGAGTTAACCTATTTCCCCATAACCTTGCCTGTGCTAATTATGAAAGTTATTATATATGTATCTATATATATAAATGTCTGTTTTATTTCCTCAGTTAATAATGAGGTGAAACTTCCTTTAAGAGTACAATAGCTATTTCTTTCAATCTACAAATTGCATGTTCTTTTGTCCATTTTTCTATGGAGGCCTTTTTTCCCCTTTATTTATTTTTAAAACTCCTGTATATTAAGGATATGAATATTTTATGAGTCACATGTGTAAAAATTCCCATGTATTTGGTGGTCTTTTAATTTATTGGTTATTTTTTTTTTTTACCTCCCAGAAATTTGCAATTTATACACAGACAAATCTGTGAACTCTTCTTCACTTAATTAGACAGTTTTTTCACCTGGAGTTTATATGATTCTTTTCCTTTGTTTTCTTTTAGTAGGATTTTTTTAGTATTGAAGTGTATGCCAAATAAGATAGTTTGATGAATACCGTGGGAGAGATGAGGAATTTAACTTTACTTACTCCTAAACAAACAATTCTTAGAAAATTTGAAGAAAGAGGAAAAAATGCATTTGGAAAAACCATAGGACCTATCTGCTCATTCATTTAGTCAATTGTTGCTGTTAGGCACCATTGAGTCAGACCCCACTCCTAGGGGCTCTGTGTACAACAGAATGAAACACTGCATGGTCCTGTGTCATTCTCACAACTGTTGCTATGCTTGAGGCCACTGGTTTGTCAATGAGTTAACACAGATTTTGATCTTACTTTAATTAGTTTGCATTGCAGTTAGAGACCTAAGTGTGGCTATGAGCTGCAAGATTTGACAGTAGGAATAGATGGTGATGAAAAAACAGACGTGTGTGTGTGTGTGTGTGTGTGGCACGTGTGTGGATATAGAGAGAGGAGAACATGTGTGAAATGCAAAAGGCATAGCCAATTGCATTTTGTTAGAAATTTTTGTCAAATTTTAACAAAAGCCCAATTTCGCGCCCTGTCATTTAAGGGCAGGAAGAGGAGGGCTTAGAAAGGAAACAAAAGGTTGGATACATTTGGGGCCTTGAAGTTCTTAGATTGCCAAATGGGAAAGAATAAGTCTGCTAGCCAAAGGCCCTTTCTTTTCAAGCTACCTTTCTGCTTTAACTCTGCACGTTTCACTTTTCTCTGCATCTCACACACCTCTTTTCCAGGAATACTGTACCAAACCTAAAAACCCATAGACCTATCTCTATATTAGTCTTTTCCCTTCTGTGGTAAATGATGGATTTCCTTTAAAAAGTAAGCCATGATGATGCCAATACAGAACATTCTGGATGTGGATTCTGAAATCTCTTTTCTGTAGGGTCTCTTTGGTGTTTCAAGCATTGGGATTATGGCTGTTGATTCACTTGATACTGAATTGTTCAGAGAGGTTCAAGGGATATTCATCAGCTGATGTTATCATCTAGGTGTATTTCTGGTGGAAAACCTTGTGTACCCCAGGCAGAAAAACTTCTATGGCCATTTTCAAAATTAAATTGGTTTGTTACTCTATGAAAGAGCCTTGGTGGCACAGTGGTTGAAACAGTTGACTGCTAACTGAAAGGGTGACCATTGAAAACCACCAGTGGCTCCTCAGGAGACAGATGTGGCAGTCTGCCTCTGTAGAGATCCACAGCTTTGGAAACCCTGCAGTGTTGCTATGTATCGGAATTGACAGCAGTGAGCTTGGGTTTCCCTGTTGTCTAACATGAGGACCCATACTGATCAGAACATTGTAGGGTTGTTCTCCTGGTTCTGGAGTTAAGAGTTGTGGGTGGAGGAGGCAGGAGCAATGCCAGCCTGAGTCCAGCAGCATGAATATGCAAGTGACTGGGCACCACAGGCAAGTTGTCACCCAGACAACCGACAGATTTATTAGGGAGGTAGCAAGCATGCGTTGTGCACACAGCCAGCTGGTCACCTGTCAGGTGGATAGCTGCAAGGGAAAGCAAGCTGCTCAACACCAAGGAGATAACAGCTTCATAGGAAATCAGCAGCAGGGGGTGTCAAAAGGAAACCCCCCTCCTGCCAGGTGCTCCTGCATGCTTTCCTGTGATAAAACTCCTGGACTAGGAAACAAAAGCAAGTGCTGCTGTGGTGTTAAGCCATGAGGTTCAGAAAAATGTTTGAAGTGGCGTCTCATGAAACTTTAATCACAAAATTCATTCAAATTCACTGGAGATGAGTGGGATGATAGGAACTGACAAGTGGCAGACGCTGTCTCAGCTCAGGGTGATGATTTATGGGAAGACCTGGAGCAGGATGCTGCTGGTTTCCCCCTGCGGCCTCACTTAACAACTTCATTAATAACCCAGACAAACAAGCTATCCATCTCATGAATAGCATCTTACATTAAATTGAGAAGTATTGGGAATAACAAAGAAATTTAGAACGCACCAGAGACCCACTGGAAGGAAACCCAGAGACTACTGACCAGAAGTAAATAGAGCAAATATTGAATGAGTCCATTTAAATACAACATCTAGGATAGACAAGCATGTGGAGACCAAAGTTCATTAGTGGTGACCAAGGGTGGAAGGGAGAGAACAAGATGAACTCACTGCTTAGGGGACACTGAGCTTCTGTTAAGGGCGACGGAAAAATCTAGAAATAGACAATGATAATGGGAATACACAATAGACATACCTAATGTCACTGAAAGGAGCCCTAGTTGCACATTGGTTATGTGCTCAGCTGCTAACCAAAAGATTAGTGGTTCAAACCCGTAAGCCCCTCTGAGAGCGTGAGAGATGTATCAATCGACTTCTGTCAGGATTAAATCCTTGCAAATTCTAGAGGGCATTTCTCCTCTTTCTCTAGGGTCACTATGAGTTGGAATAGACTCCATGGCAATGGATAATGTTGCTGAATTGTTCCTGTGAAGAATATGGAAAAGGTAAACAATTTGTTGCATGTGTACTTACTGCCCCCTGTCCCAACAAGTACATGGGACTCTGACAAAGGAAGAAGTTTGATTTTTATGATCATCTCCAAAACTTGGGAGAAAGAATTGAAACCCAGAGTGATAGCTAGCATTTTTGAGGACCTATTCCATATACTCTCTTTAATCCTCACAGCAACTTTATAATGAGGACTTTATTGTCCTCCTCTACAGAAGTTGTAACTGAGGACTAGGAAGCATGCATAATTCACCAAGAGCCACACTGGTAATACATGTTAGAATCTGGATTTGATATCCAGGTTCCCTGGTCTTTGCAAACCAGTGCTCTCTCTTCTGTGTTCTTGCTACTTTAAATGTGATCCGGGATCAGCAGCATTAGCATCATCTGGGACCTTATTAGAAACACATTATCTCACATTCGTTTCTGAGTCCTGCTACATCAGAATCTGTACTTCTATCAGACTGCTCGTATGTACATACGTATATGTGTGCGACAGTTTTAGAACGCCAGCTCCACACTGCTCTACCTCTAAATGAATGTGGACAAGTCTCTGTAAACTTTCCTGCTCCTTCCCTGGTCTCATCCAAGCTTACTCCCAGACCCACTGCCACCAGTATCTCAGTCAAGGTAATCATCACCTCCTACAACTATAGGCTCCCAAACTCTCATATAGGGTCTTGCCCATTCAGAAAGTAAAACCAAGTTTCTAGAACAATTGCTAAACTTTGCTTCATGTATACCCTGTGTTTACTGGTAACACAGAGCTTACTGTACAATGCTGACTTTGTTGGTTTAACTTTTCTCTATTTCCTGCTACCAGTATCAGCTGTCACTCAACTGATACTGATTCACAGTGATCTCAGGTATATTGGGGTAGAACTGTATTCCACAGGGTTCCCAATAGCTGAGTTTTTGCAAGTAGGTTGCTAGGCCTTTCTTCTGAGATACCTCTGGGTGAACTTGAACTTTTTGGCTTTCCTTTCAGTCAGCAGCCAATATCTTTAACTGTTTTCACCACCCAGGATCTTCTCCTTCACTATTAGGGTCTGCAGTCTTAGAGGATAAGAGTGTGTCTGTTACTCATCTTTGCTTCCTTTACACCTGGCACCTAGAACTTCACCTGGCCCAGAGATAATATTAAAAAAAACCTGTTGAATGTCTGAGTGAGTGAAGGACAGAACACCAGGAAAATGTTTTATTTCACTTGGACTGTACCTCATTAATGACTGTCCCTAGACTCTTAAAGATCGGAGGTTTGTTGAAAATACCTGGAAAGCTCTTGTGTTGTTTTCCCAACCCACAACTGAAGGTATTTAAAAAACAAAAAACAAAGACACTGCCATCAAGTCAGGTCTGACTCATAGCAACCCTATAGCACGGGGTAGAACTGTTTCCAAGGAGTGCCTGGTGGATTTGAACTACCAACTTTTTGGTTAGCAGACGTAGCACTTAATCTCTATGCCACCAGGGTTTGTACTACAGGTATAGACAGAGCTATACTACACATACAGCTCTGTCAAATGTTCTCTTCTGGGAAAAAGCAAAAAATGAAAATCTACAGGATCTTGACATGGACTTTGAAGATAAAATATAGTTGTAAATAAGAAAAATACTTTCACACATAGAAATACTTCTGCATGTTATAGTCTGTGATGGAAAGCCAAGGTCATAACACATTCATTTCCTTCTTCAAGAAATATTTATATAGGAACAGCAATGGAAGGTTTAATACACAATGTAGACACACTTCAAAATCTGTCAAACCACAATCATCAGAAGAGAAAACAGATAAATGTGAACTACTAAAAATCAATCATTTTTGCTCATCCAAAGACTTTATTAATAGAATTAAAAGGCCACCTACAGAATGGGAAAAAATATTTGGCAACTCTATGTCAGACTGATGCCTGATCTCCATAATCTATAAGGTACTACAAAATATCAATAAGAAAAAGATAAATCATCCAATTAAGCAATGGCAAAGGAGATGGACAGACACTTCTCTACAGAGGAGATCCAGGCAGCCAAAAAACACATGTGGGCATGCTCATGATCATTAGCTATTAAGGAAATTCCAATCAAAACCAGAATGAGATACCATCTCACCCCACCAAGGTTGGCCAGGATCCAAAAAGTGCAAAACAACAAATGCTGGAGAGGCTGTCGGGAGATTGGAACTCTCCTACACTTTTGGTGGGATAGCAAAATGGTGCAACCTCTTTGGAAAGCAACCTGGCACTCCCTTAAAAAAATGGATCTAGATATACCATTTGACCCAGTAATTCCACTGCTTGGAATATATCCTACAAAATCAAGGCCCTTCACACCAACTGATACATGCACACAAATGTTCATCACAGCACAGTCCACAATAGCAAAAAGATGGAATCAACCCAGATGCCCAACAGAAGAGGAATGGATAGGTAAACTATGGTACATATACTCAATGGAACACTATGCAATGATAAAGAACAATGATGATATCAGGAAACATCTCTTAACCTGGTTTCAACTGCAGGACATTATGCTTAGTGAAAGTAGTCAGCGGTATCAGGACAAATATTGTATGAGACCCCCTTATGATAAGAACTTAGAAACAGATTCATGCATAGAACAGAAGACTCTTTGATGGCTGCAAGGGTGGGGAGGGAGGGTGAGTTGGGGAGTTAGATGAGATAGTTGCTAGAAATTTGGTTGGGTGAAATCGGTGACAGCACACATTAGAAAGAAGATTAATAATAGCTGGACTTCAACACAAATTGAGTACTCTTCCCATCTTAACCCAATATTGCAAGGACAGAGTAGATGAGGTGAGGGGCTGGGAACCACGCTCTCAGGCAAAATCGAGGCCAGTTGGCGAAGCTAGCATTTTGATAATGAGGACTCTCTGTACCCCTCATCGGTGAGTGGCTTCTGGGGTCTTAAAAGCTGCCAAGTTGCCATCTGAGGGTACAGCAAATGGTCCCAACTCAACAGGAACGGATGATCACCAAGGACAAGAACAACAAGGGGAAAAGAGAACCCAGAAGACAGAGAGACCCAGGTGAGTGGGTCTCTACATCAACTTGTGACTAGAAGAACTGGATGGTGCCTGATGCCACCAGTGATGGAGCTCACAAAGTTGAGTCTCACTGGCAACAAGAGAATAAATAGAGATCTGAGATCTCCAATAAAAGACCTCAAATGATGGTCCAGGGGCTTTGGGGTTCCTCTGGGAGCATGCCCCTGGCCATGATGCTGCCCCTGTCCATAAATCATAATGAAGGTCAACTTTTTGGACAGCAATGGATTGGACTTGGCAATGTAGTGTGACCATGTATTGTGGGAATTTTATGGTTCTATGCATCTAGAGGATGTCATCCTGCTGACCTCTTGCTGTAGGAAGGAGAGTAGGTAGAGAGGGGACAGGAGACTGTTGGGAGGATAGGACATGTATGGAGCAGAGAACAGGGGTGTGCTGTCACCAGACAGGGAGATCATGGGAGCTGCATATAGGTGAGTATGCAAATTTATATGGGAGTGTACATTTTCATTCAATCATAATAAAAAAAGAAAAAAGAAATATTTATAGAGTCATACTGTGTACTAAACTTTGGAGATACTGTTATGATCAGATGTACAGCCTACCCATCCTTGTGGAGCAGATACTGGCAAGGGAATAAGACATAACTAGGAATAGCTGATTTGAAGAAGCTGATGAAGTTCAACAAATATTTCTTGAGCCCCAACTCTGTGTCTTGCACTGTGCTAGCTGTTGGGGAGAGAAAGATCACTGTTATGGATTGAATTGTGTTCCCACCCAAAAAATGTATGTAGTGATTTGATTAGGCCATGATTGCTCATATTGTGTGATGTTCCTTTAAGTTGCAAATCCTGCCTCTATGATGTTAATAAGGGAGAATGGGCAATAGTTGTGTTGGTGGGATTGTATTGTGTCATGGGGCAGCCTCTAGGGATATAAATGAAAGGGAGGCAAGCAGAGAGTTGGAGATCTCTTAGTACTTGGAAAGAAACACTACCTGGAGCAGAGTGCATTCTTTGGGAAGGGCTGGGGGCCCCTATGCCAGCAGAAGTTCTTAGTCCAGAGGAAGATTGATGATAAGGACCTTCCTCCAGAAGAAGCAGAGGAAGACTTCTCTCGGAGATGACTTCCCATATTTGGGCTTTTAGCCTACTGGACTGTGGCAAAAGTAAAATTTCTCTTTTTAAAGCCATCCAATTGGGGTATTGCTGTTAAAGTAGCACTCGGTAACTAAGACAAAGACTAACACATGATCCCTGGTCCAGAGTAGATTGTGTTTCAGTGTGACCAACATGTAAAAAGATTATCTCTCTGCTGAGGCAGGGACAGAGAGCTAGAAGGGTGTGAGGGTACTAAAGGATCCTACTAGGGAAGCTCTGTACCTGACAGGGAAAGCAGAAGTGGGACTTCGAGAGAGTCTGAAAGAGTTGATGGCTCAGCTATGGAAGTAGGACTTTGCCCAATACCCATTCATGGGACAGTTTTCATACTGTGGTGCCTTGTGTGTGGCTGTGATGCTGGGAGACAGGCCTCTAGCCTTTCAAATACAAGCATGGTCACCCCTGGTAGACAAGTCTCAGTGGAGCTTCCAAACTAAGTCAGGGTAGGAAGAAAGGCCTGGTGGTCTACTTCTGAAAATTAATCAGTGAAAAAAACCATCTGAGTTGTAATAGAATGTAGTCTGACACATTTGCTGTGGGCATGCCATCAGGAATAATCAGTATCTAGAGAAGTGCAATGAGGGCCTGTGAAACCCTCAGTGAGATGGATTATCCCAGCAGCCACAAGGATGAACTTGAACATGCTGATGATTGTGAAGATGGCATGTTACCAGGGAATGTTTTGTTCTGTTATATATAATGTCACCATGAGTTGGGGCCAACTTGATGGCAACGAACAGTAGGCAAAGAGGGAAATGAACACTGAAGGCGAGGCTAAAAGAAGCTAATTCTGGAGAAGTAGAGTTCACTTGGGCCTTGGGGACAGGGAGAACTATGTGAAAATCTGGCTGGGGCACATAGTACTTTGTGGCACTGATGTACGGGAGAGGACATTCTACGCTATGCAAAGGGTCTAATCAGACAGGTGGCTCTCTCCCTTTTTCCCTTTCTCACGCTCATTCCTTTGTTCTCTCTGCATTTTCATGTTTTAAAGTGGATAATCTGCTCCCATAGATAATCATGTTTTAAAGTGGGTAATCTGCTCCCTACGAAACAGTTCTACTCAGTCATGTGGGGTTGCTATGAGGCAAAGTGAGCTTGAAGACAATGCAACAAGTTTTCTACAAAATAAAAATACTCAAAAAATGGTGTATTTTAAAAGTTTTAAAAATGAAAAAATGACCACTTAAAGACAAATATGTAGATATAAATGTTTAAACACAAAAGATGTATGTGGAATTTATCTTATGTATTAAATCATTGCTCACTAAAGGTGGTGTGGTCTAACCAGTGGACAGAAGCTTAAAGATGTATGAAGGATATCTATGTTTCTTAATTCTGTCTCTGTATCTCTGACTAACTCTGTCTATGAGCTCTTTTGAAGACAATTTCAAATGTCTTAATTCGGCACTTGGCTGGCTAATTTATAAGCTTCTTTAGAACGCAGAGTCTGGATCAAATGATTCTTCTGGTCCAGCTGCCTGCTCCGGTGAATGTTTTTGCCTGTTTTTTTGTTTTGTTTTGTTTTGTTCTTTTTTTAAATTGGAGCAAGTATCTGCTGAGAATGTAAAAGATCTGCTTTGTGGTTGACAGCCACCCATCTGTTAATAGGCTGTGTTGTGGTAGCTTGCATGTTGCTATGATACTGGAAGCTATGTCACTGGTATGTCAAATACTAGCAGGGTCATCCATGGTGGACAGGTTTCAGCAAAACTTCTAGACTAAGAGAGACTAGGAGGAAAAGCCTGGAAATCTACATCAAAATCTCAACCTACCAAAAAAAATTCGAATGGATCACAATAGACTACTGTCTGAAATAATGCTGAAAAATGATCCCCCCCCCCTGCCCCCACAGCATAGCAACCATCTGGAAGATGGCACAGAACCAGGCAATATTTCACCCAGTTATGCAGTGGATCACCATAAGTAAGAGTGGACCTGATGGCAGATAACAACAATGTTGTAGTCTGAGGGACATCGCAGTTCTACTACCCTCCGTTAAGCTCTCAAGGTTCCTCCTTTGTTTCACCATAGCAATGTCATATCCAAATGGGACAGAGTAATCCGCCATGTCTCAGGGGTCATCAGGGTCCTCTTCAAATAGTAAAAAGCTCTTTTGTGCCCCATTCCCTGGGGTCCCAGATGATGTTTGCCGTAAATCAATGACAATATACTAAAAAAGCTTCTAGTGTTACCCTGAGGCCATGGTGGAGCGTCTTTGATTGGATATTTTGAGGCACCTGAGAGCAGAAAAGCTCTCAAAGGACACTGTTTTAGCAGAGCCTCCCAGAGCACTTGTTTCTGCTCCTCTCCTTGCCTTCTCCTCCTGTACAGGGCAGAAACATGATCTTCAGATGACTTATTAATTGGTGTTGTGCTTTGAAAATAGAGTTCTTTCAAGCTCTGGGACTCTCTTCTTTAGTATCCAAGATGTGAATTATGTGTACCATGGAGAGTCTCAAAGGTTTCAGATGACTAACAACTGCTTATAAACATGAACAGGGTCAGAACCTCATGAGGATTTTTTGCCACCCCACCCTAAATCACAGCCAAATCCTTTAGTTAGGAGTTTCAGAAAAGCCAAAGGTTATGGTCTCTGCTTTCTTTTGTAAATATGTCACAGTATGTTGACCCAGAGACTAGCTCCCTGCACAGCTGGGAGTAGAGTCGTATCTTTAATCTTTATTAAGATTTAAAGCACTTAAAAATCCTAAATCCTTTTCCCTACCTTCAAATATAAAGATTTACAATGTCAAAACTGTATTTTCTATGGCTGAGCTACTTCTTGTAAGAGTAAAAACATTGTTGACATAAGAATGCATAGTTCTTTAGGTTACAAAGCCTATAGCATGTGATTTTTATTTTTTTTTTAAGTAAGTTCAATTGGTATATTTTTTCTATGTCATAATGACTCTCCATTTTGGCAATTTTCATATTCAGTGCTAATGAAACGTAACAAAAAGATCTGTTAGTTGATTTACTTCCACAAAATCAACTGTCGTTGTCTTGGTAGTAGCAATGGTAGCAGTAGTGGGAGTAGTGCATTTGAAATAGAGTAGAATATGATTTTTATTTTTATTTTCTATATCATCAATACATAAAACTCATAATTCCTAGGACAAAATCCATTTGTGCATAGCTCACATGGCAAAAACTTAAGCAAATTTCCAAAGTTGGGTCTCATATTACCTAGCTTTTAGAAATTAAACGTACTTATTGTGAAGTAATATCATAAATACTTAAAATTAAGCTACAACTGTCAAGATGCATAAAATATGCAATATGATCCCCAAATACCTCCTTTTATGGGTAAATTTGGCAGCTATTCATTCCTCAGTTTCGTCAGTCCATAAAATACTTTCTGTCATTGAGAAACTACAATCTTTATACTTTCAGTGTATTTTTTTTTTTTTGTGAAACTTTACAGTGCAAATTAGTTTTTTGTTAAAAAAATTTGTACACAACTTGTTTCATGACATTGGTTGCAATCCCTGCTATATGTTAGCACTCTTCCCCTGTCTCTTTCTGTGTTGGCTTCTCCATGTTCCTTGGTCTAGTTTTCCTGTCTGTCTTGCTTTCTCATCTTTGCTTTTGGGCCAGTGTTGCCTATTTTACCTCGTATACTTGGTAGAACTAAGAAGCACATTCCTCAAGCATGTTGCTTGTGTTACTGGCCTCTGATCCTTTGCTGAAAGGAGAACTTCAGGAGTGGCATCAGTTCTGAGTTAGAAGGATGTCTGGCTTTCTTCGTTCTCCTTTTCTCCAGATGTGCAAGAATGAATGGATATATCTTAGATGTCTGTTCACAAACTTTTAAGACCCCAGATGCTGCTCACCAAAGTAGGATGTAGAACATTTTCTGTATGAGTTATAAGTTGATTCATGTCACAGCTCTTATTTCTCTCATATCCCTAGGAGTGGAATTTCTGGATCATATTCTATTTCTAGCTTTTTAAGGAGGTGCCATATCATTTTCCATAGTGATTGTACCATCTTATGTTCCCATCAGCAGTAGATAATAGTTCTAATCTCCCAAACATTTGTTGTTTTGTTTCATTTGCTTATTGCCAGTGCACCAGTATCTCATCATAGTTTTGGCTTGAATTTCTGTAATTGCTAATAATAGCTAGCATTTCCTCATTTGTCTATTAGCTGCCTGAATGTCTTCTTTGGTGAAGTGTCTGTTTTTATCCTTTGCCCATCTTTAAATTGGATTATTTTTCTTATTGCTATTGAAGTGTTGAAATGTTCTATAGATTTTAGAGATTAGACCCTTGTCAGAAGTGGTGTAGCCAAAAGGTTTTTCCCAGTCCGTAGGTTCTCTTTTTACTATTTTAGTGAAGTCTTTGGATGAGCATAAGTGTTTAATTTTTTGAAGCTCCCAGTTATCTAATTTGTCTTCTGGTGTTTGTGCATTGTTATTTATGGTTTGTATTCTCTTTATGCCATGTGTTGGGGCCCCTAACATTGTCCCTGTTTTTTCTTCTATGATCTTTATCTTAGTTTTAGATTTTATATTTAGATCTTTGATCCATTTTGAGTTCATTTCTGTGTATGGTGTAAAATAAGGGTCTTGTTTCATTTTTTTTCAATAGATGGACATCCAGTTTTACCAGCACCATTTGTTAAAAAGACTGTCTCTCATCCATTTAATGTACTTTGTTCTCTTGCTGAAGATCAGCTAACTGTAAGTGAATGGATCTATATCCAGGTTCTCAATTTTGTTCGGTTGATCTATGTGTCCTCTGTTGTGCCAGTGCCAGGCTGTTTTGACCACTCTGGCTGCATAGTAGGTTCTGAAGTCAATTGTGTGAGTCCTTCTGCTTTGTTCTTTTTCTATGTTAATGCTTTGCTTGTCTAGGATCTCTTTCTTCCCATGTAAAGTTAGTGATTGAGCTTTCCATCTTGTTAAAAATGCTATTGATTCTTGGATCTGGATTGCATTATATCAGTAGAACTGATGTTTTCTCAAAGTTGAATCTTCCTATCCATGACGGTAGCATGTTTTTCCATTTAGGCAGATCTCTTGCAATAAGGTTTTGTACCTTTTGTTTTTTGTTTTTTAAAATAGATCTTTTTTGTCTCTGGTGGTGTAGTAGTTAAGTGCTACATCTACTAACCAAAAAGTCGCAGGTGGAATGTACTAGGTGCTCCTTGGAAACTCAGTGGAACAGTTCTATTCTCCCCTATAGGGTCACTATGAGTCAGAATCAACTTGACAGCAACCAGTTGGTTGTGGTTAGATTTATTCCTAAGTATTTTATCAGTTTAGAGGCTATTATAAATTAACATTGTTTTCCTGATTTCCTATTCACTGTTCTCTGTGTTGATATACAGGAATCCAAGTAATTTTTGTATGTTGATCTACTACTCTGCTAAATATTTCTATTTTTTCCAGTAGTTTTTTTGTGGAATCTTTGGAACTCTCATATCCTCTGCAAATAGGAATAGTTTTACTCCTTCTTTTCCAATTTGGATTTCTTTTTTTTCTTTTTCTTGCTTTATTGCTCTGGCTAGGACTTCCAACACAAAGTTAAATAAGAGTGGTAGTACAGGGCATCCTATCTTGTTCATGTTCTCAGAGGAAAAGTTTTTTTTTAACTATTCTTTGTTGAGAGTAATACTGACAGTTCGTTTTGTATTCCAGCCAAGTGCTGTCGAGTTGGATCTGACTCTGTATAGATGGTGTTTATTATGTTCAGGAATTTCCCTTCCATTCTCATTTTATTAAGCTTTTTTTTTGTTTGTTTAAATCAGGAATGTTGACACTGTCAAATACCTTTTCTGTGTAGGTTGAGATGATCATGTGATTAATTCATTTTGTTTTATTTATGTGGTGGATTCTGTTGATTGATTTTCTAATGTTGAACTATCCTTGCATTCCTGGTATGAATCCCACTTGGTTTTGTTGTTTTATTTCTTTGATATGATGCCACATTCTATTGCTTGAATTTTGTTCAGAATTCTTGCATCTATAATTCATGAAAGATGCCAAGCCAAGTGCCGTCGAGTCGGATCATAGTGGTCTGTAATTTCCTTTTTTGTAGTGTCTTCCGACAGCGCTTGGCTGGCTTGGCTTTTGCTTAGCTTGAGTATCAGGCTTATGCTGGTACCTGAAAGAATTCAGGAATATTTCTTGTTCTCTATGCTCTGAAATAGAGTGAGAGGTGCTAGTATGAGTTATTCTCTGAATATTTGGAAGAATTCTCCAGTGAAGCCATCCTGGGCAGGGCTTTTTTGTTGAGAATATATATTTTTTAATTGCCTCTTCAGTCTCTTCTCTCATTATAGATCTGCTTATGTTAGCTTAGGTATTTGATGTGTTTCTAGAAATTTGCTCATTTTGTCTAGGTTCTCAATTTTGGGGAGGTAAAATTTTTCAGAGTATTCTGTTATGATCTTTTCTATTTCAGTTGGGTATACTGTAATGTCCTCCATCTTATTTTTTATTTATTTGCTTTCTCTCCTGTTTTGCTTCTTTTAATTACTGGCTTGTTGATTTTGTTGATCTTTCCAAAGAACCAACTTTTGGTCTTGTTTCTTTCTATTGTTTTTCTGTTCTCTATTTCATTTATTTCTTATGCAGTCTTTCTTATTTCCCTACCTCTTGTACTTTGCTACTCTCTTTCTGTTTGTTTGAGTAGGGCTAGCATTTTGATCTTGGCCTGTTCTTCTCTTTTAATGTATCCATTTATTGCTATAAATTGAGCTCTGAGTACTACCTTTCCTCAGTTGTAAAGGTTTTGGTATGATATGTTCTCATTCTCATTTAATTCTAGAATTTTTTTTATTTCCTCTTTCATTTCTTCTATTACCCAGCTGTTTTGAGACAAAGTGTTTTTCAGTTTCTATGTATTTGATTTCTTTCCCTTGTTCTTCCTGTTATTGAGTTGTACTTTTAGGGCATTGTGATCAGAGAGTATGTTTTATATAACTTTAATGTTTCGGACGTTTTTGAGGGTGACTTTGTGCCATATAATGTGTTCTATTATGGTTATGGAGAATGTTGCATGTGCTTTGGAAGAAATGTATACTTTGCTGCTTTTGTGTAGTGTTCTACATATGTCTATGAAGTTAAGTTGCTTGATTTTGGCCTTTAGATTTTCTGTATCTTTGATGCATTTCTTTGTAGATGTTCTGTCCTTTATCAAGAGTGGCGTGTTTGCTTTTCTTGCTATTATTTTGGAACTATTTCTTTTTCAGCGTTCTTAGGGTTTGTGTTGTGTATTTTGGTGCCTTCTCATTAGGTATGTAAATATTTCTTAAGGTGATATCTTCTTGGTGGATTGTCCCTTTACTTCTTATACAATGTCCTTCTTTGTCTTTTATGGTTAATTTTGCCTTACAGTCTATTTTATTTGAGTTTAGTATTGCCATTCTTGCCCTTTTGTAGTTACTATTTCCTTGATGTATTTTTTCCTGGCCTTTGATTTTTAATATATTAATGTTTTTTGTATCCAAGGTAATTCTCTTGTGGACAGTATACTGATGGGTTGTGATTTTATTTATTTTGCAGTTCCCAATTTATGAGCGCATGTAAGTTATTTATATTCAGAGTGGTTATCTATAGATATGAGTCTATAGCTGTCATATTGTTGCAATTTTTTTGTGTTGCTGGCCTTCTTTTTTGTTTCTCTTACTTTTTTGTATTGAGTTTCTTTTGTTTATATATTTTCTCTCTCTTTTCTTTCACTGTTACAAATTTTGTATTTAATGATACTTTGTTTTTCTTCATTTTTGTTATGATGAGTAGATTTATTAGCTTTCCTTATGATTTCCTTGAAACTTAACCTTATCTTTCTCAGTTTGAACCAATCTTTTATTACATAGTATTACTTTGGTTTCTTCTCTATTTGAAAGATTTATGCTTACACCACTTATTCCCCCTTTTATTGTTTTGACATTGTTGACATTTACAGATTAATATCTCTTTCCCTGTTTTGAGTGTTTTGTTTTGATAGTTCTTTACTTGGCTTAGTACCTGCCTGATGTTGTTCTGTGTCCTAGATTCTGGCTGTTATCTGATATTATTGGTTCTCTAACTTAAAGACTCCCTTTAATGTTTCCTATGAAATTGGTCTGGATTTTACAAATTCTGTTAATTTCTGTTTATATACAAATGTCTTAATTTCACCAGTGCATTTGAAAAAGAATTTTGCAGAATATATCATTCTTGGCTGGCACCATTTTTTTTTTTTTTTTGTCTTTCTGGATTTTATATGTCACATCATTGCCTTTTTGCCTATATTGTTTCTGCTAAGTAATCAGTTTAGTCATATTGTTTCCCCTTTATAAGTGACTTTTTGTTTTTCTTGAGCTGCCCTCAGGATTCTTTGTCTTTGGTTTTGGCAAATGTGATTATGATATGTCTTGATGATTTTCTTTTGGGATCTACCTATATCGGATTCACTGAGCCTATTGAATTTTTAGCATTTTGTCTTTCATGATATTGAGGAAGTTTTCTTTGAGCAAATCTTCAATAATCTTCCTTGTGGTTTACATTTTCTCCCTATTCGGGAACTCCAAGAATGCACAACATTTTACTATTGAATATGTTCCATGTACTTCTCAGGTTTTCTTTATTTTACTTCATTCTTTTTTTCTGATTACTCCCTAAAAGGATGTGTCGACGTAATTCTCTCTAATCTCACTAGTTCTGTCTTCCGTTGTTTCAAATTTGCTTTCATTAAGTTGTCCATTTCTGAAATTTTGTTATTCATCTTTTGGATATATCATTGCTATTTTTGTGTGATTTCTAATTGTTTATTTTGAGATTTTGTTTTGGTATCATTTTCCTAAATTCTTCTATTACTTTTTCTGTGTTTTCTTTGATTTTTGTCTATTTTTGACTTGTTTATGTCTGTAATTTCCTTGACCTCTTTCCTAATATCTCAACAAGCCCAAAATATAAGTCTTTGGAATTCCATAGTAGGTAGTTCCACTGCCTTTTCTTCTTCCTGAAGGTCATCTGATTCTTTTTTTTTTTTTATTTAACATAACTGAGTGAAAATGTACATTCACGTATAAATTTACATGCGCATCTATATGCAGCTTCCACTGCTCTCCCTGTCGGGTGACTGCACACTATTCCTCTCTGCTCCATACATGTCTCATCCTCCCAAGAGCCTCCTTTCCCTTCCTCTCCGTCCACTCCCCTTCCTCCAGCCAGAGGTCAGCAAGATGATATCCTATAGATGTATAGAACCATAAAATGCTTCCAATATATGGTCACTGCATTGCCAAGTCCAGTCTATTCCTGTCCAAAGAGTGGACCTTTGTTATAATTTATGGGAATGGGCAGCATAAGAGCAGGGGGCCATGCTCTCAGAGGAACCCCAAAACTGCTGGACCATCAATTGAGGTATTTTAGTGGAGATCTCAGGATGCACCTGTTTTTATTCTTGTGTTGCCAGTGAGACTCCTCTCTGTGAGCTCCATCGTGGCTATCAGTGGTGGTGGCCGGGCACCATCTGGTTCTTCCGGTCCCAAGTCAATGTAGGCACCCAATCTTGTGGGTCTCTCTGTCTTCTCAGTTGTCTTTACCGCATGTCATTTTGGTCCTCGGTGAGCATCCGTTCCTGCTGAGTTGGGACCATTTGCTGAGTTCTCGGATGGCAGCTTGGCAGCTTTTAAGACCCCAGACACCACTCACCAATGTGGGGTGCAGAGAGCGCTCTTCTCAAAACGCAGGTTGTGACAATTGGCCTGGAATTCACCTAAGAGCATGGTCCCCCGCCCCCCACCCCAGCTACTCTATCCTTGCAGTATTGAGTTAAGATGGAAGGAGTACTCAAGTTATGCTGAAGTGCACTTAATGTTGTTCTTGTTTCTAATGTGTGCTATCACTGCTTTATCCCAACTAGATTTCTAGTAACTATCTAAACTAAACCCTGCCCCCCTAACCCTCCCTCCCTCCCCTCCCTTGCAGCTGTCAAAGAGTCTTTTCTTCTATACACAAGTCTGTTTTTGGGATCTTATCGTAGAGGTCACATACAGTATTTTTACCTTTGTCACTGACTACTTTCACTCATCGTAATGTCTTCCAGTTGAAACCAGGTTAGGAGATGTTTCCTGAAATCATTGCTATTCTTTATCATTGTGTAGTGCTCCATTGAGTACATGTACCATAGTTTACCTATCCATTCTTCTATTGTTGGGCATCTGGGTTGATTCCATCTTTTTGCTGTCGTGGACTGTGCTGCGGTAAACATTCTGGTGCATGTGTCCGTTGGTGTGAAAGGCCTTGAATCTGTAGGATATATTCCAAGAAGTGGAATTACTGGGTCAAATGGTATATTGATATCCATTTTTTTAAGGAAGTGCCAGATTGCCTTCCAAAGAGGCTGGACCATTTTGCAACCCCACCAACAGTGTAGGAGAGTTCCACTTTCTCCACAGCCTCTCCAGCCTTTGTTGTTTTGTGTTTTCTGGATCATGGCCAATCTTGTTGGGGTGAGATGGTATCTCATTGTCGTCTTGATTTGAATTTCTTTAATAACTAAAGATCGTGAACATGTCCGCATGTGTCTTTTGCCTGCCTGGATCTCCTCTTTAGTGAAGTGTCTGTCCATCTCCTTTGCCCATTGCTTAATTGGATGGTTTATCTTCTTCTTGATATGTTGTAGTATCTTATAGATTATGGAGATCACGCGTTGGTCTGACATAGAGTTGCCAAATATTTTTTCCCATTCTGTGGGTGTTCTTTTAATTCTATTAATAAAGTCTTTGGATGAGCAAAAGTGTCTGATTCTTAATAGTTCCCATTTATCTATTTTCTCTTCTGTTGATTGTGGTTTCTTTGACAGATTTTAGAGTCTGTCCTCATTGTGTATTAAAACTTCCATTGTTGTTCCTACCTTTTCTTGGATGAGCTTTATGGTTTTAGGTTTCATATTTAAGTCTTTTATCCAGTTGGAGTTGGTTTTTGTATAAGGTGTAAGATATGGATCTTGATTCAGTTTATTGCAGGTGGATAACCAATTTTGCCAGCACCATTTGTTGAAGAGACTGTTTTTACCCCAGCTGAATGTCTTAGGGCCTTTGTTGAATATCAGCTGTTCATAGGCAGATGGTGTCATCTCTGGGGTCTCAATTCTGTTCCATTGATCCATCTTGTACCAGTACCAGGCTGTTTTGACCACTGTGGCAGTGTAGTAAGTTCGAAGGTCGGGTAATGAGAGGCCTCCCAGTGTGTTCTTCTTTAGTAGTACCTTACTTATCCGAGGCTTCTTCCCTTTCCAAACAAAATTGGTGATTTGTTTCTCCATCTCATTAAAAAATGATGCTGGAACTTGTATTGGGATTGCATTATATAAATAAATTGCTTTAGGTAAAATAGACATTTTCACAATGTTAAGTCTTCCTATTCATGAGCAGGGTAGGTTTTTCCATTTATCTAAGTCTCTCTTAGTTTCTTGTAGTAAGGGCTTGTAGTTCTCTTTGTAAAGGTCTATTGTTTCTCTGGTTAGATTAATTCCTAGGTACCTTATCTTCTTAGGGGCTATCGTAAATGGTATTGATTTGATAATTTCCTCCTCAACAGTCTCATTGTTGGTATAAAGGAATCTTACTGATTTACTTATGTTTATCTTGTATCCTAAGACTTTGCTGAACTCTTGTATCAGTTTCAGCAGCTTACTTGTAGATTCCTTGCAGTTCTCTGCATATACAATCATATCATATGCAAACAGGGAGATTTTAAATTCCTCTTTGCTGATGCAGATGCCCTTTATTTCTTCATCTTGTCTAATTGCTCTGGCTAGAACTTCTAGCACAATGTTGAATAGGAGAGGTGACAGTGGGCATCCTTGTCTAGTTCCTCATCTCAAGGGAAAGTCTTTCAGTCTCTCTCCATTCAGGATGATGTGGGCAATTGGCTTTGTATAAATGGCCCTTGTTGTGTTGAGGAATTTGCCGTCTATGCCCATTTTGCTAAGAGTTTTTAGCATGAATGGGTGTTGGACTTTATCAAATGCCTTTTCTGCGTCAGTGGACAAAATCAGGTGATCCTTGTCTTTTGTGTTATTTATGTGGTTAATCACATTAATTGTTTTCCTGATGTTGAACCAGCCTTGCATCCCTGGTATGAATCCCACTTGGTCATGATGGATTATTTTCTTGATATGTTGTTGTATTCTGTTGGCAAGAATTTTGTTGAAGATTTTTTCATCTAGGTTCATGAGTGATATCGATCTGTAGTTCTCTGTCTTTGTTGGATCTTTCCCTGGCTTAGGTATCAGGATTATGCTGGCTTCATAGAATGAGTTCGGGAGTACTCCATCCCTTTCTATACTGTGAAATAGTCTCAGTAGTATTGAGGCTAACTCTTCTCTAAGTGCTTGGTAGAATTCTGCCGTGAAGCCATCTGGGCCCGGACTTCTTTAGGTTGGCAGTGTTTTGATGACCTTTTCAATCTCTTCCTTTGTGATGGGTTTATTAAGTTGTTCTGCTTCACGTTGTGATAATTTGGGTAGGTGGTATGAATCAAGGATTTTGTCCATTTTCCCTAGGTTTTCAAATTTGTTAGAGTACAGTCTTTCATAGTATTCTGTTATGACATTTTTGATTTCTGTTGCATCTGTGGTGACAACCCCCCTCTCATTTCTAATTTGGGTTATTTGTTTCCTTTCCTGCTTTTCTTTAGTAAATTTAGCCAGTGGTTTATCCAGTTTGTTGATCTTTTCAAAAAACCGGCTTTTGGTCTTTTCAATTGTTTTTTTATTCTCTAACTCATTTAGCTCTGCTCTAATCTTTATGATCTCATTTATTCTGGTGCTCGAGGGGTTCCTCTGTTGTTCTCTTTCTACTTGTTCAAGCTGTAGAGTTAGTTCCTTGATTTGGTGTCTTTCGTCCTTCCAGATGTATGCATTTATGGAGATAAACAGACCTCTGAGCACTGCTTTGGCTGTATCCCTTAGGTTCTGGTAGGAAGTATTTTTGTTCTTATTGGAATCCATGAATTTCTTTAATTCATCCTTGATTTCCTCTATAACCCATGTTTTTTTTGAGCAAGATGTTGTTCATTTTCCAAGAGTTCCACTTTCTATCTATGTTTTTTCTGCTATTGATTTCAACTTTGATGGCTTTATGATCTGAGAAGATGCTTTGCAGTAATTCAGTGGTATGGATTTTGTTGAGCATTGCATTAGGGCCTATCACGTGGTCAATTCTGGAGAATGTTCCATGTGCACTGGAGAAGAAGGTGTAGTTGTCTGCTGATGGGTGGAAAGTTCTGTATATATCAATGAGGTTTAGGTGGTTAATTGTGTCAATGTGGTCTTCTGTATCTTTACTGAGCTTTTTTCTAGATGATCTGTCTAGTAATGAGAGTGGAGTGTTAAAGTCTCCCACTACTATTGTGGAGTCATCTAACTCTCTTTTGAGTGTAGTCAGTTGTTTCTTCGACATATTTAGGTCCTCTGACATTAGGTGCATAAATATTTAATATAGTTAAGTCTTGCTTGTGTAGTGAACCTTTCAGCAATAAATAGTGTCCATCTTTGTCCACGATGGTGGATTTGACATTAAAATTGATTTTGTCTGAGATTAGAATTGCCACTCCTGCTCTTCTTTGTTCATTGTTAGCTTGATATGTATTCTTCCATCCTTTAATTTTCAGTTTGTTCCTGTCTTTAGGTCTCAAGTGTGTTTCTTGTAGACAACATATGGATGGGTCGTGTGTTTTGATCCAAGATGACACTCGGTGTCTCTTTACTGGAGCATTCAGTCCATTCACATTCAATTTAATTATTGATAGGTATGTGTTCACTGATGCCATTGTGATATGTTTATTTTTATGTTTTCTCTGTTGTTCTTATTAGTCTGTTCTGGGACACTCTTTCTTGTGAGTTGATTTTTCACCTTTTTCAGAGCTGGTTTTATAGTTGTTGAGACTCGTGTGTTAGATTTCTTGAAATGGTATGATACTTCTTTGTTGTGCTTTACAGCTGCCCCTATGAACCCCCTTAATAAACTATTTATAAACCCAATTTTAATTACTACCAGTTTTGTCATCTTCCTCTCCATCTGAAAAGAATATAACAACTGTAGTACATCCCTCTTTTTATTATGATGACACCATACTTTTCATGATGATCACTGGATTGCTTCTTTCCATTTCAAAGCTGTGATTTACTTTGGAGCCTTCCCTAAATGAGTAGAGTATTGAGTAGTGAGTCGTTCTAAAATATAAAGTTAGTGGTTTCGTTCTTCTAAGCCAAAGCCAAGAACTTCTTTCAGTATTTCTTGTAGTTTGGGTTTGGTTTTTACAAAGTCTCTGAGTTTCTGTTTATCTGGGAATGTCCTAATTTCATTTTCGTATTTGAAAGATAGTTTTGCAGGATATATAATTCTTGGCTCGAATTTCTTCTCCTTTAAGATTTTGAATGTGTTGTGCCACTGTCTCCATGCCAGCATGGTTTCTGCTGAGAAATCTGAAGAGAGCCTACAGGGTTTCCCTCTGAATGTTAGCTTTGCCTTGAGTCTTGCTGCCTTTAAGAGTTGCTGCTTGTGTTTCATTTTGTTAAGCTTGATTATAATATGTCTTGAAGTCTTTCTTTTGAGATCTATATTGGGTGGCATACGATATGCATCCGAGATGTCTATATTCTCTTCCTTCATGATTTCTGGGAAGTTTTCTTTCAGCAGCTCAGCAACAATACTCTCTGTGTTCTCAGATGTCTCACCCTGTTCAGGGACTCCAATTAATCGAAGGTTGGTCCTATTAATAGAGTCCCACATGCTTCTTAATGTTTCTTCATTTTTCTTGTTTCTTTTTTCTGATTTCTGCTCATAGACGCTGGCATCAGTAGCTCTGTCTTCCAAGTCAGAAATTCTTCTTTCCATTTGTTCCATTCTGTTTTCTTGGCTTTGCATAGAAGTTTCTATGTCTTTGATTTTCTTCTTGATCTGTTGGATTTCAAAGTACTGGTGTTCCATCAGATCCAACAACTTGCTTAATTTTTCATTTGTTCTGCTGCATTTTGTATAAGGTCTAGAAGGGCTCTGTATATAGTCAATTTGTATTCACTTCCTGACGGTTTCATAAAAGTTTCTTCATCTGGAAAACTCCTTGGTTGCTTTGTTTGGGAGCCTTCTGAAGCCATGAGTGATTGCTTGTATGCCACAATTGTCTGTTGCTTTTTGGGTCCCATGTGAGTATATAGAGGCTGGAAGAGGTACTGTGAGGATGGATTGCAAATGTTTCTCTAGGCTGTCTTCAAATGTAAAGCAAAAGGTACCTGACCAGTTCACAAGTCAGTTAGGTTTTCAGGTGTAGAGGTCCCTCTTCTCATCTGACAAAGTAAGCGCCACTATATCCAACCCCAGATGATAACAAACTAGTTCAGAATACAGCAATGCTACTGCCCTGGTGCCCTCTGCTCACAGGGCCTAGTCTTATCCAACACTGCGTCGAGTACTGGTTTTGTGATAGAAAAGCGCTCTCCTGTGGGCAGGCTCTGGCTCCCAAGCTAAGAATTAGGTCCAGCTGTGGCCACCGTACCCAAGATGGCGTCCTCCACACAGGCAGCAGACAGGGGGGCTAAAGATGCCCAGAGGCAGCGATTCCTCTGATTCTGCTGCAGGGCCCCCAACTTAGGCAGCACTGTGCAAAATCACTTCTTTTCTGTCGGAGAAGCGCTGTCCCGTTTGCAGGCGCTGGCTCCCAGGCTAAGAACGAGGTCCCGCTAAAATCTCGGTACCAACATGGCGTCCGGTACCCTGACTGCAGAGCTCCGCGCAAACCCCGCTGAGGCAGCTACAAAACGAAAGGCTCAAAGTGTCTAGATTAACAGAGTCCCGAGCCTGGCTCTCAGAATATGGGAATTTCGCCTGCCTATCCCCCCAGCAGTGCGTCTGAGTCCAGCCGCCAGGCAAGGCCCAGCTCCGCCCGCCAGCCGAGACCGAGGAAAAAAAAGTCACAATGGTGCGTTTACGTTCCGTCCGTGAGAGCCGGGGCTAGCCGGGAGCGGGAGTCAGCAAGAGAGAGGAGGTTTTTCGCTGAGTGGTATGAAGTCCCAATTAACAGCTCTGTGCCGTTTCCTGAGGCTGATTAGGTGATCAGAAGGCTCTGTTTGATTGTCAATTCAGGTCCTGGTTTCCAGAGGGATATAGTCTGCCAGCTTGACTCCGCCCCTCATCTGATTCTTTATTTTGGTTGTCTGCTGGAACCATGTTGTTGTGCTTTTTACATATTTTAATATTACCCGCTTTTTCTGAGATATTATTTACTGACATTATGTTCATTTGTTTCATTCTGTTTCTCTGTTTTGTCTTGATATGTCACGACAGGTGTGCCAGGCATGTTTTACTGCTTGTTTATCTGTAGGCACAATAGCTCTTACCACCTTTAGTAGATGTTCAAGACAGCAGCAAGCAGGGTAAGACTCCTTTGCTATATACTGTTTTGGTGACATGGCTGAGGGTAGACTGATGAGGCATTGTCTGCCTCCAGATGTTGATTCAATGGTATGGGAGCACTTATAGCCCACTGCAGGTAGGTGGGAGTGGTGGTGCCTGCTTACCATTGTTCAGCAGCTGGTTAAGTTGTGATAGCAAAGGGATAGTGCAGGCCTGGGTGCAGTGGTTGGCCTGGGCTGGAAATGCTGCAGCTGACACTGGCATGGTGAGGGCCAGCAGGAAGTGGAGGATAGTGTATAGGACTGGGGGCGGGGGCGAGGAAAGAGAGAGAAAGAAAGGGTGTGAGTTGATAGGGGTGAGGCAGATATGGGGACTAGTGAGAGTCCCAGCAAGGAAGTGTAGGGGTGGTATACAGGATTAGTTGGGAGGGAGAAAGAAAAGGGAAAAAGAAAAAAAATGGCATGACAGAAACTGGTGAGTGAGAGGTGGGGTAGATCAGGGTGATAGCAGGCTGGTAGCTCTCTAGGCAAGCAGTGTGGCCAGGCCCCTCAGAAGGGTAAGGGGTAATGAAGTGTGTTTCTCTGGGTACTGGGTGCCCTTTCTGCTGCTGACAGTTGTTCCCCTGTACTCCCGGTCCAGGCTTGTTCCTAGCTGTGCTCCAAGATGGTGATGCTGTGCTCTTTTAGATGCCAGGGGTTTTCTGCTCTGCGTCTCTGTTTCTTCTCTGTTTGCCTTCAGTTTCTTCTTTCATTTGGTGTTCAGTCTAGTTCTGCATCACTTGGACTGATGCTTAGGCTTCCAGAATTGATGTTTGTTTCTGTTTTGCTTAGTTTTTCAGGTCTTTTCTACAGAAAGACAATATGATATATCTCTCTAGGGTGACATGGTGGCTCTGCCTGCTTTTAGTGTAATTTTTAAAGCAAAATTGTGTCCATGTGTTTGTGCTTGTTTGGGCAAGGAAGGGAGAACTATCACCTCCCTCTTTAAGACTGCATAGGAAATCAATAAATAGAAAGTGTCCTCTTCTTATGAGTATGCTCTCCTTTGTTTTAGAAATATTCTGTACTTAGCATGAATAGGGCATTCCATTGTTTCAGACCTGCAGTGAAGTCAGATAAAGTGAGTTGGAATTTAGTCTGTAACATTAATGAGTTGGAAGAAAGGCCTGGCAATCTACTTCAAATGGGTGACAGAAAGAAACCCTCTGGATAAGAACATTCACAAACTCATTGTGCATGAGGTTGTTTTGAGTTAGAGACCACCTCAAAAGCAGTTAACAACAACAAATAACTGCTATGTGGCTTTAGGCAAATCAGTTAATCTCTTTGGGACTGTTTCTGCATCTGTACAAAAAGAATAAAAACAGCTAACTTGCAAACTTTTGTGAGGTTTAGAGATATTGCAAAAATGGCCATAAGAGTCTCTAGCCCCAAGATGGTGCTAACTGAATGTATCCAATGCGTGGCAAGAAAATGCACAAAATAATGAGAACTAAATATACCTATTCAATGCCAGGCACTGGGCTATCAAGGAAATAAAAATTTTAAAAGTGGAAATCTTAGTCCCTATTCTCAAAGTAATCATGATTTTTATAGGGGGCAAGAGAGACATGCACACAGAAAACTATACGTTATATCAGGCCATGTTTAGCCTGGGAATTCAAAGGTGAGAGTAATTAATTCTGATGGAGACAAGGGAATGGAGAGCATTAGGGAAAATCTCAGAACAACAACAAAAAAGAAAATGTGAGAAGCACCTTGGAGAATAAAAAAAATCTTTGTTATATGAAAGAGCAAAGGATATTCCAAGAATAGCAGAGTGCATTTGAAATGGTATGATATCATGAAGTATAAGTGTGTACTGTGATTTCTAGGAACAAGTACCCCAGCATGGTAGAGACAAGCTGGGAATGGCAGCTAATGGGAAATGGTGGCAGACTTTGTAAAGCTGAGGGGCTAGAATTTTATTCTGTGAACAACGGGGGCAGGAGGGACCATTAAATATTGTAGTGTGGATGTGGCATCACTTTATCTAGGTTTAAAAGAGTACTTTTTTGGTAGTGTGCTGAATAAAGGTGTAGTGGCTGCCTGAGGAGTACTGAGGAGTACAGACAGATTTTTTCTATAAAAAGCTAGGTAGTAAATATTGCTGGCTGTTCAAGTCATATGGTTGGTGTTACGACTACTCAACCCTACCCTGTAGTGTAAAAGTAGCCATAAACAATAAATAAATGCATGAGACTTGGCATATTACAATAAAACTTTATTTATAAAAATAGGCAGCTACCTGAGTTTAGCCCACAGGGCATAGTTTGCCAAGCCCTATAATAGATCAGATGAGAGAGGACGAGGACATGCATTTGCAGAGTGGCAGGGAAACAAAAAGGACAAAGAAGAGATATAATTTGAGAGATATTGTAGCCATAGTAAATTTTTTATTATTTAGGATTTAGTGAGGGGATGATGTTTCATACAGTATTTCAAGTATAAATTTTTTTGGACATCAAAGTGAGTGTAAGAAAAATAAAGATTAGAGCAAGTGAAGACTTTTTTTTTACTGAAATGTATATTTCAACAGATAATTTGGTATGGGCATACAGAATGAGCAAAAAATAATAAAAGTAAAAATGGTTAAATTCAACTATAAACTCAAACCCATTGCCATCAAGTTGGATCTGATTCCTAGTGACCCTAGAGGTCAGAGTAGAACTCCAGAGAGTGCCTGGTGGATTTGAAAAATTTACCTATACGAACAAGAGTACCATAAACAAAATCATCAGATTAAACTGTATGCAACTGGTAATGTTAAAATGTTTTTTACTAAAAAAGACAGTTTCTGATGGTCCACCCTATGCACAATTAGAACAAGGAGGAAAAATATTTGCAGACCATGGATTAATGTTTTTATATACAAGCAGCTCTTAAAAAAAAATTAAAAAAAAGGAAAACTCTCCAGAAGAAAATTTGGCAACAGGTATAAATGGACAAATTACAAAATACTACTGCATTAAATATATGAGAACAAAACAAAAAAGCCCAGTGATAATTTCACATGTAGCAACAGTGAGATACAATTCTCTACCTGTTCAAAGCCAGGTATTTTTTTTAAGACTGTAACAGAAATTTCCAATGTTAAGAAAACTGGGACTCCTAATACTATTTGGTCTGAAGAAGAGATGCCTTTAAATTGTGATGCTGAAGAAGAATATTGAGTATACGATGGACTGCCAAATCTGAAGAAGTACAACCAGAATTCTCCTTAGAAGCAAGAATGGCAAGGCTACCTCTCACATATTTTGGACATGTCAGGAGGGATCAGTTCCCGGAGTAGGACATCAGGTTTGGTGAAGTAGACAGTGAAAAAGAAGAGGACTCTCAATGAGATGGATTCACACAGTTGATACAACAATGGGCTCAAGCATAACAATGACTGTGAGGCTGGCACAGGACCAGGCAGTATTTTCTTTTGTTGTACATAGGGCCACTATGAGTTGAAACCAACGCAGTGGTATCTAACAATAGCAACAGTAGAATTTGACAAGAGTGTAAAATCATATGACCCATACGGATGGCAAGCTGATCAACATGTGCATATACCTTGGCAAAGTAATTCTGTTTCTAGTCATTTACTCCTGGAGTATAGTCTAAAATTTGTGTGGTAATTTATGCATGAGGTTGTTAAATACAGATAAGATTAAATTTCTGAGCAAAAAATTTATGTATGTTGGTAAATGAGAACTATACAGCTATTAAAATCATGATGCATAAAAATATTTAAGGACAGAGTATTTAGGGTACGTATTTGTATGGAAAGGGACAGGTAAAAAAGTAGTATGCACAGAAGTTCCTCATAATTAACAATGTATGTATGTATGAAGAAGGTAGATCAGAAGGATGTATAATAAAGAAGAACCCTAATTTTGGGGGGTGCAGGAAGTTTGTAAGATAAATTCCTTCCATTTCTGAAGATAAAATGATAATAATAGGGGGAAAAAAGAAAAAATAACAGACAATGGTGAGGCTTGTGCAAAAGGATGAACACAATACTACTGAATTGTACACACAAGGATACTGAAATGGCAAATGTTTCGCTACATTTATGTTTATCACAATAAAAAAAGATGAAAAAATATCTCACAGTTGGATCATAATTACTTTAAAAGAAAGTGTCATCTTGTTGGGAAGCTATTTTGAGATCACTTGGTAGTAGGAACTAAATCCCAGGGGAAGGAGCAGTTGTTACTATACAGTAAAGGGAAGAGAATTGAGAGCTTGGTTGGAAAGCAGGAGATGGAGCCGAGAAGTCAGAGAGCAAAGGGGCAGAGGTACAACAAGAAGATGGAGAGTTAATGTCTCGATGATTGTTTGAACACCCTGTGAAATGACTAAACATACACAGTTCTGAGTGCAATGAATGTTTGCAGTTTCATCTGGGCCTGACGCTAGATAAAAACAGGGGCAGAATACTTGGAAGTAAGAGGGGTTGGCTCAAGGGACCGGAAAATATCAAAACAACCCTCTCATATCTTTGCAAAACCCTGCAACTGGATTTAGATCATCTGTCCATTTTAGGACTTGCGCCGGATTTTCCCAAACATTTGAGGGCTAGGAGGCAGCAAATAATTTCTGTGTCATAGAGAGTTTTCAAATTTTAAACAGGACATATATTACATTCATAATTAACAGGTAAAAATCTAATAAGCAAAACTGCTTGGCAAGAAACCTAGCAGAAGTCATACTGGAAAGAAGGAATGGATGACACCAGTTTGAGTCCAACATGTGTGTAAAATGCTCTAGTTCTTCCTAGTCTTGAACAGATGTTTCTACATTTTAATCTGAGCTTTTATGAAATGTTTCCTAAAACCATCCTTTTACCTCTGTATTAATCCCATCTCTGCCTAGCAAGAAGAGCTCTCAATTTGTTTTCCGCATAGTACCGTTTGTCAGGAAGAGGAGTACCCCCAAAGGCAACCAAGACATTTCCTGCCTTGGCTACCTAGGCTTGTAAGTAATTGAAGCTATGGAAGCAAAACAAAAATCCTCAAAACTGGACCAATAAGCAACATAATGATAAATGGAGCAAATACTGAAATTGTCAAGGATTTCATTTATTTGGACTCACAACCAACATCCAAGGAAGCAGCAGTCAAGAAATGAAAAGATGCATTGGACTGGGTAAAGCTGTTGCAAGAGACCTCTTTGAAATGCACGAAAGGGAAGACACCACTTTGAGAACTAGGGTTTACCTGACCTAAGCTGTGGTATCGTCAGTCACCTCATATGCATGTGAAAGCTGGACAATGAATAAGGAAGACCTAAGAAAAATTGATGCCTTTGAATTATGGTGCTCTGAAGAATATTGACTATAGCTTGGACTGCCAGAAGAATGAACAAATCTGTCATGCAAGAGGTACAGCCAAAATAGTCCTTAGAGGTGAAGATGAGGAGACTGCATGATGTGTGTTTTGGACATGTTATCGGGATGGAACAGTCCCCAGTGAAGGACATCATGCTGGGTAAGGTAGAGGGTCGGTTAATAGAGGAAGACTTTCAAAGAGATGGAGATTGACATTGGCTGCAACACCGGGCTCAAACACAGCCAGGACTGTGAGGATGAGTTAGGACTGGTTCGTGTTTTGTTCTATCGTTCAAGGGGTTGATACGAGTCAGATCCAACTCAATGACACATGATAACAACGTAAAATCGTAGCCAGTTACAGTGTGAATTCAGTTACTTATGAGCTTTGACCTGGGCCCTCAGTTTTTCATGTATGAACCAAAGAAAACAAAACCAGGTGCTGTCAAGTCAGTTCCAACTCAGTGACCCTGTAGGACAGAGTAGACCTGCCCTACAGCATTTCCAAGGAGTGGCTGGTGGATTTGAACTGTCAACCTTTGATTAGTAGTTGGAGCTGTTAGTCACTGTGTCACCAGAGCGTCTCCCATCTGTGAAGTGGGGATAAAACAAACCCTTAGACTGATGGTGACCACGTGTATTACAGAGAAGAACTGTTGCATAGAGTTTGCTTGGCTGTGATCATTAAGGAAGCAGATTGCCAGAACTTTCTTCCATAATTCTGCTAGTTGGGTTCAAAACACCAACGTTTATGTTAGTATTGAGTGCAAATTGTTTGTGTTTTTCACGGATCTAAGGAGTAGTAATACTTACCCAAAGTATATCACACGCTGTGAGTTGGAATTGACTCGATGGCGGTGGGTTTGGTTTTTAATGTGTATCATGGGATGATATAAGGATCTTTACACAATTCCTGGGAAATTGGGCTGGTACTCAGAGAGTTCATCTCATCCCCCTTGCTTGGTCATTCGTAGCCCAACTGTATCAAATATTAATTAAGTAATCATTTTTTTCTCAAATATAAGATGTTACAAGAAGCTATAGGACAAATTTTCAAAAACAACAAGAGGCTACTTTTGTTGACGAGGGCAGACTATGGGGAGAAGGCTTTGTAGCTTTCTCATCCATAGCAGTGCTCCGGAAGCAACACCAAAGAATTCAGTGGCTTTCCAGAGGACTTGCAAAACGCTAGTATGGTAATGGAAATAAGAATGAAACATTGGTGAGACATGTATGGAGCAGAGAGGAATAGTGTGCAGTCACCAGACGGGGAGAGCAGCGGAAGCTGCATATAGGGGGGCATGTAAATTTATATGTGAATGTATATTTTCACTCAGTTATGTTAAATAAAAATAAAAAAAAAGGAAAAAAAAAAAGAATGAAACATTGGTAACTGAAATCAGGAGCAAAATATGAATATGTAGGGGAGGGGCAGGCAGAGTGACCTGGAGGTTCCCTTAAAAGCAACACTGCCTTTGGGTTTGAAGTGTGTGCTGGCCCTTCCATACAAGAAAAGTTTTGAGTGCACAGAGAGGTGGCAGAGCTCCTGCAGGCTCGCCTGTCATATGCCTGCACGTCTGACATGGTGATGACACAGAGTGGGGTGGGGACATGGGCAAGCTGTAGAGCTGTGACAAAGAAACAGAAAATATTTGTGAGAAGAGCAGTCAAGGAAGGAAGCATGTGTCTCCTCTGCTTTACCTCCTTCCTGAGCTTATTAGGTGTTTTCCTTCTACTTCAGGAAGCTTCTGCATTTCCTGTTCTTTTGTATTGTTTTGTTTTGTTTTTTGACTCTTTCCCATAGCTTATCAAGAGAAAAGTAAAAGAAAGGTTAAATAATTACTTTAATTATTATTTCAATACAGTTATGCCATTTTATATGTGAGCAGAGATATGGGAACATATGTTTTACAAAATTTTCTATTAATGGTCTTACTGATGAAAATTAGGTTTTGAGGTAATCAGTCAACTGAATTCACAAAATTCCTCCCTCTTGTCTTTCTCTGAGGAAGTGGGTAGTACAAGGAATGAATATGCTCAGCTACTAACCTGAGGTGGGAGGCTAGAGTCTACCCAGAGACGCCTTGGCAAACAGGCCTGGTGGTCATTTCTGAAAAGTCAGCCATTGTGAAAACTCTATGGCGCTCAGCTCTGGTCTCATATATGTGAGAATACCGGGAGTCAGAGGCAACCACTCGGCTGTAATTGGTATTCCTGATGCACTTCTTTATTACCTGTGATCATCTACTTAATTTGAACTTTTGTTTTTTAAGTCTATTTCTTGTGTGCTTATTTTATCCAAATTTCTCTTGGACCTGACCACTTCTGGGTAAGGTGATTGAAAACTAAGCTTTGGAGCTACCATGCTGAGTGGCTGTTCTTTTGGCAAATGACTTTGCAGCCCTGGAGGCCATCTTTCCTAAACAACTTCCTCTTGCTGACTGACTGGACCATCCACCTTCCTTATCCCCTGGGTATGCTGAGTGCAGGCCTGGCAGGTGGTGGTCCAGGATGCTCAGTCCCTGTAGCTGAGTTCTATGTTTAATGCCAGTTGACAAGCTGCACTTAAAAAGTTTTGGTCCACCATCAAATCCTGCCAAATTTAAGTTCAGTTCTACCCTGGCCCCTAGGGTCGCCATGAGTCGGATCTGACTTGACAGCACTTGGCTGGCTTTGGCTATACATTTTAAGTCAAAATAAAGTGTTCACATACATACACATGGCACTGGGTATATGATTCTGCGTCGTTGTTACTGTTAGCTGCATTGAGTTAGCCCCTGACTCCTGGTGACCTTGTGCACAGTGGGGTGGGGCCATTGTGATCCACAAGGTTTTTACTGGATTTTTGGAAGTAAACGACTAGATCTCTCTCCCTATCCATCTTAACTTATAAGCTGCTCTGAAACCTGTTCAGCATCATAGCAACACTGAAGCCTCCCCTGACAGAAGGCAGAGTCTGTGCCTAAGGAGCACTGGCCAGAAATCCAACTTAGGTCTCCTGCATGGAAAGTGAGAATTCTACTGATGAGCTACAGTATCGTCTCTCAGTTCAAACTGACCCTTCCATACTTGGCTTTGTGACGCCAGTGTTAAAGGTCCACTGTGGCTGAGCCAATTCCAACTCATACTGACCCTATAGGACAGAGTAGAACTGCTGGATACAAACTGCTGACATTTTGGTTAGCAGGCAAACTCTTAACCACTGTGTCACTGGGGTTTCTGTGTTGGGATTGTTGTTGTTGTTAAGTACCATCAAGTTGGTTCTGACTCGTAGTGACCCTGTGTACAGCAGAATGAAACACTTCCCAGTCTTGCACCGTGCCCACAATTGTTTCTGTGCTTTAGTCCATTGTTGCAGCCGCCGTGTCAGCCCATCTTGTTGGAGGTCTTCCTCTTTTTCACTGACCCTCCGCTCTACCAAGCATGATGTTCTTCTCCAGGGATTGATCCCTTCTGACAACATGTCCAGAGTGTGTCAGATACAGTCTCACCATCTTTACTTCCAAGAAGCACTCCGGTTGTGCTCCTTCCAGAAGAGATCTGTTTGTTCTTTTGGCAGTCTGTGGTACATTCAATATTCCTCACCAACACCGCGATTCAAAGGCATCAATTCTATTTTCCTTATTCATTGTCCAGCTTTCGCATGCATATCATATGATTGAAAATACTGTGACTTGGGTCAGGTGCACCTGGTGACTTACTTTTTAACATTTCAAGAGGTCTTTTGTGGTAAATTTTCCCAATGCAATGCATCTTTTGATTTCTTGACTGCTGCTTCCATGAGTGGTGATTGGAGAGCCAGGTAAAATGAAACCCTGACAACGTCAATCCTTTCTTCACTTATCAAGATGTTCCTTGCTAGTCCAGTTGTGAGGATTTTTGTTTCCTTGATGTTGAGGTGTAATCTATACCAGCAAACAGGTTGTGTCACCTGCATAATGCAGGTTATTAATGAGTCTTCCTCCGATCCTGATGTCTTGTACTTCATATAGTCCGGCTTCTCATATTATTTACTCGGCATATGTATTGTAAAGGTGTGGTGAAAGGACATAACCCTGACAAACACCTTTCCTGACTCGAAACTATGCAGTGTCCGCTTGTTCTGTTTGCACAACTGCTTCTTGATCCTCATACAGATTGCTGAAGAGCACAATTAAGTGTTATGGAATTTGCATTCTCTGGGACATTGTCCGTCATTTATTATGATCCACACAGTCGAATACCTTTGCATAGTCAGTGAATACAGACAAACATCTTTCTGGTATTCTGTACGTTTAGCCAAGATCCACCTGACATCAGCAATAATATCCCTGATTCCATGTCCTCTTCTGAATCCGGCTTGAATTTCTGGTAACTCCTTGTCAATATACTGTTGCAGTTGCTTTTGAATGATCTTTAACAAAATTTTACCTGTGTGTGATATTAATAATATCGTTCAATAGTTTCTCCATTTGGTTGGATCTCTTCCAGTTGGTTGGCCAGATAGCTATCGTCTAATTTGCTTGGCATACTGAATGTTTCCAGCATGGCATCTGTTGGTTGGAATATCTCAATTGATGTGCCATCAGTTCCTGAAGCCCTGTTTTTGCCAGTTCCTTTGTGCAGCTTCAACCTCGTCCTTCAGTAGTGTTGGTTCCTGGGCATATGCTGACTCTTTAAATGGTTGAACATCAACTAGTTATTTCAGGCATAATGACTCTGTGTATTCCTTTCATCTTCTTTTGATACTTCCTGAGTCATTTAATATTTTCCTTGTAGAGTCTTTCACTATTACAACTTGAGGCTTCAATTTTTTCGTGAGTTATTTCAGCTTGAGAAATGCTGAATGTGTTCTTCCCTTTTGGTTTTCTATTTCCAGCTCTTTGCACATGACACTATAATATTTCATTTTGTCATCTCAAGCTGCCCTTTGAAATCTTCTCTTCAGTTCTTGTACTTGTCATTCCTTTCTTTTGTTTTAGCTACTCAAGATTTGAGAGCAAGTTTCAGCCTCTTCTGACATCCCATTTGGTCGTTTCTTTCTTTCCTGTCTTTTAAATGACTCCTTGCCTTCTTCATGGATGGTTTTTTTTGATTTCATTCCACAGTGCATCTGGTCTTTGGTCATTATTGTTCAAAACATCAAATGTGTTCTTTAGATGGTCTCTAAACTCAGGTGGGATATACTCAAGATTTGGCTCTCTTAAACTTGTTCTAATTTTCTTCAGTTTTTATTTGAACTTGCGTATAAGCAGTCAATGGTCTGTGCCGCAGTCAGCACCTGGCCTTGTTTTGACTGCTATATTAAGCTTTTCCAACATCTTTTTCCACAGATGTAGATTTGATTCCTACATTTTCCATCTTGCAAGATCCATGTGTATAATCCCCTGTATGTGTTGGTGAAAAAAGGTATTTGCAATGAAGTTGTCGTTGGTTGTCATGGATTGAATTGTCTCCCCCCAAAAATGTATGTGTTGATTTGAATTGGTTTGGCGTTCCAACATGGTGCCCTTCCTCCCTTGTGTTGTGAATCTTGCCTCTGTGATACTGATGATGAAGAATGGTTTGTGGTTGTGTTAGTGAGGCAGGACCCAAGCTACAATCTTGTAGAGTATAAGGGAGAGAAGTGAGCAGAGGAAGTTGGGAACTTCATACCACCGAGAGAGAAACACTGAGAGCAGAGCACGTCCTTTGGACCCGAGGTTCCTGTGCCAAGATGCTCTCATTGGATGTGGACTTAGCCTACTGGACTGTGATAAATTCTCCTACTGAATGGACTTACAATTTGTAAATGGATTTGTGGCTTACCGGACTGAGACAATAAAAGCTTCTCTACATGAAACCTTCCACTCGTGGTATTTTCTGTTAGAGCAGTATCAAGTGACTAAGATATTGATCTTGTAAAGTTTTGTCATGCGATCTGCAGCATCATTTCTATCACCAAGTCCGTATTTTCCAACAACTTATCCTTCTGTTTTGTTTCCAATTTACATTCCAGTGTCCAGTAATTATCGATGCATCCTGACTGCTCGTTTGATCAATTTCAGACTGCAGAATCTGGTAAAAAAGCTTGTTTCTTCATCTTTGGCCTTAGTGGTTGGTGCATTAGTTTAAGTAATAGTAGTATTAACTAGCTTTCCTTGTAGGTATGTGGGTATTATCCTATCACTGACAGCATTGTACTTCAGAACAGATTTTGAAATGTTCCTTTTGATGATGAATGCATGACCATCCCTCTTCAGTTTTTATTTCTGGCATAGTGGACCATATGACTGTGGGCTTCAAAATGGCCAATATCAGTCCTTTTCAGCTAACTAATGCCTAAGACATCTATGTTTGTGAATTCCATTTCATTTTTGATGATTTTCAATTTTCCTAGTTTCATACTTTTTACACTCCATGTTACAATTATTAATGGATGTTTATAGCTGTTCCTTCTCATTTTGAGTCATGCCACATCAGTGAATGAAGGTTCTAAAGTCTTGATTCCATCCATGCCATTAAGGTTGACTCTCCCTTGTGAAGGTAACTCTTCTCCAGTCATCTTCTGAGTGCCCTCCAACCTGGAGGACTCATCTTCTGGCACTAGGTCTGGCAATATTCTGTTGCAGTTCATAAGGCTTCCATTGGCTAATTCTTTTCAGAAGTAGGCTACCAGGTCCTTCTTCCTGGTTGTTTCAGTCACCTAGGGATGATCTAATAGAAATACCACAGAGTGAATGGCCTTAACAAAGGAAGATTCATTTTTACACAACCGTAGGCTACAAGTCCATTTTCAGGGTGTCCACTCCAGGGGAAGGCTTTTCACTTGTTGGCTCTGGAAGAAAGTCTGATACTGCATCAGTCTTTGTCCAAGGAGCATCTTGGCACAGGAACCTCAGGTCTGAAGGACACACTCTTCTAGTGCTGCTTGCTTGCTTGATGGTGTGAGGGTCCCAATTCTCTGCCTGCTTCTCTTTCCTTTTATCACTTGCAGCATGAAAGGATTAAGGGAGGGGCAAGCCATACTCCAGGGAAACTCCTTTTACAGTGGAACATGGAGGTGATCGTATAAAGGGATTTACAGTCCCACCCCAATCCTTTAACATACAGCACAGGAAAACCACAAAACGGAGGACAGTCACAAGATACTGGGAGTCATAGACCAGCTACATAGCCAAGTGCCGTCGAGTCGGACTCATGGCTACCCACATTTTTGGGGGGACACAAGTCAATCCAGGACATCCCACCCTTTGGCACCACAAAAGTCACATCATAGAAACATGTAACACATTCATCTCATCATAGCAAAATCATGTCCGTGCCATATGACAGAAGTCTTAAATCAGTTCCAAGTCCAAAATACAAAAACTCTTCTACATCTGTGAAACCTAGAAGATAAGCTATCTGCTTCTAAACATACAGTGGCAGAACAGGCACAAGTTAGAATTCCATTGAAAATAGGAGAAATTGCAGGGAAAGAAGGCATTAACAGGCAACAAGTGAGTCAGCAGAACATATTACATTAGGCTTCAAAGCACTGAAAACACTCTTAAATTTTCTGAGACATTTTACACAATGGCCCTGCCTTCCAGTCTTAGGTATTGGCCGCACTCTCTGGTTGCCGAGTGGAGACCGACCCAAGCCCTGTGCTACAACTCAACCTTCAAGGCCCACTGAGGCAGAAATTCTGCCCCATCAGCTTTAGGAGCACCTTAAGCCCAAATGAGTAGCAATTCCACCCTTACGAACACAGGGCACCATGGTTCCACCTTTTCAAACCCCTAAGGTCATGGCCATACCTTTTGAGACTGAGGCAGCTCAGCTTCTCACTCTGTTTGTCTCTCCAGCTTCAGCTTCCTATGGCCACATGGCCCGGACTTCAGGCCCATATCTTCCCTGCTGGGGCAAGTGTTCCAAAGCTCTGTAGCTCTACTAATTCAAGTGCCCGGAGGCACCCCACTCTTGCTGGAAAGCGTCCTGCCCAAAGCCACTCAGCTCTCTCACTCTGTGGGTCAGCAAGGCCAGCACCACTGATTTAAGTGCCTCGAGGCACCCACAAGGAAAATGGTGCGCAGGCACTCAGATCTCTCGCTCCATGGGTCTGCTCCAGTGCTGCCTCTGGTTCTGCTGCTGCCACTAGTTCTCTCTTGTTTCTCACCATCTGCACCTTCTTCATTCCTTCTGAATCTTCTGTCCGTTTGCAGTTTCAAAATGGCTCCCACATTTTAGGTATTTGTTAGAGCAGCACCCCACTCCTGGTACCAAACTCTGTTTTAGTCAGCTAGGGCTGCTCTAACAGAAATACCACAGAGTGGATGGCCTTAACAAAGGAAGGTTTATTCTTACACAGTCCAGTAGGCTACAAGTCCATATTCAGGGTTTATGCTCCAGGGGAAGGCTTTTCACTTGTTGGCTCTGGAAGAAAGTCCAGTATTGCATCAGTCTTTGTCCAGGAAGCATCTTGGTGCAGGAACCTCAGTTCTAAGGAGGTGCTGTTCTCCTGGTGCTGCTTTCTTGATGGCACGAGGTTCCCAAATCTCTGCTTGCTTCTCTTTTCTTTTATCTCTTGCAAGATGAAAGGATTAAGGGTGGGGCAAACCATACTCCAGGGAAACTCCCTTTACAGTGGAAAAGGGAGGTGATCTTATAAATGGATTTACAGTCCCATCCTACTCTTTTAACATACAGCATAGGAAAACCACAAAATGGAGGACAGTCACAAGATGCTGGGAGTCGTGGCCCCATATTTTTGGGGGGACACAAGTCAATCCATGACACTAGTCTGTCTCAGTCTGGAAGCTCAGCTGAAACCTGTCCACCATGGTTGACCCTGCTGGTATCTGAATACTGGTGGCATAGCTTCCAGCATCACAGCAACACACAAGCCCCCATAGTACTACAAACTGACAGACAAGTGGGAGGTGTTGGGGTTGGAATCCTGTAAACCAAATTTCTGCTTTGACAGCTGCTCCCTGCTAGACTCTGCCCAGAGTGGGCACTGGAGGGAGGCCAAAAGGCTGGATAGGAAGAAAGGAACTTAGGTCTTCTGGTTTGTTTCCTGTGAGTTCCCTTCAGCCATGCATCTTCACGGTGACAACGGTTCTTTTCCTGTAGCAGCTGCTGAAGCAACGTTGCTACCTGAACAATGTTTGTAGAACCCCTTTGAGCACCTCCTTAGAGATACCTGTGCCATCTCATCAAGTTACCCTTCACGGGAATTTGAGCTTGAGTTCCTCTAAGCTTATGTGTTTTAACAGTTTCAGCCTCTTCTCTGTATATAGTAGACCTGCGGTGGTAGTAGCTTCTATATTCTGCACTCACTGTCTCTGAGGTTAACATTACTGTTTTGTTTTTATTTTTTTCAGTAGCCTAGTTAACAGCAGTATACCCAATTAACAGTTCATATTCATTTCTTTCTGTTTAAATACTGCTATTTTTTCCTCCTATGATATACTTACTGTAACCATTTGTTTTTCTTTAAAGTGACCTATCATAAGTAAGGATGTCACCTTGAAGACTAAAATGCACCTGACCGAAACCAGAGTATTTTCAATCACATCATATGCATGCGAAAGCTGGACTATGAGCAAAGAAGACAGAATAATTGACGCCTTTGAATTGTGGTGTTGGAGAAGAATGTTGAATGTACCGTGGACCTCCAAAAGAACAAACAGATCTGTTCTGGAAGAAGCCCAACCAGAATGCTCCTTGCAAGCAAAGATGGCAAGACTGTGTATTATGTATTTTGGACTTGTTAGCAGGAAGGATCAGTCCCTGGAGAAGGACATTATGCTTGGTGGAGTGGAGGGTCAGCAAAAAAGTGGAAGACCCTCAATGACAAGGACTGACACAGTAGCTGCAACAATGGGCTTAAGCATAAAAATGGTTGTGGACATGGCGCAAGACCAGGCAGTGTTTTGTTCTGTTGTTCCTAGGGTTGCTAAGGGTTGGAACCAACTCGACAGCACCGAACAACAACAGCAACATCACATCGTGCAAGAAGGAGCCTCCTCTAACGGTTTCTGCAGAGGTAACATGGACATCAGATTTGTATTTAAGAGTTTACGTAACATTGAGAAAACTTGTTTCTATTCATATAATTGTGGTTGTACACATTTCCAAGGTAGCTGGTGTTTTCAGAGTCCCTAAGAAAATATCTAACTCTTCTGTTGGACTTGTTTCTGTTTCTGTCAGCTTGCTCCCCACTGGATTTTTTCAGCACTATCCCTACTTGTAGGAGCCCTGGTGGTACTGTGTTTAAAGTAACTGACTATTAACCAAAAGCGCAGTGGTTTGAAACTACAAGTGGCTCTCAGGGAGAAAGACGTGGCAGTCTTCCTCCAAAGAGATTTACAGCCTTGTAAACCCTATGGAGTCACTATGAGTTTGAATGGACTTGATGGTAGTGGATTTGGGGACCCCTGCTTGTAATGCCTTGGATGTAATTCAGTTGAGATGTGCTTGTGCCCACTTCCTGCATCTGTCCAAAATGATTTTGTCCGCTCACTTCACTTTACTGCTTCAGGAACCTGGAAGAATAAAAGCACTTGTTATCTTGTCATGTTTTGTACATGGCTGTTTGAATTCTTTAATGCCAAGATGTGCATTACAGATTCCAAGGTTGGCAGCTACTTGAGCCAAATTATTCTTAAATGAACATTGTAGAAATCATAATATCTTTCAGTGCCCTGCAAAAAATGATATGCACTGCATAAAAATCAGCCTCAGCCCCATCTTTGTCGATGCTGCATTTATTATAATCATAAAGGCATCTCACATTTGATGACTCTTCTACATGTTATTTAATTTGAGCTTCACAAATATTAGGTAGGAAAAAATTCTTATCTTAATTATTGACACACACATATATATACATATATATATATATATGTATGTATGTATATGTGGAAAGCCTGGTGGTATCATGCTTTCAACCTACAGCTTTCAAGCTACAGCTGCTAACCAAAAACTCAACAGTTCAAATCCACCAGGTGCTCTTTGGAAACTCTGTGGAGCCATCCAACTGTGTTGTACAGGGTTGCTGTGAGTTGGAATCTACTCATCAGCAGCGTTTTTTTTTTAATATATATACACATATATGCATATATATGTAGATACATATGTCTATGTATACACAGGAAGTGCTGGCACCACAGTAGTTTAGAGCTATGACTGTTAACCAAAAGTCAGCAGTTCAAATCTACCAGCCGTTCCTTGGAAACCCCATGGGATAGTTTTCATCCTGTTGGAGTATGTGTCAGAACTGGCTTAATGGCAATGGGTTTGGTTTATGCGTGGAAAGCCTGCTGTCATACTAGTTAAGTGCTATGACTGCTAACCAGAAGGTTAGCATTTCAAATCCACCAGGCGCTAGGGTGGTTTTCTTCTGTCTACAGGGTCCCTATGAGTCAGAATCAACTCAAAAATAGTGGTATACAATTATTAAAATGGAAGTTGTGAAATGTTAGATGTTAAAGAACATCTAGCTAATGATAATTAATGGAACTTGGTTGACTGTCTTAGTTATTTGATTCTGAATCCCACATACTACCCTCTTTTCTCCCACCTTATCTCTCTCAGTTCCATTCTTTAACATTATTTATGTGTTAAAATTCTATGTCAAAGTATCTTTCTAGTGTGTAGGAATACAGTAGGCATTAAGACAGACTTCTTCATGGATTCTTTATGGACTGTCTTCATGGAGCATAGAGTTTAGTAAGTCTAAGTACAAATAAGTATTTACAGTTGAGAGCAGCGCTGCTGAGAAGAAACGTTAGGGGACATTTATAATTTATAAATAGGCTTATTTATTCAGGTTTGTCTCATGATGAAGTGTTCTGCATGATGCTTCTGGATAATCAAGCCCTGCCCCTTCAAATGCAACACTTACTTTTTGGATGGAAATCTTATGTCCTTCGCTTTGTTAAGAGTATGTAAAATGTATGTTAAGCTTTTCTTTAGCTCTGTGACATACTGATGTAGCCAGTATTGGTCTAAATTCTTTTACTAGCCGTCTCTCAGCAGAGAACAAATGGCTCACTCAAATGGGATAAATGGGAAGAGATAAACAGGGGATTCTTTACAAAAGCGTGGGTAGTCTTGAAAGGAAAAGAAGAGAGAAATTGGCAGAACACAGAGACAGTAGCTACAGGAAAGGACTGTGTGAGAGATTGAATTGTGTGCCCCTAAAATGTGTGTCAGCTTGATGAGGCCATGATTTCCGCTATCGGGTGGATGTCCACTGTTTTGAGATTTGATGCAACTATCCTATGTGCTGTAATCCTAATCCTTGTCTCTGATTAATGAAGCAAGATTAGGCTAAAGAGGAATAGGACTGGATGCAACATCCTTGCTCAGCTGGGATCCACTTAAGGGGATTTTCCTGGGGTATGGACCACATCACTTTTTGTCTTACAAGACATAATGGACAGAGAAAGGAGGAGAGGGATATGGACCTCATGTTACAAAGAAAGAAAAGCTGGGAATGGAGCACATCCTTTGGACTGGGATTCCTGCATGAAGAAGCTCCTGGACTGGAAGATGACAAGGACCTTCCCCTAGAGCAGACAGACATAGACTTCCACTGGAGCTGGCATCCTGAATTTGGACTGCTAGCCCCCTAAACTGTGAGAGAATAAATACATTTTTGTTAAAGGCATCCACTTGTGGTATTTATGTTATAGCAGCATTAGATGAATAAGACAAGCTGCCTGATAAGAGCTGTATCTGTCACCCAGTCTGTGTTGACTCATCAGGATGGAAACTGGGAATAAATGTCCATCCTCTTTCTCCCTTGCCCTCTAAACTGCCAACCAGGAGCCACAGGCCAAGGGAGCCTATTGAAGGTATTCATTCACACAGGCCACCCTCTTGAGCAGAGAGCTGGGGAGGAGGGTGAATAGGGACCTCCAGTGGCCGACAGAAGATATATATGATTGCTTCCAATCTTTGCTAGCATGTAAAGTTCTCTATTAGCCTTTTACTGCTACCTTCCAATTTTCTATTTTTAACCTCACTAGTCTCCTGAACAGTCTCCTTGCTTGCATATTCTGTTGTCCCTGTAACACAACTGCTTTTTCTGCTGTCAGTTAAAGTGATTTTAGAAAAAAAACACACAGAAGATCATGTGCCCCTCCTCTACAGTTTAAAAAATAGCCGATTGTTTCCCATTACACATAAGTTAAAATCTGGGCCCTTCCATAACTCGTAAGGCCCTGTGCAAGCAGTCCCAGCTCGCTTTCTAGCCTCGTCGGCTAGCTGTCCCTTTGCACGTTACCTGCTCGCCTTCCTGCTGCCATCTGGGCTGTGCTTGTTCTTGCTTCGGGATCTTGACCCTTCCTGCCCCCTCTACGTGAAATTTCCCTGATAGGTTTATGATTGTGGTGGCTTGCTGTCCTTCATCATACTTTTCATTATCTTCTTTTTTCTCCTCCTCCTCCTTTTTCTTCCTGTTCCTCTTTGTCTTCTTTTTCCTCTTTGAGTGATCTACTTTTTTGAGATGTCACTTAACATACAAAAAGGAGCCTCCCAGAAGGCTCCTTCATGCCCAGTCAGTATCTGTTTCTTCCCCCAGAGCTAAAGAAATTCTAAACATTGTGACCACAAATCAGCTGAGCTTGTCTTTGAACTCCATGTAAATGTGAATCATACAATAAGCACTTCTTTGTATCTGGAATGTGCAACATACAAGTTGCTTGTACCACAGTTGGTGGTTTTTGCTATGTACTATTCCACTGTGTGGATTACCCCCTCAAAAAAGAAAAACCATTGCCATCAAGTCAATTCTGACTTATACCAATCCTGTAGAGCAGGTTAGAACTGCTCCTAGAGTTTTCAGGGAGTGCCTGGCTGATTTGAACTGCTTACTTTTCAGTTAGCAGCCACAGCACTTAACCACTATGCCACCAGGGTTTCCTGTGTGACATAGCAGACTTTATTTACCCACTCTAGTACTGAAGGACTTTTGGTTTCTAGTTTCTTGTTACTGTGAATAAGACTGCTATGAACAATCTTTTGGGTATATGCCCAGGAGTGAAGTTACTGGGCTACCAGATAGCCATACCGTTAGTTTTAGCTACTGCCAAAGTGGTTGCACCTATTTTTCTGACCCTAGAAGTGAATGAGAGTTCCCATTCCTTCATATCCTTGGCAGCACTTGGTACTGAGTATTCAATTTTAGCCATCCTGGGGAGTAGATAGTAGCATCTCATGGGGTCTTCATTTTTATGTTTTTGATGACTAGCAATGTTGAGGAAACCCTGGTGGTGTAGTGGTTAGGTGCTGTGGCTGCTAACCAGAAAGTCAGCAGTTTAAATTACCCAGGCACTCCTGGGAAACTCTCCAGGGCAGTTCTACTCTGTCTGTAGTGTTACTATGAGTCAGAATCAACTCGATAACAGTGGATTTGGAATAACTTTGAGCACCTTTTCATATGCTTGTTGGTTATTTGGATAACCTGTTTTGTAGAGTACCTGGTTAATCTTTGTGGCATTAAAATAATTAAAAAAAAAAAAAAACAAAACTGTCCTTTTCTTTACCAAGAAAACTGGTTGCAAAGTGGTTAAGCACTCAGTTGATAACCAAGCCACCCAGCAGTTCTGCAGGAGAAAGATGTGGCAGTCGGTTTCTGTAAAGATTATAGCCTTGGAACCCCTCTGGGGTCATTCCACTCTGATTTACAGAGTTGCTATGAGATGGAATCAACTTAACAGCAACAATTTTCTTTTATTTATTGGTTTATAGAAATTTTTAATGTATTCTGGACGAGTTCTTAGTTGGATACATATAATGTAAATATTTCATTCCAGTCTGTAGTTTGCCTTTTCAAATTCTTGATCAACAGACTTTCTTTAATTCACTTGAAGTCAACTGGAATAATCTTTTCTCTTTTGGCGGCATTTTCTGTCACCTATTTAAGAATCTTTGAATATATCACTTCTTATCATAACCTCCTCAGAGAGGCTTGAACTGGGCTCTTTGCATGGTTTGCTGTCCATGCCTGCTCCTGATCTCTCTGCTTCTAGAACATGGGGGCAAGTGGAGTCCTATGCTAGTCATGCTGGCTAACCAGCAGCAGTGGTCTTTGGTTCAGTTTGATATTCAAGCTTAAGCCCAAACTCTCTTCTCTAGCATCAAAGGCAGGTAACACCACAGCACACACAGCAGCAGTACATCAGGAGCTCAGCTTCTGTTGTCACAGGTGGTCCATTTAGGCCAGGTATAGTCACAGAAGACAGGGTTTAAACAAGTGATAAGCTTCAGGGTCTCTTCAGCTTTATTACTAACTAGTAACATATCCTCAGATCCCCTGCTTCAGAACCAAGGCACATATTCTCCCTTCTTATTTGCCCCTGGAATGTTGGACATAATGTCTTGTATCTGAGACCCTTTAGAGAGTCACCTCCAAGATGGGAAATCACTGAAGGGCTCTCTTCTTTACTGATCAGCTGAGGTTCTGTTGCAGCTGAAATGCAGTTCAATTTCTCCCTCTACATAAATCCACTTGACTTCACTCCCTCATAGGTGAACCCGCCCCTGGTAACTTCTAGACTGTCAAACTCCCTCTCAGACTTGCTTCCCTCAGGGACCTTTGCGGGTGTATGACTAGTGCCCATTCTCTGCTGCAGCTGTTTCTCATCAGTGCTGGCTGCCCATTGCTTAGTGACATCTAAGTAATGTGGTACAGGTGCTGAGAAGGAGCCGTAGTCCTTGGCTGGGTTTTCATTCACCCTGAATATCCCAAACATTCCTTGAGGTAATGTTGACCAAGGGTCCAATAGTCTGACATCACTGAGGCTAGAGGATTTATTCCAGCTGTTGGAACCTCGTTCCGAGCTTCACACATATACATACACTTGTGCAAGTATGAAAAACTCTGATGGCACAGTGGTTAAGCATTCAGCTGCTAACCCCAATGTCAGCTGTTCAGATCCATAGACCACTTTTTGAAAACTCTATGGGACAGTTCTACTCTGTTCTAAAAGGTCTCTATGAGTCAGAAGTGACTCAGCAGCACCTAACAGCAACAACATGCTCATGGACATGTATGTTAGGGTATATGCACCATATAAAGTGTGTATACATATATGTACATACACATATACACATATGCATGTGTCTGAATATACATAATCTCAAGCTAATAAACCATTGATTAAAATACATTCTAACTTCATACTCTAACAAAGTAAAAAGTCCGGGCTCAAGTTTAGAAGACTCCTGAGAACTTTGTACAAGAACATACCAGCACAGGAGAACCAGCTTCTGATCTTGACCTGTGATTAGAGGCCACCCTAGTTTTCTTCCCATCCCCAGCTCAGTTACACAGCCTGAGAGCCTGTATCCCCTTCTGCACCACTCTCCCTGGCCTCCCCTCAGGCTGGCAGGTCCGTAAGCTGGTGGAGTAATGTGCCACTGCTGGACAGACCCTAGAGGCCAGCCTTGGCCATTTGGGTGGGGAAATGAGGCTCCCAGATCTCTAGAATGTAGTCTACAAAGGAAGGGTGCAGGATGTGATATGGGGTATTCGCCTGGCCTGCAGAATCTGCCCAACACTACCAGTCCCTCTCCCCTATGGTAGGGAGAGCCAAAGCCTTGGAAAATCCAGAGAAGCAGAGGCAAGTACTGTGGGCTTCACCGGCCAGGGACTAAGCTTGGGGGGTCTTCACCTTGCACTGGCCCTCCGTAGCACCTTCATCTTCTGTTCTTGCATCTCTTCAACACTCTTACCTTCTGCTCTGGCAGTGTCTTGTTTATTGTTTTTACTTGTGTATTCCTGATCTTCCCTATTAACATTGATATTGTAGGCCTCATCTCTCTCACTCACCATTGTGGCTCCTGGGCATAGACCAGGGCCTGGCACAAGAGTGGTAAAATAGATACCTAGGCTTAGTAAAACTGCTCATTTGTCCTTCTTTTCTTTTCACCTTCTGTTGTTTTACTTGAATCTTCTATATGTTTCCATTTTCCTCTCTTAATATATCAATTACACTTCCTTTTAAATATTTTTATTGTTGCCCTGGATTTTGCATTATGTATTTTCAACTAATCTAGGTCCCCTTTGAAATAACACTACACTATTTCATGGGTAGCACAGAGATCTTATAATACAGCTTTCCTGGTTCCTCCTTTCTGTCACTTAAAACATTGCTGTTATTCATTTTACTTTTCCAGAAGTTATACTCACGATCCCTGGCTTTCATTCCGTAGGGTTGGGATGCTACTAGAACAAACTTTTACCTAGGATTTTCTTTGTTTTAACCCTGAAGGTCTCGCATCTTGGGCATCCTCAGTCCCAGGTAAATGAGAATCATGGCCTGGTCACCTGACAGGGAGAGAAGCTAATTTGTGAGATGAATGTTTTTGGTAGCTGATGGACCAACTCTGTCTTCTTAGCACTTTCTTGCAATGATTAAAGAGAATTTCTCTGAATGTAGAGAGGCTGAAATACTTATGCTTTATTCTGATCATATCAGCAATTGGTTAAGCCTCATGTGATAAAAGAGAAGAGTTTTCCAAAGCACCTCACTAAGGTTCAGATGTGAGTCTCAGTAAATAGGAAGTAATTGAGACAGCCTCTCACATTCAGCAGCTCTGTCTTTGTTCCATTCTGAATGATGCATAGTTTACTGCCTTCCCTCCATTTATTTGAAAATTTTATGAAAATGCACACATTGTTGACATTTTGGGTGCTGCTAATGATGAAAACTTATTGTCCATTATGTCAAATTGAAGGGAACAGAAATTGTTGACTCTGTGGAGGGTCTGTCAGCAGCAGAACACCATCCAACAGAGCCACAAATGCCAATTAAAGAAGACAGAACTCCATGAAGCCTGAACACAAAACACTGGCTACGGGAGGGTCCAGGCTCAACAGCAACTTCCAGCTTAATTGTATGTGGTTGTGGTTGGCTGCTGGGCACCCCTCCCTACAGGATTACTTTCTACTGAGGGTTAAAGTATTCTTAGCAGCAGTTGCTAAACTTTATGAAAGATTTGATTTTTCTCACATAAAATGAAATCAAAAGATAGCTAGTCCTAAGCTGCAGCTCTACTGTGCCATCAGGGACCAGTCTCTTAATCTTTCTATTTAGCCATCTTATAATGGAGGTTTTGTCCTCATGCTTCTGTTTATGGTTCCAAGACAGTTTTTCCACCACTTGCATTTGCTTGTGTTCTAGGAAGGGAGCAGGGAAGAGGGGCAAAAAGGTGAGTATCAACAAAGTCTGCCCCTTTAAAAGAGTTTTCAGAGGTACCGTCTAACAGCCTCTACTTACATGTCTTTGGCTTGAACTATGCTACGTCACTTATACCTCTATGGCTAGAATTGTGTTACAGAGTCACCTATAGATACCGGGGGCCTAGGAATGCAATTTCTTAGCTAGAAATATCTCTTCCTCTCTCTACTTCCATTTAGGGTACCATTAGTAAGGAAGTGAGGGAGATAATAAAATACGGGAGATGATAACAGGAGACACAGTTAGCAGTGTTTAGCAGAAGATGAGAACCTCCCCATTTCCTGCCAGAGGGAAGGTTAAAAATCTGTATCTGATTATTGTATCTGCTTAAATAGAGGGCAAGTATACAATGAAAGCTCCAGGCTACATATTATACCAAGTCTCTTGTTGAGACAAAGTGCTGTGTGAGTGGGAATAAGCAGTAGAGAGATTTCATGAAACTCAGTGATAATTAAGAAAATGTCAATGGAACACAAAGCTAGGAGAGGATCCAAACTTTATTTAGAAGAAATGAGTTATACTTTATAATTGAAATAATATAGCACATGGTCCCTGCAGCAGCTAAAGTGTGCCTAGTACTATGTTGTTGAGTTGAGAGATTATAATAATCCATTTGTTTTCTGTCTTTAGGATGCTCACATTTCATTAGTAATGTGTACCTAATAAATGGAAAGTCAGACACTTGTCATTGCAAATGGACAACTTCCTTCAGGAACCAGAGAGGGAAGTGTTGCTGTGAACCTAGGTGGTCAGGAAAGGCTTCATGGAGAAAGGGAAACATATCTGGAAACTTGGAAGGGGGTCGTATTTGAGTAGGTAGAGAACAGTGCAGAAGGAATGGAGTGAACACAGTACTAGACTTGAGATTATCTGTCATAGGTGGGGAGTTGTGAGAAAACTAGCTTAAAAGAAATATGTTCAGAGACTGCTAGTTGCCTATCCATTGTAATTCCTCTCCTTTTTCCTTGATAAAAAAAACCTCAAGGGCTGGGCTAAGATTGCTGAGTAGTCAGATGCTTCCTGTGATCCCTCTAACAGTGAAGACCCCCAAACAAATAAATTGTATGTGACATACTAGGAGCCTTGAACATCAAGAGGAAAGCTGAGAAACTGGATTTCGTGACAGGGAAAGGAGAGGAGGTCTGTAAATATCCTGGATTGGTCAGACCTGAACTGGTAAGAATCAGAACTCTGCAAGCAAATCTACTGTAGTGAGCATGATAAAGGGAGCAATGGTGTTCAGAAAGTATATTCCACAGCAGGAGAGGATGAGTAGTGGGAAGTCTACTGATGCCTCCAGTGTCAGTGAAAAATAATGTTTGATCATCCAAAGCTGTGTAGCTTGCGTCTCATCTACCACACATGGATCTAAAACTTTCCTTCAGAATAAACCCCTCTGCCTTTTAGCAGCACTTCTCCCTCCCTCGTCAACATGGCATGATACCTGACTCCAGAAACTGATGCATCCACTTCACAGGAAATAGGACCACTTATACATGCCAGACTCAAAGAGAGAGCAAATTAAAAAACAGGGGGGAAAGAAATCAGCCAGATCCTCTAAGCCAGGAACTCAGGGCAGAAGCAGTTTTTTTGCCCAGGGCAGGATTAAGAGGTCCATGGACCTTGAATGTCTCTCACCTCTGCTTACAGCATTGAGCACCCATAATCCAGCTGCAAATCCACCAATGCCCTTTAAGGAACAATGACACTTCCTTCACAAATATTCACAGAAGGTTTTCAGCCCCCTGTCTTTCTCCACACTGGCAGCCAGATATCTGTGCATACACTGATCACCACCACCCATCTAGAACTATAGGGGAAAGCCTATACCACACACTTGGTGACCAACTACCTGGACACCTGAGCTGAATACAGACAAAAGTAAATAAATGGACTGCTAGTCCCATGCCTAGAAACAGCTCTGACCACCTGGTGACAGGGCATCAGAGCCTTGAAGACACCAATAATCAACTTACCTCACATGATCAGTCATTTGGGCATTTCAAAACAAATCAAAACAAGAAATTAGACCACAGTAATCAAATATAAGATAGATAAATACAACAACTTACTGATGGTTCAAAGATAGCAGTCAATATTAAATCAAGTGGCAGATCACAGTTGCTTCAAGAAGCTCCTGAAACAAAGAATCAAGAAATTTCCCAGATGAGGAGATTTTCCTCAAATTAACAGAGATAGAACACAGAATGAAACCTTAGTTGCATAGTGGTTAGGTGCTATGACTGCTAACTAAAAAATCAGCAGTTCAAATCCACTAGGTGCTCCTGGAAACTTCATGGAGCAGTTCTACTCTGTCCTATAGGGTCACTATGAGTCAGAATTGACTCAAGAGCAGAGAGTTTGGGTTTTGGTGGAGAATAAAAAAGATTAATATTTAGAACTTTTCAAGAGATCAGAAAGAACATTAGGCAAAAAGCAGCAGAATGTAATGACAAATTGAATAGGCTGCAAGAAGCCAGAAAGAGAGAGCATGTAGAAATTTAGAAGATTAACAATAAAATTAGAGAATTAGAAAACTCAATAGAAAGTCAAAGGAGCAGAACCAAAGCAATGAAAGCCAGAATTAGTATGACGGAAGACAAAGAACTTTACACCAATACATTTGAGGAAAAATCAGACACAAGAATTTAAGAAAATGAACAAACAGTAAGAATCATGTTGTATTCTATCAAGAGGAATAACCTATAAATGACTGCAGCACACAGCAGGAAAAAGGGATACCAGAATATACAGAGACAATGGTGAAGATTTGTTGGAAGGAAACTTCCCTGATATAATGAAAGATGACAAGATATATATCCAAAGTGCTCATCAAACTCCACATAAAGTAGATCCCAAAAGAAGGACACCAAAATCTTATCAAACTTGCCAAAACTAAAGTTAAGGAGAGACTTTTATAGGGCGGCTAGGGATAAATGAAAAATCTACAAAAGGAGAGTCAGTAAGACTAAGCTAGGACTACTTGGCAAAAACCATTCGGGCGAGAATACAGTGGGATGACGTGTACAAAGTGTTGAAGGAGAAAACTTAGCAGTCAAGAATTCTATATCCATTAAAAGTCTGTCTCAAATATAATAGTGAAATTAGGACATTGCCAAATAAACAGAAATTTAGAGAATTTGCCCAAAACCAAACCAAAATTACAAGAAATGCTAAAGAGATACCATTTTAGAACATCAATAACATCAGATAACAGCCAAGACTATAACACAGGACAGAGCAAACAGATATCAACCTAGGTAGAGAAAGCACACAAATAAAGCTAAAATACTGAAAACAGAGAAACAGAGCTGTCAGTACATAAAAGATGACAACATTATAATAAAAAAAGGACTAAAGAAAATGTAGTCATAGATCTCTTGTATGGAGAGGAAATCAAAGCAATACAAAGAAATAAAAGACTGGTTTAAATTTGGAAAAATAGGAGTAAGTATTAATGTAACCACAAAGGAAATTAACAACCCTGTACATTAAAGTAAGGAAAAATAAATAAATAGAACATGAAATCTCAGCAATGCAAAACCAAAAACAAAAAAGATGAAAAAAAAAGAAAGAAAGAAAAACAACTCAGCACAGAAAATTAAGGATAGCAAATAAACTGTCAACAACATACAAAAATGACAAAAAAATGACGGCACTAAATTCATTCCTATCAATAATTAGCCTGAACATAAATGGATTGAAAACATCAACAAAGAGAAAGAGAGTGGCAGAATGGACTTAAAAATAAATAAATAAATAAGTAAATAAATTCTCCATATGCTGCTGTCATGGATTGAATTGTGTCCTCCCAAAATGTGTGTAGCCATGTGGCTTGGCAATGATTCCCAATATGATTGTCCTCCATTTTATGATTTTCCTATGCTATGTGTTAAAGGATTAGGGTGGGACTGTAAATGCTTTTATAACATTACCTCCCCGATTCACTGTAAAGGGAGTTTTCCTGGAGTATGGTTTGCACCACCCTTAATCCTTTTGTCCTACAAGAAATAAAAGGAAAGGAAAGCAGGCAGAGAATGGGGAACCTCACACCATCAATAAAGCAGCACTGAGAGAAGAGTGCATCCTTTAGACCTGAGGTTCCTGCACCAAGATGCTCCCTGGACAAAGACTGATGCAATACAGGACTTTCCTCCAGAGCCGACAAGGGGGAAAGCCTTTCCCTGGAGCAGACATCCTGAATTTGGACTTATAGCCTACTGGACTGTATAAGAATAAACTTTCCTTTGTTAAAGCCATCCACTCTGTGTTATTTCTGTTAGAGCAACCCTAGCTGACTAAAACAGCTGCCTATAATAGAATACCTTAAAAACACAAATGGTTTAAAAGTCAAAGGTTGGAAAACAAAAAAACAAACAACATTCAAAAAAGAGCAGGAATGGCAATATTAAATTCTGATAAACTGGACTTTAAAGTAAAATCCACCACAATGGATAAGGAATGAAACTATGCAATGATTAAACAGTCAGCACTCCAGAAGAACATAACCATATTAAATACTTATGCACCCAATTATACAGCCCTTAAATGCATAAAACAAACTCTAACACCACTGAAAAGAGAAATAGAAAGCTCCAAATAGAAATAGAAAAGAGAAATAGAAAACTTCAATACACCAGTTTCAGTGAAGGACAGAACATCCAAAAAGAAGTGCAATAAAGACAGAGAAGATCTAAATGCCACAATTAACCAGCTTGACCTCATAGACATGTGCAGAACACTCCACTCAACAGCAGCCAATTATGGTTTCTTTTCCAATGCACATTGAACAGTCTCCATCATAGATTTCATGCTAAGCCATAAAGCAAGTCCTAACAAATTCCAATGCATCAACATACTGCAAAGCATCTTTTTAGAACATAAAGCCACAAAATTAGAAATCAATAGCAGAAAAGGCAAGGGAAATAAACACTTGGAAACTGAAGAACACCTTGCTCAAAAACGAGTGGGTTAGAGAAGAAATCAAGGACAGAATAAAGAAATTCACAAAATCAAATGATAATGAAAACACATGCTACCAGAACCTTTTGGTCACAACAAAAGCAGTGCTTAGAACTAGTTAGTTAGTATAACTAAATGAAGTAGAGAATAGAAAAACCATCAAAAACACTTAACAAGACTAAAAATTGGTTCTTTAAAAAGATCAACAAAATTGTTGAAACACTGGCCAAACTCACAAAGGATAAGTAAAAGAGGAAGCAAATATCCCCAAAGAGAAATGAGATGGATGACATCACAACAGACCCAACTGATATTTAAAAAAGTCACAAAAATATTATGAAAAATTGTTGTCTAACAAATTTGAAAACCTAAAGAAAATGGAAAAATTTCTAGAAACACATTAGCTGCATAAACTAACACAGTGTAGAAAAATTTCAAAATCCTCTAATAAAAGAAGAGATTGAAAAGGTAATTAAAAAACTCTGAATAACAACAACAACAACAAGAAAACCTCTAGCCTTCATGGCTTCACTGGAGAATTCTACCAGACTTTCAGAAAAGAGTTAATACCACTATTATTATTAAAGATATTTCAGAGCATAGAAAAGGATGGAATACTCTCAAACTCATTCTGTGAAGGCAGAATAACCCTGATACCAAACCAGGTAAAGATATAAAAAAGGAAAATTACGACCAGTATCTCTCATGAACTTAGATGCAAAAATCCTTAACAAAATGCTAGCCTATAGAATTCAACAACATATCCAAACAATAATTCTCCATGACCAGGTGGGATTCATATCTGGGATGCAGGGGTGGTTCAACATTAGAAAAGCAATCAGTGTGATCAACCACATAAATAAAAGACAAGCATCGCTTGATTTTATCAACTGATGAAGAAAATATATTTGACAAAGGTCAACACCCATTCCTGACAAAAACTTCAGCAAAATAGGAATAGAAAGGAAATTCCTCACCATAATGAAGAGCATCTGTGCAAAGCCAATAGCCAACATCATCCTAAATGGAGACACTCTGAAAGCATTCTCTTTGAGAATGGGAACCAGACAAGGATACTCTTTTTCACCATGTTTATTTACTATCACACTGGAGGCTCTAGCCAGAGCAGTCAGTCAAGAAAAAGAAATACAGAGCAAGCAAATTGGTAAGGAAGAATGAAGTAAAAGCATCTCTATTTTCAGCAGAAATCATCTTATACACAGAAAGCCTCATAGAATCCACAAAAACGAAAGAAAAAACTACTGGAATAAGAGTTCAGCAAAGCATCAGAATACAACATAGTACAGGGTCTGCCAAATAGGTTCACAAATTCATCCAAAAAAAGTGCTACATACCTCATTGCTGAATATCACTAAGGTCACCTTCAAAGTACTCCCCTTGGGAAGCTAGGCACCAATGTCCTCACCTAGTTACCCTTCAAAACAATTTTGTTCCTCTTTTTCTGGAATGTCTATTAGAGTTGTCATTGTATTGCCCTTGATGTCCTGAATGTCATCAAAATGTCTTCCTTTCCCTATTTCCTTTATGTTTAGGTAACGAAAAAGTCATCAGGGCCAGATCAGGTGAGTAGGAAGGGTGTTCCAATACAGTTATTGTTTACTGGCTAAAATCTCCCTCACAGACAGGGCCATGTGAGTTGGTACATTGTTGTGATGTAGGAGCCTTGAGTTGTTGGCAAAAAGTTCAGGTCATTTTCATCTAACTTTCTCAGACAACACTTCCAAAAATAGTAAACTTGATTAACAGTCTAGTTTGTACAAATTCATCATGAACAATCTCTGTGATATCAAAAAAGTTTAGCAACATCATTTTGACTCTTGATTTGGACTCGCAGAACTTTTTTGATCATGGAGAATTGGCTGACTTCCACTGTACACTTTAATGCTTTATTTCACATTGGTACACCCAGGTTTCATCACCAGTGATGATGTGACCCAAAACATTGTCTTGCCTCTCCAAAAAGTCTTGGCAACTTTCAACTATCCTTTGCTTTTGTTCATTGGTGAGTTCCTTCAGGACCATTTTTGCACACACCTTTCTCATGCCAAGATTTTCAGTTAAGATTTTCCTAACTGTGTCTCTATTGATGTTTAGCTGGTCTGTTATGTTTGTCACAGTCAGTTGATGATTTTGACACAATTTGATAAATGTTTGCAATTTTTTTTTTAATCAGCTCTGCTCATTACTGGCTGCTTTGAACTCTCTGCATCAGTGCCACTTTCCCCTGAGAAAAACATTTAATTCATTTGTATACTATGCCATTTTTTAATGTCATTATCCCTATGAACTTGGGCTAAAGTGTCCTTGATTTCATTACCACTCTGTCCAAGTTTAACAAGAAATTTAATGTTTATTCATTGCTCTAGTTCAAGCTTTGACATTCTTGTGGCAGCACACAAAAACATGAAACTACAATAGTGAATATCACTAAGCAAGACACTACCACACATCTCCCCGAACACAGCTGTGAGACAGTGATATATCAAGGTTGCAAAACCTTACCAAGTTGTTTGTACAGTGCTGCTAATGTAAGTACATGGTGGCAAGTTCATGAAATTTTCAGATCTGTGTATACAAAAATCAGTAGAATTCATCTATACCAACAAAGAGAATATCAAAGTGGAAATCACCAAATCAGTTCCACGTACAATATACTCTAAGAAGATAAAATACTTAGAAGTAGGTATAACCAGAGACATAAAAGGCCTATACAAGGAAAATTACAAACCACTATTCCAAGAAACCAAATGAGACCAATACAAGTGGATAAACCTACCTTGCTCATGGATAGAAAGACTCAAATTTGTGAAAATGTCTTCTCTATCCAAAGTGATCTGTAGGTACAGTGCAATCTTGATCCAAATTCCAGTGTCCTTCTGTAATGTGATAGAGAACCAATCACTAACTTTATATGGAAAGGAAAGAGGCCACAGATAAGTACAGCATTATACTGAAGTAGAAAAACAAAGTGGGATGTCTTACACTACCTGACTTTAGAAGCTATTACAGTGCAACAGTAGTCAAAACTGCCTGGTAGTGATACAAAACAGATACATAGACAAATAGAATCAAATTGAGACTCTAGATGTAAAATCATCCATGTATGAGTAGCTGCTATATGACATAAGGCCTAAAGTCCATTAACTAGGGAAAAACAGTCTTTAAGAAATGGTGTTGGCATAACTGGATATTTATCTGTGGAAAAAAAAAAAGTTAAACAAGACCCACATTTCATACCACGCACAAAAACTAACTCAAAAGGAATTAAAAATCAAAATGTAAAATCTAAAGCCATAATGATCATGGAAGAAAAACTAGAGACAACACTGGGAACACTAATACAGAGCGTAAACAAAATACAAAATATTACTAATGGTACAGAAACAACTAACTAAACTAAGACATGGGCAAATGATATGAACAAGCACCTTACCAAAAAAGGCATTCAAGTGGTCAACAGGCACATGAGGAAATGCTCATAATCATTAACTGTTAAGAGAGATGCAGATCAAAACTATAAGATATGATCTCAGCCAAACAAGGCTGATACTAATCCAAAAGACACAAAATAATAAATGTTGGAGACTCAATGGATACGTGGACATACTTACACACTGCTTCTAGGAATGTAAAATGTTATAGCCACTTTGGAAATCGATTTGGTGCTTTCTGTTTTTAAATTATAATTAAATGAAAATATGCATTCCCATATAAATTTGCATGCCCACTTACATGCAGCTCCTATTGCTCTCCCTGTGTGATGACAGCACACTCTTCCTCTATGCTCTATACATGTCCTATCCTCCCAACAATCTCCCATCCCCTCCTCTTCACCACCCACTCCCCTTCCTCCAGTAAGAGGTCAGCAGGATGACATCCTGTAGATGCATAAAACCATAAAGTGTACACATGATATGGCCACTCTGTGTCACCAAGTCCAATCCATTCCTGTCCAAACAGTTGACCTCCATTATGATTTATGGACAGGGGCAGCGTCAGGGCCAGGGGCCATGCTCCCAGGGGAACCCTAGTGCCCCCAGACCATCAAATGTGGTCTTTTAGTGAAGATCTCAGGGTGTACCCCGTTTTAATTCTTGTGTTGCCAGTGAGACTCAACTTTGTGAGCCCCATCATGGCTATCACTGGTGGTGGCTGGGCACCATCTGGTTCTTCTGGTCACAAGTCGGTGTAGTCAGCCACTCCCATGGGTCTCTCAGTCTCCTGGTTTCTCTTTCCCCCATGTTGTTTTAGTCCTTGGTGATCATCTGTTCCTGCTGAGTTGGGCCCATTTGCTGTACCCTCAGATGGCAGCTTGGCAGCTTTTAAGACTCCAGATGCCACTCACCGATGTGGAGTGCAGAGAGTCCTAATTAGCAAAATGCTAGCTGTGCCAGTTGGCCGTGATTTCGCCTGATAGCATGGTCCCCAGCCCCCCACCCCAGCTACTCTGTCCTTGCAATATTGGATTAAGATGGAGGAGTGATCATGATATGTTGAAGTCTAGTTAACATTGATCATCTTTCTAATGTGTGCTGTCACAGATTACACGAAACCAAATTTCTATCAACTATTTAATCTAAATCCTCCCTGCCTCACCCTCCCTCTCTCTCCACCCTTGCAGCCATCAAAGAGTCTTTTGTTCTATGCCTGAGTCTGTTTTGAAGTTCTTATCGTAGGGGTCTCATACAATATTTGTCCTTTGTCACTTAGCATAATGTCCTCCAATTGAAACCAGGTTATGGGATGTTTCCTGAAATCGTTATTGTTCTTTATCATTGCATAGTATTCCACTGAGTATATACACCATAGTTTACCTATCCATTCCTCTGTTGTTGAGCATCTGGGTTGATTCCATCTTTTTGCTGTTGTGGATTGTACTGTGATAAACATTCACATTCATGTATCAGTTGATGTGAATGGCCTTGATTCTCTAGGATATATTCCGAGCCTTGGAATTACTGGGTCAAATGGTATATCTAGATGCAGTTTTTTAAGGAAGCACCAGATTGCTTTCCAAAGAGGTTGCACCATTTTGGAATTTCACCAACAATGTAGAAGAGTTTCAATTTTTCTACAGCCTCTCCAGCATTTGTTGTTCTGCATTTTTTGTATCATGGCCAACCTTGTTGGGATGAGATGGTATCTCATTGTAGTTTTGATTTGAATTTCTTTAATAGCTAATGATCGTGAGCATGTCCGTATGTGTTTTTTGGCTGCCCAGATCTCCTCTTTAGAGTGTCTGTCCATCTCTTTTGCCTATCAGTTGGATGATTTATCTTTTTCTCGTTGATATTGTGTAGTACCTGATAGATTATGGAGATCAGGCATCGGTCTGACATATAGTTGCCAAAGATTTTTTTCCATTCTGCAGGTGGCCTTTTAATTCTATTAATAAAGTCTTTGGATGGGCAAAAGTGTCTGATTTGTAATAGTTCCCATTTATCTATTTTCTCTTCTGTTGTTTGTGGTTTGTTTGATAGATTTTGAAGTCTATCTACATTGTATATTAAAACTTCCATTGTTGTTCCTCCTTTTTCTTGGATGAGCTTTATTGTTTTAGATTTGATATTTAGGTCTTTTATCCAGTTTGAGTTGGTTTTTGTATAAGGTGTAAGATATGGGTCTTGTTCCAAGTTTTTGCAGATGGATATCCAATTTTGTTGGATCCGACTCGACGGCACTTGGCTTGTCTTGGATCCAATTTTGTCAGCACCATTTGTTGAAGATATTGTTTTTACTCCAGTTTAACGTCTTAGGGCCTTTGTAGAATATCAACTGTTCACAGGAAGAAGGTGTCATCTCTGGGGTCTCGGTTCTGTTCCATTGATCTCTCTCTTTGTGTACCAGTACCAGGCTGTTTTGACTACTGTGGCAGTGTAATAGGTTCTAAAGTATGGTAGTAAGAGGCCTCCCAGTGTGTTCCTCTTCTTCAGTAGTGCTTTACTTATCCAAGCTTCTTCCCTTTCCATAAAAGTTAGTGATTTGCTCCTCCATCTCATTAAAAAATGTCACTAGAATTTGTACTGAGATTGCATTACATAAGTAGATGGCTTTGGGTAAAATAGACATTTTCACATGCTAAGTCTACCTATCCATGAGCAGGGTAGGTTTCTCCATTTATGTAAGTCTCTCTAAGTTTCTTGTAATAAGGACTTGTAATTCTCTTTGTAAAGCTATGTTATTTCTCTGGTTAGATTTATTCCTAGGTGCTTTGTCTTCTTAGGGGCTATAGTAAATGGTCTTGGTTTAGTGATTTCTTCCTTAATAAACTCATTGTTGGTATAAAGGACTCCTACTGATTTGCTTATGTTTATGTTGTATCTTGAGACTTTGCTGAACTCTTCTATCAGTTAGAGTAGTTTCTTTATGGGTTCTTTAGGATTCTTTGCATATACAATCATATTGTCTGCAAATAGGGAGATTCTTACTTCTTCTTTGTCAGTGTAGATGCCCTTTATTTCTTGGTCTTGTCTAATTGCTCTGGCTAGAACTTCTAGTACAATGTTGAATAGGAGAGGTGAGAGTGGATATCCTTGTCTAGTTCCTGTTCTCAGGGGAAACTGTTTCAGTCTCTCTCCATTCAGGATAATGTAGGCAGTTGGCTTTGTATAAATGGCCCTAATGCATTGAGAAATTTGCCATCTATTCCTGTTTTGATCAGAGTTTTTAGCATGAATGCGTGTTGGACTTTATCAAATGCCTTTTCTGCATCAATAGACAAAATCAAGTGATTCTTGTCTTTTGTGTTATTTGTGTAGTTGATCACATTAATTGTTTTTCTGATGTTGAACCAGCCTCACATCCCTGGTATGAATCCAACTTGGTCATGATGGATTCTTTTTTTATACGTTGTTGTATTCTATTGGTAGAATTTTGTAGAACATTTTTGCATCTAGACTCATGAGTGATACTGATCTGTAGTTCTCCTTTTTAGTTGGATCTTTGCCTGGCTTTGGTACCAGGATATGATGGCTTCATAGAATTAATTTGGGAGTATTACATCCCTTTCTATGCTGTGAAGTACTCTCAGTAGTATTGGAGACAACTCTTCTCTGAAAGCTTGGTAGAATTCTGCAGCGAAGCCATCTAGACCTGTGCTTTTTTTCACTGGTAGTTTTTTGATGTCCTTTTCGATCTCTTCCTTTGTGATGGGTTTATTAAGTTGTTCTGCTTCACCTTACGATACTTTTATTAGGTGACATGAATCAAGGAATTTGTCCATTTCCTCTAGGTTTTCAAATTTGTTAGAGTCTTTCATAGTATTTTGTTATGATATTTGTTATGATATTTCTATTGGATCTGCTAGATCCAACAACTCCCCTCTCATTTCTTATTTGGGTTATTTGTTTCCTTTCTTGTTTTTCTTTAGTAAGTTTAGCCAATGGTTTGTCAATTTTGTTGATCTTTTCAAAAAACCAGCTTTTGGTCTTTTCAATTTTTTCAATTGTTCTTCTATTCTCTAATTCATTTAGTTCTGCTCTAATCTTTAGGATCTGTTTTCTTCTGGTGCCTGAGGGGTTCCTCTGTAGTTCTCTCTCTACTTGTTCAGCTGTAGGGTTAGTTCTTTGGTTTGGGTTCTTTCTTCCTTCCAGATATGTGCATTTATGGAGATAAACTGACCTCTGAGCACTGCTTGGGCTGTGTCCCACAGGTTCTGGTAGGAAGTGTTTTCATTCTCATTGGATTCCTTAAATTTCTTTATTTCATACTAATTTCTTCTATAATCGATGGCTTTTTGAGCAAGATATTGTTCAGTTTCCAAGAGTTCCACTTTCTATCTATGTTTCTATCTATGTTATTGATTTTGACTTTTATGGCTTTATGATCTGAGAAGAAGCTTTGCATTAATTCACTACTATGGATTTTGTTAAGAATTGCTTTATGTTTTAACATGTGGTCTATTCTGGAGTACGTTCCATGTGCACTGGAGAAGAAGATGTAGTTGTCTGTGGATGGATAGAAAGTTCTGTATATGTTGATTAAGTCTAGTTGTTTAACTGTGACAATAAGGTCTTCTGTGTCTTTAGTGAGTTTTTTTCTAGACAATCTGTCCAGTATTGAGAGTGGAGTGTTAAAGTCTCCCACTATTACTGTGGAGTGATCTATTTCATTTCGGAGTGTAGTCAGTGTTTCTTCGATGTTTTTAGTTGCTCTATATTAGGTGCATAAATATTTAATACTGTTAAGTCCTGCTTGTGTATTGAACCTTTCAGCAATAACATCTATCCTTGTTCATGATGGTGGATTTGACATTAAAATTTATTTTATCTAAGATTAGAATTGCCACATCTGTTCTTCCTTGTATATTGTTAGCTTGATATATATTCTTCCATTCTCTAATTTTCAGTTTGTTCATGTCTTTAAGTGTAAGGTGAGTTTCCTGTAGGCAGCATATGGATGAGTTGTGTCTTTAGATCCAAAATGTCACTTGATGTCTCTTTACTGGAGCATTCAGTAATTATTGATAGGTATGTGTTCAGTGCTGCCTTTGTGATATGTTTATTTTTTGTGTTGATGTCTTCTCTGTTGTTCTTATTAATCTGTTCTGGAACATTCTTCTTTGTGAGTTAATTTTTCACATTTTCAGGGTTTGTTTTATGGTTGTTGAGAATCTTGTATTACGTTTCTTGATTTGATATGTTGCTTCTTTATTGTGCTTTCTGGCTACCCCTAGGATCCACCTTAATAAACTATGTATAAACACAGTTTTAATTACTACCAGTCTTATCAACTTCCTCTCCATCTTGAAAACGACTGTAGTACATCCCTCTTTTCAATATGATGATATCATAGTTTTCATGATATGATCACTGGATCATTTTTTTTACTGTTACAACTTTGAGTTTGGAGGCTTCCCTAACTGAGTAAGTTTCTGGGTGATGTGTCCTGTATTTGCTTCTAAAACATAAAGTTAGTGGTTTTTTTCTTCTAACCAAGCGATTCTTTCAGTAATTCTTGTAGCTTTGGTTTTGTTTTTACAAAGTCTCTGAGTTTCTGTTTATCTGTGAATGTCTTAATTTCATTTTCATATTTGAAAGATAGTTTGGCAGGATGTATAATTCTTGGTTGGAAGTTCTTCTCCTTCAAGGCTTTGAATATGTCATGCCACTGTCTCTGTGCCAGCACTGTTTCTGCTGAGAAATCTGAAGAAAGCCTATGGGGTTTCCCTCTGAATGTTAGCTTTACTTTGAGTCTTGTTGCCTTCAAGAATTTCTGTTTATGTTTCATTTTGTTAAGCTTGACTGTAATATGTGTTGGTGTCTTTCTTTTGGGATCTATATTGAGTGGCATTTGATATGCATCTTGGATATCTATATTCTCTTCTTTCCTAATTTTTGGGAAGTTTTCTGTCAGCAGCTCAGCCACAATACTCTCTGTGTTCTCAGGTGTCTCTCCCTGTTCAGGAAAACCAATTAATCACAGATTGTTCCTCTTAATGCTTCTTAATGCTTCTGCATTTTTCTTGCTTCTTTTTTATGATTTCTCCTCATAGATGCTGGAGTCAGTAGCCCTGCCTTCCAAATCAGAAAGTCTATTTTCCATTTGTTCCATTCTGTTTTCTTGGCTTTGAGTTGAAATTTCTATGTCTTTGATTGTGTTTTTGATCTGTTGGTTTTCAGGGTAATGGTGTTCCACTGGCTCAAGCAGCTTGCTTAATTTTTCATTTTGCTGTGCTGCATTTTATGTAAGGTCTAGGAGTGCTTTCTATATAATCCTTTTGTATTCACCTTCTGATAGTTTCAGAATAGTTTGTTCATCTGGGAAGTTCTGTGGTGCTTTCTTTGTGGGCCTTCTGAAGCCATGGGTGATATCCTGGTTACACTTTTCTCCAGAGTTTGTTGCTGTTTTGGCATCATTTGAGTCAATAGAGGCTGGGAGAGATGCTGTGAGGATGGACTCCCGTTGTTTCTCTAGCCAAAAGTCAAGTGCCATCTTAAAATGAAAAGTTAAAGGTATCTGACAATTTCCAAAGTGAGTCAGGTTTTCAGGTGTGTAGGTCCCTCTTCCCAGCTGGCAAAGTAAGTACCTCTATATCAAACTCCAGATGTTATAAACTAGTTCAAAATACAGAAAAGCCCTGCTGGCTGTTGAGCCCCAGCAGTAGGTGACAATGTATAGAATACTGCTTTTCTGCTGGAAAAGTAGTCTCTTCTAGGCAGGGACTGCCTCGCATCCCAGGAATTAGGTCCAGCTCAGGCCTCTGTAGGGGTATATCCACCTCCCCGTGAAACAAGATGGCATCCTACACAAGTTTGCCACCTGCCTCTGTACCAACTACTCTAAAGTGGAGGCAGAAAGAGAGGTCAAAGGTGCCGAGATGCACAGAGTCCAAAGCCAGGCTCTCAAAATATGGCAATTTTCCCTGCCAATTCCACCAGCAGTGTGTCTGAGAATAGCTGCTAGTCAATTCCCAGTTCTGCTTGCCAGCTAAGACAGAGGAAAAGAAGTTAAAATGGCGAGTTACCTTCAGTCCATGAAAGCCAGCTCTCACCAACAGCAGGGTCTGTGAAAGAGAGGAAGTTTTCTGTTCATTGGTATGAAGTCCAAATTAAAAGCCCTATGCTGTGTCCTAGGTCTCACTAGATCTACAGAAGGCTCTGTTTAATTATCAATTCAGGTCTTGGTTTTCAGGGAGATTTAGAGTGATGTGTGTTTAGTCTGCCATCTTGACTCCTCCGTCCGCCCCCCGGTGCTTTTTTAAAAAGCTGAAAATACTATCTGGCTTTCCCACTGTGACCAATTCCCACTTGAGTTGCCACACAGATATATGCATACCTATGTTCATTGCAGAACTGGGTACCTAGAATGATTTAATCATTTTATTATTGTGGACAGTTCTGCAATGAACATAGGTTGAGAGGGACTCCACTGAGATCATCAAAGGGGTCTGATAGAGTTGTAAACATGCTCTTTTTGGTTCCTTTTAGTTTCTTCTTTTCTACTGCCGACATTGGTATGATGACTGGAGCTTCAGTGGTCATCTTATAACCATAATGCAATCTTTTTTTTAAAAAAAAATTTTTATTATTATGATTGAATGGAAATGTACATTCCCATATAAATTGCATGCCCACCTATATGCAGCTCCTACTGCTGTCCCTGCGTAGTGACAGTACACTCTTCCTCGCTACTCCGTACATGTCTTATCCTCCCAGCAATCTTCTATGCCCTCCTCTCCACCCACTCTCCTTGTGATGTAGTCTTGAAAATGGAAATTACAATCTGAGTATCACATATAAAAAGCACACAGTGTTTAAGTGTTTTCTGACCATGGAGCTATCATACTGATTCTGGAACTTATAAGTGAGACAAAATAAACATTCATTTTTAAGTCATTGCTATATGGAACTCATATTATACACAGGTAAAACTAATATATAGGTTAGGAGATTAGCTTGGAAAGATAGAGTATGGAACTAATTTATGGTATTCTAAAAATCCCCTACAACTTTTGAGCATTGGGTGTTTGCAACTCAGTGAGTTATATGGTTTACATGTGGGTACTGGGAAGTAGGTTCATCCCTTTTCTCTGTTATACTTCTTGATATAGCTACAGGAGCAGTGGGCAGGGGTGAGGTAAAGGGTTAGGGCTTGAGCTGGTAAAACTAGTGTTGCACAGACTCTGCAGTAAGTGCATCCTGTAAGCCTGCTGTAGGGCTATAGTCATCAGTTGTGATGTCTGCCTGCCCTGCCATGACCTGGCAGGAGGCAGCTGTTCCTTGCTCTTCCCTGATGCCAATGCGAGAAGCATGCTGAAAGATTTCAGTAGTTCCCTGTTCTAGGGCTGAGACAGTACATTCAAAAAGAACCATAGTGTGGAAAGAGTAGTGTGTATGGTAAATAACTGGATTCCAGTTCCATATCTAGCCACCTTGTCACCTTGCCCAGCAGGACCTGCTTGTGTTAGCGGGTTCGCAGGTGTCTAGAGGATCTTCTAGGGATATCCTTCATCATTTTGTAATGACCTCTTTTCTTCCCGGGCCAGTTGAGTCCTCCAGAAAACAGACTGAATTAGGAACACAGGAGATTTTATTTTTGGGTGCCCTGTTTAGTGGCTGTGGGCAATAAGATAACGAAAAAACAGAGTTGAGTAGATAGAGTTGCAGGCTAGGACACAGATCTGCCTAAATCTCGGCCAACTTGAGATTTGAAGAAAAGGTGCCCATGAGAAGAGTCTTGTGTTGGACAGAAAAGATCAATCTACATTTGTTTGTTGTTCTCAGTCAAGGGCTAGTGGTAGCTCAGGAAGAGCATGACTTTGGATCAAATACTGGGACAAATCCTGAAAATGTTACAGCTGGAGGCAGTCAGCTAACTGCTCACCTAGCAATTGACTAGCAATTCCTCTTGAAGGGAACTTACACAGCGAGAGCCTGACTGTGACACTTTCACCATCTCTCTGTCTATAACCCCTCTTGTCCTTGAAGAGTCCTCCGAACACCAGGCTTCATGGGACTGTCCACCCTCTGTTGGATACCATCAGCTCCCGAGCCCTCTCTTAGAGATTGGTTTCTCTATCCTGGACATCTGCTTACTGCCAAGGCTTCCCTTCCTTGCAGTTTCTGTGTGGTGCAGGTGGACAGGGCTGCACTGTTTTAAGATCTCACCTCTTGGGGCCTGAGAGGGAAAAGGGTGAATGCTTCTCCTCTGGGAGGCGGGGAGAGAACTTCCACACTGGGTGCAGCTTGTTCTCAGCTAAAATGCTTAAAATGCAGCAAACCTCACAGCTTGGAGATTAATTTCCTTCACAGACCTCCTATTCACATAGCTTTAACACTGTGTTCTAAGAACTAAATCCCCAGCCGTGTTATGCTAAGAATGCAGCTGTGTCCTCCCAAAGCAGCCTGTATTGAGTTGACCACCAAGGAACATTGCTCAGCTCACCCAGATCCAAGTGACCTTTCCTTGAGGGAAAGAGATGATACTTAGGCCCTCTCTGACACACCATTTAATCCTCACTGTCACCCTGCAAAGTGTTACGTTTATCCTTTAACATCCCAGACCACTAAGACCTCAGGTGTTGGGGTAATTAGCCATAGGAAACCACGGTATGAATCCAGGTTCAGCTAGCCTCAAAGCACATGCACTTTGCTCTTCTTTTTTATAAAAAAATTTGTACTTTAGATGAAGTTTTATGGATCAAACTAGTTTCTCATTTGAGCAATTAATACACATATTGTTTTGTAACACTGGTTGCCAGTCCCATGACATTCAATGCTCTCCTTTTCTACTACTAGCTTTGTCTACTGCTAGCTTTCCAGTCTCCTCCTTCTCACCCTTTCCCTTGGGATAGTGTGCCCATTTAGTCTCATTTGTTTTATGGAGCTGTCTAAGCCTTTGACTGAAGGGTAAACCGCAGGAGGAACTTCAGTACTGAGTTAAAAGGGAGTCTGGGGACCGCACTGTCAGGCCAGTAAGTCTGGTCTTTTTTTGTGAGTTAGAATTTTGGTCTGCATTCTTCTCCTGCTTTGTCCTGGACCCTCTGTTGTGATCTCTGTCAGAGCAGTTAGCGGTGGCAGCTGGGCACCGCCTAGCTGTGCTGGACTGAGTCTAGTGAAGGCTATGGTAGTTGTACTCCGTTAGTCCTGTGGACTAATCTTCCCCTGTGACTTTGTTTTTCTCATTTTCCCTTGCACAAGATGGAGTAAGACCAGTGGAGTATCTTAAATATCCACTCACAAACTTTTAAGACCCTAGACACTACTCACCAAAGCAGGATGTAAAACATTTTCTTTATAAGCTATGTTATGCCAGTTGAGCCAGATGTTCCTCACAGTCACGGCCCCCAGCTCTTAGCCTAGTAATTCAGTCCTTCAAGGAGTTTGGATGTATTTATAAAGCTACCATGATCTTGTCTTGGTCAGGTTGAAAGCACATGCTCTTTCTGAAAGTGTATGCTGAGTGGAAGAATCTAGACTTCACAGATCTCTCCATTTATTCATTATTTCAGCATTATTAGGTACCTGTGATTTACCAGGCAGTCTCTGCTTCCAGACTGCTTATATTTTAGCGACGGGAAAGACACTAGTTTAATTTATAACAGCAACTGAGGTGGATCAAGCCTCGCCAGGTTAAGGCTGAGCCCTTCTCATGAAGTATCTTCTCACAGAATCCAATGAAGTGGTGATACTTTTTTTTTTTTTCACATTTAAAGAGATAATATTTTTTAGAGCAATTTTAGAAAAGTTCTGCAGAGGACACAGAGTAGTCATGTTAACTCTTCCTTCCCCGTGTACTGTTTCTCCTTTTATTAACATCCTACTGGGTAGTACAAGGAAAACCTGGTGTCCTAGTGGTTAAGTGCTCCAGCTGCTAACCATAAGGTCAGCAGTTCAAATGTGCCAGGTGCTCCTTGGAAACTATGGGGCAGTACTACTCTGTCTATAGGGTCTCTATGAGTCAGAATCAACTTGACAGCAGTGGGTTGTGGTGGATGGCACAAACAATTAGCATGCTCAGTTCCTAACCAAAAGGCTAGGGGTTCAAGTCTACCCAGAGGCACTTCAGCATAAAGATTTGGCAATCCACTGCTAAAAAATCAGCTATTACAAGCCCTAGGGAGCACAGATCCACTCAGACACACATGAGCTCACCATTTGTTGGGGTCAACAGGACTGACAACTGCCTTGCATTCTTTTTGCATATCTACAACATTGATGAACCAATATTGATTCGTTATTATTGACTGAAGTCCAGAATTTACACTAGGATTACCTTTGTGTGTTCTTCATCCTACAGATTCTGACAGATGTGTTCACATTACAATATCATAAGGAATACTGTCACTGCCTTAAAAATGCACTATACTTCAAGTAGGTAATATTTACGATCTGCACTTTGCTGTTTAAGAAGTTGAGATTTAGCAAACTTAAATCACTTGCTCAAGGTCACACAAGAGATGACTACTGAAGTAGGATTTGATCTCAGGCAGTCCAGTACCAGAGCTGGTGGACTTAATTGCTACATTGTGTTGCAACTTCTGTTGGAAATGAAGAAGTACAAAAGGTTTTTAAAGAGAAGCATGGCCTGCTGAAAGTCCCCTATAGGGGCTGCTGAAAGTCACCAGTAAGGGTTGGTACAGGGGGAAGTTCTGTTAGACCAGACTACATAGTATTAGCACCAGGAGAGGAAGCATGCTGGGTATATGCCTGGCTGCTGATCCCAAAACTAAAGGCACATAAGGCTAAGTTCAACATAGTGGTGAGAAATGCAGCTGGGAAGATCAAGAAGTTTCTGCCTGAGGACCAGTTTTTAAGATTTAACCTTCCTTTCCCAAAGACCGAAGACTGCACTGAAGTATTATTCCCAGTCTATAAAACAAGCGGTGGGCTTACGGGCAGCATGAACATAGACTTATTCTTTCCTATTCAGAAGACTAGAAACAAGGGTCCTTCTTGTTCTTGGACCAAATAAGGAACGTATTATTATTCACAGCTGGTGGGTGCACTGGGTACTTTCTTGTATTTGGGACGTATACCTTAACCATCCTGCCCCCCCCTTTTTAATGTGTTTTGATATTGTCTGCTATTATTGGACCATTTAATAGTAATTTTCTTTATCTTTTGTAGAACTGTCTATATAATCTTGCTTTTTTTAAAATTTGATTATGTCGCAGTAGGCACACTGTACATTCTTGTTGTTTAGTTGTGTCTATAGTCAGTATATTTCTCATCTCCTTGTCCTGAAGTTAGGGTCTATGGCTCGGCTATGGTTCAGCAGGGACTAGCTGAAAGGGAGGGGATGGGATGGGTTTGGTGGTATGTACTAAGGCTGATAGGTGGGATAGAAAACATTGCTGGGCAGGTTTTGGTAGGCCATGCCTATGCTGTTCAGGACTTGATGTTCAGCATATGGTGCAGGTAGGTGGGAAGGAGGGGAAAGTGTGTATTGTTGGTTACCAGATGCTTTGTCTTCTGCTTGGATTTCTGTGAATGTGCTTTTCTGTGCTCCATGTCTACTGATCTGCAGCAGGAGATCAACGTAGAGAGGTTGTGATGTGTGCAGATAAGATAGATACGGGAGAGAGAAGAGGGGAGAGAGAAACAGATGCCAAAATCAAACAAACAAAAAAAGTGCTAAGGTAACTTGCACTGAGAGCTGAGAAACTGAGAAATGGGGAGGGGGGAGACTTTTAAAACAGGAAAAGAAAAAATAACTAGTTAAAAGCTTGAGGGGGAAAAAAAAGAATAAGGCGAGAAAGAAAAGAAAAGCCCTCATGGGTCCCACCACTGCAGCTGGGAAGATCAGGGAAATGTCTCCCAGTTGCAAGGCATAGCATGACTAGAAGGAGTATAGATGTCACAGTGTCAGGAATACAGACAATAAGAAAAGAAGGAGTGTATAGAGATACAGAAACTGGGAAATGGAGAAAGACAGAAAGCAAAAAAGAAAGAGGAAAAAAAAAAGAGAGATGCCCCCAGGAATCATACTGGTGCAGATGTCCAGAATGGGGATATGGGTCCTAAGCCATGCAGTACAGCCCAACCCAGCTAGAAGGGACTCCCAAGCAGTAAAAAGAAAAAGAAAAAGAAAACAAGCAGACAAAATAAAAGAAAACAAAGCCGGGGGGGGGGGGGGGAACCCAAGGATTCCAGCATTGTAGCACCAGGGGCTAGGAGTGTGATTCCCCAGTTGAGTGACACTTCATAGTCTATCAAGAAGAGGCAAAGATGAAACATGGAGCCAGGTGTTTGTGGGAAATAGGAGGTGGTACTGTGAGGTGCACAAGAAACCAAAAAGAAATGATAACAAGCAACACCAGCTACAGAGAAATGGCATTCAAGGACCTGGCCAGTGTGGGTGGGGTGAATCCAAATGGCTGGGGCCAACATACTTTTCTCTTGACCAAGAGATTGTAGCCAGCAGGAAGCGGAGGAAAATGAGGTAGAAGCGAGTGATGAAATGTGAAATCTGTATCACTGGTTACTAGAAGATCTGTGTCACGCTGGGAGCTCTTGAAGGTGCTCTTGCATCTGCTGAATTCTAGTGAGTGTGAAGCAAATCCAAGTGTCTCAGATGCTGCGTTTCCTGGCTGGCTGAGCCACTGCAGCTAGCCAGGAGGCATCAGAGGTAGAGCAGGGAGGAGAAGATGGGGACTGGGAAAGCGTGTATTGCTTGTTACCAGATGCTTTGTCTTCTGCTTAGATTTTTTTTTTTTTTTAATTTTAAAAATTTTTTTTTTATTTAACATAACTGAGTGAAAATGTACATTCACGTATAAATTTACATCCCCACCTATATGCAGCTTCCACTGCTCTCCCTGTCTGGTGACTGCACACTATTCCTCTCTGCTCCATACATGTCTCATCCTCCCAACAGCCTCCTTTCCCCTCCTCTCCATCCACTCCCCTTCCTCCAGCCAGAGGGCAGCAAGATGATATCCTATAGATGTACAGAACCATAAAGTGCTTCCAATATATGGTCACTCTGCATTGCCAAGTCCAATCCATTCCTGTCCAAAGAGTGGACCTTTGTTATAATTTATGGGAAAGGGCAGCATCAGGGCAGGGGGCCATGCTCTCAGAGGAACCCCAAAACTGCTGGACCATCAATTGAGGTCTTTTACTGGAGATCTCATGATGCACCTCTTTTTATTCTTGAGTTGCCAGTGAGACTCCTCTCTGTGAGCTCCATCATGGCTGTTACTGGTGGTGGCCGGGCACCATGCGGTTCTTCCGGTCCCAAGTCGATGTAGGCACCCACTCTTGTGGGTCTCTCTGTCTTCTGGGTTGTCTTTACCGCATGTCATTTTGGTCCTCGGTGAGCATCAGTTCCTGCTGAGTTGGGACCATTTGCTGTGTCCTCTGATGGCAGCTTGGCAGCTTTTAAGACCCCAAAAGCCACTCACCAATGTGAGGTGCAGAGAGCTCTCTTAGCAAAACACTAGTTGTGCCAATTGGCCTGGAATTCGCCTAAGAGCATGGTCCCCCGCCCCCCGCCCCAGCTGCTCTATCCTTGCAGTATTGAGTTAAGATGGAAGGAGTACTCAAGTTATGCTAAAGTCCACATAATGTTGTTCTTATTTCTAATGTGTGCTATCACCGCTTTCTCCCAACTAGATTTCTAATAACTATCTAAACTAAATCCTCCCCCCCACCCTCCCCCACCCTCCCTCCCTCCCCTCCGTTGCAGCTTCAAAGAGTCTTTTCTTCTATACACAAGTCTGTTTTTGAGATCTTATCGTAGAGGTCTCATACAGTATTTGTCCCTTTGTTGCTGACTACTTTCACTCAACATAATGTCTTCCAATTGAAACCAGGTTAGGAGATGTTTCCTGGAATCATCATTATTCTTTATCATTGCGTAGTGCTCCATTGAGTATATGTACCATAGTTTACCTATCCATTCTTCTATTGTTGGACATCTGGGTTGATTCCATCTTTTTGCTATCGTGGACTGTACTGTGGTAAACATTCTGGTGCATGTGTCCATTGCTGTGAAAGGCCTTGATTCTGTAGGATATATTCCAAGTAATGGAATTACTGGGTCAAATGGTATATCGATAGCCGTTTTTTAAAGGAAGTGCCAGATTGCCTTCCAAAGAGGCTGGACCATTTTGCAACCCCACCAACAGTGTAGGAGGGTTCCACTTTCTCCACAGCCTCTCCAGCCTTTGTTGTTTTGTGTTTTCTGGATCATGGCCAATCTTGTTGGGGTGAGATGGTATCTCATTGTCGTCTTGATTTGAATTTCTTTAATAACTAAAGATCGTGAACATGTCCGCATGTGTTTTTTGGCTGCCTGGATCTCCTCTTTAGTGAAGTGTCTGTCCATCTCCTTTGCCCATCACTTAATTGGATGGTTTATCTTCTTATTGACATTTTGTAGTATCTTACAGATTATGGAGATCAGGCGTCAGTCTGACATAGAGTTGCCAAATATTTTTTCCCATTCTGTGGGTGTTCTTTTAATTCTATTAATAAAGTCTTTGGATGAGCAAAAGTGTTTGATTCTTAATAGTTCCCATTTATCTATTTGTCTTCTGTTGATTGAGGTTTCTTTGACAGATTTTAGAGTCTGTCCTCATTGTGTATTAAGACTTCCATTGTTGTTCCTACCTTTTCTTGGATGAGCTTTATGGTTTTAGGTTTCATATTTAAGTCTTTTATCCAGTTGGAGTTGGTTTTTGTATAACGTGTAAGATATGGATCTTGATTCAGTTTGTTGTAGATGGATAACCAATTTTGCCAGCACCATTTGTTGAAGAGACTGTTTTTACCCCAGTTGAATGTCTTAGGGCCTTTGTCGAATATCAACTGTTCATAGGCAGATGGTGTCATCTCTGGGGTCTCAATTTTGTTCCATTGATCCATCTGTCTGTTCTTGTACCAGTACCAGGCTGTTTTGACCACTGTGGCAGTGTAGTAAATTCTAAGGTCGGGTAATGAGAGGCCTCCCAGTGTGTTCTTCTTCTTTAGTAGTACCTTACTTATCCGGGGCTTCTTCCCTTTCCAAACAAAATTGGTGATTTGTTTCTCCATCTCATTAAAAAATGATGCTGGAACTTGTATTGGGATTGCATTATATAAATAAATTGCTTTTAGTAAAATAGACATTTTCACAATGTTATGTCTTCCTATCCATGAGCAGGGTAGGTTTTTCCATTTATCTAAGTCTCTCTTAGTTTCTTGTAGTAAGGGCTTGTAGTTCTCTTTGTAAAGGTCTATTGTTTCTCTGGTTAGATTAATTCCTAGGTACTTTATCTTCTTAGGGGCTATCGTAAATGGTATTCATTTGATAATTTCCTCCTTAACAGTCTCATTGTTGGTATAAAGGAATCCTACTGATTTACTTATGTTTATCTTGTATCCTGTGACTTTGCTGAACTCTTCTATCAGTTTGAAGAGCTTACTTGTAGATTCCTTGGGGTTCTCTGCATATACAATCATATCATCTGTGAACTGGGAGATTTTAACTTCCTCTTTGCCAATGCAGATGCCCTTTATTTCTTTGTCTTGTCTAATTGCTCTGGCTAGAACTTCTAGCACAATGTTGAATAGGAGAGGTGACAGTGGGCATCCTTGTCTAGTTCCTGATCTCAAGGGAAAGTCTTTCAGTCTCTCTCCATTCAGGATGATGTGGGCAATTGGCTTTGTATCAATGGCCCTTATTGTGTTGAGGAATTTGCCGTCTATGCCCATTTTGCTAAGAGTTTTTAGCATGAATGGGTGTTGGACTTTATCAAATGCCTTTTCGGCATCAATGGACAAAATCAGGTGATCCTTGTCTTTTGTGTTATTTATGTGGTTAGTCACATTAATTGTTTTCCTGATGTTGAACCAGCCTTGCATCCCTGGTATGAATCCCACTTGGTCATGATGGATTATTTTCTTGATATGTTGTTGTATTCTGTTGGCAAGAATTTTGTTGAAGATTTTTTGCATCTAGGTTCATGAGTGATATTGGTCTATAGTTCTCTGTCTTTGTTGAATCTTTCCCTGGCTTAGGTATCAGTGTTATGCTGGCTTGATAGAATGAGTTTGGGAGTACTCCATCCTTTTCTATACTGTGAAATAGTCTGAGTAGTATTGGGGATAACTCTTCTCTAAATGTTTGGTTGTTTGGTAGAATTCTGCCATGAAGCCATCTGGGTCCGGACTTTTTTTGGTTGGCAGTGTTTTGAAGACCTTTTCAATCTCTTCCTTTGTGATGGGTTTATTAAGTCGTTCTGCTTCACCTTGTGATAATTTGGGTAGGTGGTATGAGTCTGGGAATTTGTCCATTTCCCCTAGGTTTTCAAATTTGTCTTTCATAGTATTCTGTTATGATATTTTTGATTTCTGTTGCATCTGTGGTGACAGCTCCCCTCTCATTTCTAATTTGGGTTATTTGTTTCCTGCTTTTCTTTAGTAAATTTAGCCAGTGGTTTATCAATTTTGTTGATCTTTTCAAAAAACCAGCTTTTGGTCTTTTCAATTGTTTTTCTATTCTCTATTTAGCTCTGCTCTAATCTTTATGATCTCGTTTCTTCTGGTGCCCGAGGGGTTCCTCTGTTGTTCTCTTTCTACTTGTTCAAGTTGTAGAGTGAGTTCCTTGATTTGGTTTCTTTCTTCCTTCCAGATGTGTGCATTTATGGAGGTAAACAGACCTCTGAGCACTGCTTTGGCTATATCCCGTAGGTTCTGGTAGGAAGTGTTTTCGTTCTCATTGGAATCCATGAATTTCTTTACTTCATCCTTGATTTCCTCTATAACCCATGTTTTTTTGAGCAATATGTTGTTCAGTTTCCAAGAGTTCCACTTTCTATCTCTGTTTTTTCTGCTATTGATTTAAACTTTTATGGCTTTATGATCTGAGAAGATGCTTTGCAGTAATTCAATGGTATGGATTTTGTTGAGCATTGCATTATGGCCTATCACGTGGTCAATTTTGGAGAATGTTCCATGTGCACTGGAGAAGAAGGTGTAGTTGTCTGCTGATGGGTGGAAAGTTCTGTATATGTGAATGAGGTTTAGTGGGTTAATTGTGTCAGTGAGGTCTTCTGTATCTTTACTGAGCTTTTTTCTAGATGATCTGTCCACTACTGAGAGTGGAGTGTTAAAGTCTCCCACTATTATTGTGGAGTGATCTAACTGTCTTTTGAGCATAGTCAGTTATTTCTTCAACATATTTAGGTGCTCTGACATTAGGTGCATAAATATTTAATATAGTTAAGTCTTGCTTGTGTAGTGAACCTTTCAGCAATAAATAGTGTCCATCTTTGTCCACGATGGTGGATTTGACATTAAAATTGCTTTTGTCTGAGATTAGAATTGCCACCCCTGCTCTTCTTTGTTCACTGTTAGCTTGATATATATTCTTCCATCCTTTAATTTTCAGTTTGTTCCTGTCTTTAGGTCTCAAGTGAGTTTCTTGTAGACAACATATGGATGGGTCGTGTGTTTTGATCCAAGATGACACTCGGTGTCTCTTTACTGGAGCATTCAGTCCATTCACATTCAATGTAATTATTGATAGGTATGTGTTCACTGCTGCCATTGTGATATGTTTATTTTTACGTTGATGTTTTCTCTGTTGTTCTTATTAGTCTGTTCTGGGACACTCTTTTTTGTGAGTTGATTTTTGACCTTTTTCAGAGCTGGTTTTATAGTTGTTGAGACTCGTGTGTTAGATTTCTTGAAATAGTATGATACATCTTTGTTGTGCTTTACAGCTGCCCCTATGAACCCCCTTAATAAACTATTTATAAACCCAATTTTAATTACTATCAGTCTTGTCATCTTCCTCTCCATTTGGAAGGACTATAACGACTGTAGTACATCCCTCTTTTTATTATGATGACACCATAGTTTTCATGATGATGACTGGATTGCTTCTTTCCATATCAAAGCTGTGATTTACTTTGAAGCCTTGCCTAAATGAGTAGAGTATTGAGTAGTGTGTCGTTCTAAATATAAAGTTAGTGGTTTCGTTCTTCTAAGCCAAAGCCAAGAACTTCTTTCAGTGTTTCTTGTAGTTTGGGTTTGGCTTTTACAAAGTCTCTGAGTTTCTGTTTATCTTGGAATATCTTAATTTCGTATTTGAAAGATAGTTTTGCGGGATATATAATTCTTGGTTGGAAGGTCTTCTCCTTCAAGACTTTGAATGTGTCATGCCACTGTCTCAATGCCAGCATGGTTTCTGCTGAGAAATCTGACAAGAGCCTACAGGGTTTCCCTCTGAATGTTAGCTTTGCCTTGAGTCTTGCTGCCTTTAAGAGTTATTGCTTATGTTTCATTTTGTTAAGCTTGATTATAATATGTCTTGGAGTCTTTCTTTTGAGATCTATATTGGGTGGCGTACGATGTGCATCTGAGATGTCTATATTCTCTTCCTTCATGATTTCTGGGAAGTTTTCTTTCAGCAGCTCAGCAACAATATTCTCTGTGTTCTCAGATGTCTCACCCTGTTCAGGGACTCCAATTAATCGAAGGTTGTTCCTCTTAATAGAGTTCCACATGCTTCTTAATGTTTCTTCATTTTTCTTGTTTCTTTTTTCTGATTTTTGCTCATAGACACTGGCATCAGTAGCTCTGTCTTCCAAGTCAGAAATTCTTTTTTCCATTTGTTCCATTCTGTTTTCTTGGCTTTGCATGGAAGTTTCTATGTCTTTGATTTTCTTCTTGATCTGTTGGATTTCAGAGTACTGGTGTTCCATCAGATCGAACAACTTGCTTAATTTTTCATTTTGTTCTGCTGCATTTTGTATAAGGTCTAGGAGGGCTCTGTATATAATCAATTTGTATTCACTTCCTGATGCTTTCATAAAAGTTTCTTCATCTGGAAAACTCCTTGGTTGCTTTGTTTGGGAGCCTTCTGAGGCCATGAGTGATTGCTTGTATGCCACAATTGTCTGTTGCTTTTTGGGTCCCATGTGAGTATATAGAGGCTGGAAGAGGTACTGCGAGGATGGATTGCAAATGTTTCTCTGGGCTGTCTTCAAATGTAAAGCAAAAGGTATCTGACCAGTTCACAAGTCAGTCAGGTTTTCAGGTGTAGAGGTGCCTCTTCTCATCTGACAAAATAAGCACCACTATATCCAACCCCAGATGATAACAAACTAGTTCCGAATACAGCAATGCTACTACCCTGGTGGCCTCTGCTGACGGGGCCTAGCCTTATCCAACACTGCCTCAAGTACTGGTTTTGTGATAGGAAAGCAATCTCCTGTGTGTAGGCTCTGGCTCCCAAGCTAAGAATTAGGTCCAGCTGCGGCCACTGTATCCAAGATGGTGTCCTCCACACAGGCAGCAGACAGAAGGGCTAAAGGTGCTGAGAGGTAGTGATTCCTCAGCTTCTGTTGCAGGGCCCCCAATGTAGGCAGCACTGTGTAAAATCCCTACTTTTCTGTCGGAGAAGCGCTGTCCCGTTTGGAGGCGCTGGCTCCCAGGCTCAGTATGAGGTCCCGCTAAAATCTCGGTACCAACATGGCGTCCCGCACCCTGACCACGAAGCTTCTCACAAACCCCACTGAGGCAGCTACAAAACGAAAGGCTCAACGTGACTAGATTAACAGAGTCCCGAGCCTGGCTCTCAGAATATGGGAATTTCGCCTGCCTATCCCCCCAGCAGTGCTTCTGAGTCCAGCCGCCGGGCAAGACCCAGCTCCACCCACCAGCTGAGACAGAGGAAAAAAAGTCAAAGTGGTGATTTACCTTCCGTCCGGTGAGAGCCGGGGCTAGCCAGGAGCGGGAGTCAGCGAGAGAGAGGAGGTTTTTCGTTGAGTGGTATGAAGTCCCAATTAACAGCTCTGTGCTGTGTCCCGAGGCTGATTAGGTGATCAGAAGGCTCTGTTTGATTGTCAATTCAGGTCTTGGTTTCCAGAGGGACATAAGGAGACGTGTGCTTAGTCGGCCATCTTGACTCCGCCCCCTACTTAGATTTCTGTGTATCTGCTTTTCCATGCTCCCTTTCTACTGATCGCCCACAGGAGTCTAACTTGGCGAATCTGCACTGGGCTAGCTGACAGTAGATTTCATCTCATATCTCTTCTCACTCTCTGTTCTCTCTCAGTTTCTTATTCCATTCTGTGTTGGGCTGACATCTTTATCTCTTCATTTGCTACTGTGGATTCCAAAACACATTTGTCTCTGTTTTGCTTAGTTTTTCAGGTCTTTGCTGTGGAGGAATGATGTACTGATTCTGTTTTTAGTATCATCTTGACTGGAAGTCCTTAACACTTCAAAGAGGTCTTTGGAAGGAGACTTGCCCAATGCAGTGCTATCTCTTGACTGCTGCTTTCATGGGTGTTGATTGTAGATCCAACTAAAATGAAATCATTAGTAACTTCAGTCTTTTCTCATTTATCACGATATTAGTTATTGGTCAAGTTATAAGGATTCTTCTTTATGTAGAGGTGTAGCCCATAGTGATCTTCATCAGTAAGTACTTCAAGTTCTCTTCACTTCTAGCAAGCAAGATTATGTCATCTGTACAGTGCGAGTTGTTAATGAGACTTTCTTCAATCCTGATGCCCCATTCTTCTTTATACAGTCCAGCTTCTTGAGTTATTTGCTCAGCATATAGATTGAACAGGTATGGTGAAAGGATACAACCCTGACACACAACTGTCTTGATTTTAAATGATGTACTATACTCTGGTTCTGTTTGAAAGACTGCCTGTTGATTCATGTTCAGATTCCTCATAAGCATGATTAAGTATTCTGTAATGTTATTCATAATTTGTTATGACACACAGAATCAAATGCCTTAGCATATTCAATAAAACATAGATAAGTATTCTTCTGGTATTCTCTGTTATCAGTAACAATCCATCTGACATCAGCAATGATATCTCTGGTTTCATGTCCTATTTTAATTCTGCCTTGAGTTTCTGGCAGTTCTCCGTCAATATACTGCTGCAGCCACTTTTGAATGAATTTTAGTGACATTTTGCTTGTGTATGGTACAAATGATACTGTTCAATAATTTTGCATTCAGTTGGATCACTTTTCTTGGGAACAGGCATAAATATGGATCTCTTCCAGTCAGTGGCCAGGTCTTCCAAATTTCTTGGCCTAGATGCATCCATTTGTTAAAACATCTCACATGGTATTCCATCAATTTCTGGAGCCTTGTTTTCGGTCAATGCCTTCAGTGATGCTTGGACTTCTTCCATTAGTACCATCAGTTTGTGATCACATGCTACCTCCTGAAATGGTTGAATACTGATCAATTCTTTTTTGGTATAGTGACTCTGTATTCCTTCCATCTTCTTTTGATACTTCCTGTATTGTTTAATATTTTCCTCATATACTTCTTTAGTATTGCAACTTGGGGCTTAAATTTTTTCTTCAGTATTTGCAGTGAGGGATAGTGATTAAGTGCTATGTCTGTTAACCAGAAGGTCAGCAGTTTCAATCCACCAGGTACTCCTTGGAAACTCTATGGGGCAATTTTGCTCTGACTTACAGGGTCACTATGAGTTAGTATCAACCTGATGGCAGTAGCTTTCAGCTGATTTATTTGCAATGAAGTCAGTGGTCTTGCAAAATTCTATCATATGATCTCTACCATTGTTTCTATCCCCAAGGCCTATTTTCCAATTACTGTTTCTTCTCTGTTTTCAGCTTTCACATTACAATCACCAGTAGTTACCAGTGCACCCTGATTGCATGTTCAATCAATTTCAGACCCCAGAAGTTGGTAAAAATTTCAGTTTCTTCGTCTTTGGTTGGCCTTAGTGGTTGTTGAATAATTTTGAATAATAGTTGTATCAACTGGCCTTCTTTATAGGTGTAAGGATATTACCATATTACTGACAACTTTGTATTTTAGGACAGGTCTTCCAGTGGTCTTTTTGATGATGAATGCAACACCATTCCTCTTCAGGTTGTTGTTCTAGGCACAGAAGAACATACTATTGTCCAATTCAAAATGATCAATATCAGTCCATTTTGGCTCTCTGTTGCCTAGGATATTGATGTTTATGTGGCCCATTTAATTTTAGGCAATTTCTTATTTCCCTAGATTCATAGTTTTTACATTCCACGTTCTGACTACAGCTGTTTTTTTCTTTCCTCCTTTTGAGTAATGGCACATCAGTGAATGAAGGTCCCGAAAGCTTGATTCCAACCACCTGATTAAAGTCAGCTCTATTTTGAGGAGGCAGCTCTTCCTGAGCCATATTCTGAGTGCCTTCTAATTCGAGGAGCTTGTCTTCTGGCACAATATCAGACAATGTTCCACCACTATTTATAAGGTTTCTACTGGCTAATTCTGTTCAGAAGTAGGCCACTAGGTCCTTCTCTCTACTCTGTCTAAGTCTGGAAGCTCAGCTGAGACCTGTCCACCATGAGTAACTTTGCTAGTATCTGAATACTGGCGGTGTAGCTTCTGCCATCACAGCAACATACAGGCCCACACAGTATGACAAACTGACAAATGAGTGTGGCAGATGGGACTCAAACTCATGTCTTTCTTACTATAAACTTCCAGTATCTCCATGACACAGTGTATGTATGCAGACATAAGTGTAAACACTACTACTACCCCTTCACTCCTCACAGTGGCCCACTTGAAGGGGCTATCGTATTCCACCCCTGATTTTTTTTAAAAAAGATGTCACCCAAAACATTTGTTATTGCTTAACTAAGTGTTTCTAGATAAATAATGGCCCCGTGTGAAACACTTGGGATAAGGTATACATTGGGAGGAGAACTGGGAAACAAGTTATAAAAATCTAATCTAAGCTCTGAGTATCAAGAGTAGATTTCCCACAGACGTAAATGAGCCATGTCTAAATTTAGACGTACTAGCGAGGCAGAACTAGAGTGAGGGGTACAAAGGAAGAAGAGGGGGAAGAGGCTGTCCAGCAAGAAAGAAGGAAGGCCACAAGACGGTATATTGAGCTGCAGTTCTATCGATTTGCATAATGAAAACTTATCCCTGGCACAAAGGGTACTTGACTGGGATTAATATTGAGGAGGGCATGTGTCTTCCTTGGGTGAGGGTACAAAATAATTCATGTGTCAGAAACAAGTAGAACAGTGGTCTTAAAGTGATGCAAGAATGGTGACAGCAAAAGTGGGGGGTTAATATCCTGTCACTCGGGATTTTCTCTCTCAGCTCATAGTTCTGTGACAGAAATACCAGAAGTGTGTAGCTGTAAAGAATAGAAATTTATTTTCTTACACTTCAGAGGCTAATAATTCAAATTAGGGCATCAGCTTTAGGAAAGTCTTTCCTCGAAGTTAGTGCTGGAGGGACCTTTATTCCTCAGGACCTTATTCCTGTGTTTGTGTGTGTGTGTGCGTGTCCTGATCTGGTCTTTCTGTAACTAAGAAATAATTGGGTTTAGGATCCACTCTATACTGAGATACATTCGCCATTACCATAAAGAAGGAGGTACCTGTTTCCACATAGGGTCATACCCACAGGTAAATTGACAAGGGCCAGGAATTCAACACTTATTTTGAGCTGACATATTCAACTCCAACAGCGAAAATTTGCACAATGTGAGAATGCAAAATGAGAGACATACCTTTGCTGTCTCAGGAGTAAGAAAAACTGTAGAGTTGTAGGTGTTTCTTAGAAATACTCTAGATGAAAGACACAGCAAAAAAAGCTGCGTGCTACGTGGCGTGGATGGAGTTGTTAAAATGAGACAGAAATTGACAAGCTTTGTTGTCAACTTCTTAACCTGCAGTAGAACTAGGATTTTTGCTGATGAAGAGATGTATTTAATGTTGTCATGAAAGGACCTGGAATGTAATTCTGTTGGCCCTAGTCTCAGCCTTCAGGGGGTGATTTGGGACCATGTGGCATTCTTGACCACTTCTAAGATCTGGCATTTTGGCAGCAGTGTTGAATTCTGTGGACTTTCATCCAGAAGTGATGAATTTATTGAACAAATGTGTTCTATCTAGAGAACAGGCCAGCTCAGAGTCCATCTCACACAGCTTCTGAAAGCCAGTCCTGTTATTTCTTCTCAGGGTATGTGAGTGTGTGTGTGTGGGCACACAAGTGTGAAGTTAAAGTGTGGGCTGGCAGCAGGCAAAAGGGGAAGGTCAATATTTATGAGTGGGTTTCTAGGATTTTATTTTATTTTCCTTATTTCATTTCCATGATAAACATATGCCTCTGGTGTCTAAGGCCCTATGACTTTGCATTTGTAAGTGACTAAAAACAAAACCTTGTTATAAGAAATCAGATTCTTTTGCTTTAGCTTATTTTTCATTTTTGACTTCATAAAAATGGAAAGAAATTTTATTACCAAAGAGAAGGCTTTCACTCAGAATGTTATTAAAACAAATACCACAAATATCTACAATATAGACTGGACTCTTTCTGTCAAATTGAAAAGGTATTTACCACTTTGACTTGAGTTCTCTGCACAACTTTCTCCAGGCCCAGTCTGTTTATCACAGACATTCTCTCTCTGCTCTAAGCTGCAGGTTCTGTCCTGGTTTGTCAGTTGAAGGAACTTTTCTTTGCACATGACTGAATTGGCCTTCAACCTGCTCATGTTTTACTGGGGGCAACCTCAGACTGGGCCTTCAGTACTAATTATTTAAACCACATAGCTAATCTATGGAAAATCCCCAGGTTTTAGCCATTTGCAGACATTCTGGCATCTCTGCAACAAAGATGTAATTTTTCCAATAGACTGAGTTTTCATTTAAAAAAAAAAAACAACTTTTAATTTAATTTACACCATTCATAGATCCTATCCTGGTATATCATATGGCCTTTGACAAATAGATGACCTATTTTTCCAGTGTCTGGTATGGTGTGAAGGGGGTGTTGGTGTTGCCTGAGTGGTGAATGTCCACCAGTGATGTTTATTGAACATCCACTATGTGCTTAATATTGTAACTGGCAGCTGCAAGCAAGTTCTAAAGAAAGCAAAGTCGTTCCATTATATTTACCCTCAAGGAACTTGTACCGTAATAGGGAAATGGGCTGAATGAGAAATGTCAGTGAAAACAACTTTAAAAGAGAGGAAAGAATCTGATGGTAATGACATGAGGCGCCTGGTCTTTGACTGCCTCAGCTATGATGGAACCTCCCGGGACTTGGGCCTTACAGAGAGCATGAGAAGGTGTACTATGGGAAGCCTCATTTTAGGGGGTAGTTACTACACTTCACTCATTCAGAAGCCACCTTTACAATTTCTGCTGTCACTGAAATGTTTTTGATTTTAAACATTTTATTTACTTTTTCTGTAAATAAAATTCAGTTTTTAAAAAGGGACTTTTAAAATAATGGAAGAGATATTAATATCACTACCATAAATGTAAAACCAGGGACTTTTCCTATATACCAAAACCTAAAAATACAAACCCACTGCTGTCAAGTTGATTCCGACACATAGCAACCCTATAGGACAGAGTAGAACTGCCCCATAGAGCTTACAAGGAGCACCTGGTGGATTTCAATTGCTAACCTTTTGGTTAGCAGATGTAACACTTAACCACTATGCCACCAGGGTTCCCAGAGGGTGATAAATCCTAAATGCAATGGAAAAAACAATACTATAAACTTCTTACCAGCTACTGTCTGGCAGAAGTTCTGAACTTGAGATTGATTATTTTCTTAAAAGGGGAAATTAACTAGTGTTATCAGAATCAGGCCAACTGCCTTCTAATCCATTCCGACTCATGCCATCCCCTTGTGTGCTCCATGTGGTTTTTGGTGGCTGTTTTATCAGAAATAGATCACTAGGCCTTTCTTCTGTGGAACCACTGGATGGACTCACACCTCCAACCTTCTGGTTAGTAACTTGGGCTCTTTAACCTCCCCACCACCCAAAGTGTCATGGCAGTATTAAAAACACCCTAAGACCAAGCTGCGACTGCTTATAAGTACTACATTTGGGAGTTACCAGGAGGTTCCAGCTGTGGGCTTAGCAATAGCCAGGCTTTAGGCTGGCACAGCCATTCAAAAGTCAGATGCCACAGCCTGCACAGATAGATCTCTTCTTAGAACCAGAAGAGTGCTGGGGTATAGTATGTGTGTGGAGGAGCAGTAACCCGGAGAAACAAATGAGCTTGGGATTATGGAATTTCTAGATACTGGGGGAAAACCTTAGTGGCATGGTGGTAAAATGTGCTATAGCTGCAAACCAAGAGGTCAGCAGTTCAAATCCACCAGGCACTCCTTGGAAACTCTATGGGGCAGTTCTATGCTGACTGATAGGGTCACTGTAAGTTGGAACCTACTCGACGGCTCCTAACAACAGTAATAACAACAGGTACTGGGAGTTTGTTCCTTGGGTACCTCGTCCTAGGCTGTCCTGCCTCGTGCATTCGAGCATCCTCCCTTTGAGTGGGTAAGTTTGCGCCTTCGGCCTTGCTCCTTGTCACTTGTGTTCCTTTCTCTGCTTCCGACTTGGGCTTCACCCCCGGAATCCAGTTTGGATAGCTGCTGGCCCCTTGCCATGCTACCCACACAACCAGGTCGTGGTACATTTGTTAAAATTATAAAAAGATGCTAAGGGAAGTAGAATGAAACACATAGTTGACCCACTAATTGTAAGACTTTGAGAGAAGGGTATTGAAAGGATGCCATCTTCATGTGCTGGCCGCACCCTGGACAATTCCCCTTCCCTTTAGCCAGGGTTCAGGACAAGTTGCGCACATGAATTCCACTTTTCCTGTGTGTCCCACCTGGACCACCAGAGTTCCTCACAGTTGTGTCTGTTCCTAGATCCATGGCTTACATCCAGTGCAGGAAGTCCAGACATCCAAATCTGATTTGCAACAAGATGGATGGAGGAGCTGCATCGCTGCATCCCTGGGCTCACACTGTTCATCTTTTTATGTCCCACCAAGTTGTAAGGTGGCGGTGTCTGACATCCTAGACTTCCAGGCCAATCTCAAAGGGTGAGACTGAGCCCTCAGAGGTGTAGTCTGAGGGTCTGTCAGCAGCATGGTCAGGGGCCACTGCCAAGGCAAGTGGGGTGTGCAGCCTCCATTCCTGCTCTCCTTTCCCTCTGACACTGTCCTCAGTGTCATTCATGTGTCCTCCTCCTAGCTCTAGAACACTGCATTACAATGATTTGCTGGAGTTGGCTCTAATCACTAGGCTGTGGAATCCTGGAACGCATGTTCCTGTCCTATTTGTCTCTGTATCCCACGGCTACAGTGGGTTTAGCTCAGCTGGACATGTCCGTCAGTGTTCTTAGCTGCCAACATCAGAACTTTCTCCAGTTGGTTTAAGCAGAAACATGTATGCATGTGTTATTAACCCAATTGTTCAGAGTCTATGAGCAGGCCAGCGTGAAGTTTAGAGAACATGCAATCAACAGCAAAAGGTCAACCACCCTGTGAGGGTGATCACGGGTGAGCCATTGCTTTCACCCCTGAGAAGACACCTCAGATCATGGCAGGAATGCTGGGCCTGGGCAAGCACCTCTGCCATTGTATACTATATTAGGATACCTGCATGGCTGCTGTCAGGAAAAACAGTCTTCCCAGTTGTGCCTTCATGGCTCCTGTGTGTCCATCCACATTTCCGGTGGGTGCACTGGACTTCTGAAGTCCAGTGAGGCTTGAAAGGATGCACATCTCTAGTTTGTCCCTTTGGGTAGACGATTGTCATAATGCAGCACGTTATCCCAGTGTACACAGTGATGGAGCCTTTAAGCAAGAAAAAGATTTAACAGTAAATATATATAGAAAGCATGAAGCAAAAGTCTTCATTTAGTTTTTCCCAATTTTTGAAATGGACCCAAGCCCGTATTTTCCATTTATGCCAATTTGACATGGAAATTTACATAGGCGGAGATTTCTGGAGCTGCTGGAGTGGCTGAAAAACCTAAAGCATCTGCTGGGAGTCTGAGGGACGAGTGACTGAAAAACCAAAACAAAACAAAACAAACTCACTGCCATTAAGTCAGTGCCCAGGACTCTATAAATTTCACAGTGAAATCGCCAGATATTTATTAAGCACCCACTGTGTGCCAGGTGTAGCGTTGGATAGATTCCAAACATCTAACTGATTAAAGACTGAGCCAATCGCTGAAGAATTCCCATCCCATGAACCATCAACTGAGAGAAATTACAAGAGTTTTTCATCTGCAGTGCACTGTGATGTGGGAGCTTGTCCCCTGGCTATAGAACAACTCAGCTGGAAAATTACCCGGGGCTGACCTGTCTTAGGAAATGTTCTGATTTACATCAGTCCTAGAAAAAAGCTCTTGCAAGCTGTCTCCATTTTTGTGACAGCATTGGAGTACTTCTAACATGCCACACATCTAGACAGCATATAGTCTTTATAAGGCATTTGTTCCTTTAGAGACAGTTTAGCCTCAAACGGCTTACCAGGTTTTGCTGATGCTGGACACTAGAACACTGAATGACACACTTGGCTGTGATTCCCCAAGCCCAGGCACACAACCATGGCTGCAGGGCTCAGGGCTGCTGCAGTTTATGACACTGACAAAGAAATTTGTTGAAAGTGACTAAAGCCAAATTCTGAAATGAGAATAACTCTTCTGTGGGTTATGAAATGTCATGAGAGAGGCAAAAGACACAAATAACCCAGTGCCTTCCTATAGTTTATGAAATTCCTCCTCTACCCAGCCGCTTGCCAGAATGTAACATCCTAACACTAGGGCAGAATCATAAATATTATTGCTAGAAACCTGGAAAACTAAGAAACGTAATACAGCATGAAATCAGCTACATAAATTGTGAAACTTGTGTTTCCACCATTTTTTTTCAGGATTATTGTGCATTTGTCAGGTTATTTTACCAAGGTAGAAACAAAAAACAGAAGCAAACTGTGTTGCAGTCTTCATGGAGGGAGTCTGCCACTGTCGTTTCAGCGCATGCGTCTCGGCGTACAAATCCTCCACCTCCGACGTGGGCAATGGTGTGGAGGAGGGAGGTGGAGGGTGCCTGTAATTTACTACCAGACCTTAAACATACTTTAAAACAACTATGAACAATGGATAAACAAAACGTGGTCTATACATACTATGGGATATTATTTGGCCATAAGGAGAAGTGAAGTCCTGGTATACGACCCAACATGGTTGAACTTTTGAAAATCCTATGCTGAATGAAGTCAGTCACAAAAAGAGAAATACGGTATGATCCTACTTATACGAAAGATTTAGAATAGTTCAATGCATAAAGACTAAAGTATATTAGCTGTTATCAGGCAGGGTGAAGGCGGAGACAGGGAATTATAGATGGAAGGATACGGAGTTTCTGTTTGGGGCGATGACAAAGCTTTGGAAGCAAATACTGCTGATGATTCCTCAACGTGGTGAATGTACTTGATGTCACTGTTTACTTAACAGTGGTTAAAGTGACATTTTTGTTTTGCATGTATATGTATGATAATATGTATATATGCATATATGTGCATGTATACATGTATAACATATGTATATAGGTATACAACATTAAATATATACTATATACTACAATAAAAATTACAAACGAAATTATGAATACCATACTATTACGAGAAATTTGAAACCACTCAGGCAAGCTACCTAACAGCTGTGTGCCCACCAATCGTGCTGCTGCTACTCTAACATAATAGCCCTGTTTGAATAACCAGGATTTTACCTGGTTCTTATGCTTCAGCTCCTACCTTTAAAAGCAGTTCCTGTCTTGCATTACTGTCATGTTCCCCCTCTGTCTGGTTTGCATCCTGTCTAGTGTTGAGATTTTCCTAGGCCTGGAAATGTACCTTGTTTTTAACAGATATGGAACCTGGGTCCCATCCCCAGTGTAATAACTTTAGCACGATGCATCTGTCTGCTCCAGGCCACCAGCCAGCCCAGGTGTCTGTGGTGTTACAGCTGCCAAACCCCCGCGGCTATGGAACGTCTCTTTGGTATCTTGTCCTTGCCCTGGAAAATCATGTCCGGTAGAGTTCTGACGAGCTGGTTCAGGTAGCAGATTAAAATATGTTCTGGGGAAAAGCAGGGGAGAGCTGTTTCAAAAGATAGGTTGACAGTAAGTCAAGGAAGTGCTTGAATGCCATATTAAAAAGTAAAGATTTTGTGACAGAGATGATGTGGAATGACAGTTTTCTAGCAAGGCAAGGCCTGAGTCCAGCTGGGCTTAAGGGAGTGAAATTAGAATGAACAAAACTGGACATTATGGTAACTATACATACGGAATGCAATCCAGGTAGGGACTAAAGAGGTGGCTGCAGGCGTAGAGGTGGAAGAAGAAGGAACCGAAAGACCAAGACTAGACACTCGAGTTTCCAGGAGTGACTAGGAGTGGTGAAATTGTCAAAAGTGGTGGTTTAGGGTGAGGGTTGAAGACAGAGGATATACGTGCTTTGGGACATAGCAGTTTTGAACAGAAAACAAGAACAAAAAAAACTCAAAACTTGTTGCTGCTGAGTCGATTCTATAGGAAAGAATAGAGCTGCCTTGTAGGGTTTCCAAGGAGTAGCTAGTGGGTTCAAATTGCTGACCATTTGGTTAGCAGCCGAGGTCTTAACCATTCCACCACCAGGCCTCCAGTTTTGAGTAGACGGCATTTCTGAGGCATGGTACCATAGTCACAAAGATACAGACACGCCGCTAGGGAGGAAGAGATAATATGCACCATTGTGAGGCTGTTTGATGGTGAGATGTCACTGTTCCAGTCTCTTTGGGTGGAAAGTTCTTGCACTCTACGTAGACCCAGGTGGAAAATTCTAGGACCACGTTGGGTGCTGCCTTTCACAGAGATGCCAGGGCACAGTAGGAGGAGCAGTCACAGAGAAATTGCTGCATCAGGGTTCAAAGCCAAGCTCACCGAATTATAAGTGATATAACCCGGGGCAGGCTACATAATAGTTGTGAACCTGAGTCTCTGCATCACTGAAATGAGATAATAATAATGCTTTTGAGCAGGGTTATCAAGCTTTGTTATGCTCAGTTTCAGGGGTTCACATCTTGACTTGCTGCAGGTCACAAAGGAAATGCATAGTCAGCCGTGGCTGTTGTTATTGCTCAACTGGCCCTCCATCTTAGTGGCAGCTTTGGAGTACTTGTCATGTGTTCCATGTCCAGACAGAATACAATCATTTTAAAGCATCCATTTCTTTAGAGGCATTTTAGCCTCGATTTGTTTACCGGGTTTTGCTGGTCCTGGAAACAACGCTGAACAACACACTCCGCTCTGATCCCCCAAGCCCAGGTACTTGTATGCAGCCATGCCTGGAGGGCTCAGGAACACTGCAGTTTATGACGACTAAAGGCAAATTCTGAAATGAAAATAACTGTTTTATTGGTTATGTTATGTCATGGAAAAGGTGAAAGGCACAGATAACACAGGCACAAATAACTGATTTTACAAGGTTTTGTGAAATGCTCTGTGTTTTAAATAACTAAAAGCAACCCCTTCATGTTACTAGTGTCCTTAAAAAAAAAGAAATAAAAAATATTTTAATAGACTTTTTATTTTAGTGTAGTTTTAGGTTAACATAGATTGTACAGAAGATACAAGAAAATCTCGTATATCATATATCCCCTTCACATAACTGTTTCTTGTATTATTCATATTTTGGATTCCTTAAAAAATATTTTTTTTTGTTACTGTTGAGAACATACACAGAAGACTACATACCAGTTCAACAATTTCAACACATACCCTTCAGTGGCATCGATTTCATTTTTCAAGTTGTGCTACCACTCTCACTGCCCTTTTCTGAGTTGTTCCTACATCACTAACACAAACTCCCTGCCCCATAATAAGTGTCCTATTTACTCTTTCCAGTTGCTACTGTCAATTTGATACCACATAGCTAGTTCTTAAAAAAGCACAAAGCTCAAGGCAAATGTTCTTTACCAGTTAAATTACTACTTGGTTTTAAAAAGTTTCCCACAATTGGTCAGTCAGTTTCCATCAGTGGCAGATGGACTCTCATGATGGATGAACTTTAGAAGAGCTTCCAGACTACGACAGGCTAGGAAGAAGGACCTGTCAATCTGCTTCCAAAATAATGTGAGACCAGTGAAAATATTATTAATAATAGTGGAACATTGTCTGATATAATGTTGAAAGATGAGCCTCTCAGGTTGGGTTGAATTAGACAAACTTATAGTCTACTATGCTGGGAATGACAAATTGAGGACGATGACTTTACATTCATCCTCAAAAAAGACATTTCAAGATCTATCCTGAATTACAACATTTTCAGTGATAGGATAATACACATATGCCTACAAGAAAGAACAGTTAACATGACCATTATTCAAATTTATACACTAAGGCCAAAGATAAACAAATTGAAGATTTTTACCAAACTCTGCAGTCTGAAATTGATCAAACATGCAATTAAGATTCATAGATTGGTGATTGGAATGAGTAAGTTGAAAACAAGAAAAAAGATCAGTAGTCAAAAAATATGACCTTTCTAATAGAAACAGTGGAGATTCCATGATAACACAAATACCTTTTTTCAGCAGCATAAACAGAACTCTGAAACTTGCTCTCCAGTGTAGAGTAGTCAAAGTGAACGGAAGAAATGTTGACATAAAGGAGCTGAAGAGAAGACTTCAAAGGATGGCTCCAGAGGACAATGTAAAATGCTGAAATATTCAAAGATCTGAAGGTAGAAAACCAAAAGGGAAGAACACGCTTGTGGTGGTCAGAGTTATGTCAACTTGGCTACTCGATGTTTGGCTGCTCTATCAAGTGGAGGGTGGGGCCTGCAGTAGCTTCCGCCTGTCAGCTCTCATCTCTCCTCCTTCCACCACCTATGGCCAATCTGCTCACATAGCGAGCAGCTCCTGCTCTCTTCTGGCATCTGGTTCCTGGACCTGAACTAGCAGCTGTTGGATTCATCAACCCTTACAGCTGGCGCTTGAGAGTCCTGTTCCTGGACTGCCGATCCTGGGTTCGCCAGCCTCTGCAGCTCCATCTTGCCACTAGCTTGGCATCCACCAATCTACACAACCGGTGATCTAGAGCTCTGGTCTCTCACCTGCTGACCTTGGGTTCACCAGCTCCCGTGGCCACGTGAGGCTTGTGCCAGGACTTCAGATGTTCAGCTTCTGCAGTTGTGTGAGCTGTTTTGTTTATATATAAAACTTCCCTTGCACTTTGCATATAAATCTTTCCTTGTACATATATGTGTTACTAGTTTTGCTTCCCTAGAAAACCCAGCCTAAGACAATTTGGTACCTAGAGTGGTTCTAGGGAAACAAAATTGCAAAAATGAATCTTTTCAAGTGGTTCTCGCCAGGCCATGAGGCCACAGGAAGTAGAAGCTGAAGAGACAAACAGTGTGAGAGGCTGAGCTACCTCAGTCGCAAAAGGTATGGCCATGACCTCAGGGGTTTGAAAGGGTGGGTCCAGGGCTTTCTGTATTTTGTCAGAGTGGAATTGCTACTCAGTTGGGATTAGGGTGTACCTAAAGCTGATGGGGCAGAGTTTCTGTCCAAGTGGGCCTTGAAGGCAGAGTTGTAGCACAGGGCTGGGGGTCTCCACTCAGAATCCAGAGAGTGTGGCCTATAAGGTAGAGTGTAGAGGGCAAAGCTGTTGTGTAAAATGTCTCAGAAAACTGAAGATTATTTTCAAAGCTTTGAGGGCTAATGTAATGTGTTCTGCTGACTCACTTGTTGCCTGTTAATGCCTTGTTTCGCTACAATTTCTCCCGTTTGTAATGGAATGTCTAACCTGTGCCTGTTCTGCCATTGTGCCTTTGGAAGCTGATAGCCTGTATTCTAGATTTCACAGACATAGAGGACTTTTTGTATTTTACTATGATGGGATGAATGTGTCACATGTTTCAAAGATGTGATTTTTGGGGTGCCAAAGGGTGGGGTGTCAGGGGTTAAATTGTGTCCCCCACCCAAAATATGTGTAGCCATGTGGCTGGGCCATGATTTGTAAGATTTTATAATTGTCCTCTGTTTTGTGATTTGCCTATGCTATATATTAAAGGATTAGGGTGGGACTGTAAATCCCTTTATAGGATCATCTCCCTGCTCCACTGTAAAGAGAGTTTCCCTGGAGTATGACTTGCACCACCCTCAATCCTTTCATCCTGCAATAGAGAAAAGGAAAGGGAAGCAAGCGGAGAATTGGGAACCTCACACCATCAAGCAAACAGCACTGGGAGAGGAGTGTGTCCTTCAGACCTGAGACTCTTGCTCCCAGATGCTCCCTGGATACCAGACTTTCCCCTGGAGCCAACAAGAGGGAAAGCTTTCTCCTAGAGGCAGCATCCTGGATTTGGACTCATAGTCTACCAGACTGTGTCAGAATAAACTTTCTTTTGTTAAAGCCATCCACTCTGTGGTATTTCTGTTAGAGTAGCACTAGCTGACTAAAACAATGCTCCACATATTTCATGCTGAAAGAACTGAAGGAAAAAATTAAGCCTTGACTTGCAATTTTAAAGGATTTTATGGACAAAATACTGAATGACACAGGAAGCATAAAAAAAAAATTGGTCAACATTCAACTGTTTCAGGAGGTAGTATATGACCAAGAACTGATTGATGGTATTGAAGAAGGTCAAGCTTCATTGAAAGCATTGGCAAACATCAAGTCTCCAGGAACTGAAGGAAGACCATTTAACATGTTTCAATAGATGAAACACTGGAAGTGCTCACTCATCTGTGTCAAAAAATTTGGAAGACAGTTACTGGATCAACAGACAGAAGAAATCTGTATTTGTGTCCATTCCAAAGAAATGTTATCCAGTATACATAAATTATTGAACATTATCATTAATATCACATGCATGTAAAATTTTGCTGATGATCATTCAAGAATAGTTACAGGAGTACGTCAACAGGGAATTTCCAGAAATTCAAGCTGGATTCAGGGGAGCATATAGAATAAGGAATATCGTTGCTGATACCAGATGCATGTCCGCTGAAAGTAGAGAATATCAGAAAAATGCTTACCTGTGTTTTGTTGACTATGCAAAGTTATTTATTTGGATTATAACAAATTATGAATAACATTACAAAGAATAGGAATCCCAGAACATGTAATTGTGCTATTAAGGAACCTATACATAGACAAAGAGGCAGTCTTTCAAAGAGAACAAGGGGATACTTTGTGGTTTAAAATTAGGAGGCGTGTGTGTCAGGATTGTATGCTTTCACCAAATTTATTCAATTTGTGTGCTGAGAAGCTAGACTAAATTAAGAAGATCTTGGCATCAGGATTGGAGAAAAACATGTTCACAACCTGCAATATGCAGATGACACAACCTTGTTTGGTCAGAGTGAAGAGGACTTGAAGCACCTACTGATGAAGACCATAGACTATAGTCTTCAATACAGATTGCACTACAACATAAAAAACAAAAATTCTTACAAGTGGACCATTAAGCCACAGCATGATAAATGGAGAAAAGATTGAAGTTGTGAAGGAGTCCGTTTTATTGAATCCACAGTGAGCGCTCATGGAAATAGTAATCAAGAAATCAAATGACTTTCTACACTCCACAATCAGTGCCAATGGAAGTAACAGTCAAGAAATTAGGCAAATTCTAGTTTCTCTGTTAGCATATCCAATCATGTATTGGCTGAAGACAGAGTTACAACCTGTCTTTAAACCATACTAGCCAATATTCATTTCTACCGTATAGTTAGGTCTGCTGGTATAGTGGTTAAGTACTCGGACTGCTAACCAAAAGATCAGCAGTTTGAGTCCACCAAGCACTCCTTGCAAACTCTTTGGGGCAGTTCTTCTCTGTCCTGCAAGGTCATTATAAGGCAGAATCAGCTCAACAGTGAAAAATTTGCTTACAACACTGGGTAGGAGAAAGATTTAGTAGACCCTGGCCCCCATCAATGATTCCACTCATCTAGCCTGGCTTTGGCCTCAGGCAATTCCCAGGGGTTGGGGGTGGGGGTGTGGGCTGAGGTTAGGGGTGGGGGTGGCTTTTCTCCCCTCAGTTGTAACGTAACCTTCCCTTTAGCCTTCATAGGCAACAACAACCAAAACAACCATGCAAGAATTGAAAATTTCACTTCCTAAGCCCATTTGTTGTTTGTTGTACAAAGTCCCATATTTTCATGAGTCTGGAAGAATTGCAAAGAATTCCACTTCTGATGCCAGCTGTCCCTCTCGCAACACTTTCTACAGGGTTCAATAATTCATTGCCATGGGCACACAGAACTCACAGAGAGTACTCACCATTATGCAGCTTTTTAGGGAAGTAACAGTTGACAATTCAGACTCGGGAACACTCAGCATACAGTTCTTTCATAAGGACAGCCTCTTCTAGCTGTCCAGGGAGAGGCACACCTCTCCCTGGCTCTAAGCCTCTCTCCAAGGGCTGGGAAGTCCAATGTGACGTCTCCTGCAGTCTACTCTTTCCTGATGGCGGTGTTATCTTTACTCTCTCCTCTGGAACTGTGTGTTCTGTTTGTTTGTTTTCAAGCAACGCTCACCAGCCCCCTTAATGGGCTACAGTCATCCCATCTACACAGCCCTGCCCAGTCACCTGAGTGGGAGTTAAAAGACCTTGGAGATGAAGGCCACACAAAAGCGATCCATTACACCATACCTCATATGCATGTGAAAGCTAGACAATGGGGAAGGAAGACTGAAGAACTGATGCCTTTGAATTATAGAGTTACTGAAGAATATTGCATATGCCATGGACTGCCAGAAGTACCAAATCTGTCTTGGAAAAAGTACAGCCGGAATATCCCTTAGAAGGGAGGATGGTGAGACACGTTATCAGGAGGGACCTGTCTCTGGACAAGGACGTCATGCTTGGTAAAGCAGAGGGGCAGTGAAAAACAGGACAAACCTCAACAAGATGGAGTGACATCATTGGTTGCATCAGTGAGCTCAAGTAGAGCAACAATTGTGAGATGGAAGAGGACGTGATAATGTCTCATTCTGTTGTACAGTTGCATATAGGGTCACTGTATGTCCGAACTGACTCAATGGCACCTAAAAACAACAAGAAGAAAAAGACTTCAGGCTATTATTTTTGGTTTGAGGGGCCTGAGGTTTAAAGATTACCTCAGGACAATAGATTGAGAGGATGGTGACATATAAGATTTGAAGACCCCAGGCACTGTACAAAGAACCAGGAGGTAGAAACACTAAATACATTATTAAGCCACTTAATTGAGATGTTCCGTGAAACCATGATCCTAAACCTCCAAATCAATTAACCAAATTCATGACATATTTGTACATAAGCAGTCTCAATAGTCTTTTTTTTTGTCATTGTTATTCATATATCTATCATACAACTTTTGCTAATTCAACTTTTTACAGGTCTGCAACTACTGATAAAACTTACGTCAATCAGCCGTACAATCTTAATCAGTGTGATTTTTCCTTTATCATAAATGAAACTGAGTACTCCATAAACAATGATGCCCCCTTTTCATTCCCTCTCACTGCTGGTAATCACTAATAAGCGCTGGTTTCTATAAGTTTGCCTATTCTTTTTATGTAAATGAGTCATAGAATATTTGTCCTTTTGTGACTGACTTATTTTACTTTGTATAATGTCTTCAAACTCCCTACATGTTGTAGCATGTATCGTTGTCTTACTGACCAAATGGTGTCCCACTGCATGTGTGGCACATTTTGTTTATCTGTCTGTTGGCCGTTTAGGTTGTTTCTCTTTGGGCCTGCTGTGTATTGTGCTACACTGAACATTAACATGCAGTCTCTATTTGAGAGTCTGCTTTCAAGTCTTCCGGGTGTTTACCTAGGAGTGGAATTGCTGTGTTATGCAGTAGTTCTCACAGCAGTTTTTAGAGGAACTGTCACAATGTTTTCCACAACGATTGTATTATTTTACATTTCCTTTAGCGTTGAGTGAGTGTTTCGGTTTTCCCATTATCTTTACTATTTTTTTTTTTTTTAAAGAAAAAAAATCTTAACCATCTAATGAGGGGGAAATGCTGTCTTGTGTTTCTGATTTTTATCTCACTGTTGGCTAATAATGCTGAACATCTTTTCATGTGTTTTGAAACCATTTGAATATCTTCACTGATGAAATGTCTATCGTGTTCTTTGTCCATTTTATGACAGAGTTTCTTTTTGTTGTTAAATTATCAGTTTTACATACATTTTGGTTATTAGACTTTTATTGGATTACATGGTTTATGAAGACATTTTCCTAGTCAGTAGCTTGTCTTTTTTTTTTTTTTTTTTAATGAAGTCTTTTGAGGAGTAAAGGTCTTAACTTTTTTGAAGCCCCATTCATTTTGTCTTATGCTGTTTGTGCTGCTGTGGTCAGATAACCCATTGTTAAAAGCTATTCCCAGTGAGTGGTGTTGCTCCTGCATTTTTTTAAAGAATTTTATGATTTTAGTTTGCATTTTTGGTTCTTAATCCATTTTGAATTTGTTTTTGAGACAGGTATCCTATTTCATTTTTTCTGCATGTGGTAATCCAGTTTTTCTAGCACAATTTAATTGAAGAGACTTTTTTCACCCACTGAATGAACTTACCACCTTATCAAAATTAGTTGAACATACATGATTGGTTTTATTTATGGACTCTGAATTCCATTCCATTGGATTATATGCCTATTGTTACACCAGTATGAGGCTGTTGTTATTACTGTGGCTGTATGTTTTAAAACCAGGAAGTGTGAGTCCCCTTTGTTCTTCTCTTTCAGCACTGGTTTAGTTATTTGGATGCCTCTTATCATGCTGCAGAGACCTGGTGGCACAGTGGTTAAAAGTTTGGATGCTAACCAAAGGGTTGTCAGTTCAAAGCCACCAAATCTACCAGCTGCCCATTCAAAATCTATGTGGAAGTTCTACTTTGTGCTATAAAGTCACTTTGAGTTAGAATCCACTTGACAGCAGTGGGTTTGGTCTGAGCTTATCATGCCATATAAAGTTGAGCATTTATTTCCACTTGTATAAAGAAAGTTGTTGGAGTCTTGAATGGGATTGTGTTAAATCTATAGATCTCTTTGCATAAATCTGTATCTTAACAACACTGGGTCTTCCAAACTATGATCGTGGAACGTCTTCCTATTTATTTAACTCTTCTTTAATCTCTTACGGAAACCCTGGTGGCATAGTGGGTTAAATGCTGTGTCTGCTAACCAAAAGGTTGGCAGTTCAAATCCACCAGGCACTGCTTGGAAACTCTATGGGGCAGTTCTACTCTGACCTCTGGGGTTGCTATTAGTCGGACCCGACTTGATGACGGTGGGTTTTTGTTTTAGTTTTAATCTCTTACAGCAGTGTCATAAAATTTTCATTGTATAAATCTTTCACATCACTAGTTAAACTTATTCCTAGATATTTTATTTTATCAGATATTATGGTAAATTGAACTGTCCCCTAATATCCCTTTCATAGTCCTAGTTGCTAGTGTGTAGAAACCCAAATGATTTTTTGCATGTTGACCTTGTGTCTTACAGTTTTTCTCAATTCCACTATTAGCACTTTATGCTTTCTGGCAGACTCTGTGGAATTACTGTTTATAGGCTCATGTCATCTACAAGCAGAGATAATTTTACTTCTCTTGAAATCAGGGCACACACTTTCACTTTCTTGTCCTATGGCTGTAGCCAGGATTTTTAATATTGAATAGAAGTGACGAAACAGGCACTTTATCTTGTTCCCCACGTCAAGGCATGAGCTCTAAATCTTTCTCTGTTAAGTATAATGTTGGCTGTGACTTTTCATATAGGGTCTGAATCATACTGAGAAGCTTTCCTCTATTCCACTCTTTCTGAGGGTCTTCTTTGAGAAAAGGTGTTGGTTTATCAAATGCTTTTTCTGAATACATAGGGATGATCATGGGGTTCTTCTTTGTTCCATTCATGTGACTTATTATGAGAACTGACAAGTTCACAAACTCATCCTAGAAAAAGTGCCACGTACCATATTGCTGAATATGATTACAGTCACCTTTGAGGTACTCCCCTTTGGAAGCTATGTGCTGACACCAGCACCTAGTCCACCCTTCAAAGCAATTTTGGAACTCTTTTTCTGGAATGCTCATCAATGCTGTTGTTGTATTACCCTCGAGTCCTGAATGTCATCAAAATGTCTTCTTTTAAGTATTTCCTTTATCTTTGGGTAAAGAAAAAAGTCACTGGGGGTCAGATCAGGTGAATAGAGAGGGTGTTCCAATACAGTTATCTTTTACTGGTTAAAAACTCCCACACAGATAACTACACAATCAAGTTTGCGAACTTGCCACCTTGCCACCACGCTCAATGACTGTTCCAGAATGAGTTCCAAAATTGCTTTGAACTAGAACTAAATGCAGACATCAGTGCATAGCTCTCCAGGGAGAGTACTTGAAGGTGACTGTGGTGATATTCAGCAATGAGGTATGTAGCACTTAGACCAAGTTAACAAACTTAATTGTCAGATGTTGTGTATTTACTTATGTTGTAATCTTGAGTCATTCCAGCATTCTTGTAATAAATCCCATTTGGTCTTGGTGTATGAATGACTCTTTTAACATGCTGTTAGATTTTGTTTGCTAGTGTTCTGTTGAGGAATTTTGTGTCTGTGATCATAAGGGATGTGGACTTGCAGTTTTCTTGTGGTATATCTTTCTGCTTTGGGTATCAGAGTTATGTTTGCTTTACAGAATGAGTTAGGGAGGATTCTTTCTGTCTCTATCATTTGGAAGAATTTAATTCTTAGAGAAGAATTAACACAAATATTGTTTGGTTTTATTGCCTCTACTGTTTTTCTGATTTTTATTTTTGTTTCTGCTCTGATCTTTGTTATTAACTATCTTCTGGTAGATTTAAGTATAGTTTGTCCTTGTCTTTCTGATTCTTCAAGCTTTAGAGTTAGACTGTCGATTTAAAATCTTTCACCTTTCCTCACGTAGGCCTTTAGTTTTACAAGTTTCTCTCTGAGTACTACCTTTGCTGCTTATGATAGTTTTGGTATGTTGTGCTTTCATTTTTATTTGAGTCTAAGAAATTTGAGATTTCCCATGATATTTTTTTTCCCTTGATCCATTAGTAATTTAATAGCGTGCTGCTCAATTTCCATATGGTTATGTATTTTCTAGTTTTTTTTTCTGTTAGTGATTTCCAACTTCATTATGACCAGAAAAAATACTTTGTGTGATTTCAAACTTTTTAAATTTATCAAGACTTGCTTTGTGACCTAACATGTGGTTTATCTTGGAGAATGATCCATGTGCCCTGGAGTAGAGCATATATTGTGCTGTTGTTGTATGAAGTATCTTAAATACATCTACTAAGTCTGGTCGGTTAATAGTATCACCTAGAGCCTCTATTTCCTTGTTGATAGTCTTTCTATATGGTCTGTGTAATATTGAAACTGGTGCACTGAAGTCTCCTACTATTACTGTCCTGCTGTTTTTCCTTTCAGTTCTATCAATGTTTTCTTTATTTATTCTGGTGTTCCCATGTTAATTACATATATGTATCCATTTTTGTTAAATCTTGATGAATCAACCCCTTTTTGTCATATAATGTCCATCTTTATTTTTTTAACAGATTTTGTGTTAAGGTGTACTTTGGCTGACATTTACGATGTAATTACTGATAATTACTATGATTACTAGTAAGAATTCACTACTGCCATTTTGGTATTTGCTTTTTATGCGTCTTACACTTTCTTGCCTTTTGCCTTTACTAGTTTGCTTTTGTGTTTTGTTGGTTTATTATAATGAGCTATTTTGGTTCTGTTTACCTTTTCAAAAGTACATTTTGTACAGCCATTTTCTTAGTAGTAGCCATGAATAGTACATTTAAAGCTTATGATTATAATACCCGTGCATGAGTTTAAAGATCTCTAAAAAAGCAAAGATGTCACTTTAAGGACTAAGGCATGTGTGATTCAAGTCATGTTCTTGTTACTCACTGCATATGTGTGTGAAAGCTAGACACTGAATGAGGAAGACTGAATAACTGACACATTTGAATTATGGTGTTGATGAAGAATGTTGAATTTACCATGGACTACCAGAAGAACAAACACATTTGTCTTGGAGAGAATACGGACAGAATACTCCTTAGAAGTGAGGATGATGAGAATTTATCCCATGCGCTTTAGATGTGTTATGAGCAGGTTCTAGTCTGTAGAGAAGGATATTATGCTTGGCAAAGTAGAGGGTCAGTGAAAGAGAAGAATTCTGTCACTCAGACGGATTGATACAGGGCTGCAACAGTGAGCTTAAACATAGAAACAACTATGAGGATAGCACAGGTTGGGGGAGGGTTTCATTCCGTTGTACGTAGCGTCACTATGAGTCAGGAATGATTTGACAGCACTTAATAGCAGGGCAAGTTGATCCAAATTAACTTTAGTGTTTTAGTAAGCTAGTGCTACTTTAACAGAAATACCACAAAGTGGGTGGCTTTAACAAAGGAAAGTTTATTCTTACATAGTCCAGTAAGTTATGAGTCTGAATTCAGGGTATCCGCTCTGGGGGAAGTGTTTCCCTCTCTGTCAGCTCTGAAGGAAGGTCCTTTTATTACATCTGTCTTTGGTCAGGGAGCATCTTGGTGCAGGAGGCTCAGGTATGAAGGACATGCTATACTCCTGGTGCTGCTTTCTTGATGGTGTGAGGTTTCCAACTGTTTACTTGATTCTCTTTCCTTTTATCTCTTGTAGGGTAAAAGGATAAAAGGTGATGCAAACCACACTCCAGGGAAGCTCGCTTTACAGTGGATAAGGGAGGTGATTTTATAAATGGATTTACAGTCCCACCCTAATCTTTTAACATACAGCATAGGAAAACCACAAAATGCAGGACAATCATAAAATATTGGAAACTATGGCCCAACCAAATGGCTACACACGTTTTGGGAGGTACACAGTTCAATTCGTGAGATTCCACCCTTTGACCTCCCCAAAATCATGTCTTTTAAACATGTAATACATTCATCCCATCATAGCAAAAGCATGCCCATCCCATATGATGGAAATCTTAAATCAGTTCAAAGTGCAAATACAGAAAATCCTCTGCATCTGTGAAACCTAGAATGCAAGCTATCTGCTTCCAAATGTACAATGACAAAACAGGCACAAGTTAGACCTTTCCATTACAATGGAGGAGGAAGGCAAAACAGTCAACAAACAAGTCAGCAAAACACATTACATTAGCCCTCAGAGCTTTGAAAATAATCCTCTGATCTCTAAGACAATTTATACATTAGCTTTGCTCTCCAGACTCTAGGTATTGTCTACAATCTCCAGATTCTCAGTGGAGATCTCCTGCCTTGTGCTAACTCTGCCTTCTAGGCCCACTTGGATAGTAACTCTTTTCTCTTGGCTTTAATTGCACCCTAAATCAAACTGAGTGGCAATTCCACCTTTGCAATCACAGAAAGCCCTGGCTGCACCCCCCCAAACCCCTGAGATCATGACAATACCTTTTGAGATGGAGGCAGCTCAGCTTCTCATGTTCTTTGTCTTTTCAACTTCAGTTTTTCTATGACCTCATGGCCTGGGCTTTAGGCCCACATCTGCCCTGCTGAGGAAAGTGTTCCAAAGTTCTGTAGCTTCACTGATTCAAGTGTCCAGAAGCACCACACTGTGCCAGAAAGCCTCCTGTACACTGGTACTCAGCTTTCTCACTCTGTGGATCAGCAAGGCTAGCTCCACCAATTCAAGCACCAGAAGGCACCCCACTCTACTAGGAAACCTCTGTGCACAGACACTCAGCTCACTTACTCCATGGGTCGGCTCCAGTGCTGTCTCATGCTGGTCTGGTTCTGCTGCTGCCTGTCCATTGCTGGTGCCTCTGGTCCTCTGCTGCTTGTTTCTCATCATCTGCACTTTCTTTGGTATAAACAGTTCTGTGTTCCTTCTCAATCTTCTATCCATTCAGTTTTAATACTGTTTCCACATTTTAAGTATTTGTTAGAGCAGCACAGTACTCTCTTTGTGCCAAATTATGTTTTAGTCATCTAGTGATGCTCTAACTGAAATACCACAAAGTGGATGGCTTTAACAAAGGAAAGTTTATTCTTACATGGTCCAGTAGGCTACAAGTCTGAATTCAGGGTGTCTACTCTGGGAAAAGGCTTTCCTTCGCTGTCATATCTGAAGAAATATCCTTGTGTTGCATCACTCTTTGGTCAGGGAGCATCTTGCCATGCAAACCTTAGGTATGAAGGACACGTTCTACTCCTGGTGCTGCTTCTTGATGGTGTGAGGTCCCAAACTGATCACTTGCTTCCCTTTCCTTTTATCTCTTATAGGATAAAAGGATAAAAGGTGATGCAAGCCACACTTCAGAGAAACTCCCTTTACAGTGGATCAGGGAGGTGACCTTAGGAAGTGATTTACAGTCCCACCCGAATCCTCTTTAACATATAGCACAGGAAAATCATAAAATATTGGGAATTATGGCCCAACCAAGTGGCTACACACAAATTTGGGGGTGCACAGTTCAATTCATGACATTTAGTAATATACAAGAAATTCTATGCCTATATACCATTCTCTTCCCCCCTATTTTGTTGTAATTTTTACTGATTAGAACTCTACATTTCGTGTGACCTATAAAATAATTTTATGCTTTCTTACATTTGTCATTAAAATGGATGAAGGACAAAACAGCTAGAATTATCACACATGGATCCTTTGCTTCTAACCCTTATGCTTGTCTACGCAAGTAAAATTTTGCTAAAGACTATTCAAAAGTGGCTGCAACAGTATATTGACAAGGAACTGCCAGAAATTGAGGATGTGGAACCAAGATATCATTGCTGATGTCAGATGGATCTTGACTGAGAGCAGAGAATACCAGAAAGATATTTACCTGTGTTTTGTTGAGTACACAAAGGCATATGACTGTGTGGATCGTAACAAATTATGAATATCATTATGGAGAATGGGAATTCCAGAACACTTAATTGTGCTCTTGAGGAATCTGTACATGGATCAAGAGGCAGTCGTACAGACAGAACAAGGGGACACTGCATGGTTTAAAGTCAGAAAAGGTACATGTCAGCGTTGTGTCCTTTCACTAAACCTTTTCAATCCACATGCTGAGCAAATAACATGAGTAGCTGGATTACAAGAAGAAGAATGAGGCATTAGGATTGGAGGAATACTCATTAATAACCTGCATTATGCAGATGACACAACCTTGCTTGCTGGAAGTGAAGAGGATTTGAAATACTTGGTGATGAAGATCAAAGACCACAGCCTTCAGTGTGGATTATATCTCAGCATCAAGAAAACAGAAATCCTCACAACTTGACCAGTAAGTGACATCATGATAAGTGGAGAAAGGATTGAGGTTATCAAATATTTCATTTTACTTTGTTCCACCATCAATGCCCACAGAAGCAGCAATCAAGAAATCAACAGATGCACTACACGGGGAAAATCTGCTGCAAAAAATCTCTTTAAAGTATTGAAAAGTAAAGATGTCTCCTTGAAGACTAAGGTGTGCCTCACTCAAGTCATGGTATTTTCAATCGCATCATATGCATGTGAAAACTCAACTATGAATAAAGAAGAATTGCTGCCTTTAAACTGTGGTGTTGTAGAAGAATATTGATTATACCACTGACTGTCAAAATAAACAGATCTATTCTGAAGGAAGTACAACTAGAGTGCTCTTTACTTTGGACATGTCAGGAGGGATCAGTCCCTAGAGAAGGACATCATGCTTGGCAGAGAGGAGCGTCAGCAAAAAAGAGGAAGACCCTCAATGAGATAGATTAACACAGTGGCTGCAATGATGGGCTTAAGCACAAAAATGATTGTAGGCATGGCGCATGACCAGCCAGTGTTTTGTTTTGTTGTACATAGCATCACTACAAGTTGGAACTGACTCAAAGGCACCTATCAGTAACAACGTAATTGTCCACACAATTCCGTTTATTGGGGTCTGTTTTTGTATGCATGGTTTTAAGTTACTTTCTAGCTTCTTTTCCCTTCTATCTGCGAAACTTCAGTTGATGTGTCTTATATGGCCCGTCTAGTGGTTATAAGTGCTCTTAGCTTCTATTTATCTGAGAATGTTTTAATTTTACCCTCATTCTTGAAGTACAGTTTTGCTGTGCATCATAGTCGTTGTAGATACCCGTATATTTAAGCACTTTAAGTACTTGACTGCGTTGTCTCCTGGCCTCCTGTGTTTCTGAGGAGAAACTGGTATTTAATTTTATTGACAGTCACCTGTATGTGACTGTTTACTTCTCTCTTATTGCTTTCAGGATTCCCTCTTTAATTTTACTTTTCGACAAACTGACTATGATGTGTCTTGGTGTAGATCTCTTTAGTTTTATGCTGCTTGGAGTTCTTTGAGCTTTTTAGTTTTATAAATCCATATCCTTTGTCAGACTGGGGAAAATTTCTGTCATTATTTCTTCAAATATTCTTTCTATCTTTATCTCATTTGCTTCTAAAATTCCCATGATGCCTATATTAGGTATCTTGCTGTTTTCCCATAATTTCACTAAACTTTATCTTATTAAGTCTCCGTTCTTGTTGCTCTTCAGCCTCTGTAATTTCAACTATTTAAAAAAAAAGAAAGAAAGAAAGAAACATTGCTGTCAAGTTGATTCTAACTCATAGCAACCCTGTAGGACAGAGTAGAACTGCTCCATTGAGTTTCCAAGGAGAAGCTGATGGATGTGAACTGCTGACCTTTTGGTTAGCAACTGTAGCACTTAACCGCTATGCCACCAGGGTTTTATCCTTTATTTAACCTATTCTTTTCTCTGCCTGATTAAATCTGCTGTTAAAGCTTTCCACTGTGTTTCTCATTTCAGTGCTTTCCTTTGCAATGCTTCTATTTGTTTTTATCTTGTTTTTTAGACTTTGTTTTGTTCATGCATAGTTTTCCTTTAATTCTTTAATTATGTTTAACACAATTACAGTCTTCTGATATTTCCTTTATTTAGTGTTTTATAGATATGCTTTCATTCTCTTCGTCATGTTCATTTGGTTGGGCCCTCCTTTCTTCTTTTAGTGTCTTTCTGCACAAAGCTCTTAGACAGGAAGACCTTCAGCCATTGTTTACTGCTTCCTCTCCCTATTTGTGACTGCTCCTTCTCTCTCTTGTTAAATGGGATTCCAAAGTTCTGGGTCTGGTTTTCAACTGTCTCTCAAACACCCCGAAGTACACATTGTGGTCGGTTTGTCCACCAGAGGGCACCGCTATTGAGACAAGATCACACATTAATCAATCTGTCCACTGAAGGGCACAATCCTGTCTCTCCGGTTATTTGTCTTTTCCCCTTTCTGTGTCCATAATCATGTTTTCAGTCTGAAAACCCACACTCAGTAAGCCCCCTTCAGGGTTGAGTGTTGGCCCCTGCTTTTATCGGAAGCTTCCTTTCCTGCTCTTCAGAGGCTGCTTATGCTTGAACTGTCATTTAGGGGAAACACACGTTGACATTCCTCTGTTTTGTAGGTGTCGGGGGCTGGCACTCCCCTGAAGACCCTTTGAGAGATCTCTTTTTTTTTTTGGTTTTAGAGTCCCAGTGGTCTGGTGGTGGTTGGAGGAGCAGTCTCCACTTAGGTGACCCTCCTCCTTGCTCCACTGTGGGAACCCTCTGTAGGAGTTCACATCAGTCCACTAGCTTCGGGTTTACTGGGTAGAGGAGTTGCTGTCGTGCTCTGAACAGACCCCAGTGGAGGTCTTCCTTGTTGCTATTGAAATCCCTACCTGTAGTATGTAGGCTGTTGGTGTAAACTTCATTGAAGACATCTATCTCCTAACACACAGCATTCTCAGTCAACAGTCCTTAGCACTGACAGGAAAGAGGAACCTGAATTGACCCCCGGGAGGTCTGTCCTGTTGGTTTCAGAAGACTGAACTATGAGGTGTGCAGGTGGTACGTAAAGTGTAGACTATGGGAACACATTACCTGGGAAAGTGCCTTCTGTAGCAAATGGCCTCAGTCTGGCAGTTGCCTATGACCAGGTTGGGAAGGGATGTTAGGCTCTGATTAGACACTTAGGGTAGACTACCTTGTTTTATCAGAGTCCACTAGGTAAATCTGGCTGTGAGTGCAGCCTTCCCTTAAGACATCTATTTCCTAGGGCACAACAGCCTCAGTCAGCATTTCTCAACCCCAACTGGAAAAGGGAGACAGACAGACTCAAACTATCTATCCTGTTTCAGGAAGATCTGTCCTATTGGTTTAGGAGGCCTCAACTATGGGGGTGTGTTTGTAGGCAGGCGGAATGCTGCCCTGGGTGAGTATACTTTACTCCAAGTATCTCCTGCAGCAATTCACAGCAGTCTGGCACCCAATAGTTGGTGCAGGAGGGGATGTCACACTCTGATCACATCCCAACAGAGGTCTGCTTTGTTGGCATCAAAGACCCCTCCTGCACCACCCATAGATTATTGGCTGTGGATACAGCCTCTGTGTTGGACCCCTGCTTCCTGACACACAGCACCCTCAGTCAGCAGTCCTCAAAGATATTTCCAGATATTTCAAAGATATTTCCAGACTAGGAGGGAGGCAGACTGACCTGAAATGACCCTGAGAGAAGTCTGTCCCCTGTTGGTTTCAGAGACTTGGGCTACGGGGTATACACAAAGGCAGACTGAGTACTGACAATGGGAATAGACTCCCCTGGAGGAAGCCTTCCATAGCAATTAGCAGCAACCTTGCAGCTAACTGCAACTGAGCAGGGAAAGGACAGTCATACTCCAAAGTGACCCACAGGGAACTCTACCTTGTTGACTTTAGAACGGAATCTCAGAATCCTGTATCCTTGCACAGACAAGGTAAGGGGGTTAGGGAAGCATGCTCTTATGCTGAGATCACTCCCCCAGATCACAGCCGTCAGTGACCTGCTTGGCTGGGGTCAGGAGCAGGAATGCTGGGAGAAATGCTTTGCCTACTGTATGGGACTTGATTCACTGATTCTTGCCCAATTGCAGGGTTTTGATTCTGTCCTCTGCTACTTGATTCAGAGTTCCTCAAGACCAATAGCTGTTTCCTTGTTGTGTTTGTGGGGGGAGGTTTAGAGCAATGCTCTGTTATGCCACCATCTTCCCAGAATCAACATTTTGCATTCTTGTGGTACATTTAGAACAACTGGTGAGCCAATATTAATTCATTATTATTACCTAAAGTCCACAGGCTACATTAGGATTTACTCTTTGTGTTGAACAGTCCTAAGAATTTTGATAAATAAATAATGTCATGATTCCACAGTCATAGTATCATACAAAACAGTTTCATTGCCCTTACAATGTTCTGTGTTTCACTGATTCATCCCTCTATCATCCCAGAACCCCTAGAAACCACTGATCTCTTTACCATGACTATAGTTTTTCCTTTTCCAGAATGGCCTGTGGTTAGCGTCACACAGTAGGTAGCTTTTCCAGACTAGTGTCTTTCATTTAACAATATGACGGTACAGTGTTTTTTAAATTGATTACAGGGCTTTTCTAGTTCTTTGTTCCAATGAAGGTCTCAAGATGCATGGAGAATAGGGAGCATTAATTGCCTTAGTGGCCTGGGACTTTGAGACATAGAATGGGTGAGGCACGTAGTGACACCATGGAAGCTTTGGACTGGCCCTTCTCACTCACACCAATGCCCATAAATCTTTAGTCATGACATTAATACGCTGAATCTCACCATATTGTTAAATCTGCCCTACTCCTACTTTCAATTAGAAAATAACCCTGCAAAAAAAAAAATTAATCATGCCTTAAGTAACCACCTGGGTATGATTGCTTACCCGCCCCTCCTGAGGTAAAAAGCATGCCCCTTGCTCCACCCACCATCACCCACTCAGCTCTTACCTTTGTGAGCAGTTGACTTGTGCTAATCCCAGAATGAGTTCTGTGATTGGAAGCCTTGTTCTCCTGAGCTCAGGATTCTGCCTTCCACCCTGTCACCATCTGGCGAACTGCATGGAAATGTGGTGAAGGCGGGGATGGGAGGCTGCGGCCCTTTACATGAGTGATTGTGCTGGGCCTCATGTTGCAGCGGGCCAGAGTATCGCTGCCGTGTGCACAGTACACAGGTCAGAGGGCGGGTCAGAGGACAGGGAGCAGAGTGCACAGGGACAAAGGCCTGTCCCTCCCAGTTACCCATTGTGCCAAGTTGAAGCCATCCATCACGCCCGCTTCCTTTTGGCAGCTGGATGGGCCAGCTGCCTCCGCGTGGGATCTTTCTTTTTCTTGACTGCCCCAGGAGCACCTGATGGCTGTCTTTTCAAAGATATTTCCTCTTAAGACCCTGTGTGCACAATAACCACAGTGGACTGCACAGTACAGCGGGGATAAATGCTTTGAATGCTGGGAGGCCAGCTACATTTTGGACTCTTCTGAAGTTTTTGACTGTGGTGTGTGGTGGAATGCAAACTAGGCATCCTTTGGTTTGGGGATCCCCAAGAGGGCATCCACAGCATAATGAGGGAGGCTTGAATTCAGGTTTTGTAGTACAAAGACAAATGATGCTTTCCAATTCCTTGGGTTGTGGTTATAAGTGGGAAGGGCAAGCAGCATGGCTCAGACTGCCTTTGGCTGACATGAACTGTGTGATTGATTCTGCCCTTTTTTCCATTACTAATGTGATAATAAGAGCACTAGGCTCCCACAGAATCTGTACGCAAATTGTTATTGCATGTACACGGCCCTTGTTAAAATATTATTGCAGAACTTTTCCCCAGCATGTGAGTGACGTCTGGTTATGATTCAGAGTCGTGATGGAAATGCATGGCCCGCATGTTGCAAGGTAACAGGTTAGCTTTAGTGACTCAAATGTACAGTTAACACAGATTTAATGGGACTGTAATTGTACAGTGAATTTTAATTGCCTTTTGATTATTGCATCAGGGTGATATTGAAATACATACTTGTCATTATGGCTTGACATTTTAAAAACAATTACATCAAATCTAATGAGAAGGAAGCCAATAAAAACACCCAATTACCTCTGAAGGGTACCAGGTTTTCTATTTTAGTTCTGTGTTTTTCCCTGACCTTGACATTTTTCTCTCAATTGTCATATAAAGATAATAAATTTGGTTGGCATAATTAGTAATTATTGTCATTTGTTTTTCAAATCAGCACCCCTAATTATCCAGTCTACATTCCTCTTCTGTAGCTTGCTTCATACTACTCACATTTGTTTTCTCCTCCTTTGTCCAAAGAGAATGAAGACATGTAATTAATATTCTTCTGATTCCCTGGGATAAATTTTTCTTTGTCCAATTCAACAGTTTGAGCATCTAGGACATGGATGTTAGAGACATAAAGATGAATTTAAACATTGTCCTTGTCTTCAGAAACCTTTGTCCCCCTCGGTTCTCCTTCTCCCCTCTTGTGTCATCACTATGATTGTCATTGTTGGCACCATCATCTAGTGACTATTAATTGTATAAGAATTATTGTACTAATTACTTTTTATGTGCCTCCCTCAATTACTTGTCATAAAAACCCTACAATTAGGTAGCATTATTATTCCTATTCTGCAGGTAAAGAAATCAAGACTCTGAAAAACTCAGGGGCAGAGCTGCGTTTGAAGCCCAAGTCTGTCTGGCTGTAGATTCTATGCTCAAAACCACTAATGTAGAGGACTCCTAATGTGTCTTTGTTGCTATGAATATGTATAGCTACTTCCTAGGACTTGAAAGATAGGATGAAGACCCTTAGGTGTTCCATCACTGAGCTTGTTAGGTTTTCAAGTTCTGGCTCAGCTATGTGCACAGTGAGTCAATGGTTGAGCTGACCCTGACTCGCGATAACCCCGTGTGTGTCACAGTAGAACTGTGCTTTGCAGGATTCTAAATGGCTGATGTTTCAGAAGTAGATCACCATGCCTTCTAAGGCACCTCTGGGTAGACCTGAGCCTCTAAACTTTTGATTAGTGTCCCAGTGCATTAAGCATTTCCGCCACCCAGGGACTCCATAATGCCCACTGTCCCCTTTGCCAGCAATGTCAGAACTGTACTTTTTTTTCCTCCTCCACTTGCCAAATCCCTTCTCAGCCTTCAAGGTGTCTTCAAGCCACATTTTCCTAAACCTCACTCTGACCCTGTAAGTAAGGATCAATCATACCTTTCATCATGAACACAAATCTTGGTACTTTCCTTGTAATCCATAGCCCTTTCTACATTTAACTGTGCACTGTATACTTGGAGAACACCCTGGTGGCACAGTGGTTAAGAGCTATGACTGTTCACCAAAAAGGCAGCAGTATGAAGCCACCAGACACTGCTTGACAACTGTATGACGCAGTTCTATTCTGTCTCACAGGGTAGCTATGATTTCAAGTTCACTCCACGGCAATGAGTTCAGATTTTGGGGTACGCTCTCAAAAACTTTCTACCACTGTACATATTCCTTAAGGGGAACTTGCTCAGCTTGGTAACTCCATGACAGACGGTATGATGTCTCACGAGTTATAAGAAAATACTTGCTGGATTGCATATTTATTTAACTGCAAGAAATGCATGGAACAATGTAAAATGCTGGGGGGCAGATGGTAAAGGGGAACATGTCCTATAAGTCCTACCTATAGCTTCTGGAATTCTCTGTTTGAGAAGCTTTCATTACAGTAGGGATTTATGATAAATAAACAGCAAGTTTCAAAGGAATCATATTGTTGTTGTTTGCGGCCATAAAGTTGGTCCAAATTTATGGCAACCTCATTCATAACAGAACAAAGTGTTGCTTGGTCCTACCTCATCCCCACAATCAATTGTAGATCAGACTGTTGTGCACCACAGGGTTTTCAGAGGCTGATTTTTTGGAAGTAGATTGCCTGATCTTTCTTCCTATGCTGTCTTCGTATGGAAGTTCTGCTGAAACCTATTCAGCGTCACAGTAACACACAGGCCTCCACTGACAGATGTGGTGGCTACATGTGAAGTGCATTGGCTGTGATAAAAGGCAGCAGTTCCTTCCTCAGGAACCAGCCATCATTCAAGTTGGAGGTCCTACAGTTGGTGAGAGATAACACACATTCCTATTTTTCCTGGTGGATTCCCACTAGGCCGACAGATTTCCACTTGTCCTTACTTCCTTCACTTCATGTACATTTTCCTTCCCACCTGCCCACCCCATGGCCTTAAGCTGTAGCATCGGCATAGAAATAATATTGTGTAATCAGCTGACACTGTTACGAAAGGTACAATTCATACTATATAAATGTCCCAGTGGTTCCAACTGTCTAGTCAAATCCTGACTGGTACATAAACTTTGAGTTTCTCTTCATTCCCACTTCAGCTACTAACATTGTAAAGCATCCTGCCCTATCTTTTCTCTTCCCTGCTACTTCCATTTGCATTTATGTCCATCTGCTCTTCACACAACGATTACAGGAGTCTTCTTACAATCTAAATTGAATCACATCACTTCTGTAGCTGAAAACTCTTCAAGGTTCACCACTGCCCTTAGAACGAAATCCGCACATGTCACTCAGGGCCTGTGTGATTCGGCCCGTCTGTCTCTTCTACTTTCATGTTGCTTTTTAGCCACATTCCCTCTTGCTGCTAATCTTGTGCATACAGGTGCCCTCTCACCTTTCATTTCCAGAAGCAGCTAAGAAAAATAAATGAAGAGGGAGAGCTTTAGCTAAGGTTAAAACTAGCTTTAACATCCTGAACATCTATGACAAGACAAATGGGATAAAACCATGGATTCAAAACGTCTTGGACCATGATCCATAGTAGTAAATACATTTTATTTTGTAGCCCAGTATATACACATTGATATGGATATGTTGTATATTGTATATAATGTATATTGTATACTGTATGTAATGTATATTGTTCTTACCTGCAGCATGCAGTACCCACTCAGATATTTCTTTTTCACGCTGTTCCCTTTCCTTCCCACCCCTTCTATCAGAAATCAGTAAACTGTCTACTAAGTGGATTTCACCATTCACTGATGGGCCATAACTTACAATTTGAAGAACACTGCGTTCAAAAAACAGATTTAGGGGTGGAGGGAGCAAGGTGTTCAGGAGCCTGAACCCTGGGGACCAGTGGAGAATAAGAATCATTAGCCCGGTGATAGATCAGTCATCACTGTATGAGGCTCACAGCTTAGCTCCTCTTGTTACTATGTCGTCTGCCATTGTGGATGAGGCTTAAGTTCTAGAGCTATAAATTCAGAATGTGTTTTGCTTCTCTGTTGAAATACAAGTTTCATAAGGATCTGCGTGTTCTTATTTGCTTTGTAAGTTTCAGCTTACTCATTTTAAAACATAGATAGTAAAAATCTCTGTCTTATATAGCTACTGTGAACATGATACATATACATGAGCCCTGCTGGTACAGTGATTAATAGTTTGGCTGCTAATCAAAAGGTCAACAGCTCAAATCCCAGCAGCTCCTTAGAAACCATATGGGGCAGAACTATTCTGTCCTCTAGGCTTTCCATGAGTTGCAATTGACTAGATGGCAACAGGGTTGAGAAGGAGAGAGAAAACACATTTTAAAAACTTTTACTCAGGAAGTAGACAGACAGAAAAATTTAAGGACCACTCTTTCATAGGTCTGAGCTTGGTACAGACCACCCTCAAGCTCAGCAGATAGGAGTCCTAGAACTGGAAGGGAAGCCCTGTTCTCTGCGGGAAGGACATAGAGTCCATTAGAACTCCATGGGGTAAAAACAGAGATCAAATTTAAGCTGGTCCGTTTCCACCATAACATCCAGGAAGGCACAGGTTGGCTATGAACATCAGGGACAAATTACCAAATAAGGAAGGTAAGCATGGGTTTACTTAATATTTACTAACCAATCTGTAGCACACCATTTCCCACTCACCACGTCTTACTATAGGCCCATGAGTATCTTGCTTACTAGTTAACCAGCCCCTGATGCACACGGCTCCATGGTGTGAGGGCTCCTCAAACTGTTAAACTGTTAATGTACTGAAAATTCTTAAGCAGCGGGTATATCTCCTGAATAGTTACAGTATTCTGTTTGCTTGTGCATAGACAAGTTTGTGTTTGTGTGTATGCGTATGTGTAGCATTGCATCGGACTGCTGCTTCGCAGAACTAGTGTTTAAGAAAACACTAAGGTAGACAATCATTTCTGTTCTTTTCTTACACCTGCGTTTGCAAATGATACTGATAGACTTTGCAAGCAAATGCCATCTTGTCGAGACTTTTCCGTGTTAGATCTCAGATGGTCTCCTAAATTATTCAAGGTTTTTGGCCTTAAGTTTTAGAAAAAATAATTCCTGAGGAAGCATTTGATGATGGGAGTTTGTATTTAAGTGTGGATATTATGTGTAAGTCTGACTCGACGCCACTTGGCTATTATGTGTAAGTTTTAAGAGGTGATTGGTTTTCCACAATAAAAACTGAAAGTATCGATCAGTCACTCTTGCAGGGGCAATCAGTCCATGAATGTAGCTGCCTTTGATAAGAGGTAAGGTATGATGATAGTACGCTCCACTTAGCCCCTATGGAGAGAGAATAATGTCCTGCAATGAGGTCCACATTCTAATTCCGGAAACTGTGAATATTTTACTTGACTTGGAAAAGTTGATTTTGTCTGTGTGATTAAAGGTAGGATTTGGGGACCGAGAGATTGTCCTGGATTATCTAGGTGGGCTCAACAAAATGTCAAAGGTCCTTGAAGGTGGAAGAAGAAGACAAAAGAAGAAAATCTGAATAACTCTGATTATGGAAGAAAGACACAAAAGGTACAGTGCTGCTGGCTTTGAAGAAGGAGGAAGCAGATCTAAGCCGAGGAATCCAGACAGCCTTTAGAAGCTAGAAAAGGCAAGGACACCTCTCTAGGACCTGAGAAAGAAGCAAATCCCTGCTGACACCTTAAATTGCCTGCTGAGACCTGCAGAACTTATAATAAATTTGTGTTGTTTTAAGCCTCCATGTTTACAGTAATTTACCACGGCAGCGAGAGGAAACTAATACAGCCCTGTAGAAAAAGACTCCTCTGGCTTGCTTTCTGGGGTAGCCTGAACCTGCCTGCCAAACCATGCGTTTGCCTTGCACTGCCAGAACTGCCTGAAGGAGTGCCTGGTTGTTCCTGTTCCAGAGTTTCTCAGGGCTGCACAGGCTTCTCTTTTCATTGTATGTTTCAAAGAAGGCAAAAAGTATGTTAAAAATCTACTGATTGTTCCACTCTTACCTGGAGAACTTTCAGATGGGAAAGGGGAAAGGAAAATAATCTTCAACCATGTTAAAATTGATTTGGAATAATCATTCTCTGAGGTTGAGCTATCTATTTGTCAACCTGTACAGATCAACAACTTTGCTACTATCAACTTCCAGCTGCTCAATATGTGTGTGTCTGTGTGGGAGGGGTGTCAGGTGGCCAAATAATCATGTCAAATCATCCCTTAAGCCCCAAACTGCACAGACACAAACTTGTAGTGAAATGCTCACTGTACTTATGTATTTTAAACACTTTATTAATCATGGATCTTATTGTAAGTTAAGAAATGGGAGTCTTTTTTTTTTAAATTGAGGTAAATATGCAACTAATTGTTTGCTTTTTCAACATTTTGCACTTGTGCAGTTCAGTGACATGAGTTATGTTTATCATGCTGTTCAGCCATTGCCATTTTCTTAGTAACTTTATTACAGATATGAAACAGTGCGATGACAACAGTAATAGCCTTTCAAAAATTATACTCCTGATTATCCAATTAAGGTTGGTAGTTTAACGGTAAATTATAGTTTCTACAACTGCCCTAAATGTAAATGTGTTGCAGTTCATAATTGTTTCCTCAGCTTAATAAATGAACTTCTGTGTTAGAGTTTGCAATGATCTTTAAAAATACCTTCTTTATGAAGTGGAAACTTTCTGAAACTCCATGGATTTATTTTATTCACTTTTTCTTTGTGTTTGCATTTATATACAGAGAAATACTGTTCTCAAACTTTGAGAAAGTAAATATATGGTAATTTAGTTGGCTCAGAAAGGGGTCCCTTGCTCCTGGGGGAGAAAGGTTTTGAAATGTCTTTATACTATGTCAAAATAATATTTTTCAATTCACACTCCTTCTTTGAGCTATTCATATCTTCCAGCTGCTCATCTTTCACTACAGGTTTGAATAGTCCAGCACATGAACACTGTAGGATCTACTGTGTCACAAAGTATTTACAATTCTGCTTTGAGTTGATATCTGTTAGAAACAGCACATTACTCAGAATAGTCTAACAAAAAGAAAGACTTTATGTGATACAGACAGCACCTGTATCACAAAGTCAAATAGTATACATTATTGTTTTGGAATGAAAACTTTCCTCTGAGCCAAATGCTATGTATGCAATAGCAGTACTAATAAAAATCAACCTACTGGCAATGTAGACCAAGATACAAATATCTTGCTGTTTTTAGTAGCTGGTATTTTCAATTCAGGGAATAATGTAACAATCTTTTTGGTGCTTTTCTCTTTTCTGATCCACATGTGAAGGGAAGATTTAATGCTCTGGTCTGAGAAGTTGAAACTATACCCTAGCATATATAATAGGGCCATGTCATTTATCTTCTTGGCTGACACATTTAGAAAATTCTGAAGGTATTTGCACTAAATGAAGGAGTGTTTTGCCATGACAAGCACAATTCTAATTCATGAAGTTTGATCAAGAGGATTTAATTTAGTTTCATATTTTTATTTTTATTATTGGCAGACAAGCCCTCAAATAATGGCTCAACTTTCTGGAGTGCTAGCAACCAGTTACCATGAACTCGATTCCAACTCATGGTAACGTCGTGTGTGTCACAGTAGAACTGTACTACATAGCATGATCAGTTGCTGATTTTGTAAAAGTAGATTCTTCTAAAGTGCCTCTGGGTGGACTTGTACCTCTAACTTTTTGGGGTTGGTAGCTAAGTATGCTTACAAAATTGGGAGCCAGTGGGGTACAGACCCTGAATCAGAAATTCAGAAAGTCATAGAACACGAAACAGGATGAATACACCTTCCCCTTCAGGGCTGGGGGCAATCCTAGGCGTATCCTATTCGAATTGTTGAAATAAAATACTAAATGAAAATCTTCATAGCAGTCAGAGGAAAAAGAAACATTACTTAGAAGGAAATAAGGATGAGAAGTACAACAGACTTACCTTCACAAACCATAGAAATGAGAAGACAACGAAGTAACATTTTTTGAGTATTAGAATCAACAATTCTATGCATATCGTGAATATATCAGTGAGTATGTCATGTGAAATGAAGAAGTAAAGACTTTGTCAGAAAAAAAAGGAGAGAAAGAGAATTTACTTCCAATAGACCTACTTTATCAGAAACATTAAATTTCTTCAGGCAGAAAGGTCATGAAATCAAACATGAACTTGGATTAACACAAGTAGATAAATAGCAATGGAAGTTGAAGAAATCAAATAGAATAATTAAAAAACATTTATAAGGTAACTGTCCATGTAAAGCAAAATAGTAGTGATATATTTTTTTGTTTACAACGATCAGAAAAAATAAAGTATATGACAACAGTAGCAAAAGAATGAGAGAGAAGTATTGAAGATACTCTGATGGAAGGGCCTTATACTCTACATTAAGTGACATTATATTATTGGAAGATTGACTCTGCTCACTTAAAGGGTATACTGTAAAACACAGGGTAACCACTAAGAAATAATGTGGTAGATATAATAAGCCAGTAGAAAAAAATAAAAAGAAACTATGGAAAATACTGATCAACAAAAGAGAAGAAAGAGAAAAAAAGAAACAGTACTAACTGAAAGTTTTGAGATTTTTCCCTAATAATCAGGTAGCAAATGAACCTACCATAGTTTTATAGCTGTTTGCAGAAGACGTTGAGCTGTTGAGTAAGAAACCATCATGGGTTGAATTGTGTCTCTCAAAATGTGTGTAGCAATTTGGCTAGGCCACAATTCCCAGTATTTTGTGATTTTCCTATGTTATGAATCCTAATCTCTGTCTATGGTTAACAGATTGGATTATATTAAAGAGGATGAGGGTGGGACTGTAACACTCTCAGTAAGGTCAACACCTTGCTCCGATGTAAAGGGAGATTCCCTGGAGTATGGCTTATACCACCTTTTATCATTGTATTCCACAAGACAGAAAAAGAAAAGGAAGCAGAGAGTGGGGGGCCTCATGCCATCAAGAAAGCAGCACCAAGAGCAGATGTGCCAAGATGCTCTCAGACCAGACAGATGCAGCTCAAGGACATTCCTCCAAAGTCAAGTAAGAGAAAATGTGTTCCCCTGTAGCTGGCACACTGAATTCAAACTTGTAGCCTACTGGACTACTTTTCTTTGTTACAGCCATTCACTAGTGGTATTTAGAGACCAAGGATTTTCTTATAGCACAGGGGGTAGCATGAGCTTAATTGAACATATTGGCTCCCCTTTCTCCACAAGTCCAGTGGGGGTAATGAGAGTACGTACAGGTATATGTTGCACATGCAGTGGTTTGCATTACAGTTGATGAACCCTTAGCTTAGGAAACCCCCATTCTTAACAAGACTGTGCTAGCAACCTGTCCAATATTTGCCTTGAAAACACATTATTCTAAGTGTCTTTGTCAGAAACCAAATCTGCCTACTCCCTGGTGGTAGACACTATCTCTTTCAGGATTTTCCTTGAAAAGATAGTCTAGGGCAGCAGAAATGCCATGAAGAATTTCCTCCCAACACAAAGAACAGATGAAACAAATAGAAGACAGCAAGCAAGATAGTAGATTTCCATTCCACCATATTAATTATCACCTTAAGTGTTACTGGATTAAACAAATGACTTAAAATTCTGAGAGTTTCAGACTGGGTTAAAAAACAAAGCAAGATCAAACTATATCCTCTCCACCAGAAACTCAGGTTTTTGTTTCTTTTTTTCATTTAATTCAATTAATTAAATTAACATGTATTATCGCCATGAGTCAGGTCTGACTCAACGGCACTTGGCTGGCTATCTAAATACACCCTCACCTGTCTGTCAGGTTTGCATATTCTAGGGGATTGCATGTTGTTGTGATGCTGGAAGATACGCTACTAGTATTGATACCAGCAGGATCACTTGGGGGAGGAGTTGCAGCTGAGCTTCCAGATTAAGACAGACTAGGAAGAGGGACCTGACAGTCTACTTCTGAAAGGAATTAGCCAGTGAAAAACCCTATAAATAGCAGCAGAACATCATCACATATACTCACTGGTGTTGAGTCAATTCTGACTCATAGCAACCCAACATGACAAAGTAGAACTGCTCCTTAGAGTTTCCTGGGAGCACCTGACGGATTCAAATTGCTGACCTTTTGGTTAGCAGACATAACACTTAAACAATAGGCCACCAGAGTTTCCAGGGTCAGATACAATGCTGGAAAATGAGCCCTTCAGGTTGGAAGGCACTTGGAAGGTGACTAGGGAAAAGCCACCTCCTCAAAGTAGAGTCAATCTTAATGATGTGGGTGTAGTAAAGCCTTCGAGATCTCATCTGCTGATGTGCCATCATTCAAAATAAGAGGAAACAGCTGCAAACATCTATTAATATTTGGAACATGGAATGTATGAAGTATGCATCTAGTAAAACTGGAAATAATCAAAAATGAAATAGAACACATCACCATCAATATCCCAGGCAACAGTGAGTTGCCTGGGACTAGTACTGGCCATTTTGAATCAGATGATCATATGGTCTACTACTCTGGGAATGAAAACTTGAAGAGGAATGATGTTTCATTCATCATCAAAAAGAACATTTCAAGATCTGTCCTGAAGTACAATGCTGTCAGTGATAGGATACTATCCATATGCCTACAAGAAAGGCCAGTTCATATGAGAGTTATTCAAAGTTAAGCACAAACCACTAAGGACAAAGATGAAGAAACTGAAGATTTTTATTAGCCTCTGCAGTCTAAAATTAATTGAACATGCAATCAGGATGCATTGATAATTGCTGGTTATTGGAATGCAAAAGTTGGAAACAAAAAGAAGAATTGGTAGTAGGAAAATACAGCCTTAGTGATAGAAATGATGCTGGAAATTTCGGGATAGAATTTTGCAAAACCAATGACTTCTTTGTTGCAAATATCTTTTTTTCACCAACACAAATGGTGACCATACACGTGGGCTTCACCAGAGAAGACACACAGGAATCAAATTGACCACGTCTATGAGAAAAGACCATGGAACAGTATCATATCACGAGTCAAAACAAGACCAGATGCTGACTGTGGCACAAACCAGCTGTTGCTCATATGCAAGTTCAAATTGAAACTGAAGAAAATTGAAACAAGTCCATGAGAGCCAAAGTATGATTTTGAGTATATCCTGCTTGAGTTTAGAGACCATCTCAAGAACAGATTTGATATGTTGAACACTAACAACTGATGACCAGACGAGTTGTGGAATAATATCAAAGACATCATCTATGAAGAAAGCAAAAGATCATTCAAAAAACAAGAAAGAAAGAAAAGACCAAATCGGATATCAAAAGAGACTCTGAAACTTGTTCTTGAATGTCAAGCAGGTAAAGCAAAAGGAAAGAAGGGCAAAGTAAAAGACACAAACAGAAGACTTCCAAGAGCAGCTCGAGAAGACAAAATAAAGGATTATAGTGACATGTGCAAAGAGCTGGAAATGGAAAACCAGAAGGGAAGAACACATACTGCATCTCTCAAGCTGAAATAACTGAAGAAAAAAATTAAGCCCCAAGTCGCAGTATTGAAGGATTCCATGGGGAAAATATTAAATGACTCAGGAAGTATCAGAAGAAGATAAAAGGAATACACAGAGTCATTATGCCAGAAAGAACTAGTCAATGTTCAACCATTTGAAAAGGTAGCATATGATTAGGAACCAGTGGTACTGAAGGAAGAAGTCAAAGCGATATTGAATTCGTTAACAAAAAACAAGACTCCGGGAATTGATGGAATATCAATTGAGATGTTTTAACAAATAGATGGAGTGCTGAAAACACTCACTCATCTATGCCAAGAAGTCTGGGGGACAACTACCTGGCCAATTGACTAGAAAAGATCCGTATTTGTAGCTATTCCCAAGAAAGATGATCCAACCAAATGTGGAAATTATCAAACAATGTCATTAATATCATACATAGTAAAATTTTGCTGCAACAGTGCATTGAAAGATAACTGTCAGAAATTCAAGCCAGATTCAGAAGACAGTATAGAACTGGGGATATCATTGCTGATGTCAGATGGATCTTGGCTGAAAGCAGAGAATATCAGAAAGATGTTTACCTCTGCTTCATTGATTATGCAAAGGCAATCAAATGTCTGGTTCAAAACAAATTATAGCTAGTATCGCAGAGAATGAGAATTCCAGAACAATTAATTGTGCTCATAAGGAATCTGTACATGAATCAAGAGGCAGTGATGCAAACAGAACAAGAGGACACTGCATGGTTTAAAGTCAGGAAAGGTGTTTGTCAGGGCTATATCCTTTCACGACACCTTTACAATCTATATGCTAAGCAAGTAATACGAGAAGCTGGACTATATGAAGTACAAGACATCAGGATTGGAGGAAGATTCTTTAATAACCTGCATTATGCAGACGACACAACCTTGCTTGCTGGTATGGATTACACCTCAGCATCAAGAAAAACAAATCCTCACAGCCGGACCAGTAAGGAACATCATGATAAATGGAGAAAGGATTGAGGTTGCCAAGGATTTCATTTTACTTGGTTCCACAATCAATGGCCATGGAATAGCAATCAAGAAATCAAAAGATACATTGTACTGGGAAAACCTGCAAAGGACTCTTTAAAGTATTGAAAAGTAAAAATGTCACCTTGAAGACTGAGGTACACCTGAACCCAAGCCACGGTATTTTCAGTTACATGCTATGCATGGGAAAGCTGGACAGTGAATAAGGAAGATGGAAGAATTGACACTTTTGAATTGCGGTATTGGAGAAGAACACTGGACGGGTTGTCAAGAGGGACCAGTCCCCACAGAAGGACATCATGCTTGGTAGAGTGGAGGGTCAGTGAAAAAGATGAAGACCCTCAATGAGATGAATTGACATAGTGACTGTAACTATGAGCTTAAGCATATAAATAATTTTGGACATGGTGCCAGACAGGGCAGTGTTTCATTCTGTTGTGCACAGGGTTGGTATGAATTGGAACTGATTCAACAGCACCTAACAACAACAACAACATCTAAATATACTATTCTTAACTGAAGTCCATACTTTACAGTAGAATTCACTCTTCGTGTTACACAGTTCCTGGGGACTGTGACAAATGTATGATGTCATATATCCACCAACACACTGTCAAACAGAACAGTTTCAATGCCAAGTCATTTTTCATAAAACATAAATGTTGACAGGATTCTCAATTTTGGAAAAACATAAGATTTCATCTTTTATATATGGCTTGTGCTCATCTAAAGGTAAAATAGACAGTCAAAATAATGTATCATTTAGTTACATTCTGTTTTCACTCTTACAGAAATAAAACTGTCTCTATTCAATAAGGAAATTTAATGAATCTTTACCACATTTCCTTGGTGATCCTCTGTTCTGAAGTGGAACTAAATAGATGAGGCTGTTTCTTAAGAGGCTTCATTGTGAAGCAATGTGTTTTAAGCAAAACACTTATAAAAATTCTTCATTGACCCGCCAACCTTGGAAAATGGGTTACATAGCTTAAATTTATCTCTTTTCTCTAAATGCCCTCTACTACTTTCCTGTTTTGTTGGAGAAAATCCAAGATGCTTATAGTAGCCTAAAAGAAAAACGTCTGCCTTCCTTATCTAAACTCACCAGCTGCAGCTCCCATGCTTTGACTGAAGAACCAGGTTCCATGCTGGAAGCCGTGGTAGTTGTGGTCCATTAGTCCTTTGGACTAGTCTTTTCCTTGTGTGTTTGATTTTCCACTTTTTCCTTTGTACCCAGAGGACTGAGACCAGTGGAATATCTTAGATGGCTGCTGATAGGTTTTTAAGACCTCAGATGTTACTCACCAAAGCGGATTGTGGAACACTTTCATTCTAAACTGTATTGTGCCAGTTGAGCCAGATATTCATCCCAAAGACTCTGGTCTCCACAGCCCAGTAATTTGGTCCCTTAGGGCATTTGGGTATATCTATGGAAATTCCATGACCTCGCCTTGCACAAGTTTTGCTGGCTTCCCTAATATTGTTTACTAGCTTAGCATTCACAGAAGTTATCATTTATCTATTGTCAGTTCAGTGTTTTTCCATCCCCATCCTTCTGCTCTCTCATAATCATAAAATATTGTTACTTTTTGTGTGTAAACCTTTTCATGAACTTTTATAGTAGTGGTCTCATACAATATTTCTTCTTTTGTGGTTAACTTATTTCACTCAATTGTAATGCCCATCAGATCTACCCATGTTATAAGATGCTTCACAGATTCATCATTGTTCTTTATTGTTGTGTAGTGCTCCATTGTGTGTATATACCGTAGTTTATCCATTCCTCTGTTTGCAGGCATCTAGGTTGTTCCCATCTTTTTGCTATTGTAAATAATGCTGCAATGAATATGGGTTTGTGTATGTGCATTTGTGCATTTGTGTAATGTCTCTTATTTCTCTAGGATATATTCCTAGAAGTGGGATTACTGGACCATATGGTATTTCTATCACTAGCTTTCTAAGAAATGCCAAATTGTTTTCCAAAATGGTTGTACCATTTTGTATTCCCACCAGCAGTGCATGAGTGCCAGTCTCCTTGTACCCTCTCCAGTATTTGTCATTTCTTGTTTTATTGATTCATGATAGTGATGCTGGGGTGAGGTGATATTTCACTGTGGTTTTGATTAGCATTTCCCTAATGGCTAATGATTATGAGCATTTCCTGATAAGTCTGGTAGCTGCTTGGATTTCTTCTTTGGTGTAGTGTCTGTTGATTTCCTTTGCTCATTTTTAATTGAATTATTTGTCTTTTTTGTTGTAGAGGTGTTGGATTTTCCCGTAGATTTCAGAGATTAGACTTTTGTAGTAGTTGCAACAGTCTAAAATTTTTTCACAGTGTATAAGTTCTCTTTTTATTCTTTTGGTGAAGTATTTTGATGAGCATGTTTAATTTTTAGATGATTCCAGTTATCCAGGTAATCTTCTGGACTTTGTGTTTTGTTGATTATGGTTTGTATCCCGCTAATGTCATGAACTAGGGGATCTAGAGTTGATCTTGTTTTTTTCTTCTATGAATTTCATACATTTCAGCTTTATGTTTAGGTCTTTGAATAATTTTGAATTAGATGGTATGGTCTGAGGTATGGGTCTTATTCAAGTTTTTGCAGATTAACATCCATTTTTCAAGCACCATTTGATAAAAAGACTGTCTTTTCTCCATCTGATGGACTTTGTGCCCTTGTCAAAGATCAGGTGACTCTAGGTTGATGGATTTACATCTGAGTACTCAATTCTGTTCTGTTGCTCAATGTGTCTGTTATTGTACCAGCATCAGGCTGTTTAGCCTACTACAGCTGGGTAATAGGTTCTAAAGTCTGGTAGTGTGTATCCTCCTACTTTTCCTTCTTTAATAGTGCTTTACTTATCTGGGGCCTCTTCCTTTTTCATATAAAGTTAATGATTAGCTTTCCCATTTCTTTAAAAAAATTCCCAAATATTTGGAAGTTTAACAAACATTTGTAAATGACCAACTGACAGGTTAAAGAGGAAAGCTAAAGGAAAATTTTAAAGTATTTTAAAATAAAATATAATATATGAAAATTTGTGAGATGTAGTTAAAGCAGTCCCTAGGGGAAAATGTATAGTATTGAATACTTACATTTGGAAAAAAAAAAGTTCTCAAATCAGTAATCTAAATTTTCACCTGAAGAAATTAAAAGCCAGGCAATAAACCCACAACAAAAGAAGGAAGAAAATAGTATAAGAGCACAAATCAACAAAATTCAAAAACAAAAAAGAGAGAGAAAAGTCCCAGAAATTCAAAACTGATTCTTTGTTAAAAAAAAAAAACCCAAAACTGATAAACCTATAGGAAGATAGCCCAAGAAAAAGAGAGAAGACATAAATTACAGATGCCAAGCCAAGCCAGGTTTTTCAAATCTTCTGAAATCTAAAAAAGAATCTGAAAATACAAGAATAAGAAAGATTTTGGATTATTCTTTCCCCATAAGAATGGCTGTATTATGTATTCAGTAAATATTTGCTGATAAGTTGAGCTAGATGTACTGGTTTGTGAGGCAGAAATAGACAGCGGGAAATAAATGATTTGCTGCCTGAAAGGGAAAATACCATTTGTCAATTAAGAATTTTGCCTACAGGTTTAGTTGTGAAGGTTAGTGTTTAGGTTATTTTAAATGATAAATCTTTCTACACATTTTTATTTCATAAATACATTGGAATGGCATATTTGAATACTGATTCTGATCTTCTTACCAGAAAAGCAGTGTTTGTGTCTAATGGAAGGACTCTTAAAAATTAGTTAAGAATCATTTTAAGCAATAAATTCTGGCATATCTTTTCAAGCTTGCTGAAGTTAACAAACCGTGACAAAAAGTTCTTTTGACCTGGGGTTGGGTGAGAGTCTATCTTGAATGAATATCTAGAGAAGATTCAATTTCAATTCTATTTTATTACCTGGAATTTGTATAGCTGTGTATCTAGTAAATACCACTCTTTCATATTACATGTATCCATTATAAATCACCTACGTGGTTGTCGCAGTTCTTGATTAAAAGTGTTAGTCATCATTAATTTATCCATCAAAGTAAAAAGTGATTACTTGCAAGGAATTTAATTCCAGTGTCTACCATAACCTCCTACACAAAACAGGTGTAGGCAAACGCAAAAACGTGGTTCTGCTCAGTGTCTTTTGTACTTGAATTTTACAGAGAAAAGCACATGTTATTTTAACCTTTTCCTACTGTGCCTAGCCATGAAGAATTCTTTGAAGCTGGTTCCAACGTGTTTTGTTCTTCCCCCATGGGGTCCCTTTCTCTCACAATTGGTGTTCCCCTCTCCCTCTGGGGGTTACTCTACATACACATCTTTTGTCTGCCTCTATTCACTTCCGAGCTTTATCATTTTACATTTGACTTTGTTCTTTTAAACTTTCTGCTTCCATTTGACAAGCCCTCCAGGGGTAGGAGCAGAAAGAGTCAGGAAAGCAGTGATTGAAAATAGATGTCAAATGCTCATTGTTGCTCTGCTAGATCAGTGTTAAAATTTTGGTAATGAAGGAGAACTTATATTTTGAAAAGCAACTACTCCAAGCTGTATGCAGTACTATTTTGCCTTTAGAACACTCATTTCTCCAAATTTAAAGTGGAATTTTACAAATAGGGCTTTCTACTTCATTGCTGGCAGCTGGTGGCTTGACTTCATTAGTCTTTAGTTAGCTTAGTACATTCTGTAGTTAGACAAATAAAAGGTCATTGGAACCAAATGCAGTATTGAATTGATGCATACCCAAAGCTTCATGTAAGCTTAAAGTTAGTGTAGTTCTTTCTTTCCTTTGGATAGTGTCAGTTTCCAGGGAAAAGATGTAGTGCTAAGGAAGCAGAAAGGCAGAGGGAAACAGGTGGCTAGTAGGAAAGTGAAGGGGTGAAACACCATTACAACACTTTTTAGAATACCTGGTATCGCCCGAGGTGTCTAGGTGGTACCCTTGGTTTACATTCATTACTAACATATAGGTGGGCAGTTTGAACCACCCCAGGTCCATGGAAGAGAGCCCTGGTAATCTGCTTTCATAAAGATTACAGCCCAGAACACCTAAGAAAGAGTTCTACTCTATAACATACAGGGTCGCAGTGAGTCAGAATCAACTCTATGACAATGGGTTGGTTCTCATTTTGCCATCAGCTGAGACCCTTTAGAAGAATGATTGTCAGTATATGTTCATTCAGAGCCCATACAAAGTCACATGCAAACACACACACTCAGAGGCAGAAGGTGTGTGACACGCAGCTTTGTGAAGCAACCTTAGCTTATTACGTGCCACCGACACTGATTTTTTTTAGAACCTGTCCTTTGAAACTGCGGGTCACAAATGACTACATTTGATTTAATGGCTCACTAATTAGTGGCAACCTGCAGTTTGAATAAGACTGTTCATTTCAGTAGATAAATCCTCACATTTTCTTATTTCTTAATAAACCTTTTCAACGTCTTCCTTCATCTCAGGCAGTGGCCTCTGCCATTTGTTAAATGAATTGTGATTTCTCATGACCTGGTTAATGTCTTGGAGATGTAAATAAAGAAAAGATTGAAAGTCTGAAAGCCGAGGGCTTAAATGTCAGAAAAGTAAACTCACAGACAAGACCTGTTGGGAACAAATGGACGATTATGTGACAATGAGGAGGGAGGGATAAGAAAGTTGTTAATCAAAGTTAGAATCTGAAGGTTTAATATAAGCAAAGCCCACATTCTATTCAGTAAAGTGCCAGGGTTTTCAGAAAATAAATATTTAGATTTCATCTAATATAGGTACATTGTATAGGAGGAGAGTAAGGAACTCTAAGAATTTAATTGAATCTATCCCTGGAACAATAGAAGTAGATGGCATTAAAGGCCTTTGTCACTGCTGGGTAATAGTCTGCCTCCAGCCCTAATCAAAAAGGCCAGGCAACTGGACCTCACATAATAGGGGTAGCCCTCACTCTCTTTGGGAAGGCCTCCATGTATTTACTTCTGGAGAAAGAACTTTCTGAGTCTTGGAAAAGGTCGCCATGCTTAAGACATCCTCTGCCCTGAATTGCATGTACAATTACATGTGAACTTACAGAAAGTACTGATTCAAAGGAGCCATCCAGAGGGAGTACGACATAAAGGAAGCCAAAGGCTGCGGGACACCGATGGGGACAAACACCAAAAAGGATCCACAAGTGACCATTGGGCCTGTCTCTCATTCCTACCTTTTTTCCTGCCATTGGAAGGCAAAGGGTATCACAATTCTCTAGCTGTAGCCTGGGGAAATCCACACTCTTTGATTTCCAAAGTGTATCTTACACACCAGCAAAATGAAGACATCCTTTGCAACTAGGGTCCCAGCGCGTCAGAAATTCCCAATCCAGAGGAAGACTGGTGACAAAGAACTTCCTGGGAGCGGGGGTTAGAGAGGGAGGGGGTCAGGACTAAGGGCAGCAGCTCTGGATGAAGCTGAAGGAAGCATGGAAAGACTCTTGGACACATGGGTGTATTCCAGAATAGACTTGGAAAAGATGGTAAGACAGTGTCTTTTACTAATTCCAATATGTCAGAGGGAATAGGAAGATGTCCAACATTTGACTTCCCAGATAAATACTACTACAATAAAACTGACAATGAAATTTCTGAATCACATAAACCCAAAGAGACAACATTATTGGCTTTTTGTAATACAAGGTAAGCTTAAGAGGCTTATTTTATTTCTTCTATTTTCTTCACTCCTGTATTCTCAATATCAAATTTATATCTACCTACCCCTCTCTTTTACATTTATGAGGTCTGATCACTAAATCTGTGAACTTAATTGTTCTAAGCACTACATACCTCATTGCTGAATATCACTATGATCACCTTGTAAGTACTCACCTTGGGAAGTTATGCACCAATGCCAGCACCTAGTCTACCCTTCACAGCAGTTTTGGAACTCTTTCTGGAATGGCCATTGTGCGTGGTAGCTTGGTGGCAAGTTCAGAACTTAATTGTGTGGTTGCCTGTGAAAGAGTTTTTAGCCAGTAAACAAATAGTGGTGTTGGAACACCCTCCCTACTCAACTGATTTGGCCCCCAGTGCCTTGTTTCTTTACTTGAAGACAAAGGAAATATTGAAAGCAAGACATTTTGATCACATTCAGGACATCAAGGGTCATCGGACAATGGCCATTCCAGATAAAGAGTTCCAAAATTGCTTTGAAGGGTGGACTAGGTGCTGGCATTGGTGCATAGCTTCCCAAGGTGAGTACTTTGAAGGTGACTGCAGTGATACTCAGCAACGAGGTATGTAGCACTTTTTCTAGTATGAGTTTGTGAACATAATTATCAGCCCTCGTATACAAGATCTCATGCACATACACACAGGCAAATTCTGTACATTAGTTCAGATACCATGAAACAAAACAACACAAAAGGAAATGCCTCACCAATTGCCGCTGAGTCCATCCACATTTATGGTGACCCTATAGGACAGAGTAGACCTGCCCCATCGAGATTCCAAACTGTAATCTTTCTGGAAGCAGACAGCCGTATCTTTCTCCTACAGAGTGGCTGGTGGAATCCAACTGCCTATCTTTTGGTTAACAGCTGAATGTTTAACCACGGAGCCTCCAGAATTATTTAGCAGTCCAGATGACACAGGCTATGTTGCATTAACAAACAATCCCAGTATCTTCTCTTTCACATACAGTTCAACATATTTCAGCAGGGGAGCTCTGCTCACTACAATCACTGAGGGACCAGAGGCTTTTTCTCAACGTATGCTTCCTATTTCTCCAAGGCAGAGGGAAAGTGTCATGGGATTGAACTGTGTCCCCCCTGAAAAATATCTGTAGGGATTTGGTTACTCTAAGGTTCCGTACTGTGTGAGGTTTCTATATGCTGTAAATTCTCCCTCTGTGATGTTAATGAGGGAGAATGGGCAGTAGTTGTGTTACTGAAGCAAGACTCATTTTGTAAGAGTGTATAGTACTTTGAGGCATTGTGTTGTGAAGGAAAGGGAAGCGAGAAAAGGACTGGGGACCTCATACCATCAGGAAACAACCAGTGCCAGGAGCACAGTGCATCCTTTGGACTCAGGGTCCCAGTGCCTCAGAAGCTCCCAGTCCAAGAGAAGATTAATGAGAAGGAGCTTCCTCCGGAGCCAACAGGGAAAGACTTCCCCTGGAGCTGATGACCTGAATGTAGACTTTTAACTTATTCTTTTATGAGAAAATAAATTTCTCTTTGTTAAATCCATTCTGTTACAGCAGCATTAGATGACTGAGACAGAAAGGAAGTGGACAAATTGCATGTAAGATCTTAAAAGCACTTACCAGTGGTGTAACAATAACTAAAATTGAGCACCGAGCTCGTTCCTGGGACGTGGAGGTCGACTATATCCCTGTTCTCCAGTTTCTCCTCTCTGTCTCGTGTCAGCTGTCCCCTTCTTGGCGCTCTTTCTCTATTGGGTTTGATAGTTCATTGGAGTGGTTACAGAGAGCTTGTGGAAATGACATAACTACTTTAGTAAAACTATAGTACATAAACCAAGGATATAAAGAGAAACACAGATATGCTGAGCTGAGATTCTAGAGTGGTCCCCGCACAGGCTCTCAGTGTCAAAAAAAGAGGCCTGCTTCCATCTCAAAGGGGAACCACTTACCCCTCCCCAAAACCAGAGTTCCTTCTCAACCATCAGAAAACTTTCAAACAGGAAACCTTAGTGATGTCACTCGCTGGGCTCAGTAATTCATTGGTCCTCTCAGATCTTGGCTGGGATTTGGTCTTGACACCATGCTGTAACCCACTGGGTCTGCTCCCTGTCTCTGCTTCTTCTGGTACTGTCCCAGTGGCTGCCTCTATGACCATCTGCAACATGATGTAACTCACCACAACAGTCTCTACCAATAGGAAACTAGCCCACTGCAGCCATCTCTCTTGGTCTTCAGTGTTACTGTCTTTGACTAGCAACACAAGCTCTTTTATTTGAGTCTAGGAGTTCCCAGTGCAGGGACTCCAGGTTCAAAGGATGTGCTCCTCTTCTGCCTCTTGTCATTTGAAAGCCCCTTGTCTAACACTCCTTTTATGGTTTTTACAGGCTAGCCAAGTATTCCTTGTTAATTTCATGGTATGTCTTTTGTAAACAGTTAATTCCCTATGCAGATCAAAACCAAGCAATCCTATTGGGTGGATTTGCAAATCTCTTCTACCCTAGTAAATAAACCATTCCCTGTAAGCCACTCATGTGAATAGCAAACAGATCAACCCCTTGCAAGACTGCAGCCTGACCAATCATTGTGGGAAAATTATAAATCCAGTTCTAGAAAAACCATATAAAGAAACCCATTAACCATACAAAATGACATAAAACATTTTTTTGCTCTCATTTCTTTGGCAAAAGCAAGTCACATAGTCCCACCAAACTTTAGAGTAGACAAGAAAAATCTACCATGCATCCAGAAGAATTAGAATAAAAAATATTTGGTGAACCACACTGATGACTACCCCAGTGATTAAGTACTAAATAGAGTTTATTTAAAGTTCTATGGATACACAGAAGACAGAATAGTTTTCCTAATTAAGGAGAACAAAATCAAGTTTCAAATCACCTTCAAATGTAGAGTTGCTCAAAGAAAACTGTATATTTTCCACATAGATGCATTTTAATTTTGTAACATAAGAAACCATTTTCCATTTTAGATATACGTTATATTTCTCTACTTTTTGCTTATATTATTCCCCCTTGCATGAAATGTTTCCCTTCTTAATTTCTTCAGGAGTTTGATGGATTCTTGTCATATCACTGCTGAAATGTGGGCTGGATCCTAAATGTTAGGCAGATTCATAGCTGATGATTGATTGGAGGCTGTATGGATGAAGATCTCTAGTAGCATGCTAAAGTTTTCTCTCTCGTTTGACATTTTTTATCAAGAACCTGGATAAAGACACTGAAAGCATACGTATCGTGTTTTCTCATGACATGAAATTGGGAGAGCTAAATTTTATTTTATGAGACATTGGTGGTTCAGTGGTAGATTTCTTGCCTTCCATGAGGGAAGCCCAGGTTTGATTCCTGGTCAGTGCACCTCCTGTGCAGCTCTGACTCATCCTTCAGTGGAGGCTTGCGTGTTGCTAGGATACCAAGCAGGTCCCAGCAGAGTTTCCAGGCTATCGCTGGTGCCACAGTGGTTAACTGTCGTGTCTGCTAAACAAAGTGTTAGCAGTTTGAATCTGCCAGGCCCTCCTTGGAAAGTCTACAGAGCAGTTCTACTTCATGAGTCACAATCGACTCAACAGCAGTGGGTTTGGTTTGGGTTTTTCCAGGATAAAAGGGAGAAGGCTTGGTGGTCTAATTCCCAACATTAGCCATTAAAAACTGTGTCGATCACAATAGTCTAATCCACAACAAATCATGAATATGGCACAGAGTTTAGTACTGTTGTGTATGGAGTTTCCAATAGTTGAAATCAACTTGATGAGAGCTAACAAGAAGTCTGGCTGAAAAACTCAGGATTCAGAAAGATATGGATGCACTGGAAAGCTTGGGAAAATCACAAGACGAACTCAACAAAAGCAAATGAAAGCTTTAATTTCAAGTATTAAAAAAAGGCAATTACATAAGTATATATTTGCATATTACTTTGTTCCAGTGCAGACCTATGATGACTTCTAAAGATACATGATGTAAATTTAAAGCTGTTCACCAATAATAAAACAAAAGTTGAGGCAAAGAAGGAATCAGAAAAGGAGTCGAGAAAGTACACATAGTAATACTCGTGATACACTTGTTTTTTGTTTGTTTGCTAAAGCATAATTTTTTTTCTTATTATGGAAAAGTGTATAAGAATCAAATGGACCGATATAGTGTCCCAGATTGTTGTTGATGAACTGGAGTTTAACACAGCTCAGAAAGGAAACAAGACAAGGATGGTAAGTGGAGGTCATCTTACTTTTCAATTCTTCCTGACTAGTAAGTGGAATCTTAGAGCAGAGTGATAGGAGGGCTTCTGAGACTAGACCTAAAGGGAATTGTTTTATTATGATTGCTATAGATGTGAGGATGGGGACAGTGACATTTGTGAGAGATGTTTGTCACTCCTGTACAAGGTATTTCCCATCTGATGCTAGAAAAGGTACATAACCAGGAAAGCAAAATGTCAAAGCAAAGCAGATGTCAAGAGTGAGGAATTTGGCCAAGATTTCACTAAATGGTCACGGCAAATACAGCAATGGACTCATTCAAAACTGGTGCCAACCATCTTACACTGAACCTACTCTGGGCTCCTTTTCATAGTTCCTGCAACTCTTTTTGTGAGTATAGTGGGAAATTGGGGGATGGTAGAACGGATCTGTATGGTGCTGCCCTGGAAAGAGCGACCCTGATATGCAATCTTCCCTTAAGAATTGCAACTTCTGTTCCCATTTTTCACCTAGGAGCCTCTTGTCCTCCTCCATCAATGTTATCACACATATTCCTCAAGACAGAGTGAAAGGCTTGTTTTTGATAGAAACATCTGGAGCCCCAGCTCTCTCCATCCCACCTGCAGCTGTTGCCCTCAGAGTGCGGTAGAGGAAGATGTTTCCAGCATTCCGAGTTTAACTTCTGGGCAGACTGTTCTCTTCACTCCAGGTGTAGAACTAGGGGAGAGATGTGTGGAACAGAAAAAGAAGGAGGTGTATCAGTTATTTAGGGCTGCATATGAAGCCACCGAAACCTACTACACTGCATATGAAGCCACCGAAACACTACAGCCATTTCTTATTTTCTATGATTCTGCGGGTTGGGTAGGCCTTTCTCCTAGTTTGGAAATACAAGCTGATTCTGGAGTGACTTGCTTGTGGCTGGGTGGTCTAGAATGGGTTCATTCATACATCTGGTTGTTGCCTTCATCTCTTCTGATGAAAGGGCAAGGACTTTGTCATATAGGTTTCCCACGATCAGCAAGAGATGGGGAGCCCCAAAGCACAAGCACTTTTAAAGTTGCTGCTTCAGTCACGTTTGCTATTGTCCCACTGGCCAAAGCAAGTCTCATGGATAAGCACAGACTCAAAGGGCAAATATAGAGACTCTACCTTTTGATGGAAGAAGCTGCAAAATCTTGCAGAGAAACATGTATGCAGGGATGAGGTATGTATGGCCATCTTTGCAATCTGCCACAGAAGAGAATGCCTGCTTGTACAAACTGAGTGGCTAAATCAGTCCTTCCAGATAGTTTTTCCATCTTTGAGCTTTGTAATCAGAATTGGAATTCCAGTTTCATATTGAAACACTTTCAAGAGTGTTTAGATTCCTTGTAGAAGGTTTGTTTCTGGAAAGTGAATCACCATTATATGGTTCTGTGGAAATTGGATTCTGGACATTGAACTAACAAAAGACTTTAAAAACTACAGTCCACTTGTAATCTGGGACTTTCTAATTGTATTGGCAGAAATGGGCTAGCATTTTTCCTTTTTTTTTTTCTTCTTCATTCATTCTACACTCTGGCAGTAAAAATTCCTTTCTGAGGTGGATACAGATGATCACCTCCTGATTCGGGTTTGAAGTTTGTACTGTTTCATTTTTGGCTGCCCTTAGTCAGAACTGGTATTTTCATTTTTGAGCCAAATGGTTATTTATACTTCTCCTGGATCATTCTTTATATACCATTAGCAATGACATGCAAAGCACAGGGACTGAATATTTACATCTAAAATTCTGAAGTGAATATTCTCCCTTTGGCAGATACAATTGCTTAGGGCTATAAGGCCCGATAATAGAGAACCATATGTTAGTGCTGGGTTGTGGATTGCTAAAGCAATGGCTTTTGGGCAGCCGAAGCTCTAAATCTTCCTGCTTCTCAATCTGTGTCCAAGGGTGGCCGAGGGCTGGCTGGTTGTTAAAGAGCCCTGGAAAACAATGAAGAACCATTTCTCTGTTGTTGTCCACCCCCCTTGACTAACTTGTCCTGAGTTGTTCTTACAAGTGGAATGCTGTTATAAACCACAGTATGGGAGATTTCAGGTGTTAGTACAAAAAAACTGCTTCATAGGCATCTGGAGAGTTTCTAGGCTTGAGGTTAAACTGATGAGCCATGGGGCCAAATATGTTGCCTGGCCTCAGGGAGCTTGTAGACCAGTCACGGTATAAGACAAGTGCAAAAATGACTATAGAAGGGGACAGAACATTCTGATTTCCAGAAAGAGTACAAAGAAAGAAATACGAAATCCAAGGGAGGGAAGAAGTGAGAAGGAGCAACATTGCTTCAAATTACCTCTGTAGTACCTGGTTGCCATTAGCTATCATTGCTTCTTTGTCACCTACTCAGGGCAGCCACCTGCGCAATGGGATCAGACCACTGTGATCCTTAATGTTTTCATTGACTGATATTTGGAAGTAGGTCTCCAGATCTATCTTCCTAGTCCAGAAGCTCTGAAACCTGTTCAGCATCACAACAAACAACTCTTCACTGATAGGTGGGTGGGGCTTACATTTAAGGTGTATTGGGTGGGAGTCAAACCCAAGCTTCCCACAATGAGAGGCAAGAATTCTACCACTGAACACCAATGCACCCTCCTTCATAGAGCTGATCACATGGCATTTCATCATCGTTTTTCTTATCTCCTTGAAGGTAGAGACTGAGGCATTCTGTTTTATCATCTCTAGTGCCACTTTAAGTACCTACCACCTAGAAGAACAAGTGCACCAGTGCTGATGAATGTTTGCTGAATGAAAAAATGCATGGATGCATTGGCTCACTTAGTAGTAGGAAGGAAAGCTTTATGGATGTGATAAAATTTAAAAAGAACTGAGAAGACCTGATGGATATCAACAGATCTGAGAGAGAAGGTATTTATGGTGGAGGGCAAAGGCTGAGCAAAGATAATGAAGCAAGAAAATGTAAGATGTTTGTTAAAAATAGAACCCCACTGGAAAAAAATAGATCCCCGTTTGGTTGAAGTATGTAGTACCCATCCATTTTGTCCCCTGATTCCAAGCAGATATATGGTCAAAGTAAAGCACAGTAGTGACAAGGTGAGGAAGAGACAGCAACAGTGTCCCTGTTGCTTGAGCCTATAGGTTGTGGCCATCGGTATCCCAATAACAATGTTGATAATCAAAAAAACCAAATCCACTGCCATCAACTTGCAGTGGCCCTAAACGGCAGACTAAACTGCTGCACGCCCACTGCCATTGAGTCGACTCTGACTCATAGTGATACAAGAGGTCAGAGAATTGTCCCACAGAGTTTCTGAGGAGTGCCTGACAGATTTGAACTGCCAACCTTCTGGTTAGCAGATGAGCACTTAACCCACTACACCACCAGAGTTTCCAAAGAACTGCTTCATAGATTTTCCAAAACTAAGTCTTTTTGGAAGCAAACTGCCACATCTTTCTTCGGCAGAATGACTGATGGGTTTGAACCTCCAACCTTTATGTTACTAGTCAAGCTCTTGACCACTGTACCACCAGGGCTCCCACAATGACAATGACTCCAAATTCAATGAGCTCACACAATGCATCAGGCACTGCGTGCTGAGTGCTTTGCAAGGCTGACTGACTTCATCCTTTCCACTACCCTCCTTCTTTCCTTGTCAAAGAAGCCAAATTTGCTGGAGATATTTGGATATATAAACTAGTCACAGTTTCTAAAAGTCTCTAGTTGCTGTATATTTCTTTTACAGCTCCCAACAACTTACACTAATTCTTTATCCTTATTCAATTTGTGAGTTCTGTTGGCTCAGTGGTTAAATGTTCAGCTGTTAATAGAAATGTCAGGAGTTAGAATTCACCAGTCTCTCCTTAAAAACCCTGTAAGGCAGTTCCGCTGCATCCCATAGGGTCACTATGAGTTAGAATCAACTCAGTGGCAATGGATTTTTAATTAAACGTATCTAACAGCATATATTACTTTGTGGTAGAAAGAAGGCTTTTCAACATAGTGGTTAAGAACTGGACTTTGCAACTTGACTCCCTGGATTGAATGTCTGACTGTCACTTTCTATCTCTGTGACCATGAGCAAGAAACTGTCTTTCTTCCTTAGTGTCCTAATCTATAAACACAGATAATAATAGTAATATCTACTTCACAGGCCTCTCACCAGAATTAAATAATTACTTGAGAAAGGCTTAGAGGACATTCTATAATTGTTGGCTATTATTGCTGTTACAATCCCCATCTTGCTGATGGGAAAGCCAAGGTACAGAAAGGTTAAGGAACTTCCCCAATATGACAATTGGCAAGCAGTGGGAAAACAGGCAATCTGACTTTAAGCTACCAGCTCTACCCCACGAAGGAACCAATTCCCTGCCATGAATCTTCTTAGTTTATCACAGTTACATTCTTCACGATTGCATCCTTTGCATTGCGACTTTACAGACTGATCCATGAAAATCATCTGAGATGAATTTTTTTGTGTGTCTTTTTTATTGGAGAGTTTTTAACCTCACTGTTAATGCTAGAGAGGACATCAACCCACTGCTCAGCAGAATGCTGTTGACCACCTTCTCTGCAGAAGGTCTGGAAGTCAGGGGATCTAAGAGCAACGTGGTGACATTCCTTCAAAGAGCTTACAAACAAATTTAATTGGGCAGACAAAATTTATTTATGAGAAAATCCCAGCATAAGTCACATTTTACTATTAATTGTCACTTAGCCACAGACAAAGAGGAAGAAATTCCTATTTTACTGTGGACTGGGGTCATGTGATTGGAGATTTCTATGAGATGAGACTGGCCTCAAGCCTTGAACGATTCTGCGAAGAACGGAGAATTATATCCTTGGGGCAGAGGTAAGTGTATAAGGGGTGTGTGTGTGTGTGTGTGTGTGTGTGTGTGTGTGTGTGTGTGTGTGTGTGTGTGCATGCGCATGTACAAGAATATTCCCCAAAGTAAGAATATTTGGAGCAGATCCAGAGGACAAGTGAACAGAGGGGTACACTTGGCATAGAGGAAAGAACACAGAGGGGGAATGAGAAGTCAGCCTGAGAACTGATTCTTGGCTGCTTGGATATGAGGCAAGTGGGACTAAATTGGGGAAATTTATCATGAGCCCTACTTCATAGAAGAGGTCCTTAAATATTTAATTTTGCTTTTTTTCCTAGGCAGGTATACTGTCTACATGGGCTGACTGAACCAAGATCTCTGCAATGTTTGGCATGAAAGCCTTCTTTATCATTCCATTATTCACTGCCAAGGTGTTCTATCAATATAAAATAAAGAGCTTCTTATACATGTGCGTTTGGGTCAGTGTTTTTACCAAAGTGAAGAATAAAAGAACTCAACCCAAGAAAAATGTCCTCTAATTACTATCTCACTATTTTGAAATTGGGCATAGAAGTAAATGGCTTCCCTTTTGGTCATGTATTGATTTCCTCTTTGAAAGTTTTTTGTTCCCGTATATTATCACTTTGTGCACATCTTGCCAAATCTCACTACTTAATTGCTGTTATAAATTTTACCTTCTTTTCGTACATGGTCCAAGCTTTTTTTAGTTAAAATAAATACACACATAATAAATAATTACATTGTTTATCTTTTCCAAATTTCTTTGAGGAAACCCTGCTGGCATAGTGGTTGAGTGTTACACCTGCTAGCCATCAAGTAGGCAGTTCAAATCCACCAGGTGCTCCTTGGAAGCTCTGTAGAGCAGTTCTACAGTGTCCTATGGGGTCACTATGCATCATTGTCTTCTTTTCTCTTTCTTGCCATGAAGTTCTTCTGAGTGCTTTTCCTAAGTGCCTTCCTATGATTTTATGAGAAGAGACAAAAGTAGAACGGAGGGAAGACATTAAAAAATGGCCAATGGGAAAGATAAGTCACTTTATGTATACTGACTTTGAAAGACTAACTTTTCCCAGTGCAATCATACTTAGGAAAGTAGCATTGTTTTTACTGCTTTCCAAAAAAAAATATGGTAAGATTTCTCTTTGAAATGATTCCTGAAGCTGTTAAGTAATTTTATGTATATTTACCATTTTGTCAGTTTAAAAGTTTATCATACCGGGTCGGTCCAGAGAGCCAGTTGACTTGTGATAGCATGTGCTTTCTGGTTTACTTCATGGGTAATTGAAATTTAGTCATATTCTGGTCGGAAGCCCTATAGAAGAACTCCTCCATGCTATTAACCGTCACACAGGTCATTTATTATTCATTTATTTATTCAGCTAAGGAGAATGTTAGTGAATGTCTCAGGGTATAGTTACAATGTCTTCAAGTCCAGAGTAGTATCTGAGATGTACCTAAGTACAAACGCCCCAGCTGTCTTCATGTTACTAGCCTTAATTCAGGAATAACAACAATGGGAAAGAGCCACAGCCATGGCTTAGAGATTGATAATAAATGAGGCACTTGATGTTTTCTGACCTGCTACTCTACTTGTTACCCCTCCTTTGAAATGAAGACTCGGAGACTGAGACAGGTTGCATCACCTGCCCAGCGTCACTCAGTAAATATCAGAGCAGGGGATCCTCTCAGGTGTGTCTGATGTGAGGGTTGGAACCCGTTGCCTCTGCCTAAGTAGAACAAACTCCCGCCACCCCCCTCCCGCCCCTTGGAAGAAGAAGGCATACAACAGCAAGATAGGCTGGGCAGCTGGTTCGTCCCAAGACCAAGCCATGAGAGAAGTCCAGGCCGAGTCCTTCGCTTCCTTCTTCCTCCTCTGGTATGGCCACTTCTTGTTCTCTTCTTTTCCCTCTCTCTGGTCTCTGGGGAGTATCAGTGTTATGGCCAAATCAGTGAATGGCCAAAACAACTTCTGCTGGCAAGAAGTGTCCATCAGAAGACCTGTGATTCCAAGAGAACAATACCAATTTGCTCATGAAGATACTCAGCCTTGACAGACAGAAAAGTTAGGTTTGTACAACACGCTTCAGCAAAGCATGTTGCTAGATAGAAAGATCTTTCAAATAGCTCTGGGCAACTGGTCATCTGTACAATCCTGTGTGGTGGATGAAGCGGAGACTCCCTGGATTTTGGAAAAAGTAGATCAGGCAGGGCAGTGAAGTGAGGCCAGATGGAGCTGGAGATTTGAGCATGACTGCTCAACTTCTAAAGCCAAGAACAATGTCTTGCCATGAGAGACAAGATAGGTAATGGTTAAGCTGCAGAATACCTGGATTTCAATCTTGCGTATCACTTACATCATTGCTAATGAAGATAATTCCGTGTGTCTCAGTTCTTCTTTCTGTAAAATCATGATACTAATGATACCTACCTCCACAGAGCTATCCTGACACTCAGACCAGGGTGTGGATACAAAGCAAGCACCCTACAAATGCTGGTTCTTAAACACGCTATTGCACTCCTCTCCCAGTTTGTCAGTCCACTAATCCTTGGAGGATGAAAACTCTTATTATGATTCTACATATGACAAAACTTGGAAGAATTGCTTATTAAAAATGCATCTTAAAATCCCATAGCAAATATTTTATCATTCACCATTTTGATGAATTCCTCAGTGTTCAAGGTAAATGGAAGTTGTAAGTGTATAATTGCTTTTAGCATTCACCATCATATATGGTCTGCCATCTGTGGCTCATCAAAATATTGGCGACTTGTTGATTCATCCTTACTCTTCAGACAGCTCTTTAAATATGTGTGCTTTAAAGTGTAGTCGTTGAATACAAGTACAATTCTGGGTGTTGGCTTCTCTCTTTCTATCTCTCTCGTTCCCCTAGCTGCCATAAATTGTTATCTGTTCACTGGGTAAACAACATGTGAATTCCCCAGTGTTCTGCAGCCCACGGGTTTCACTAAAAGTCTGTCTCATACCACTCTGAATATGGAGTCTGGCTTCTGAATGGCCAGTAAGATTTCTTTTTCCTGGTGGTTGGAGCTGATACATTTTACCAAGGCAAATCCCCAACTAACAAAGGAGTAAATGAATGGGGAGAAATTGTTTGCACAAAGTAAGTGAACCCATCAATAAAATCTATTTATTTTGTTATCAGAGAACTGGCCCTGTCCCCTCATCTGTCAGGGGACAGCCTCTCTGGCTTTCTCATGTAGGTTCACACTGAATTTTGCTTCTTGCCAGTGGCCAGTCTGCTCTTTGAAATCAATGTTGTGGTTTCACATCCAGAGATTTTGACACCTACAGCCTCTAGGCTGGTGGGATGAGGAGTTTGCCTTCCAGATATTGCCTGATTCAGATCAGCCCCACTGGCTGTTAGTCTGAGATTTCCTCTTGCTTATTACAGTTTAGAGTTGGCTGACAATGTGGTTTAAGGAGAACGTGGATAAAGCTGAGTTTAAATCTTGGCTCTGCAAGTTTCTAGCTGTGAGGATGAAAGTAAAAACTGAACATGTCTGAGCCTCAATTTATGAACCTGTGATAATGAGAATAACTAACACACACCACACTACTTTTCTTGAGAGTTAAAGAGTCAGTGCAAGTAGTATCTAGCATATATGTGAGACCTTGGTAGAATCTTGCCTTCCAAGCAAGAGACCTGGGTTTAATTCCTTCCCAGTGAACCTCATACGTAGCCACCACCTGTCCGTCAGTCAAGGCTTGTGTGTTGTTGTATGTTTCTATGATGTTATAATGCTGAAAAGGATTCAGTGGAGCTTCCAGACTATGGCAGAGTAGGAAGAAAGGCCTGGTGATCTACTTCCAAATATTAGCCATTGAAAACTCTGTGGATCACAATGGTCCAATCCCCAGCTGATCACGGAGATGGCACCAGAGTGGGCAGCATTTTTTTCTGTTGTGTATGAATCAAAGGCCAACTTGAGGGTGGGTAATAACAGCAAGCGTAACACCTGCCACATAACACACACTAGTTAAATGTTTCCTGCCTTTCCTTCTCTTTCCCACATCTCCTTCCCATCCCCCCCTTCTCTTTTTATTCTTTCCCCTTTGCCTTTTTTTTTCACATATGATCCTGCTTATGCCAAGGGCTTCTTGTATGATTTTTCAGTTCTAACTTCTGGGCCCTAGCTGCTTTCAGGCGCTGAAATATGATTTTCTGGCTTCTGAAAACTGACTATTGACCCAGAATTTTCCCATCATCCTCAAGTTTCTCTTCTTTAGCATGGAGACTCCCAGGCAGAAGTCAAGTCATTAGCTTTAGTTCCCTGAGGTCTCATCTTTTCCCAACATTTTCGGGAAAACTGCCAGCAAGTTTGGCCTGTTCAGTAAATGCTCAATAAAAGCTTAATAAGTGAATCTATGATACCTAAGCTTGTGGAGCTCATGAAGTACGAGGTCTCAATTCCGGACAGCAGGTGTTTGCTGTTTTGAGATTTGTATTAACTGAATATGTCAATAAGCTTAACTTCCAGAAAGACAGGTAGGCGTCTGATTAAGAGCTTAGGCTCTCAAATCTAATTGACTCTGCTTTGGGAAATCTATCGCATTTCTTAACTCTTTTAACCCCAAATTTTACCATGTGTGAATAGGTGGTAGTAAGATGGGTTTTGATGAGTCCCTGGACCATGAAAATGGTTAACATGCATGGCTCCTAACTGAAAAGTTGTTGTTGGTTTGAGTCCACCCAGAGGCTCGTTGGAAGCTTTTGTCCTGGTGATCTACTTCTAAATGATCACAGCCACTGAAAACCCTATGAAGATCCGTTCTACTCTCACAATGTGGAGTCACTATGAGTTGGAATTGACTCAGTGGCAACTGGTTTTGCTGAAAGATGGTTTTGCAGTAAACGAGAGAAGACTGCAGGAAACTTATCATGTGGTGGGAGGAACATGCATTGGCTTGTCCTGTGAGAACTTGACATTGAGGCCACGCCAGGGCAATTTCTTACTCAGCCCTGTGATTCAGAGGGCTCAGCATAGGCTCCATCAACGACTGTCTACTCTAACTTCACCAAACAGGTGCTCTGTTTCAGTCTTTCCTCCTGGTTTCTTACTCCCCAGGAAACAACATCCCCAAGCTCCTGCTGGTCATGCTTGGGAGATGGTTCCTGCTTTACTATACTGAAGCCCCTTATCAACATCTTTTAAACACTAGTATCCTAATCCACTTTTGCTTGCCTTGATTTTCCTCTTTTTTTCTGGAGAACTGAGAGGTACAGGCTCTTGCCTGTGTCCTCACTGGTTTGGCCATTTATCTTGCACGAGTCTTCTGGTTTGACAGAAATCAGAATCTTGTTGTTTCGTCCATCTACTTGGACTCTGACCTATTGCTTGGCTGACTTTGATTGGTTGCATGATCCCTGCCTGCTTTCCAGTCTAGCATTGATTCAGTGCCTTCTGTGGTTGAGGAATGTGATGAGCAAGTACATTCCAATATTAATCTTGTGTGGTGGGTATTATTAGTATAGCTGTGTCCATGCTACTCGTGAGAAAGTTGAAGCTCAGTCATGGTCAGTGCCTGAAAAGTGGCAGGCCAGGCATTTGGGTTGTTCTCTGGAGCACCTAGACTGCCTGATTTCCGTACAGACTTGCATTTTTCCCTCCTGGTCTGGTCCTTGACTTTTTATGCCCTCTAGAGCCTACCAGATCATTCCAGTGAATTGTTCTACTTTCATGGAGCATGGTTTCTTTCTTTGTGTCCATACCCCTCATAAGCCCCAACAAGGCCCCATACTGATGAACCATGTCTGAACTCTGAGGAATCTCTGACTTCACGATGACTGTATCTCAGAGTGGAAACCCTGGTTGCATAGTGGTTAAGTGCTACAGCTGCTAACTCAAAAGGTCTGCAGTTCAAACTCACCAGGTACTCCTTAGAATCTTTATGGAGCAGCTCTACCCTGTCCTATAGGGTTACTTTGAGTCAAAATTGACTCTACAGCAATGGGTTTTATACCTCAGGGTGTGGGTACACAGGGGAGGATAAGCTGACAAGTTTCTACAGGTTATTAAAATAGGATCATTTTTCCATTCCTTGGATATTGTTAACTGTTCAAACCTGACTCTACTCTGTATAAGATGATCGTTAGGGTACATATAAAAGATCCATAAGTGGCAGAGGAGAATTTATGTCATAGAATTTAAGAATTTCTGAGTGCCCTTATTTTACGATGACAAAGCCATGGGTCTTGTGTGACACAGGATTTTCTTAATGTTGCGGGATGCTCAGGGCTGTGCAAGGAAGTGCTTTACAGGGATGGAAAGGAGTTAGATCTTGAGGACTTGAAACAAATCCATGCAGAAGCCAGGCAAATATCAAGGAGTCAGTAGACAAGTCGGAGTGGCTATCCAGGTGAGTGATTCCAAAATAGGAACAGGTGTGCAAAAGGAAGCGCGAGATTAGGACACGCTGTCTGACTGACTTTTTGGGAAGTTATTAATCATTCTTTGCCTCAGTTGCTCCTTTTTATCAAACCATAGCTTGGACCACTGGCTATAAATTCTTTTCTATTTCTAGAATGGTAATTGGCTTTGTCACGTACCAATGTCAGAGTATGCTAGTTGTCCAGTTACCAGATACAAGACACCAGCAGCATGAAGTATTTGGCATCTGAGGGCAACTTCTCTTCCAGGAGGAAAATTCTTTTTTTTTTTTTTTGTATGATTTCTGCTAAGGTCACAGCAGGCCAAAATCTAGGAGAAAGGGCAATTCTTGCAGAACACATTTGGGAGCTGAAGGTGACCCATGGGTACTGATTTCATAGTATTAATAACTTGTGACCTATCAGACCTTACAGTGGTGGACTCAATGGAGCTTTTCAGATTGTGGCACTAAACTTCATCAAACCACAAATCTTGGTTCCAGGACCATTTAAAAATAGACAATGATTACACATGGAGTTTTCTACCCATAGAACTAGAGTAGAAGATTTTATGAAAAGCAAGAAATGTCCCTAAACTAGTAAGATGAATTGTTGTCATACAACAGACAGTGAGTGATTTCTTCAGACAGACCAGTCACGACCCACCAGATTACTCCCTCAACCCCTTTCTCGCAACCCATCCCATGTTTGCTGGAGAGCTTCTCATTCCTAAATCACTTTCTTCAATTCTCTCAGCAGCTCCAAAATCTAGGGCTCTTTGGGCAAGACAAAGGTAGGGACCTCATTCATCACCTTTGTCCTCAGTGTAGTCTTCCCAGTGCTTTTCAATTTTAGCCATGTGTTAAACCTAGTTTGTACTCTGTCTCTCAGGAATGGCTGCATAGTTCGCCAGATACAACGCTAAGTGAAAATGTGGGTCGCTTGTTCGAAGAACTTCTAAATGGTAACAGCAAAATACTAATCCAAGCATAGCACCTTTCTGAGCACAGGGCCCTGTGAGCCTGCACAGATCGCACTGCCAGGAAGCTGATCCTATCCTTTTTCCCAGTTTTCTGCTGCTCCGTTTTCCTGCTAAAGGAGCCTGTTTGCCTTGGGTATTGATTTTACCCTCTGATCTATTCAACAAATCTACCCAAGCAACTTGCATACTCCATGTCTTCTGTTGTACCATCTTATTATGAACTACAAACAATTTTATAGAAGTCAGGCAACAGAACAAATCTGGCAATGTTCTTTGGCCCACATTTTCCACAGAGAGGCATCCACAGGATACTAAGATCCTCCTAGACAGCCTGAGTCTGAAGCAAGAGTCCTTAACAAGGGTTGATGTCAGGATTTCCTGGGATCCTCCTCCAGAACATACTGCCCAGGGATTCCAATTCTACAAACCCAGCTGACATATGCAACTGGGATGGCCTCTCAGCAAATCGCTGGTAAGGGACCACTTTAGAATGCTGCCATTTATTCATTCTTTTACATTTCTTATACTTCATCTTACTTAATTCTATTTTGGATATACAGATACATATATAATATGTGTGTATATACTCCCCTCCCTTCTTACTTGGTGACTTTTTTTTTCTCAGAGTGCTTTAAACTTCCGTGTGGCTTGCAAATTCTGTGCAGTGATGATTATCCACTTTGACACAGGGTGAATTTATTTGTGGCTGGATCTAGCAGAGGCCACAAACTAATTATTGCAACCAACCAAGAAAAATAAAGGGAGTGAGGAAATGCCATAAGTATTGACAATATTTATTGTAGCATATGGCTAATGTATAAAGAGGTAATAGAACAACGTATCCCAGGGGATCATTCAAAAGGAAAATTACTTAAATTAACTTTTCAGGCAAACCAAATTATGCATCCTGCTCCCTCCTGCAACGTTATAAAGTCAATGTTTATGAAGGGTAAATCTAGCGGACTGTAAATCAAGCCTTTCAGAAGAACTATTGTGTCTGCAGGGATCCCCCCCTTTTGCTTTTTTGGCTTTTAGATGAAGAATTTTCTCAGCAAATTATTAATTACTCCTTCTTGCCTATAGAATTGAGTTCACTGCAGTTATGTAGGAGTCAATGGCATTCAAACTGCAGCTTTTGATGAAGTAATCGGCTGCTTCTGGGGCCTCTTTCAGCTGCCCTGGGCGTGCTTCACATGTAAACGACTGCCAAATGGATTCTTTCGACATTCCAGCCAATTAAAATACATTTAAAGTGCAGCTGGTGTAGAGGCAAGCCATGCGATTGTGCGGAGAACTTCAGGGCAGTGAGACAAAAAAACAAACTTTGCGGAACCCAGCCCAGGGAGCCCAGCAAGGCGTTTGGGGGGACTTGGAGAAAGCCGTAAAAAAGAGGCTATCGTTAGCTCCTGTCAGAATCAAAGATGACACTCTGAGCACCACCATAAAGGACACAAAAGAGGGAAGCATGTTTGTTAGGGTGTCAGTTTTCTCCCCCTGCCTCTTGAAACTCTCTGTGTTGGCTGGTTGCCCAATGTGGTGCCGCATACAAATATTGACAGAACACAGCGGTGTTTGTTAAACCCGGGCTGGGGAAGCCAGTGATTAAAACTCTTGAAGGAAGATCTGAAAACCCCAGGAACTCTCCTCAATAGCCCTAGAGCATTGACCGAATGAAAGAGAAATCACCGAGTGGCTAAAGGGAAACCCTCAGCGTCCCTGTCTGCTATGCCTTCTCGGTAAGGACAGAGTTTTCATTTCTTTCTTTCTTTTTTTTTCTTTAATGTTTATGTCTGTGTGAAGAAAAGAGCTTCTGATGCGCTACGTGTTCTGGTCTAGAGCTCTGATTTGCGGGGCACCGGGCTTGCCTGTGATTTCTCTGGAAGACGTGATGAGATTGTACTGTGTAAATAGACACAAGGCATTGCCCAGCACATGGAGTCTGCAGGAGTCTTTCCAGCGTCAGGATGGTGCATTTTTTAATGTTTGCCTCTGCTGATCTATTGCAATGCTTGCTGAGTGTGTCCAGGTGTCTGGCGGTTTACAGTGAATTGATTCATTTGCACCGAGTGCATGCTTTTATTATTATTTTTATTTCCAGTCTAAATGTTGTTTCATCCATTCTTCAGCCAGACCTACATCTATAATGTGAAGAGAGTCCTTTTTTTTTTCTTCCCCTTCCTTTCTAGGTTAATATGCAATCAAAGACAAGCTTTCTAGTTTACTTAAGCAAATCCCAAACATTTTGAAATCCCTTACCTTACCCTGACTTTCTCCGGAGAGGCTGTTAACCAGGGAATTTGCTCAGAGTCATACTCAGATACCTCTCTTCAGTGCTGGAGAATGGTCAGTGAGAGGGTAGCTGGGCAGGGGGCTCTGATTTGTTCCCATCCATTTACCCGCCAAGACATATGAAGTTCCCAATTGTTTCCTATTTTAGCTTGTCACTGGGAGGCCCTTTTGGCTTTAGTTTTGTTCCCTGCAAAGAAAGAATCTTGCACATTTCATGGTAAAAGATCACATTGCAGTGTCTTGAGCTCAGTTAAATGCACTTTATTAATTTTTAATGTGCCAGTAGCTCTGAGGCTGTGCCAAGCTGAGACTTTCCAAAACTCTCCAAGCTACCTGCTGCCAAGATAAATGTTGGTAGGCCCAGGAGGGATATTTTAAGGAAACTTGCAACAGCAGTCTTGCCCATTAAGTTTGTAGTGAGTCATTGAAAGAAATGTTAAATAAAAGACTTCAGAAGGAGCTCCCTCAGTTCTGCACTCTCTGCCTGTGAGAGGTCTGTGATAGGTGTTTGTCTCCTCATGCGCACAGTGGTCTACGCTTTATGCGGGGGAGAGAATGAGGCGTTCTGCTGAATGGATGTTAGGTTTGTGTTTCTGAAACAGGTGTTGTGTGAATGGAGACATGTGTGAATACATACTACTTTCTTCCCCATGACAATATCTGAGCCCAGAGAAGAACAGCTATACATATGGTGGGATTTGTCCAAGACAACCTTTCTGGATACCAAAAGAGCCAGTGATGGACTTTGGTAACAAACCATTTGGACAAAATTGTGTCTTTGCACAGAAGAAAAATGCATAGGCACATGTCAGAGAGCTGAGCACTTGAGGAGATAGAATGACACAGAGGGCCGTGTGAAACTGCGCTTGACCTACCAGATCTTGATGTAAGGCTGAAGCTGCTTGGAGCTGTGAGTCATTCAGCAGGCTCATGCAGAGTGAATGACACTGTCATCATTACCTGGGGGACACAAGTATGAGACAAAATGGACCTGTAAACACAAGTCCTATAAACCAGGACTTCATCTCCAAGAGTTACTATGAGGGGAGTACTACTGAACTGGGAACAGAGGAGTTCCAAACATCTTTCAGATTCAGAGTCCATGACACAAAGACTTTACAAATAAATGCAGATGATAAGGACACAGGATTCAGGGTGAGAGACGGGTTTCAGTAAAGATAGTGGTTTCATTCATTATCATTTAAGTTAAATCTCCTTCCTGTAGCCTAGAATAAGGGTTAGCAAATTACACTCACAAGCCAGGCCAATCTTCTGGTTTTGTAAATAAAGTTTTATTGGAAGGTAACCACATGAAATTTCACATGTTGTCTACGGGCTTTTGTGTTACCACCCAGCACAGCAAGGTTGAGTAACGGTGGCAGGGATCCTGTAACCCCCAAAGCCTAAAACTTTTACTATGTGGCCGTTTACAGCAAAGTTTGAAAAGTTAAACATATAAAAACATATTGATATATGTTTCTAAACATATAGCAAAATACTTCTCAAACTATGGTGAAGGACAAGCTCTGTCTGTATGGTTGTTGTTTTCACTTCCAGTCTATTATGGACTTACACTTTTATAAAATATAAAAATGATGCCTGAGTGTGGTGACAGTGTCCATATCTAAGCATTTGTTCTTAATCTCTGCACTTCCTTCATGGTTTGGCAATAAACAGTTTGCAGTGGGTGCCAGTATGTGAATACTTTGAGGAGCTCTAGACAGTACGACTCCACTCGGTGCTCCTTGGGAACTCGGTGGAGCAGTTCTACTCTGTCCTATACGGTCACTAGGAGTTGGAATCAATTTGATGGCAGTGGGTTTGGTTTCGGTCAGTCCTTGCTAAGAACCCTGGTGGTGCAGTGGTTAAGATCCTGGCTGCTAACCAAAAGAGTAGTGGTTCAAATCCACCAGCAACTCCTTGGAAACCCTATCTAGCAGTTCTCTTCTGTCCTGTAGGGTGGGTATGAGTGTGAATCCACTAGATAGCAATGAGTTTGGGTTGTTTGGAACGAGTCCTTGCTTAGATTTCCACCTTCATCTTGTGCCATTTGCCACAATCACACTGCTTTTGTTTCTGAGATTTAAACAACAAACTTCCTCATTTTGGGGTCCCTTTTACTGATGTTTGTTCTGCCTGGAAATGTCTTTCCCTAACTCTTCACTCAATGAGCTCCTTTTCTTCAGACCTCTGCTTTCATAACCTTATCAAGGAGGCCTTTTGACCACTTTATATTAAAAAAAAAAAGTCCCATTCTCATCCCACATCATTTTTTTCACAGCAGTTAATTTAACCAATAGTCGCTTTTGGGTGGGTTTGTTTACATGCTTAATTTAACTTCTCACTATTTGTTTGCCCATACTGGCCAGGACTGAGTGACAGAAAATAGAATCTACTTCAGCTGTTTCAAACATTTAGGGATTCTGTACTTGTTTTAAGTGCCATATGAAATCTTACAAAGGTGTAATAGAGCAGATCCTAGACACAGCTTGCAAGAATGATGTTCAGGGCAACACAGCAGCAGTGGCCACTGTGTCTCTGCCACTGTTGGGATGCTGGGATCCAGGAAGCTGCCACCACCACTCCAGACCACACTACTTCTGCCATCATCTCCTGCACCAAAATGAGCATCTCTGTTTCTTGGAACATATGAAACTAGAAGCAGGACACTGGGACCTTTGCTGTAAAAACTGCAGGATACCCAGCACCTCTGACAGGAACAGAAGGGCAGCATCCACTTTGTGATCATTACTCTGACTTTCACATCTCATACAGGTGGGTGTCCTGATGAAATATGGGTTACAGCAGAACATGAGCTATGAAGGAGTTCTAGCATTGGAGACTAAAAATCTTAGATGGCATTTCCTCAGCAGGTCCAATGGCACAGTTCTAATAGCACAGTGGTTAAGTGCTTGGCTGCTAACCAAAACATCAGTGGTTTGAATTTATCAGTCACTCTGTGTGAGAAAAATGTGGTAGCCTGCGTTGATAAAGATAGACAGCTTTGGAAGCTCTGTGCGGCAATTCTCTGTTCTTTAGGGTCCTTGTGTATCAGAATCAATTGGAAGGTAATAAGTTGTTGTTGTTGATTATGATGTTGTTTGGCTAGTGCTAGAATAGACACTAGAATCTGCCTCCATCCTCTATTGAAATGTAATCTCCAGGAGGGCAGAGAACTGGTCTGCTCGTTTATCACTCTGTATCCACACTAACAGTAGTGCTTGCATGTATAATAGGCCCAAAGAGTATTGATTATATAAGAGAAAGAAAGAATGAATGAATGGCATGCTCTCTGGAAGTCTGTGATTTGTTGGTGGGGATAGCATACAGCACACAGAAAGGTGATTTATGTATGTGAGTCAGTCTGAGGATAGTCTCTGTGTTGGGAGATGGAAGACTATTTACCCGTGGTAATTCTTACCTTTGAAACAGACCTCATTGTTCAAAACGGACACCTACTCGTATAACTGCTGCTGGTCTATGTGCTCAGGAATGGAGTATTCTGATTAACACTTATTATTCTCATTTCCAGAGGGCTTATTATGAGTCAGGCACTGTACTAAGTGTTTTGTGTGCATTACCTTGTTTAATCTCTGCAAAATCCTGATGACGTAGGCATAACTGTTTCCATTTACAAAAGAGGAAATAGAGGCTTGGAGTGGTAAAGTGGCTTCCCTAAGTCAGTGAGCTGGTAAGTAGCAGAGCCTGATTTAAATCCCAATGGCTTCCTAAAATTGGAGTTTGGGCTCCTAAACTCCTAGAATTACCTCACATATAATTTATCTTCCCAGCTTGTTGTGTACTCCTAAATATTTTCGGTTTTGTTTCTATCCTAATGGCTGGTTAATCTACTATGTTAACCTGTTTCTTGCCTTAGCAAAGTGTTATCTACTCATCTGGACTGAGGTATCAGACTTCTTTGTCATATGGGGCTGAATGTGACTGATGATTCTGTAGATAAGGAGATAAGAAGGGTAGGAGAGGACTGATTCTACAGTCACCATTGTTAGCTGTCATCATGCCTGTCCTAGACGATAGCTACCCCATGTGCAATTGAAGGAACATTGTGATCCGCAGAGTTTTCATTGGCTGATTCTCACAAGTAGAGCACCAGACTTTTCTTCTTAATCCATTGTAGTCTGGAAGCTCACTGAAATCTGTTCAGCATCATAACAACATGTAAGCCTTTGCTGCCAGAGAAGTAGTAGCTGTGCTTGAGATGTATTGGTCCAAAATCAAAACTGGGCCTCTCCCATGGAAGGTGAAATTCTAGCACTGAACCCTGTTGAAGGGTTTCTCTTGGGACAAAAATCTCTGAAGACAGGTTATTTCTCTTGTAATTGGACAATGCCCTATCCTCATGTTATATGTTTGATTAAGATTTCCAAATCATTGGGTTCTCTTTACTCAAAATTCTGTTTCACATTAGTTTTATTAAACACAATGATACTCAATAATAATTTTAAGTTGTCATTTAAAAAAAATAAATTTAAAATTATTTTTACATTTAAAGTTTTAAAGAACTCAAAGATCCCTCTGGGGAAAGAAGCACTGTCGAAGAGTGGGGTACCCAAGTGATATTACTTCATAACTATGTTCATGATGAGACAAACCACGTAAAGCCCTGCCCTCAGCATCTATACGGTGTTAAGGGAATGGCAGAGTAAAGACCTTTAAAAATGCTCTTCTCCACAAAGCAAGGAGAATACTGACAAACTTCCTTAGAACTCCAGAAATGAAAAGCTTGCAACAATTCAGGAAAAAAAAACAGCTAAATCCCAGAAAAGCAAGTTTTGTGGCATTTTAGCTTGTCCTATTTGTATGCTCTTCTCTCAGTTTTATGGTTGCCTTAAACACCAACAGTTTTACAGTCATGTTAGCTTTTAAACTAGCAGCCTAACAACTACTGGAGGGGGTTAGGGGGACAGTTTGTAGCTTCCCCAAAAGCTCATTTCTAGAGAATTACCATGATATGACTTGTCTGGCAGCTTCTTAGGAACCGCACTTATCCGTTCTTTGACCCGAGTAAGAAACTTCCTTAGGTCTTCTCTTTACTTAACCAGACTAAGTGCAAAGAGCTGTTTCTCTGGAGTACTTGTCAAAAACAATCAGCAGCAATTGTTTAACACCACGTTTGCTTGAGGCAAAAATAGCAAATTGGGCAAACAAGATCTAACCAAAAAAGTTAAAATTGAAACAGGGAAATGAGATATCCATGGGGACTTTTGAAAAGCTCTGACATATTCCTGGGAAACCACAAGGCATGCACGTGGGCAGCAGCGCGCACATACTCAGGGAAAACATGAGAAGGCACTAATCTCTCCCCTCTGGCTGACCCTGAGGCTCTGCAGAAGCAGGAAATGAAGGCTAAAAATGAGTTGGAAGCTGCTGGAGAATTGAAGGTATGACCCAACACATACAGAAATCCTCAGCAAAGGCTGGGAGAAATACTGGTTAAAGGCATTTAAGTAAAACTCTGCCTGATCATTAATTGACTAGTAAGCTAATGACACATGACAAAGAATCTAAATTTTACAGAATAGGATTGATAAAGTCATCAAACTAATAGCAATAATAACTACTATAGTAAAACAGAAGCAACAGCAAGCTCTGGTGAGAGACAGATGTGATTTCCAGAGCTGCTACATTATGTTATTTAAAAATTCCATTTTTTAACAAATTTATGAGATACAAAAAGAAATAGGAAAATATGGCCAGAGAATAAGGAGGAGGGGAGCCACCAATAGAAACTATCCCTAAGGAAGTCAAGACATTGGATTTACTAGACAAAAAATTTAAATCAGTAACTATAAATATATTCAAAGAACTAAATGAAACATGTCTAAATAACATGAATTGGATCCGACTCAATGGCACTGGGTACAGAACTTTAAGGGAAAGTAGGAAAATTTTATCAAATAGAGAGTATCAGTAAAGAAGCAAAAGTAATAGAAAGGAATCAAAGGTAAGAGCCAATAATAAAAATTAAAAATTCACTAACATTTGGAGGACAGTTTATAGTTAGACTTGTATAGAATTTGGAAGTTACCATTCCCATTCTAACAAAAGAAAAATAATGAACATACTGAAAAGCAATTCTTCTTAGATTCTTTAGAGAACTGATGTCACAGGATAAACCACTACCATAAAAACCAGAGAGAGAGGCAGAGATAGAGAATCACAGCTTGCCTGTGGCAGAAGCTCACAGCAGAGGACCTCTATTACAGTCAGTACTGATAAACTCACTGCCATCAAGTTGGGTCCAATTCACAGTGACCCTAGAGGACAGAGTAGAACTGTCCCATGGAGTTTCGAAGGAGCACCTGGTGGATTTGAACTGCCAACCTTTGTGGTTAGCAGATGTAGAGCTTAACCCACTATGCCACCAGGGTTTCTGATAGGGACACTTAAATTGTAATTGATGAATAGCTGGAAGCTCGATGTTACTAGCTTTAGATTTAAAAATTCTGAGGGTAGGAAGGGTTAGGGAGTCTTAGGAGAGCCCCTTACTTTTATGAGGCCCAGTTCCAAGAATACCAACAGGTTTTCACTGTGAAGACTAGAGGAAAATATCTTCATGCTTACAGCAGAAAGAGGGGACAAAATTAACCATTTTGAAATATGCCGAGAGCATTCTGTTCTACTTAATAAAAGCCTTTTCTCAAGGAAAAATATTTGTCCAGCCAGCCAGAGCATAACTAATATATGGGAAAGTAAATATTCAATTTAGTCTTCTCTAGACTTCCTGTCTCATCAAAGGGACAAGGTAACTAAAGGTGACAGTCACAGCCCACAGGTACAGGCTTATTGAGACAGAGACATATGCATAGCAATATAGAAACTCTTTTCCTTACTGTACACCTTATCATCATATCAATAGATATATAATAAAGGGGGGAGAATCCCTAGATGGCACAAATGGTTAAATGTTCAACTACTAAGTGAAAGGCTGACAATTCATATCCACCCAGAGATGCCTCAGAAGAAAAGTCTCGCAATCTTCAATAAGTTTGTGGCCTTAAAAGCCCTGTGAAGTGCACTTATAATCTACAATGCATAGGATCATTATGAATTCTGGTGGACTCAAAAACAACTGGTTCAACTGAAATAACTGCAAATCTCAGAACTTATTTAAGAAAAAAGAAAAATCTCTCAGAAAAAAAAAGACAAGATAGATAAAAAGGATACTAGAGAAAATTTTAACCTGTGACTCCTAAACTTACAGCAAACAATAAATGCAGCATATCTCCTAGCCAAATAAACACAAGACCTTGCACAACAGGCTATTAGTTTCTTTTTATCCAGTATGTTATGCCTGGCTTTCAACAACAACAACAAAAAACCTAATGTGTACTAAAAGGAAAAGATAAAAGTCTGAAAATACAAAACAAGAATCAGAATCAGATTCAGATTCAGCAGAGATATTTGATTTATTAGACTGGGAATTTAAAGTAACAATGATTAATATGTCAAAAACTCTAATGGAAAAAGTGGGCATGTGCAAGAACAGATGGGTAACGTAAGAAATAATAAAAAGGAAGTGCTAGAAAAAGCATTGTAATAGAAATGAAGAATACTTTTGACGTGTTCATCAGTAGACTCAATGTGGCCCAGGAACTATCAGTGAGCTTGAAGATATGTTAACATAAACTCTCAACTGAAGGTCAAAAAGGAAAAATAAATGATAAACACAGAAAAGAATATCCAAGGTCTATGGGACAATTATCAAAGTTGTAACGTAAGCATAATTGAAATGCCAGAAAGAAAAGAATAGAAGAAACATTTCAAGTAGTAATCATGAGAATTTTACACAATTAATGAAGGACACCAAATCATTGATTCAGGAAGCTTGGAGAACATCAAGCAGAATAAATATAAAAAAACTAACAAAAACAGCTCAGACATAGCCAAACAAAAAACCTGTTGTGAAAGAGTTGATTCTGACTCATAGGGACCCTATAGGACAGAGTAGAACTGCCCCACATAGTTTCTGTGCAATACCTGGTGGATTCAAATTACTGACCTTTTGATTACCTGCAGAGGCTTTTAACCACTGTTCCAAAGTTAAAAAAAAAAAAAAAAGGAAAGAAAGAAAGAAAAATATGAAAGAAGCCAGAGGGGTATACACAGAAGGGGCTTTACCTGTAAAAGTACAAGGATAAGAATTACATTGGACTTTTATTTTTAAGAAATCATTCAAGCAAGAAGAGAGTTGGGTGAATTATCTAGTGATAAAATAAATTATAATTTTGCACCCAGCAAAATTATCTTTTGAAAATAAAATAGAAATACCTTCTTAGACAAGCAGAAATTAAAGGGCTTTGTCAATACTTGGCCTCCCTTGCAAAAAAATGTTAAAAGAAGTTCTTTATAGGAAAGGAAAAATGACATAAATTCAAAACTTGAATTGACATAAAAAAGGAGGGGATAAATGAAGGTAAAATAGAAATTCACTAGTAGAAATTAACAGTAGATTTGAGTAGAAGACACAAGAATCAGAAAACCTGAAGACTGGTCAATTGAGACTGCCTGATCTGAAGAGCAGAAAGAAAAATAAAAGAACGAAGAAAAATGAACTGACCTGTATGATACCATCTCGTATGTACCAACATACACATAACGGGGGTGTCGGAAGGAGATGAAATACAGAAAGAAGCAGAAAATATTTGAAAAAATAATGGCTTAAATATACCAAGTTAATCAAATACTTGAACCTGTGTTTAAAAAAACTCAACAAAGTCTACATAGAATAAACACAAAGAAATTTACACCAAGACACATTACAATCAACTGTTGAAAGCCAAGACAGGGAGAAAATCTTGAAAGCAGCAAGAAAGAAAGCAACTGGTTACATATGAAGAGATCCTCAATCAGATTAACATCCAATTTATTGTCAGAGAAAAATGGAGGTCAAAAGGCAATGGGATGACACAAGTCTTGGAAGGAAAAGACTTCAGGCATGAAAATGAAGACATTACTGGGTTATTGAGAAATTGCATTGGAATAGACATTCCCTACATGAAATATCAAGGATTTCCTTGAGGATTAAAAGAAAAGACACTAGACAGTAATTGGAATACACACAAAGAAATAAAGAGCACTGTAAAAGTAATTGCATAGGTAAATATAAAAGACAGTATCAATATGTATTTTGTCTGCAACTTCTGTTTTTCTTTGACAGCTTGATAAAGCTATAACTGTAAAACTATGTTGATGAATTTATAATATATAAAGATGTCATTTATGTGACAGTGAGAACACAAAGGAGGGAGTAAGAAACGGACCTACATAGAAGTAAAGTTTTTTTATACTATTGAGATAAAGGCAATAGGAATCCAAACTAGATCATCTGATTAACTGTAATCTCAAAACAACCACAAAGAAAATAACTAAAAATATGGTAAAAGAAACAATGATACAATTAAAAATGTATCCTAACAAATATCTGTAGAATACAAGAGAAGATAGTAATGAAGCAATTAAAAAAAAAAATCCACAGCCATCGAGTCAGCTCCAACTCGTAGTGATCCTAGAGGTCAGAGTAGAACTGCCTCATAGAGTTTCCGAGGAGCACCTGGTGGATTTGAACTGCCTACCTGTTAGTTAGCCACTGTAGCACTTAACCACTAAGCCACGGGAATTTCTATAGTAAATAAAACAACTGAACTAGTTATACAGAAACTTTTCACAAAGAGAAGTCCCACCCAGATAGTTCCTGGTGAATTCTGTCAAACATTTAAAAATAGTTAAGACCAACACTTCACAGTCTCTTCCGAAAAATGTGCTGTTGTTAGGTGTTGTTGAGACAGTTTTGTCTCACAGTCACTGCTTGCTCTTGCACCATCCACACAGTCATCCTGGCGCTTGAGCCCACTGTTGAAGACACAGTGTCAATTCAGGGTCCTCTTCTTTATTGTTGATCTTCTGCTTTACTAAGCATGGTGTCTTTCTGTAAGGAATAGTCCTTCCTGACAACATGTCCAAAGTACATGAGATGCAGTCTTGCCAGCTTTTCTTTCAGGGAGCATTCCAGCTGTACTTTCATACTTCTTCCAAGACACATTTGTTCTTCTGGCAGTCCAGCGTGTATCCAATATTCTTCACCAGCACCATAATTTAAGGGCATCAGTTCTTCTTTGGTCTTCCTTATTCACTGTAAGGCCTTCACATGCATATGAGGTGACTGTAGATACCATGGTTTGCATCAGGAGCACCTTCCAAAAAATATAAGAGGAGAAAGTGAGTCCCAACTCAGTATGAGACCAGTATTACTCTAATGATATTTGGCACCTGTGGGGAATTAGCTAGAGCAGCTGATCCATGGTGAGGCTGGGGAAGAGTGGATATAATCCGGGAGAGATAGGCAGAGGTTGGACCATCAAGGGCCTCAGAGACCAAATTAAGGTTTGAACTTTGTCCTGTTAGCAATAGGGTTTTAACAATGGCAGTGATCTAACCAGGCTGTCATTTGTAAAACATCCCCTCTGGCTGGTCTGTCAATGTGCGAATATTCTGTAGAGTTTGGGGTAGCAGCAGGAAGGACCCAGACCAATACCATCGGTATGCTGAGAGTATGACGGACATTCCAAAAGCTGAATGTATGAGAGATTGATCTCAAAGGAGAACGCATGAAGAAAGAAAAGAGAAGAGAGACAGGCTGTCCTTCAGATTGTGAGTGATTCAGAGTCATAACATCGTTAACCGAGACAGAAATAAGAAGAGACTGGTTTTGATGGGGATGGAGGAACCATAAGTGTGAGGTTTAGGCACATGATGCAGAGATGTCTGTGGGACATCAGAGGTGACAAATTAGCATTTACAAGTAACTGCATAGAGTGTAGGAAAGAAGCTCAAGTTAGTAAAATGATTCAGAAGTCAGAGTTGTTGAAACTGTGGGATGGGTAAGATGTCATACAGGGAGAATACAGAGTTAGGAACTGAATGGCCAGAGATACAACAGAGCTGTGAAGTTAAGAATCAGACTCTAAAAGGGTTATACTAAAACCTAATTACACTACCATTTTCAAGAAACTTGCAGGCTGTGTATTAGTTCTCCACCATTTGGCAAGCTTGATGCCGTTGATTAGAAAATGGTGATTATATTATGATCTCTAATCAGCAGCCGTTTGAAAGAACAACCAAAATCAGCTGAAAAACAATGAAAAAAAGTATGGATGAAATGTGTTAAGCTGTACTTGAAAGAAGAAAAATGAGCTGTGAATTCTTAGTTGCCTTAACCATGCAATAATGCTATCTAATGTTGCTATAGAATTTTACACCTTGAAAGTATTTCAAAACCAGTACTTAATGATTCCTGAACAGCCCTGTGAGCTAGACATCACTGGCGTATTTGTGTTTTGGCTGTTACTGTTATCACCATCCTCTTACATGCTATGAGTTACGAAAGACTTAATGAGCTGAGCTCACCAGGACAAGCGCTTACAATAGGGCTTATTTGTAGTTTTTATTATTGAAATAGTATTCCTGAAAGGGTACAATGCATATGTTTTGAGTAGTGGTGTTATCTGAAACCTGTTCAAATGTCTTACCCTTCTGTAATTTGATTGGCAAGACACAGAGCTGTTACTATTTCCTACATCCAGGCCTAGTTGCAAGAATCACTACTTTGAGATCATCACTAAGAAATGGCACAAAAAACAGTTTCCCAAATATTCTCCCAATCTGTAAGTTGTCTAATCACTTTGTTTAAGAAGTCTGTCATGTACAAAGTTTTTAATTATGATGAGGGCCTATTAGCACATGAGTGGGGTATGTAGATACAATGGAATATTACTCAGGCACGGTGAGGAATGAAGTCCTGAGACCCACTACAATACAGATCAATCTTGAAAATATTATATTGACTGAAATAAATCCATCACAAGGGATAAATGTTGCAGAACAGAAAAATGTATACAGGCACATGGTGATTAGTGGTTACCAGGGGCAGACAGGAGGGAGAGGGAGAAATGGGAACCACTACTCAGGAGACACGCAGCTTCTTTCTGTAAAGGGTGATGAAAAAGTTGGAAATGAATAATGGTGATGTTCACATAACATGATGAATATAATTAGTGTCACTGAGTTGTATACGTAAAGGATGTTGATACATGTTTTATTTCATAAACAAACAAACAATATCCCTCGGAGCTGGGAGGGTAGGATAAAAAAAGAAAAGCCAAGCCAGCCAAGTGCTGTCGAGTCAGAAAAACATGTACAATATCTGGACTATGGAAACCCCGGTGACATGATGGTTCAGGCACGCCTTAGAAACTCCATGGGGTATTCTACTTTGTCCTGTAGGGTCACTGTAAGTCAGAATTGAGCAACTACAGTGGGTTGTCTGGACAACATTCTGGTTTCATTGGTTTCTCTGAGATTTATCCTTTCTAGAGAATGTGGTATTAACACCATAACAGCTAATCATACTTAGTAGAATATTCAAGGTGAGAGCTTTAATGTGTTAATCAACTGTTCAACTCTAAATTAGCATCGGTGAAGTATTTTCAACAAGCTGTGAACAAGGTAGATTTGGGCTAAATTATGAAGGTGATTAAGGTTGCATACTCATCTATTTTGGTTCTACCAAAGATACAGATGCTTCCTCTTCTCTCCTGGCTGCTACAGGAAGCAAAAAGGATGTCTTGTAGAGGTTCCACAACAGGACTGTCGCCTTCCTTTATGAGTGTATGCCATGCTTGTCTATGTCTCTTTCCATATCCTGTTGTAATACTCTGAGCAAGTCTGAGAGGCTACTCTGAGGCAGGTTATTTCATAATTTGCTGTGGGAATGTCAATTGGTATAAGTTTTATGGACAGCATTTAGCAATGTGTATGAGTATCTTAATATATCCTAATTTAATTTATTCCAAGAAAATAATTTGTGATGTGCATTAATATCTATTTACAAAGATCTTCACTATAATATTGTTTATTATGGTAAAATAGTGGAAACAATTGTCCTTCAATAGGAGAATTTATAAAAGAATGCTCTTATAAATCAATAACAAAAACAAAAGGTTACTATCCCAATAGAAAATGGTTAAGGGAAACAAAATGCAATCTCTCTGAGCAAATGTTACATCTGAAGTGAAGAAATGAAAATTAAAGTAATGAGATATTATTTATTTTTCTACTCATTAATAAAGGTTAAAGCTGCTCCCATTAGCATAGATTTAGATAAAGGTACAAATTTGGGGAAACACAACTTTGGGAGGTATCTTAGTCTTCTAGGGCTCCTGTAACAGAAAAACCACAAGTAGATGGCTTTAAGAAAGATAGGTTTATTCTCTTACAGTCCCTTAGGCTAGAAATCAGCATTCAGGGTGCCAGCTAGAGGGAAAAGCTCTCTCAACTGTTGGCTCTGGAAGAAGGTCCTTGTGACGTATCAGTTTTCTCTTGGTCTGGGAGCATCTCAGCTCAGGAACTTCAGGCTGGAAGATGTACTCCGTTGTTGGCACCCGTTTCTTGGTGGTATGACGTCTTAACTCTCTGTTCTCTTGAGAGACAGAAGGTGGTACAGGCCACATCCCTCTCTTTACACTGGGAGGGGAGTTTAGAGTAAAGAGGACTCTTGTCCTCTTTAACTTAATCTATTCTTGCCCCATTAACCACAGGCAAAGACTAGGAATCAGGTACAAAAATTACAGTCATAATATAGAGAGTAACACACAATACTGACAGTCGTGGACCCCCTGAAGTGATATACACATTTTTGGGGGGACACATTTTAGTCCATGACAGGAGGATACATACTGCTGACTCAGCAATGTATACCTAGAGATGTATCTTAAATAATCAACAAGTAACACTTACGCTAGTGGCAACTGAAAATAATGCAAATCACATTGGTAGGTTATGGATAAATGAGTCATAATATAGCACCTCAATAGAATAACATGCAATTTCTAAAAGTCTAGTTGATTTCTATTCATAGTGGCCCTATGGGACAGAGTAGAGCTGCCCCATAGAGTTTCTAGGGAGCAACCACTCACAGTGAATTGTGATCAATTCACCATACTTTTTCATTTTTCAGGTGTCCTAAAGGGTTGCTATGAGTTGAAATCAACTTGACAGCAATAGGTTTAGCTTTTGCGGGGGAGGTCAGAATACCATAATTAGACCTTACTAATAAAAGTTATTTACAAAAATACTGTATTTAGCAGAAATATCATATCTTAAGGCAATTAAACATTTCTTGAGTATTGGAAATCTATAAGACATTGCAGACACTATGGTAGACAGATTTTTAGTTACTTGGGTCTTCTCAAGCATTAGGGAGATAGGTCATTATATACCAAAAAACTTTTGAGCACATAGAAAATAATCTACAGATTTTGGAAAATAGTAACAACAATTTGGGAAGCACATGTTATACTATTTGATTTTCAGATATTTTGATAAGGTAGATTCTTTATCAACCCACTCAAAGTAATTTTAAACTATCTTAAATTGATTTAGCCCTATGAAGTGTATAAAGTATGGCTTTAGAAATGACCTTCGGTATTCCCAATGATCCTGTGAGGCAGAGAGGTCAAGTATTTCTAGTTTACAGACAAAGAGAGAACTTTAGAGAGACTAAATGATTAAGATATCAAATTGGAAAGCTGAGGAGCTGGGATCTGAACCTCCCTTCTGTCTGACAATCTTCTCACTTGTTTGCTTGAGGCCATCATTCTGGCTACTGTGTTCACCCATCACCTGAGGGTTTTTGTTGGCCTTCTGTGTGACCAGACATCCTGTCTGTGTAGAGCAATTGGCCTTTCCTGACTAAGCACCTATACAGACAACATTCTGTTGCAATATGTAAGGTTTCCATTGGCTATTTTCGGTAAGTAGATCACCAGCCCTTTCTTCCTAATCTTAGTCTGGAAGCTCCACTGAAACCTATCCACCACAGGTAACCCTGCTGGTACTTGAAATGTAGCATTATAGCAACATATAAGCCACCATAGTACGGCCAACTGACAAATGAGTGGTGATTTTTAAATATTAGCAATAATTAAAAAACAAAAAGAACATTTTGAGGGTCAATTACAATACAGCTGAAGACCAACAAAGCCCCTGATGTTGCTGATTTGTGATTTATAGGACCTGTTCCAGGTAAGGATTCTCTACACTTTTGAATGACCAAATTAAATTTCTGTTTCCTTGATATTTTAATTATATTGATAGAGAATCCTTGACCTTGTTGCTGCATGGTTAAAAAAATCATGCTTTTGTCTACTTCACACCAACTTAAAACTACCTTCTCAACTCTGGTCTTTTCTCACACTCAATCTAAGACACCAGAAGGGAAAATGTCCCCAGATGCACCCCACAACAGTTGACATAAGTACATAGTGAGTAGTTATTGAGTACTCCCAGAGATGGCCCTTAGGGTTTGTGAAAGACATGCTTTATCTATCTGTCTATGTAATTGTGTTTTAGGTAAAAGTTTACAGCTCCAGTTAATTTCTCATATGAAACTTTATACACGGATTGTTACGTGACATTAATTACAATCCCTACAATGTGACAGCATACTCCTCTTTCCCAGTACATGTTTCTTGTGTCCATTCAACCAGTTCCTGTTATTGTAGTTTTGATTTGCACTTTTCTAATGGCTCATCATCATGAGCATTTCCTCATATGTCTGTTAGCAGCCTGAATGTCCTCTTTGGTAAAGTGTCTATATCCTTTGCCAATTTTTAAATTGGGTTATTTGTCTTTTTTTGTAGTTGAGATGTTGCATTGCCCTGCAGATTTTAAAGGTTAAACTCTTATTGAGTTTGTCATAGCCAGTTTTTCCCCAGCCTGTAGGTTGTCGCTGTCAGTCTTTTGGTGAAGTCTTTGGGTGAACGTGTTTGATTTTTAGGAGCTCCCAGTTATCAAGTTTCTCTACTGGTGTTCGTGTACTATTACTTATGGTTTGTATACTATTTATACTATGTATTAGGCCTTCTGGAATTCTTTCACGATTTTTATCATTTTAGATAAAAATCATTCTTATCATCTAGGTCTTTGATCTATTTTAGTTTTTGTGCACAGAGTGTGATATGGGTCTTGTTTAACTTCTTTGCAGATGGATATCCAGATATGCCAACACCATTTGTTAAAGAAACTGTCTTTTCTCCATTTAATGGAATTTAGGCCTTTGTCCAATATTAGCTGCTCATAGGTGGACAAACTTATGTCTGGATTTTCAACTCTGTTCCATCAATCTATTTATCTGTTTTGTATCAATACCGGGATGTTTCAACTACTATGGTGGTGTAGTAGGTTCTAAAATCAGGTATTGTGAGTCCCACTACTTTGTTCTTTTTCTTCAGTAATGCTTAACTTTTCTGGAGCCTCTACCCTTTCCATATGAAGTCAGTTATTTGTTTCATCATCTCTTTAAAAAATGCCATTGGAATTTAGATTAGGAGTGCCTTGTATCTGCTTTGGGTAGAATTGACATTTTCATGATGTTGAGTCCTCCTACCCATGAGCATGGTATGTTTTCCTGATTATGTAGGTCTGTTTTGGATTCTTGCACTAGTGTCTCATAATTTTCTTTGTATGGAATTTATATGTCTCTTTTTAGGTTTATTCCTGAGTACTTTATTTTGGGTGGGGGGGGGCTATTATAAATGGTATTGATTTGATTATTTCCTTTTCAAAGTTCCCTTTGTTGATGCAGAGGAATCTAGCTGATTTTTGTATGTTTATCTTTCATCGTTATACTTTGCTGAAGTCTTCTATTCGTTCCAGTAGTTTTATTGTGGATTCTTTGGGGCTTTCTGTGTATAAAAACCAAACCAAACCCACTGCCGTAAAGTCAATGCCTACTCATAGCAACCTTGTGAGACGAAGTAGGACTGCCCCAAAGAGTTTCCAAGGAGCACCTGTAGTATTTGAACTGTCAGTCTTTCGGTTAACAGACATAGCACTTAACTACTATGCCACCAGGGTTTGTTTCTACGTATAAGGCCTTATTATCTGTGAATAGGGATATTTTTACTTCTTCCTTACCAATTTGGATGCCTTTTATTTCCTTTAACATTTGTCTTATTGCTGTGGCTAGGACCTCCAGCCCAAGGTTGAATAAGAGTAGTAATAAAGAACATCAAAAGATACACATAAGTGCTATTTCTGATTTTAATTATTGTCTAGACTAGAATTCTTTGCAAGGCTGTAAACATTTGTATGGTAATTTGGTGTTACAGCTGACCCAGCTTTTCTTTGCTTAGGGGGAACCTAACCAGAAAGTGACAAGGAAACTTCAAAAAATGTTTGAGTAAGATTACAAATGTCCATCTGGAGTGTGCAAACTGAACTAAAGATTTGACTTCCACTCTGACCTGAAATTAGCAAAGATGCATTCCCTCTTAATTCCGTAAGATGCAATTATGATGCACGTAAAGCTGACTCACACCATATAAATACTGATACAGATGACTGCCTGATAATAAGTCTCTTAAAAACCATCCTTGGTTTTGGTTTTGGTTTTGGTGCTTATTTATAATGTTTAAATATGTAATATTTTATCTATATAATAGCTTAAAGAATAATTCTTTGCATAAAATTTAGAAAATGCCATCAAGTAGGTGAAAGCAGTTAAAAAAAATTGTATTTAATTCCTTCTACCAGAGATAATTGCTGTTGCAATCCAGGTGCATAACTTATAATAGATCCCTGAGTGTTGCAAACAGTTTGTTCTTGACTACTAGACTCAAGACTGGCAGCACAGACTCAGCAAGTGGCACTGTGGAAGAAAGACTTTGTGATCTGCTTTGTAAAGACTACAGCCAAGGAAACCCTATGGAGCAGTTCTGCTCTGTAACACACAGGGTGACCATGAGTCAGAATCAACCCAGTAGTAACTAACAACAATTCATTCCGGCTATACTTATAGAAAGGAGCACAAGTGGTACAGTAGTTAAAGTGTTTGGCTGCTAACTGACAAGTTGGCAGTTCAAGCTCACTATCCAGTTCTTGGAAACCCGGTAAGAAAGATGTGACAATCTGCTTCTATGAAGATTTTAGCCTTGGAAACTTATGAGGAAGTTCTATCTTGCTCTAGATGGCTGTTATGAGTTGGAATCCATGAAGGTTGGATACACTTATAGGGGAAAAAAAAAAAACTAAGCAAAAGAGAAAATCCCCTAATACAAACTCATAAATTTCTATAGACAATTTAAATATCAAAAATTAGATTTTGATGAAAAATTTACTGTATATAAGCAAACAATTTTTAAAAAGTTCTGAGAGGTAAGTCTTCAAGAAAGTCAGAATAGAACTTACAACTAGGGAAAGTAAGCATCTCTTTAGCAACATTTTAAGTGTGTTGTGATTCTAACAATAAAGTCCAAGATAGGCAAACCCATTTGAGGCTTGGAATAAAGTAATGTAGAAAAGGTGAGTCACACATGGACACAATTTATAGTTTCTGTAGGAAATACAGAAGATCCTTACAAAGAGTTCAATGGATTGATACAGGAGGCATTCCATGGTAATTCAGCCTGAAGCACTTCCCTTCAGTTACTTTTTAATGCTTTCTAAATCTATCAAGCTTCATTAATAATAGCAATAACATATAAAATATTGAAAGTACTTGTTACCTAACAGGCTTTGTGGAAAAAAAGCCCTTGTTGCTGTTGAGTTGATTCCGAGTCATAGCAACCCTGTACTACAACTGTTCTATAGGATTTCCAAGGAGCAAATAGTGGATTCAAACTTCTGACTCTTTGGTTAACAGCAATAGCTCTCTAACTTTTATGCTGACATGTCTCCACACTTTGTGCAAAGCACTATATAGAAAGAGGCATACGGGCATGCAATGCCAAAGCCAAGTGCCGTCTAGCAGGATCCGACTCAGGGCGACCCTGTATATTTATCATGCATGTACACTCTATTATGTGTACATTGTCTCATTTAATTTTAATAACAGTAACCTTTGAAATACAATTGGCAGATCACAGAAGTCACCCTTTTAAACTGTTCAAGTCTGTGGTTTTTAGTGTATTTAAATAGTGGTACCACTGTCACCACTATTTTATTTTAGATTACTATCATCAGCCCAAAAGCGAACACTATATCCATTAGCAACTTGCTCTGCAATCCCCCCGTAGAAGCGCTCATGTCTGTTATCGGCAAGTATTTTCTCCCATTCTGTGGGTAGCCTTTTCAGTTTCTTGATGCACAAAGGCTTTTATTTGAATTAAGTCAGTTTATTTTTTTCTTTTGTCTCTTGTGCTTTTGGTGTCATATGTAAAAATTCTTTGCCTACTCCGGAGTCACAAAGATTTAATACTTGTTTTCTTCTGAGAGTGTTTGTAGCCATAGTTCCGATATGTAGCTTTACGATCCATTTTAGGTTAATTTTCTCCAGCAATGGGAGGTAGAGGTTTAACTTAGTTACTACGCATGTTATATCCAGTTGTTTCCACATCACTTGTTGAAAATGCTCTCCTTTTCTCATGTAATTTCTCATTTCTCACAATACCACAAAGAAGTAGGAATTCTTTTTGTTTGTGAAAGAGGGAACCGATGCTCAGAGAAACTAAGCGACTTGCCCAAGGCCTTAAAGAATGCCGGCCCAAGAACTAGAACTTAGTTTGACCCTTAACACAGGGTTCTTTCCACAGCCCTGCAGTGACCATCTACTATATATGAGGCAATGGAACAAAACCCACATAAAATGGGCCTTTAAGCATTTCTTCAATTAAATATAACTTTCATGAAATCTACTTACCGTAATAGGCATATTTGCTCTCCATAGGGCTGCATTTGCCTTTTAGGGTTGGGGAAGATGAATAAGTGCAGTCCTTATTTTTGAATAACTCTTAATATTGCAATAACCAAATAGTCAGAAGCAAACCTGTTAAGTCAATTCCAACTCATAGTGACACACTATGGCACCAAGTAGGACTATCCTATAGGGTTTCCAAAGAGCACCTGGTGGATTCGAACTGTTTCGGTTAGCAGCCAAACTTTTAACAACTACAAGGATATTTTCTACAAATACAACCCCGTGTATCAGAGAAGAACTGTGCCCGTACGTTTTCAAGGACTGAATTTTCAGCAGTTGATTGGCAGGCCTGTTTTCCAAGGTGACTCTGGGTGGACTTGAATCTCCAAGCATTTGCTTAGCAGTGGAGCACATTAAACATTTACACTACCCAAGAACTCCAGGTTGGTCTTGAAGGTCATTGTTTTTGGTTGAAGAGACAGAAATCAGCTCAACAGGCTGGGAATCTGAGTCAGGGACTCAGACAATCAGCAGGAGACTGGAGGGTCAGTAAATGGGCCTTAGTAGAGGCAAGTCGGGACACCTAAAAGCAGAAAGCACAGAAAATGTCACTGGGTAAAAGCAGTAACGCCAGAACATCAGAGCCATTTCTGAACCCCATTACAGACACTGAGGATAAAGCCAGCTGTCTCCATGTCTTTGCATCCATAACTTTAGATTCAGAACTGAGCAGGAACAGCTGGTTTACTGAGTCTGGATTGTATGTCCATGCTGCATGGTGGAGGGTGGGTGAGCCTATATGACATCCTGTCCCATCCATTCCCTAGCATACCCACTCCCACCTCTACAATTTTAAGTGCTTTGATTGTATCAAGAAACCATAGAACCACACTGCCTCTGACTGTGTCTAATTTTTAGTCACCTTTATATTTCAGATTACCTGTTTTCTTAAAAAAGCTGATGCTATACCTGTGGTCAGGAGCCATATTTTATACACAGCCACTTTGTACCTTTCATTGCACCTTCGATTTTTTGATGATGATCTAGGATCCCTCAGAGAGAGTAATCAACTGTTTGTTACACACATGCAAGGGTTGTCCGGACCAGTTTCAAAACTGAAGTATGGCCTTCCCCACTGCCCAGAACAGCCTTAGGAATCCTCCCCCTACAATTCACTCGGGCGCACTCAGGGAATGTTTACCTCATTCAGTATTACCATAATTTGTAAGAGTCGTGGTGGAGATGGACAGACTCTGCTTAGGAGAGGACTGTGGACCTTGCCCAAACATTTCAGTGAACATGCCTGCATTTAAAACCATCTAACTCTGAAGGCAGTTCTTTTTAGGGCTTATTTGACCCACCAAAACCCTGTGGAGTTTTAGGTTCTTTCCCTTGTTTATCATCAGATGCCAGAATTGGTTGTCTTTTCTGCTTTACTGACCCCCAGGGAAATGAATGGAATCCCCCAAATAGTTGGGGGCTGACTCACAGCTATGGAGACCTTCTCCCCTTGCCTGGTAACAGCTCTTTTTGCCACTTTCCACCATTTACAAAGCCCTCAAGCCATGAGATCCACTCACAATAAAGTATGTGAAGCTGCATTGCAAGGCAACACCAGGTTGTTATTTTAATCATGTACATTCAGGGTGAAGGCTGCTAGAAACCATGAGGAACACTAACTTGCTGGTACATGGTGTTGTATAGTTTTTCCTTGTCCTTGGAACTGCTGGTGTAATGTCTCTTGACTTGTCTGAGACAGTAGATGTCAACCATTAATCTTAAAAAATAGCATGTAATTTTCCTCTGGAACAGGAGGATACAAGGCCAACATTCACAAAAAAATGAATAAGCACAGCCCTTATTTTGTGAAGGAAACCTTGATGATGTAGTGGTTAAGTGCTACAGCTGCTAACCAAAAGGTCGGCAGGTCAAATCCATCAGGCACTCCTTGGGAACTCATTGGGGCAGTTCTGTACTGTCCTGTAGAGTTGCTGTGAGTGGGAATTGACTCGACCTCAGTGGGTTTATTTTTTTATATTTTGTGAAAATTAGCAAGGGTTGCATGCTGAAAGGATATTTTCATCTCAGGAAGCAATCATTACCACCAATTGAGTGAAAAACATAAAATAAACTGGGTTTCAATGGTTTGGACTATGTCTTAGTTATCCAATACTGCTATAACAGAAGTATCACAAGTGAGTGGCTTTAACAAGTAGAAATTTGTTTTCTCACAGTTTAGCAGGTTTGGAGTCAGAAACCAGGGTGCTAGCTGTAAGTGAAGGCTTTCTCTGTTGATTCTGGAGGAAAGTCCTTGTCTCTTTTGAGGTTCTGCTCCTCAGCAATCTTCATGTGGACCAGCATGTATCTTCCCCTATCATTCTTGCTTGTTTAAGCTCTTTTATATCTCAAAAGAAATTGACTGAAAACACACCCTATGTGAATTCTACCTCATACAGTGTCAGAAGATGAGTTCCTCAGGCTAGAAGGCACGCAAAAAATAAGAAAGAAGAACTTCTTCCTCAAAATAGAGTCAATCTTAATGACATAGAGTCAGGCTTCTGTGACCTACATTTGCTGATGTAGCATGACTTAAAAAGAAACAGCTTCAACCATTCATTAATAATAGGAACACGGAATTTAGAAAGTACGAATGTAGCAAAATTGGAAGTCATCAAAACTGAAACACATAAACATTGATATCTTAGGCATTAGTGAGATGAAATGGATAGCTATTAACTGTTTTGAATCAGGCAGTGCAGAGTCTGCTAATGCTGAGAATGACAAGATGAAGAGGAGTGGTGTTGCATTTGTCTCTGAAAAAAAACATTTTGAGATCTATCCTGAAGTTCTACACTATCAGTGATAGGATTATATCCATAGGTCTATAAGTAGCAAGACTTACTACAGCTATTTTTCCAATTTACTCACTGACCACCAAGACCAAAGATGGGGACACTGAGGTTGTTAACCCACTTCTACAGGCTGAAATAGACCAAACATGCAAATCAGGATCCTACTACAACTACTGGTGATTGGAAGGTGAAAACTGGAAACTAAGAAGGACAATATTTGGGAAATATGACCTTAGTGATAGAAATGATGCTGGAGATCACATGACTGAATTTTGCAAGATTAATGACTTTTCATTGCAATTAACTTTTTTCAACAACAAATAGAAATACATATGTGGACCTTGCCAGATAGAATACACAGGAATCAAAGTGATTACATGTGTGAACAGAGGCATTGGAAACCTCAATATCACGTCAGGAAGCAAATGTGGAACAAACCGTCAATTGCTCATACACAAGTTCAAGTTGAAACTGAAGAAAATTAGGACAAGTCCACAAGAGCCAAAGTATGACCTTGAGTATGTTCCACCTAAGTTTAGAGGCTGTTTTAAGATTAGACTTGACTCATTAAACACTAACAACCAAAGAACAGACAAGTTTGGGAACGACATCTTACATGAAGAAAGCAAAAGTTCATTAAAAGAATAGGAAAAGAAGAAAAATATCAAAATGAATGTCGGAAGAGACCCTGAAACTTGCGTAGCTAAAGCAAAAGGAAGAAATGAAGAAAAAAGAGCTGAACAGAAGATTTCAAATGGTGGATTAAGAAGACAAAGTATTATAAGAAAATCTGCAAAGACCTAGAGTTGGAAAACCAGAGAAGAATATGCTCAGCATTTTTCAAGCTGAAAGAATTGAAGAGAAAATTCAAGCCTTAAGTTGCAGTGTTGAATAACTCTACTAGGACAATATTAAACAATACAGCAAGCATCAACAGAAGATGAAAGGAATGTACAGAGTCACTGTAACAAAAAACAAGTTTCAGGATCTGATGGAATACCAAGTGAGATGCTTCAACAAACAGATGCAATGCTGGAAGTGTTCACCTGTCTATGGCAAGAAATTTGGAAAAGAGCTGCTTAGCAAACTGACTGAAAGAGGTGCCAATTTGTGCCCACCCCAAAGAAAGATGTTCCAGCAGAATGGAAAAATTATTGAACAATATCATTAATATCACACAAAAATAAAATTGTGTTAAAAATTTTTCAAAAGTGGTTACAACATTACTTTGATAGGAAACAGCCAGATAGTCAAGCTGAATTCAAAAGAGGACTTGGAAAAAAAAATATTATTATTCATGTCAGATGAATCTTTTGGTATTCTCTGCTGCCAAAAGCAGAGAATATAGGAAAGATGTTTACTTATATTTTATTAACTATGCAAAGTTACTCAGCTATGTGGATCATAACAAATTATGGATAACATTACAAAGAATGGGACTTAATGAACACTTAATTATGCTCATAAGAAACCTATTAACAGATCAAGACACAGCTGTTAGAACAGAACAGGGGGATACTGTGTGGCTTAAAATCAGGAAACGTGTTATCTCGTGATTATATCCTTTCACCATACTTATTTTTATCTGTATTCTGAGCAAATAACCTGAGAAACTGAAGTATGTGAAGAAGGACATGCCATTAGTAGTGGAGGAAGATTCAGTAACAATCTTTTACATGCAGATGATATAACCTTGACTGATGAAAGTAAAGAATACTTGAAATACTTCCTGATGAGTATCAGTATGGATCACACCTCAGCATAAAGAAAATGGCATTCCTCGTGACAGAACCAGTAAGCCGCATCTTGATAAATGGAGAAAAGTTTGAGGTCAAGGATTTCATTTTGCTTAAATCCATAATCAATATCCATGGAAACAGTAGTCAAATTATCAAACAATTTAATTGCATTGGGCAAATCTGCTGCAAAAGGCCTCTTTAAAGTGTTAAAAGGCAAAAATATCACTTTGGGACTAAGGTGGGCTTGACCCAAGCCATGGTGTTTTCAATCATCTCATATGCATGACCTAGACAATTGTTACCTTTGAATTACAGTGATGGGGAAGATTACTGAATATACTGTGGACTGTCAGAAGAAGGAACACATCTGTCTTAGAAGAATATAGTCAGAAGGCTCCTTAGATGCTAGGATGGCGAGACTTCATCTCATATACTTTGGAGATGCTGTCAGTAGCTCTCAGTCTCTGAAGAAGGATGTCGTGCTTGGTATGTTAGAGCATCAGTGAAAAAGAGGAAGACCCTCAACGAGATGGGGTGCCATAGTGGCTGCAGATGATGGGCTCCAGCATAACAATAAACGTGAGAATGGTGTAGGACTGGGCAGTGTTTCGTTCTGTCGTATATACATTTGTTACGAGTTGGAACCAACTCAATGGCACGTAATAACAACAGACTAGCAGAACACCACACATTGTTTCCTGTTACCTTTTAATTTCATGAGGGCTTAGACTATTGATAATAATTATTTATTCTATTAAGATGAGGCCATTCAAATCTCATAATTTACAATAACTAGCAATAAGACATGCACATGCGCAGGCGGAGCTTCTCAAAACTGTTTTGCTTCCATGTATGTACCCTTTGTACTTTGTCTATTTAACTATGCATTAAAACCATATTGTCTCACAAATGCAGTCTCTGTGAATTCCTGAAGCCAGGGTATCTATCGCTACCAAGTTTCAGCAGTTGCTCCTCCTTTTGGAAGGTACACTATTCCCTGTTAAAACCATTGTTTGCATTCCTCATATAGGATGACTTTTTGCATCCAGGTTCCTCTGGATTTGGGGCAGGAAAAGCAAAACAGAATCTGGATCAGTATGGTACCCGACCAAGGCCAGCTTCCATAATCCATCTTAGACTTGTCCAAGATCCCTGTTGGTGGAAAGTGATTAGTAATAGTGGAATGGAAGGTTTATTTCCTTTAACTACATGAGGCTCTGATCTCTCTCTCTCTCGTAATTGTGCTTTAAGAGGAAGTTTAGAATCCAAGTCAATTTGCCATTCAACACCTTCCCACAACCCCACCCCACACCGCTGTACAACTCTAGCTACCCTTCCCATCCTGGCCAGCATATTCTTATTTTCTGCCCTGACTTCCTATATTAATTCAATTACCTCCTGTCTGTCTGCCTCTAACTTGCCATCTGACTTCTTGTCAGGAGATGCTCTGAAAGCATCATATATATGATTAAGCCAAGAAGAACATTCTTTACCAGCATCATTCTACGTCTTATAGTTCAGTATAATCTTTGTCTGGAGAACTGGCTTCTCTATTGGCTTCAGATCTGGGACAGCAGAGAGTCCAGGGGCCATGTCCTTAGGGGACCCTCCAGAAAGTCAGCCCACCAGGTCTGGTCTTTTATTAGAATTCTAGATATGCACTCCCATTTTCTCTCACTACTTCAGGGACTCTACACTATTTGCTGTCAGGGCAATCATTGGTGGTAGCTAGGTATCATCTAATTCTTCTGGTCTCATGCTGATGTACCCTGTGAATCATGTGGCTTCATTTGTCTCTTGGGCTCATAATTTCCTCATGTTTTTCATGTCCTTTGTTTTCTTCTACTCCAAGTAGATTGGGACCAATTACTGCTACTTAGGTGGCAGCTTGCTAGCTTTTAAGGTTCTAGATGCCATTCACCAAGATGGCATGCAAAACACTTTCTTAAAAAAGAGAGAGAGAGAGAAAATATTAGTTATGTCAGTTACCTGTTGCCCCCTGAAACCATGGTCCCCAGATCCCTGCTACTCTCTTTCAAAAAGTTGGGTTGTATTTAAGGAAACCTCTTAGCTTTTGGTATAGTTCGGCAGTGTTAACCTCCCTTCTGTTGTGAGATGTCACTCCCTTCACCTAATCTGATTCCTCTCTACTGTCTAATGTATGAATACCTTTCTCCATTCCTCCCATCCCTGTAACCATCAAAGATTATTTTCTTTTGTGCTTAGACCTTGTCTTGAGTCCTTATAATTATGAGTCAAAATTGAGTTGATGGCACTGTTTTTTTTTGTTTTGTTTTTGGTTTAAAGCATTTGTCCCTTTGTGACTAATAATGCTCAACATAATTTTTTGCAGATGACTCCACATTATCAGATGTTTCCCAAGATCATCATTGTTCTTTATCATTGCATAGTATTCTGTGGTGTGAATATACTGTAGTTTGTTTAACCATTTATCTGTTAATGGGTACCTAGATAGATTATGTCTTTTTGCTATTGTGGAGTATGCTGCAATAAGCATTGCTGTGCATATATCTCTATTCATATGATATCCCTTGTTTCTCTAGGTTATATTCTAAGTAGTAGAATTGCTGGATCATGTGATATATCTATGTCTAGATTTTCAAGAAGTGCCACGAGAAGAGGTGGGGCTAACAGGGCAGAGAAACCAGCCATCCTTTGATCCCTCTAACAACAAAGACACAGAAAACAACTTAATGGAATAAATAGGACATTCTTGGAGCCCTGATCACCAGAGAGAAACCGGGGAAATGAGCTGCCTAACACAGAGGCGAGTGTGAGTACAGACAGGCCAGGTGAGTGGGAATTGGCATGCCACAGGAGGACCCCTGTACCAGTAATGTAAACACAGCCAGTGCCACAAACATAGCGGTGTCGGGAGAGTACTTTTCTCAGCAGAGAAGCTGAGCTTCAGACAGATGTCCCAACAGAATTGCAGCAAACAAAAGATAATTTCAGGTAGTCATACATGGATCAGAACTTTTTCTCTGGGGTATGAAATCTCTCTATCTCAGGTGCCCCCCTCCTTTTTTCTTCTGTGCTGTGCTGATTGTTTTACTCTGACACAGTACCAGAAGCATCAGTTAAGCACCTAACAAAAAAAGCCACGAGCAGAAGCAGCCATTTCCCTGGGCTCAGATCTGCAGATCATTCACATTTCTGGGAGTGGGTGGGCACCCTACCTCTCATAGTGAGTGAAACCTGAAACCTAGCCCACACTAACCAACATTACCCAACAGACACTGCATAATTAGCAGCCAACTGACTGAGTGCCTGATCTGAACACACAAGTAAATTAAGTTGGACCCCCATGCTTAGTTTAGGCTATAATACTAACCACCTGGTTATAGCATTTCAAAATTTCTATGGTTTCAATTAATGAAACAGCACAGTTGACTAATCTACTTGAACATTTAAAAAAAATAAATATATATGTATGCACATACATACATCGTTTGGAACACAACAACTGAAATTAAAACAATCTTCTGATAGTTTGGAGACAACAATCTATTTCAAATCATTTAAAAAAGCAGTCCATTATGGCTTCAGAAAACTCCTAAAACAAAGAAGTCAAAGCCTTCTAGATGAAAAAGAACTCCTGCAGTTATCAGAGGTATAACACAAAAGATTTGTATTTTGAGCCCTCATAGACATTAGGAAGGAAATTAGACAAATTGCAAAAGAGCACACTGAAAAATTAAACAAGCTGCAAGGTAGGATTGAGGAACAGCAATCTGAAATTCAGCAGACTAACAATAAAATTACCAATTTAGACAACTCAGTAGAAAGTCAAAGGAGCAGAATTGAGGCAACAGAATACAGAATCAGTGAGACTGAAGTCAAAGCAACTGACACCAACATATTGGGGAGAAAATCAGAGAAAATATTTAAAATAAAATGTAGAATCCCTGAGAGTTATGTGGTACTCTACCAAGAGGAATAATCTATGACTGCTTGGATTTCCAGAACAAAGTGGGATGCCAGAAAATACAGAGAGAATTGTTGAAAGTATGCTGATAGACAATTTTCCAGATAATGTGAAAGATTAGAAAATGTCTATCCGAAATGCTCATCAAACTCCATTAAAGCCAGATCCCAAAAGAAAGACACCAAGATATACAAGGACTACCAATTAAGTTTGCAAACACATCCTAAAGAAAATACTACATACCTCATTGCTGAATATCACAATGGTCACCTTAAAAGCACTCCTCTTGGGATGCTGCTACTGACACCAAAGCTTAGTCCACCCTTCAAAGCAATTTTGGAAGTTGTTTTCTGGAATTGACATCAGAGCTGTCACTGTATTACACTTGATGTCCTGAATGTCTTCCAAATGTCTTCATTTCAGTATTTCCTTTATCTCTGGGTAAAGAAAAAAGTCACTGGGGGCCAGACCAGGTGAGTAAGGAGGGTCTTCTAATATAGTTATTTGTTTACTGGTTAATAACTTCCTCACAGACAACTATACATTTAAGTTTACAAACTTGTCTCCACGCCACCATGCACAATGGCCATTCCAGAAAGAGTTCCAAAATTGCTCTGAAAGATAGACTGTCGTCATTAGCATGTAGCTTCCCAAGTAGAGTACTTCAAAGGGTGCTATAGTGATAATCAGAGGTGAAATATGTAGCCATTAGAACAGTTAGGTTTGCAGACATAATTGTCAGACATTGTATCTTGCAAAACTGTCTCTTAAATATTATGACAAAATTAGGACATGTCCAGATCAACAAAAGTTTAGAGAATTTGCAAAAACCAAAATTACAAGAAACACTGAAGGAAGTTTTTTGATCAGAAAAACAATAACATCTGAAACATTCATGAATACAAGGCAGGACAGAGCATCCACATATCAACACAAGAAAGGAATGTCCAGAAATAAACCAAAGGTAAAACAGTAGAATTAGAAAAACAGACATTTCAGATGTAAATGATGACATTATGCTGTAACCCACTGCTGTCAAGTCGGGTCTGCCTCATAATGACCCTAGAGGTCAGAGTAGAACTGTCCCATAGAGTTGCCAAGGAGCACCTGGTGGATTTGAACTGCTGATCTTTTGGTTAGCAGATATAGCACTTAACCCACTACACCACCAGTGTTCTGACATTATGCTGTGAGAAGGATAAATTACATGTACTCACATCTCTTTCATTTGGAGAGAAATTTAAGGAGATACAATGAAATTAAAGACTTGTGTAAACTTAGAACACTAGGGGTAAACATAAGGGTAACCATAAAGAAAATTAACAATTTACACATCAAAATCAAGAACTCAGAAGATATAAAACCAACAGTAGTGAAGATGGTGAAAAGGAAACCCACAAAAAAAAAAAAAAAAAATGACTCAGCACATAAAATTAAGTAGAACAAGGAATCTCTCAACAACTCACCAAAACAGGCATCAAAATGACAGCACCAAATTCATACATATCAATAACAACAGTGAATGTAAATGGGTTAAATACAACAACAAGGAGACAGATTAACAGAAAGGTTGAAAAAACATAACCTGTCCACATGCTGACTTCAGGAGACACATCCTAGACTTAAAGATATAAACAAATTGAAACTGAAAGGATGGAAAAATATATACCAAGTTAACAGCATTCTAAAAAGAGCAGGTGTGGAAATACTAACTTCAGATGCAGTAGACTTTAATGTAAAATCCACCACAGTGGACAAGGAATATGTTGCTTAAACAGTATGTATTGCTTAAAGGGTCAACAGAGCAAGAGGACATAACTATAATAAATATTTACACAACCAATGACAGAGCTGCTAAATACGTCAAATGAACTCTAACATTAATGAAAAGTCAGGTAGACAACTCCATAATAATAGTTGGAGACTTCCACCATATCACCTTTGGTAGGGGTCAGAACAACTAGGAAGAAGCTCAGTAAAGACATGAAAGACCTGAACGCCACAATCAACCAACTCAACCTCATAAACATATACAGGATACTGCACCCATCAACAGGCAAGTATACCCTCTTTTCCAAACTGCTAACCAAATCATTAACAGGCAAGTATACCCTCTTTTCCAATAGACCATATTCTATGCCGTAAAATAAGTCTTAACAGAATCTGGGAAACCCTGGTGATGTAATGGTTAAGTGACACATCTGCTAACCAAAAGGCTGGCACTTCAAATCCACCAGGTGCTCCTTGAACACTAATGTTCATTGTCTCACTGTCCACAATAGCAAAAAGATGGACTCAACCTAGGTGCCCATCAACAGAAAAATGGATAAACAAACTACAGTATATTCACACAATAGAATACTATGCAATGATAAAAAACAACGATGATCTTTGGAAACACCTGATATTATGGAGTCATCTGGAACACATTATGCTGATTGAAACCAATCAGTCACAAAAGGACAAATACTGTATGAGACCATTATTATGAGGCTTCGAGAAATGGACTAAGCATAGAAGAAAGTAATCTTTTTTGGTTACGAGGTGGGGAGACGGGGAAGGAGATTATATATTAGAAAGGAACAGGGTTAAGTGAAGGAAGTGACAGCACACAGTAGAAGTTAACACCGCAAGACTGTACCAAGAGCTAAGAGATTTCCTAAATATAACCCAACACTTCAAAGGTCAGCGTAGCAGTAGTGAGAGTCTGGGGATCATGCTTCTAGGCAACATCTGCAATGGTTGGCATAACTAAACTTTTTTTCTTTAAGAAAATGTTCTGGATCTCAATTTGGTGAGTAGTATCTAGGGGTCTTAAAATACTAGCAAGCTACAGTCTAAGAAGCTTCAGTTTGTTCCAATCTAACTGGAACAGAGGAGAATGAAGGACATCAAGACAGAAGGAAAATGTGAACACAAGAAACAGAAGTGGTCAAGTGATCGAGAGACCATATCAGAAGCACTAAATGTTGCCTGGCCACCTCCAATATCTGCCTTGTAGGCAATACAACATAGACACCCTGACACAGTGGGAAAAAACAAATCCACATTTTTTTAGACCTAGAATTCTGTTAAAAGACCAAACTTCATGGTCTGACATCCTGGAGTGTCAGCTGAGAGCATGGCCACTAGTCTTTCCCCTAGCCCAGAGCTGAAATCAGCACTGAAGTCAACTCTTCAGACAAAACTTGAACTGCACTATAAGAGATGAGGGTGTTGGAGCAGCTCCCCTGTAGTAATGAGGTGGGAGGGTGAAGAGGAGGGGACAGAAGTTGGTTGAATAAATATGAGAAATACACAGTGGAAAGCAGGAGTGTGTTTTCACGGGGTTAGGAGAGCAGATACAGTTGATTAGGGGTGTTTATATGGGGTTTTATGTGGCAACTGATGACTTTAGTTGTAAACTTTCACTTAATCACAAATATCATAAAAGAAGATACAGAAATAATTCAGATGTAAACAAATTTTTTAAACTTTAATAATAATGAAAATAACCCTAAACACTTTTTTAGCAATAAAACTGGAGAATATTTACAAAATACATGAAATATGAATAGCACAAATCATAAGTGCCAAGCCAAGTGCCGTCATGGAATTTTTATTTTTAGTATGGTAAGATGCATGATTTTGAATAATGTGATTGTGGGATGAAGAGCATAAAATTATCCTTTAAAACAATAGCATACAGTTTATATTTTAACATTAGCCTATTGAGGGAGCTTATTATCCTTTTGGATTATAATGTCATATTTATATAATGTTATTTTGTTAAAAATGTTAAACAAGATTGTACACCAAAAAAGCCCTGATTTAAACATTTATATGATTATGATAAAAATAGAGAACAAACTGTAGTCTCAGGATTATTTAGACTAATCTTTATTGGGCCTAAGTGACTCAAATGTATGAGAAGATTTAGGATACTTTGCTTTGACATCTGAATTTAAACATAATTAGAATGAATTTCAGAGCATGTCCCTTAAACGTTTAACTCAAGGCAGCTCAGATTAATAAATGATATGTTTAGATAACCACTTACATTTTTTATTTATGACTGGAAGAGGAACTTTAGCAGAGATTATTGCTTAGATGCTAACATGTCTTTAGCCTACTAGAGACTAAAGAAACAGTTTCTCAATTTTGCACCACTCTTAGAATTCACTAAACGAAAAATAAGTTTGCTTTTTTTACACAATATGTTTTCTTGTAGGTGGTAGCGATGACACATATAAAAAAAAGGTGCCAAATCGATTTCTAAAGTGGTTGTACCATTTCACATTCCCACCAGCTGTGTAGAAAAGTTCTAGTGTATCCACAACCTCTCCAACATTTATTATTTTGTGATTTTTTAGATTAATGATTTAGATTAATTGAGTTAGATTTTTTGTGTTAGTTTAATGCCTGCCTTGTTGAGGTGAGATGGTATCTCATTGCACTTTTGATTTGTACTTCTCTAATGGTGAATGAATTTTGGCATTTCCTTATGTACGTGTTAGCTGTCTGCTTGTCTTCTCTGGTGAAGTGCCTGTTCATATACTTTGTTCATTTTTTAATTTGGTTATTTATCTTTTTCTTGTTAAGGTTTTAAAATACTTTGTAGGTTATGAAGATTAGATGCTAATCAGATCATGGTTATCAAAATTTTCCTCGGTCTGTAGGTAATCTTTTTATTCTTTTGGTGAAGTCTTTGGATGAACATAAGTGTTTGATTTTTAAGAGTTCCCAGCTACCTATTTTCTCTTCTGGTGTTTGTGTGTTGTTAGTATTATTTTACAGTCTATTTATGCCAAGGTATGTATTTTGTTTATGGAGTGAGCTATGGATCTTGCTTCATTTTTTTGCAGATTGTTTTCTGTATTGCCAACACCATTTGTTGAAGAGATTGTTGGTTCCCCAGTTCACAGACTTTGGGCCGTTGTCAAATATCAGCTGCTCATAGGTGGATGATATTTTATCTGGATTCTCTATTCTATTCAGTGGTCTATGTATCTGTTTTTGTACCAGTACCCAGCAGTTTTGACTACTGTGGCATTGTAATGGATTCTACAGTCAGATAGTGTGAGGCCTCCCACTTTGTTCTTCTTCAGTAATGCTTTACTTATCCAAGGCTTCTACCCTTTTCATGGGACATTGGTGATTTGTTTCTGCATCTCACTAAAATATGCCATTGGAATTTGTATTTAGATTGCATTGCATCTATAGATCACTTTGAGTAGAATAGACATTTTCCATCCGTGAGCAAGGTAGGCTTCTCTGTTTATGTGGGTCTCTTGAAATAGAGTCTTGTAATTTTCTTTGAGTAAGTCTTTTATGTCTCTGGTTATATTTACTCTTAAGTATTTTATCTTCTCGTAAATGGTGTTTCTTTGGTAATTTCCATTTTGTTGGTGTAAAGGAATCCAATTGATTTTTGTATATTTATCTTACATCCTAGTACTTTGCTAAACTCTATTAGATCTAGTAGTTTCTTTGTGGATTCTTTAGGGTTTTCTATACATAAGAGCATACCATCTGCAAATAGAGATACTTTTACTTCTTCTGTATCAGTTTGATTGCCCTTTATGTCTCTTTTTAAATACACATTTTCTTGTGACTTAAGAACAATTTTATGATTTATCATTTTGCTGTATAATACTCAGAACTTTCACCACTGTTCTAGTCCAGCTGCTCACCTGCTCCCATGACAGTATTCTTCTATCTTTTCTCTGGAACTTCCTGTGACCTTTTAACCAAACTCTGCCCACCCCCTAACTCAATCATCTCAGCTTCAATGATGAGCCTCCCAGGCAGCCCCAGGTACATGTTGTAGTCCAAAGATCCTCTTCTCAGCAGCCTACCTCTATGTTTTCTATAGTTCAGTCTTTATCTCGGGAGCTGGCCCCAGTGCTAGATGCAGTTTGGGGTTATAGGGCCTGGGAGCTGTGCTCCCAGGGAGCCCTCCAGTCAGAAGACTGTCAAGTGTAGTCTTTTGGAAGAGTTCTAGCTCTGCCCTCCTACTCCTACTGTGTCCGGCATTCCCTTCCGTATGCACCATCCAAGCAGTCATTGGCAATGGCCAGGCACCAGCTAGATCTTCTGGTCCTGTGCTGAAGTGGACTCTGGCTCATGTAACCCATTACATCTAGTGGGCTAATATTTTCCTCCTATCTGTGATGTCCACTGTTTAACTCTTGTCTGGACGAATTAGGACTGTTTGATTCCATTTAGATGCTAGTTTTTAAGATCCCAGATGTCGTTCAATTAGGTGGAAAGCAGAGCATTTTCTAAAGAGAAAGAGAAAAAGCCTAGGTATGCCAGTTAGCCTGGATGTTCCCTGAGAGGGTCGTCCCCTGATCTGAGACTCTGTTTCTCTGTCCTTCCAAAGTGTTGGGCCAAATTTAGGGAACAATTTGGTTTTGAAATCAAACACTTGTGAGTATCTCTCTTCTAGTATGTGCTTTCACATGCAACACTCAACCCTAACCCTAAACATTATTTAATTTGTAAAAATTCCTTTCACTCCCTCACCACCCTTGTAACCATCACAGTTTGATTTCCTCTGTGCTTAAAAGATTTGTTGCATCCTTATAATAATGATTTCATACAAAATATGTCCTTTTGCTTCTGGCTAATTTTGCTCACCATGATGTCTGCTAGATGGTCCCATGTTGACAGGTATTTCCCTAGGCCATCTTAGTTTCTTATCATTGAGCACTATTCCATTGTATGAATATAGCATAGTTTGTTTAACCATTCATCTGTTAATGGGAGTCTAGGTAGCTTCCATCGTTTTGCTATTTTGCTTTGTGGAGAGAGCTGCAATAAACATTGGTGAGCACATACCTGCTTGAGTGCTGGCCACTGTTTCTCCGGGATTGCTGGATCATATGGTATTTCTATTTCTAGTTTTACAAGACAGTGCCAAATTTATTTCCATAGTTGTACCATTTTACAGTCCCACAAACAGTAAGAGTTTCATAAGAGTTCGAATTTCTCCATATCCTCTCCAGCATTTATTACTTTGTGCTTTTTGAATTATTGCCAGCTTTGTTGGGGTGACATGGTATCTCATTGTAGTTTTGATTTTGATTTTTCTGATGGCTAGTAAATGTGGGCATTTCCTTATGTATCTGTTGGCAGCCTGCATGTCTTCTTTGTTGAGGTGACTGTTCATGTGTTTTGCTCATTTTTTAATGCAGTTGTTTGTCTTTTACTTGTTGAGGTTTTGCAGCTCCTTGTAGAGAGATTAGAGGTTGGGTGAAAACATGGTGGGTAAATATTCATTTCCAGTCTGTAGGCAGTCTTTTTACTCTTTTCATGAAGGCTTTGGATGAACGTAAGTGATTTTTTAAGAGTTCCCAATTATCTGTTTTCATTTCTGATGATTGAAGGTTACTGGTGTTTTTTACCTAGGCTGCTGATGTCATGGGTTAGAGCTTCCAGTGTCTTCCCAATGTTTTCTTCCAGGATTTTTATTGTATTAACTTTTATATTTAGTTCTTTGATTCATTTTGAGTTAGTTTTTGTGCATGGTTTGAGATATGGTCTTGTTTCACCTTTTTTGCACCTAGATATACAGTTATGCCAACAACATTTGCTGAAGAAACTATTCTTAATTTACGGCCTTTGGACCTTTATCAAATATCAGCTGTTCACAGGTGGATGAAGTTATATTTGGATTCTCAGTTGTGTTCTATTGGTCTATGTGTCCATTTTTTATGCCAGTACCAGGCTGTTTTGACTACTGGGATAGTGTAGCAGCTTATAAGGCCAGGAAGAGTTAAGGCCTACCACTTTGTTCTTCTTTAGTAATAATTTACTCATCTGTGGCTTCCTCCCTTTCCATATGAAGCTGGTGACTTTTTTTCCAGCTCATTAAAAAATGTTGTTGCCTTTTATATTGGGATTACATTGTAGGTATAGATCACTTTAGGAAGTGTAGACATTCTCACAATGTTAAGTCTTCCTATCCAAGAGCAAAGTAGGTTTCTCCACTTATGTAAGTCACATTATTTTCTTGCAGTAGGGTCTTTTACATCTCTGGTTAGGTATATCCCTAGGTATTTTATCATCTTGGGGGAGTATAGTAAATGGTAGTGATTTTGAGATTTCTTCTATGATTGTCTCTTTGTTGGTATAAAGGAATCCCACTAACTTATACATGTTTATCTTGTAACCTGGTACTTTTCTGAAGTCTTCTATTAGATCCAATAGTTTTTTGGTGGATTTTTAAGGATTTTCTATGTATAAGATCATATCATCTGCAAATAGTGATGTTCTAACTTCTTCTTTGCCAGTTTGGGTGCCCCTCATTTCTTTATCATGCCTAATTGCTATGGCTAGGACCTCCAGAACAATGTTGAATAGAAGTAATGACACTGGCATCCTTGTCTGGTACCTGTTCTTAAGAGGAAAGTTTTCAGCTTCTCTCGATTAAGTATGCTGTTAGCTGTTGGTTTTGTACAGATGGCCTTTATTCTGTTAAGGAATTTCCCTTCTATTCCTATGTTGTAGAGAGTATTTAGCACAAATGGGTGTTGGACTTTATCAAATGCCTTTTGTGTATCAGTTGATAGAATCAGATGTTTCTTGTTTTTTGTTTTGTTTATGTTGTTTTTCTAATGCTGAACCATCTCTGCAGCTATGGTATAAATCCTACTTGGTCACGCTGAACTACTTTTTTTGATGCGTTGTTGAATTCTGTAAGCTAGGATTTTGTTAAGGGTTTTCGGGTCTAAGTTCATGAGAGATATCAGTCTGTAACCCTTTTTTGTGCTGTCTTTACCTGGGTTATATAGGGATATGCTAGCTTCATAGAATGAATCTGGGAGTATTCCATCCTTTACTATGCACTGGAATACCTTTAGAAGTATTGATGTTAACTCTTCTCTGAACATTTGATAGAATTCTCCAGCAAAGCAGTTCTGGGCCAGTGTCCTTTTGGATGGAAATCTTTTAATTAATTTTGAAATCTCTTGTCTTGTAATGAGTTTGTTTAATTGTTCTCTCTGTGTTTTTTCTAGTTTAGGTAGGTGGTGTTTTTCTAGAAAATTGTCCACTTCCTCTAAAAACCCAAAATCAAACTCAGTGCCATCGTCTCGATTCCAGCTCATGGTGACCCTATAGGGCAGAGTAGAACCACTCCACAGAGTTTCCAAAGAGCATCTGGAGGATTTGAACTGCTTACCTTTTGGTTGGAAGACGTAGAACTTAACCACTATGCCATTTCAAATTTATTAGAGTACAGGTTTTTGTAGTATTCTGTTATGATTCTTCTAATTTCATTAGGGTCAGTTGTTATATTGCCCATCTCATTTCTTATTTGGCTTATTTCTTTCTTCTCCTGTTTTCCTTCTGTCAGTTTAACCAACAGTTTATTAATTTTGTTGATCTTTTAAAAAAAAAAAAAACGCTTTTGGTCTTGCCAACTCTTTCGATCATTTTTTATTTTCTATTTCATTTATTTCTGGTCTAATTTTAGTGATTTGCTTTCTTCCTGATCCTAATGTTTTTTGTTTTTGTTTTTTTTTTTTGCTGGGATCTTTCCAGTTGTTCAAATTGAAGAGTTAATTTTTTTATTTGGGCCCCTTTTTATTTTTGGATGTATGTGTTTATTGAGATGAATTGGCCTCTGAACACTGCTTTTGCTATAGATTTTGGTAGGATGTGTCTTCATTCTCATTTGATTCTATGAATTTCTTTATTGCATCTTTGGTTTCTTCTATTACCCAATAGTTTTTAAGCAAAATGTTATTCAGTTTCCATGTTTTTTATTTTATTTCCATCTTTTTTTTCTGTTATTAATTTCTAGGTTTATTGCTTTATGGTCCAAAAAGCAGTTTTGTGTTATTTCAATATTTTGAATTGTGTTAAGGATTACTCTGTGGCCTAATACATTATCAATTCTGGAGAATGTTTTATGTGTATTGGAAAAGAAAGTATACTTGGCTGCTGTTGGATGGCATTTTCTCAATGTCTGTGAGGTCAAGTTGGTGGATCATGGACTTTAGATATTCTGTATCTTTACTGAGTTATTTTATTATTATTATTATGATTGAGTGAAAATGTACGTTCCCATATAAATTTGCATGCCCACCTATATGCAGCTCCCACTGCTCTCCCTGCCTAGTGACAGCACACTCTTCCTCTCCACTCCATACATGTCTTATCCTCCCAGCAAACTCCTAGCCCCTCCCTTCCAACCACTCCCCTGCCTCCAGTAAGAGATCAGCAGGACGACATCCTATAGATGCATGGAACCATAAAGTGCACACATGACATGGTCATTCTGTGTCGCCAAGTCCCATCCATTTCTGTCTGAAGAGTTGACCACCATTATGATTTATGGACAGGGGCAGCATCAGGGGCAAGGGCCATGCTCCCAGGGGAACTCTGAGGCCCATGGACCATCAGCTGTGATCTTTTAATGGAGATCTCAGGGTGCACCCCTTTTTTATATGTGTGTTGGCAGTGAGACTCAACTTTGTGAGATCCATCATGGCTATCATAGGTGGTGGCCAGGCACCATCTGGTTCTTCCAGTCACAAGTTGATGTAGTCACCCACTCATGTGGGTCTCCCGATCTTCTGGGTTCTCTTTCCCCCATGTTGTTTTGGTCCTTCATGATCATCCATTCCTGCTGAGTTGGGACTATTTGCTGTACCCTCAGATGGAAGCTTGGCAGCTTTTAAGACCCCAGATGCCACTCACCAATGTAGGGTGCGGAAGACTCTCTCAACAAAATGCTAGTTGTGCCAATGTGGCCTTAATTTGCCCTGAGAACATGGTCTCTGGCCACCTGCCCCAGCTACTTTGTCCTTTCAATATTGGGTTAAGATGGGAGGAGTAATCATGTTATGTCAAAGTCCAGTTAATATTGATCTTCTCTCTGATGTGTGCTGTCCCAGATTTCACCCAACCAAATTTCTATCAACTATCTAATCTAAACCTTCCCCCTGTCTCCCTGCCTCCCTCCCCATCCTTGCAGCCATCCAAGAGTCTTTTCTTCTATGCATGAGTCTATTTTTAAGTACTTACTGTGGGGGTCTCATGCCATATTTGTCATTTTGTTGATGACTATTTTCACTCAATATAATGTCCTCCACTTGAATCCAGGTTAGGAGATGTTTGCTAAAATCATCACTGTTCTTTATCATTGCACAGTGTTCCATTCAGTATACATACCATAGTTTAGATATCTATTCCTCTGTTGTTGGGCATCAGGGTTGATTTCATCTTTCTGCTATTGTGGACTGTCCTGCAATAAACATTTGTGTGCATGTATCAGTTGGTGTGAATGGCCTTGATTCTGCAGGATATATATCAAGCAGTGGAATTACTGGGTCAAATGGTATATCTATATCCAGCTTTTTAAGGAAGCGCTAGATTGCTTTCCAAAGAGGTTGCACCATTTTGCAACCCCACAAAAGTGTAAGATATTTCCAATTTCTCCACAGCCTCTCCAGCATTTGTTGTTTTGTGTTTTTTGGATCATGGTCAAACTTGCTGGTGTGAGATGGTATCTCATTGTGGTTTTGATTTGAATTTCTTTGATAGCTAATGATCGTGAGCATGTCCACGTGTGTTTTTTCACTGCCTAGATCTCCTCTTTAGAGAAATGTCTGTCCATCTCCTTTACCCATCACTTATTTGGATGATTTATCTTTTTCTTTTTGATATTTTGCAGTACCTTATAGGTTATGTAGATGAGGCATCAGTCTGACGTATAGTTGCCAAATATTTTTCCCTTTCTGTAGGTGATCTTTTAATTCTATTGATAAAGTCTTTGTATGAACAAAAGTATTTGCTTCTTAGTAGTTTCCATTTATCTATTTTCTGTAGTTTGTGGTTTGTGTGACAGATTTTGAAGTCTGTCTACATTACGTATTAAAGCTTCCATTGTTGTTCCTACTTCTTCTTGGATGAGCTTTATCGTTTTAGATTTAATATTTAGGTTTTTTAATCTGGTTTGAGTCAGTTTTTATATAAGATGTAAGATATATGTCTTGTTTCAGTTTATTGTGGGTGGATATCCAAGTTTGCCAGCACCACTGGTTGAAGAGATTATTTTTACCCCAGCTTAATCTCTCAGGGCCTTTGTTGAATATCAGTTGTTCATAGGCAGTTGGGGTCATCTCTGGGGTCTCAGTTCTGTTCCACTGATCTATCTGTCTCTTTCTGTTCCAGTACCAGGCTGTTTTGACTAGTGTGGCAGTGTAATAGCTTCTAAAGTCAGATAATGAGAGGCCTCCCAGTGTGTTTGTCATCTTCAGTAGTGTTTTACTTATCCAGGGCTTCATCCCTTTCCAAACAAAGTTGGTGACTTGTTTCTCCATTTCATTAAAAAGTGTCACTGGAATTTGTACTGGGATTGCATTATATATGTAGATTGCTTTGGGTAAAATAGACACTTTCACAATGTTAAGTCTTCCTATCCATGAGTAGGGTAGGTTTCTACATTTATGTAAGTCTCTTGTAGTAATGTCTTGTAGTTGTCTTTGTAAAGGTCTGCTATTTCTCTGGTTATATTTATTCCTAGGTACTTTATCTTCTTAGGGGCTATAGTAAATCATATTAATTTGATGATTTCTTCATTAACAATCTCCTTGCTGGTAAAAAGGAATCCTACTGATTTACCTATGTTTATCTTGTATCCTGAGACTTTGTTGAACCCTTCTATCAGTTTGAGTAGTTTATTTATGGGTTCTTTGGGATTCTCTGAGTATACCATCATATCATCTGCAGATAGGGAGATTTTGACTTCTTCTTTGCCAATGCAGATGCCCTGTATTCCTTGGTCTTGTCTAATTGCTCTGGCTAGAATTTCTAGTACAATGTTGAATAGGAGAGGTGAGGGTGGGCATCCTTGTCTGGTTCCCATTCTCAAGGGAAATTGTTTCAGTCTCTTTCCATTCAGGATGACATAGGCAGTTGGCTTTGTATAGATAGCCCTAATGCATTGAGGAATTTGCCATCTATTTCTATTTTGCTGGGAGTTTTTAGTGTGAATGAGTGTTGGACTTTATCAAAAGCCTTTTCTGCATCAGTAGACAAAATCAGGTGATTCTTGTCTTCTGTATTATTTATGTGGTTGATCACATTAATTGTTTTTCTGATGCTGAACCAGCCTTGCATCCCTGGTATGAATCCAACTTGGTCATGATGGATTATTTTTTGAATATGTGTTGTATTCTATTGGCAAGAATTTTGTTGAAGATTTTTGCATCTAGATTCATGAGTGATATAGGTCTGTAGTTCTCCTTTTTGGTTAGGTCTTTCCATGGCTTTAGTGCCAGGGTTATGCTGTCTTCATAGAATGAATTTGGGAGTATGCCATTCCTTTCTACACTGTGAAATAGTCTCGGTAGTATTGGAGATAACTCTTCTCTAAAAACTAGGTAGAATTCTGTGGTGAAGCCATCTGGGCATGGGCTTTTTCTGGGTGGTAGTTTTTTGAAGACTTTTTAAATCTCTTCCTTTGTGATTGATTTATTGAGTTGTTGTGCTTTGCCTTGTGATCATTTTGGTAAGTGACATGAATCAAGGAATTTGTCCATTTTATCTAGGTTTTCAAATTTGTTACAGTACAGACTTTCAAAGTATTATGTTATGATATTTTTGATTGCTGTTGGATCTGATAGATCCAACAACTCCCCTTTCTTTTCTTATGTGGGTTATTTGTTTCCTTTCCTATTTTTCTTTAGTAAGTTTAGAAAATGGTTTGTCAATTTGATTGTTCTTTTCAAAAAACCAGCTTTTGGTCTTTTCAATTGTTCTTTTCTCTAATTCTTTTTGTTCTGCTCTAATCTGTATGATCTGTTTTCTTCTGGTGCCTGAGGGGTTCCTCTGTTGTTCTCCCTCTACTTGTTCAAGCTGTAGGTTAGTTTTCTTATTTGGTTTCTGTCTTCCTTCCAGATGTGTGCATGTATGCAGATAAACTGACCTCCAAGCACCACTTTGGCTGTATCCCATAGGTTCTGGTAGGAAGTGTTCTCATTCTCATTGGAATCTATAAATTTCTTTATTTCACTGTTGATTTCTTCTATAAGCCATGGTCTTTTGAGCAAGATGTTCAGTTTCCATGAGTTCCACTTTCTATGTATGTTTTTCTTCTACTGATTTTGACTTTTATAGCTTTATGATCTGAGAAGATGCTTTGCATTAATTCAATGGTATGGATTTTGTTGAGAACTGCTTTATGTCCTAGTACATGGTCTATTTTGGAGAATGTTTCATGTGCACTGGAGAAGAAAGTGTGGTTGTGTGTTAATGGATAGAAAGTTCTGTGCATGCTGATGAGGTCTAGTTGTTTAATTGTGGCAATAATGTCTTCTATGTCTTTATTGAACTTTTTTCTAGATGATCTGTCCAATATTGAGAGTGGAGTGTTGAAGTCTCCCACTGTTATTGTGGAGTAATCTATCTCCTTTTTGAGTGTAGTTAGTGCTTCTTCAATGTATTTAGGTGCTGTAATGTTAGGTACATAAATATTTAATTTTGTTATGTCCCGTTTGTGTATTGAACATTTCCGCAATAAGCAGTGTCCATCCTTGTCCACGATGGTGGATTTTAGATTGCCACATCCACTCTTCTTTGTGTGTTGTTAGCTTGATATACATTCTTCCTTTCTTTAATTTTCAGTTTGTTCCTGTCTTTAAGTCTAAGGTGAGTTTCTTGTAGGCAACATGTGGATGGGTCTTGTCTTTTGATTCAAGATGTCACCCAGTGTCTCTTTACTGGAGCATTCAATCCATTCACATTTAATGTAATTATTGATAGGTATGTGTTCAGTGCTGTCATTGTGATATGTTTATTTTTCTGATGATGTGTTCTCTGCTGTTCTTATTAATCTGTTTGGGGACTTTTTTCTTTGCGAGTTGATTTTTCATATTTTTCAGGGTTGGTTTTGTGGTTGTTGAGTCTCCTGTATTATGTTTCTTGATTTGATATGTTGCATCTTTATTGTACTTTATGGCTGTACCTATGATCCCCCTTAATAGACTATGTATAAACTGAGTTTTAGTTATTACCGGTCTTAATAACTTCCTCTCCATCTGAAAGGACTGTAATGACTGTAGTACATCCCTCTTTTCAATATGATGACATCATAGTTTTCATGATATGATCATTGGATCATTTCTTTCACTATTACAACTTTGATTGAGTTTGGAGCCTTCCCTCACTAATTAGGTTTCTGGGTGAAGTGTCCTGAATTTGCTTCTAAAATATAAAGTTGTGGTTTTGTTCTTCTAAGCCAAGAGATTCTTTCAGTATTTCTTGTAGCTTTGGTTTGGTTTTCACAGAGTGTCTGAGTTTCTGTTTATCTGCGAACGTCTTAATTTCATTTTCATATTTGAAGTATAGTTTTGCAGGATATATAATTCTTGGTTGAAAGTTCTTCTCCTTCAAGGCTTTGAATGTGTCATACCGCTGTCTCTGTGCCAGCCTTATTTCTGCTGAGAAAGCCTACAGAGTTTCCGTCTGAATGTTAGCTTCGCTTTGAGTCTTGCTGCCTTTAAGAGTTTCTGTTTCTGTTTCCATTTGTTAAGCTTGATTATAGTATGTCCTGGAGTCTTTCTTTTGAGATCTATATTGAGTGGAATCTGACAAGCATCTTGGGTAGCTGTATTCTCTTCTTTCACCATTTCTGGGAAGTTTTCTGTCAGCAGCTCAGCAATAATACTCTGTGTTCTCAGCTGTGTTGTGCTGTTCAGGAACTCCAATTAATTGTAGATTGTTCCCACTGAGGTTTTTTTGAGATGTTCTGGCCTTTACTGACAGTGGTATATTAAGATCTCCTACTATTATTGTGGAACTGTGTATTTCTGTTTTCAGTATAAATAATGGTAGTAGTATGTATTTTGGAGTCTTGTCATCTGGTGTGTAGATATTTAATATGGTTATGTCCTCCTACTGTATTGAGACTTTAACTATTATATAATGTCCCTTCTTATCATATATGGTAGATTTAACTTTAAGGCCTATTTTGTCAGAGATTATTATTGCTAATCCTACTCTTGTTTGAATGTTATTAGCTTGATATATATATTTTTCCTATCTTGAGTTGTAGTTTGTTTGTGTCTTCCCTTTATTTCTTTATCTTGCCTGATTGCTGTGGCTAGAATCTCCAACACTATGTTGAATAAAAGTGGTGACATTGGGCATCCTTGTCTAGTTTCTGTTTTCAAAGGGAAGGCTTTGGACTCTCCATTTAGGATGATGTTGGCTGCTGGATTTCCCCTTATTAGTATTTAGGAGTTTCACTTCTATTGCTATTTTGCTGAGAATTTTTAACATAAAGGAGTATTGCCGAGTGCCATCGAGTCAGAGTATTAGACTTTGTCAAATGCATTTTCTGCATCCATTGATTGAATCAAGAGATTCTTACCTTTTGTTTTATTTATGTGGTTGACTATATTATTTGTTTTTCACGTGTTGAAGTATCCCTATATTCCTGGTATGAATCCTGCTTGATCATGGTAAATTATTTTTTTGATATATTGTGAAATTCTATCGGATGGAATTTTGTTGAGGAGTTCATAAGACGTATTGGTCTGTAATCTTACTTTTTTGTGTAATCTTTACCTGGTTTTGGTATCAGGATTATGCTGGCTTCATAGAATGACTCTGGGAGTATTCCTTCCTTTTCTGTGCTGTGAAATACCTTTAGTAGTGTTTTCTCTAAAATTTTGGTGTAATTCTCCAAGCCGTCTGTGTCAGCACTTTGGTCAAGAGCTTTTAAACTGACTTTCCCATCTCTTCTTTTGTGATGGATTTATTAAGTTGTCCTACTTCTGTTGTGTTAGTTTTGTTACATAGTGTATTTCTAGAAATTTGCCTTTTGCCTCTAGGTTTTCAGATTTATTAGAGTACAACTTTTCATAGTATTCTTTCATGATTCCTGTAATTACAGTTAGGTCTGTTGTGATATCACCCATCTCGTTTTGTGTTTAATTTATTTGCTACCTCTCCTGTTTTTCTTTTGTAGTTTGTCTAATGCTTATCGATTTTGCCGATTTTCTCAATAAAACACCTTTCGAACTCGTTAAGATTGTTTTTCTATTCTCTTATTTACCTCTGCTCTCATTTTTATTGTTTGTTTTCTTTGTGGTGATCAAGAGGTTTTTTTGTTGCTCTCTTTCTACTTGTTCAAGTTGTAGGGTTAATTCTTTGATTTGGGCCCTTTCTTCTTTTTAGGTATGTGCATTCACTGAGATAAATTGAGTTCTGAGCATTGCTTTTGCTGTCCCATAGGTTCTGGTAGGATGTGTTTTCATCTCATTTGATTTTTGAATTTCTTTATTCCATCCTTGATTTCTTTATAACCCAGTAGTTTTTGAGCAAACTATTGTTCAGTTTCCATATGTTTGATTTTTTACCCTTCCTTTTTCTGTTATCGATTTTGACTTTTATGGCTTTATGGTCTGAAAAGATGGTTTGCAATATTTTGGTGCTTCTGGGTTTTGACAGTTCTTGCTTTATGGCCTAATATATATCTATTCTGGAGAATGTTCTATGTGCATTTGACAAGAAGGTATACTTTTCTGTTGTTGGCTGGAATGTTCTGTTTTTGTCTATTACGTCAAGTTGGTTGATTGTGGCATTTAGATCTTCTGTATCTTTATTGATCTTCTTCTGGATGTTCTGTCTATTGCCAAAAGTGGTGTGTTGATGTTTCCTGCTATTATTGTGGAGCAGTCTATCTCATTTTCAATACTATTAGAGTTTATTTGATGTATCCTTGAAGTGGAATATAGTGGTCTTCTTTGTCCACTGTGGTGGATTTTACTTTAAACTCTATTTATCTGAAATTAGTGTTATGCCTCCTGCTCTCTTTCAAATGGTTTTAACTTGGTATGTATCTTTCCATCCTTTCAGTTTCAGTTTCTTTGTATCTTTAAGTCTAAGGTGTATCTCTTGTAGACTGCATATAGACAGACCATGAATTTTTATCCATTTGCTATTCTTTGTCTTTGTATTGGTGCATTTAACTCATTTACATTTAATGTACTTATTGATAGGTATGAATTTAGTGCTGTCGTTTTGGTGTCTTTTGCATGTGTGTTTGGCAGTTTCTTTGTTCCACTTAATTTTCTGGGCTAAGTAATTTTTACTTGTGGGTTTTCTTTTTATCTTTTTCAGTGTTGTTCATTTTATATTGCTTAAACTTCTTGTTTTTGTTTCTTCTTTTGATACGAGATTTGTTCATTTCCTTTATAGTTACCTTAATATTTACGCCTCATATCCTAAGTTTAAACCAGTCTCTAATTTCTTTGTATCACCTTGGTTTCATCTGCATCTGAAAGATTTATGAATACGTTAGTTAGTTCCTCTTTTTAGTCATCATTTACATACTGAGATCTTTCTCTTTTTTTAGTGTTTTAATTTTGATTTATTTTTGTGGTTTGCCTATCTATGTTGATATCTAGATACTCTGTCTTGCATTGTATCCTTGAGCATATACCTGATGTTATTGATTTTCTAAATGAAGAATTTCCTTCAGTGCTTTTTGTAATTTCAGTTTGGCTTTTGTAAATTTTCTAAAGTTCTGTTTATCTGGAAATGTCCTAATTTCACCATCACATTTGAGAGACAGTTTTGCAGGATATGTAATTCTTGGCTGGCAATTATTTTCCTTCAAGGTTTTGTATACGTTATCCCATTGCTTTCTTGCCATCATGATTTCTGCTGAATAAGCAGAGCTGTCTCAATGACGCTCATTTATATGCTATTTTTTGTTTAAGCCTAGCTGTTTTTAAATGCTCCTCCTTATCTTTTGTTTTAATGTATTTGATGATAATATGTCTTGGTGTCTTTCTTTTGGATTCTACCTTGTGTGGAGTTTGATGAGTGTCTTGGCTAGATATCTTCTTATCTTTCATGATATCAGAGAAGTTTTCTGTCAACATGTCTTCAACAATTCTGTATTTCCTGTTATTCCTGCCTGTTCTGGTACTCCAATGATTAGCAAATTATTCCTCTCAACAGAATACTGCATAACTCTTAGTCATTCTTCCTTATTTAAAATTCTTTTATCTGATTTTTCCTCTAATATACTGGTGTTCATTGCTTTATCTTCAGTCTCACTAATTCTTCAGAGCCACATCAGCCCAGAATCTTCAGAAAGTGCCTTGTTTATGAGATCTGTTGGGGGGCATGTAGAGCCTTTGACAGAACAGGAAGGAAATCACTCCTGATGATTCAATGCTTGAAAGATGTTGAAGATAGATACCACTGTTTATCTAAGTCTTCACGATAACCCAGAGTCTAGGAGAGTTGAGAAATTTATTAAATTTGCATATGATGAATCAAAAGAGTACTAGACCTAAAGATAAGACAATTTAGCTTGTTACCATGAGCAACCTCCAAAATTTATCTTAGAAAAATTATTAAAATACTCTAGGTTTTAGTAGCTTCAACAATAAAATAATGATGATAATAATATATTTTCCTGAAGGTACAGGGCTACCCTATCTGTTCTCTGGAAGTTTCTTTCTACTCTCAAGTCTATGATATTATGATTTCTATTTTACTCTGAGGATAAAAACAACACAAGGGCTGCTCTTTGCAGAAATCTTATTTATGTAATGGACTAACACAAATCCTGTCACTGGAAATCTGGACAACAGCTAGCTGATCTACAGGATCTGGTCCTAGATGCTGCTGCATTCAGCTGAACCAAGTCTTCTAAAGGTTTTGAAGCTTTAAGGAGAAGATTATTTGCAAAGATCTCTGTCTACAATTAAAATGTCTGCGAATCGGCGGCACTTGGCTTGGCTATCTATTGACAAAGATGATTTGTAATAAAGTCATCTATAGAGAACATTTAAAATGTGTTTGGCAAAATAAGATAAACTCATTATTTTTAAAAAAAAATTCTGTAATTTGGGGGTTCTTTTTATAAACCTTATGGTGGGTTGACAAATATCTACTAAGGGCCTACTATGTGTGAAGAAGTACACTGGGCTGCACTGTACAGAAACAAAGGAGTAAAAACATTTCAGTTACTTTTAAGAATCCTGCCATTATTTGAAATGAGACATGCATATGACAACAATTATGGAACAGCTTGGTTGTATGTTTTTTAATATGCTTTGAATTGAAGGCACAGATGTCAACTGTTGGTAAAGATGGGGAAAAAAGATTAGCTGAGTTCTGAGTTTTGAAGGAGTGGATGAAATATTTCTCCAAGATGGTGCCTAATATTCAGATTTATCCCAAAGCCTAAAAATCAAAATTGGATACACAGGTTGCAGCTAGATCCTAAAAACAGGTCATGGACTAATCCTTTAAGTTGAGAACATAGGTTAAGAACAAGAGAAGACGAGTGATAAAACTTCTAGCTAAGTGTGCTGCTGGGAACCAGATACTTTACCTCATTATTGTGATTGTTCCACTATATTATTTCTCATTCCTTTTAAGGAGCCTAAGTCTCAGACAGGTAAGGTAAAATTTTATCCAAGTAATAAGGGACCATGTATCCCTGAGTAGTATAGACAGTTAATATACTTAGTTGTTAATCAAAAGATTGGAGGTTTAAATCCACCCTAGAAGTGCTTTGAAGAATGATCTGGCAATCTACTTCCAAGAACAGCTATTTTAAACTCTATGAAGCATAGTTCTACCTGACACACAGGAAATCGCTAATTGGACTCAACTGTAACTGCTAATAAGGGTGGTCAAGTCAATTCCAACCCTGCTAATTCCAACTCATAGTGACCCAACAGAACACAGTAGAACTGTCCCATAAGGTTTACAAAGCAAATTACCACAGCAGCTGGTGGATTTGAGCCACTAATCTTTTGGTCGGCAGACAAGTGCTTAACAAATTTGCAACCAGAGATGGGTACCTAGTTCTACTTGGATAAAAAGACTCAGGACAAATGCTGACTAAAGACAAAAAGAAAATTGAATGTAGGTCATCAGTTTATCCTTGCATAGCAACTAAACTCAACAATAAAATGATAATTAGCTGAGATCACTATCCACTCCAATTCTACAGCAAGCAACAGAAACAGTCTGAAGCCACTCATGCGATGGATTCCAAGCCTAGGAGACAGTCTGTCTGTGCTTCTTATTCTCTCAGTAGTTTTTTTTTTAAGTTATTTGGTCAGAGGACACTGCAAAGCAGGCTGAAAGCTATATAAAGCAAATGTGTAATGGTGTTGGGAATGCTCTGAAAGTTACTACCTAGAATACATACTGCTGTAAAGAACCAGTTTCTGGCCAATATCCATTTTTCATGGAAAAGCTTTTAATGGGTAAGTTTTCCATCAACAAGTTGCTGCTTTCCATTTAATTATCACTGTCTATTATTTGTAAATCTTTCTGTATGTACATTCATGACTATATTGGGAAGCAGCAGACATTTATAATTAGAAACTACATATTCTTTTCTTAAAGGAAAAATAATTATCTGACTAAACATTTTATAACCCATCTCTTTTGGTCCTGGGATATCAATGTTTTAGACTTAACATGGAATATGTATATTTCCCTTAGAAAATTTAGAACTTGGTTTTCTCTATTCTGTCTTTCCTATTTAGGAAATACATTGGTGAATCACAGTCCTCTACTTTAGGATGTAAATCTAAAAGCCAAGCTTCATATGCTTATTAGGTGGTTTTAGAACTCTTATACAAAGGTGAGTCACTAAGCCACTTCTAACTAGTCTTACAATCTTGTCAGATCAAAAGACCTCCTTCGGGCCATGTTCTCCCACTCACCTTACTTGTTCTTCCAATTCTGAAGGCATCTATGGCAGTTTCTCCTGCCTGTGGGCCATAAACTCCTACAAATGGGAGGAGAGGCTGAGTCATTGCAAAGGGTGTGTATGCACATAGGAACCCCAATCTTTGAAAAAATAATATATTGTAGTCATGTAAGTATGGCTATTTTTCAAAATTATATAGTGCTTAATAAATTATAGTGACCTTTTCAAATGTTACTGAATTTGTAGGGTTCTTTTGGTTCTGTTTGTTTTTTTTTAATATTAGTCTGTTCTCTGAATCAGCAAATGGTAAAAGTATAAAACTATCGTATGGAAGGTTGTAAAAGTTTTTTAGGTAAAAGACCCACCAAAACCCAAAAAGCATGGGTGATGTGAATAGTTAACATATTTTGCTGCTATCCAAAAGGCTAGAGGTTTGAATCTACCCAGAGGCACCCTGAAAGAGAAATCTGGCAATGTACTTCTTAAAATCATGCTTTGAAAACCCTATGGAGTATATGTCTACTCTGACATAGATGCCATAAACCAGGGTTGGAATCAACTTAACAGCTGGTTATATTTTGTTGGCAGTGGGTTTGGTTGAATTTTATGGTGTACTCAAGTTCAAAGCTCAGTATAAAGCGCTTATAAGTTTATTATGCATCACATGGAGTATGTACTTTGCAAACTTAATCAAATTATCTTCTTTTACCTTCCAACATGAAGACATAAGTCTGAAAAGGGTTATTTTTTGAATATTTATTTATCTCCTTTTCCTCTTTTTTATCTCATTGTATATATTCAAAATGTTTTGTTGACGTATCGGTATACAGAGGCCTGACAATTACGTTTGTGAACTTGCTACCATGTGCTTATGTTGGCAACACTGTACAAAAAACTCAGTAAAGTTTCATAACCTTGATATATCAATGTCTCACAACTGTGTTCCTCTTCATGTATGGCAGTATCTTGCTGAGTGGTGTTCCTTATTATTGCATGTTTTTGTGTGCTGTCATGAGAATGTTAGAGTTTGAGTTAGAGTAATGAACAAACATTAACTTTCTTGTTAAACTTGGCAAGAGCAGAAGTGAAATTGGGCCATGTTAGCCCAAGTTTATGGGGCTAATGCCGTGAAGAAAATGGCAGTGTACAAATGAATTAAACATTTTTTTGAGGGGAGAGAAAGAGTCCCTGATGAAGAGAGGTCAGGATGGCCAGTAACCAGCAGAACTGACAAAAATATTGCAAAAATTCTTTGAATTGTGCGTCAAAACTGTTGGCTGCCTGTGAGAAGCATGATAGATGAACTAAACATCAACAGAGAAACAGTTAGAAAATCTTGGCATAAGAAAGGTGTGTACAAAGGAGAGTTGAAGTTTGTCAAGAACTTTTGGTAGGACAAGATTATGTTTTGGGCCATGTTATCACTGGTAATAAAACCTGGGTATACTAATATGACCCTGAAACAAAGTGTGCAAGTATACAATGGAAGTCAGCCAAATCTCCATGACCAAAAAAGTTCCATCAGTCCAAATAAAGAGTCACAATGATATTGGTAACTTTTTTAATATCAGAGATGTTCATTATGAATTTGTATCAACTGGACAAGTGGTTAGCCAACTTTACTATTTGGAGGTGCTGAAAAGGCTGCCTGAAAAAGTTAGTTGAAAATGATCTGAATTTTTCTCTAATAACTCATGGCTCTTGCATCATGACAATGCACCAGCTGACAAAGCTCTGTCTGTGAGGGAGTTTTGGGCCAATAAACAAAACAAATAATTGTGTTAGAACACCCTCTCTACTCACTGACCTGGCCCGAGCAACTTTTGTCTTTACCTGAAAATAAAGGAAATATTGAAAAGAGGGCTTCTTTTGATATTCAGGATATCAAGGGTAATAAGATGACAGTTCTGATGACCATTCCAGAAAAAGAGTTCCAAAATTGCTTTGAAGCATGGACTAGGCACAGGCATTGGTGCATAGCTTCCTAAGGAGAGTACTTTGAAGGTGGTCATAGTGATGTTCAGCAAGGTGGTCTGTAGCACTTAGAACAACTAAGTTCATGGACTTCTCCGACCTTGTGCATGTGTGTGTATGTACATATGTGTGTGTGTATATATATATATTCGTGTGTCTGTGCTGAGTTAAATATGTAAAGAGAATATACAGGACAGTGTATAAATGTATCTATGTGTCTGTGTGTGTTTAGATTTATACACAGACATCAACATATATTAACAGGGTTATTTAGATCCTGTTGTGATTTTTTTTTAACCACTTGATGCTCCAAGAACAAATAGGAATGTGGTAAAACTTACTCATGCAGCTAAATTCTGTAAATTTATCTTCGCATCTCTAGTATTTTTCTTTATATACATTGTTCTTATCTGAGGCATGAAGTATCAATGACAATTATATCTCATTAATATTGCTAATATTAATACAAACATTAAAAACTGACAGCAATTTTTCCATCTGTGTCATGGGGCATGTTTTGAACCACATGCTTTGAATTTTTTTTTCTTATTTAATATTTATCAAAAGTTTATGCAATAAACAGGTAACAGCCAGTCCTCAAGTTACAAAAGAGATCTATTTCTAAGCCTGTCTTTAAGTGAAATTTATAGGTAAGTTGGAACAAGTACATATGGTATTGTTTAGTGACAGGTAGTTGTATGTTTGTCTTAGTGTACATTACATTTTACACTTCTATGCATACAAAACATTTAAGATACACTTCTAAATACAGTAAATTTCTTTTAAAAAGTATTTCATATGTATCTTATTATGAACACTGTATTTAAACTCAAATTTTTAGTATAAAAGGGTTTATAGTGATTTGTTCATAGGTACCAGTTGTTGGTAAGTCAATTATTATTGATCCATGGATGCACCCAGTGAGGATTCTAGTAGATAGTATTCTTCATTAATAAATGCACAAATAAACAAATTTTGTTTTGTTTTATACAATGCTTCTCGCCTACAGGAAACCCTGGTGGAGTAGTGGTTAAGTGCTACATCTGCTAACCCATAGGTTGGCAGTTCAAATCCTCCAGGTGCTCCTTGGGAACTCTATGAGGCAGTTCTACTCTGTTTATAGGGTTACTATGAGTCAGAAATGACTTGATGACACTGGGTTTGCTTTTTGGTTTTCTTGCCTATAGCATTGCTTCTTTAATATTATGTTGTAACTCTTGCTTTCATTTTGTTTGCATTTACCTCATATATCTCTGTCCCTCTTGTCCCTGCCCCATTTTGCTGCACGTTTTAACATTTCTTCTTTATGTCAGTTTGCATGATACTGGGATATAATAGTCACCCTACCAAAAATGTCTGTCGAATGAACAGACCTTTCAGAGTAACTATAGTTAATGTGTGTATCTTGTAAGAGGCCTATAATTGAATTCACAGTTTATGATGCAGTGTGAAATGATTGTTAGGTAGGTTTAACCCACTTACATTTATTGTGTTAATGATAAGTTTGATTTACTTCTATCATTTAATAATGTATTTTTTAATGGTTCTTTCCATTCTCTTTTGCCATATGAACTGTGAGTTTTTTTTTTTATTAAATATGTTTACAAATTGGTTGGAAGAGTGTGCGTGTTGTTTTTATTCAGTTTTTGATTGACATCAGGCTTGTCCTGCAGCTGAGTGCATTCATGCTTTTGGCAGGATAGCTGGAGTTTCCATTGCAGCTGCTGCATCCCAAGGCTTTCTGTTCATTTGCCAGCCCACAGTGAACTGTGTTCATGGTCATGGATTTCTCATTTTTGTTTATGATCTCATTTGCAATAATTTATTCTTCTGAAGACTAAACATGCTTGTTACATTGTGTAGCCCTCTCTTCAGTTGTTAGACTTTCCTAGTCATACAACAATGTTTACTGAATATTTGTTGAATACTTGATACTGAACGAGGCAAGTTTGTAGGAAAAGTACAAAGCAGTATCTTAGCCCCACTTTGTAAGAAGTTAAAAGTGTAGTTTTGAGAACTGAATGCACATCCCATCAAAAGTTAAACAACTCAAAGCCTAAAATATCAATGATATCACCCAGCACTGTGTATAAATAAATATCAAAGGAGAAGCACAGACAAAAAATACTGTGAATTAACAGGTCCAGAATCTTGCCTAGGACTGAAATGTTCAGAGAAATCCCACCAGAGTAAAGAAGATCTGAGAAGAGTCTTTAAGGATACAGAGACTCTGGATACACAAAGAGGAAGAAGGAAAGCATCTTAAGGAGAACGAAAAGTGTGGGCAAAAATATGGAAATAAACGTGTACGAGGCATGTACATGAGGTGGCAAGCACGTGATCATGGCCATGTGGAGTTTTCATAAGGTTAGAAATGTTTATTAGGGTGAATAACTCATTCCACAGAAGTGTTAAACAGTATCCAAAGAGCATACAGAAGACACTTAAGTAAGACGTAGGGGCAGGGACACATCAGAAAAGGCTTCCGTGTGGAAGTCATACCAAAGTTGATTCCTAACACATAAGGAAGAGTTTGAACAGGTAAAGGTTTTGTGTAGGGGTGAGAAAGTTGGGGTAAAAGTATTTTCTGGGCAGAGGAATCTAAAAGTGTGGAGACTTAGAGACAGAGCATGTTGTTTTCAAGAACTGCAAGCATTTCAGTGTGGCTGTCATATAGAATGCTTGTGGAAGAATCAGTTAAAGTAGGATGAACGGGACAAAGCTGGGCCAGGTCAGAGGGCTTTGGGTACTGCATGGGAAGTGCTTGGGCTTTATCTAGAGGATCAGAGGAGCCCTAGAATGATTTTAAGCAGGATAACAGAATTGAATGGAAAATAGATATAAGTAGAGAAATTAGACCAAAAAAACAAATCAGATGCTATCTAGTTGATTCTGACTCATGGGTAGCCCCCTGTGTGTCAGAGTAGACCTATGGCCCATAGCATTTTCAGTGGCTGATTTTTCAAATGCAGATTGCCAGGACTTTCTTCTGAGTTGCCTCTGGGTAGACTCAAAAATCACTAGTCAATTAGTTGTGTCCTTTAACCATTTGTACCACCCAGTGAGATTAAAGGTAGGAAACTGGTTGGGAGAACTATTGAATTAATCTCAGTAAAAGATGTCCGGGGACTGAATGAAAGCAATGGCAGTAGGAATACATTTGAGAATATTACTGCCTTAGAACCACAGTTTTAACTTCAAATGAATGAAGTGGCTAGGAAAGGGGAAACCCAGGCTGATTCTCAGTATCCTGGCCTGGCAAATTGGCTTGAAGGTAGCTCAGTTTATTAGTACAGAAACATAGGAGGGAGAGTAAGTTTGTGGGCCAGGAGGAAGTTATGGCTGGATGGGAGAGATAACTTCTGATACTCAGTATGTGTATTGCTTAAGGATTTTCCTCTTCTTCACGATATTTTTCTACTGGGTTTAGAATAATAGAGCCTTAAATATTGGCATTTCATACAAGGCTGGTAAAATTACTAGGTCAATAAAATATGCACAAATGGACAAGACTTGTTGACAAAACAAGCGTTTATTTAGCTACCAATCCGACAAAATAGCTAAACAATTAACAATGATAGTTTGTTTCAGTAACAAAGCCTTCTAGAGAGATTTGGATGTCTTTTAACAGAATAAATTCCTTTATTCTCAGATGAGATGTAAACTAATGTCATTTCTCATTCCTTAAAGAAAAAGAAAAAGGCAAGAAAGACAAAACTTGCTATGGTTTGGAGCATTCCAGTGATGGTATTCTTCCTCAAAGTAATCTAAAAAAAGATATTGTGAGCACACTTGCATTTCCTCTGCCAGAAATGCATGCATGGCCATAGTGCACGCCTTTCATATTTAGCCATTTAGATAATAGTTTCTACATGAACTTTCATAACATTTATTTACTGCTAAAAAAGATTGGACCAACTGCTGTGCTGGAAGCCAGGAATCTCGTTCTTCAGCAGTGAGGTCTCCCACTACATTATCTCAACTTGAGGAAGTTTGCTCTGAGAGTAGTATTTCCTGTCAGCAGTTCACGGACAGTGTAAAAAAAAAAAAAAACATCATGAGCATCTCAGTTTTGAGTTTTCACAGTTCTGCCTGCTAGAGAAACACATTAGCCTCACTCCACAAAGATCCTGTTCTAGCTATAAATATTTCAACTCCCCAGCCCTGATTTTTTTGGGTGTATCAACCACTTTTTCCTCCCTTTTCCCTGTGGCTGATGGAGTCACCCTCTTATGTAAACTCTTGCAGCAGAAAAACACACAGAGACAGCCAAATGATGAAGACAAAACTTTCTATATGTTCATCTGGGTAAAATAGTACAGTCAAGACTTAGGCTGGCTCATTAGTGAGGATTTCACTAGAGTAGATGTTAACAGAGAAAGGCATCTTGCCGAAATAATTTTCCACTTGCACGGTGGAGGCAACTGATGGTAAGTCTGCCCTGAAGAGTTTGTGCTTAAGGTGGGTCTGCTAAGCAGGCTTCTGAGCTGTTGAAATCCTGCCAGTCCCTCCAGTCCCGGTGTGCTAAGGTATGGGATTGTCCCAGGTTAAGCTGGTAAAACAGGCTGAACTAAGGCTCCCAGAGCAGACTCTGGGGCACGACCGGAGGGCTAGTTCAGGCCCTGGCAGGAAGTTGTGCCCACATGCTGCCATCATCAGCCTCTTGTCTGTGAGTGCCAGGTTTACCCAGCCACTGGGGAGGGCTGGGGGCAGGCAGCTGGTGTCTGTGTTTGGCTTGCTCCTGAAACCTTATTTCCAGAGTCTTTCCAGCTCTTGCCTGACCTCTTGCAATGGGCTAGGATTATAGAACAAAGACCGAAGACTTCATCCTTGGTGGCCAGAAAACGCGGAATCGGGAAATTCTGAGGAAGAAGCCACTGGATTGGGCAGAAAAGTAAAAATAATGTAGAATAACATATTTTCTCTCATAAAGTAATATTTTTCTTGCCCAAAGGGGAAGAAGAACTTCAATAAGATAGTGAAAGGAAAGAAAACAATTGGAACCTTTTAATAGGAGGAAGCAGAGGTATATTTTGTTGTTAACATTTACTACTATTATAGGTAGAAACAAATCTCTGATGTTCGTATGGGCAGGAATCCAAAGATCTTTGGCAGGAAGCCAAAGATCCCCAAATGGCAGAGAACCTCCAGAGAGCTTCCATTTCACACAATTTAAGTGTCACTTTATATCTACCCACCCTGCATCCATGCCTGCCTGCCTTCCTGGCTTCTACTCGTGTGTCTCTTTGCTACTTGGATATTATTGAGGATAAAGAGAGAAATGGAACAAAGTCTATCTTCAAGAAGGGCATAGGAAACTGGAAATGATAGCCAATAACAGGTAAATATTATGCTGAAATATGGCCTGGACTCTTTGGCAGTAATTCAACTAGTTTTGTGTCTCTAGTGTCCACTACAGTGCTCGATAGTTGCTTGTTGTTTGTATTTGTTGAATGTTGTTCTTTGGCTGCAGTCAAAATGAAGGAGCCATTAAGAACACGTTAATCCTCTAGGAAGTTTATGTTCATTCATTTGCTAATTAATTCATTGGACAAATACTCTAGAAGGACACACCATATAAAACCAGAAATATAGCAAATGAGTATCAGCATGATTTCATCCTAAATTTCTACATTCTTCATGGGTAACCTGGAAAGTGGATTACTTGCAAGGGACATGATATTTTATGTTGCTCCTTGTAGAAAGATGGGCAAAGTGAACCAATTATTTGTTATGCAGAAGCTACCTGTTTACTTAACAGGAATCTTTAGATAGCTCACCTCCTTATACCAGTAAAGATATGATTTTATTTATAAGAATCCTCACTCTATAATGCTATGAAAACATTTTGGAGAACCTCCTTTCTTTTTGAGCCCCACTTTTGTCATCTCTAAGGGGACCTACATCCCCCTGTCCTTGTCCATAACTCTCTTTCAGCTCTGGACCATTCTCGTCTCCCCTTCATGAAAGTGACATGCAAGACTCTTCTTTTTTATAGCTATTCACTTAAATTATTTATTATCAAATGTTTAAGACAAGAAATTGTAAAAAGTAACATAATAAAGATCCACATACTTAGTCATCTTAACAAATATGACATGACTGAATAAACTGAAGCTCCTGTGTACTCATCTCCAGTTGCATCCCACACTCTCCATACACCTGCTGAGGTCACCACTGTCTAGAGCTTGACTTGGTAATTATCATTTCCATAGCATTCCTAACAGCTGTACTAAATATGTGTGTGTGGCTAGCCACTATGTTGTGCTATTTTCTACTTATCTAAACTTTATACAAGTAGTACCACTATGTTTCATGTATTTTTCTGCAACCTGGGCTGTTTTCCTTCTTTATTGTAGAGGTAGCTGTGGTGGTACAGTGGTGCTGTGAGCTGAATGTAAGAGAAGTCTTGCAGGACTGGGGAGAGTCAGATAGCTTTGGTGTTAAACAGAGGACAAGATGTAAGCTGTTTGGATGTTGGGAGAATATAAGTTGCCTAATACCTGGAGGTTTGGGAGCCTTAGAAGTGTAAACTTTTTTACTAGGAAGAAGTACCCAACCCAGTCATCTTCTTACCCAGTAACTTAGAGAGAGCTCTTCACTGATTGAGAAACCTTATCTGTCATTGCAAACCATTTTTCCCCCTGTTTTAAATAATATTGCCATGATCATATCTCATTGTATGTGTATGTAAGAGTTTTCAAATACATATAATTAGGAATAGAAATGCTGAATTATAGCAATTGTGATTTGTCAATTTTTACAAATTTGTTCTCTAAGCAATTGAACCAATTTATACTGTTGCTCCACGTCTTTTCCAACAATTGATGTTGTCCAGATTATTAAATTTAAATGAGATGGTTGTTTAGCGAGGTTTTAGCTTTCAGTCTCCTCAGTTACCACTGTAGCTGAACATGGTATCTTCTATTTACTGTCCATTTAAGTTTCTTCTTTTTCAAATTGCCTTTTTCTACCTTTTGTCCTTATATCTTTTGTTGGATTATTTGTCATTATCATTCTCATTTGTAGTCATTTGTCTGATATTCTGGATCACAACTCTGACAATTATATGTTCTAGTACTCTTTGGCTTTAAAAAAAATGAGTAATGGACTTTTGATTAAAAAAGTGTAACATTTTGATGTAATGAAATTTATAGCTATTAAATCAGGTTCCTAAAAGTTTTTTTCTTGATTCTTAATTAGTATAAGTTTTGTTTCAATTTATTTTTTCTCCTTTTTTAGAAGATATTGTTTCTATTCTCCTACTAGTAACCCATAAAATTCTATATGCATGCTAAACTTAAGCTAATAATTATCTCTTATGGGAAAAAGAAACAAAAGCAGTATCTTAGTTTTATGTTGATTTTTACTTTACTAATTAGATGCCATCATATTGTTTTATACTGTTAATTTTGGTTGCCAAGCCAGGTGCCGTCGAGTGACTTACTTTAATATTTAATAATTTCTTTGCTTACCATTTGAGACCTTTTTTCATTCTTTTAGTAGAAGTGTGTACATGTAAATTGTAAAAATGTGTCAGAAAATATGCGTCATTGATTCTATTCTTGAATGAGAATTCATTTCTTACAGAGTTCTAAGCTAAAGTTAGTTTCTCATAGCTTTTGAGAGATCTGCTGCCATTTTAATTTCTTTGTAGGTGTTATTACGACAGTTTTCTTTGAAAGTACTTTTTGCTTGCTTTTAAGATTATATCTTTGTCTTTGATTAGCTGTAGTATTGCTATGATATGTCTAAACCATAAAAACAAACCTACTGCCATTAATTAAATCACTTGTGACTCTGTGATCCTATAGGACAAAACTGAGCTGTCCCATAGAGTTGGCAAGGAGTGCCTGGTGGGTCTGAACTGCCAGTTCCTTACTTGGCAGCCATAGCTCTTAACTACTATGCCAGCAGGTTTCCATGGTATGTCTAGGTGTGAATAAAAAAAAATATTTTTTCTGAGGATATTTTTGTACTTTTTGAATCTGAAGATTCATGCTTTTCATCAAGGACACTTTCTGGCCATTGCTTGCCAAGTGCTGCCAAGTTGGATCTGACTGGTGGCGACCATTATGTTTTTCAAATATTGTCTCCTGGTGGAGCTCCAACTAAATGTATATTAAATATCATTTTATATTCCATTTCTCTTAAAACTCATATTTTTGTTTAATCAATTTTATTTGCTACATTCTCTATGATTTTTAGATCTATCATCCAGCTTATTCATTTAATTAATTTGTTTAATTAATTAATTAATTAATTAGTATTATTATTTTAATAAATAATAATTATCAAGGAACATGTAGCCTTTCAAAGGTCTTGGAGTTTTGTGGGCTTCTAAGTTCCAACTCCTCACCCTGTGGAGAAGTTATCTTCTGTTCCTCAAGTGAGTTTTGGTCCCGGAACTGGAAAATTCGATTAGGATGGTCACTACTCAGTATTTACTTTCCTTTTTGGTTTTCTGCTCTTTTTTTTTTTTTTTTTCTTGAATGTAGTTCCTGGGGTTTTCACTTCCTTTGCAGTAAAATTGGGTATTCATTTGAAAAGGGTAGTATTGTAGCAGTTATATTATTGGAAGCAGAAACATTTCCATTCACTTTTTAATCAAGGCTTGCACTTACCATGGATTTAAAATTGATCCCTGAAAATTCTTCTGGGGCTGCTTTGTTGGTAAGCTGACTGTCTGTTCTTAAGTCACCTACTTTAGAAGTCACCTACAGCTCTTGCCTAGTTTTTGTCTTTCACTGGCTTCTGTGACCCTTATCTCTTCTTAACATTCCACCTCTCTGACTACTCATTGTCTTCTTCAGTGCCTTTCTTTCTTGTAGCCTCTTCTTTCATATAAATATCCCTCTTGGACAATCACTGTATTAATAAACTGGTGATCTACTCTCTAAACTCTACAAGCTATGTTTCATATTTTTTCTATGGTAATTACTCAAAAACACAGATCTATGACTTTACTTTTGCCTTTGAAAATCTTTGATAGCTTTTCACTACTAAAATACATAATCTTAGCATTAAAATGTCTCTACAAATAGACAAAAGGGACCGTATAAACCAGAGACTCTGTCAGCCTACCAGAAGAATTAAATGGTACCTAGCTATCACCAATGACCGCCCTGACGGGAACACAACAGAGGGTCCCTGATGAAACAGGAGACAAGTGGGGTGCAGAACTTAATTCTAGTAAGAGCTAACCATCTTCATCATCTGGTGCTACTGTAACAGCAATACCACAAGTGGGTGATTTTAACAAAGAGAAACTACCCTGTCCTGTTAGAAGCCATAGCCACTTAGCCACTATGCCACCAGGGTTTCTAGTAGGCTACAAGCCCAAATTCAGGGAATCAGCATCAGGGGAAGTCTCTCTCTGTTGGGTCTGGAAGAAGGTCTCTGTCATTAATCTACCCCTGAAGTGAGAGCGTCTGAGGCACAGAGACCCTGGTCCTTTCCAAAGGACGTGCCCTGTTCCTAGCACTGATGCTTGATGATATGAGGTCCCAAACTCTCTAGTTCCTTCCCTTTCCTTTATATCCCAAGATAATTGCCTCAAGGCACAACATAATCTTACACATTGAGTCCTGCCCCACTGACAAAACTGCTACCCATCCTTCCTCATTAACATCATAGAACAGAGCTTACAGCACATGGGAACATCACAAAATAACAAGAATCAAGGCCTAGCCACATTAATACACACATTTTTGTGGGGACACAATTGAGTTTGTGACACTGACTGAGACTTGAGAAACCCCAGAGACAGATTGGGAAGAAAAGCCTGATAATCTACTTCCAAAAATTAGTCAGTGAAAATACTATGGGTAACAACAGAACATCATCTAACTAGTTTTGGACACGTCATTGGGAGGGATCAATCTCTGTCTGAAGAGTTGGCAAGCAAAAATTTGACAGCTCCAATTAAACTTATATTTCTGATGAACAGTGTATGTTTTAAAAAATATGTGTCTCAAATATTGTGTGGAACATATTTATGTTAAAAGAAGTTATTAATTGTTATCTAACATGCAATTTTAACTGGGGCTCGTATGTTTTATATGGCAACCCTCTGTCTGCTTCATATCTGGCTTCTTATTCCTTATCATCATCATCTAAAAAGCCCAAAAAGGGTTTCTACATTCAGAAATGATGATTCCATAAAAATTATTTTCCTTGGAAAACTATCCAGCAAAGATTTCCCAGCTTGCAAATCTTACGTGCTGGGAAGAAAAGATGTAGCATAGCAAGAGGACAATTAATTTTAAAGTAGGGTGGTGAAAATTTGTACTAGGGTTAAAAAAGCTAGACTCAGCTGTGGGAGTTTACTAGTACAGAGTATGTTTCTGGTGATTCTTCTGATACAAATAGCTTGTTATGGCAGGCACGTCTGGGGGACACATAGTCTGTAACCCAGTAAAAATGCCTGGGAGAAAGCACTTGTGTATGTGTATGTATATGTGAGAGAGAGAGACAGAAAGAGAGAAACAGCCCTTTGTTGTGAGGTGTGGAAAGAAGCCATGGATGCTGTGCTGAGATGCAAACTACTTGGTGGAGTTTATGTATAATTACCACATTAGTATGTATAATTACCACCTAGTGCCCTAGGACTCTTCATACCAGAAAGCTATAAATTTAAGTGGAAACCAGAAGGATAGTACCCAGCCCACAGCTCTGTGTTCTATTACTTCATGTATGAAATATTCAGCGAGTAAGAGAAAGGCTTAACAGATAATAGCTGGAGAAGAGCTGCACAGTGATTAAGGTAAGACCAAAGTGGCTGGTAAAAATTTCAACCTAACCATGTACAGATAAGAGTTTCTATCTGAAGGATTAAGCTCTATTCTTTGCTCAGGATGAGGGAATGCATTTCTGAGTGTTGAATAGTATGATGATCTCTTATCTTTGGCTTTAGCTTTAGACAGTATTTTTTTTTTTTTAAAGATTATGCGATTTGGGATAAGATGAATCTATTCATGAGGACAATCATCATGCCGTATTTATCTTTTAGATGCTTATGTTTAGTATCATGGAAAATACATGAGTTTTCTAATCAGAGTGACTCAGGTTCAGATATTAGCTCTGCCCTTTGGGCCATGACCTCAAGTTTCTGAAACTCAATGTGTTCATCTATAAAATGAGGCAGACACTATCCATCTAAGTTGTGCTGTAGATTAACTGGGCTCATTAAATGCAAACACTTTGGCATTACCTGTTTCCTGAATGGTAGCTTTGTCCTTCCTTAACCATCTGCTTTCTCGCATTTAGCTCTTTGCTTGAGCCTCAGGGTTGGGATGTTGTATGTATTCCGGCAAGTAGACTTGATGGTTCAGTGGTAGAACTCTTGCTGTCTATACAGGAGATCAGATTTCATTCCTGGCGGTTGCATCTCATGAGCAGACATCACCTGTCTGTTAGTGGAGGCTTGCATATTGCTGTGATACTGAACAAGTTTCAGCTGAGCTTCAAGACTAAGTATAGGAAGAAACACCTGGTGATCAAATTTTGAAAAAATCAGCCAATGGAAGCCTAATGTATCACAGTGGTCCCCTCTCCAACCCATCACGGGGATGGCACAGGAACACGTTTCCACTGGGAACTGGATGTCTAGGGTACTGTCTTGAGAAATGCTGTGAGGATGCCCCAGATTTGGTGAGAGACAGCACGACGGTTGCCTGAAGGAAGGCTGCTATTTGCATGGAAGGTTCAGTGGTAGATTTTGTGCTGTGTTTTTGGTAACTTTTTCCTTGGTCAAGTTATGATCGGGTAGAGTTTGTCATTTCACAACTGGTATACTGATAATAGTTATGTGACAGAGAAAATAAATGAACTGTTTACTTCTGCTAAGACTGAGGACTTAATAATCCTCTCTTTCTGCTATTAAAGAAAGAAGGAAGGTGCCAGCTTTAGTGGCAGCCTCTCCAGGATGCAGATCATCCTCAACCTGGTGTATGTTACTGTTACAAGTCCGCCCTACAAAACATGATTTCAAGATAAAAGAAAGTGCTCCTAATAGGTTTTCATTATGTCTTTACAGACCTCATGTAGACAGCTCAAAGAATCTGGCTTTATATATGATGAAGATTTAAAAAGTTGGTTATATTCAGAGGAGACTGTGAAGAAAAAATGATTTCTTTATTTCTGGGAAAAGCCAGACTACCTAAAAATCCTCTCTATTTTGGGTTGTTAACAAAACTTCACTCATTAAACCTGCATTTCTTTAACTTAGACCTCTATGAGCATGTAAGATTTTTTGAAAGAACTCAAAGGTGGAAGCATAGAAGTGAACAATTTAAAAGTGATTAAAGAAATGAGAAAGAGGTATTATATGACTGGGGTTACAAAATATAGATTTTTTTTTCCCAGTGGAGTTGAACAAATGCTGATACAATTGGAATAAGAATACTGATGGAAAACATCAACAACCTAGATACCCACATGAGTAATGAAAGAGAACAATTTGATAATTTTTTAAAAACCTGGCATTGTCCTGCTGTCAATTTTGCAAAAATGTTGAAAGTAGAGTCAGGGCTAAGATGATGGAGTAGCTACATGCATTCTCTGGTATGTCTGACAACAAAGAACCAGAAAAACATCTGAATGGATTACATAGAATATTTTAGGAGCTCTGAACATCAGGGGAAAGCTGACAGATCAGACTGGGTGACAGTGGGGAGAGCAGATCCTGAAGCAACAAGGTTGGACAGAAATAAATCCACACCCTGCAGAGGGGCCCACTGTTGCCAGCCCCGCAGAGTCACGGCATGGTGGTGAAGAGCTGAACTGAGCAGCAGTACCATGAGTGAAGCACATCCTTCTCAGCGGAGAACCTGAGTTTCCGATGTCTGTACAGAACTGTAGAAGACTTGAACCTGAGCGTCATAAACTAAGTGCATATCAAGTGCAGATTTGAATCTTTCCCATGTGCTGATTTCTGTTCCTTCCTCCAGCACCTCCCCCACCCTTCTCTGCTTTCTGTCAGGCACTACACTCTGATACTCTCTCTGGGCTAGAAGTGGGACATCTATGGAAGTGCCATGAGCTATTCACCCAGAGATGGAAAGGGGAAACAAGGTGGGAAGGTCTGCCAACTCCTCTGAGCTGGGAACTCCCCCTACCTTTCTCAGCACACTCACAGCTCTAACCACCCACCAACAGGGCACTGGGATTTTTAAGGCTCTAATAATCAAATTAACTCAAATGACCAGACTATTTGGACACTCAAAAACTATATATATTTGGAATACAATAACCAAACATAAATAAATAACAAAAACTTTCTGATGGCTCAGAGGCAATTACTAAGCATTTAGAGAGGTAGACCATCACAGCTTCAGAAAAGTCACAAAACGAAGGATCAGAAATTTTCCAGATGAAGAATTCCTGGAATTCTCAGTGGTGGAATACAAAAGAGTAAAGTTTAGAGCCCTGCAAGACATCGGAAGGGAGATTAGAAAAAGGTGCAGCTGTGCATAATAAAAAAAATTAAACAGGCTGCAAGAAATACTTGAGCAACAACAAGCTGTAATTCAGAAGATTAATAATAAAATCACAGAATTAGGCAATTCAATAGAAAATCAAAGAAACAGAATTGAGGCAATGTAATGCAGAATTAGCGAGATTGAAGACAAAGCAACTGACACCAGCATATATGAGAAACAGTAAGATAAAAGAATTAAAAAAAATGAAGAATCACTGAGTTATGTGGGACTGTATCAAGAGGAATAATTTATGAATAACTGGAGTACCAGAAGAAGATGGAATAACAGAAAATACAGAGAATTGAAGACATGTTGACTAGAAACTTCTTGATATCATGCAAGATATCTATCCAAGATGTTCATCAAACTCCACACAAAGTAGATCCCCCCCAAAATAGACCAAGACATTATCACCAATCTTAGAGATAAGCATAAGCTTTTGAAGGCAGGTAGGCTTAAACAAAAAATAACATACAAAGCAGAGTCATTAAAACTGAGCTATGATTACTCAGTGGAAACCATAGTGGCAAGAAGGCAAGAGGATGACATATACAAAGTCTTGATGGAAACAGACTGCTAACCAAGAATTACATATCCTGCAAAATTATCTCTCAGATATGACAGTAAAATGAAGACATTCCCATTCTCTAAACAAAAGTTTAGAGAATTTGTAATAACCCAAACCAAAATTACAAGAAAACACTGAAGGAAGTTCTTTGATTAGAAAATCAATAACATCAGTTTGGGGGCTGTTTCTTTAAAACAACCCAAGCTGCACTACTGAAAGCTGTGATACATGTGCTAAAATGCTCATTGTAATAGCACTGATGTTAATAAATGGGGACAAATGCCAAACAAAAAGGAACAGTTAATTATAACAGAACTACAGATTTGAAGATTATGTAATCACAATAAGTAGTTTTTGTATTCTAATGATATCGGAAAGTGCTCATGCTATAAAAGTAGCACTACAACTCAAACAAGTAGAAAGACAGTAACAAAACAACCCCACAAGCACCAGAAGAGAGTGAGTAATAAGAATTACAGCAGAACTAAATGAACGAGGGAATAGAAAAACAACTGAAAGAGTTAACAATACCAAAAACTTTTTTTTTTTAAAGATCAACAAAATTAATAAACCACTGGCACCCAACAGGCAAAATAACAACAGAAAGGGAAGCAAATAACTCAAATAAGAAATGAGATGTGCAATATCACAACAGACCTAACTGAAATGAAAAGAATCATAAAAGAACACTATGAAAAAATGTACTTTAATAAGTTTGAAAACTTACAAGAAAAAATGGACAAATGTCTAGAAACACACTACCTATGAAAACTAACACAGACAGAAGTAGAAAAACTTTATAAACCCATGACAGACGTAGAGATTGAAACAGTAATTTAAAAACTCCTCACCAAAAAAAGTTCTGGCCAGGATGGCTTCAGTAGATTATTCTGCCAGGCTTTCAGAGAGGAGTTAATACCAATACTACTGAAGGCATTTCACAGCATAGAAAAGAATGAGATACTCCTAAATTCATTTTATGAAGCCAGTATAACCCTGATACGACAACTAGGTAAAGACAGCATAAAAAAGGAAAATTACAAATGACTATCTCTCATGAACCCAGATGCAAAAATCCTTAACAAAATTCTAGTCAATACAATTCAGCAGTATATAAAAAATAATAGTAATTCACCATTGCCAAGTAGAATTTACACCAGGTATGCAGGAATAACATTAGAAAAATAATTACTATAGTCAACCACATAGATAAAACAGAAGATAAGAATAATTTATTTTATCAGTTGATATGGAAAGAAAACATTTGACAAAGTCTATACCCATTCATGTTAAAAACTCTCAGCAGATACAAATAGAAGGAAAATTCCTCAACATAATAAGCGGCATCTGTGCAAACCCAGCAGCCAACATCACCCTAAATGGAGAGTCTGAAAGAATTCCCCTTGAGAACATTCTCCTTGGTGTTAACTCTTAAATCAGCAAATCAATACCATTCACATTAAACTCCAAGAAGATAAAATACTTAGGGATAAATCTAACCACAGATATAAAAGACCTATACAAAGAAAATTACAAGATTATATAACACAAGAAACCAAAGGAGACTTATATCAGCGGAGAAACCTACCTTGCTCATGTGCAGGAGACTTAACATCGTGAAAATGTTTATTCTACCAAAGCAATCTATAGATAAAATGCAGTCCCAATACAAATCCCAAGGACGTTTTTTAATGAGATGGAGAAAAAAAATTCCAGCTTCATATGGAAAGGAAAAAAGCCCTGGAGAAGTAAAGCACTACTGAAGTAAAGGAATGAAGTGGGAGCCTTTACATTACCTGGCTTTAGAACTTATCCCATTGCCATGGTCGTCAAAATACCCTGATATTGGTACAAAATCAGATACATTGATCAATGTAGCAGAATAGATACTCCAGGTATCAGGATTATACTTATGAGTGGCTGATATTTGACAAACACCCAAAGTCCTTGAACTGGGGCAAAAGCAGTCTCTTCAATAATGTTGTTGGCAAAACTAGATAACGATCTGCAAAAACATGAAACAAAACTCATACCTCACAAAAACTAACTCAAAATGGACCAAAAACCTAAATATAACATCCAAAATGATAAAGATCATGGAAACAAAAATAGGGACAATCCGGGAAACCTAATACACGGCATAAATAGACTACAAAATATTGTTAACAATGCACAGACACCAGGAGAGAAAAATAGATAAATGGAAATTCCTAAAAATCAAACACTTCTGCCCATTGAAAGATTTCACCAAAAGAGTAAAAAGACTACTGACAGACTGGAAAAAAATTTTGGAAACCACAAATGTGATGTGTGTCTACTCTCCATACTCTGCAAGGTACCTGAGCAAGGGAAAGACAAAGAACCTAATTAAAAAATGGACAAAGGATATGAACAGGGACTTCATCAAAGAAGATATTCAGTCAGCTAAAAGGTACGTTGAGGACATGCCCATGCTCGTTAGCCATTAAACCCAAACCAAACCCACTGCTGTTGAGTCAGTTCTGACTCATAGGGATCCTATGGGACAGAGTAAACTGCCCCCTAGAGCTGCCACCTGGTGGATTCAAACTGCCCACGTTTGGTGAGCAACCACAGTACTTAACCACTGTGTCACCAGTGTTCCTTAGACATTAAAGAAATCTAAATGAAAACTAGAATGAGATGCCATCTCACCCCAACAAAGCTGACATTAATTGAAAAAACACGGAACAATAAATGTTGGAGAAGATGTGAGAGACTGGAATGCTTCTACTCAGATGGTGGGAATGTAAAATGGTAAAACCACTTTGGAAATCTACTGGATGCATTCTTGAAAAGCTAGAAATAGAAATACCATTTGATCCAACAATACCACTGCTGGATCGTATAGTATTTCAACATACAACAGTGTGTTTGGTTTGGGTTTAATGGCTAACGATCGTGAGCACATCCTCATGTACCTTTTAGCCGCCTGGATGTCTTTAATAAAGTACCTGTTCATACCCTTTGCCCATTTTTTAATTGGGTTCTTTGTCTTTCCCTTTTTGAGGTACCTTGTAGAGTATGGAGACATCCTGGAGGTTCCCCTGAGGACATGGCCCTTGGACTCTGCTAGCCTGGAGCTGAAACCAGTACCAAAGCCAACACTACAGACAAAGACTGGACTGGACTATAAGACACAGAGTGATGCTGGTGAAGTGTGTGCTTCTTGGCTTAAACATATAATGAGGCTTTTGGAGCAGCTCTTGTCCAGAGGTGAGATGGGAAAGTGGAGAAGAGAGAACAGGGGTTGGTTGAATGAATATGGGAAGTACAGGTGGAAAGTAGGAGTGTGGTGCCACAGGGTGAGGAGAGTAGCTAGAGTTCTTTAGAGTTGTGTATGCAGGGTTTTGTATGGTAAATTGATTTGGGTTGTAAATTTTCACATAAAACACAATAAAATATTTTTTTAATGTGGAAAATGTAAAAAGAATATAAAAATCTGCTGATCCCACTGGTATAGGTTGAATTGTATACCCTTAAATAAAACTTGCCTAGGTTATGATTTCCAGTATTCTGTGACTGTCCACCATTTTGTCATTTGGTGTAATTTTCCTATGTGTTGTAAATCCTGCCTCTCTGATATTAATAAGGGAGAATTAAAAGTAGTTACATTAATGATGCAGAACTCAATCTCCAAGTTTAGGTTGTATCTTGAGCCAATCTCTTTTGAGAAATAGAAATGGAAGCAGAAAGACAAGGGGACTTCATTCTACTATGTAGTACCAGGAGCAGAGTGTATCATTTGGACCTGGAGTCCCTGTGCTGAGAAGCTCCTAGACCAGGGGAAGGTTGATGACAAAGAGCTTTCTCCCGAGCCAAAAGAGAGAGAAAGCTTCCCCTGGGGGTTGTACATGGAATTTGTACCTATAGTCTAGTAGACTGTTAGATTAAATTTCTTTTTATTCAAGCCATCAGTTTGTGGTATTTTTGTTACAGTAACAATAGATAATTAAGACAAGCATCATCAAGAACTGACCCATTAAACTTTTGGTGCATTTCCTTATAGTCTTATTTTTTTTCCTTGCATAAACATTTGCATGTTTGCATAGCAACTGGGTATCATAAAGTATCTGTCAGTTTGACTAGGCCATGATTCCCAGTATTCTGTGATTGTCCACAATTATACAATTTTCCTGTGTTGGGAATCTTATCACTATGACATTAATGAGATGGATTAGCAGTGGTTGTGTTGATGAGATCTACAAGATTGGATTGGGTCTTAATCCAATTTCTTTTGAAATATGAAAGACAGAAACAGGTAGAGAGACAAGGGGGAACTCATAGCACCAAGAAGGCAGCACTTGGAGTAGAATGTGTCCTGTAGACCTGAGGTTCCTGTGCAGAGAAGCTCCTAGATCAAGGACCAATGGGTAACACAAATGCTCCTTCAGAGCTGACAAAGATAAGACTTCCTGTGGAGCTGACACCCTGAATTTAGACTAGTAACCTACTAGACTACGAGAGAATAAACTTATCTTTGTTGAAGCCACTCAGTTGTGATATTTTTGTCACAGGAGCATTAGAGCAGCAGCCAGCCCTCATTTTCAAACTATTAATAATAATTAAAAAAATTTAAGAATGTAATCACTTTGTTTTCTCTTCTTAATATTCCGTTATCTTAGCTTAAGTCTCCAACAAGGCAGAACAGTTTCTGAATTGTTCCACAGTATTTTCTGTTTGAGAGGTTTGTTCTCATATACAACCAGAAACAGGTCATGTTCTACGCTGGCCTCTGATGCACACCTTACGCTGTGTCTGCCGTTGTTGTCCCTGTGGCCCCTGCGCCTGGCCAATCTGATGTGTCAGCAGTCTTCCTTTGGTGACCATTACTGACAGTCACCAGCCATCCCTACTTTATGGACAGGATTCTGCTCACTGCTTAGTCTCTCCCTCTAGTTCTTGGAACTGCTGTTATCTATTTTCTCAATGGATTGGCGAGACCAGGAAGTAATTTTTTAAAAATAATTTACTGTATATTAGGGAATATAGAAAAGATTGTAACACAGCAAGTAATTTATAACTATTAATAGAAGTAGCCGTTCCATTGGCCAAGGCTTCAGTGCAAGTGAGAGTATTCCTACCTCATTAAAGCCCAAGAGTTGCCTGCCTTCTGTTTTTTCCATTTTCCAATCTTAATCCTTTTCCCTTTTTTCAGTTGTCTGGTATTCACCCCTTTCCCAGCATGACTGACAGTAGAAACCTCTACTCTCTTGAGGCAATGGGAGACTCCACTCCAGCCCACAGACTGATCTGGCCATGGGGACTGACAAGCTAGTCTCATTAGCCTTGCAGAATATTTTCCGAAGTCTAGGTTATTGCTTCATCAAGGGTTATTCAAACCTTGGTATCAAGCTGTTCTCCAGTGTCATGTCATGGTAGAAGATCAGGCATCTCCACTCACATACTACATCCTTTGCAAAGAACTTCTCACAGAACATTTCAACTCCACAAGAAAATTAATGATTTGGAGGTAAATGACCTTCTACATAAGGCTTAGAATAAATGTTCTCTAGAAGAACCAATTTGCAGAGATATAATTTTTATATGTAACTATTTTACATTTATTAAACAGAATATCTCAGAACCATCTGCATGTAAACTTCTTCAGTGCTTTATATTTTGCTTTATGATGTATAACTTAAGGGGACAGAACAGAAGCCAGGGAGAAGCTCCCCAAACATCAAGTTAGGCACTGCATACAAACTAAAATAGCAGTTTTTAAAATGTCTTTAATCAAATTTTTATTTGTGATCCAACACACACATGCACACACAAGCATTTTCCATAACAGTAAAGCAGATTTTCCATGTAAATCTGTATTTTACCTTTTAATCATAATTTTATAGCATGAACACTTTCCGATATCATTAGAATACAAAAACTACTTATTGTGATTACATAATTTTCAAATCTGTAGTTCTGTTATAATTAACTGTTCCTTTTTGTTTGGCATTTGTCCCCATTTATTAACATCAGTGCTATTACAATGAGCATTTTAGCACATGTATCACAGCTTTCAGTAGTGCAGCTTGGGTTGTTTTAAAGAAACAGCCCCCAAACTTAATGGCTTAAAATAAACATAATTTTGTATGACTTTGTAGGTTGACCTGGAGATTTTCTTGCCTATACTGGCTCTGCCAGGGCTAAGTGGCATAAGCTACCAATCCCACACATCTGAGACAACCGAGATAAGTGGGTCTGTGCCGTACCATCTGGTCTCTTATTCTTAAAGAGTCTACCCAAAGCTCGTTTATGGCAGAAGTGTTCCTAACATCAGAGAGCATAAACTCCTTTGTGCAAGTACTTCTTAAATTCCTGTTAGATACGCTAAAGTTTGGTAGGCTGAAGCAAATATCATGGCCAAATCCAAATTCACAGGATGGAAAATAGAGGAGAGGCAAAGTCACTTTGGTAAGGGGACTGCATGCTGGGAGGAATGTTTGCAAGCGTTTTTTGCATATAATCTGCTATACTTCCCATAGATCGAAAACTCGACTCATACCACTATATCTGATAGAATGTTAAACAAAAAGTGCCATTAAGAGTGGACTCCTAGGGGTTGGCAAACAGTTTACACACTCAGCTGCTAATTAAAAGGTTGTAGGTTTAACAGATGATGATGGAGAAAATCAAAGACACGAGGAAAAATGAGCCCAGGAGACAGAAGGACCCATATGAATGGGAGACTGCATGAGACCGGAAGAACTAGATGGTGCCCAGCCATAACCAAAGGAAGCCATTAAGGAAGACACAATGTTGAGTTTGTGATGTAGCATGAGAAAAAGAGGTGTGGAGTTCAAGAACTCTACTAAAAGACCAGAAATGATGGTCCAACAGCCTGGAGGGTCCCCTGGGTGCATGGTCCCTAGACTTGCTGCTGGCCCTGACTTGAAACCAGTGCTGAGGTCAACTCTTCAGACAAGAATGGCCTGGACTCAGGGACACAGTGTGAGCACATGGTGTGTGTACTTCATGGTTTTGTACATTTATAGGAGGCTGTCCTACTGGTTTGTTTTTAGATGGGAGAAGAGAGGATAAAGAGTAGGGGACAGGTGCTCGTTAAGAGGATAGTAGAAATAAGGAGTGAAAAGGAGGAGTGTGCTATCACAGGGTGAGGAGAGCAGGTGGAGTCACAGATAGCCCGGCATGCATAATTGATTTGTATTGTGTACTTTCACTTAAAAATAACAAAGAAAAAAGAGAAGAGGGGATGGGAAGGGAAGGGAGAAGGTTGGAGGTTCAAATCCACCCAGAGGCTCCTTGAAAGAAAGGCCTGGTGACTTACTTCCAAAAAGGCAGCCACTGAAAATCCTGTGGAGCACAGTTACATGCTGACACACATGGGGTTGCCATGTGTCAGAATCAGCTGGCAACTAGCCATTCAGAATATGATATGTGTGGTCCAGCACCAAAAATATCACAAGGGTGGTAAAGCAAGCCAGTGTTTTGAATCTGGAGTCTACAAAGGGGGCTGTCAGGGCAGGAAACGGCTCTACTCAAACAGAATCGTAAGACTGAAGGGAGATCAAATAAACAGTGCAACAACTGTGAATGCTTTTATGTGGGCGGTGAGACATTGTAGACCAATTGTGGTATAATTATTGCTGACTTGTTTACTGTTGTTTTGAGGCTTTTAATCCTTTCAATTGTATTGCCAAAATTGTAATGCTGAAAATGTACTCTGAACCAAAAAAGAGAGGGCAGAGAAGAGACTGGAGCATTGCTGGTCCGTGCTGGCCTCCCACGAGGAGCCTGGAGCTGTGTTGCACTGGCTCCCTCGGGGTGGATTTGCAGGAGGGACTGAGAAGCTAGTGGGTAGAAACTACTCTGCAGAGATGAGATGTGGGAGACAGAACTTTGATTCAGTTATAGTGGCTCATGGGAGAGGGCTGTTCAGATGTTTCTTTGATCACTCTCCCAAAGTCTCATACGGGAGTTGTGAGAAACAACGACAAAAGCCAAAGGAATGCTTTCCTCAAGTTTATATTAACACTGTGTGTTCAAGTAATAACGAAGTGTGGAGTTCTTGGGTGGTACAAATGGTTAATATGCTTGGCTCCTGTTTTAGTCTGCTAGTGCTGCTATAACAGAAATGCCACATGTGGATAGCTTTAAAAAGAGAAATTTTATATTGTCATAATCTGGTAAATGAAAAGTCCAAATTCAGGGTGTCACCTCCAGGGGAAGGCTTTCTTTTCTGGCATGAGAGAAAGATACTTGTCGTCAGTCTTTCCCTGGACTGGACGCTTCTGGGACACATGGACTCCGGTCCTTTCCAAGGGATGCACTCAGTTCCCGGCACTGCTTTTTCGTGATATGAGATCCCAAAATATCTCTTCCAGCTTCTCTTCTTTAATTTTAATTAAAGAAAAATATAATTAAATTATAATTAATATAATACAATTAATTATTAATATACTTAAAAAAGACTACCTCAAGGCACAAACCAAACTCACACATTGAATCTTGCTCTACCAACAGAACTGCTGCCCATCTACCGTCACTAACATCATAGAGGCAGGAATTCTGACACAGAGAACATCATAGAATACCAGCAATTATGGCACAGCCAAATTGTTACAGATTTTTTAGCAGAGGCAATTCAGTCCGTGAAAACTACTAACCACAAAGTTGGAAGTTTGAGTCCACTCAGCGGTGCCTCGGGAGAAGCACCTGTGACCTCCTTCCAAAAAATCAGCTAGTAAAACTCTATGCAGCACGTTTCCGCTGTGGCACATACAGGGTCACCACAAGTCAGAGCAAACTCAGTGGCAAGTGGGAACTGCTGTAACCAAATGCTGCTCATGACTGGGTGAGGTTCTACTTTCCTGCTTTGGTAGAGGAACTTCTAGAACAGTCTGACAACAGGGAGGCCTGAGAAGGCAGCAGTCCTCCTGTGGAATGAGGGAAGTTACAGAGAACTGGCTCAGTGTACCGCAGGAAATGGCCCAGAAGCTTCTGAAACAGACAGGAGGGCCATCAGGGGTGCCAAAGGACTGAGCAAGGATATGTGTCCAACTCTGTTTTAAACTCTTATATTACTCTGTTTTTAATCAATTAAACATTTCCTGTATTGTTTTCAGTAGGTGAATGGCAACTAGAATTCTTTGGGGACAGATACAGTTAGATACACTGTTTTGCAATCTTAATTTCAGTCCTGCCCTGGATGGAGGAAATCTGAGCAAATTTAATGAATAAGAGTTTGTCTTAATAATCATAGCAGCTGACATCCTTATCAATCTAAACACCAAATCCTTCAGCATTCCTTGAGTGGACTGGACCATTGTGTCATACTAGGGACATTCACTCAGGTAAACAAGTCTATCAAAGGCCATAGAGGTATTGCTGGGGAAATGTCCTCATGTGGCAAAGGCTTTAAATCTATGGTTGTATGAATCCCAAGGAAAGTAAATGTGCCTTCGGTGTGGGAATTGTGGGAAATCTGAGAGCTGTCTCAGATATCTCAGTTAAGCTTAACTTCAGCTGTTTCTCCAGGAATGTACTACTTGCTCCTCATAAAATGTTTATTCTCATTTTATGTTTCTTTTCTTTATTTCCTTTTTAAATTATGGTAAATACATATGTAACAAGTTGTCCTTTCAACATTCTTGACATGTACAATTCAGTGACATTGGTCGTTTAGCATGTTGCTCAGTTGTGGCCGTTTCCGAGTTTTCCCCTCACCCCTACCAGAAGCTCGTTGTCCATGAAGCAATGCTGTTGGCTGTCTTACTGCCGAGTTTCCCTCCTGGGATTCTATTCTGTAGTGTCCATGCTGAAGTTTCCTCCTCAGTACCTCCTGCGTCTCAGTGCCGTATGGGTGCTCAGTTGAAGTTTCTGTTGGGCTGGTTGATTGAACAAACAAAACTCCCTTCAGAAAATCATGGAAGAAGGTTTTGCAACCACTCGGTTTTTCTTAAAGGTCAAGTAGACAGAGCACAAGTAGTTCTTGGCGTTAACTTAATCCATTTCCACCTCCTTACCGCATTATTTTTTTGTGGCAAGTGATAGAACATAAAACATTACATCTATGTTATTCTCAACATTGTTTTCACATGTCAACATGTCTACAGGGAGAAAACAAGGAGAGCGAGCCCTAGAGAGAATGTTTAAATTGATCAGAAAAAAGAACTTAAAACCATAAAAAGGAAAATGCCAATATAATGATCACAGTGTCTTATATTTGTTCATCATTTGGCAACTTGAAAAGGACTTTGATACATATTATTTGGGACACCAAAAAGGACTGATTATGTAGAGAAGTAGCACATGTTTAAAAGCTCTGATAAAAATTAATGCTGAGTGTATTTGAGATTGAACCTCAAAGAAATAGAGGAAGATATGTTGTTACTAGCTGCTCATAGCTGGTTCAGGTTTTTTCTTTTTCTTGTATGAATCAATCATGCCATTTGTTATGAGACTAAATACGGATATTTTGCCTAGTACCTATCTCTTTTTTAATTTATAAAATATTATCTTATTTCTGTAATTAAGCTGGGGGCATCTCTCCCAGAAGGCTTTGGTATTTTCTGGCTTCAAATTTCCATCTTTATGAATTTCAAGATCATCACTGGCGCTTTTGAAGTTCTCAAGAATACAGGAAACTCATACAGAACAGTTAAGCACTTGTCTGCTAATTGAAAGGTTGAAGGTTCAGATACCTGTAGCGGCTCTGCAGGAGAAAGATCTGGTGATCGGCTCCCATGAAGATTACGCCCTAGAAAACACTATGGGGTAATTCTACTCTGTCACATGGGGTTGCTATGAGTCAAAAATTGACTCAACAGCACCTAACAGAAACAATGGTGGCCAGGCTAAGTGGTGAAGGATCTATGAAGAAAAATCGTACTTTCTCACTTGTGGACAGAATTAACAATGCACATATAGGAGCATAGAAAAACGTTGACATGTGTCTCCTGTTGTCTAAAAAAACTTTTTAAAATTATTATTTATGGTTTTCTTTTTTGTGCTCTTTTTATTCTATTTCAGATGAAGGTTTACCGAACAAACTAGTTTCTCATTAAATAGTAAACATACTATTTTATGACATTGGTCTCTAACCAAACGATGTGTCAACACTCTCCCTTCTTGACCTCGGGTTCCCCGTTACCGGCTTTCCAGTACCTTCCTGCCTTCTAGTCCTTGTCCCTGGGCTGGTGTGCTCCTTTAGCCTTATTTGGTTTTATGGCCCTGTCTAGTCTTTAGCTGAGGGATAAGTCTCAAGAGTGACTTCATTACGAAGCTTAAAGGGTATTCAGGGGCTATACTTTCAGGGTTTCTCCAGTCTCTGTCAGGCCAGCAAATCTGGCTTATTTAGTTATTTATTTATTTGTGAGTTAGAATTGTATTGTATGTTCTTGTCCGGATTGGTCCAGGACCCCCTATTTTGGTCCCTGTCAGAGGTGTCAGTGGTAGCAGCTGGGCACCGTCTAGTTGTACTGGATGTACTGTACAGCGTCTGGTGGGAGCTGTGCTAACTGTGGTCCGTTAGGCCTTTGGACTATCTATCCATCGTGTCTTTAGTTTTCTCTCTTGCTCTTGAAGGGGTGAGACCAGTAGAGTATCTTAAGATGGCCTCTCATAGGCTTTTAAAGTTTGTCTAAAACTTTTGACTGAGAAATCAAAGCTGTGATTGACAAGTGGTAAGTATACCACATTTTATAGGTTGCTGCTAAAAACTTCCACACATGTATGCTTAAAGCAAGCAAAAAAAAAAAAAATACTAGCTTCTATGGAGAATGCAGGTGTATAGAGTAGAAGTAATCCATAATGGTTTTTTGGTCTGTGACCTTTCAGAAACAGATCACCAGGTCTTTCTTCCTAGTTGCATCTGAGTGGGCTTGAACTGCCAATCTTTAGGCTAGTAGTCAGCCCTTAATTATTTGTACTACTTTAGCAGGGACTTCAAAACCAAAACCAAAACCCAAAACCACCATCCTCGCCCATCTAATGCAATAGATCAGAAGTTTGCAAACAAGGACAATTTGAAAGTGATTTAATAGGAGAGAATGTCTTGGGTTCTCTTGTTTGGAGAGAAGTGAAGTGGACCCCAGTAACTGCAGGAGCATACAGGGAAAGCTTGTTTGCTGCATTCTCTACACTCACATTTTCTATTTCTTTTTTAAAAAATTATATTTTAGATGAAAGCTTATAGCACAAATTAGTTTCTCATTCAAAAATAAGTACATATTGTTCTTGACATTGATTGTAATCCCTGCAATGTGTCAGCACTCTTCCCATTTCCACCCTGAGTTCTCCATGTCCGTTCATCCAATTTTCCTGTCGCTTCCTACCTTCTCATCTTTGCTTTTGGGCGGGTGTTGCACATTTGGTCTCGTACTTGATTGAACTAAGAAGTACATTCTCCACTGTGTTATTGTTTGCTTTATAGACCTGTCTAATCTTTGGCTGAAAGGTAGAGTTTTGGAAGTGGCTTCAGTTTTGAGTTAGCAGGGTGTTCAGAGGACATAGTCTGAGATGTTCCTCTAGTCTCTGTCAGACCAGAAAGTCTAATCTTTTTTTGAGAATTCGACATTTTTTCTGCATTTTTCTCCTATTTCCAGAACACCCTATTTTGATAGGAGTTGATGGTAGCCAGGTATCTAGTTGTTTTGGGCACAGGCTTGTGGAGAGTGTGGGTCATGTGGTCTGTTAGTCGTATGGAGTAGTATTTGCCTTGTGTCTTTGGTTTTCTTCATTCTCATTTGCTCTTAATGTGCTGGGACCAATGGTTTTGTCTTAGAAAGCTTTTTTTTAATGACTGAATGAAAACGTACATTCCCATATAAATTTGCCTGCCCACCTATATGCAGCTACCACTGCTCTCCTTGCCTGGTGACAGCACACTCTTCTTCCCTGTTCCATACATGTCCCATCCTCCCAACAATCTCCTTTCCCATCCTCTCCACCCACTCCCCTTCCTCCAGTAAGAGGTCAGCAAGATGATATGCTATAGATGCCTAGAACCATAAAGTGCACCTAAGATGTGGTCACTCTGTGTCGCCAAGTCCAATCCATTCCTGTCCGAAGAATGGACCTTCATTATGATTTATGGGCAGGGACAGCATCAGGGCCAGGGGCCGTGCTCCCAGGGGAATGCCGAAGCCCCTGGACCATCAACTGTAGTCTTTTAGTGGAGATCTCAGGGTGCACCTCTCTTTATTCTTGTATTGCCAAGGTATTCACAAGCTTTTAAGACCCCAGATACTACCCACAAAAGCAGCCCTCAGCCTCAGTAACACAGTCCCTCAAAGTGTTTGGATATGTCTAGGAAGCTTCAATGATGTTATGTTACCTTGATCAAGTTGTGCTGACCTGCCCTATGTTGTGTGGTATCTTTCCCTTTACCAAAGTTAATACTAGTCTACTATCTAGTTAGTAATATCCCCCCCACACCCCTCTCCCCCCTTGTAACAATCAGACCCCGTTCCATTGCTGGGGAGTCCATTTCAAGTCATAGCAATCCTATAGGATGGAGCAGAACTGCCTCATAGGATTTCCAAGGAGTGGCTGGCTGGTGGATTCAAACTGTCCACCTTTTGATAACCATCAGATTGTTTTTTCGACGTGTAAACCTTTTCTTGGGTTTTTATAGTAGTGGTCTCATATAGTATTTGTCCTTTAGTGATAGATTTATTTCATTCAGGATAATGCCCTCTAAATTTATTCCTGTTGTGAGATGTTCTGCATATTCATCATTGTTCTTTATTGTTGCATGGTATCCCATTGTATGTGTGTACTATAATTTGTTTATCCATTCACTTGTTGATGGGCACTTAGGTTTCCTTTTATTTTATTTAGAATAATGCTGCAGTGAACATGGGTACACATAAGAGGTCTGACAATTAAGTCTGTGAACTTAATTGTTCTAAGTGCTACATACTTCATTGCTGAATATCACTGTGGTCACTATCAAAGTACTCTCCTTGGGAAGCTATGCACCAGTACAAGCTCCTATTCTACTCTTTGGAGAAATTTCGGAACTCTGGAATGGCCATTGTGCTTGATGGCATGGTGGCAAGTTTGCAATTAATTGTATAATTGTCTGTGAGAGTTTTTAGCCAGTAAACAAACAACTGCATTGAAACACTGTACCTACTCACCTGATCTGGCCCCCAGTAAATTTTTTCTTTACCTGAAGATAATGGAAATATTGAAAGGAAGACATTTTGATGACATTCAGGACATAAAGAGTGATAGGACAACAGCTCTGATGACCATTCCAGAAAAGGAGTTCCAAAATTATTTTGAAAGGTAGACTAGGTGCTGGCATTGGTGCAAAGCTTCCCAAGGGGAGTACTTCAAAGGTGACTGTAGTAGCATTCAGCAATGAGGTATGTAGCATTTTTTTAGGATGAGTTCATGTCCTTAATTAGCAGTCCTTGTAGATTGTCAGGCATTTTTTGTTAGTCCTTTCTGTTCTGTTCTGAAAGCCCCACTGAAATGTGTTCAGCATCATCACAACACTCAAACCTCCCCTAAGAGATGGGTCACAGCTGCACATGAGTATTCCTGCACTGGCCAGGAATAGAACCAAGTTCCCTTCAAGAAAGGTGAGAATGCTCTCACTGAACCACCACTACCCTCTCACCCTACAATACCAAAACCAAAACCAAACTCGTTGCTGTACAGTTGACTGTGACTTATAGCACGTTATAGGGCAGAGTAGAACCGCCCCATATGGTTTCCAAGGAATGGCTGGTGGGTGTGAACTGCTGATTCTTTGATCAGCAGCCAAGCTCTTACCTACTGCACCACGGGAGCTCCTAGGTTAAAACAAATTTCATACGTCATGTTATTTCACGGGGGCTGGGAAATCTTGCCATATTATTGGGAGGAAAACACACACGCATGTGCACACACACACATATGACTAAGAAACCTTTGAGAGGTAGAGAATGCCTTTTATCTCTGGCTGAAAGCCAAGCAAATAAACACAAACAACAACAGAAAAATTGAGCCTCTAGAAAATCCAGAAGTCCATGAATCTGGCATCCCAACCAAACCTGCTTGCTCTGAGTTGATTGCAACTCATAGTGATCCTGTAGACAGAGTCTGTCCCATAGAGCCCCTAAAGAGTGCCTGGCGAATTTGAACGGCCAGCCTTCTGGTCAGCAGCCGTATCACTTAACCCCTATGTCATCAGGGTTTCTGTCATCCTAACTGACGCTGCAAAGGAAATGAAAATGCAAATTATTCCCAAGTGACCTCCTGTCTGCTATTGTCTGGATTCTGGGTCAGCGGCCTTCACTCTTCTTTGGAAAATGGTGCCTGAAGGAACCTTGAGGAAGGGGGACTTGGAAGACAAGTGCTTTTTGCATCCAGTGAAGGTGGGGAGGGGGTGTCTCAGAGAGTCATGGGTGCCTTCTTTACAACACATCTGATGGAAGCATCTTGTATCCAGAAAGAACAGAGGGCCACTTTACGTCAGGCTTTTGAATGAACTGCCTCTTTTTCAGGCGTTTAGTTTGGGCTAGCATTTCAAATTTAAATTCAGGGTCATTTCCCTAGACAGGAGGTCACTCTCACATTTCTAAAAACAGAGAAGTACAAAAGCCCCCAGAAAAGGCTGGTGACAAAGACTCTGCAGTCCTCCCTGCTTTCTGAATCACCTGGTTAACTGTGTGTGCCCTCTGACCAACACAGATTATGTTTTTCTGGAAGTCTTTTTCAGTGGGAAAGTGTCACCAGTAAGACAGAAGACTCTTTTGTAATATAATTTTTTTTATTTGATATTGTTTCCTGTAGATAATGTGGATAAATAGAAAGAAGGTAAAGTAATTCATAGTGCTACCCCTCAAAAAAAACAAAACAATCACATGTATTTATATTTTAATTTATTTTAAAAAGCTGTGTGTGCGTGTGTGTTATCACGCATCTGTATGATTTTTCTTTAAATTTTAATTGGTGGAGTCCCTGTTTGAGAGTCTCCCTTTTTCTCTTGAGGAAATGGTAAAGTCTTTGCCCTTTTACTAGATATCAGAGCAGCCTGAAACTTTTCAGCACCTCTAATACCCCCAGGAAACTCTAGTGGCATGGTGGGTTGAGTGCTACATCTGCTAACCGCAAGGTTGGCAACTTGAATCCGCCAGGTGCTCCTTGGAAACTCTATGAGGCAGCTCTACTCTGACCTCTAGGGTTGCTATGAATCAGACCTGACTCGACAGCAGTGGTTTTGGTTTTGGTTTTAAAACTCCTGGGTTTAGCAGGTCACCCCTGAAAGAAAGAGGGCAGGAGGTAACACTGCTTTTCAGGGCATGCACTGCTGTGCTCGCTACAATGGTCCTTCAGCCCAGGGTTGAGAAACGGTCTCCTCCTGTTCCCTCGCATTCACCTGTCAGTGTAACCCTAAGACATGCACTGCTGCCATACAAATGCATCTCCAATTCATCTTCAACCAGACCCAGTTTATTAACAACTTTCAACATCTCTCTGGACTGCAGGGCATCTGGAGAATTGTCTTTTGTGTGAGACATGTAGAACTTAGCCATCAACCCACCTGTGCTTCTCTTCATGCCATTAACAAGGAAAAAAGATGATCCAAGAGCTGAGGCCGTATTCAGCATGAATTCTAGGTAGGAAATCCGTGATGCTATCAAGTAGATTGACAAACCCTTTGCTATCAAGTAGATTCCAACATTTCAACTCTACAGGACAGAAAAGAACTGCTTCATAAGGTTTTCAAGGAGCACCTGTAGATTCAAATTGCTGACTTTTTTGGTTAGCAGCTGTAGCTCTTAACTACTATCCCACCAGGTCTTTTGCTTAATGACAAGAGAGAAAAATCCAGGAAAGCAGGAAGAGATACTGACTTCTCTCAGGATCATTTATCTCTCACTGGAATCAATGAAGCAGGTTTTTGATGCCTGAAAATACTCCAGAATGAAGCAGACATGTGAGTCTGAAATTCCTAAGGAACTCTTCCATGTGGGTGGTGCTCTCATTTCTACTAATCTCCCTGTTTACTATTGTTGGGTGTTATGAGTCACTCTCGACACACCCTCTCCAAATGTTTGAGTTTTGTCATTCTAGAAAAATGTTTCTAAAATTCTTGACGGGTGTTTATCATGTCTCTACAGCTTCCTTAGGTTCTCTCTCGGCAGGGCTGAAGTATGAAATTCAGTTCTGGTGGTCCAGCCTGATGGGAAAGACTAAGCTATCCAAAGATTACCCTGGACATGAGGTTAGAAACCAGATTGTCTTCAGAGAAGGAAAATCAGAAAGATTCGCTGTGATCTCATTCTTGCCTCTCTCATTCTTCTAGGCAATAAGGTGGGAGGGGGAAGCGTCAGAGGAGTACGTGGAGGTTTGTGTCAAGAGTAGAACTCTTGTTTCCAATGGCTGATTTTCACAAGCAGGTTGCCAGGCCTTTCTACTGAGACACGTTTGGGTGGGCTCCAATCTCCAATCTTTGGTTTAGCATGCAAACCTAATTGTTTGCATCACCCAGGGACACCTGTGGTTTATCTAGTTAGTAGTAAATGAGATCCAAAGCCTTCATTTGAGTCACTTGTAACTACCCATTCCTAGAAGGAAAAATGAAAGGAATTTCTCTTTCTCCACTCAGGTTGTAAGGTGTCTTTAAGTTAAATAACTGTCGTAATAACAGAACCATGAGAATGTCAAGAGGACTAAAATACAAACAGTTGCTGAACGCCTTCTATGTGCTGCTGTAGTCATTAGGTGCCATAGAATCACTTTTGACTCACAGTGACCTGGTGTGGCAGGATAGAACTGCCCTACGGGGTTTTCTTGGCTGTAATATTAATGGCAACAGATTACCAGTTTTTCTTCTTTGGAGCTGCTTAGTGGGCTTGAAACACCAAACTTTGTGCTACGTACAGAGATGTAAAGACAAGATACAAATAATTCATTTCCTTGGAGAGCTTCCAGTCTAAAAGGAAAGAGATACAGGAAAAAAAAAACCAACAGTGTCATGAGGTGGGCTGAAATTAGTGCTAAATTAGAGATACCACAAAATACTGTGTTGTTGTTAGGTGCTGTCCAATCAGTTTTGACTCATAGTGATTCCACACAGCAGGCTACAACTGCATTGTAGGGTTTCTAAGGAGTGGCTGGTGGATTAGAAATGCAGACCTTTAGGTTACCAGCCAAACTCTTAATCACTGCCCTATGAGGACTCCCAGAATAAAGCATCTTCCAATAAGGATGTCCTATTCTTGACAGCTCACAGCAGCGGTATTTGTGAAGCTATAGTGGTCATATTTATCGTGTTTTTCTGATTAGCCTTGACAAATAGACATGAAAAGTTACATGTCTCAGCAATGCATAGAAATAATTAAAAGTTTATTATCAACATGGGTGTTCCCCTCACCAAACATTTCCTGCCTTACGTGAAATTTACAATGCACACACTTGTCCCATGGAAAGGACAAGTCGTCATTTAATCGAAAACTTAGAGACAACCAAGTTTGTTGCCAGTCAGACAATGCCCGTGCATCGAGGAACTACGTGCTCCAGCAAGAACATCACCACCGGTCGTCAGCGTGTACACCAGAATGCGTCCCAGTCAATGTCTCCCGGACACAAGAACTGGACCTTTTGTCCACAATTTGGCAGATTTTGCATTTGGACTTGAATCTTACCCTTACAAAATTGCTTTAACTTGAGAACTGAAGTCCAACAACCATTGATTGTGCTATACATTTGCTGACTGGGCTCTGGAGCAATTGGAAGTTGTCCTCGCTTTTGGCCAAAAAATCATCTTCAGCAATGAGGCTCATTTTTGGATAGTTTTATTAACAAACAAAGCTGTCACATTTGAATGATGAGACTCCAATGGAGATTCAAGAATGTCCACTTCATCTCCCAAAAGTTAGGGTTTAGTGTGGATTTTGGTCAGGCAAAGTCATCAGCCCTTAGTTTTTCTAAGATGAATGAAGAGAGACTATGACGTCAGTGGCAAAAGATATCGGGCTATGATAACTGATTATATTTGGCCCCATTTGGAAGGTGCCATGGAAGCCATTTACCTGAAGTTCTTTTCCACACATAATGCCATCACATGTGCTTCAAAATAAGAAAACAGTTAAACCTGCATCATTTATACAACTTGTTTTATTCAAGTTAAAAGAGAACATCCATACTGGAAGGCATTTTACTACAGTAGAAAAATAGAAGCATATAACTCTGATACTTGCCCCATAAACAGCACTTTGTAATAATTGAATGAATGAATGATACCAGGGAACATATCTGTAAGAGAATGATACATTTCAGCTGGTTATTGAAGAAGGAGCAGAATTCTTTCAGGAACAGAATAAAGAGTTTATGCAAAGACATAGATGTGGAAGTGCATGAAATGTTTAAAAAGTGGCACTACATTCAGGGTGGTTTGAGAATATAAAAAGAGGTAGCAGGAAAATCCTGTATCATGAACAATGTTGAATACCGTGTAATGACTTTGGACTTTATTCTCTGTGATAATTGGCAACTATGAGTCTTTGAAGAGGAAAGTTACATGACCTGATTTAAGAAGATAAATTTTAGGGCATTTGCAAAATAAATGGGAAAGTTGAGACTGTGATGTTTTGAATATCATATTCAACTCTGAAACTTTGCATCTATTTCTACTATTGATTATTAAGACTCAAATGAAACTTTTGCAGCAGTCAGATGTAGATAAAAACCAAATGTGTAAGTCCACTAAATTGTGACTCATATCAATACTACAGGACAGAGCAAAACTGCTCCATTGGCTTTTCAGGGACTGTCTGGGAGATTAGAACTGCCAACATTTGGGTTAGCAGCTGAGCTCTTAGGCACTGTGCCATGAGCCTTGAATAGTTATCCTCGTTGTGCCTAAAACAAACAAGCAAAAAACATGAAAACTGTTTTCAGTGAGTCAGTTCCGACTCATAAATCTACCCCATAAAGTTTCCAAGGAGCAGTGGTGGATTTGAACAGCAAACCTTTTGGTTAACAGCCAAATGCTTAACCACTGTACCACCAGGACTCCCCGTTTTACCTAGGAGACAATAAACGTGGAGAGAGGACAAGAGGTTTGCCCAAGTGGCACAGTGAAGAGAGCAGACCCACACCAAAAGGCCTACCTCCTAGTTCTAGTCTTAGCACTGCCACTACTGTGCTCTTCCTTGGCAAGAAAGGCACTTTGTGATTCCACCATCTACTTGTTACAGTGATGTGTCTGTTTATCAGCTATTTTCTCTGGATTCCAAATTGCAGGGACATCAGGACTATAGGGCATAGATTTTTATCAAAAGAGCAATGTTACTGTTACTTTATTTTTATGGATAGTATGTGTTAAAATGAATTGTCAAACTCATTCTGGACTCTTGTACTCCCTAAATGTCCACTCTGTGTGGCAGTTGGGCATCTCGACAGCCCGTTCTTTCTCTGCTTTCCTCTCTTCTCCTACAACATACACTGCCATCACAAAAATACCTCCCATCATCTTCATAAGAGCCAGCTTATGACTGGAATTTACTTGTTAATAAAACACCTTATAACAAGAGTATTAGTTAATTTGATGACTAGTTCAATATATTCCTTAAATAGCCAATAAATGCATTGATTATGTATACTTCTATTAGCCTTTCTTCCCACAAGATAGGTAAAGAATATTTGGAAATAACTGAAACATATCTTTAGATAATGTTTTTCTATTTCATCTATTTGGAGAAGCAAAAAAGCTACAAATAAGGAGAATTTCAATAAAAATGACTATACAGATATAGTTTTTATTTCAGTTATTGCTTGTTAATGAAAGTTACTTTTTATAAGTCCCATCAGATAGAATTAGCAATTGTATCTTGGAAAGAGATACCTTTTTAATATTAGATTCACATTAGGTATTAATTAGACTCATGGACTGCTGGAGGAGAAAGGTTTCTACTTCACTCAAACTTGATGTAGGAACCAGAATCTTCTAACAAGATGAGAACTAGTATCAGTAGTTTGTTCTGAGGTTTCATTAGCATTGAACTTACACATGTTAAGCAGTGATGCCCTTGACTGTGTTACAGTCTAAGACTATACACGGGCATTGTTTAGTGCCTAGATTAAATAGGAGACAAATGTTCACAAGGATGGCAGGACTCAAATCATTGCTGTCTCAGGTAAGTGGCCTTTCTGGACAACTGCTTAGAAAATTCACCATTTCCTTTAATAAATTCAAGGCTGTACTTTTAAAAATTACAGGTGCTTTATGTTTAAACTTTGGTAACACTAAAAAAAAACAAAAACCTTAGGCATGTTCAAACCAATTTCATAATTTACGGTATCTATTATTCCTACAAGGGTTTCTTCAAAGAGTCTCTTCTTCCATCCTTTTCAACTCCTGGCAATCCCTGACCTTAATTCAGTGTTGTTTCAGCTTGCTTGATTTTGGTAAAAATGTAAATCTAATTGATTCTTTAGAGAGAGTCAAATCCCTGTAACACAAGGAGAGATGGCGACTGGTTAGACTTAGTGAATAGGATGAATGATAGGCCTAAGATAAAGAAATGCTCTCTGATTCCATCCAAATAAAGACACTCCACCCACATTCATCTGGGTCTCCCAGGCTCCGGCTTGGGAGGTAGTATGCTTACCTCTGGTTCAGAGTACAGTGTAAATCTTTCAATGGTTTGATAAGATAATTTCTGTGAAAGAATATGTGGAAATAGCTTTTTGACATTTCTTCTTGATTTGGAATTATTACAAATTGCAAATTAAGGGAGTTGGAAATAATGAAGATTTTCCACATAGCACTTCTATTGACCTAATAACTTCTAAAGCCATTAAAAAAATTGTAGATTCTGGTATATTTCAGGCTCAGTTTTGAAAGTACCAAATGGGGGAGGGGGAAAAAAAAGAAAGAAAGAAAAGAACTAGATAATTAGAATGAGTGATAGACCTGGGTTAGATAATTAGAATGAGTGATAGACTTGGGTTAGATAATTAGAATTAGTGATAGACTTGGGTCTTTGTTTTTCATTCTCGGGCTTTCCCAGAAACCTTCCATCATCCAGTATTAGAATTAGGTGACTGATAGAGAGCAGGACTTTTGGGAGGCAGCAGGATCATATGTTGAAGCTTTCCATTTTGTCCTACAGTTCTCTATTAGGCACTGTCAGGGGTAAATACGCAGCTCACCTCCAAACATACCTCCAAGATATTAACAGTATCATAAAGTCCAAGCAGGGTAGTCCCACAGCAAACACTTCTGGATTCATTACTCCAATGGGCTCTTAGGCCAAGACCAAACCTGGTCCTTTCGGGACTCTTTTCCATTTGTGGAACTGCCCTTTAGAGCAGTGGTTCTCAAACTTTGCTGTATTTTAGAACCACCTGAGCTAGCTGGTAAAAATTCAGACACCCAGGCCCTGCCTTCAGTCAACGAGTTGACAATTCTGTGTTTTTAATTAGCTATCCATATCACATGGCTACACACCAAGAGTTTGAGAACCACTCCTATAGGGGCCTTCTCAGGGACAGTCCCTATTTCTACTAGTCACTGTGGACCCGGGTCCTTTAGATGGGTGATAAGTATATAAGACTCTTTCAGTTGTGGTTATTTCTAACTGAGAAAGCAGCATGAACTTCCTCTTGGAACTTCGAGGTTAAATACCACCGGGCTTCCCAAAGTGGTTTCAGTGTAGCACTCTGTTATTGGAATGTTAGTAAGGACTACATGATAAACAGGCTTATCCACTGAAGAAAGTTAAGGAGGTCACTTTTCTTCAGGATTTCTCAGAACACTTATATGTTTATATTCAATGTGAATTTCCAAGTGATATTATTGCTACTGGTCACTCTAGGTCCTTCTTGGTGTAACTCATGACAGCCAATAAATAAGGGGCTGAGGTAGGAGACAGGAGATAGGAAAGGCAGCTTTATATCACTTTGCAAGGAAAGGAACAGTCGGGGCTATAGCCACCAAGACTACTCAGTGAGGGCGAGAGGGAAGACTATACCTTTATGGAATTTACAAACAGGAAGTTCATAAAACTTGCAAGAGCAACATTTTTAATTGTACTATGCAGGTGCAATGGGTTTACATAGAACTTCATGTACAGTATGTTCAAAAAATGAGAGGTAAATTCCACCCAGAGGTGGGAATATTAATACGCATTAGGAAGTTAAGGACCTCAAAGGTCGCCTAAAGTATCAGTGTGGTACCTAAAACATTTTTTGAGCCAATTTTATCTAATTCTGGGCAGCAATCAAGCAAAGAGAAATCAGAATGTTAAGGTAAAGCTACAGGGTGTGTCAAGCAAGGGAACCTGGAGGTTTATGTAAAGCTACGGAGCATATATAGCAAGACATTTGAACCAGTGGAATTTTCCACAGCCTGGGAATGTTTGTCTTAATAGAATATAAAGTGTTTATCACATTAATTTAGACACTTCCCCTCCCTTACCTCCCCCCCACTCCCCCAGGGAGGTTGCACAGATCCTCCTTTAGGACATTCTATTTTAACAAATTTTTTGGAGCTGTTTTAGAATCTGATTGAGGTTACTTTCGCTCAACGTTAGCAAGGCCAAGGTGAGGACTATGGCCTTTTCTAATGGTTAACTCATCTGCCAAATGGTGCTTTTTCTGCATTAGCCTGCTGTTGCCACCACGCTGTACTCCCGGACAGAGATGCTTCAGTTTAGTGAGTGTATTCCTTGGTATTCTCCTCACTTAATCTTTACTCCTGAAGCCTCCGAGGAGGTCACTTGCTACCTTGTTCTGTTTGACTTCCCCAGATCATTGCAGCTGTGGACATATGTGCTGAAGTAGGGAGGAATGAAGTTTTGAATAGCGCTGAACAGAGATGTGTTTGTAACACTTCGTTCTTTTGCATTTTCCCAGGGAATAAGACACCCACAGAAGAACAAATCAAATCAACAAAAGTAAAACACTGAGCTAGGCAAAACCTCCAATACAAATTATTTATATTGATATACCTTATACATAAAAAGCTTTTACAAATCAATGAGCAGAGTTATTTCTTGCAGTAGCTGTTAAACAGGGCCGTATGACTAATCACAGGCTATGATTCAGGCTATTCAGCCACGTTATCAAATCCATTAATATCCCCCAGCCCTGCTCATTCTTTCCCAGTGCCCCCTGTGTCTTCAGCTCCTCCGCTAGTTTCTCAGAGATGGGCAGAGGTCAGGGGCCAAGGCATCAGTTGTCACTTCAGGGTTGGACTCTAGCACAGTGCTGTCCCAGGCCACACAAATATCTGTTCTTCCTCTTGCCCCAGGCAAGGATCAGGGATTTTTTTTTTTTTTTTTCCACGCTTAATTGCACCAGGCAGAGGATAAACTCAAATTCACGGGGACTATCCAATCAATTTAAGAGGAGCAAAGTGTCTGTTATATGAGATGAGGGGGCAGTGGCCAAGAGAGTATCAGGCTTTTAGATTCAGGGTCCAGTTCATTTGGTGAGAACACAGTGCCTGTTGGCTAAGCAGCTTAAAGTACTGAGTAGAGATTAATCTTCCAAACAGCTCCGGGAAGTAGATAAATCTGTATTAATTAAAACTGCAAAATGTGGTCTACCTGCCTAGATTCAATCTCCAGAAAGAAAATATCTTTCTGAGAAAGGCTGGGAAGAGCAAAGGAGGTTCATGAAGTAGGCTCATTTGTTCTCATCTCTATGTACAGAGCCTGAAGGAGAAAAGGTAAAGCAGAAGAGGCCACCCTCAGTCCTGAGCAGTAGGGTATCCGGGACCAAGCCTAGTCGGAAGCTTTCCCATCTGTCCTGTGCACTGTTGTTAACTGTTGCGTCAGGTCTGACACATCGCTGCCCCATACGTAGCAGAATGAAACACTGTCCAGTCCTGTGCCATCTTCACTGCTGTCAGTATGCTCAAGTCCACTGTTGAGCCTCTGGGTATTTTGTTTGCCTTCTGACCTGTGAAGCTCACTTTCTAGCACTGTATTAGACAACATTCTGTTGTGACCTTTATGGTTCTTGTAGAGTAAGTTTCACAAGTACATTGCCAGGCCTTTCTTCCTAGTCTGTCTTAGTCTAGAAGTTCTGTTGAAACCTGTCCATTGTGAGTGATTCAGCTGATACTTGAAATATAGGTGGCATAGCTTCCAGTATTACAGCAACATGCAAACCATCACCATATGACACAGACAGGTGAGTGGAGGGGCCTGTGCGTTACGCCCTGTTATTATCCCCCCACTCCACCCTAATCCCAGAGGGAGAAAAATGAGGCACAGAGAGGTTAAGTAACATAATTATTGTAGTTTGAGGTTCAAACCACTGTCTGCAGAGTCCATGTTCTTAGTCACCACTCTCCATGGCCTCTCAGTGATACAATCAGTCTATGGGAAAGAAAGAAGTGGACCTCCAATGAGGCCTCCCATGAATTCTAATTTTTATTACGTAACATCCTCTGCTAGTTCAGTGGTTAAGAGCTTGGCTGCTACTGAGTAGCTCAGCGGTTCAAATCTACTGGCCACTCCTTGGAAAGCCTACATGGCAGTTCCGCTCTGTTCTATAGTGTCCGTCTGAGTCAGAATTGACTGGATAGCAACGTGGTTTTTCTTTTTGGTAACAGCTTTTGTGGATTGAATTGTGTCTCCTCAAAAATACGTGCAGCAGTTTGGCTGTGCCATGATTCCCGGTGTTGTGTGAGGTTCCTATGTGCTATAAACCTTGCCTCTGCTTTATTAATGAGGGAGGATGCGTGGCAGCTGTGTTGGTGGGTCCGGACTCAACGTGTGGGACTGTATTGTGCCTTGAGGCAATCTCTTGAGACATAAAGAAGCTAGCAGAGAGATTTGGGCCCTCACACCGTAAAGAAAGAAACAGCACCAGGAGCAGATAATGTCCTTTGAATTGGACCTGGGGTCCCTGTGCCTCAGAAGCTCCCAATCCAGGGGAAAGCTGATGAGGAGGACCTTTCTCTGCAGCCAACAGAGAAAGTTTTCCCCTGGAGCTGATGCTCTGAGTTTGGACTTCTCACCTACTGGTCCATGGCAACATAAAATTTCTCTTTTTAAAGCTTCATTTGTGGTATGTCTGTTAAAGCAACACTGGATGACTAAGACAATATCTTAATGACTTTTATCCTTACTTCATTTTAAAGTCTATCAATTTCCACGATTTGGATATTTCTGCATCTTTCTCTTCTCACTTGGGGTTTATTACCTGTCCTTTAAGACCCTTCCTTTCTCCATGGAACACCTCCAGAAGCTGCCGTGAGCTGGACTTCTTAAGGCCCGTCAGTGTCTGTCCCTCCTCATAGCTCAGAGCAGTAAGAGTTGTGTCACATAAGCTTTCTTTGATCCTCCAGACTACCTAGTAGTTGATAGATACTAACTAAACAAGTGCTGCCTGATTCCTAAGGGACCAGAATCAGATGTGGGAAGTACCAGCAATGGGTTAAATCCCTGAAGTCATCAGTGTCACTGGCCCACTTCTCAGGGTGGAACACTCGCTCTTCAGAGTTTCTCATTTCTGAAAGGATCACTCTGCAGCTCACCTTCTAACTCTCTGGCTCCTCCTTCTCACCTGACTCCTTGAGTCTCATGCTTGCCTAATAAAAGTAGATGCTACTTCCCAAGGTTCTGCCCTTTATTTTCTTGCTCTTGGGAAGGGGGGAAGAGTTCATCTAATTCTATGCTTGAATCTATTTCCCACTCATTATGTGCTATTTATTTTAGCTAAGCAATAAAGCCTTTCTTCCTAAAAACAAAACAAAAACCAAACCCATTGCCACTGAGTCGATTCTGACTCATAGGAACTCTATAGCCTATGACTAGAAATTACTAGAAGTAGAGCCATCCTTAACTCGCAACTCCTACCCACTCTATACTGCACATTGGCTCTCAGTCTCTGTTCTCTCTTTCATGATACTGTTACCAGCCCTTCCCCATCGTTTCAAGGCTGGATAACTTCTCTCTCTTCCTCTAGCCCCAGTGTTGACTACCTACAGCCAGCAGGCCAGATCTGTCCAAGGCCCGCTTTTGTATAAAAGCCAAGTGCCATTGAGTCGGGACAACATTTTCCTGGAACTCAGTCACACTCATTCATTTAAGTACTGTCTTCGGCTACTTTTGAGCTACAAGGGCAGAGCTGAGTGTTTGCCACAGAGCCTGTCTGACCTGCTGAGACTAAATGGTTCACAAGCTGGTCCTTTACAGGAAAATTGTGCAGAACCCTGTTCTAACCTCTCCCAGTAGACCATTGCCCTCCACACTGCCACCAGAGGCAGCTGTGATCTTACTTCATTCATGAGCAATCTCTGTCACCCACAAAATAAAGGACACATGCCTTAACGTAGTGTCAGCCTCTTCATAGTCTGATACCCACACACCTTCATGACATCAATCCCCAAGCATTGTTGTCTACACGCTGGTCTTTAAAAGCACCTCCCTGTTCGCCATTCCAGAACAGACTGTTTCTATACCATGCTGTATCCGTGCCTCCAAGGCTCCACTCAGATGCCTCCTCCTCTGAAATCTCCACAATTTCTCAGCCTCTGATCCCACAGTTGCAAACATTCTTTTCTTCTTGGGTTCCCACCACTTGTTGCTTTCAGCTTCCCTGAGGCAGTTGCAATGATTTTCTGTATTTAATAAGTAGTCCTACAGTGGCCTCCTAACTGGCTTTCTGTTTCGTTCTTGTTCCTTGTAATCTGTTATCCACCTAAAAACACTGTTAGGAAAACACCCCTCTGCTCACCATAGTTAGAATGAAAACAGCCTTGCTCCAGGCTTCAAGGTCTGGGCTCTGAGATCTGCCTAACCTCCTGCACTTACCACTACATCTGCTCGATTCTAGCCACAGTGGCCTTCTTTCTGCTCCTAAACACATCAAGCATGCTTTCATCTCAGAACATTTACATCCACAGAAAGTGTTTTTAAAAGTCCCTTAAGGTAAGGATTTAAAAATAAATAAATAAATAAAACTCACCACTATATTCCAAGTATTCCTGTTCATCAGTTCTGACTCATGGTGAACCCAGCTGCAACAGAAGGAAACATCGCCCCGTTCTGCACCGTGACTGGTAGGTCACTGCTAGGCTGGAGTCCAGGGTTGTGATCTCTGTGTATTCTGAGTGCCTTCCAATCTGGGGGCTCATCTCCCATCACTATGTCAGACATCTATTGTGATCCTTAGCTAATATTTCTGTTTCATTGGCTAATATTTGAAAGTAGCCCATCAGACTTTTTTATAATCTGTCTTTGTCTAGCAGCTCAACTGAAATCTGTCCACTATGGGTGACTCTGCTGGTATTTGAAATGGCACAACTTTCAGGAGCCCAGCATCAGATAACCCACCACAGCAGAACAAACTAATAGGCACTGGTGATTAACATGCAATAAAAACCAAACGCACAGCTGTCGAGTCGATTCCAACTCAGAGTGACCCATAGACAGACTAATACTGCCTTATAAAGTTTCCAAGGGGTGCCTGGTGAACCCATAATGCCAGCCAGGTGCTGTCGAGTCGGATCTGACTCATGGAACCCATAATAGGTGCCTAATATATACTTGTTGGAGGAGAGAATGACTAAATCACTAAACGAATGAGTCTCCCTCATCCTCCACTCTGGCAATTGTGCCTCAATAAATGCTTTTTACAAATCTTTCCTTCAGAGGCCAGCAGGCATAGCTGGCTGCCTCCTTCCTCATGAACCCCGTTTTCGTTTCTCCCAGTATATCTGAAGATAGTTTCACTGCTCTGTCATTCCGTGTGTGGTTCTTCAGTTGGCCTAGGCCATGGGCGGGCAGTACCTGGCAGGTCTGAGGTTTACCTCAGGCAGCCTGAGGCCAAGAATTGGAAAGCAGGAATGAAAGGAGCACTGTCAGGAAGAGGAGCCTGTGTGACGTTCCAGCAGTGCTGGCCAGGCCCACGTCAGAGGTGAAGTGAAACCTCACCCGAGAAAACCAGATTTGAAGTTAGAAGTAGAAATCGGAAAGACAGCAGGGCGCAGATGCAGAGCAGGCCTGAGAAAGCAGCTCACAGTGTGAACTGCAGGAGGTCCTGCAATCTGGTTTCACCTTGGCTCTGGCTGCAAGGCTTGGGGCCTGACTCAGTAAAAGAGCGCACAAGTGAGACCTTCGCCTCAGTGCCTCCTTATCCAGACAGAGCCTTTGACAGGATGTCCAGGAGTCCCAGTGCAGACCAAGTGCCACTAATCAGGGCCATGCTGGAGTGAGTGCAGCTGCCGTCAGGTGTGGGTCAGGGATAACTCACTCGTGAAAAGCTTTCTTCACTGCTTCCTAGGAATGGGACCCTCTCGTTTTCTGAAATGAAGAGAGAATGTGCCACACAAGAGGAAGAGATGCCAAGGATGCCTCCTGTGAAGAGGATTTATAATGGAACTTCGTTTTCCACCAATTTACCAACAACTCCTGGGATCCCTGCTTATATCTCCGTCAGCTCTGCTTCACTGGGCATGTGAGGGCTTCTCAAAGGCACCCCTATAGCCCATTGTTCAGAACTTTGGCCTGGGAACAAAAAGGGTTTTGTGTGCTTGCTACAGTAAGTGCCAGGACTAAAGTGTTGCCTTCCTCAAGGCTAACTTCTCTCTCTCTGTCTCTGTCTCTTTCTCTTTTTTTTTCTCTCTCTCTCTGTCATTTTAAGCTTTGGTCTTGAAAAACTAGAAGACAAAATGTTCTGTCAGGCAAAAAACCCATTTCATCTGAGTATTTAGGCCACTTGTATATACAGAAGAAGACAATGGATTTCCTGATGTAAATTAAGTTTCTGTCAGGTCTATTACTGAACTAGAGCAAAAAACAAATTTATCCTTTTCTTGAGATGAGTTTTGTAAGTTTGCTAAGCTTTCTTTGCTGATCAGTTTATTTCCTTGGGAGGTATGTTTGCATTCGCATCCTCAAATGGGTCCCGTAATAAAGTCCCACCTCTTTCAAGAAGCAAATAAGCAAGTGCCATTGTTGACACTGGAGGTTAGGCAAGCCCAGGGGAGTTGAACTTTGCAGTCAGTTGCTCTGACAGAAGGCAGCTCCTACTCCCAAGCCTTCAGAAATTTTTTTGGCGTGGCCTCAACCCTCACCACAGGGCGTGTGACTGGTTGGCTTTAAAATCCTTGCATTGATAAACAGATTGGATTTTTCCCAGAGGGTACTGCGAAAGCTCCTCTCCCCTTCCTGTTTCTGATTTCATGCCTAAAAGCTTGGCTGCTAACCAAAAGTTGGGCAGTTTAAATCCACCAGCCATTCCTTGGAAACACCATGGGGGCAGTTCTGCTGTGTCCTATAGAGTCATTATGAGTCAGATTCTGCTTGATGAAAACTGGTTAGGTTTTGGTTTTTTAGGGCAGTGGACAGGGCTGGCTGGTAGGCTCCTGACTGTGTCTTAACCAGGGTTGCAAACACTGAGGGGCAAGAAGTGCTGCACTGTACTTCCCGGCACCACCCCACCCCACAGCCGCCACTGGCAACCCTCCTTGCTCCTTAGTCTCTCATCTTTCTTTGCTCAACACAGCCAAGACTAGGCAGGCCTGCCTTGAGATCAGTGAAGTGTTTCTTATATGCAAATTAACATATGCATTATCCAATTATCCAGTGTGTCTGGCACGTAGGAAGGGCTCCATTAAACTCTTTTTTTTCTGCCAAAAGTCAGTCAGTATCCTCATGCTGCCAAGTCAAATTCCCGATATCCCTACCTTGCCATTCCATTTGGGCATTTCACTCCCGTGGACTCTCCACTCTGGATCAGTGAAGTTAAACATCTGCCAGGAGAGCTCCTGAGCCTCCCACACTCCTGGCCACACGTCACTACACGGTCTCTGCACATCTTCCTGCTGGGATCTGTTAAAAGACCAAACCAGCTGCTGTCAAGTTTATTCTATGTTAAGGCTTTCAGAATTCTTGCAGAACCTCCTAGAATGCCACTTTAACAGCTCAGAGTTCATACTTCAGAAGAAGCAATTGCCAGTCCTGCTTTCCACGTTTCCACTGTAGCCAGAATCTTCTACACCTAGCACAATGTGCAGGCCACCTATCAAGATGCCTCCACTTCTCCACTTTGGAAGGACTAGAATAGGATGCTGGTGAAAGAAAGACACCCCATGCCGGGCAGCATAAGGTAACTTAGCCTTGTCAACAGGGAGAAGCACACATTCACTGGCTTCACTTTGTGGTCTTAGATTTAGTGATGATATAACAAAAGTACCCCAGTGGGTGGCTTTAAAGAAGAGAAATTAATTTTTTTACACTTCTGGAGGCTACAGTTCAAATTCAAGGAACCAATTCTAGGCGAAGGCTCTCTCCGTTGGCCCTGGGGCAACAACTTTGTCTCTTTCAGCTTCTGTAGCCTTAACTTCCCTCCATTCCTAGCTGATATTCACATAGCATTCATCTTCCCTTGGCTGTGTTTGTCTCTGTGTGCTCTTTTCACAACTCAGAAGTGATTAGGTTCAGGACCATCCTACACTGGTGTGACTTGATTAACATAATATTCAATTACATTGTGGAAAGCCATTACATTAAACCCGTAGATACATGGGTTAAAATTACAACACGTATTTTGGGGGGCACAGTTCAATCCATAACAGCCTGCTTCAAACTGAGCCCTTCGAAATGGGGACAAATCAAAGGAGCACTCTGGGTGGTTGTTTCCTTCAGTTCAGCTCAGCAATTTAGGGCACACATCAGATGTTGGACACAAGGTCTGAGGCTGGCAGGAGGAAGATTTAAGTTCACTGAAAAATCATCAGAGAATGTTACCCCATGAACTAGGTAGCTGGTTGAAGATGAGGCATTTCAGGATTTGAAACAACAGTAAAGAATGCTTCTACGGTGCTAGCTGTCAGATGCTGTTGTACACTCTTTGCAAACGCTCACTTATTTAACTCTCACAACAACCCGCTGAGGTGGGTAAACTTGTTTTCCCATAATAATCCAGTTGCCTTCAAGTTGACTGTGACTCATGGCGACCCTGTGTGTGTCACGGGAGAACTCTGTTTCATAGGTTTTCAATGACTGACTTTTCGGAAGTAGCTCACCAGGCCTTTCAACCAAAACGCCTTTGGGTGAACGCATACTTCCAATCTTTTGATTAATAAGCTGAGTGTGCTAACCATTTATATTACCCAAGGACTTCTTCCTGATTACAGAGATGAGGAATTAAGGCACAGAGCGGTTCAGTAACCGGCCAGAAGTCTCCCGGAAGGTAGTAGACAAGAACAGAAATTTCAGTGCTCTGAGTCTGACTCTTGACTTTTGCTTTTAGCTATACTGCATGTTGTTGTTGTTAGCTGCCACCGAGTTGGTTCTGACTCATAGCAAACCAGTGTACAACAGCACTAAATACGCCTGGTCCGGCACCAGGCCCACGGTCCCTGCTGCGTTTGAGCCCACTGCTGCAGCCACTGTGCAGTCCATCCGGTTGAGGCTCTTCCTCCTTCCCACCGACCCTCTACTTTTCCAAGCATGATATCTTCTGGGGCCGGAACTCTCCTGACAATACATCTAAATAGTATAACATATACTCTAATTGCTCTTGTTTCTAAGGAGCATTCAGGTTATACTTCTTCTAAGACACAGATTAGTTCGCTCTTTTGGCAGTCCATGGAATGCTCGATATTCTTGGCCAGCACCTCAGTTCAAAGGTGTCACCTCTTCTTTTGTCTTATTCACTGTCTGGCCTTCCTATGGATGTGGGGCTGTTGAAAATACCGTGGCTTGGGTCAAGCATATCTTCAATGAGACATTTTTGCTTTTCAACACTTTAAAGAGGTCTTTACAGCAGATTTGCACAATGTAGTCTGTCTTTTGATTTCTTGACTGCTACTTTCATGGATGTTGATTGTGAATCTGAGTAAAACGAAGTCCTCGACAACTTTGATGTTTTCCCCATTTATAATGATGTTGCCTATTGGTCCAGTTGTGAGGATTTTTATTTTCTTTATGTTGAGGTGAGATCTGTACTGAAGGCTGTGGTCTTTGACCTTAATCAATAAGTGCTTCATGTCCTCTTTACTTCCAGCAAGTAAAGTTATATCATCTGCATAATACGGGTTGCTAATGAGACTTCCTGCAATCTTGATGTCTTGTTCTTCATTATATAGTCCAGCTTCAAAGAGTATTTGTTCAGCATACAGATTGAATAGGTATGGTAAAAGGATACAACCATGATGCACACTTTTCAGCATCCCCTCAACTGCCTCTTGATCTGTGTACAGGTTACTCATAAGCACAATTGTTTTGAAATTGCCATTCTTTGCAATGCTATGCACATTTTGTTATGATTCACACAGTTGAATGCCTTTTTGTAGTCAATAAAATACAAGGAAACTTCTTTCTATTATTCTCTGGAAAACTACAGTACATATGGGTCTCATTTCTCCCAGTTTCTTCAGATGGACATTCACACTCATGCCAGTTTCTACATCATTGTGCCTAGACCCACAGGGATTCTGTGGCCACCGTGGAGCTGCATAGGAGCATCACAAGTGTAAAACACAGATGGTGCAGGCTTGTGAGATAAAGGATGGCTGTCAGCCCACTAAGGGAGAGCCTTATGGCTACTTACGTGGCTGTGCTTGGAGTGAATGAAGGCTTCATACCAGCTGTCTACAGCAAGAGCAGTGAGGAGGGCCTTGGCAGAGGAGATTACAGAATATGGCAAGGACAGCAGCCACATTTGTTGAGCCAGTGCTTCCCAAACTTCAGCATACATCAGAATCACCAGCAGTGTTTGAACACAGATAGGTGGGCTTCTGACATCTGATTCCTTAGCTGTAATTTGGAACACTGGTGGCAGTTGCTAAGAGCTTGGCTGCTAACTAAAAGGTTGGCAGTTGGAATGCACCAGCTTTTCCTGGAAGTCTTATGCAGTGCTGTTGAGTTGATTGGACAGAGCAGAACTACTCCATAGTGTTTCCAAGGAGCACCTGGCAGATCTGAATTGCCAACCTTTTGGTTAGCAGATGTAGCACTTAACCACCATGCCACCAGTGTTTCCAAATGGGGCAGTTCCATTCTGTCTATAGAGTCGAAATCAACTCCGACTCCACAACATTGCTTTGTTTTTTTTAAGGGCTACTTTGCCTATGGAAACCCTGGTGGTATAGTGGTTAAGTGCTACAGCTACTAACCCAAAGGTCAGCAGTTCAAATCCACCAGGCCTTCTTTGGAAATGCTATGGGGCAATTCTATCCTACAGGATCACTATGAGTTGGAATCAACTCACAGCAGTAGGTCTTTGGGTTTGCCTATAGGATAGCTAAGAGTTTAAACAGACTAGATGGCACACGACAATACCAGGGCTGGCGAGCAGCCATGGAATTTGCATTTTCACAAGTTCCCAGGTGCTGCTGAAGCTGTAAACTTGAGTACTTCAGTTTGAGGGCCTCTGTTTTAGGTTAATTCTACTGGGTGGTGGGTGCTGAGATCAGTTCCATAGATAATCACAGAGATCATGTATTTAGGGTCTTCAGTGTGGTTTTTTCAGAGGATATCTTTTGCAACGCACTCGGGAAAGCACAAGTGTCAATGAACATTTTTCCTGGAGGTAAACAAATACAAACACTTTAAAGCTATTCCACAGGGGCGGTTTGTCAGCTGGCTTCCCTCTCCTGCAGTTGGATAACGGGAAATTGGCTTACATTCTCCATGAAGGATATAGGATAAACTCCTGCAGAGAAGGATGAATTCTCACTGGTCTGAGAAGACTTACGCATAAATCTCTCCCAAGGCAAAGAGATTGACAAGATTCCTCCTCCATGCCTGTCCAATCCCGCAGGTCTGTGATTGTATAAGCATGTATTTATTTTTCATTACAGTGCCAGGTGGTGCCATGGATTACTCATCCCCACCTGTATGTACCATAAGCTCCTCAAAGCGAACTCATAGAAGGTGAACTCTTCTTTCTAGCCCTTCCCTAGCCCCCTTCGCCTTCTGGGTTCTCTCTGTTAACAACCACATGTCGCTCACTCACTCATGCTGGAAACCTAGGGTTATCTTTCACTCATCCCTCTCTTATCTCCTCCACATCCAGTGAAGAAGAATTTCCCCAGACTGATCCTCATCCCCTTTTCTCATTCCAAGGCTTGAAGTTACTCCTTTGTCAGGCAGGTCTCACCTGGACCACTGTGATCAGATCTTAAATGGTGCCTCAGGCATCAGCACTGCAACCTCATCTTCATCCTATTTACTGCTTCCAGAATGTTCTGTGGAAAACAGGGCTTGACAAACAAAGAGTCAAGCCCAGTTCAGCCCACCTCCTGTCCTTGTATAGGCCAAGAGCTAATGGTTAGTATATTTTTAAATGGCTGGAACAAAATTAAAAGCAGCACAATGTATAGCGATACAAGAAAATTACAGAAATTCAAACTTCAACGTCTGCACATAAACTTTTTTCCTTTTAATTGTGCTTTAGGTAGAGGTTTATAGCTCAAGCTAATTTTGTGACACCAGTTGTAGTCCTTACAATGTGACAGCACATTCCACCTCTCTACCTCAGGTTCCCTGTGTCCATCCAGCCAGCTCCTATCAATACCCTCCTGCCTTCTCTTCCCACCTTCAGATAGGAGCTACCTATTTGGTTTTGTGTATTTGATTGAACCCAGAAGCACACTCTTCATGTGTGTTATTTTTTTTGTTTTCTAGTTCTGTCTAATCTTTCAAGAGTAGGCTACAGAATGGTTTCAGTTCTGGATTAACAGAACTTCTCGGTTTCCTTCAGTCTCTGTCAGATCACTAAGTTTGCTATTTATGTGTGTGTTTGACTTTTGCTCCACACTTTTCTCCTGCTCCGTCTGGGACTCAGTTGTACTCTCTGTCAGGGCAATAATTGATGGTAGCTGGACACCATCTAGTTCCTCTGGTCTCAGGTTTTGGAGTCTCTGATTTACGTGGGCCTTTAGTCTTTTGGGCTAATATATTCCTTGCATCCTTGGTTTGCTTGGTGTTAAGTGCTAGTGGTTAACTGCAATGACTGCTAACCAAAAGGTCAGCCATTCAAATCCACCAGGTGTTCTTTGGAAACTCTACAGGACAAATCTACTCAGTCCTATTGAGTCCCTATGGTTAGGAATCCATCTGACGCCTCCCTTTCTCCAATTGGGAAGGGACCAACTGATGCATCTCAGATGTCAACTCACAAGATTTTAAGACCTCAGATGCTACTCACCAGTGTGTGATGCAGAACATTTTCTGTATAAGCTTTGTTATATCAATTGACCTAGATATACTCCAAAACCTTAGTTCCTAGGTCCCAGCCTTAGCTACTCAGTCCTTTAAAATGTGTGAATGTGTCCAAAGAAACTTCCTAGCTTTTGCTTTGGTACAGTTGTGCTAAGTTCTCTCTATTGTGTGTTATCCATCAATAAACTTTTACTGGAAGACAGCTATGCTTCTTTGTAAACATCACCTATGGCTACTTCAACAAGCGTATTTGCAACAGAGACTATGGCCTGTAAAGCCTGAAAGATGTACTACTTTGCCCTTTTAGAAAAAGAATGCTGATACCTGATGTACAAAGCATATCTGACCAAGTCATCCCTCTGTTTAAAACTCTTTAGGTACTCTTTCAAGCACTGGGAGTAAAATTCAGGCTCCTTAACATGGCCCACCAACACCTCAGATCTCTTCTCAGTCTACTCCTTCAGCCTTACCTCCCTTGGTTCCATTCTTCCTAATTTAAATGCTTTCAAGTGCCAAGCTGGCAATGCAAAAGCAAACAAAAAGCAGTAGCAGTGAGGCTAAGAGATTAGTGCCAGAGCCCTGGTGAACTAGGGCATGATCACTGTAAGGCTGTTGGTTTGCCAAGTTGGTTCAGACTCAGAGACCCGATGTACAGCGGTACAACACCGCCTGCTCCTGGGCCGCCTTCCCCACCACTGCTATATCTGAGCCCATTGTTGTAGCTGCTGTGTCAGTCCGTCTTGCAGAAGATCTTCCTCTTTTTCCCTGATCCTCTGCTAAGTACGATGTCCTTCTCCAGTGACTGGTCGCTTCTTATAACATGTCCAAAAATATGTGAGATGAAGCCATCCTCGCTTCTAGGAAACATTCTGGCTGTATTTCTTTTAAGACAGATTTGTTCATTCTTTTGTTAAACCATGGTACATTCCGTCTAAAGATAAGCAAGTTCTTTAACATAAAGCAAAGAAGTGCAATGTCAGCCATAGTTTGCACCACGCTGCTCCTCGTCTCTCTGCTTTTGACCTGATTGTCCTTCGGCTAAGAATACCTTCCCTTCCAACTTCATCCACTCGACTTCAGCTCTGGCTACAGAACAGTCCATTGAGTGGCTGTTCCTGGAGAAAGGTTTCCTTAGGAGCCCACGGTTGTGACTATCACAGCGTGAATTGTATTGTCTCACAGTTCTGTAGTTACTCATTGGTTTCCTCTGTGAGACTCTCGGCTTCTTACATGCTGAGCTTGCCCTGCCAATTTTTTATGTTTAAGTGTGTTTGTTGAGCACATGAGTGATTGCATAAGTGATCAAATGAATGAACTCAACAACCAGGCATTATTTCATGGTCCTCACATATTTCTCCTTTTCATGCCTTCTTATAGTAATTGTATCACTCTTCACCTCTTTAAACTTTATCAGAGTTTCTTTAGAATTGGTATATTTTTCTCTTTCCAACACTGTTATAAGAGAAGGTAGATGAGAATAATTAATTTCAGTTTTATAAATGAAAACACAGTGGCCGAAAACATGTCAATGGTATCAAGCCAAACGAGACTGAAAGCTTCATCTCATTAGGACCCAGGCTTTTTATACAGGGCCACATGGCCTGTTCAGTTTAATTTTGTTACACTAAATCATACTGAATACCTTCATAGTACTGGGCATTACACTGGGCCCTGAAGATTCAAAAATGAATAAACCACAGCTCTTAGACTTTAGGATGTTGCAGTTTAACTGTAGACTAGCTTGAATGTCCCTGGTTGCTTGTGGGCAGTGTCCCGATGGAGGCCATGCCCATGGGGCTATAAGAAGAGGCAAGAAGGGCCTCAGCTACCTGTGAGTGAATGAGGACTTTTTGCAGCGAGGTAATCATTCCCTGTCTTTAGAAGTCTAAGGTCAGAACATCACGATCAAGATGGTAACTCATCAGAAAAAATAAGTGTCTCCTGAATCCATTGCTGTCATCCACTCATCAAAGAAAGGCTGGCTTCACATAAAGTGACTGTACCTCAACCATGAGGGAACATTTAAGAGAAGGAAGAACATTTTTTGTTAATCTTGGATTCTGGAAGATTTTGTCGGGAAGTACGTGCATATTCATTGTGACATGAGGAACCAGTTGAACGCGATCCCCTCCTTGGAATCTTTGGGGAGGACTTTCCAATGGCTTCACAGAGCCAATCTTCACACATTCACAGGAAAAGACAGCTCTAGTTTACCCAACACAGACGTGAGGGTCAGCTCCTGTGGGCCATGCACAGTGCTGAGCCATGTAGGCAAGCTATGTCATCTGATCCTTTCGCCATCTCTGTGAGGAAAGTCCTGTCACTATTTCTGTCACACAAAAGGACTCTTGAGGCTGCAAGAAATGAAACAACTTGTGAAAGATCACACAGCTGACCACTGGCATACTGAATGGAACACCTCTCCGTCACACCATTATGTCCAAACACTGTTCTGTGTATTGGTTTGACCAGCCTTCAACAAAGGAGAGTAATAAAAAAATAATGCAGGGAGTTTTTGAAAACAAAGTCTTAAATATTCATTTGAAGGGACTAAAATCATTTAAACATTTTTGAAAATTAGTTTTAAAAGTAAAATCATACTTTTTGTGTTACGTGTGCAGTAATGTCAGTAGGAGATACTACTGATTCTAGGGTGTATGCTATTTGTTTTTTTGAAAATATTATTATGAAATCCCAAGTCCAAACTCCCTAACCTATAATACACAGTGATTAAGAAACTTTCTTTCTTTGTTTCCTTTCTTTCTTTCTTTTCTATAATATCTGGCCAAGATATTATACCCAGATTTTTTTTCTTATTGTTGATTGTCATCAAATCTGCTCCAACTAATGTGACCACATGCACAACAGAGAGAAACACCACCTGGTCCCTGCACCACCTTCATGGTCATTTACACGTGCAAGTCCATGGTTGCTGGCTGCTGTATATTTTGAGTGTCTTGAGCCGAGGGGGCTCATCGTCCAGCACACTGTTGGTCGATATTCTGTTGTGATTCGTAGGATTTTCACTGTCTAATTTTTGGAAGTGGATTGTCATGTCTTTCTTCACAGTCTGTCTTAATCTGAAAAAGCTCTTCTAAAACCTGTCCACCAGGGGTGACCCTGCTAGTAATTTAAATATCAGTGTCACATATTTCACCATCATAGCAACACATGAAGTATGATAGTTTGACAAACTGGCAGATGGTGATAGGAAGAATGTTTAGAGTTGTCCAACCCAAGTATCTTGATTGCGTATCTCAGTCTCTCTAATCCTCTCTCTCAGTCCTCCTATCCAACACTTGAATTGCTTTCCAGAGCTAGACAACAATTTCTTGACTTCATGCATGTATTAGATTTTGTCTACACACTCAAAACACTGGAGACTAGTTCCTTAGCATACCAAGAGTTTGATAACATGAAGTTCAATAGTGCCTTGAATTTTTCACTTTGAACATGAATTTGATGTAGACACAAATACAGCATATGCAGACTAGCATCTGCTTAACTGTATAAAAGGCATCTTTAAATTTTCTTCAGAATAAACTACCCCATACCCATGTTCTCTCATGAGATCTTTGCATGTTTCCTTGTTGTAAACCAGTATAATATTCTGATTCAGGTTTTGGTAAAAAATAGTTTTTAGTCTTCTATTTTTACCTTCAATAAAAACATTTAGAGATTTTCAATTTAACTTTTACGAACATACCCTGCTTATTCAAGAGCTGACTGGGGATTCATTGGATTATGATTTATTTTCAACAGCAGCCCAGGCACCAGGAAACAAAATATACAATATCTTTGAAGCAGAAAGCAGCTGGGTGAGTCCTTTTAAAATATAGTTCAACTGGTTATCTGTGAACCCTGGACAATAGGATGTTGAATTATCCTTCCTCAGTAAGATTCAATAGCTTCAGTGGTTGTAAGAAAAACAGTAATTACTGCTGTAACTGTAAATAGATTATTTCTAGACTCAACGACACTTGCCTAGACAAAGTTAAAGCAGAATCCAAAAAGGGAGTCCAGGACTGGTTCTTTAAAATACGTATGTGTGTGTGTACACTTATCTATAGATATGTGGACATATCTATAGATATCTGTATGCACATATGTGTACCACTGACCAGTCTGTAAGTTTGTCATACTGTGATGGCTTTCATGTTGATTTGATGCTAGAAGCTATGCTACCAACATTTCAAATACCAGCAGGGCCACCAGGTTTCAGCAGAGATTCCAGACTAAGATAGAGTAAGAAGCAAGGCCTGGTAATCTGCTTCTAAAAATTAGCCAGTGGAAACTCTATGAATCACAACTAGATGGTGCCAGCTACATCAGTGGCTCTGACAGGGATCACAATAGAGGGTCCCAGGTAGAGTTAGAGAAATATGTAGAGCAAAATTCTAACTTGCAGAAGAAGACTAGATTTACTGGTCTGACAGAGACTAGAGAAACCCTGAGAGTATGGCTCCCACACAATCTTTTATCTCCATACTGAAGTCACTCCTAAAGTCTACCCTTCAGCCAAAGATTAGACAGGGCCATAAAACAAGACAAGCTTTAATGGGCACACCAGCCCAGGAGCAAGGACGAGAAGGCAGAAGGTGCAGGAAAGCTCATAATGTGGAAATCAAAGTACAGAAGAGAAGAGTGTTGATATATTGTGGGATTGGAAACCAATGTCACAAAACAACATGTGTATTAATTATTTACTGAGAGACCAATTTGCTCTCTGAGCCTTCATATAAAGCACAATTAAAAAAAACTATAGATTATAACAGAATATTGTCAATACAGTGCTGGAAGATGAGGCCCCTAGGTCGGAAAGTACTTAAAATACACAGAAGCGGCAACCGTGAACTTCAGCATACCAGTGACCATGAAGATGGTGCGGGATCAGACAATGTTTCGCTCTGTTGTAATGGGGTTGCCATTAGTCAGAGCCAATTTGATGGCAACTAGCAGCAAGATTAACAATGTGTGTATAATAGTTGTGGCCATCTTCACAAAAAACAAGGGAAAGGGTTACATTATTCAGCTATGTAGTATAGACCAGAGGCTCTTGACTTTGGGGTTTCATGGCAAGATCTTTGATATGTCTTAGGACCAGCAGTATCTTCTATTGAGATCACTACACACACACACACACACACACACACACACACAATATTTTCATGCCAAAATTAAGTTGTGAAAATATTTTAACAATTTTGGTCCTCTCAAAAATTCTTTAATTTTTAAAACTCACTACATTGTTTTTTATTTTTTGAAGTCTGGGGAAAACCAGTACATAGACAATTGTTTGGGTGCAGTGGTGTAACAGACAACTGTTCTATTCATTCTGCCTGGTGACCTACTTGAGAAAATTTGTGAATAAAAACCCACAATAGAATATTGTCCTGTACAGTGCTGGAGGATGACCCTCTTGTGCTGGAAACTGTAAAACCAAACCCACTGCAGTCGAGTCACTTCCAACTCATAGCAACCCCGTAGGGTTTCCAAGGCCATAAGTTTCCACATAGGCAGACTGCCACATCGTTCTGTGGACCTGCTGGTGGTTTCGAACCACTGGCCTTTCAGTTACCAGTCCATTACTTCAGCCACTACACTACCAGGACTCCCCTAAGTTGGAAGGTACCTAAAATACTCGGGAACTTCAGCAACAACTGTGATGATTGCACGGAGCTGGACAACATTTCATCCCCATGTGGGGTTGCCAGAGATCCGTCTGACTGGAAGGCAGCTAACAGCAGCGTACATTGATCAGCAAGCAACTGGTTGAATAGGTTATTGTCATCAGTGCTAGGGAGTTCTATGTAGGCAGTGTGCGCTAATATGAAAAACTGCGCAAAGTATATTGTTAAATGGAAAACAATCGTGTGTATGTTTATAAATGCTCTCATTTATATTTAAAAAAAAGTGGTAAATGTATTTTTTTGTGTAAATCCTTCCTGGAAAAACACACGAGATACAGTTAACAAAAATTACCCTTGAAGACAGATTCTAAAGTCCTAGGAATGAAAAAGGAGGATCTTTACTTTTGCCATACACTCTTCTCTATGGTTTGAAAAAAAAAAAATTCTCGTCATGAGCATTTATTACTGTCATGAAAAAATTGTTAGGAGAATATCATAATGTTTGTGGTATTAAACATGTGAAGAATAGTCAAAGGCCTTGATGTGAGTCCTGTTTCTGAGACTGGCTCTGTGATCTTGGCAAATCACCTAAGCTTGGTGAGCACTATTATACTACTGTTATCAGGTGCTGTCGGGTCAGTTCCGACCCATAGCAACCCTATGAACAACAGAATCAAACATCGCCCAGTCTTGTACCACGCCATAATTGTTTTTATGTTTAAGCCCTTTGTTGTGGGCACTGTGTCAATCCATCTCGTCAAAGGTATTCCTCTTCTTCTCTGACCCTCCACTCTACCAAGCACGATGTCCTTCTCCATGGACTGATCTTTCGTGACAACATGTCCAAGGTATGTAAGATGCTGTCTTGCCATCTTTGCTTCCAAGGAGCACCCTGGTTGTACATCTTCCACAACAGATCTGTTGGTTCCTTTAGTGGTCTGTGGTACATTCAACATCCTTCTCCAACACCACAACTCAAAGACATCAATTCTTCTTCTGTCTTCTTGGTTCATAGTTGAGCTTTCGCATGCGTATGATGTGATTGAAAATAACCGCAGCTTGGGTCAGGCGCGTTTTAGTCTTCAAGGTGACGTCCTTGCTTTGGAATACTTTGAAGAGATCTTTTGCAGCAGATATTCCCAGTGTGATGTGTCTTTTGATTTCTTGACTGCTGCTTCCTAGGGCATCAATTGTTGACCCAAGTAAAATGAAATCTCTGACATCCTCAATCCTCTCTCCACTTATGGTGAGCACTAGTTGCTCATTTTTCACAGTTGTTATGAGGAACAAAAGATATGTTAAGATGTACATATTAGCTGCAAATTCTAAAGTTGGATCCAGGTGTTGTTATCTGTCTAGTTTTTAAAAAATGTTGCTCAGGAGTTCTCTATATGAGCATGCTGGAGTCAGGTGTTAGCAGTGACGACAGTAGCTCATGTCCCCTTGGAGCCGTTCACAGGAGACGAGCATTCTCAGGAGAATAGCGTTCTCAGGCTGTACTGTCTGTGATGTCTCTGACAACTGCCGGGACTCTGCCATGCTCTCCTCACTCCCTCCTGCACCCTTCCTGAAAACACGTGGGTTTGTTTCCACTGTCTAGATTATCCACTTGGAAATAGTGGGAGACAGCAGCAGCTCCCTTGGCAGCAGAACTGGACAGCTGTTTTCAGAGATACGTGACTTCACGAACCCTCAGCTGGCAAACATGCTCTCCTCATCTGGAAGGGGAACCTCACAATCCAAATGCTTTATGAGGCCCTGACTTCAGCTCACACTGTTTATTTGGACTCTTAGTTTACTGTTGATTGCTAATATCTAAAGCAATGATTTATCATTCCACCTGACATGCAGCCCTGTGTTATCTTCCTAGGGTGGTAGGAAGTTCCCATCGAGTGGTTTTTGGCTTTTATGTTGGCTTCTCTGGAGTCTAGGACCCAGTGCAGAAGCTACATAGGTTTACAGAGAAACACATTAAAACATGTCACTGACACTCATACCCATACACCATTCATACACAGACTGCGTGTACACCCCCTCACACACACAGACTCACATCTATGCTCCTGCCACTCGCATAATACTTAGACACACACACTCTCTCATATAGTACTTACACTCACATATACAGCATTACACATACGACAAACACACTCACGTACTACTTACAGACACAATGCACCCTTCACATGTACCACACACACTCACACTCTCCACTCACACACAGACCCCTCCCACACTCAGGCACACATTCAAACAAACACCACAGACTCACTCATGCCACTCACACACTCATGGCCACATTCCTCACACACACTTGCCATTCAGTGCATATGCACACTGCTCACGCACATCACACCCGCACAGACATAAACATTGTGAAAAACTTTCAGAAACATGAGAAGAAACCAAGAGAACCGCACATTAAAACAGAAGTGTCTCCTGCTTCAGTGAGTCTCCAGGCCTGGCAGGAAGGGGAGCAGCTTCATCTCTGGGTGTCGCTAAGGGGGCAACTGTGAACACGAACAGAAGTCTTAGATGATGGTGTTTACAGACACATGCCGGTTCACTGAGGTGAGGATTCTTAACCCAGTTACTTCTCCTTTTGGAGCTTTTATGATTCCCGTGCTGGGTTTTGTGGTTTTTATTCATTGTGACTGTTACAATTTGAGTTCCATCTCTTCCCACCCACAGCCGACCTCATCACTTTTCTGTGGGAGTCTGGGAAGGAGGATCTACAGGACAGAGACATAGGAAAGCGCGTCAGGAGCTAGGTGCCGACAGGCAGACGTTTGCTTTGAGGGTGCCTGCAGCTCAGGGCGGTGAGGCTACCAGGGACACAACGAGGAGGCTGTTACGGAAGAGGAAAGGCAGGGCAGCAGATGCTAAAACGAGGCTCCTAGAGGGGAAAGGTCTTCACCACCACCTTACTGATGCTCACTTTCACTATCCACGGCCTCCTTGTAGAGTCGCTCTAAAGTAGCAGGGAGAGCCCCTTGACCAGACTGTCTGTAGCCTATGGAAATACCATCAATTTTTCATGTAGATCACCTATTCTCTTCTTTTTCTTCAAGGCCTAGTAATTTTTGCATCTTCCTTTAATAAATATGAGGAAGTCAGTACACATGTGTTGAATGAAAGCATGACAACCTTTCCCATACAGGGCTCCAATATTTCTGTAGGCTTCCATCTATACATATAAGGGGGCTTCAGCCATCTGGTGGGCACAGGGAAGATTCTAATGTGCCTAAACATTACCTCACTGTCTGAATATCTTTTCTTCTTTATTTACGTGCACTTCCTTGGTGATCTCATCCAGCTTCATGGCTTTAAATACTAGTTTTACCCTGATGAAGCCCTAATCTCTATCCCCATCCAGATCTCATTCCTGAATTTCAAGGTCTTTCATCCAGCCTTCTGGGTAGCCTCACTTAGATACTTAGTAGGCATCTCAAATTAAACATATTAAGAATGGACTTTTGATTTCCCCAAGAAGGCTGCTCTGTAAGCCTACCCTCTGTCAAGAAAGGAAGCTCTGTCTTTCCAGTTTCTCAGGTAAAATCCTTGTTTTTGTTTTTTGGTATTTTAATTTTGTTTATACAATGTGTGTTAGATATGCATGTAAAGTATGTCCCCAATCTGAGCGCCTCCTAACACTTGCATTGCCATCTCTGGCCAGTGCCACCTCTCATGTCTGTTTTTGGATGACAAAATGTGTCCTATTTCCTTTTACTTCCTCTTGCATCTCTGAAGTCTGTCTTCTGCCAGTAGCCCTACTGATCCGTTAGAAATATAAGTGGCATCATGTTACTGCTCCTTGTAGAATGTAAGCTCCATGAGCATAGGGACTTTGAAGGTTTTGTTTGCTTCTATGCCTCTAGTGCCCTGGTAGCACAGTGGTTAAGTGTTACAGCTGTTAACCAAAAGGTTGGCATTTTGAATCTGTGAGGAATTCCTTGGAAACTACGGAGAAGTTATACTGTGTCCTATAGGGTCACTATGAGTCAGAATCGACTCAACAGCAGTGAGTTATGTTTTGGTTTTGAGTGCCTGGCAATGAGGCATTGGCAGTGTGGTGGCAGAATTATTGCCTCCCACGTGGGAGATCTAGGTTTGATTCATGGCCGAACCACCAGCTGGTCCCCAACTTACTGCAGATACAAGCCTCTGTTGTTACCTCCCCTACAGTGGCTACGTCACCCCCCTGGATACCACTGTATCTCATTGCCTGCACACTCTTCCTCTCATTCACCATTACTTACAGTCATATGGCTTCTAACCATTTTTCCTCAACCCCAAGTGATGACCATCTCAGGACCTTTGCTTTGGCTGGTCCCTTTGCCTATAATTGCTAATATTCTTATGGTTTGCTTCTTCACTTTTTAAAGTCCATTTAAATGCTCCCTTATTACAGAGCCATACCTCACCTTCACCTTGATTCTCCCACTTAATTTTTTTGCATGATATTTATCCCCATTTGACATGTTTTAGACATGACACAAATTTGTGTGTGTTTGTTTTTGTCTGACTGTTCCTTGTAGGATGTAAGCTTCATGAGAGTAGGAACTTTAAAGCTTTGTTCATTTCTATGCTTCTAGTGCCCAGTAGCATATTGAGTAAGTGCTATTAATCAAAAGGTTGGCAGTTTCAATCCATGAGGTACTCCTTGCAAACTGTATTGGACAGTTCTACTGTGTTCTATAGGGTCATTATGAATTGAAACTGACTCAGTGGCAATGAGTTTGGTTTTGGTTTTGAGTACCTAGCAACGACGTATTGGTAGTTTGATGGTAAAATTCTTGTCTCCTGTGTGGGAGACCTAGGTTTGGTCTATGGCCAATACACTTCATATGCAGCTACCACCGATCCGTCAATGGAGGCTTGCAAGTTTTAACAGAGCTTCCAGACTAAAACAGACTAGGAAGAAAAGGCCTGGTAATCTACTTCTGAAAGTCACCCACTGAAACTCTTTGGATCACAACAGCTTGATCCACAGCCCATCATGGCAATGCCACAGGACCAGGCAGTGTTTTGTTTCATTGGGCATGGAGTCATCATGAATCAGGGCTGACTTAGAGCCGCTAACAACAAAAACAATGCCTAGAACAGTGTCTGAATGTCAGTAGGCTCTGAATAAAACTTGATGAAGGAAGGGAGAAGAATGAGAGCACTAGTCAATTTTGGCCAGAACCTAAGTATACCACAGTATGGAACTTTCCATTAGAGAACCATTTATTAAATTCTTTTAAAGATGGTCAATCAATAAGGGGTGCATAAAGACCAACAGTTAAGTTCATGAACTCATCCTAGAACAAGTGCTACATACCTCATTTCTGAATATCACTGCAGTCACCTTTAAAGTACTCTCTTTAGGAAGCTATGCACAGATGCCAGCACCTAGTCCACTCTTCAAAGCAATTTTGGAACTCTTTGTCTGGAATGGCCATCAGAGCTATTATTATATTACCTTTGATGTCCTGAATGTCATCACAAAGTCTTCCATTCAATATTTCCTTTATCTTAGGATAAAGAAAAAAGTCACTGGGGGGCAGATCAGGTGACTAGGGAAGGTGTTCCAATACAGTTATTTGTTTATTGGCTCAAAATTCCCTCACAGACAATCATACAATTAAATCTGTGAACTTGCCACTGTGCCACCGTGTGCAAAGGCTGTTTCAGAAAGAGTTCCAAAAATGGACTAGGTGCTGGCATCAGTGCTTAGCTTCCCAAGGGGAGTACTTTCAAGGTGACTGTAGTGATATTCAGCAACGAGATATGTGACACTTAGAACAATTAAGTCCACTTGGAACAAATTGAGTTCGCAGACTTAGTTGTAAAACTTTGTATTTTACATTACAACACAGTATCTATAGCTATACATACTTACTACGTGCTATGTACTTTATTTTCTATTTTATTCTATGTTAACCTTTTCTATTTTAATTCATTAAAAACATGCTGACCTGGATTTATTAAACTCGTTTAACCACCCATTAATGGATTATGACTTGGTAGAGTGGAGGGCCAGCAAAAAAGAGGAAGCAAAAGGAAAACCCTCAACAAGATGGATTGACACAGTGGCTGCAATGATGGGCTTAGACATAAAAGCGATAATGGGCGTGCAGCAGGCCCGGGCAGTGTTCCCTTCTATTGTGCATAGGCTCCTGTGAGCTGGGACCAACTCGATGGCACCTAACAACAACAGTGAATTCTGAACTGTAGTTAAAAGAATGCTCTACTAGAGGGAATCAGGAGACTTGATGCAGTTGTTAACTATTCAGCTGCTAACAAAAAGTTCATAAATTTGGATCCACCTGTCACTCTCTAGAAGCTCTATGGGACTGTTCTACTGTGTCTTTTGGAGTCACTCTGAGTTGAATTCTACTTGACCAAGAGTACCTGGTAGACTTGAATTGCTGAGATTTTGCTTACCAGCTGTAGCATTTAACCACTATGCTGCTGTGATGTTCAATGGCTTTTTAGAGAAAATCAAATGTCTTGAAGAGGGCTGGAGGTTAAAATTCAAATGAAGTGATCAGTCATGTACACTACAGTGTAAATAAATTAAAGCATACTAATTTCCTTCTAAAATGCTGATTAAGAATTTTGGAGCTTTGATTATAGCAATGGAAGGAAAGGCAGTTTTCCAGCATGGGTCCTTTCAGGAAAAAGTGGCATAGATTGGATGCCATGAGATGTTTTAAAAAATTATAGTGACACTGGAGAAGACGTGGGAGAGAAGATGGCAGGAATTGCTCATGTTCTTAGTGCAGGAAAGTTGGGGAGGCTAAATGCTTATGTTGTCCACATCTCAGACCAGGACATACCCAGGTTCAAACCCTGCTTGGATCTCTTCTCCCACCCTGAGGGCTTTTTCCATTATCTCTAATATCTAATACCTCATCCTTCCCTTCAGATAGGACTTGTGTGAACCAAATGTAACTGTTCTTTTACCAGTGTCTTTCCCAGGAAGATGTAATTGGTTCTAGATTTTTCCATGCCAACATTCCTTGCCATATTTCAGAGGTTTTTTAGTCTGTTGGTAAGTCAGGTAGTCTTCTCAGATGCAGACTTGATGCCTTTCAATTTGTTACACAGTGTTTATTATCTGACACTGAGCTCTTATCATCTATCAGGAAGCACTGATCTAAGTAATTTACAACTGTGTGAAATAGTATCAGTAGTATCTCCATCTTATAAAGATGAGGTATAATTAAGCAACCCAAGATTACATAACTAATAAACAGTAGATTTGAACCCCGGGAGTCTGGCAGCCTGAGCGCTTGTTCTTATTCATTACTTGCTCTTTACAGATAGGCTAAGTGCCCTTGAGTCGGATCCGACTCATGGTGACCGTAGAGGCCAGGGTAGAACTGCTCTCTAGAGTATTCAAGGAGCGCCTGGTGGATTTGAACTGCTGACCTTGTGGTTAGTAGTGGTTGCACGTAACCCACTACACCACCATGATGACTGATATTATAGCTACATTTTTGTCAGCCTGTTGCTTCATGGAAGGAGAAGAAGAATTCAGCAGCTTTGATAGCAGTAGTCTGAAGGATTCGGCCAAGGGACATCCTGTCCACTTTCTCTGAATTGAAGTTTTTATATAATAAAATAAATCAAGAGCTAACTCATAGATTGCCCAATTCAGAGACTGTAAACTGGCTGTAGACCTATTTGACTTTGCCTTCTTAGAATTTCGAAAAGTGGATCTGAATGCCTTTTCCTGGCCATGCTCTTCCAGGTTTATCATAGTCCCCACCACTTGCTATTGTATCCCTGTTCTACTCATTTACATTGTTTGTTTGGTTCTCGAAGGCACTGTGTGTATGTGTGCAAGTATGTATATGTGTTATCTCCCTGGTGCACTGGGAAGGGAATAGGTCGCATTCTTCACACAGTACTTCACATCTAACTGGAAATGTTTGGTTTTCATTTGTTGGAAGAGAGTCCATTGGGAGTACCAGTTTTGGAGGACTAATGTACTTCAGTTCCTGAAGTTGGTATAATCACTGTGGTCCAGGAATAGGTGCGAGTGGTCTTTAGGAAAGGAAGCCAAGGCACTGGTAAACCAGCATTAAGCATCAGATCTGAAGAGTAAGTAGTTGCAAGGTGATAAGCCCTGAGGTCATGTACAGAAGGATTCAAGAACTTGCCAGGAAATGGAAGCAGAGTGCAAGCAGGGGAAGATATTGTTGTTCTGTCAGTCACACGCCCGTCATGTTGGCAGTTGCCCGACAATTTTGAGGCAGAGGCATTTAGATACCTAGGGCATATTTGGCTTCACTTGGTCATTAATATTTATTTAATGAGGCCCTACTAAAAGTCTGAGTTCATTGTAAATGAATGAAATTTTACTGTTGGAAACTTCAGTTTCTAATGAACCATGTGCTAAAGATGTTGAGGAAGAAATGCCACGTCTGCACATATCTCCACTATCTGGTCATACTTCATCCCGACAGTGCTTGTTCTCATGTTTTATTATTTAATGATCAGCACCACACCAAAATATTGTTGATGTCAAAACACGTGAACTTGATGCCAGAGTAAGTCAGGGAAGGAGATAGACTATTTTTTTCCTAGAAATAATCCAGGTAAAGAAATTAAGAGCACACATTTTGCAGTCCAAAAAACGGTTTGAATTCTGGTTTTGACACTTTAAACACCATCCTTTAAACATGAGAGTGAAATGATTTTCCTTGTATCCGTAGGGCAAATTCCTTAAATCCTCTGAGCCTCAACTTACTCTTTTATCAATAAGGGTAAATAGTACTGTTTCATAGGGTTGCTACAATCTGTCAGTTCGTCATACTCTAAAGTCCTTATATTGTTGTGATGCTGGAAGCCATGCCGCCGATGTCAATACCAAAATGTTCACCCATAGCAGATAAGTTTCAGCGGAGCTTGCAGACTGAAACAGACTAGAGAGAAAGGCTTGGCTGTCTAGTAATGAAAATTTGAAAATAAAACTCTGTTGACCACAACAAAGTATTGTCTGACACAGTGCTGGGAGACGAGCCCCTTACATTGTGTCCTGGATTGGATTGTGCTCCCACACTATCTGTAAACTTGGTCAGGCCATGATTCCCAGTATTGTGTAATTGCCCACCGTTTTGTCATCCAATGTGATTTTCCTATGTGTTGTAAATCCTACTCCTGTGATACTAATGAGATGAGATTAGTGGCAGTTGTGTTGATGAGGCAGGACTCCACCTACAAGACTGTGTTTTAAGTCAGTCTCCATTGCCATATAAGAGACAAATTAGCAGAAAGACAGGGGGACTTCATAGCACCAAGAAGGAAGTGCCAGGAGCACAGCATATCCTATGGACCTGGTGTTCCTATACTGAGAAGCTCCCCAACTTGGAAATATTGGCAACAAGGACCTTCTTCCAGAGCTGACAGAGACAGAAAGCCTTCCTGTGGAGCTGGCACCCTGAATTTGTACCTCTAACCTCCTAGACTGAGAGAGTAAATTTCTCTCTGTTAAAGCCATCCACTTGCAGTATTTCTGTTATACACTAGATGACTAAGACAGGTTGCAGAACCAAACCAAACTCTCGGCCGTTGAGTCAATTCCAACGCATAGCAACACTGTAGACAGAGTAGAACTGCCCCCTAGAGTTTCCAAAAAGCACCCGGCAGATTTAAATTGCTCACCTTTTGGTTAGAAGCTGCAGCCCTTAGCTGCAGGGCCAGCAGAGTTTCCAACACAGGTTGCAAGGCGCTCAAAACATGCAGTGACCACAACAACCAACCTGAGCATGCCAGGGATTGTGAAGCTGATGGAGGACCAAGCAACATTTCCTTTCGTTGTACATGGAATCACACGAGTGCGAGCTGACTAGGTGGCAACTAACAAGAAAAATAACGACATACAAGGTTGTTTTTCATGGAAACTATTCAGTGAAATAACACATAAAATAATTAGCGTGTGCCTATTGTATGCATTCAGTAATTGTGATTTTTATGTCATTAGCATCTTAACATATTTGGAGGGAATTTGAATGGAAGAAATCTACGGCCTTCCATTATGTTTTGTTTTGATCTTTGCAAGAGAAGTAAACAAGAAGACTTGGTTGTCCTTTCTGGAACAATTATGGCATACCAAACAATTTATGCTGCCAAAAGTAGCAGCCAAAAGAATGCACAGAGCACAGAATTTAATTCAGACAAGCCTGACTTTGATCTCTATTTATTAAGTTACTTTGGACAGCCTATCTAGTGCCTCTCAATTTCTGTTTCCTCATCTGTAAAACGGGAAAAATGCTTTTTCCTAGGTTTGGTGTAATAAATGAGCTACAGTATGAAAAGTTCATACTTCATAGTTTGTAGATAATATTTTTTATGTCCTCATTTGAAAATTGTGTTAACTATGTCTTCTAACCCATTTGTGAAAAGCAAATTGTTTTGCTTTCAGGTTTAAAGAGTGTTTAAAACAGAAGTGTTCTTTTCTAGGTACCCGCATAAATGCACTTTAAATCAGAACCTGGCCTCCTCATTTGCTGGTAGGATTGTTGGGTATGCACTGCATCTTCAGATACCTTTTTATTCAGTGTCAGAACTCTGCCAGAAAAGGTGTCCGAATTTTGGCTATTTTTTTTGAAAATGTAAGAATGGATCTTTCTTACGAGGAATTAAAAATCCACCAGTTTTTTAACAACAAATGTAGTTATTTTGTTTTGTGTGTCAGGCTTCATTAATGTTTTCTTTTTTTAAAATATTTTATTGTGCTTTAAGTGAACATTTATAATCTAGTCAGTTTGTCATTCAAAAACGTATGCACACGTTGTCGTGTAGCTCTGACTGCTCTATCCATGCTGTGACAGCACACTGTTCCTTTCCACCCTGTATTTCCCATATCCATTCAACCCGTTTCTTTCCCCCTCCATTCTCTCATCCTGCCTCTGAACAGGAGCCGCTCGATTAGTCTCATGTATCTACTGAAGCCAAAAAGCACATTCTTAACCAATACCATTGTATCTCTTGCAGTCCGGTGTAATCTTTGTTAGAAGAATTGGCTTCAGGAATGGTTTCAGTTCAGAGCTAACAGAGTCTGGAGCCCATGCTTTCTGGGCTGCCTCTGGTCTCTCAGACCATCAAGTCTGATCTGTTTAAAGAGTTCAAGTTCTGTACCCCGTTTTTCTCCCCCTACGTCAAGGACTCTTTGTCGTATTCCCTGTCAGGGCACTCATTGCTGGTGGCCAGGCACCACCTAGTTCTCCTGGTCTTATGCTAATGTAGTCTGTGGACTATGTGGACCTTTCTGTCTTTGGGGCTCGTATTTTCCTTCTGCCTTTGATGTCCTTCATTCTCCTCTGCTTCAGGTGAATTGGGATGCTGCTTAGATGGCTGCTTGCTAGCTTTTAAGACCCCAGACACCACTCACCAAAGTGGGATTCAAAACATTTTCTTCAAAAACTTCGCTTGGCATAGCAAAGTTGTTTATTTTGATGTGTAGGTTTGTTAATTTTCTTTGTGGTTACCTTAATATTTACACTTACCTTTTCAAAATTTAAAGCAGTCTTTGATTTCTTTGCATTGCCTTGACTTCCTCTCTGCATAAAAGATCTAGGACTACAGTTTTTAGTCCTTTCTTTGTTATAATGTTGTCATCCTTTACATAAAGATACCCTTGTTTCCCTAATTTCAGAGTTTTTCCTTTGATCTATTTTTGTGATTCCTCTATTTGGGTTGATATCCAGTTTCTCTGTTCTACATTCTAGCCTTGGATTGTTATCTGATACTGCTTTTCTAACCAAAGGATTCCCTTTAATATTTCTTGTAATTTTGGCTTGGTTTTTGCAAATTCTTTAAATTTCTGTTTATCTGGAAATGTCCTGATTTGGCCATCACATCTGAAAGGCAGTTTTGAAGGATATATAATTCTTGGCTGGCAATTTTTTTTCCTTCAACGCTTGGTACATGTCATCTCATTGCCTTCTCGTCTGTGTAGTTTCTGCTGAGTAGTCTCAGTTTAGTCTTATTGATTCTCTTTTGTGAAATATTTTTCCTTCATCCCTAGCTAGTTTTCGCCATGAGTCAGATCCGACTCGATGGCACTTGGCATGGCTAGCTAGTTTTAAAATTATCTTCTGATTATTACAGTTTGGGTAAGTTTGTTTATCATATGCCTTGGTTACTGTTTTGGAATTTAACTTGTGTGGATTTGATGAGCACCTTGGATAGACAGCTTTTGATTTTTCACTGTATCAGGAAGTTTTCTGTTGACAAATCTTTAACAATTCTCTGTATTTTCTGTTATGCCCCGTATTCTGATACTCCAATTACTCACTGATTATTCTTCTCATTAGCATCTCACATAATCCATACTGTTTCTTCATTTTCTTAAATTATTTTATCTGATTTCCTCCTTGTTGTCATGTGCTTTATCTTCAGTCTCACAAATTCTGACTTCCATTGCCTCAGTTCTACTCCTTTTACTTTCTATTGAATTGTCTGATTCTGTAATTTCATTATTAATCTCGTTAATTTCTACTTTGTTGCTCTACATGATTTCTTGCAGCTTGTTCAGTTTTTCGTTATGCTCTGCTGCATTTTGCCTCATCTCCTTTCTGATCTCTTGAAGTATTCTAAATACTAATCTTCTGTAGTCTACCTCCAATAATTCCAGAAGGTTCTCTTCATCTGGACAATTTCTTGATTGTTCTGGGAGCTTTCTGAATCCATCACAGACTGCCTGTTTAAGTGATTATGATATTGACTATTTTTCTTCAAACCATCAGTAAGTTGCTGTATTTATTTTATGTTTGGTTACTGTGTTCTAGGTTACTGTTTTGTTTTGAAATGCCCAGATAGGTTGATCATGTGTGCTGGTTTCATCATTGGAAGCTTGGAAGCTCTAACGTCCTGTCACCTGGTGGTCAGAACTGTTACTAGGCCTGTGAACCCAAGGACTTATTTACTTCTCTTATATGGATTCAGCCCAGGTGTCCAGGTATTCAATCACTAAGTGTATAGTGCAGGCCAACCCTACAGTCCTAGAAGGGCTAGACGCTAGACTGATTGGTGTAGGTACAGGTATCTGGCTGCACATGCTGAGAAAGGCATGAGGTTGACATTGGTCCCTAAGCATTGATAAGAAAGGCAGATTTTTTTTCTTTCTTTTTTTTTATTTCCTCCCGTTTGCTAAGTTGTTCCCTTTCCAAGTGCAGGAGAATGGCTTAAGGCTCCACTAAGGGATCTTATGTCTGCCCCAGGAATGGGTCAGTCTACGGAGCCCAGGACAGTACAAAGAAGGGAGGTGGAAATGTTAGGAAAGGGGAAAGTTATCTGGAATGACAGTTTTAGATGTGCACACAGTAGGTTAGACACAATCTACTTAACTTTTGATGACTGAATCCCTTTTTACTGGTTCTGGAGGTTTGAATGAGCTTATTTTCTCCTGCTGAGAAGGACACCCTCTGAATGCCACTGCTTTTGCTCACCAAGCTGGATGCAGCCGATTCTTGCCGGGCCAGGTCTTGAAAGTCCTAGGTACTTCTGGACCTACTCTCCCTTCTCTGTAGCTCAGTTCAATTTCTCAACTTTTCCTTTGATGTTCAGAGCTCCTAGAATGTCATATATAATCAGTTCCTTTGTTCTTTGGGGTCTTTGTTAGGGAGATCACAAGAAGCATCTGACTACTCTGTCATCTTGGCCCTGCCTCCTTAGTTCATTAATTAATCTGGACTGCTTTAGGTATAGGAATCCTGGTGGCACAATGATTAAACTCTCAGCTGCTAACTGAAAGGTTGGCAGTTTGAACTCACCCAGCAGTTCTGTGGGAGAAAGACCTGGTGATCTACTTCCATAAAAATTACAGTCAGAAAACTCTATGGAGAAGTTTTACTTTGTCACATGGAGTCCACTCATTAGCACCCAACAACAACACTCTGGACATGGAGTCTCTTGTTGCTCTAAATGGTTAACATACTTCACTGCTAATTGAAGGGTTGGCAATTCAAGTCCATCTAGAGGTTTCTCAGAAGAAAGGCCTGATAATCTGCTTCCCAAAGATCACAGCCACTAAGAATTCTGTGGAGCACAGTTCTACTCTTGTACACATGGAATTGCCATGAGCTGGAATCAACCAATAAAAGCAGGGGTTTTTTTTTGTTGTTGTTGTTATTTTTTTTTTCTAATTTTTAATTAGGAGTTTATTATGCTGATGTTGTTATTCAAAAATCATGCATGGAGAACTCTTCAGAACAACCCTCACACTCCTCCAATTACATCGTATAAAGCCTACCTTCACCTAGAAGAAAGACCAAACACCAAACCAGCTGCCATGGAGTTGATTCTGACTCATAGCAACCTTAAAGGACAGGGTAGAACTGTGTCAGAGAGTTTCCAAGGAGCAATTAATGAATTTGAACTGCTGATCTTTTGGTCATCAGCTGAGGTCTTAACCACTGTACCACCAAAGTTCCTCATCTAAGAGAGTGGCTCTCAAGAGGAGTGACTCTCTAACTTTAGTGGGCATCCAAATCTCCTGGGGGATTGTGGAAGCACTGTTGGGTCCCACCTCCAGAGTTTCTGATTTCTTTGCTCTGGGATTGGGCCTGAGAACTGGCATATCTTTCAAGTTCCCAGGTGCTGCTGGTACGGTAACCACAGTTTGAGGACAAATGGCCTATGTGATTCTCCTTGTAGCAGTTTTACTATTATTAACTTAAACCCACCTGCCATAGATTTGTGTTTTTAGTCAGTGGGAGGCCACTGATATTTGCCTATCAGCAGTATTAGGCTTCTCAAAAATTCAGTCTTTCAATTATTTCTCCAGGACATTGTGTCATGTCTTCAGAAAATGTAAATACATTGACCACACCTCTCCTTGATCCATATCTTCATCTGGTGCACACATGTAGTCGAATATGCATTGTATGGGCATGCCTAACATTGCAAGAAAGAAATATTTTCTAGCCTGTATTAGAAACAGCCCCTTCTTTTCAAAAGCTGAGCTGTCAAAGTTAACAATTCTTTACAATGAAAGTGAAATTTCAGGTTTCGGGAGGCTCACATATTTACAGGCGTCTGTCTGTGCTAACTGTGTTTGAGTGGCCTGGGGAAGAAGGGGAACACTTCCTTACTGTGGAGGAGACTCAGACCATCCACAACAAACTATCATCAGTAAGCAGACAGTTGTGTTTAGTTCTGCCCTGTTCCAGGGAAATGGCTCTAATCCAAACCCACCAGCAGGCCAGAGAACAGGATTATTTAGTCACCTGGAAGGCCAGCCCTGCCCCTGCAGCTGTCTAAGGAACCTGCCACAGTTGACTTGCCAAGGACCCGGAGCCAGATGTCTGTGCCGAGAGAATGCATTCCCCACCTGACACTTGGGCCTCTGAACAGACAATGAAATTCCAACATGTGGAGCGACCAAAACCCAAACCAAACCCGCTAACATCAAGCCAATCCCAACTCACAGTGACCCTGTAGAATGGAGTAGAACTGCCCCTATAGAGTTTCCAAAGAGTGCGGGGTGGATTTAAACTGCTGACCTCTTGGTTAGCAGCTGTAGCACTTAACCACTATGCCACCAGGATTTCAAAGCAGTGGGACCTATATTGGTTAGCGTTCCAGTTAAAAGGGCTCACTCCCTACACTGGAAATTCCTCACAACAAGAAGTACACAGGAAAGAGAAAAAGTGCAGGCATCTTATTAGATAACCATCTCTTATAAGCTGGCAGTATTTTGATACTACTCAAAAGGAATCCACATACATTTGAGATATTTCCTTCCCAAGTTTACTTTAGTTTTTTAAACTCATGTTGAAAAGACAAAAAGCAAATGTCCTCATTCAATACAGATTTATTTTTAAAAGCAACAGACAATGCGTTTGTGATGAGGTCATTTCATGTAAACAATTCTGAAAGTAAGTATAGTTATTATTAAGTTCTTCTTTACTTAACTCACATTGAAAGGAGGGGCAAGAGGAAGAAAGGAGAAAGAAAGTTGAAGGAAAGAGAAGAAGGAAGATGTTCATGGGGATTTTTCATAAGCGACTACAAATAGCTACTGAGCTTATAACTACCTATTTCCAAATTTCTTTTCCAGAGAGAGGAAGAAAAGAGCAAACCAGTTGCTATCAAGTAGATTCTGACTTATGGTGACCCCATGAGTGTCAGAGCAGAAGAGAGCTCTCCAGGGCCTTTAGTGGTGATTGTTTTGGAAGTTGATTGCCAGGCCCTTCTTCTAAGTTGCCTCTGAGTGGACTGAAAGCAGTGGCCTTTCAGTTTGTAGCCAAGTGTTTAACTGTTTGTGCTGTCCAAGGATTCCCCAAGGAAAGGACTTCTTACTGATGATATGTTCTGAGTAGATCATGTATTTACGTGCAGGTATGTCTAGGGCATGGGCCTTAAAAACAATGACCGATTATTTTTAATGGTATGGATTGTATAGTCAGGATAGTAATATCACATGCCAAACCAGAGTCCATCCACTAATGTTCCTTTGCAACCTCTGAGGCCAGCATACTGTGTGTTTGAAAGTACCCAAGAGGTAGCTGGAGCTTATGGGAAAGTGCTCAACCTGTTTTGAGAATAAAACATACTGATTTGTTTTAAGTGAATAAGAGGCTTTGCTGAGCCCCTGAGATAGTCTTATGCTACACTGTAACCCTATTATGTTGGCTAAAGTGGAGGCAGCTGGCCCCCATATTATTAAAACTGTTCATTTTCCCTTAGCACACCATGGTGCATAGGGACTCCACAGTAAACGAGAAAATATCTGTTTTTCCTTCTATCCCTCCAGCCCACGGTTTAAGGTCTGCTTCCATCTGAATAATACAGAGAGCTCAGAGATTCAGGGGTCCAGGAATTTATATCCTGCTACCAAAGACTTGGTGCATGAATAATTTGCAAAGGGAGATTTTTAAAAAATTGAGTTATCTTCATTCTTTTCTATTTTCTCCTGCAGAGAGACAAGAGGTAGAATCAAATTTAAAAATTCATCTCCAAGAAGCAGGGGCTGCGGCTCTCCCTGCTTAGTAGTAACTCAGGGGTGGACAAACTGTTCCTGGGGGGCAGCCTGGAGCCAGGGCCTCCTGAGTCTCAGGAACATATGCATGGCTTGTCTTGAACTTTCTGATGGACGTTCTGGGAGTGGGCTCACTGGTTTGTCTAGTTTGCTCTGTAGCACCACAGCTGGATGAAAGCAATAGAAAACGACTTCATCTCCATGTCTGTGCTGACATATATAGAAGCCAAAAATACTTACAGTGTTCTTTATTCACTCTATTTGCTGAGAATTTTAGGGATTATGCTTGCAGGGTGAAACCACATGTGCAGGGAGGTTTTACAGTGGGCCTGGATGTACCTCAGTTTAACAAATAGGATTTCCTTCTTGAGAAAAACAAAAGGAACGTCAGGATATTGACATACCTCACTGATGATGGAGGGAGATGTCTATTGCCCTAAATGGGGTGAAGGAATTAATCTTACCACTTGTTCATTTTCCACGGAGGCACTTTTATTTCCTATTTCTGTCAATAGTTGTCTTCATTCCTGTATCCAATTCTTGATCCTAGCCAGGTGTGCCCACTGCTTTGTCTTCATTGTGGACCTACCTAGGACTCATGACGGAAGGAAGGATTGAGGCTGGACCTGCATCTTGAAGTCTGGACCACGGCTCCGATGCTTTATTCTCATAAGTCATTTGAACTATTGCTGGTCATTGTTCATCGTCTTCTCCCATCTCACTGAAGATACAGAGCACTCACAGTACACAGATGTATATGGCTGTAATTTGCCGGAGACTTTGGAACCAGATGCTTGAGTTAGAATCCTGGGTCTGCCTGTTCACTGGTTGTGCACCCTTGAATGTGTTACTCAGCCCACATGTACCTCAATTTTTTTTACCATGAAATAGGGATAATGAAAGAACCTAACTTAGTAGAGTGTGGTGAATATTAAAACGCTGAGAAAGGTTGGTGGCATATACTAAAACCAAAATAACCGAAACAGTGGCCATCAAGTCTATGTAATCTGTCAAGTGGATTCTGACTCATGGTGGACACAGTGTGTGAGAGTAAAACTGCAGTTCGCAGGGTTTTCCAGGGCGGATTTTTGGTGTTTCTTTCAAGGAGCCTCTGGGTGGACTCGAACCTCCAACCTTTTGGTTAGCAAATGAATGCTTAATCATCTGTGCCATTCAAGGACTCTGACACATTCTAAGTGCTATGTAAGTGTTCACTGTTTTTCTTATTTGACCTTCCATATCTATTTAACTGTTTAAGCTGCTGTTTTATTCTGTTGTGTGTGTTTCTTTCTGATTATCTGCTGGGTGGCCTCTGCAATGGAGCATACTCCATGGTTCTCCAGATTTTAGTTTCTCACCCTTATGCAAGCCTGTCCTAGTTACCTAAGAAAGAGGTCTTTATGGAGGATTCCAGGGTAATCACAGTTTTCCTTCTTGTACTTTAAAGTTTTCATGATGTGAGGTTATGCTACAGTTTGGGTTCTCTAGAAGCAGATAGTGAGACCTAGTCTGGCTTACAGGCTATGGATCAATAGGGATCTGTAACTGTGGAAAGAGGGAGATGTGAGATTGAACTGAGGGAGACGCTGAACTGTGATATAGACCCAGGTAAGCCTCATCAGCCCTATGGTTGCTGTGCAACGTGTATGACCAGTTCAGAGTGATTTGAGTCAACCCCAAATCTCCTGGCTTTTGCGCTCCCCATGGATCAGTCTTTGGTGGTGGGCCACTTTGGAAAGCAGGGTCCATTGGGCAAGGCAGCTTGCTGTAGCTGAGGCAAAACCTGAAGAAGCAGGAAGGGAAGGCTTTGTTCCTTGAAGAGGTCTGTGTGGTACATGTTCTGTGTCCTCCACAGGTCAAGTTGCAGACAGAAAGATATTGCCTTCTAAAGAGGACTCAACACAAGATCTCTTTGAAGATCCTTTGGCCAACTGCCTTTTGCAGGACGGGGTACAAAAAGGAGGTTACTCTAAAGTTAAATAATAATACTGCAGGAAGGAAGGAAGGAAGGGTGGTCTAAGACAGATGGAAATGAAGAGCAAAAGATTATGTCACTGTAGAAGTGGGGCTAACAGGAAGTAGAGGAAGCCAAGTAGAATTTCTACATGGGAGAGGCTTATGGAGACAGTTTTTGGGGTGTTGGGGAACTTCCATAGAAAACACTGTTTTTGTTTAGACTTCTGAGTTTTTGTTTTATTTTTGTTTCCATTTTTAAGGCTTTGAGAAGTTGCTAATAGATACTATAGAGAGTTTAGGGTGACTGACTGACCTATTACTGAAGAATGTTATTGAGAAAATATTAAACAATGCAGATAAGTGGAAAGAAAACCTAAATCAAACCCACTGCCATCAAGTCGATTCTGACTCATAGCTACCCTGTGGGACACAGCAGAACTGCCCCATGGAATTTCAAAGCATCATCTGGTTGATCTGAACTTCTAATATTTATGATTAGCAGATGTAGCACTTAACCACTACACCGTCAGGGTTTCCTAGCAGAAAGATGATGGAATGAATTCACAGTCACCGCACCGAAAAGACTTTGTTGATGTCAAACCATTTCAGGAGGTGGCATATGACGAAGAACTGACGGTACTGCAGGAAGAAATCCAAGCTGCACTGACATGGATGGTGAGAAACAAGGTTCCAGGCACTAACAGAATGTGAATTGACATGATTTAACAAATGGATGAAGTGCTGGAGGTACTCACTCATCTGCTCCAAGAGACAGCTTCCTGGACAACTGACTGGAAGAAATTCAAATGTGCACCCAATCCAAAGAAATGTGATGCAAGAGAGAGTGGAAATTACCAAATAATATCATTAATATCACACACAAGATCCATGCTGAATGCTGGCTTCAGAATAGGATGTGGAATAAGGGTTATCATTGCTGGTGGGTCAGATGGATCCTGGTATTCGAGCAGAGATTACCAGAAAAATGGCTACCTGTGCTTTACTGACTATGCAAAGGCATTCAGTGTGTGGATCGTAACAGTTAGGGATAACATTATGAAGAATGGAAATCTCAGAATACTGAATTGTGTTCATGAGGAAGCTATACATCAACCTAGAGGCAGCTGGTCAAAGAGAACGAGGGGATACTGCATGGTTTAAAGTCATGTAAGGTGTGTGTCAGGGTTATGTTCTGTCACCACATGTCTTTAATCTGTTTGCCGAGCAACAGATTCAAGAAGGTGAGCTATATGAAGAAGAAAGTGGCGTCAATATTGGAGGAAGACTCATTGACAACCTGTACTATGCAGACGACACCACTTTGCTAAAGGTGAAGAGGACTTGAAGTACTTATTAATGCAGATCCAAGACGACAGCCTCCAGTATGGCTTGGACCTCAACACAAAGAAAACAAAAATCCTCACAGCTGGACTGATAAACAACATCATGATAAACGGAGAAAAGATTGAAGTTGTCAAAGATTTCCTTTTATTTGGATCCAGAATCAACTGTCCTGGAAGTAGCAGTTGAGAAACCTAATGACATGTTGCCCTGGGCAGATGTGCTGCCAAAGACCTACTTAGACTGCTGAAAATCAAAGGCGTCACTTTGAGTGCTAAAGTGTATTTTCAATTGCCTCATATGCATGATAAAGCTAGATCATGAATAAGGAAGACTAAAGAAGAATGACACATTTGAATTACGATGTTGGCAAAGAATACTGAATACAGCTAGAGTTCCAGAAGAACAAACAAATCTGTCTTGAAAGAGGTACACCCAGGATGCTGTAAAGAAGCAAGGATGGTGAGACTTCATCTCATGAACTTTATATACTTTGTCAGGAGGAACCAGTTCTGGAAGACATCATGCTTGGCAAAGAAGAGAGTCAGTGAAGAAAAAGACTTTCAGTGAAATGGATTGACATAGTGACTGCAACAGTGGGCTCAAGCACTGCAGTTGTGAGCAAGGCACAGGACCAGGCAGTGCTTAGTTCTGTTACACGTGAGGTCTGTGAATCAAAACTGACTTCACGGCACCTAACAAGAAGGTTTGGAAACCACAAACATATGTTTTTCAGAGGGACATTGCTGATGATTCTGTAATTCTTTACGTGTACCTGACAATAAATATTACTTAAAAAGTTGAGCATTGGACATTGAATTAAAAGAGGAAATTATCAGCAACAGATGCTGAGGATGGGGAAATAATGGTAAAACAGGGCAATATCTAGGGCACAAACTAGAGGTAAATACCCTAATGCACCCAGACACTCAGTAGCCCATGGACCAGACCAATGCTGAGGGCCTCCTTCTGTACCCCTCACCCTGGCCTCATCAATTTTAGAATATCCTTTCCACATTTCCTCCTTCTTTCTCTTCTTTTGGCTGCCCAAGTTGGACTTTAATGTTGACACGTGTTCTACATGTCCTTGGGGTGAAAATTCCCTAGATGGCACAAACGGTTTGTACTTAACTTGTAACCAGAAGGTTGGTGATTGAACCTACCCTGCAACACCATAGAAGAAACACCTGGTGGTGACCTGTTTCCATAAAGATTACAACCAAGAAAACTCTGTAGAGCAGTTCAACTCTGTAACACATGGTCAGCATGAATTGGAACTCACTTGACAGCAAAGGATTTGGTTTTGATGTTTTTTAAAGATAAAACCTCAAAAGAGCCCTGAGGAATACTTACCATGCAAATGAGGCATTTCTGGAGCTCAAAATGTCAGACCATCAGAGAATGAGAGCCTGTGTTGTGTATACCTCCAAAACAAAAATGAGGGGTGAGGGGTACAAAAGACAAGACACAGTCCTCCTCTAGCCCACCCCTCCAACAGACCTCAGACCCCCTTCCCTACCACCACCCCTACTTTTGTCTTCTAAATATGTTTGTCAGCATGGAAGGAGGAACTCAAGGGGCAACTCAAGTACCCTGTGTTGACCTAGGGCTCCACTGGCCATTTGGGTGAGTGCAGTTGAGGGGACCCATGCCTGGTGAGTCTGTCCCCTGGGACCCCTGGAAAAGACATAGCTTCTTGGGGCATCACACAGTGCCTTAACAGCCTGAGGCCCATGCCCCAGCCGGGGGCTCTTAAGAGCCGGAGACTCCACTGTGTTGTAGGAAGTCTGGGGAGCCATCTGTCAATGCCATTTAGCTCGAGCTTTATTGAAGGTGTTAATCACACTGTATACCAGGAAAGTCACTGGTTTATCCTAGTCCCTTCCTTAGTGCTATCACCGATTTGGCCTCTCAGCATCTAATGAAAATCCAACACAGGGTCTTTTTATTTAGACAGCTACAGGCCACAAAATCAGTTGCCTTCTCAAGTTTACGGACAGCCTGATCGCTTACGGGCTGCCTCAGGGTCTGGTTTCAGGCAGGCTCAGTTCTCAGGTTAAAAGGAATGAAATGTGCAGCTTGTGGCTTAATGAATTTACATCAGTCCTTGAAGTAGCGTTGTTGGATCCTGGCTGGCCAAGTGGACTTTAATGTTGTACACTGGGTTTGTGTAAAAGTCAGGAGAAGACTAAGACTCCTGACTTCACTCCCTCTGTGCCCCGCCTTTTTCCCACCTCCTCATTCCCAGCCCTTTTTATTCTGGGCAAGTAAAGTAGTTAAAAATGTCAAACTCACAGTATGCACTGCCAGCAACACAATGAGGAGGCAGAAATAAAATCCTCCAGCTTTGCTGTGATACTTTATCCTTACATAGGGCCTTTCATGGGGAGCCTTAGAGTGCTTTAAGAGCATTAACCCTCACCTTGCCTCCCAGGGCTTGGGCCTGGAGCCATGCACTTATGCAGAAAGCAAATGAACAGGGGAGAAGGATGGCACCCATTTCCAAGACAGGTTCCAGGCAGAATTTCCGAGTAGGTCAAGTTTTATATCGCTATTCTTCACTGCTTTTCCTAGCAGACATGCTCCATATCTGCCCCCTCTCCAAATGTCCCTGATGTCCCAACAGATAGACTATATGTATGCTAAGCATATCAGCAAGTAGCCCTCCTTCCCCTAAGGAGGAAAAACCATTGTAAGTTTGAAATTTCATAACAAAGCATCAAGGTAATCATTAGAGGAGAAATCTGAACTTCGTTGGACTTTCTTATATGTGCTTTACTGTTTAACCTTGTTTGGGTTTGACTTACGTAGGGGGCTACTGTGACGTTTTTGGCAATTCAAGTCTACAAATGTTATCTGGCTGTGTGGTTGGGACTATCAACATGCCCACCTGTTTCCTCCTTACAAGTTGTACTTCACTCACCCACTTTGTGTCCAGTGTGATCCATTACTGGTTAGCTATTATGGGCCTTTCTGCCTGGTCTGTTTTACTCTGGAAACTCCTCTGAAACCTGTCTACCCTGGAGAGCATACCTGATATTTGAAATACTGGTGGTATAGCTTCCAGCGTGGCAGCAACATGCAAGCCACTGAAGTGTCACAAATTGACAGACTGGAGCGGTAGGTTCCTATGTTATGCCTTCCAAAAATCTCTGTTGCCTGTTTATCTTCATACTGTATTAATTGATGGCTTTGCTCTCACAGGGCAGAGTGGCCTTTGGTTGATTCTTAAGCCATGGAAAAACCATAAACCCTATGAGAAGAAAAAGATATTGCAGCAAAGTAATATGAATCAGTGAAAGTGGTTGGTATAAAGGCAATCAGGTGGTAAATAAGTTAAATGCTGGGGTTGTCAATATTTACTCCTAGCCCTTGTAAATCTTCAAGGGCTTAGAGAGTTTGCTCCACAGTGATGCTCTGGTTCCTATGGTCATTTGCATCTGTCTTCGGGGCCTATGCTATGTCTCTGCTTGGATGAGCTAAGCGGGAGGGATGGGTTATGCTTAAAAAAAAAAAAATGTCATTGATTCTAATTCACAATGACCTTATAGGACAGAGCAGAACCAGCCCACAGAGTTGCTAAGGAGTACCTGGTGGATTCGAACTGCCAGCCCTTTGGTTAGCAGCTTTAGTACTTAACTACCACACTACCAGGGTTTTCTGGGTTATATGAAGCCTTCAGAAATCACACTAGTCTGAGGTCAACGTCTGAGAGTCCCTGAACTGTCCACAGACATATATCTGTACACATGAATCATAATTAAATATTTTTGTGAGGTCACATGTTTCTAATTCCAATTTTCCATTACTCATAATGGTTTGTTGTTATTTGCCATTAAATATATTCTGACTCATGGCAACCCCGTGTGTGTAGAGTAAGGTTTTTCAAGTCTCTGTAAGGTTTTCAAGGCCCTGAACTTTCAAAAGCAGATTGCCAAACCTGTCTTCTAAGGCACCTCTTCAAGGGGTCGTACAAACAGCTTTTTGGCTAGTCATCAAACACTTAACTATTTGTGCCACCTAGAAATCCCTCATATTAGTTCACAACTCCCTTTTCAATATTTATGACTCTCAGAGGGACACTGACCTCCCTGGTACCCTGGAGGGTCAGGCAGACTTATATTAAAGTGCTGGCTCTACCACTTACTATTAGTGTGACAGTAGTCTAATTACTTAAGTAACACGTCCCTCTGGGCCTCAGTTTCCTCTGTTGTAAAAAGGGATGGATAGTCATCATATTTAACTTGCTGGGTGACTAGGGGCAAATAAAACGATGCATTTAAAGCAAATGACACTAGAAATGCTTAATAAATGACAGCTGTTACACTTGTTTTGAAGGGCATGGGGAGTTGGAGGTAAAATCAGATACTGGGGGTATAAACTGTAGCTGTGATGACAGTCTTGGTAGGTCCCTAGTAGTACAGGCAGCCATCATCTGTGAGCAGCTGTAAGGGAACTTCGTGGCTGTTTTTGCATTATGCAGATCTGATCACCATCTCTTATTTGAGGCATTTTTCCAGTTCAAAACAGAAGATATTTAAACATTTCACATAGTTTACAAACAGAAAGTATTTAAACATGAAGTATATTTAAACATTAAACAGACAGCATAAAGCTCTAAAGAAATGGACAGATAAGGAAGCACACGTATGCCTATCAGTCAGTGACTTAAGAAGGCAGGCCTTATAGGGAGGATGGCAAATTGCTGAGGAAGAAGGCCGAGAGACAATGAAGGTGAGCCATGCATGCCCTGAAGCAGGTGGACGCAACTTCAGCTGCAGCATCACTGATCACCTGGTGGAGGTGCTGACGGCCAGCGTTTTTCCAACCCACCCTCACCTTCCCCCTGCTTGCTTTTAGAGCAAGTTGTGAGTCAAATTAAATACTTGTGCTTAACTGTCACTGAGAAGAGGATGACCCATTTCACACCCAAGGGGTTCCCAACGTGCATTTAAACAGAATCCAGCCTCGGTATCCTATAATGTGTGAGTGATAAAAAAACAAAAACATGCAGGATATAATAGGCTGTGCCTTCCTTTTCTTGAAATGATTACAGTCATAAGATACCTTCTCGCTATGAAGTAAGACAAGACACTGCTATGTTTTCTCTACAGGAATGGAAACAGTGCTTTGAAAAACCCGTCTTACCTGAGTGGAAATTTTCAGTCATTCTTTTTCTAGTACTTTTTTTTTGCTCCTAAAGGAAAACAGAATACCTAAGGTCTGGTTCAGACCTGTGAGTTTCCAAAATAGAGGCCCTCTGTGCAGGTTAGACACCTGTGTGTTCCATGCTGTTACTGCAGGCCACCGACCTTCAAAGCCCTGAGTCCCTTCTTATTAAAATGCTGAAGACCCACTGTGCACTGGCCTCTACTAACCTCTCCCTGGAGACTTCCTCCATGTTAGACTGGCCATGACAAGGAGCTGGTCATACCTGTGCCCTCGCAAGTTTTCTAACCTTCCCTCCAGTGCTTGCTAGCTACCAGGGAACTAAACTGAAGCAAAGCAGCCTAGACTTTTCTTGTCTTAAAACTCCGTTTGTCCAACAATGATTGCACATGGCCTTTGGAACACTTAAGTGTACTCACTCCTTGAGGCGGACTGAACCTAAGAGGCTTTCCAGTTCACCCTTGCATGCAGTGGCAGAGGGAGTCAGGCAATCAGTCCATCGTGTATGAAACCCTAGTGCCTTGGTTATTCTTTTCTGTGCCCTTCTCATTCTCACCTGCTGCTTTCATCCTACTTCTTACTGTTGTTATCTGCCATCCAGTTGACTCTGATTCATGGTGACCTTCAATACAACAGACTGAAATGTTGCCTGGTCCTATGTCATCCTTGACAACTGCCAGCAGGCTGGAGTCCCTTGTTTTCGCTACGGTGCCAGTGCATCTCACCTAAGGTCTCCCATGTCCTCCCTGGTCTTCTCCTTCACCAAACATGATGTCCTCTTCAAGTGATCGTTTCCTACTGAAGATGTATCTAAAGCAAGTGAGACAGAGAATGTTCTGTTGTGATCCACAAGGTTGCATAGGCTCATTTTCTGAAGTAGGTCACTAAGCCTTCTTAGTCTAGCTAGGTCTGGAAGCTTCATTAAAACAAGTCTACCACGGGTGATGTTGTTGGTATTTGAAATACCGGTGACAGAGCCTCCAACATCACAGCAACACACAAGCCACCACAGTACAACAAACAGATCCAAAACCTGTTGCCATGGAGTCTGCTGCAACTCATAGAGACCCTATAGAATAGGGTAGAACTGCCCTATAGGGTTTCAAGACAGAAGATGGTGGATGCAGACTGCCAGCCTGTTGGTTAGCAGCCATAATTCTTAAACACTATACAACCAGGGCCCCAGCTAACAGGCAGGGGTGATTTATTCTAGCAGACACTCCATAAACATTCAGTCAATCAACAGGTACTTATTGAGCACCTATTACATGACAGATGTTTGTTGAAGGAATGATTTCCTCATGATTTATTTTGAAAATTGTACAAATATGTCTTTTGATTTTTGGTTGTTAAGCCACAAAAGTAGGACATCTGAAGTAAAGAAAAAAAAGTCAAATTATAGAGAAGCATACAAAAATCAAATCTCCCCACCTTACTCCCCACAGATAACCATCGTTAATAGTTTGATAAAGTTTCTTACATCATGTTCTGCATTCTACCCTGTAATTTCCTGTATGTGCTCAACAAGCCACCACAGACTTCAACCTCATTTTGTGCAACTTCTAACTTTTCCACACTATTCATCTCTAAGTTGTGTAATGTACCCTTTTTCACAGCAATGAATATTTAAGCTGTCTCCTAGTTACTGGATTACAAAGAATGTTTCCAACGACATTATTGTGCATGTACTCTTGCACTCTTCTGTAAGTATACATCCAGGACCACTTGTGAGTCTGTCCTCTGGGACCCCTGCTTCTCCTTGGAACATCACAGTGAAAAGTACAATTACTACAGTTTCCACTTATGAAATCATTAAAAAAAAATCACACCAGTTGCCATCACACTGATTCTGACTCAGCCACCCAATGTGTGTCAGAATAAAACTGTATTCCATAGAGTTTTCAGTGGCTGATATTTTGAAAGATGATTGCCAGAGATTTCTTCCAAGACATCACTGATAACTCAAACGACTAATCTTTGGGCTAGCAGCCAACACACTAAGTTTTTATACCACCCATTAGCTACATCTATGTTGCCTTACAAAAATATTGTGTTGATTTATGACCAACTAGGGATGTACTGGCGCCTTGGTGGCACAGTGGTTAAGGGCTACAGTTAGCTACAACTGCTCAAAAATTGTTGGCAATTGGAAGCCATCAGCTACTCTTTGGGAGCACTATGAGACAGTTCTCCTCTGTCCTCTAGGGTTTCTGTGAGTCATCATCAACTGGATGACAATTTTTTTGTTGGTTTAAATAATATACTAATTCACAGTGTTGAGTCAGAATTGACTTAATGGCAGCAGGATTTTTTTTTTTTTTGATTGTGGAGACATACTAGAATTTGGACAATTGAATAAAGAAGACAGAAGAAGAAGTGATGTATTCAAATTATGGTTTTGGTGAAAAATATTGAATATACCATGGACTACCAGAAGAATGAACAAATCAGTGCTGGAGGGAGTATATTTAAAATGTTCCTTAGAAGCAAGAAGGGTGAGACATCATCTCACTTAATTTGGATTTGTTATTAGGCAGGACCAGTCCCTGGAGAAAGACATCTTGCTTGGTTAAGCAGTGGGTCAGTGAAAAGAGGGAGAACCTCAACCAGATGGCTTAGCCCAGAGGCTGCAATAGGAGGCTGGAATGTAACAACAATTGAGAGAATGGCACGGGACCAGGCCACATTTTATTCTGTTGTGCATAGAGTTGCTATGAGTCAAAATTGACTCAATGGCACCTAACAACAATGAACCCACTGCCGTCAGGTCATGTCTGACTCATAGAGACCCTATAGGTCAGAGTAAAACTGCCTCATGGAGTTTCCAAGGAGCTGCTGGCAGATCTGAATTGCTGACCTTTGATTAGCAGATGTAGCACTTAACCCACTATGCCACCAGGGTTTCCAGTGAAAATGAATGTGACATATAAGATATGCACTGCCTTTAACTTATTCCTGTGTCAAAATGATGTATTAGTACCTTGACACTGTGCCAGATCAATAATCCATCATTTCTTTATGGGAAAACAACCTCATATATGCAGAGAGTTCCCACCGTAAGAAGTGAGGTCACTGTTTTCCAAAGGTGGCTGCTTTATTTAGACAGACACCCCTACCCGTGGAATTGGCTAACCTTATTTCTACCACTACCCACAACACCTGTGCCCCACATTATCTGTTTGAGATACAATAGGCACTCCTTGGAAACTTATGGAGCAGTTCCACTCTGTCCTGTAACATCACTATTACTCAGAATTGACTCGAAGGCAGTGGGTTTTGTGTTGGTTTCTGGTAGTAGATTTTGGTATACAGAAATAAACAATATTTGTAAACACAATGATTGCTCTCAAAGACCTTTCAAACTGAGTTGGGGAGACAGAACACAGATGGCTAAAAAACAAACTAAAAATACAAGTCAGTATATAAAAAGCCATGAATAAATATAAACAGCTTCATCATCACAGTTCAGAGGAAGGAAGGAAAACAGTGGGTTAGAGTGCTCAAGCTTCAAGGCAAGGACTGTGCGTTAGGATTGTGGAATTTCTGCAGGTAAGGGCTGGGAGATGGGTGTGGAGATAACTGAAAAAAGAAAAAAGGAAAAAAATACACTGTAAGAGTCAGCTGACAGAGCAGAGATCCTACGACAGAGTAGGAAAAAGAGCGCAAAGGGTCCATTTTTATTTTGATACATGGAAGTGGGTGGAGGTTTATAGTGCTTTTTAAGAATTGTTAGAGGTACTTAGTTGAAGTTCTTATTTATTTTCTGTTTCTGGCAAGCGTGAGACTGAAAGTAGTTCATTAAAAAATAGAGACTGAGGAAAGCTTCTAACGCTCCTCACAGGGAAAAACAAAGTACTGATTTGCATATGCAAATGCAATTTTTGTTTATGATTTTTAGGCGTCCATTTTTGGTTTTCAAGTTGAGAACTTGAGCACATATTGAAAAAGCATCACGAAAAGGAGAGGCCACTTAGAAGAGACTGTTAGGCAGGTGTATACGGCAGAGTGGAAGTTGTTAGACAAGATAAACCAAGAAACCGAACTCACTGCTGGTGACTTGACTCTGACTCATAGCCACACCAGACTTTTTCCAGAGCTGTAAATCTTCGCTGGAGCAGATTGCCACCTCTTTCTCCTGCATGGAAGCTGACAGGTTCAAACAGAAGACCTTTACACTGGCAGCGGAGCGCTTTAACCACTGAACCACCAGGGCTTCTTTAGGAGATATAAAACCAGAAAACCAAACCCACTGCCACTGAGTCGATTCTGACTCACAGCGACCTTATAGGACAGAGTAGAACTGCCCCATAGAGTTTCCAAGGGGCACCTGGTGGATTTGAACCTCTAACCTTCTGGTTAGCAGACAGAGCACTTAACCACTACTCCACCAGGGTTTTCTTAGGCATTGTACAACAAATTAAATTCATGTATTTATGAATCATGAAACTTTGAAGCTGATTCAAAACAGGTGGGGGCAAACAGCTCCGTTAGTGCCAGGGTGGCATTGCACAGTTTCCACCTCTTCAATGTATCCAGCATTAATTGGTGGAAGTGATTCTCCGTCTTTTGCAGGAGAAGGGCTCTGCCGTGAGAGACGCCAAGCTCCTGAAAATTTGAATCAATGGGATTATTTATGCATGTAGAACCAGAGTCCACTGTACCGTGCCGATTCTGCTGCAGAACAGATACACTTGCGCCCCACCCCCTCCTTTCTTTTTGACAGTCAGTTAATAAAGACTCAACAATAAGCAGCTGCCAGTGATGTCATTTGGGACTTTGTCCACGGAGCTAGTATTTACAAGCTTGGAGCAACTGCGGAGCCGCAGCCTGGGGAACCAGGTCTCTGAGAACTTGCTCGGAACCCTCTGCAGGATTTTGCTGTTGCTTTGGCTGATGAGGGGAACTCTGTTCTCTTCGCGCAGCGGTTTAGGCTTCAAAAATTAAAGAGGATAAACTCGGAAGAAATTTTTAGCTGCTAAGAGTTATTGCAGCTCCTTATCTTTCTCCGGGACTGTGATATGTGTTGACTGAGGAGCTAACCCACAAGTAAGACTGTTGAGATTTTTTAAACTCTTCTAACAGTTTTTTCCCCCTCTATTTATACAGCTTGCTTTTATTTTAAAGTGACATTGTGATGTTTACGTATTCTGCTGGTTCTCTCGGCTGCCACAACAAGTAGGCATTTGTTCCAAATAATTATAGTGTGTGAAAGTTGGTGGGGGTGAGGTGCGGAAAACTCCTGGTCACTGGGAAGCTGCGCCGGGACAGGACACCAGGACGCGTGTGATAACCAGATACTGACTTCCTAATCCTCATTTGCCTCAGCAGAAAGGTTAGCTTTTTTTTTTTTCCTCCCCTTAATGAAAGGCAACCAACCAAGTTAAAAAAAAAAAAAAAAAAAGACTAATTTTTAATTAACTGTTGGAGGGGGGAGCTCACTTTTTTTTCTTTTTTTCTTTTTTTTTTTTTTTGGTGTCTGCTCCTCTGTAGGGTTGACAGATTTTAAATATGTGCATGTTGTTAACTATGTCTTATTCCCCTCTACCTGCACCTTCTTCCGGAATACGTATGCCCACACACATGCACTCACGTCCAAGCTCGTTCGTTCCCAGGGAAAACTGCAAGCATAGGAAAACGTTTTCAAATGGGAACTATTTTGATTCCCCACCCCCACTCCCCACAGCTGAAGAAATGGAATACATTCTGACTTGTCTTCTAAGTTAGGAACCCAGGTTAATGTGCTACTGAAAAAAACCAAACTTTGACACTAGGTAAGTAGCACGCAGCTTGTCTCAGCTCTGTAAAACTTTCCAGATGTTCTCTGGTAGGAAGCAGTGGTGTCACTAGGGTTAGTGTCGCCCATAATGGTAACTTTTGCTGTTACCCTGAAATTCCTCCTGTACCAGACGAAGCAGAATTCTTAGTAATTTTTTTGTGTTGATTTACAAGTAAATCATAATTGCCATATATCACTGCTTCTTTTCCCTTAATTACTGCTTCTTCCAAAAGAAGTTATTAATATAGGTTTATAAATACTAATTATTGTGTTCAAAAATAAACCCAGTTCCACTGCTGTCGAGTAAATTACAATTCACAGTGACCCTATAGGACAGAATAGAACCCTCCCATAGAGTTTCTAAGGAGTGCTTGGTGGATTTGAACTGTTGTACTTTTGGTTAGCAGCCATAGCTCTTAAGGACGATGCCACCAGGGTTTCCATTACCGCATTACTTAAGCTACAGTAGCAGAAAATTTGGACAAAATCGGGGACTAAAAAACACCAGCAGCAATGAAAGCAACGGCTCATGCTTGCAATCCTTGCAGATAAAACCACATAATTTGAAGCATTATTGTAACTGGGTAATAATAACAGCATTAGGAGGTTCACAAGGTAAATTAGCATAGAGTTTTAGTCTAGTAGGTGTGGATACATGTAAACCAGGCTTATGAAAAATGTTTTTTTTTTGTTGTTATAGCTTGCTAACCAAAACCAAAATCTGTTGCCGTGGAGTCAGTTCTGACTCATAGCACCCCTACAGGACAGAGGAGAACTCCCCCATAGGGTTTCCAAAGAGCAGCTGGTGGATTTGATCTGACAGCCCTTTGGTTGTGGTTAGCAGCCAAGCTCTTAATTGCTGAACCACCAGGGCTCTGTAACTAACTACAGGGGTGTGTTTATTAAAAACAATAAATTTCTGCTGAAACTACACAAAATTTTTATAGACATTAATTTTGGTCTACCTCTTGTGACAGTGTTAACAGGCACGGTCCACACCCCTGCACCTACTTGGTACGTCACTGTGGTAGGCAAGTTCCATGTGCCACCTGCATAAGTGAGATTCCAGTGTCAGGGCTGCAGTGGGCCTTCCTAGACGCTGCTCTGTCCACCACCTATAAATTCCGCAAGAGAGCCCTGTAAAATCATCTTTCAGTTCATTCTCTAAGCCTCTGGACTCCTGAAGTTCAGCCCTTCATGGCCTTTAGCAAATGGGAGCTGGTTCCTGCCACCTAGAACTGATATCCACAGTGTATTTGTTGGCAAGAAGTAGCTTGTTAGCCTGTTACCTCCAGCACAGGAACCCTGTGACTCACTGGAAGACCTGTCTTTTTCCTGAATTCAGCTACTCTGTCACCAGCCTGAGGGGACAGTCACAGCCCTTATTGCTTTTCCTTTCTCTCCAGTCTCATAGGATTTTAAGAAGCTAGTACAGCACTCTAGAAGGTACTGAATATTTAACTATCTTCTATGGAGGTCTAGATGGGCAACCACCTGCCTCTTTGTCATCTCCAATTTTCCAGTTTTCCATTGGAGCAGATTCTGCTTGGTGCTCAGGGGAAGTTTTCATTTAAAGTTTGCTGCTAAAACAGTTTTTAAACTATTAGTTATATTTTAAGGGTTAAAAAAAACAAACCAGTTGCCATCTAGGTGATTTTGGGTCATGTGTATTTCACAGTCTAACTGTACTCTATTGGTTTTCTTTAGAAGTAGATGTCCAGACCTTTCTTTCAAGGTTCCAGCGGGGGTTGGGAGCTGGGTGGGTAGGGCTGGTTAGTAGCCAAGCACTTAACCATTTGCACCATCCAGAGACTTAAGGAAGGGAAGGAATTTGTCCAAAGGCACACAGTAAGACAACTGCAGAGCTGCAGTTAGAAACTGTCTCCCCTGCTCATTCTAGCATGTATTCTACTTTTTAAGCTTTAAAGATTAAAAAAGAAAAATGACCCATATATAGTTAATACACCTTTCATAGGGGAAGGGCTGTGTAAAAGGATATGGATAAAGGTGGGCTGGCAAAGAGAGAATATTCCTGTTTGGTCCTTGGCTCTGGTTAAGTGTCTTAAAATCTCTGTTTGTCATAGTTTTCTTTAGACGATGAGAGAGAACTCTAAGTATTTTATAGTTGATGGCCTAAAGGTGGATGAGATGATTCCTGTCCCAGAGACAGCATGAAAGGTATTTTGCAATGGATACAGGTTGGGACACCTAAAGTTGTTAACAACTCTGATGTTCTGTGCAGGTCTTCAAACTAGCTGAGTCATAGCTGATGAAGCAAAACTAGAACAGACTCCAATTTCTACAATTTGGGTGATCAGACAATAACTGGAATAGGAAAAATTATTTCCCAAAGCTCTGCACTGGGGGCTTGGAAGAGGTGTAGTGAGCCCTTTCAGGAGCCCGGGCATGAGGCTGGATTATTGGCGGGCGTGAGGATAGCAACACGTATTCGAAGCAGTGTGTTCGGCCGCCAACTTCGAGGAGGGCCTGCTGCTTCTGACAAGGCTCAAAATCCGGCAGATTTGGTTGCAAGGCAATGAATATGTTGTTCTTGATGCCTGTGAAGGAGATTAGGTTTCTAGTAGAATTTTGACCAGTAATTTTTCCTGTTTTGGTTATCATTCTGGTTTTGAAAATTTGGGCCTATGGAGTTTTACTTCCTTGGCCATGACTGAACCAGGAAGAACTGGTTCCAAGCTCTGGTTCTGCGTGTCTGCTTCACTGCCAAGTTCCAAACTTCTTTTTGTTGATCAAAGCTTACTTTTCTTCCTCCTCTTTATGGGAGCCAAGGGGAATCCTCTCTTTTCCTCTGATTCTTCCTCACTATACCCCACCCGCTTCAATGTTTCCCAGCAGCCAGAATCTCTGATTCCGACATTCAAATAGCTACTCACAGTATAGATTCCCTTTGTCTTTGCACTCTTCCTTCCTCCTGCTGTCCTTCCTCCACCACACCCTGTGGAATGTCTTCATAATTCTTTAGATTCCAGGTAAAGTGATGGGTTCCTTGTTAGGACCTACGTAGTATCTTGTGCTGACTTTTGCCATGGAATCTGGAGTATTTGCCACATATTTAAAGATCTCTTTCCATCCAAAGCAAGAACTACATTTAATGCTTTCTGTAACAGCTTCTAGCACAGAGTAGTCCCTCAGTGTGTACCAGTTGCCTTGGAGACAGTTTCAATTCATGGCAACTCCATGTATGTCAGAGTAGAACTGCTCCATAGGATTTTCTATGACTGATCATCAGGATTTTCTTCCAAGACACCTCTGGATGGATTCAAGTCTCTATCCTTTTTGATTAGCAGCTAAATTTACTAACTATTTGCCTACTTGGGGCCTCCTCTTCAATGTCACTGGATCGGTTTCAACCGATAGAAATTCTACAGGACCAAGTAGGAATGCCCCATAGGGTTTCCAAGATGCAGCTGGTAGATACAGACTGCTGAGCTTTCGGTTAGCAGCCTGAGCCCTTAATTGCTGTGCCACCAGGGTTCCTGTTTCAACATATAAAGTCAAATAAATGAGTGAGTTGCTGATCTTTAATAGCCACTTTTCTTTATCAAACACGCAGTCCTCTGCCCTCTGATCATGTAACTATTCTGAGTGGCTTCAAATTCTTCCTCTTCGCTGTGGCTGAAGGCTTTCCGTGTTAGACTCCTTAGCACGAAAGCAGTGTTTTTTCTGATGCGGTACCAGCAAACCTACTGTGGCTCATCCCCTCCACTTCCCAGCATGCTCTTCTCATCTGCCCCAGAAGCATGGGGGCCTGACAGCTCATTAGAATCTTCTGTCCAGGGGCAATAAGGCATAGTGCCTGAGGACGTGGACTCTGGAATGAGACTGCCTTGCTTAAGTCCTGATGTCACCACTTGTTGACTTTACAATCCCGGTTAGGTCACTTACATTTTCTGTTTCAATTTCCCTTATCCCAGTTATGGATTTTAAGAATATCTATCTCATGGGGACACAGAGGAAGACTAAGTAAACAAGTCAGTATAGCTAAAAACTGCATATGTCAGGCATATATTAAGCACTAATCAGTATTAGCTATTATGATTATTTACCTTGCAGAATCTCACCCAGCCTTAATGAATCGAATGAATCACCATCACCAATGAATTACTATTTCCAAGATGAGAACCAGACCCAGGCAAAGTTTCAAAAGCTCAGGTGATTCAGGTGGGAATTGTTGCTTGCTGTTGCCTGACTAGATGTGACTCGTATGTTCTTTATCACCTCTGTATCACTACATTCTTACCTTTGGCACCCCCACCCCCAATTTATCCCCCAAGGTCCATGCTTAGACTTTTCCTCCTATGAGCAGATAAATGTCCCTATGCCCCAGTAACTTTGTGCTACCCTATCAGCAGTTACTGTATCTTATTGCCACTGGTTCCTTGTGTGTCTGGCTGCCCTGTTCAGCCACTGTGCCTCATGAGGGCAGACCTGCTCGCTGATTCCCAGCATACCAGTCATGCTGCTGTCTTTAGGACATTTTTGTTTAAAAGACAGATGAACACTACCCAGCAGATTCCTTCATTCCTGTTGATGCTCTGTCCTGTGCTTTCCACTTGCCCACAGTGGTGTTGGTGAGCTTTTCTGCACTCGGTCCTTCCGTGTTACCTCTGCTCCTCCCTCAGATGAGGTCATCCCTTCGCACTTCTTAGACAAGACTGAGGCTCTTACGTTTTGAATTGCATTAATGTCTTCCTGCTTCATCTTATAACATCCAATGCATCTCATTTCTCTCAGAAGATAGGCAGTTATTCTGCCTGGAGCTCTATTGGAATGATTAAACCATATGGCCTCATTTTAAAATGATTTGCTGTGTTTTGCCTTTATACTATATTCTAGTGTGTTTGGGGTAGGGGCCCTGGGTTACTAGTTTTATAATCCCATGCATAACTCTGATCACGGCACACAGTGAGTTCCCAAAAAATGATTTTGTTTTTAAAAAGTGCATGGCTTATGGGCACTGTAAAATCAAATTTAAACTAGTTTCTCCCTGTAATCAGTGTTAAGTGATTACTGTGTACCAGACATGCTTCTTAGTTGTGTGCATGTGTTTTTATTATGAACATTATATTCATTTTCTAGGCACATATGCACAGATTTAGAATGGTTAATAGGTAGAGCTGAATGGGTGCTAAGAGACAGAGGCAGGATTCAAACCCCAAGCCCATACTTCTGACATGCAAGACCTTATTTTTCTCATGGGCCTTGCCTGCAGTGGGGCTTTGGTCTTTCAGGTCTGTCCCTGTACTGATTGTACTGTTGTTACTGTTAGCTGCTGTTGAGTCAGCTCCAACTCATGGTGGCCCCGTGTACAGCAGAATGAAACACTGCCCAGTGTCATGCCATCCTTTTGAACCCATTGTTGCCTTCCCAACTAAGGAAAGCACAGTATTTGATAATATTCTTAACTGTACTTAAATAGTAACAAATCAGATTAACACTCCCAGATATCAACTGGTTGAACTGGTAATTCACATTTCTAGTCTTTCAAAAGTGTCTAAAGCCCTTGCCCAATCCTTTGGTATGTTTGCTCTCTGAATCTCGTATCTGAATCCCCAAGTTTATGAGTAAACATCAGGACTTTGCATTCTTGATTTGGCTCTTGGTAGACTGGGTTCAACTCCGTGTCAAGAGTGTAATCCAGGGTACATAGGTATGAAAAAAAAAAAGAAGAAGAAGAAAGAAAGAAAGAATGGTTGGCCGTTTGGTTAGTCCCTAGAAAGTTTACAAAGCAAAGTAGTAGTGTCATATAATGGTGAATTTAAACAGCAGTAATATTTAGGCTGAACACTATGGCAAGTCATTGAACTGGTTAAGTGCAAGGTACATTATGGCCTTATTTTTCTCCAGTGCTTTAATTCTACTAGGTGTAATACCTTTGGAATTTTGGATTCCCAATTGCACTTTCTTTGTAGATTAAATAATCTCTAAAATGTGTAGAACGTTACCCACCACATTAATAATGCACCAATGCCTAATGAGGTGTTTCATGTCAGTTTTGGAAGCTTCAGCTACACAAGGTACTTCCCAGTAGTTATACAAATTAATCTTGATATGTTTAGAACAAGAAACTAGATCTCTTATAAACTAATTTCATGGACTAGTAATTGTTTGAGTACATTTTGGATGCGCTGTAGGAACCTGGTAGATTGAGTTCAAGAGGAAAGTCCCAAACTCATTTTGAAATGTAAGTTTGGACAATAACGTGGAAAATAAATACCATGGCATTGAAAGGAAAGCTGTTAGTGCTGAAGTGTGGGGACAAATGTTATTGTCATCATGGGTGGTTGGCTGTGGCTTCCCTGTGCTCATGGATCCAATTCCTAACCAGCAGCTTCAGGATAACCCTGGACCAGTGTCTGAGTTAGTCTGGCATTACAACAGCTCTCAAGGCAAAACTTTTATGGACAACCCGTGTAAGGCATATGTCTAAGCCTCTGCTGACTTCCTCTTGGCGCTCAAGGACAGGCCTCCTCTCCTAACGGCAGGCCAGCTCAGCCTCCATGATGCCACTAGAGGCCCAGACTGCATCTGCCTCCCCTTAAGTAAGTGCCTAGCTCTGCTGGCAACCTCCTGCCCTTAGGTTGGTAACCTCCTGCCCAGAGGTGCCCAGCTTCATTCTGTGGGCTGACTCTGCCCACCTGCCGTAGCCATCTGCTGGTCCCATGGTTTTAGCCATTCACACCACTGCCCCTCTTTCCCTGTCCCTGGGCACTCTCATGCTTGCTGCCGTTCTTCTTGGTCTTCATTGTTAGCAGCTCAGTCTTACAACCCTGACCCATATGGCAGCTCTTTCATTTGTAGCCAGAAGATTCTCGGCACAGGGATCCCAGGTCCTTCAAAAGATGTGCTTTTCTCCAGGATCTTGTTGATCAAACCTCAAAAACCAAACCTACTACTGTTGAGTCAGTTCTGACTCATAGCAACCACAGAAGACAGAATAGAACTGCTCCATAGAGTTTCCAAGGAGTGACTGGTAGATTTGATCTGCCGACTTTTTGGGTAGCAGACATAGCGCTTAGCTGCTATGCCACCAGGGTTTCCTCTTGTTGATTAGGGGTATGGAAAACTTTTGTGAGACTGGTCACTCATAGAGGAACCCTTGTCAATTTCAGGGCATGGCTTTCAATAAACAGGCCAATCCTTTAGGCCAATTGTAATCCAACAAATCCTACTGGGTGGATTTGCAAGCCTCTTATATGGATAGTAGAAACCCTGGTGGAGTAGTGGTTAAGTGCTATGACTGCTAACCAAAATATCAACAACTGGAATCCACCAGGCACGCCTTGGAAACTGTGCAGCAGTTTCACTCTGTCCTATAGGGTCACTATGGGTTGGAATTGACAGTAATGGGTTTGGTTTGGCTTATGTGAATAACAAACTGACTAAACCGTGGCAAGATTGTGGCCTGACTAGTCACTTTCAGAAAATTCCAAACCCAGGGCCAGAAAGACCACATAAAAGAAGACCCATTGCAACGCACCGACCAAATGTGCTGGCTTCATTTGGCAAATTGAATCTGGAAACATAGGACTGATTCACTCTAGCTCAGGGGATGTGTCCCAGATGGTTTCCATTGTCAGTGAAAACTGATTGCATTATCTAACTTTTTTCAAAGGAGTATGTGTTCATGGTTTAGAAAACCAAACAGTGCTAAAATGTTTATCTTCCAGTTCTCTGAGCTACCCCTCTGCTCCCCATTATCCAGTCTTGCTCCTTGAAGGTAATACTGTCTGATGTTTTAGCTACTTACTCCAGAATATTTTTAAAAAATACATTTTTTGATTTGATTATAAATGTAAATATATTTATTGTTTATTGTTATGGTAGATTAGAATAGATCTTCTCTGTCCTCCAAAATAATTATATTACAATTTTGGTTAAATTTATATTAGGTGCTTATTTTTATCATGATTACAAGCATTGTTTACTATTGAGTTAAATTGTGTATTATGATAATATTTCCCCTCTTAAAAAATATTTTTCTTCAAGTTATTAATTGCCTCATTCATTTTGCTTAATGAAGTTTCTAGGAATCTATAGTTAAATTTTCTCAGTTTCTCCAATAGCCCTTTAACAAAAGTGTCAGATAATCTAGTTTTAAAATATTCTGAATATTTTAAAATATTTTGTACATATTTTAAAATATTTTGTATATAGTTATATTTCTGAAGTCAGCATATACTGTTTATGTGTGTATACTTGTGTGAGTGTATATATGAGTCAAGCAGAAGAAGGAATTATTAGTTATGCCACATGAGCAGCAATATAAAATGCCTGCCTTCAGTATTTTTTTTAATCCTAATCATAGTAAATTACTCATATATGGGTAAATAGAAATGATTTGGTTTATTGTAGTGGGTAAGTAACATTCCTAATTTAGTTATATGACTTCATAAATACTTAACTCACTTTGACATAAAAAAATATGCTTTCTTTCTGAGTATCTTTGACATCTAGAATAGGTTCATTAGAGGAAAGCAAACTGTAGTTCATGTGATGTTACTTTATGAATAGCTAAATCAGTGGCCCACTCAAAATGACACCTATTTCTTCTCTTTTTCATTTTCTTCTCTTGTTGTTCCAGCTCTGATTTGTATAATGGAGAATGTGAAATACTTTGTAATTGCGAACAAAATATTTTATTAAAAAAAATTAAAATTAAAAATTAAAAAACTTTAATTAAGAGACTGTGCTTTTGGAGATTGCCAGTAGAGGGCCTTGTTAAACTGAGTAAACTTGCAGTACAGGCCAATTGTTAACAGAACCATCCAGTTAAAGAAGCCATTATTTTTCGAATTCCTGATAACTAACAGTAGATCTACCAAAGTAATTTTTACAGGTGCTTTGTATTCCTGTCTATGGAAATTAGACTCCTTAATTTTTTTACTTTCTGTGTTCTCGGGGAGAACTCAGATAGATGATTAATAGCCCGTCAACCAAAACCGGGCTCTGGATACCTAGTCAAAAAAAAAAAAATTGTGGTTTGAGTGCTGGTCTCCTGTCTCTGAGTTTTTTAGGAATCTGGTATTGACTGTTGAATATGGAGGAAATAAATGACGGTTCTTCTATTCTAAGAACAGTTCATTTGCTTCCAACATTTGGGTGAGCTCCACTCTCAACAAACCAATAAAATCAAACCTACTTCTGTTGAGCCAATTCCCACTCACAGTGACCCTATAGGACAGGGTAGAACTTCCCCATAATTTCCAAGGGACACCTGGCAGATTTGAACTGCCAGCCTTCTGGTTAACAGCCATGGCACTTACCCACTATGCCACCAGGGTATTCAATCCTCTAAGTTAGGACCAGATTCTTTGTATACGTTGGTGTGTGGTGAAATAGTTTCCTAGATTGTGAAGAGTGGAAAGGTACTACCACCTTCTCTGAAAACCCTGATAGTGTAGTGGATAAGAGCTACGCTGTTAACTAGACGGTCGGCAGTTCGAATCTGCCAGGTACTCCTTGGAAGCACTGGGGAGCAGTTCCACTCTGTCCTTCACTATGAGTCGGAATCGACTCAACGTGAAAGATTGTATCATTATTTTCATCCTGCTCAAATTCCTGTCACCAGCTGGTGTTGAGTCAGTCCAACTTACACAGCACCCTGTATGTCAGAGTAGTGCTGTGCTCTATGAGGTTTTTAGTGGGTTGTTTTTTTTTGGAATTAGATCTCCAAGACTTTGTTTCAAAGCACCTATGGATAGACTTGAACTGCTGACCAAAAGGTCAGCAGCTGAGCTCATTAACTGTTCGCACTACCCAGGGACTCCCATGTTTGTTCTGTGGTGAAGGGAACAGCCTTGAGGAGTTTTACTGATTTTCTAGACTCATGCCGTAGGTTAATACAGGGCTATTCTCTTCCTGTTCTCTGGCCTGCCTTCACCTGCTGTTACTAATCCAAATCTCTCCTGTTTTGGAAGGCTATCTTCTTCTCACTCCATCCTTATGCAAAGAGTCCTCCTAACCCTAAATGACACTTCTTCATGAAGGCTTTCTTTACTGGTTACGTACTCTGGTAGCTCCATGCATTTGTTTTTTGTAGCACTTATCATTAATGTAACTAAATATATAATCAGCTATTTACTTCATTGACGTCATCTCTCCATGTAGGCCATGAATTCTATGAAGGCAAAGATGACACCCTGTCTTGTTTAAATTGTGTTCTTAGCACTAAGACTAGCACCTGGCACACAGTAGTTGTCAACAAATATTTGTTAAATGGGTGAATATAAGCAAGTTTTTTAGCTTATATATTAGTGCTTTCTCTTCTGTGTTTTTACACTTATAACAACAGTCCTTGTTATAGCTAAACCAGTGACGTTCAAATCTCACACTACTCAACAAGACAAGTGGACTTAGGACACAAACACATCATTGCTTTTTTCTCACTCAACTTTCATTGAGTAAGTGAATGCCTGTTTCTTTCCAGGAGTATAAGAGTCAGTATTCATAGTATTCACCAAATTAGGGCTCAGTAGATATGATAGTAAATTAATGAAAGATTGGACAATGATTTATTGTCCAATCTGTCCATCTGTCCAAGATGTATGGAAAGAAGATGTCCAGGGCTAAGTAATCCACCTTTGATGTTTTCCAGACTGGGTGGAGTATTTTTGGTCTTATAAATTTCAAGATAACCTTTTCCTGAGACGCCAAATGGTATACTAGAAAGACCAAGATCTTTGAAGTCAGTTTTTCAAGCAGACTATGAGTTGACATGGTGTCAACTCCAACTCATGGTGACCCCATGTGTGTCTGAGTAGAACTGTGTTCCATGTGGTTTTCAGTGGCTGATTTTTCAGAAAGAGATCTCCAAACATCTCTTCCAAGGTGCCTCTGGGTGGGCTTGATCCTCTAGCGTTTTGGTCAGCAGCATGCCTCACCATTTGCACCACCCAGGGACTCCCTCAGTTAGAGTAGTGGAAAACAATTAGTCACAGTCTACATGCTGTTGACTCCTGGATATTTCTAGGTTCCAGTCTCTGCTCTAATGTCTACTGATTAGGGGTGAGTTTTTTACCTTTTCTGCCCTCAGTTCCCTTATCCATAACACGTGGTACTATCAGCAGTGATATTATATTGGGAGTAATGAAGGTCAGTAATAGTGCTTAGAATGTGCCCAGCCCTGTTGTACTATATGTATATATAGTACACACACATTTTTTTTCCTTTAATTCTCTCAAAAGCCTTTGAGATTGACATTATTATTCATCCCATTTTACTGGTGAGAAATCCAGGGTACTGGGAGGTTAATTTTTTCCAAATTATACCATTAGTAAGACGTTAAGCTTTAGTACTCTCACCTGAGTATTTGGGTTATGTCCTTATAGGATTATCATGAGCATTAAATGAGATAAAGTAGTTTGAGTGTCTACAGGAAAATAGATTTGCAATAAATTGTGACCATTAGTATTGCTATTGGCTCCATATCCTTCAAGGACATTATTCTAAGCTGGGACTGCTATAGGGGACGAGATGGCCGATCATGACACAAAGTGACTTCTAGCAGTAGGGACTTGTTTCAATCTTGGAATCAAATGTCAAGAGCCCCATTAGTCAACATTTGGGGCCCAACTAAGACTTTTGGCAGCACCAAATAACTACCAAGGAAACTGGCCCCCCGGGCCCAGCTTCCCTGTGTTATGTTCTTACCACATGACCATAGCTTCCATTGCCCGACACGCTGCATCTATCTATTCAGTGTCCCTGGCTTTATTACCTCTCTGTTTCATTTGGTAAAATTGCCGAATCCTGTGGTCTTCAGCATGGGTAGAAGTGTGCATCTGAAGCGCAGTGGAGCCAGGTTATGAAGTAGCAGGGGGAGGGGCATCTGACTCCTTTTGATGGACCAAATTCTGATCTTCATTTTCACCCTTTCTTTGCATCCTTGGACCGTTTTCCCTAGCTCCTCTTTCCTCTTTCCCATCTTTCTCTGCTTACCTCATTTTATTTCCCTTTCCTTTCACCTCTCAGTTGTCTTCCTCATCTTTCCCTCTAGCCCACTTGTCTCTCATCTTCCCTTTTTGCTCTTCTCCTCCCTCTTTATCTCCCAGGGATAGAGCACTTATTGCTTATTAGATGTATACCTCTGCATATATGTGTAAAACCTTGGGGGCTGGGTATGTGTAGACTGAACCATTGGCCGTCAGAGTTACTAAAACAAAAAACAAGAAACAAAAACAGCCGACTGCCATCAAGTTGGGTCCGATTCATAGCAACCTTAGAGGTCAGAGTAGAACTGCCCCATAGAGCTTCCATGGAACACCTGGTGGATTTTAACTGCTGCCTTTTTGGTTAGCAGCTTGTAGCACTTAACCCACTAGGCAACCAGGGTGACTAGGTGGCAGCAGTATGAATGTAGCCAAGAAGGTAGCCTCTCTCTTTGCTCTTTGTATTGCCCAGTAGACAAGGCGACAAAGCTAAACACTTCAGTGCTTCCAGCTTTCCATAAACATCAGATGCCATGGCCCTCATTATAATACCGATTCTGTTAAACAAAGAACACAGTCAAATTACAGACTTAAGTCAGACTGAGGGCAAAAGAAGTAAGTAGTATGATAGAGTGGAGTATAATCTAGACAGAGAATTGAGTGATACTGCTAACAAAATCCTGCCCAAACCAATTGTGGGACATGGGATCAAGTAGGCTCAACTGCAAAGTGGGAGAGAGATCCGATGATCCCCCAACCATTTCTGACCTATGATCCTATTATTCCTAATTACACAAAGATTGCAGGCTGACTCACAATACAGACAAGTATCAAAACATGGAAAAGCTCCACCCCCAGGACAGTGCACACGTGTCAGGGCTGCACTCATGGGTTTGGTGGGGACCCTTCCTGTGTCTGTGATCCCCAGAAGTCCCCTGCTCCCCCCAAGTGCCAAAGTGATTCATCACCACACCATACTGTGTCCTCACAGCAGATGTTGAAGGATCACCCTTGAAAGGGTATTGCTCCATAGCATCTAATTATAACCTCCACAGAAGATTAACAGATGTTATAATTGTCATTTCCCTTTGATTAAATAGTTTCTGCATGAGTAGCTTTCTTAGATTTTTTCATCTGTGTTTTGTAAGATCTTTATAAAGAACTGACATATGTCTTCAATTTTCCAGATTGTTCTTTAATAGGCTTGGTAGAAATCTTTGTAGAATTATATTTGCATTATCTCTCTTTCCTATATTATGTATATACTTATTATACCTATGCATATATGTATAAAACTTGGAGGGGGGGTTGTATAGACTGAACCATTGGCCTTCCAAGTGAGTAGGTGGCAGGAGTATGGATGTGGCTGAGAAGGTGGCCTTTCTCTTTGCTGTTCGTCCATGGAGATGTCTGATGATTGTGAATGAGTGCCCAAAAGAAACTACGCAAAGTGGGAAGGGGGAATTCAACAGACCTCGTGAGCCACCACGTACACCGGGTACCAGGAGTGCAAGTGACTATGTGGGCGGGGAGGAAAAACAGCATTCTCATGACGTGAGTGCTTGTGCATTTCTCTGGTGGTGTTTGTTCTGGAAAGATAAGTAATCAGCCAGAAGCCTTCTCAACATCAAAAGCATTGTTTTCATTCCATTATTTAGAACCCAGAATCTTTTCTTCTCCAGTAGGAGTGTGATTTGTATTCTTTTACTCATTTATTTCACCTCACAGTTTGTCCATCATAAATTGTGAGGACACTAACTTTATGTGAATAAGGAGACTTCTCTCACTGTTTCCTTGTCTAAATGAGTATGTATCCTCCCCAAGAAGTAAAATTTATGAGGACAGTTTTCAGACCTTAGGTTGATAGAAGATAAAAACCACAGGAATGAATATAAGAAATAATTAAACATGTTTTAGAGTGGCCTGCTTAGTAATATTCTCTCTCTCTTCAAACCAAACTTCTAAGAAGAGGTCATAAGGTAAGACAAAGTTCAGTTCCTGGATCAGCTTGAGAGCAGAGCAAAAACTGAGTTAGGGGCTTTCCTAGACAAATGCATGTTAAAGTAAGGATTTTTTTTTTGAAAAGGTAATATTTGGTCTGGGCCTATCAAATAGGCCCTTTGTAAACTTGCTCTCCTTTTTCATCTTTACTTGGTAAGAAGGGAGAAGATGAGCATTTCCTGAGTATACTGTATACAATGAATGCATGTGCTACTAGAGAATCAATTAGAAAAGTATACATCCTTATGGAGTTTACAGTTTATTAGGACAAAGGAGTTAATCACACATAGCATGAAGCATCATTAAAAGGTACCACAAAGCAGTCAACATCATTATATGCTAAAGGAGTGATCAGAGCATTGCTAAATTAAAGGTTTTATAAGTAGGTGACCAGCATCTTGAACATTCTAGAATCCATATTATATGAAAAATTATTAAAGAAATTAGATATATGCCTGTCACTTGGAGGAGGAAAGGTAATTTTCAGAATCATTGTTAATGTATTATATATGTACAGATAAGTGAACATAAATACATAGCTGAAAGTGTTGTTACAAACTGAATATACCTGTATAACCAGCCCCCAATCCAAGAAATGCTGTTGCTAGCACCCAGGAAGATCCATGAAATCATTTTCAATCGCATCATTCTGGAGTACCCACCGTGCTGACTTTTAATAGCATAAATTAATTTTGCCTGTTCTTTATGTGAATGGAATCACAGTATGTATAATTGTATGTCTGGCTTACTTCATTCAAATTTTATTTGATTCATCAGTATTTTTAGGTGTAGCTGTAGGTTTTCCCTGTTGATTGGTGTGTAGTATTCCATTGTGTGACTCTACTATCATATTTTCTTTCTCTTATAGATGGGCATTTGGGTAGTTTCCAGTGTGGGTCTGTTACATAAATAGTTTGGGGCAGTGATTGTTTGGTGGCTATGCAAAAGATTAGCAGTTCAAATCCACCAGCTGGTCCTTGGAAACCCTGTGGGGCAATTTTGCTCTGTCCTAGAGTTGCTGTAAGTCAGAACTGACTCCATGGCAACAAGTTATAGTATGTTGTACTTGTCTCCTGGTGAGCCCTATAGGTGAGTCTGTTGAATGTGTGCTTTTATATGTAATTTCTGCCTCATATGATATCTAGGAGATATTACCAAGTAGTGTTCCAAAGTGGTGGTAGCAATTTATATCACCACCTACAGTATGTGAGGTAAAAGTAGCATTTTAGTTTATTCAACAGGACGGTACTCCTGCCTAAGAGTGAAAGTGGCAGAGGAGTACTTGTAGCCTAATATTAGGCTGAAATTTGATCATTTAGAAACTTATAGAAAGAAGATAAACTACCATATGAAATGGTTCTTTGTCCTTGGAAACAGGGTGATCTTAATTGAGAAGAAAGGTGAATTACATGATTCCAAGGTCTCTTGCGTCTACAGGCTTTGTAAAGCTAAAATATTGAGCTCAATGGAAACTCACTCAGAGGTTTCTGGGTAGTGCAAATGGCTAAGTGCTGAACTACTAGCTGAAAAGTTGACAGTTCAAACCTACCCAGAAGCCCCTCGGAAGACAGGTCTGGTGATCGGCTTCCAAAAGTTCGCAGCCTTGAAAATCCTATTGAGCACTTCTACTCTGCACATATGGGGTTGCCATGAGTCATTATGACTCAGTGTAAACTAACAACAAAAATACGGAAAACTCAGAGAGGAACAGGTCATCACTGTGGACCAGTGCTGGATGGTAGGAGACAAGAATTAGCTAAACAAGGGCCAATTGCACAGACAAGGCCAGCTCTGTGAGTGAGGACAGAGGCCATTCAAGGATTGAGAACAGCTATGCAAGCACAAGCAGATGGCAGCAGGATTAAGTTAGGTCATAAAAAGAGATAATTTTCAGATAGGTGGAAGAAAGGGTAGTGTTTTGTATTTAACAGTAGGCTTATTTTAGGATTTAAGTGAGGCACAGTTTGATACATTCACTCTGCTAAATCCTTAGAACCAGTTATAAGCTAAAAAGCAAAGCAAAAGTTTATGTCCAGCTCTGATCAAGATGCCTGAGGCAAAGCTGTCCTCAGGAAGGTGGCCAGATGGCACAGTGTAGGACACCAAGTACAAGACCACAGTTCTTCAAGGTTATGCTCCCTTCTCCTCCACACATTCAATCCTTCTGATTGAGTTTTCACAGTTAGTCTGGCCAGATTATGGTGCTTCTTCATAGTCAATCTCTGTTACAGGGTATCCCAGCCACAAGCCCACACTACCTGATATCAACCTTGTACCTCACTGAACACCACTGTCATGGATTGAATTGTGTCCCCCCAAAAATGTGTGTGTTGATTTGACTTGGTTTGGAGTTCCAGTATGGTGCCCTTCCTCCCATGTGTTGTGAATCCTGCCTCTGTGATACTGATGGTGGAGAATGGTTTGCAGGTGTGTTAGTGAGGCAGGACTCAAGCTTGTGGACTATAAGGGAGAGAAGTGAGCTGAGGAAGTGGGGAACCTCATGCCACCGAGAGAGAAGCACCGAGAGCAGAGCATGTCCTTTGGACCCGAGGTTCCTGTGCCGAGATGGTCTCACTGGATGTGGACTCAGCCTACTGGACTGTGGTGATTTTTCATATTGAATGGACTTGTAGCTTAGGGATAGATTTGTGGCTTACCGGACTGTGACAGTAAAAGCTTCTCCTCATGAAACCTCCCACTCATGATATTTTCTGTTAGAGCAGTACCTGGTGACTAGGACAACCATGATCCCCCATGGCATCAAGTTGCCCAACATGTCTCATGACTCAGTTCTATAGAATACTTAACCATAAGTGATTTGGGATCAAATTCAGTATAATTCTGTCTTTGTTCTACCACCTTGGTTGGTACACTTGATTCCTGTGTAAAGACTTGAGGGGGAACTTTCCTGTCTAAGTCAGTACTAGGAAATGTTTGTTTTGCTTAATCCAATTAGCTTCCCAATTTCACAGCTCTCCAAATAACTCTCTGATCTCACCTCATTTTTACTTTAAGCTGCCAGAAAACTCCGTCATGTTTATCTATTTAATTACAAATACTCTATTGGGCTCATGTATTTTTCATATTTGAGCTCTTTCATTTTCTCATCTTTATTTTATACTTTACAGTAGACAGAATTCTATGAGTGTCCCCAAGTCCCTTCACTCTAGTGTAGCCAAGCCAAAGCCAAGTGCCGTCGAGGCTGATGTACCTAAAATTTCCTCACCCCCCTTTGAGTGGGCTCACACCTTGTGAATAAGCTCACTCACATGATTAGGTTGCTTTCCATGGCAAAGATGGAAGACTTTTTGCATACAATTAAGGTCCATAATGAGTCCTTTGCTATTGTTGTTGTTAGTTTCCATTGAGTAATCTCTGGTTCCTGAAGGCATTACGTATAACAGAAAATATTTTGCCTATATCTGTGCCATTTTCATAACCATTGGTATTTTGAATCCATTGATGTGATGACTGTGTCCTTTTGTCTCACTGAGTACGTCTTAGTCATCCAGTGCTGCTATGACAGAAATACCACAAGTGGATGACTTTAACAAGAGAAGTTTATTCCCTCACACTCTAGTAGGCTAGAAGTCTGAAGTCAGGGCACCAGCTCCAGGGAAGTTTTTCTCTCTGTTTGAGCTCTGAAGGAAGGTCCTCTTCCTCATTGTTTCCTTTGTCTGGAAGTACCTCAGCATAGGAAACTCAAGTCCAAGGGACACAATCTGCTCCTGGCACTGCTTTCTTGGTGGTATGAGGTCTTCATGTTTCTTGGCTCACTTGCCTGTTTTATACTTCAAAAAAGAAAATTAGCTTAAGACTTTATCTTATCAACATAACAGCAGCTAATCCATCTTATTACTTCAAGTGGTAGAATTTACAGTGCACAGAAAAATCATATCAGATGACAAAATGGTAGACCATCATAAAGTACTGGGAAGAACAATGTAAGCAAGCTGTCAGATATTTTGGAGGGACACAATTCAATCCGTGACAGAGGGTTTCCCTCACTTTCTTAGGCTGTCACTTTACCATCTGACTTTCCTGATGACCTATACAAAGTATTTCTTTGAATACTCATTCACTCATTCTTCTAGGTGTCTACAGTTTACTCAATATTATAATAACTCACATCAACACCACCACTTGAATGCATCAGTTTTTCTTCTTTCTTGTTGTCTAACTTTTGCATATGAAACAGTTGAAAAGACAATGGCTTGGGTTAGGTGCTCAGTAGCTGTGAAAGGGACATAACTACTCTTTTACAAACTTAAAGAAGTCCTTTGCAGCATATTTTCCCGATACAATATGTTGTTTATGCTCTTGATTGCTGCTTTCATGGACACTAGTAATTGCTTCAAGTAAAATGAAATCACTGACAATTTCGATTGGTTTTCCAAATCAGCTCTTATTATTTTTTTTTTTTTTAAAAAAAAGAATCTTATCTGCAGTGGGCCTGACCTGATCAGGTGGGCTGTTTCAAAGAAGGACTAGAGGTCAAAGACACGAAGCTTCACTGATTATCTTGCTGGCCTTGAAGATGCAAGCCACCATGAGTTCTGTTATAAGGAAATGAATTTGTCCAACAAGCATGGAGTTTAGAAGAGAACACAGAGCCTCAGAAGTGACTTCTGTTTCATCTGACACCTTGACTGGAACACAGGACCCAGCTAAACTGTACCGAACTTCTTGACTTATGGAAATTGTGAGATATAAAAAGCAAACAAACAAACAAACAAGTGTGTTATTTTAAGCCATTAAATTTGTGTTAATTTATTACACAGCAATAGATAATTAATAGAAAGTTCTATTTATATTTTCACTCACCTCTATTTCTATTTTTACCACTTCTTTATTGTATAAGTTATTAGTTGTTGTTAGATATTGTCAACACCCAACTCGTGGCAGTCCCATGAGCAATGGGATCAGACCATCTGATCCATGAGGTTTTCATTGGCTGATTTTCGTAAGTGAATCTCTAGGCCTTTCTTCCTAGTCTCGGTCTGGAAGCTCTGCTGAAACTTGTTCAGCATCGTACAACCCCAAGCTTCTGCTGGTAGACAGGTGGCGGCTGTGTTTGAGGTGCCATGGCTGAGAGCTGAATCAGGTTTCCCACATGAAAAGTGAGAATTGCATCACTGAACCACCACTGTCTGCCCTGTATTTTATTACAGTGACTTTAATTCCTTTGAGATTGGATTAAAATGTAATGAATTGTGGAACTGACTGAACAACATTTCAGGGCTCCTCATTTGCACTGCAGAGTGACTAGGAATGGTGAGGACCCCTCTGCTCAGTAGGCTCCCTTCTGCCTCTGAGTGTGCTGTTACTTCTGCTTGGGATGTCTTCTGCTTTCATCGCCACTATTCTAAACTCCACCTAAACTTGGAGGCCCATCCTCAATAATTCCTGAAATCTGATTTCTGGAGTTTTTTGTCATCTCTAAATCCCTGCAGCTGTGGACCACAGTCCCAGGGCTGACAACATGGTAGTTACTTTAGGGGGTTATTTATTTACTTATTAAGGACATATTTCCAGTATGCCCTCCCTCGCCATCTGCCAAGGGATTCTGGTTCATTGCTGAATATTTACAAGCCTTCCCAGGGGATACTGATGGGGAAGCTAGATTTGGGAAGACTTGCTTTGTCATCCTTATGTAACAAGGCAGCCGTGTATAGAGTGTCCTGTGTGATTTACTGGCCATGTTTTAGACTCTCAAAGCCTTAAGCCAGATTTATAGTTCATCTCTAGCCTGGACCATGTATTTTTCCGTGTCTATTCTTATCCTTTGTTTTGTTATTTTCCAATTTGGATCTTCCTCTTGGCTTTACTTCTTCAGCTATCTATTATTTTGTTTTTATAAGTAACCACAGATTCTTAGAGGGATGAGGTGAAAGTAAATAAATAGATTATGAATGTACTATTTCCTAATATTTTAATGTATGTGAAACTCGTTTCCCTGGCAACTGTAAGGTATCCCATTGTACAGCATGGGCTCTGACTTACACTTTCTTCATCCACTTGTCATATCTGATGCAACTGAGCAGTGTTTGGAAAACTAGGACTGATGATTAGCCAAGTGCCTGATTAGGGTGATTTTAAAAAAGTACTCACTGTGTACAAATTGGAAAGCCTGGTGGGGTAGTGGTTAAGTGCTACAGCTAGGGCTGCTAAGCAAATGTTGGCAGTTCAAATCTATCAGGTGTTCCTTGGAAGCAATATGAGGCAGTTCTACTCTGTCCTATAGAGCTGCTATGAGTCAGAATCAACTTGACAGCAGTGGATTTGGTGGTATGTACAATGGTGTCCCTTCCTACACTTTTGTCCCTCTAGTTTCCTTCCCTGCCCCGTTCTCCCAACTCTGAAGCAATGAACAAAGATTGCTGTTTTTTCCTAGACTGAAGTATTTGGGCTAGCACAATACACAGATAAGATTTAGGATGAATGCAGGGTGGGAGAAGCATTTTGTACCTTTCAAAGTATTTCATTCTCTTAGAGTGGCTTTATATGAGGTGTATTTTTTAGCCTCCTAGTGTTGTGAACAGGCACATTCTGAACACAAGCTGGGGTGCTGAAACTCCTTGATTGTTGGGCATTACCATTTTATCTTCCAAAGCCCACCAAACATGCAGCATTCAGGACAGGAGCCATGCCCTGTGCTACAGCACACCCCCCACACTACTGCTTGTAACTCTGTAGTGCAGGCCGGACCTGGGAAATGGGACGTAGGGAAATGGGGCAGCACGTTTATCACACTGAGTTGAAGAATACTCTAGGGAAGTTCTACAGAGGCAGTCATTGTGGAAAATCTGACAAATTGCAATCCTACAAATATGCTTTATAAGCCTTTTCTACTGTTTTGACAATATGTGATCTCTTGCCAGTGATGAATCCCCTGGCTACCTCCCTACTTGTCCTTTCTGCAAATCTCTTTTTACTCTGAAACTCCTCAGTGGGAGTGCTTTTGTGCCATTGGCGTCCGCTTGAGTGTGTTTGACTGTTGTTACCATAGACCTGAACTTAGCCAACAGGATGTGGCACACTGTATTGTGTGGCCCCATATGTATGTTTGCATGCATGTGTGTGTGTATGCTTCATATGAACACACTCATTTGAGTCTCAGTGATTCTGTCCTTGCTATTTCAGTTAGAGTGGTATCATTCCTCAGACTTCCATATTAAACCAACTGAAGTTAGAAAGCACTGTATCAAACCAAAATAATGCCAGAGCTTCTTAACTAATAGTATGAATCTTCTTTTCTACTGAAATCAAAAGAATTTTAAGCTGGATGGAGAGATGTTTGTTCCATTTCTTCTAGTTTCTTTGGGATTATGCTTAGGCCATTTTAAATCTTTTTCAAGAGAAGTGTTTGGACCTTTGCGTCTTGCCTCTCTCCCATCCCTGCCCCACTCTTTGTTCTTTGTAAGGAGAAGAAACCATCTAGCGCTGCTGTAACAGAAACACCGGAGCGGATGGCTTCAACAAAAGCAAATGTATTCCGTCACAATCTTTTAGGCCAGAAGTCTAGATTCAGGGCATCAGGTCCGTGGAAAGGCTTTCTGCTGGCTCTGGATGAAGGTCCTTTTCATCAGTATTGCCCTAGAATGGGAACTTCTGTTGCGCAGGGACCTGAGTCCTTTCCAAAGGACATGCAGGTTCTGCTCCTGGCATGGATTTCTTGGTGGTATGAGGTTCTCCAACTCTCCAGGTGCTTCCATTCCCTTTATATTCCAGGAGATTGCCTCAAGGCACAATACAATCTTACACATACTGCTCTGCCAACACAAGTGCCACCCATCCATCCTCATTAACATCATAGAGGCAGGATTTGCAGCACATATGGACATCACATAATACTAGGAATCATGGCCTAGCCAAATTATTACATATATTTAGGGGAGCAGAGATAGACACAATTCAGTCTAAGACTGAAGGATACAAAATTCCTACATATGGCTTCAAAGTGTTTTCATGTTGTTTCTCAGGGAAGCAGATATATAGTTATAAACTAAAGCCAATTGTCATCAAGTTGACTTTCACACAGGGCAATCCCATATGGGTCAGCACAGAAGACATAATGAGCTGAAAGACAAGGCAGATAGTTAAGAAAACAGTACGAACTGAAAGGTAGAGGGCTTCTATAGGGTTTTAAATGGCTGATCTTTGAGAAGTATATCACCTTTCATCTGTGCCACCCTTTGGTAACGTGAACTACCATCCTATTGGTTGGAAGTGAAGTGTGTTAACCATTTATTCCATACCTGGAAGCAATACAGATTCTGCAAGTTGGCACCTAGTATGTAGAAGGTACGATGTGTGGTAGCAGCTAACTCCAGTTTCTTGGAGCATGGCCTTGGGAGACAGCAGCATCCACCAGCAGATAGTCAGCCATCAGACTCTCCACCATGATCCTGGAGTTGAAACAAACACGTGTTTCTGTTTTCCCTCCCCAGTACAGCAAAACATTACTTTTTTCCTTTTTCCTTAGTAATGACATCCCTGGTCCTGAGTTGTTTATTTACCCCTCTAGGATAAAGAGTACATTTCCCAGCCTACTCAGTTAGCTTTCATTTTGAGAGAATAAATTTGTTTCTTTTTTAAAAAATTATAAATCAATAAACTTAAAAAAAAATATTGTTTTTAGCTCTGCTTCCCTGCCTTCTCCCACTATCTGGTAACACTAATCTCCTGTCTTGATGGACTTACGTATCCTAGATATTCTTCACAGGCAGAATCACACAGCATATTTTCTTTTGTGTCTGGATTATGTTACTCAACATAATGTTTTCCAGTTTCATCTGTGGGGTAGCAGGTGTTAGAACATCCTGTAACTGCACATTCTTAGAGCCCTCTACCTTTCAGTTCGTACTGTTTTCTTAACTATCTGCCTTGGCTTTCAGCTCATTATGTCTGTCTGACTACAGGCAGAGAGAAGCAGAGACCTCAGCATATAGGTCAACTTTGTTAACAGAGCAACTTTGTAGGGAGAGCCCCTCCCTGGGAATCACCTTGCAAATTCAGCATCCTAACTCTGCTGTTTCTGCGTCTCTTGCTACACTGACTACAAACAGGAATAGACAGAAGATTTTGCAGAGAAGAACTAGAGGAAAAATTTTAATGTTCTAAAACACAATGAAGCAAAAAAAGTCAGGAAAAACTGCTTTTAGCCTGGGCTGCTAAATATTGACTGTTGTTGATTCCCACCTGTGGTGATGCCATTTGTTACAGAGTATTACTGCTCCATAGGGTTTTCTTGGTTATAATCTTTATGGAAGAAGATAGCCAGACCTTTCTTCCACAGTGCCTCTGGGTGAATTTGAGCTGTCAACGTTTAGGTTAGTAGCTAAACACAAACTCTTTGCATTACCTGGGCACCTTCTCTACATTAACTCCTCTCAATGTTTGGTTCTATTTCTCTCTGTTTCATTTTGGGTGGACTCCTTCTTGAGGCCTGACCAGTGTAGTATCTTGTAGCTTAGGGATCCAGAGGGGATCTGCCTTCCATATACACTTTTAAAACTATCAAGAATTTCCCTTGAATGCAGTATGTGATTAAGCTGAACACTGAAAAGTGGAATCATGATGATCTGGATTAAAGACACAGGTCATAGTGTTCTGAAAGTCACTTATTTCATCGACATGGACACCTTAAGTGAAATGTGAGCTTTATTCTGAAGGCTGATGGTTACATTTCTGGATTGTCATTGGCATCATTCTCTACCTATATTAACCTAAAACATAAGCAGTCACTGGAACAGAGAGGAAGGAGTCAGTGGTTTAGATTAATAGAAATTTGGGTAGAGGAGACCTTCAGCTACTTGTCACAGAGAACAGTTCCTACATTTGTGCAAAAAGTGTCCACAAGAATATTCATTGCAGCATGATTTGTAATAACCAAAAAAGCCAAACCCACTGTTGTTGAGTGAGTTCTGACTCATAGCGACAGTATAGGACAGAGTAGAACTGCTCCAAGGAGTTTCCAAGGAGTGTGCGGTGGATTTGAACTGCTGACCTTTTGATTAGCAGATCCAGCACTTAACCACTATGCTATCATGATTTTCTAATTTGTAGTAGTGATTAGTTATTTGCAGTCTATATGTCCATCAGTATGGGGAGGGTCAAATGAGTAATGTCTTGATCACACTACAGAGCCAATTATGGACTGAATTGTGCCCATCAACAACACTGGGGTAGGGAGAAGTGGATTAATAAACAGTAACTTCTGTCTTCAAAGATCAACAATCTAGTGGAAAAGTCAGATACGTGGACTTGCATCATTTCTTTATAAGCCCTTATCACACTATAAGGCTGACGGAAGTATGTGGGAGGGTTACAAGCTGTGGGGACACAAAGGAAGATTGATTATTTTTTGGGAAGTAAGAAGTATATTCTTGAGGGAGGAAGTAAGGTGGACCTCTGGGTCCTGGGTGGGCACAGGTGAAATGAAGATGGGAGGAAGCTGACGGTCAAAGTTTTCGTCTGGATATTTTCAGGTTAACAAAAAATTGATTTCTAGAAGTTAGAAATAATATTAGACTGAAATAATATTGAAGTAAAAGTATTAGTGAACTATAGAAAGGGCAATTTTATGTGGTTAATTTTATAGCTGTCATTTTCTGAACACATATATTTAGCATTCTGTTAAGCACTTCATATGAATTATCTCATTTAATCTTTGCGGCAACTCTGATGTAACTAGTCTCATGATCCTACCTATTGTGTAGATAATGTCATGATTCCCATATGGTAGATAGACTTAGAGAAGGTAAATTATATAATATTATAAAGCCACATCTGAATAGCTTCTAAAACACCTGATTTTAACAATTCTGACAATACTGCACCCAAAGGTGGAAGACCTCAAGGTTTTTTTATGAACATGGTATTTGAGAAAATTTTTAGAGGTTAAGTATTTTCAAGAGATGACAAGAACTGACACCTGGCTGTCCTAGTACACTGTTAAGATAATTAGATGAAAGTCATAGTAGAAAACATGTAAAGGAAACTCATGCCAAGGTTGGATCCACACCTGGTTAACAACAAATTGGAAATGTGAATTGTGAGTGAGGTGTCGGCCTTCCTGAACTTGGCCGGATGACCTGAAGTGTTTTATTTGAAGAACTTAATGAGTGGGGGTGGTAAAACTGGGTGGTGCAGATGAAAGAGACAGGGTGAAGGACACTTAGCAATATCTCCATAATTGTAACTTTGATTAAGTAAATGATCATGGCACTTGGAAACTACCCATATATTTACAAGTTCAAATATATTAGGAGTCCCTGGGTTGTACAAACAGTTAACAAACTAGATAGCTAACCAAAAGGTTCAAAACTAAAGATCAGCCAGAGGTACCAAGAAAATTCCAGTAATCTATTAAATTTGGAAAAATAAGCTGTGGAGCACAGGTCTGTTCTGGTACACATAGGGTCACCAGGAATCATAACCAACTTGATGGCAACTAATAACAACTATCTGCTGAGTACTAAGTCAGGATTAGAGCCCTGGTTGCAGAGTGATTGAAGAGCTAGGCTGCTAACCAATAGAAGGGTGGTTTGTACCCATGAAGATGCATATGATGATTTCGATGCCTCTAGCCCATGTCTTGTGTATGTATATATACAGTCAGGACTGTTTTTCAAATAATTTGGAAGAGAGTTTTTCTCAAGCCTGTGTGAGGATCTGAAAAGCTTGGAGGACCATGATGTAGTTAACGTATATTGTCAGTTGCATAAATTTTATTATAAAACATTTTGGTTTTAGCCATCTTTGAATTCATTTATGTCAACAAATTTTGTCTGTAAATATTGGTCTCATCTTTTTGGTTTTATTTATACAGCTCTCCATTTCAGTTGAATTCTCTTATTTTTCTCTTCTCTTTTTAAAAGTTAACCTGAATTTAAAATGTAGCATGTTACTTACATTTTAAATTAAAACTCAAACTAAAAAAGATTACAAGAAAAAAGCCATGAACTTACATTCAAGTTGCTCAGTATTTTTTCCACATTTCACATCTCTGCTTGGGTTGGCATTGATAGTATCGCTATTTGTTAAAAAGCCAAGGCTACCTTAAATGTATGTAGAGTTAATTATACAGGTATTTATATCAAAGTATAGCGTATATTCTGTCTTTGCACCCTTGTAAATAAAAATAGGCTTGTGTCATATTACAATTACTCATTGAACTCCACTCTCTCTTCTTTTTTTGAAGTATTTTTAGTAGCCAATATTTAATCAGCTTTGCCAGAATCGTCTGTCCGTGCTTTTGACTGTCTCAGTTTGCTGTGTTCCTCTCCATTCTTCTCAGTTTTATTTCTTGCTACAGTGAATTATTCAATAGATTTTTAGTGAGTGTCTGGGAGAAGTAAATACTTTTGATTTTGGTAAGTCTGAAGAGTTTTTCTGCCTTCTTTCCTGGTTAATTTTTAGCTCAGTTTGGGATTCTAGGTTTCCAGCTATTTTCCCTCCACACTTTGGAGATGTTATTACCGGTAGTCAGGCGTTAATTTTTGCTGATTAGAAATCTGCTCAGTGTAGATAGATTTTTTTTGGTACGTCATTTAAAAAATATCTCTAATACCTTTTAGGATTGTAACTTTAGCTTGATGTTTCTGTGGATTTAATACTACATCTGTTGATGTAAACTTATTTTTATTTATATTGAGCTTTCAATACTAAAATACAATTTTCAGTAATTTTCTTTTCTACTTTTGGAGTTTCCTAAGTGCATTTTGGAGCCATTCAGTTGGTATTTTGTATCTCCCATTGTTTTATCCATGTGTCATTCTATTCTAAGTGATTTCCTCAATGCAATATTTAATTCAATAATTCTCTCTTTTTTTAAAATTTTTATTTAACATGACTGAGTGAAAATGTACATTCACATGTAAATTTACATGCCCACCTATATGCAGCTTCCACTGCGCTCCCTGTCCGGTGACTGCACACTATTCCTCTCTGCTCCATACATGTCTCGTCCTCTCAACAGCCTCCTTTCCCCTCCTCTCCGTCCACTCCCCTTCCTCCAGCCAGAGGTCAGCAGGATGATATCCTATAGATGTATAGAACCATAAAGTGCTTCCAATATATGATCACTCTGCATTGCCAAGTCCAATCCATTCCTGTCCAAAGAGTGGAACTTTGTTATAATTTATGGGAAAGGGCAGCATCAGGGCAGGGGGCCATGCTCTCAGAGGAACCCCAAAACTGCTGGACCATCAATTGAGGTCTTTTAGTGGAGATCCCATGATGCACCCCTTTTTATTCTTGTGTTGCCAGTGAGACTCCTCTCTGTGAGCTCCATCGTGCCTATCACTAGTGGTGGCCGGGCACCATGCGGTTCTTCCGGTCCCAAGTCGATGTAGGCACCCACTCTTGTGGGTCTCTCTGTCTTCTCGGTTGTCTTTACTGCATGTCATTTTGGTCCTCGGTGAGCATCCGTTCCTGCTGAGTTGGGACCATTTGCTGTGTCCTCGGATGGCAGCTTGGCAGCTTTTAAGACCCTAGACGCCACTCACCACTGTGGGGTGCAGAGAGCTCTCTCAGCAAAACGCTAGTTGTGCCAATTGGCCTGGAATTCGCCTAAGAGCATGGTCCCCCGCCCCCTGCCCTAGCTACTCTATCCTTTCAGTATTGAGTTAAGATGGAAGGAGTACTCAAGTTATGCTGAAGTCCACTTGATGTTGTTCTTGTTCCTAACGTGTGCTGTCACCGCTTTCTCCCAACTAGATTTCTAGTAACTATCTAAACTAAGCCCTCCCCACTTATCCTCCCTGCCTTCTCTCCGTTGCAGCTGTCAAAGAGTCTTTTCTTCTATACACAAATCTGTTTTTGAGATCTTATCGTAGAGGTCTCATACAGTATTTGTCCTTTTGTCTCTGACTACTTTCATTCAACATAATGTCTTCCAGTTGAAACCAGGTTAGGAGATGTTTCCTGGAATTATCGTTATTCTTTATCATTGCGTAGTGCTCCATTGAGTATATGTACCATAGTTTACCAATCCATTCTTCTGTTGTTGGGCATCTGGGTTGATTCGATCTTTTTGCTATCGTGGACTGTGCTGCTGTAAACATTCTGGTGCATGTGTCCGTTGGTGTGAAAGGCCTTGATTCTGTAGGGTATATTCCAAGTAGTGGAATTACTGGGTCAGATGGTATATCGATATCCATTTTTCAAGGAAGTGCCAGATTGCCTTCCAAAGAGGCTGGACCATTTTGCAACCCCACCAACAGTGTAGGAGGGTTCCACTTTCTCCACAGCCTCTCCAGCATTTGTTGTTTTGTGTTTTCTGGATCATGGCCAATCTTGTTGGGGTGAGATGGTATCTCATTGTTGTCTTGATTTGAATTTCTTTAATAACTAAAGATCGTGAACATGTCCACATGTGTTTTTGGCTGCCTGGATCTTCTCTTTAGTGAAGTGTCTGTCCATCTTGATTCTGCCCATCGCTTAATTGGATGGTTTATCTTCTTCTTATTGGTATTTTGTAGTATCCTATAGATTATGGAGACCAGGCGTTGGTCTGACATACAGTTGCCAAATATTTTTTCCCATTCTGTGGGTGTTCTTTTAATTCTATTAATAAAGTCTTTGTATGAGCAAAAGTGTCTTATTCTTAATAGTTCCCATTTGTCTATTTTCTCTTCTGTTGATTGAGGTTTCTTTGACAGATTTTAGAGTCTGTCCTCATTGTGTATTAAAACTTCCATTGCTGTTCCTACCTTTTCTTGGATGAGCTTTATCGTTTTAGGTTTGATGTTTAGGTCTTTTATCCAGTTGGAGTTGGTTTTTGTATACGGTGTAAGATATGGATCTTGATTCAGTTTATTGCAGATGGATAACCAATTTTGCCAGCACCATTTGTTGAAGAGACTGTTTTTACCCCAGTTGAATGTCTTAGGGCCTTTGTCAAATATCAACTGTTCACAGGCAGATGGTGTCATCTCTGGGGTCTCAATTCTGTTTCATTGATCCATCTGTCTGCTCTTGTACCAGTACCAGGCTGTTTTGACCACTGTGGCAGTGTAGTATGTTCTCAGGTCGGGTAATGAGAGGCTTCCCAGTGTGTTCTTCTTCTTTAGTAGTACCTTACTTATCTGGGGCTTCTTCTCTTTCCAAACAAAATTGGTGATTTCTCCATCTCATTAAAAAATGATGCTGGAAGTTGTATTGGGATTGCATTATATAAATAAATTGCTTTGGGTAAAATAGATGTTTTCACAATGTTAAGTCTTCCTATCCATGAGCAGGGTAGGTTTTTCCATTTATCTAAGTCTCTCTTAGTTTCTTGTAGTAAGGGCTTGTGGTTCTCTTGGTAAAGTTCTGTTATTTCTCTGGTTAGATTAATTCCTAGGTACTTTATCTTCTTAAGGGCTATCATAAATGGTATTGATTTGATAATTTCCTCCTTAACAGTCTCGTTGTTGGTATAAAGGAATCCTACTGATTTACTTAGTTTATCTTGTATCCTGAGACTTTGCTGAACTCTTCTATCAGTTTGAGTAGCTTACTTATAGATTCCTTGGGGTTCTCTGCATATACAATCATATCATCTGCAAACAGGGAGATTTTAACTTTCTCTTTTCCGATGCAGATGCCCTTTATTTCTTGGTCTTGTCTAATTGCTCTGGCTAGAACTTCTAGCACAATGTTGAATAGGAGAGGTGACAGTGGGCATCCTTGTCTAGTTCCTGATCTCAAGGGAAAGTCTTTCAGCCTCGCTTCATTCAGGATGATGTGGGCAATTGGCTTTGTATAAATGGCCCTTTCAATAATTCTCTCTTTGATGGCATCTTATTAAGGAGCCATAGTGGTACCATGATTAAGAGCCAGGTTTTATACAAGTCACTTGATACATCTATCCCGGCACATAAAATTGGGTACATATCAGACGAGGTCAATGAAGGATGAAATCTTTGAGATGAATGTCCTTTCCACTATGCAAGCCAATGTCCCTATCTAAGCTGTAGTCCCGGGCAACAATTAGTTTTTACTAATCTTTTTTTTTTTTTATTATTTAATTGATTGGTACAAAGTGTTAACATGCTTTGCTGCTAACTGAAAGGTAGGAAGGTCAAATCTAGTCAGTGGTGCCTTAGAAGAAAAGCCCAGTGATCTGCCTCTAAAAAAAATCAGCCACTGAAAACACTATGGACTACAGCTCTCTGACACACGTGGGCCTCCGTGAATCATAGTACATTCAATAGCACCGGGTACCTGATTTTCCCAGACCTTATTTTCACTAAGTGAGCCTATCTGGCTTTTGTATCCAGCCACTTATGGAAAGCTTTTGGTGTCTGGTACCTACTGAGTATCAAACTCTTTAGCCATATTTACATACCTCGGAATTCAGAAGTCAGCATGTCCAGGATTTTAGCATCCTCTTCCTTCTTTGAACCCGGGTTCTGGTTCGTAGAGATGTTCAACTTCTTTACACATACCAGGGAATTCATATAAGACTGCTAAATGTCTGCTACTGAATGGTGGCTCTTTCTCTGAGGTCAGTTTATCCATGGCTACATGTGTTGATGTAAACTTATTTTTATTTGTTTTGAGCTCCAGAGTAACCATGATTCCATGAAACTGTGCACAGAAATGTATATATGTTAGATACTTTCATTTTTCAGGAAAAAATTCCTCTGATTCTCAAAGTTTTCAAGAGCCATTGACCTAACATGACACTTTTAGTTTGAATACATGTTGTTTCCTAAGAAAACATGTAGCAATCAGAATTCATTTTTTCCAAGGCATTCAATTAGACTTTTAAAAATATTAGCATAATTTTAAAAGTAAGTGGTACAGTGCATTTACAGAAAGGTTTAAATGAATTTAACTATAAGTAAAATTGAAAATCAGCTTCACTATGCAGTTTTTTTTAGTGGTGTGCAAGGCCAAAGGAAATGTTTTCATTAATGAGCAGAAGGCAAATGTTTAACAAAGGCAAGTCTGTAATGATGAAGGAACTTATTTATGTTTGGCCTTTTAATTGCTGTTTGTTTCTGAGGGCATGGGAGCTAGATGCAGTTTTTTGTTTGTTAGATGGTGCTGAATACATTTTCAGCCAAGGCAACATGCTGAACTCATGTGAGTGTTGTGCGCTCAGTAAACGTTATGGAGGCTGATAAAAGATGATGGAACGCTCTACAATTTACTTAAAGTAATATAATTGATAAGGTTAGGCAAGCCTCCCGCCCTTAGCTTTAATTCAGATATACAGTTCATAGTGTATATAAAACTTTGTACCAATTAATAAGGATAATATTCGAAAATAAAACAAAAATACAAACATATCAGTTAGCACTAAAATAAGAAGTTCTCCATTGTTTAAAGCAGAACATAAAATATTACAATAAATGAGGAAACTAGTTTATTCTTCTGAAAGCTTAAAAGAGATACAATGCAAGGATGACTGCTCTTACCACTTTTATTCAACATTGAACAGGAGGTTCTAGTCAGGGCAGCTAGGCAAGAAAATGAAATCAAATGCACCCAGATTGGAAAAGAAGAGGAAAACGCTTTCTATTCACAGAAAACATGATTTTACATGACCTAAGGAATCCACCAAAATCTACAAGAATTAATAAACAGAACTGTGGTAGACTATAATATCAATATACAAAAATCAGGTGTATTTTAATTGCACTAGCAATGAACAATTTGAAATGTATTTTATAGAACAGTTTTATTTATAATCAGACACACACACAAACAAGGCTTAGTATCATAGATTGAATTGTGTCTCCTAAAAGTATGTCAGCTGGGTTAGGTCATAATTCCTAGTAGTGTGTGATTTCCTCCATTTTGTGATTGTAATTTTATGTTAAAGAAGGTTAGGATGAGATTGTAATACTTCTTCTAAGGTCACACTGCTGATCCACTGTAAAAAGAATTTCCCTGGGGTGTGGCCTGTACCACTTTTTATCTTACAAGAGATGAAAGAAGAGCAAATAGAGAGTTGGGGACCTCACACCACCAATTGCAGCGCTGAGAGCAGAGTACATCTTTTGGACCTGGGGTTATTGTATAGAGAAGTTCCTAACCCAAGGAGAGATTGGTAAGAAGACTCTCTTCCTCCAGAGCTGACAGATTAAAACAAACAAACAAACAAACAAACAAACTCACTGCCATGGAGTTGGGTCCAACTCATAGCAACCCTGTATAGAACTGCCCCACAGGGTTTCCAAGGAGAGCCTTGAACTGCCAGCCATTTGGTTAGCAGCTGTAGCACTTAACCACTAAGCCACTAGAGTATGTCTTTTGGACCTGGGGTTATTGTATAGAGAAGTCCCTAGTCCTAGGGAGAGTTTGTGAGAAAAACCTTCCTATAGAGCTGACAGAGAGAAAAGCAAAAACCACACCCACTGCTATAAAGTCAATTCTGAATGACAATGACAACATAGGACACAGAAGAACTGCTCCACAGAGTTTCCAAAGAGCACCTGAAGGATTTGAGTTAGCAGACATAGTACTTAACCACGACACTGCCTGGGTTTCCATTCTAGCCTACTAGACTGTGAGAAAATAAATTCACTCTGTTAAAGCCATCCACTTGTGGAATGAGTACTGGATAACTAAAACACTACAAATAAATTAAACACAGCAGAATAAGTCCTATATATAAAAAACTAGAAAATATTGTTTAAAAAAAATTTAGATTTAAATAAATGGAAAGACATACCATGTTCATGGATCAGAATACACAATGTTATTAAGACGGAAATATACTGCAAATTGATTTACAGATTCCACAAAATTCTTAGGAAAATCACAGCTGGCTTTTCATTGATGAGCTGGTCCTAACATCAAATGGAAGCAAGGGATCCAAAGTGGTTAAAATAGTCTTGAAAATAGAGAAAAAATTTAAAAATCAAACAAAAAAAAAAGGAAAAGAATAGCCAAGAACTATGAGACAATTACAGAAGGTATAAGACACATTTAATGGAAATACCAGGAGAAAAAAGTCAGAAAGGAGCAGAACTATCTGAAGTAACAACGGCTGAGAATTTTCCATAATTAATAAGAGACAACAAATTAAAGTTCCACTAAGCCCAGAGAACACCAAGCAGGATGAATACCTAAAAAGCTGCTCATAGGCATAGAATATATTCAAACTGAAGAAATCAGAGGAAAGGAGAAAATCTTGAAAGAAGCCAGATTAGAGATGGTGAAAACATCTTACCTATAGAAGAACAAGCACAAGAATTACACTGAATTCCTCTTTAGAAACCATGCAATCAAGAAGAGAGTGAATGTAAAATATTTAAAGCCACTGACCTAAGATTCTGTAGCCAGTGTGCTTATTCTTAGAAGTGAAGGACTGTTTCCTCAGACTAGCAAAGATTTATGGAATCTGTTGGAAGTACACCTGCTTCATAAATGTCCAAAGGAGCTCCTTAGAAGGAAAATAATATAGGTAAGGTCCTCAGATATACATAAGGGAAGAGTGTTAAAGAAGGAATGAAAATGAAATAAAATCTTCTATTTTTCTTATGGTAAGTTGGTAAGTTGATCTAGCAAATAACAGCTTGCTCAGAATATTAATAGCAAAAATCTATTGGCTGATGAAAACTTCTGCAAAGGTGAAATAGATGACATTGGTGTTATAAGGGATTAGAAGGAGGAGTTGAGGATACCCTGATATAAAGTCCCTGCACTGCTCGTGAAGCAGTATGAAACCAAACTGAACCAGTGCCATCAAGTCAAGTCCAACTCATAGCAATGCTATAGACAGATTAGAACTGCTTCATGGAGTTTCCAAGAAGTGCCTGGCAGATTTGAACTGCCAGCCTTGTGGTTAATAGCCACGGCACTCAACCACTGCACTACCAGAGTTTCCAAAGCAGTATAGTGTCAGTTAAAAGTGAACTTGTATTTGTTGTAAAGATATACTGCAAATTCTAGGATTACCACCATAAATTTTTTAAAGAAATATAATTGATAAGCTAACACAGGAGAGGCAAAAGAAACTTGCAGTTTTTGTCAGGTACCACTGAGTCACTTTTGACTCAGTACCTCCAAATGACAGAGTAGAATAATTCCATAGGGTTTTATTGGCTCTAATCTGTATGGAAGTGGATCGCCGTGTCTTACTTCCATGGAGCCACATTCCAAGTATCTTTCTTCAACCATACAAATGGCAACTATCCATCTGGGCTTCACCTAGGAAAACACAAGTATCAAACTGACTTCATCTGAGACAATGGAGTGTTCAATGTCCTCAGTCAGAACAAGGCTGGGGGCCAACTGTATAATAGACTATCAGCTGCAGACTGTCACACCTTTCACAGAGCGGCTAGTAGTTTTATGCTGCCAACCATCCAGTTACCAGCTGAGTGATTAACCACAGTGCCACCAGGGATCCACATTAAGTGATTTGGCCTGCTTCTATTGCATTGACTATGGAGCCCCTTTAGCACAGTAGTCAAAAGGTTCTCTTGGAAACCACATGGGGCAGTTCTCCTCTGTCCCTGAGAGTTGCTGTGCATCAGAGTGGGTTTGACAGCTAGGTGTTTGACTTTTTGGTTTTGTTAGTGAGTATATTAGGTGGGGAAAAAAAATGCCACCACGGAACAGTTGCTGTTGTCCCTCATTTTGTGATCGAATATAGTTTTCCAGTGTGTTATAAATGATGCTGATCTATGCCTGTGGTTAATGAGGCAGGATTAGGTTATATTAAAAAGAATTAAAGGGGGATGCCTGATTCATTTCACAGCCCTGATCCAATATAAGAGGAGTTTCCTTGAGGTGTGGCCTGTGTCATCTTTTATCTTACAAGAGATGAAAGGAGACAGAAGGGAACAGAGAGGGGAACCTTCTTATGACCAAGAAAGAAAGAACCAGGAGGGAAAGCACATCCTTTGGACCTGGGATCCCTAGTTGAGAAACTCCAAAACCCAGTGAAAGACTGATCATGAGGACTTTCCCCCAGGGACGAGAGAGAGAAAAAGCCTTCCCCTATAGCTAGCATCCTGAATTTGAACTTCCAGCCTCTTAAAATTGTGAGAGACTAAATTTCTTCCTGCTAAACCCATCCACTTGTGGTGTTTGTGTTACTGCAGCACTAGATAACTGAGGCAGATCATTTACTATCAAAACGTGGTCCATAGACCCCAAAGCATCAACTTATTAGAAATGCAGCATCCCAGACCCTGTCCTAGAAGCAGTGAATCAGAATCTGCCTTTAAAGGAGATTCATCAATGATTGTTACATAAATTTGAAATGCACTGCTCTATTCACCTATCCGACAGAACTCTTACGCCTAAACTTTTAAAGCCCAAATAGAAAAAGAACCCACCATATGAAAACAAAACAAAAGCCTTCTTTTGATCAGTTATTGTTAGTACTGTTACCAGTTGCCATTGAGTGGCTCTGACTCCCGGCCGCCCTGCGTATCACGGAGTGGAACATTGCCCAGTCTCGCACTATCTTCACGATTGTTGGTCTGCTGGAGTCTGTTGTTGTGACTCTTGGGTCATTCTGTCTCGTTGAAGAGTCCCCTCATTTTCTCTGACCTTCTAACTTACCAAACAGTTTCCTTTTGTTCTTTTCTAGCCAGCCAAGCTAGCAAATGGTCTTATTTTTAAAGCAAGGAGCAATGACAAAAAGAAGAGGAAAAAACTGAACACACAAGTCCTAAACTTAACTACCTGTCAATTTAAGGGTGTGGTTGTTGACTGTTTTGCTCTTTTATGAGATTTTAGCCCTTCACCCTGCCTACACATGAACAGCATTCTACATTTGATTCATGAGTGAATAGAAAGAGATACTCATCTTTAAAACTTTTCTCAGGCATTTCCTGTTGCCAGCTATTATTACTTGGGATGTTTTTAATGTCATATTCTACATTTTATGTTTTATTAAGAATTCTACTGTTTCTAGTGTGTTAATGGGTTTTTGAGACTTAATCCCTTAATATTGATTTAGATGGATTTTAGCATTTTTTTCACCTCAGGATTCTTTAGGTGGTGGTGGAGGGAGGTTACTATAAAAGAACAGTGAATAAATTCTTAAAATGAAAAAGACTTCCAGGTAATTGGAGTTATTTTAACTACCAGTTACAGCTTCAGGAGAAACATATTGGCTTCTGATTTATCTTATTATATTCATTTCCTAAATAATTTTGGTTTCTCACCTGTGTGCAGAGACATTTAATGGAGAACATTGAATTCAGCAGTGTATCAGGACATTACAATTAAACTCTTTTGCTTGGATTTTTCACAAAACGTTGCTTTTCACAGAGTCTTTTTTAACAAGTCTTGTTGCCTCTCAGCAGGCTTTGCAGCATTATAGAATATACTCTGTCCAACGGGGCCCAGATGGAAAATACTCTCTTTAAATTGGATGGCTTTTTAAATGTAGCTCTCCACAACCTTCTCAAAGGAAAAAAAAAAAAAAAAAAAAGCTTGAACAGAATGCGTTTAGTACTACAGTCTACTTATTTGAATGGTTTTTCCCCAGCATCCCACTTATTTGAATGTTTTCCCTTTTGGCAGTGGAATTTTTCTAATTTAACTAACTCATTAACGTTAGCAGATGACACAGTATAAAAAATCTTTTCCCTAGCCACTTATCTAAATATTCTTCTAAACCACGGGGGTCATGTGCCTGCTGTATTTATTTATGAATGTTATATATTTATTTGTTTTATTTCTATTCTGATGTTATCCTTAAGTGTTCATGGCAACATGTAAACATTTTGTGTAATAAGTTGGAAACTTTTCTCAAAATGATGAAAAGAGAAGGGACAGAGGAGGAAACTAAATTTTGACAAAGGAAGACCAGGAGAGAAGGAACAGATGGTTCAAGAAGAGCAGCCAGAACTGAAAGACTCATTCTGCTCCAAATCTGTGCTCTCTGTTCTTAGTTCATGTGCTATAAAAATGCAGCGGTAGTATGTGCCTGGAAATTACCTGAGGACACCTCAAGTGGCTATACAGGCAAGCCTTGCTTGCTCAGAATTGTTTATTTTTTTCAGACTTTTATCTTGCTCTTGCATCTTACTAATTAATATACAAATCTTGGGAAAGCAATTAGGGCCACATAACAAGGTGTGTGTAAATTTTTGTACCTCTCACTCTGTCTCTGTCTCTCTGTCTCTCACACACACATACACGAGGTTTGACAGTTAAGTCCGGGAACTTAATTATTCTAAGTGCAACATACCACTTTGCTGAATATCACTATGGTCACCTTTGAAGTACTCACCTTGGGAAGTTATGCACTGATGCCAGCACCTCATCCACCCTTCAAAGCAATGTTGGAACTCTTTCTGGAATGACCATTGTGCTCAGAAGCAAGTTTGTGAACCTAATTGCATAGTTGCCTCTGAGGGAGTTTTTAGCCAGTAAATAAATACTGTATTGGAACACCCTTCCTACTCGCCTGATCCAACCCCTGATGGCTTCTTTCTTTACCCAAAGATAAAGGAAATATTGAAAGGAAGCCATCTGGATGACATTCAGGACATCAAGGATAATAGGATGACAGCCCTGTTCGCCATTCCAGGAAAAGAGTTCCAAAATTGCTTTGAAGGGTGGACTAGGCACTGGCATCAGTGTGTAGCTTCCCAAGGGGAGGACTTTATGGATGACCATAATGATATTTAGCAATGAAGTATGTAGCACTTTTTCTAGGATGGTTTAGCAAACTAAATACATACACACATGCACACAAATCTTTGTCCTTAGATTTCAAGCTTCTCTGAGATTTGTATGTATTTTATATCTTTCATTCCCTCCTCCTTCTCATCTCTCAGCTACCTTCCTCATTCTATCACTTCTTCCCAACTCATATCTTTCTTTCTTTATTCTTTTTGAAGGGCCTAACACAGGGCTTAGGACAAAATTAATGTGGCATAAATCAATATTTTTAATAAAAGGAATTCTATTGACTGAGTTATCTTAGTCATCTAGTGCTTCTGTAACAGAAATGCCACAAGTGAATGGTTTTAACAAAGAGAAATTTATACTCTCATAGTTTAGGACTTCTAACAAGTCCAAATTCAGGGAGCCAGATCCAGGACAAGTTTTTCACTCTCTGTTGGCTCTAGGGGAAGGCCATTGTCATCAGTCTTCTCCTGGTCTGGGAGATTCTTAGCGCAGCCACCCCAGGTCCAAAGGATGAGCTGTGCTCTCAGTGCTTCTTTCTTGGTGGTACCCTGTCTCCTTGTCTCTGTTTGCTTCTCTGTTTTGTATCTCAAAAGAGATTGGCTTAAGACACAAGGTAATCTTGTAGATTGACTCCTGTATTGTTAGTATCATAGAGGTAGGATTCACAACACATAGGAAAGTCACATCAGATGACAAAATGATGCATAGTCACACAGTACTGGGAATCATGGCTAGCTAAATTGATCTATGTATTTTGGGGAGACACAATTCAGTCCATGACATGGGTATGCTTAACAGTTCTTGATTATCTACTAAGCTACTTTAAACTATTGATCATCTTGAACCTTAGAAAGACTTTGCCAGGGGGATTATTGTTATCTTTAACATGGCAATTTTACAGAATAGGACACTGAGGTCAAGGGATGTTAAATAAGTTGCTGAAGGTCACAGAGTTTATAAGGTACAGATGGGGTATTTGAATTCAAGACTGGCTGTCTCTAGCAATTCCATCCCTAATGGCACTACCTGTGATAATGGTGACCTGGGACAGCCAGACTTGGAGTGAGGACTGCTCTTTCTGGTGTTCCCATGGAAAGCCGCAAACAACCCCTAGTTTCTATAGCAAATAAATCGGTAATGGAAAGGTCTGGCATTGAATTACATATCTTAAAGAGACAATTTTATGGTATATGCATCCTATCTCAATAATTTTTTTTAGTAGTAAAGGTTGGAAACTGCTGATTTTTGAAGATGTAGAGGTTCTAAGACCTTCCTCTGACCACTATTTCTAAGGCAATTAGAAACTTAGGAATAAATTAGTGTAAATTCTGTAACTGCTAAGCGTAACAAAGCTGCACATTGTACAACAGCTGAGATTTCCAGACCCAGAGTTTACTGTTTCCTTAGACCCCCAGACTTTAGGTAGACATTGTATGAGGAGAAGGGCATGGGACAGGGATTCTTGGGATCTGTCCTGCTTTAAGCCATCAAGTACTAAACACTCTGGATGAGAAGCTCAACAAACATGAGCACAGGAAAATATTTTTGGGCTAATTTTCACTATCCTGTAGTGGTTTCCTCCACTACAAAGAAAAAGGCAGTTGTGACATCCTCTGAGGCTGTTGCCAGCCACAAAACTCTCTGGCATGAATGTATACCATGTTTGGGACATCTGGTAGCATTCAGTCTTCTTCTAAATCCATTTCAGGCGCTATTATAATTTAAACAGATATCTTGGGGTTAAAAATCACATAATCTGGTATTTTCAAAGACTCGTGTTCAGAGTGAACATAGTTCTTTTTTGTAGATAGTTGGTATTATTCAGTCAAAGAAATTATACACACTATTTTAGTCATCTAGTGTCACTGTAACAGAAATACCACAAGTGGGTGGCTTTAAAAGGAGAAATTCTGTTACAGTCCTGTAAGCCACAAATCCAAATTCAGGGCATCAGCTCTAGGGAAGTCTAGAGGGAGGTTGTCTCTGTAGGGAAGTCCTTGTTGTCAGTCTACCTTGGGACTGGGACCTTCTGTGGCTTAGGGACTCCTGGTCCAAAGAGCTGGCTCTGCTCTGGGCACTGTTTCTTTCCTGAAGGTATGAGTTTCCTGGCTCTCTTCTTGTTTCCCATTCCTCTATATCCCAAAATATTACCTCAAGGCACAGTGCACCCTTACTCACTGAGTCCTGGCTCACTAACACCACCACAGCCCATCCTCCCTCCTTAACATCACAGAGGCACTGTTTACAGCATAGAGCAGCATCACGTAGTACTGGGAGTCCTGGACTAGACAAATGGCTCCACACATTTTTTTGAGAGACACAGTCTGTGATACTTACACACAGTCACATGCATGCTCACACCTGTGCACACTCACACAGATGCACACGCCCTTTGCCATATACTTCACAAAAAGAGAATTATCTAGTTGCTGTTGAGTTGACTCTGGCTTATGGTGACTCCATGGGTGTTTGAGCAGGACTGTTCTCCACAGCATTTTCAGTGACTGTGATCTTTCTGAAGTCAATGGCCAAGCCTTTCCATGAGGTGCCTCAGAGTGGACACAACCTTCTGGTTGGCAGCTGTGTGTTAGGTATTTGCACTACCTGGGGATTCCAGATAGAGCAATAGCAGAAAGTTATTGAGCCAATATAGTTTCCAAAAGGAAGCTGTCATGTGTGTTTAGAAATATTAGGAAAGCCAACTGTGCTGAAACAGATTTAATAGATCAGAATAAAATGATTTCAATTCAAATTGACTGGAGTTTCAAGCATTCTGTTTATCAGATATGAGCAAGTGTTACAGATTCAAATTTCCTCTTTTTCTCTCTTGCTATTTTCACATTGATATACTGTGAAGCATGGAAGAAGAACAATGGGGAGAAGACAGGGCATGGGTTTGGGGAGCTTTTGTGTTTTGGTTTCCAGCCCCTCTTGCCCTGGATACTTGAGTATCTGTCCCTCATTCTGTAAGAGACAGTCTTATTCTGCATGTCTAAGAAACAGATGCATTGATTTGGAATCTAGAATTAATATTTCTACCTATGCACAACACTATTTCCTGCAGAAACCAGAAAGCCAGTTTAAAGTGTTTGTATTTAGCAATTCTTTCTTTTGGGTTGGGGTTTGCAGATGGAGAACTGCTGACTGCAATGGGTGAAGAAAGGCAGCTACTGTTGCCCAAAACCTCTATCCTTCTGCCCTTGAGAAAGGGGAGGATGGTCTTCTTTAACCTCTGAAATAGGCACACTTGGCTACAGATTGGAATCATATAGGGAAATTAAAAAAAAAAAACAAAAACAAAACCTATACCTGAGTCCACCTTAAGTGATTCTCAGTTATTTGGTCTGGGCCAGGCTCAGACATCAGGCTCCTTCTTTAAAAAAAAATAAAACAAACCCACTGCCACCAAGTCAATTTTGACTCAGCAACCTTATAGACAGAGTAGAACTGCCCCATAGAGTTTCCAAGGAGCAACTGGTGGGTTTGAATGGTTAGCAGCCACAGCATTTAACCACTACACTACCAGGTTTTCCAAACAGACCTTGGATAAATTAATATGCAGAAAAGCTGGAGAACTACCACTATAACTGGGGGTTCCTATCATGCATTGGTATCCTACAGCCTGGGACCCATATCCTTTGAAAGTCAAATGATCTCAGAGGGGGCCTAAGCACTGGTATATTTTAATGATCCCTCTGATTATTCTAAGGTACAGACATTGAGCTACTACCTTGTCAGTGTCAGAAAACTGTCCACCCTTTTGATTTGTCTTTCCCTGACTTGGCTTGTTCAGTTCTGCAGTTATCCTTTGGAAGTTCACCTTGTCAGAACCAACATGCTAGGTGTGGCCCAGGATATGCCCCTGGCTTGGCACAGCCTCTGCTCTCTGGATGTTTACGAGACTGTAGACAGTCATATTTTACATTATTTATTGCTCAATGAAGCTGATAAAAACATACCTTGAACCTGAATGTGGAAGGGCTGTCTCACGTTATGTCATTAGAATATCACAATAAACTGTGAAAAAGGCGGATTAAGAAATGTAATTTTAAAAAGCTAGTGACCATGCTCAGTTTACATAGTGAAGAGTGTTGGGAGCCAATCTTTAACTGTGCAGTCTGGAGCCCTTTTGGCTCTACTATGTTGCTTCACGTCTTCTGGCAGTACCTGGAACATTTCAGAGAGGAGGGATCGAGAGACAGAAATCAGGGTGGACAAAAGTATTCTCAAAATGTAAATGTGTAAGGGTATCATTAGAAGGTGAATGGGTATCATTAGAAAGTTATTCCGTTTCTGTGTGAGAGTACCATTGTATTTGGGTGTGTGTGTGCATGCACCTGTGTGTGTGCACGTGTGTGTGTGCACGTGTGCAAGGGACTAGGGCTTTGAGGGACTATGCCTGAGTTTTAATTTATTTATTTTTTAATGATCTTGCTTGATTACTGTTCCTGAAAATCATGCAACCTACTAACAAAGTTTAGTGGAAAATAGAAATTACTGGCATCTTTAGGAATATTAAAAGGTTTGTCAAGCACTGAAAAGCCATTTTTATCTGCGACGAAAATTAAAGAGAGTTTTTTTTTTTTTTTTCCCTGAGGCCAATTTAGATTTCTACAGATATCTAGAAGTAGTCATTTCATTAGCTGGAGATACATGTGGGGAGGGAAGGAGGAGATCAGTATCCCTCTATAAAGGATGCTTAATTTCCTGTCTTTTTCCAACTCCCTCCGTATTTGCCTCCTCATGCACACAGACAGAGGCTTCCAACCCATCTCTCTGAGGAAGATGCATGTTCTTTTATAACCAGAGAGGTGAGATGTCATAGAGAAAGACAGGAGTGCGACTGGCACTTTAGAAGTGCGGGCAAGGTCTAAGCAGTGATTTTTGGCTTTATGGTATTTTAAAATCATGACAAACTTTTCTTGGAGACTTGGGTGTGTCTGTGTCTCAGGCTAAAAAAATACCTTCAGTTATAAATGTGCAGTATTTCTTTGCTTTAGCAACGTTATGTTGCTGCCTGGCTCAGAGACAGCTGCTAACATTTATTTATTTACTCAAGCAAACAAGTACACATTGAGTGTTTCCCATGTTGCTATGCATCAAGCGTTAAGCTGAGTAGGGGATTATAGAACATACAGTGCTCTTCCTGCCCTCCACGGGCTTGGTGTCCAACAGAACATTTCATTGCATGCTATTATTTCAGAAGACTCATAAGAAAGAAGTCAGGTGTTGCCCTTAGAAGGCTGGCCACCTATGCAAAGGCAGCTCTGTGCAGTGAGCATCTATCACTGTAAAGCCTTGAAAAGACGATCCACTCTATGTATTTCTAACAGATAGCAGTTTCATAGAAGGAGGTCGTTATGAAGATGTTGGACAGGCAACATGGAGCCAAAGGGTAGGTTATAGTATTCGGTGATCGGAAGCCTCTACTGCCCTTTGTTATCGGGAGCTGCTGGAGGAGTTACAGGTTGTGTGGTCATCTGCCATCATCCTGCTGCTGCTGCTGCCAAAGCTGGAAGCAAATAGTTATTCCTTTTCTACAAACTTCTGATCTCTTCTTGCTATCTCCCGTTGGCAGAATCCAGTGTTAATGAACAAGAAGTCTTGAAGATGTCACTTGCATGTCTAGACCCACAATACAGGGAAGAGAATAGAAGCACAGGGTGGAGCTAAGAGCCAAGAGACAGACAGCAGAGAGGCCCCTGGAGGAGCTGTTCTGTCATTTATGGCTTTAACCTCAGATTCTAGGACTCGGGAATTTGATCACTATATAGGGTCTGACAATTAAGTCTTTGAATTTAATTGTTCGAAGTACTACATACCTCATTGCTGAATATCACTATGGTCACCTAGGAGTACTCCCCTTGGGACGCCATGCACCCACACCAGCACCTGGTCCACACTGCAAAGCAATTTTGAAACTCTTTCTGGAATGACCTTTCACACGATGGCAAGTTCATGAACTTAGTTGTGTTATTGTCTGTGAGGGAGTTTTTAGCCAGTAAACAAGTCACTGTGTTGGAACATCGTCCCTACTCACCGGATCTGGCCTCCAATGACTTTTTTCTTTACTCAGAGATACAGGAAATATTGAAAGGGAGGCACTTTGGTGACATTCAGGACATTAAGGGTAATAAGGCAACAACTCTGATGGCCATTCTAGAAAGAGTTCTAAAATTGCTTTGAAGGGTGTTCTAGACACTGAAGTCAGTGCATAGCTTCCCAAACTTCTAAGTGACCACAGTGATATTCAGCAGTAAGGTATGCAGCACTTTTTCTAGGAGGAGTTTGTGAATTTAATTGTCAGTCTTCATATAGTGAAAGCTGCTCAAGCTTGAGAATATGATTGGCACTAACTATGTACATAAATAAGAACCTTGATGGCATGGTGGTTAAGAGCTTGGCTGCTAACCAAGTTTGAATCCATCAGTCATTCCTTGCAAATCATATGGGGCTGTTCTACTCTTTCCCGTTAGGTGGCTATGAGGCTGAATCCACTCAGCAGCAACAGATTGCATATGTAAATGTTGAATATAAAGAAGTCAAATGCTAAATTGTCAAGTTGCTCTAAAAATGTAACTTTCTAAGAGATTGTGTACTTACATATGCTGATCAGTATATTCTTCTTAAGTAAACCTAAATAAAACCTATTGCTGTCAAGTTAATGCTGATTCATAGCTACCCTACACGTCAGAGTAGAACTGTCCCACAGTTTCCAAGGAGCACCTGGCAGATTTGAACTGCTAACCTTTTGGTTAGCAGATGTAGAGATTACCCGATACACCACCAGGGCTTTTGAAACCTAAATGGGACATCAAATAAAATTGGAAGATTGCTGAATGATAATGCTCTCTGAGCATGTCATTTGAAAGACACCAAAAGGCCAGCATGATCCTAAAGGTCTTTGGAATTTGACATAGTCATTTTTCCTTGAAACCTGCTACATATATGTAAATGCAGACACTCTCTGTTCCAGACAATGCTGGAAGTGGATTATGAACTTCACCTTTCGTGACTTTTCCTTTGCTGACTGTTTTTATACTGACACATCCTGGTTTCTATTTTCTTTCTTTTGGGAGCCCTTGCTCTCATCCTTTTGGATATTTTTCCACTAGTGTGTTCCATGATTGTTTATTGGTTTAACTCACAGAGTTTTCAATGTGTTGGGGTGGAGGGTGATGCCTAGCCTTAGTACAGGATGCATTCCTTGGCCTGTCTGCTTGTTACCCTTGCCAGTCCTGATGGGACTGCACCCTTCTGACGGGCCAGTGCTAGTGACCACTCATCTTGATTACCATTTATACCCATATTATTGGTACCATAAGGTATAAAAAGAAATTGGTTATGTCAAGTAGTTGACTTAGCCTTTCACACAGGCGGACTCAGCTATTTGACACCTGTGCAAAGTATTTCTATTTCTTTTTTTTTTTTAATTCTTTATTTTTATTTTTATTTAACATAACTGAGTAAAAATGTACATTCACATGTAAATTTACATGCCCCCCTATATGCAGCTTCCACTGCTCTCCCTGTCCAGTGACAGCACACTATTCCTCTCTGCTCCATACCTGTCTCATCCTCCCAACAGCCTCCTTTCCCCTCCTCTCCGTCCACTCCCCTTCCTCCAGCCAGAGGTCAGCAGGATGATATCCTACAGATGTATAGAACCATAAAGTGCTTCCAATATATGGTCACTCTGCATTGCCAAGTCCAATCCATTCCTGTCCAAAGAGTGGAACTTTGTTATAATTTATGGGAAAGGGCAGCATCAGGGAAGGGGTCCATGCTCTCAGAGTAACCCCCAAACCGCTGGACCATCAATTGAGGTCTTTTGGTGGAGATCTCATGATGCACCTCTTTTTATTCTTGTGTTGCCTGTGAGGCTCCTCACTGTGAGCTGCATCGTGGCTATTACTGGTGGTGGCCAGGCACCATCCGGTTCTTCTGGTCCCAAGTCGATGTAGGCACCCACTCTTGTGGGTCTCTCTGTCTTCTCGGTTGTCTTTACCGCATGCCGTTTTGGCCCTCGGTGAGCATCCGTTCCTGCTGAGTTGGGACCATTTGCTGTGTCCTCGGATGGCAGCTTGGCAGCTTTTAAGACCCCAGACACCACTCACCAACGTGGGGTGCAGACAGCTCTCTTAGCAAAATGCTAGTTGTGCCAATTGGCCTGGAATTCGCCCAAGAGCATGGTCCCCCGCCCCTCACCCCAGCTACTCTATCCTTGCCATATTGAGTTAAGATGGAAGGAGTACTCAAGTTATGCTGAAGTCCACTTAATGTTGTTCTTGTTCCTAATGTGTGCTGTCACCACTTTCTCCCAACTACATTGCTAGTAACTATCTAAACTAAACCCTCCCCCCATCACCCTCCCTCCCTCCCCTCCCTTGCAGCTGTCAAAGAGTCTTTTCTTCTATACACAAGTCTGTTTTTGAGATCTTATCGTAGAGGTCTCATACAGTATTTGTCCTTTTGTCGCTGACTACTTTCACTCAACATAATGTCTTCCAGTTGAAACCAGGTTAGGAGATGGTTCCTGGAATCATCGTTATTCTTTATCATTGCGTAGTGCTCCATTGCGTGTATGTACCACAGTTTACCTATCCATTCTTCTATTGTTGGGCGTCTGGGTTGATTTGATCTTTTTGCTATTGTGGACTGTGCTGCTATAAACATTCTGCTGCATGTGTCCGTTGGTGCGAAAGGCCTTGAATCTGTAGGATATATTCCAAGTAGTGGAATTCCTGGGTCAAATGATATATCAATATCCATTTTTTTAAGGAAGTGCCAGATTGCCTTCCAAAGAGGCTGGACCATTTTGCAACCCCACCAACAGTATAGGAGGGTTCCACTTTCTCCACAGCCTCTCCAGCATTTGTTGTTTTGTGTTTTCTGGATCATGGCCAATCTTGTTGGGGTGAGATGGTATCTCATTGTTGTCTTGATTTGAATTTCTTTAATAACTAAAGATCGTGAACATGTCCGCATGTGTTTTTTGGCTGCCTGGATCTCCTCTTTAGTGAAGTGTCTGTCCATCTCCTTTGCCCGTAGCTTAATTGGATGGTTTATCTTCTTCTTCTTGATATTTTGTAGTATCCTATAGATTACGGAGATCAGGCGTCGGTCTGACATAGAGTTGCCAAATATTTTTTCCCATTCTGTGGGTGTTCCTTTAATTCTATTCATAAAGTCTTTGGATGAGCAAAAGTGTCTGATTCTTAATAGTTCCCATTTATCTATTTTCTCTTCTGTTGATTGAGGTTTGTTTGACAGATTTTGGAGTCTGTCCTCATTGTGTATTAAAACTTCCATTGTTGTTCCTACCTTTTCTTGGATGAGCTTTAGCATTTTAGGTTTGATATTTAGGTCTTTTATCCAGTTAGAGTTGGTTTTTGTATAAGGTGTAAGATATGGATCTTGATTCAGTTTATTGCAGATGGATAACCAATTTTGCCAGTACCATTTTTTGAAGAGACTGTTTTTACCCCAGTTTAATGTCTTAGGGCCTTTGTCGAATATCAACTGTTTGTTGGCAGATGGTGTCATCCCTGGGGTCTCAATTCTGTTCCATTGATTGATCTGTCTGTTCTTGTACCAGTACCAGGCTGTTTTGACCACTGTGGCAGTGTAGTATGTTCTCAGGTCGGGTAATGAGAGGCCTCCCAATGTGTTCTTCTTCTTTAGTAGTACCTTACTTATCCTGGGCTTTTTCTCTTTCTAAACAAAATTGGTGATTTGTTTCTCCATCTCATTAAAAAATGATGCTGGAACTTGTATTGGGATTGCATTATATAAATAAATTGCTTTAGATAAAATAGATATTTTCACAATGTTAAGTCTTCCTATCCATGAGCAGGGTAGGTTTTTCCATTTATCTAATTCTCTGTTAGTTTCTTGTAGTAAGGGCTTGTAGTTCTCTTTGTAAAGGTCTGTTGTTTCTCTGGTTAGATTAATTCCTAGGTACTTGATCTTCTTAGGGGCTATCGTAAATGGTATTGATTTCATAATTTCCTCCTTAACAGTCTCGTTGATGGTATAAAGGAAGCCTACTGATTTACTTATGTTTATCTTGTATCCTGAGACTTTGGTGAACTCTTCTATCAGTCTGAGTAGCTTACTTATAGATTCCTTGAGGTTCTCTGCATATACAATCATATCATCTGCAAACAGGGAGATTTTAACTTCCTCTTTGCCGATGCAGATGCCCTTTATTTCTTGGTCTTGTCTAATTGCTCTGGCTAGAACTTCTAGCACAATGTTGAATAGGAGAGGTGACAGTGGGCATCCTTGTCTAGTTCCTGATCTCAGGGGAAAGTCTTTCAGTCTCTCTCCATTCAGGATGATGTGGGCAATTGGCTTTGTATAAATGGCTCTTATTGTGTTTAGGAATTTGCCGTCTATGCCCATTTTGCTAAGAGTTTTTAGCATGAATGGTTGCTGGACTTTATCAAATGCCTTTTCGGCATCAATGGACAAAATCAGGTGATCTTTGTCTTTTGTGTTATTTATGTGGTTAATCACATTAATTGTTTTCCTGATGTTGAACCAGCCTTGCATCCCTGGTATGAATCCCACTTGGTCATGATGGATTATTTTCTTGATATGTTGTTGTATTCTGTTGGCAAGAATTTTGTTGAAGATTTTTGCATCTAGGTTCATGAGTGATATCGGTCTGTAGTTCTCTGTCTTTGTTGGATCTTTCCCTGGCTTAGGTATCAGGGTTATGCTGGCTTCATAGAATGAGTTTGGGAGTACTCCATCACTTTCTATACTGTGAAATAGTCTCAGTAGTATTGGGGATAACTCTTCTCTAAATGCTTGATAGAATTCTGCAGTGAAGCCATCTGGGCCCGGACCTTTTTTGGTTGGCAGTGTTTTGATGACCTTTTCAATCTCTTCCTTTGTGATAGGTTTATTAAGTTGTTCTGCTTCACGTTGTGATAATTTAGGTAGGTGGTATGAGTCAAGGAATTTTTCCATTTCCCCTAGGTTTTCAAATTTGTTAGAGTACAGTCTTTCATAGTATTCTGTTATGATATTTTTGATTTCTGTTGTATCTGTGGTGACAACTCCCTTCTCATTTCTAATTTGGGTTATTTGTTTCCTTTCCTGCTTTTCTTTAGCAAGTTTAGCCAGTGGTTTGTCAATTTTGTTGATCTTTTCAAAAAACCAGCTTTTGGTCTTTTCAATTTTTTCAATTGTTTTTCTATTCTCTAATTCATTTAGCTCTGCTCTAATCTTTATGATCTCCTTTCTCCCGGTGCCCGAGGGGTTCCTCTGTTGTTCTCTTTCTACTTGTTCAAGCTGTAGAGTTAGTTCCTTGATTTGGTTTCTTTCTTCCTTCCAGATGTGTGCATTTATGGAGATAAACAGACCTCTGAGCACTGCTTTGTCTGTATCCCATAGGTTCTGATAGGAAATGTTTTCGTTCTCATTGGAATCCATGAATTTCTTTAATTGATCCCTGATTTCCTCTATAACCCATGTTTTTTTGAGCAAGATGTTGTTCAGTTTCCAAGAGTTCCACTTTCTATCTCTGTTTTTTCTGCTATTGATTTAAACTTTTATGGCCTTATGATCTGAGAAGATGCTTTGCAGTAATTCAATGGTATGGATTTTGTTGAGCATTGCATTATGGCCTATCACGTGGTCAATTCTGGAGAATGTTCCATGTGCACTGGAGAAGAAGGTGTAGTTGTCTGCTGATGGGTGGAAAGTTCTGTATATATCAATGAGGTTTAGTTGGTTAATTGTGTCAATGAGGTCTTCTGTATCTTTACTGAGCTTTTTTCTAGATGATCTGTCTAGTAATGAGAGTGGAGTGTTAAAGTCTCCCACTGTTATTGTGGAGTCATCTAACTCTCTTTTGAGCATAGTCAGTGTTTCTTCGACATACTTAGGTGCTCTGACATTAGGTGCATAAATGTTTAATATAGTTAAGTCTTGCTTGTGTACTGAAACTTTCAGCAATAAACAGTGTCCATCTTTGTCCACGATGGTGGATTTCATATTAAAATTGATTTTGTTTGAGATTAGAATTGCCACCCCTGCTCGTCTTTGTTCATTGTTAGGTTGATATATATTCTTCCATCCTTTAATTTTCAGTTTGTTCCTGTCTTTAGGTCTCAAGTGAGTTTCTTGTAGACAACATATGGATGGGTCATGTCTTTTGATCCAAGATGACACTCGGTGTCTCTTTACTGGAGCATTCAGTCCATTCACATTCAATGTAATTATTGATAGGTATGTGTTCACTGCTGCCATTGTGATATGTTTATTTTTATGTTGATGTTTTCTCTGTTGTTCTTATTAGTCTATTCTGAGACACTCTTTTTTGCGAGTTGATTTTTGACCTTTTTCAGAGCTGGTTTTATAGTTGTTGAGACTCGTGTGTTAGATTTCTTGACATGGTATAATACATCTTTGTTGTGCTTTACAGCTGCCCCTATGAACCCCCTTAATAAACTATTTATAAACCCAATTTTAATTACTACCAGTCTTGTCATCTTCCTCTCCATCTGGAAGGACTATAACGACCGTAGTACATCCCTCTTTTATTATGATGACACCATAGTTTTCATGATGATCACTGGATTGCTTCTTTCCAAATCAAAGCTGTGATTTACTTTGGAGCCTTCCCCAAATGAGTGTTGAGTAGTGTGTCGTTCTAAAATATAAAGTTAGTAGCTTCGTTCTTCTAAGCCAAACCTAGAACTTCTTTCAGTATTTCTTGTAGTTTGGGTTTGGTTTTTACAAAGTCTCTGAGTTTCTGTTTATCTGGGAATGTCTTAATTTCATTTTCATCTTTGAAAGATAGTTTTTGCAGGATATATAATTCTTGGTTGGAAGTTTTTCTCCTTCAAAACTTTGAATTTGTCGTGCCACTGTCTCCATGCCAGCATGGTTTCTGCTGAGAAATCTGACGAGAGCCTACAGGTTTTCCCTCTGAATGTTAGCTTTGCCTTGAGTCTTGCTGCCTTTAAGAGTTGCTGCTTATGTTTCATTTTGTTAAGCTTGATTATAATATGTCTTGGAGTCTTTCTTTTGAGATCTATATTGGGTGGCTGTCCTAGTCACCTGGTACTGCTCTAACAGAAAATACCACGAGTGGAAGGTTTCATGTAGAGAAGCTTTTATTGTCTCAGTCTGGTAAGCCACAAATCCATTTACAAATTGTAGGTCCATTCAGTAGGACAATTTATCACAGTCCGGTAGGCTAAGTCCACATCCAGTGAGAGTATCTCGGCACAGGAACCAAAGGACGTGCTCTGCTCTCAGTGCCTCTCTGTTGGTGGAATGAGGTTCCCAACTTCCTCTGCTCACTTCTCTCCCTTAAATTCCACAAGCTTGTAGCTTGGGTCCTGCCTCACTAACACAACTGCAAACCATTCTTCATCATCAGTATCACAGAGACAGAATTCACAACACATGGGAGGAAGGGCACCATGTTGGAACTCCAAACCAAGTCAAACCAACATTTTTGGGGGGACACAATTCAATCCATGACAGTGGCGTACAATATGCATCTGAGATGTCTATATTCTCTTCCTTCATGATTTCTGGGAAGTTTTCTTTCAGCAGCTCAGCAACAATACTCTCTGTGTTCTCAGATGTCTCACCCTGTTCAGGGACTCCGATTAATCGAAAGTTGTTCCTTTTAATAGAGTCCCACATGCTTCTTAATGTTTCTTCATTTTTCTTGCTTCTTTTTTCTGATTTCTGCTCATAGGCACTGGCATCAGTAGCTCTGTTTTCCAAGTCAGAAATTCTTTTTTCCATTTGTTCCATTCTGTTTTCTTGGCTTTGCATGGAAGTTTCTATGTCTTTGATTTTCTTCTTGATCTGTTGGATTTCAGAGTACTGGTGTTCCATCAGGTCGAACAACTTGCTTAATTTTTCATTTTGTTCTACTGCATTTTGTATAAGGTCTAGAAGGGCTCTGTATATAATCAATTTGTATTCACTTCCTGATGCTTTCATAAAAGTTTCTTCATCTGGAAAACTCCTTGGTTGCTTTGTTTGGGAGCCTTCTGAAGCCATGAGTGATTGCTTGTATGCCACAATTGTCTGTTGCTTTTTGGGTCCCATGTGAGTATATAGAGGCTAGAAGAGGTACTGTGAGGATGGATTGCAAATGTTTCTCTAGGCTGTCTTCAAATGTAAAGCAAAAGGTATCTGACCGGTTCACAAGTCAGTTTTCAGGTGTAGAGGTCCCTCTTCTCATCTGACGAAGTAAGCGCCACTATATCCCACCCCAGATGATAACAAACTAGTTCAGAATACAGCACTGCTACTGCCCTGGTGTCCTCTGCTGACAGGGCCTAGCCTTGTCCAACACTGCGTCGAGTAATGGTTTTGTGATAGAAAAGCACTCTCTTGTGGGCAGGGTCTGGCTCCTAAGCTAAGAATTAGGTCCAGCTGCAGCCACCATATCCAAGATGGTGTCCTCCACACAGGCAGCAGACAGAGGGGCTAATGGTGCCCAGAGGCAGCGATTCCTCTGCTTCTGTTGCAGGGCCCCCAACGTAGACAGCACTGTGCAAAATCACTACTTTTCTGACAGAGAAGCACTGTCCCGTTTGCAGGCGCTGGCTCCCAGGCTAAGAACGAGGTCCCGCTAAAATCTCGGTACCAACATGGCGTCCCGCACCCTGACCGCGGAGCTCTGCGCAAACCCCGCTGAGGCAGCTACAAAACGAAAGGCTCAAAGTGTCTAGATTAACAGAGTCCCGAGCCTGGCTCTCAGAGTATGGGAATTTCGCCTGCCTATCCCCCCAGCAGCGTGTCTGAGTCCAGCCGCCAGGCAAGGCCCAGCTCCGCCCGCCAGCCGAGACAGAGGAAAAAAAAGTCAAAATAGTGCGTTTACGTTCCGTCCGTGAGAGCCGGGGCTAGCCAGGAGCGGGAGTCAGCGAGAGAGAGGAGGTTTTTCACTGAGTGGTATGAAGTCCCAATTAACAGCTCTGTGCCGTGTCCTGAGGCTGATTAGGTGCTCAGAAGGCTCTGTTTGATTGTCAATTCAGGTCTTGGTTTCCAGAGGGATAGAAAGAGACGTGAGCTTAGTCCGCCATCTTGACTCCGCCCCCCTATTTCTATGTCTTAAAATGGTACTTCTGTCAGTCTCTTAAAAACAAAAACAAAACCTGTGGCTGCCTCATAAGGGTTTCCAAGGAGCAGCTGATGAATTTGAACCGCTAACCACTGTGTAAACAGGGTCCATCCACTTATACTTAAAATCCAGTAGATACGGTTGTTCCTTAACAAGTTCAATCGTATCTACCAGAAGGGATCATCAATATATGCAATAATTAAGGCTAACATTTAAAGCAGGGGTATATGCTTTATAGCAGGAACTTATCATAGTCTGAAGCAAGTGAGTTAAAAACCCATAAACCATACCCATTGCCATCAAGTCAATTTCAACTTATGGTGGCCCCATATATGTCACAGTAGTGCTCCACAGGGTTTTAGAGACTGATTTTTTAGAAATAGATCAGCAGGCTTTTCTTTGGCAGTACTAATCAGTGAGTAGCTGAACACAAAGTTTTTGTGCCACCCAGGAACCTTTGTATTTATTTGTATGTTTATTCATTCATTCTTTCTTTCTTTCTATTTCTCCCACCAGAAAGTTCCACAAAGGCAGAAAGACCAGGTACCTTACACATTGCAGTGTCACCAGCATCTAAGTATCAGGCCTTCCATACAACAGACCTGCAGTAAATATGTCCTAGATGCCAAAGGACAGTCTGTTGTGACCTATCAAAAGCCCTAAGGCTCTTTGTGATTAAGGTTTTGGGTGGCATGTTTCTATGGAGGGAGAAACTTTGGGGAATTGGGTAGCCTCTCTAGCTGGATCTATCATTACATACGGTGTTCCAAGCTACCGGAGAGGAACACAGTCACTGAGATGCTGAAAGGACCGCACAGTGGGTTGGAAATAGCTAAAAGTAAGAAGAGATGAGCACCAAAACAATTTTCAGTTGATTAATAGCTTTGGCTATAGCAATACAATTGAGCTGACTTTGTTCTGAAAACTACTGCCTAGATTTGTTTTTAAACTATTAGGCCCTGCAACAAGCATGTATAAAAAATTTACTATATTCAATCAATTATCCTAGGTGACTATGATGATTAAGGCAAGTGCCCGATGATTTCTGTGGAAATTGGGAGACAGAAGAAGTTACTGCCAATGGAGTGGTCCAGGAAGTTCTCGAGAAGGAGGTGGGCCTTGAGCCAGCCACAGAGCAAGGGGAGGATTAGAGTAGATGGAGGTAATAGGTAAGATCAAAAGCCTAGTCCCAGCAATATGCTCAGTGTTTTGGAACTGTAAAAGACTAGCTGGCAGAAGTACATCTTGGACATGATGTAGAAAAATTTGAATTTTACCCTGAATTCAAAAAGGACTCCCAGGAGTTTCTGAGTGGGCTGGTGATGTATTAAAGTAGTGTTCTTGAAAGTGAGAGACTGAGTAGCTAAGATGATAGAGGAGGCCTACAGACTAGGAAAGCAGTTTATTCTTTTCCCTTATCAGCATGCCCTGTCTTGGGCCCAGCTGTCTACAACACTGTCCGTGGTTGGGGAACCAAGAGCAAGAGGCCACATACTGCAGGCTGTAAGATAAAGTCTGTTGCATCATCTTAGACTTGACACAATTGAGAGTGGTGAAACATATTTCTTTCCAACTATATTAAAATCTGATTATTGTAGCCATTTATTCTAGCTCTTCTCTATTAGTAGTACAATGGCTATGTATGTTTGCGAGGTTTATGAGCAATATCTGTACCTCAGAGTACCTTCTGAATTCTCAGGGCACTTTAAATTATCTCAACTGGTATTTAAGGTTAACTGTATTTTAATGTAATCTGTGGGTAATTATAAGTTACATATCAATTGTAATTTATTTCCTTTAAATCACTTTACACACATCATTTGATTTCCATTTTTATCTATTTTTACAGTTGAGAGAAATGAGTCCACAAAGCTAAATGAGTTGCTCAGTGTCACTTGACTAATGCATAGGACAGCTCAGGCCCAAATTCATTTTTTTTTTTTTCGTTTAATTTAAAGCCTTTTACATCTTGGTAAAAACTGAAAGTTGGTACACAGTACATGATCCTTATTAAGTATGATAATATTCTAGGAAAAGCAATCCCAGTGAACTATATCAATTAATTATACTTAATATGGTGAAATAGTGCCTGGGTGGTACAAATGGTTAATGAGATTGAGTCTACTCAGTGATGCCTTGGGAGAAAGGCCTGGTGATCTGTTTTTGAAAATCAGTCATTAAAAGCCTAATGGAGTACAGTTCTACTGTGACAGCCATGGGATTGACGAGTCATGATTGACTCGATGGCTGCTATAGATAGAAAATACGTCATCTTAAATGAGGGCAAGGACAGCACACAATGCAGGGGAAATCAGCACCACTGAAATAAACCAAAAGCTAAGAAGTTTGGGGAATGTAACAAAACACTTTGAGGGACAGCATAGCAGGGGCAGAGGTCCGGGGGGCATGATTTCAGCAGACATTTAGGTCAACTGGCCTAACAAAGCTTACTGAGAAAATGTTCTGCATCCCACTTTGGTGAGTAGCATCTGGAGTCTTAGAAGCTAGCAAGTGGTCACCTAAGATATGCCAATTGGTCCCAATCCACCTGGAGTGAAGGAGAATGAAGACCACCAAAGATACAAGAAAAATACAGCCAAAGAGACAAAAGGGGCCATGTAAAACGGAGACTCCATCAGCCTGAGACAAGATGAACTAGATGTGGCCTGGCTGTCACCAGTGATCACTCTGACAGGGAATGCAGCAGAGTCCCTGACAGAGCCGGAGAAAAGTGGGGTTCAGAATTCAAATTCTAGTAAAAAGACCAGACTTAACTGGAGGAACCCCAGAAGACATGGCCCCCAGACTCTCTGTTAACCTAGAACTAAAACCTTTCCTGAAGCCAACTCCTCAGACAAAGAATAGATTGGACTGTAAGACAGAAAATGTTACTTGTGAAAAGTGTGCTTCTTACTTCAAGTAAATCAGAAGACTAAATGGGCAGCCCTTGTCCAGAAGTGGGATGAGAGGGTGGAAAGGGATAGAAGGTGGTTGAATGGACATGGGAAATTTGGAGTGGTAAAGAGGAATGTGTGGTCATGTTATAGGGACAGCAACTAGGGTAATAACCATGTGTGTCTAAATTTTTATATAAGAAACTTAGTTGAACTATAAACTTTCACTTAAAGCACCATAAAAAGATAAAGAAAATACAGTGAACATTTAAAATACTCATTGACAATAATAACATCACCCACTATTTATTCTAAATCAATCTGTCCCAAAGAGAATGTGTCATAATGTTTTTTCAAATATTTCTGAATTATATGTTTTTAAATTAAATATTGACCATAGCATGTTTCAGTTTCCCTTCATTGGGCTTTGGGCTCCGTTACTCCGGGTAATAGAGCATGGTTTTGTCAGTTTGATCTTCTGGAATTTGCAGACATCTGTGTGCAGAAGAGCAGAATGATTCTGGCTGATAGAGAGAAGACGGGTGTGGAGCAAGTGTGGCATGAATGGGATTGTTTGCTTTTTTCCACAGTCTGCTGATTTGATCTACAAACCCATTCCCCGACTCCACTAGCTCAACCATAACAACACAGGGGCTACCATTAAGACATCTCGACACTGGCACCCATAGGGGCCTTTTGAGTTGAGGGAGCCCAGTTCTATACTCATTGTTTGGGTCTGGGTATTTGGGGCCTCAGTGCTTGTTCCTGGTTAGAAAGTTAGTAACAATGATCTAAGTACTGTTAGTTTAGATAGTAAAACATACATTTACTTTTCACAGTGGTCTTGGAAATAGACGGGAATTTCTTATAAATCACAAAGGAAAATAATTACTTCAGCCATGGAGGGAAAGAGACAGCTCGAGAAAAGAGACTTTGGGAAAAGGTTGTCTCTAGACAGCAGTCTTGTGGTAAGTACTAAATATTCATTAAGCACTTTGTATATATTGGCTCAAAAGGCGCAATTCTGTGTTATTTCCTGAACCCCACACTTTCAGAACTTCTATTCCAGTTACCCCATTAGCAACATCTCCTGGGATTTTGTTTCATTTATTTTTCGCAAACTCAAAAGCCTGCAAATTATTGGAATGTTTGTATAGTCTCTTAATAGGCAAATGTCATAATCTGTCAACATTATATATAATTACATTAATTCTAGCTGAAGTAGACTTCAGCCTATACAAAAACACTGCTAGATACCTGATGCCAGATACCAAACCTATATAGAATTTTTCCCCTACTCATTTATCTTAAACTTGGGAGTAAGTTGAACCAGAATTCAATACAGCTGCAAATACTGAAGAGTCAAGAATGCCTCTGCGATCTTCTTAGGTATGTCAAGTTAGTTCACTTATCCATAAACTCTCTTTCTAAAAGTTTAATTGCCAATGAATATTATCATAAAAACCTGTTGGTTTGCTTTTGAATATAAGAATCTAGTGAGTTCAAGACAGTGGACTAAGTGACTCATTGATTTCTGAAGGTGGACTGCTCATGCGTGGTCTCTGAGCGACGATGTTCAGGGTTACCTTTTCTACAATGCCTGTGAATAGAACAAGAAATCAAATCAAGAAAGTCACCCATTTTTTCCCTGCTAAAATGGAGATTTAGCTTGTTTATTTCCTTTGCACGGTGTTTAGGGTTGAGTTGTATTTATCTGTGTACTCCTAGCCTGGGACCCAAAGTGAGGCCCGTAACAGGCATCTGATAAAATATAAACTGCTTTGTCAGTTGCACTGCTTCCAAATTCTGCAGCTGTTGGTCTTGTTCTATTAAGGTACACTTTAGCTATTTATCCTCTAGATACCAGGGCTTCATCCCACAGAGCATTCCTAGATGTAAATTTGGGGGAACTGAGGAAAGAATTGTGTTATGTTTTTGTGTCAAGTTCTCTTGGTGTTTGTTAACTTCTATGTGAATATGGACTTTACATTGAGCAGCATACTTTTAGAGGCTGATGACTTTGATTGTATCTTATTTTTTTTCCTAATTTTTGTTTTTATTGTGGCTTAAACAAATTAAAGAAAAAATAACTTCAACAATGTTCTATGCACAGTTCTGCTTAATGCAATTCTTTTCTCGGTTCCCACAAACTCACTCCTAGGAACACTTTGTGGGATGAAGCCTTGGAGTCTGAGCTGTATTCACCGTGTTATACAACCATCACCATTGTATGTTTCCAACCCTTTCATCATGCTTAACAAAATCTCTGTACTGCTTAAGCAGTTAACACCTCCACTCTCTATTTCCCTTTCCACCTACCCTGTGTAACTGCTAATACCCTTTGTTGTGCATGTCTTTGCCTATTCTGGATATTTCTTGTAAGTCAGGTTATGTAATATTTGTACTTTTGTGTCTCATTTATTTCATTCGGTAAAATGTTTTTGAGGTTTATCCATGTTGCAGCATGTGTCAGAACTTCATTTCTCTTTATGTTAGAATAATATTTCATTGTCTGGATATACCGCATTTTAGTCCTTCACCTGTTAATGGCATTTAGGGAGTTTCTACTTTTTGACTATTGAAAATAGTGCTACAGTGAACACTGGGGTACATACATTTGTAAAGTAAGTTTTTCTAATGCTATGTGGCCTTGTCTCCTATGTCTTATTATCTACAGGGTATTCAAAAAATAAAAATAAGATAAACCAACTTACTGCTATGGAGTCAATCCCAGCTCCTAGTAACCCTATAGGACAAAGTATAACTGCCTCATGGGGTTTCCAAGGAAGAGGTGGCATTTTCCAACTGCTGATCTTTTAGTTAGCATTTGAGCCCTTAAGGATTGCACCATCAACACCTCGTCTATAATGTGGTGAACATGGTATGTGTCTGTCCCCCTTATTCAACTTCTGGGAAAACTTGGGATAAGAGGATAATTTCTTAGTACTTCTCTTAAGGATTGAATTATATCCCCCTAAAATGTGTATCAGCTTGGCTACACATGATTCCCAATATTGTGTGACTGTCCACTATTTTGTGATCTGATGTAATTATTCTGCATGTTGTAAATCCTAACCTCTGTGATGTTGGTGGGACAGAATTAGAGGCAGCTATATTAATAAGGGGAAACCTTGGTGGCATAGTGCTTAAGTCTACAGCAGTTAACCATAAGGTCAACAGTTCAAATCTGTCTAGTGCTCCTTGGAAACTCTATAGGGCAGTTCTACTCTGTCTATAGGGTCACTGTGAGTTGGAATGAACTCCTTGACAGTGGATTTGTTTTTGTTCAGTGTGTTGGTAAGGCAGGATGTACTCTACAGGATTAGATTGTGTCTTGCTTCAATCTCTTTTAAGGTACAAAAGAATTTGAGCAGAGAGGAGGGGGACATTATCCCACCAAGAAAGAAACGCCAGTAGCAAGCACGTTCTTTGGACCCAAGTTCCTTCCGCTCAGAAGCTCCTAGACCAGGGAAGATTGATGACGGGGCTTTACCTCGGAGCTGATGGCAAGCCCTCCCCTGTACCTAGCAGCCCGAATTTGGGCTTCTAGTCTCCTAAACTGTGAGAGACCAAATTTCTCTCTTTGTTAAATCTATCCACTTGTGGTTTCTGTTATTGGAGAGCTAGACAAACTAAGAATCTGAACTGCAGTTTTTTTGATTAGCTGATGTAACACTTAACCACTATGCCACCAGGATTTCCAAGACAACTTCTTTTTTATCTTTTCTATGTTATTGCAGAAGAGAACTACTTCCTATATATTGATCTGTATGTAGTATATACAACAATACATAACCTGTTTTCCACCTAAGCAGGGGACAGAGATGCCTGCATGCTATGATGTGAGCCCCTCAAGACAGGTTCACTTATCTCAAAAATATCATCCTTTCTCATTCATCCCTAAAACCCTGAATTCTGCTTTAGGTGACAGCTAATATGCAAAGACCTCATAAAGGCAAGCATATCAAGCTATAGTCTTCCAATACTTCATACTAGCTCTCAGTAACAAAAGCATTTGGATCATTCTCAGATGTCAACCAGCTGAGGACAATTTTGTTGAGGGAACTGGTAGCCAGAAGAATGCAGAGCATAGAGCGTTGGGAAGGCAGGACTAGGACGGATGAGGCAGCGAGGAAGGGAGTTGGGTTCCGGAGCTGGGCACCTGGAAATCAAGGAGGAGACAGTCTGAGTGAAGTCCTTTCCCATGCTGACATTCTGTGTAGGTACAGCTTTGAACATGGATGTGAGGAAATCAAATCCAGTCACATGCCCTAGTGATACAGTCATTAAGAGCACAGCTGCTGATCAAAAGGTTAGCAATTGGAATCTACCTGCCTTTCCTTAGAAACTCTATGGGAGCAGTTCTACTCTGTCCCACCAGGTCACTGTGAGTCAAAATCCACTCAACAGCAGTGGGTTTGGTTTGGTAACGGGTCATGTCACCAGTGCTAACTGAAAATCCAGACCAAGCTTGTATTTACATCACCGTTTAGCTCAGCCTTGAAATTGTGAGGATCACAGATCTGTTTCTGTGAAACCGAGAACTTGCGCCACCTGAGAAACAGGTTTAATCTCCCTACATCATGCTTACGAGATTTTTTATACAAGTGACATGACTTTGTTACTTCTAGATCAAGCATCATATTTACATGCCCAGATTGGAAAATCCAGAAAAAGAATATCCCCTCATAAGACTAGGTAGACCAGTGTTTGAGTGTGCTGAAATACCGTTACCAGTTCCTGTCCTATGGACTCTCATGGAAATCCCATGTGTGTCAGAGTAGAACTGAGCTCCATAGGATTTTCAGTAGCTAATTCTTTTGGCAGTAGGTCACCAGTCCTTTCTCCCAAGTGCCTCTGTGTGGACTCAAACCACCAACATTTGGTGCAGCTGCGTGCATTGACAGGTGGCACCCCTCAAGACTTCCTGAATGCCTTTAAAGGCATTCAGTATGTATTATACAGTATGTATTATACCATTTAGATGGACTGAACATAATGTTGACCTCAGTTTTAGTATTCTATTGTCTCCTTCATGCAAGAAGGTGCTAATGGAGCAATGGCAGCAAGAGCATTATTCCTGTTGTGTTGCTTTTGCAGGGGAGTGGGATCCACTGAAACTGCTTTGATGAGTTCTTTTGTAACTGTCAGTAAAAGAGGTAGACCGTGAGTGAGATCAGAGCTAATTGGCCTATAAAGAACTTGAAGGGCAGACACTGCATTCCACTTTGACACTGTGCTTAAACCATGCAAGTAATAAATTATGGATCACGCAGAGGTGATTCTAGACAAGACTTGTTCTGAAATACTATAAAAAAGATCTTGGTATCTGTTTACATGCTCTTCACTATCAAGGCATGTATATTTTATTTTATTTTATGAGTAATAGAATGCTATGAGTTATCCAGTCCCCTTACTTTTGGAAAAAGGGGTCGTTAAGTCCATGCAGGTTAAACACTTTTCCTGAGGACACAACCACTACTATGATGAAAACTAGAACTCATGTCTCCTCCCTGTCAGTTCAGCTATTTATCTTTTATTACGTAATACTCCAATAAGAGAACATACACTTTTCAACACCAAGAAAGAGAAACACAACTGAATTTTTAGGTCTTGAAATTCCAGTGCAGTGACCATCATGACCCATATTTTTGATAGTTAGAAGGCTGAGAGGTGATTTCCACGTTCAGATTTTGCAAGAGAAATTCTCATCAAGTACTGCAAGAATAAGGTACTATTAACTTCATTATGCTTTTATTTTACATAATCAGTTCAGGAAGGGTTGAGGAGAAGTTATAGCTCCCTTGCCACTGCTGTTAAATTTTGAGGCCAGAGGAATCACAGAATATAGAAGATCACAGTTTAAATACTCTGCGGGTGGGGGAGCTCCATTTTGGGATTCTGAGTTTGTGGTTCTTAGTTACAATTTTGCATTCAGAATATGAGATGGGGAAGGCTTGAAAGTGTGTGTGTGTGTGTTTGCAGGTAATGCTGAAGTATTCTTTGATGTTGATGATTTTTTGCTCTATAAATCACTCTTTTTAAGAAGAAAGTGACAGGTAAGTGAAACTGAAATGAAAAATATGTTTCCACATGGGAGGTAAAGACCTGCAGAGAAAGACAAGCAGCTGCAAGTGTCCCGCCACGGGTAGGAGTGTGTTGGATAGCCATACATTCTCAGCAAGTACAGTCTTCTCTCTGATGATAAATAAAAATCGCTCCAGAAATTGAGGCCTCTTCTTGACCCAAAACCATTCAGCCATCCCCAGGATGCTTTTTGATCAGAAAAAGTTGGCATTTCACACTGTGCTGTTATTTGCAAGAATCATCCCCAGTCTGCTTGTCTAGCTATTTGACACTGGTCACTGTGATAGCATTTAGCTGCTGAGGAGACTGGGGAGTGAATTGTCTTTTTTACCAGTTCACATTTCAAGGGCAAACATTTCTTTTTAATTTAGTAGAGGGGGAATAAATAAATAAATAAACCTCTTGCTTTTGAGCACACATGTGAGTACCAGTTTCTCTTATGAATGGCGAGGTTCTTCATTCCCTCCTCCTCTATGAGAAGAAGACGAATATAGATCAATGTAGGCCCTAACCTCTGACTCAGTGCCATTATGGCACTCAGGGGCAGGAAAGGATCCACATGGGCCATTCAAATCATTTTTCAGCCCATTGATGATTTGCATCCAAATCCTTACATTAACTGGCCAAGCCATCAGCATGTAGTAATTAAATCTATCAACAAGTGTCATCAAAAGCCTGCTTTAGATTTTAAACATTTCAGTAGCTGTGGGGATGTGCTGGCCAGTTGCCATTTCTCCCTCCAAATCCATTCTTTATCCTGCTTCATCCAGCTATGTGCCCTTAAAGACTGTACCATGTAAACCTTGTCACAAGACTCCCTCGTCTTGCGGCATGTGGTTGTGTTTGGCCATTGGGTGAAACCAGTGGGAGATTAAAAATTGGGGAGAAAGGATGAAGTATTTTCTTCCTCTTTCACTGCCTGAAATCTTTCTAAGGTCACAGTTTTTGCTGGGAAGGCGTCGTCCTCATCTCTAGCTATGGATATTGCTACGATGGCACTTGGCTTGGCTTGGCTCTGTTCCTGTACCTTCTCTCTCAAGACTCCTCAAGTTTGGGGACCATAAATTCTCCCAGATGTTGCCAACCTATCCCTGGTTGGTTTGTCCAAGCTGCCTAGACTTAGTGAATAGTTACTTGATCAAACTCCCCTCAATTATGTGGATTGTTTCATTTCTTTCTCACGGGGACCCCTTGACTGATACAGGGCCATATACCTCCTCAAATTGTTTACAGTTTATTTGAAGAAACTGACCTAACAAACAGGAAAAGGAAAAGTAGCATAATTTGGGTGAGACAAGCTGTGTGGCACTGACAGTATTAGGAGCTGAGAGTGTTGTCAGATTCACCATGGAAGCTGAGGATAAATTTGTGTGTAGAAGCAAAGGAGAGAATGTGGAAGGTGAGGGCTGAAGTGGTAAAGAAGAAATAGGCAACCCAAGGGCAGTGCCCTACACCTTCTGGTTGCAAGTCATTCCATTAGTTAAATTGTTTTCTTTTAGGGGAAATTCTTCCTTATATTTCATCTAAATCTCTTCTGTTGTAGCTTTGTTATTTTCTCCCATTTAGTAACTACAAGTAATTTTAAAGCACAGGGTTGGCATACTTTTTCTGTAGAGAGCCAGATAGTAAATATTTGTACACTAGACAGTCTCTTGTAACTCAATGCCACTTACTAGCACAAAAAAGCTATAGATGATGCATGGATAAATGGGCGTGGTAATGTTCTATCAACATTTCATTTACAAAGAGAGGCAGTGGTTCGGATTCTAAAGGATCTCTGAATGCGTAAGAAAAATGTGCAATTTGAGCAGCCAGTTTCACCTTTCCTGGTCTCTAATTTTCTGAGTAGCCACTTGTGTTTTTTTCCTAGGGTATGCAATGTTCCAAGACAGGCAAAAGATCAGATTTAAGCTGTTATATAAAAGTGCATATGCCCAAGTGGTAAGGGTTGGACAATAGGGAGATATTTTAGAAAACTCAAAATTCACTAGGACTTTTTTTAAATGCCCCAAATAAATATTGTTAGTATTGCTCAGTGCAGCCAGTAGGCAGTGAATAAAAAATACCTCCAATCTATTGTGGTTCTTAAGCTGTGACTATCCCCTTTTTGTTTTGACTGTCATGGGGCTACAATTAGATCATGCTTTATTATGGAGCGTGAATTATAGTACACAGAATACCAGATTGCTGTAGAACATTTCTAGCTACTCAAATCCCAGATATCCTTGACCATGTCTCATGATGGCCAGTAAATTCAGACTCATAAAAAGCTCATGTTTTCAACAGCAGAGTAACAGGACTTTCTTTTGGATGGACTTGAACCAGTAAACTTTCAGTTAGCAGCCAAGTACACTCGTCATTTGTACCACCAGGGGACCCCTGACTGATGGAAGAATGTACAAAGCATTGCTTAGTCAGTGCCTCTGACCAATGGACAAATGCCAGGTTACTAACTGGAACACTTTCCCTTTGTGCTCCAGTGTCAAGATTGCTTTGATATTTTTCAAGTGAGCATCTGAAAAAGGTGAAGAAGGGGAGAGGGTTTTCATTCCCTGAACTTCTTTATTCTCTTTAATTGACTTATTATCTCAGCTGTCTCCTAAATGTACTGAGAAGAATAGAGATCATGAAAGAGAACCAGATGTTGCAAAATTTGGGGATGTCTGATGATCCAGCCTAGGCCAGTTTTAGGAAATAGTTTTGACCTAGGCTGGCACACATTACAAAGTGTTAGGCCAAGGGTTTGATCATATCTGCTTGGGAGTGAGTATTAGTAGAATTAACGAAGTGTTAGATGCTTAGGTTAGTATTTACCCAGTGAATCTGCTCACCAGCCTAGTTGGGTCCATCATCATGGAAAGTAAAAAAAAAAAAAAAAAAAAAATTGTCAAAATGACTTGTCTGCCCTCCGTTTGGTGATGCCTACCATTGGTGTCAAAGATGGATTTAGGGGAAAATGGGCTGGGAAAATTCAGGGAAGCCTTGATTAAATGGACACATTCTAGAATAACCGGGAGTAATGAGAGGTCATTAATGATTCAGTGGTTCAGTTCTCACCTTTTGTATGGGAGACCAGTACACTTTATGAACACCCACCACCTACCTGTCATTAGTCAGCTTATGAGCTGCTATGATGCTCAACAAGTTTCAGTGGAGTTTCCAGACTAGTTTCCAGATAGACTAGGAGGAAAGACCTGGCACCCTACCTCTGAAGATCACCTAGAGAAAACCCTTCTGATCTCAGCAGTCAGATCTGCAACTAATTGTGGAGATGGTGCAGGAAGGGGCAGGATTTCATTCCATTGTGCATGGGGTCATTGTGAGTCAAGGGTTAACTCTATGGCAGCTAATAACAGCAGTGTCTTTGAAGGAGCATGTAAGGATGAGGAGAAGATCAGAAAGCAGTACAGAGAGTGCTCTAAAAACAAGGCTAGAGATTTGAATCAAGGCTGGTACTAAAGACAGAGAGTCTGGAAGCAAGGCACACTGGACGAGCAGATAGACATGCCAGCCACGGTAGAAAATGTCTGGGCAGTGGGCAAACAGCTGGCAGAGTCTAACATCAATGCCATTTCAGCAGACAGCTCAGCACGTTCAGTTGACAAATCATGGTTAAGTCTAAACCAGAATAGTCTCCTGTTCTTAATGCCAAGCCAGCCAAGTGCCATTGAGTCTTTATAAGAACTCAACTTTATTAAGGTTTAATATTAAGAGTGAGAAATCTGAAGCTTAGTGGTTTTAGTGACTTTGTCAAGACTGTGGAACTGGTAAGAGGCAGGATTTGAACTCAGATCCAGCTCTCTCCGTACGAAACTGCCTCTGCACAGGTAGCAGCTCAAAATCAGCAGCCCTTTCTGCCAGTAACTGGCAGCTTCTGGCATGGAACTTGGAATTTTTTTTTTTTTAAAGAGGCCCCTCTCAGCAGGGTTTGAGTTGTCACTGTATATTAGCACACACGCCAGGCTGTGGCTACTGATGAGAGAGGCTGGACCTGGTTTCTGCAGATGATTGTCAAAGGAGTAGAGGTGGGGGAAGTTATAAAGAATAAGGAATGTGAGTGCTGAAACTTTGTTCTGGGCTTGATTTTTAGTTTTGTGCTTTTGTGATTAACCAGGTCATGGATCCAACTTCAGTAGAGATCAAAGTAATGATGATAATAATAATAATAAAATCCACCACTGCTTTCGAGTCAATTCCAACTCATAGTGACCCTGTAGGACAGAGTGGAACTAGTTGCCCCATAGAGTTTGCAAGGAGTGCCTGGTGGATTGGAGCTGAAGACCTTTTGGTTAGCAGTCATAGCTCTTAACTGCTTCTCCACCAGGGTTTCCAAGTTACGATAGTATATGAGTGTGTGTGTGTGTGTATATGTGTGCATGTGTGCACACTTGCACGTGTGTAAAATTTTACATTGTTACTCACATGGTGGATGACTGACTATGGTATGTATGGGGGGATTATTGACTAGAATGAGTGGAGTGGGAAAGGCCTTGTAATTAACAGGTCACATCCACAGTACCGCTGTCCCTCAGTGTGCAATAGGGTTTATAACCAGAGTGATGGCTCAAATGGCTGATCATTATTTTGGTAGGGCCACTGATGAATGGTGGTGCAAACAGAGCCAAAATAATTCCCTGTGAGGAGATTTCCAAAGGAATGCCCCTTGCCTGCCTGCTACTTGTAATTGTTGCTGTTTCCTCTGTTGTTACCTGAGGAGGGTCTGTGCTCATGGTTCTTGGCACTGACCTTCAATTACTCTTTCTCCTTCTCTCCTTTCGTCACTGAAAATAAGGCAGATGGCCACAGTAACCACATCTTCTGGAGTTCTTATGAAAACACCCTTTTGTAAGTCGGCGTCATCCTCCCTTCAGTTCTTTACCGCTGGCCTTACCACACTACTGCGTGCCTGGCTGCACTAGCCCAGGGTTCCTCGGGGTCACTGCGTGCCTGGCTGCACTAGCCCAGGGTTCCTCGGGGTCACTGCGTGCCTGGCTGCGCTAGCCCAGGGTTCCTCGGGGTCACTGCGTGCCTGGCTGTACTAGCCCAGGGTTCCTCGGGGTCACTGCGTGCCTGGCTGCGCTAGCCCAGGGTTCCTCGGGGTCACTGCGTGCCTGGCTGCACTAGCCCAGGGTTCCTCGGGGTCACTGCGTGCCTGGCTGCACTAGCCCAGGGTTCCTCGGGGTCACTGCGTGCCTGGCTGTACTAGCCCAGGGTTCCTGGGGGTCACTGCGTGCCTGGCTGCACTAGCCCAGGGTTCCTTGGGGTCACTGCGTGCCTGGCTGCGCTAGCCCAGGGTTCCTCAGGGTCACTGCGTGCCTGGCTGCGCTAGCCCAGGGTTCCTCGGGGTCACTGCGTGCCTGGCTACACTAGACCAGGGTTCCTCGGGGTCACTACTACTGACATTTTGGACCTGATAGTTCTTTGCTGGGGGCAGAAGCTAATCCTTGAATTCTTAGATACTTAGCAGCATGCCTGGACTCTGCCCACTAGAACTCTTTCCAGTTGTGGCAACCAAAATTGTTCCAAACATGAACAAATGTCCCCTCGGTGCCAAATCACCCCCAAATGAACTAAACTATAAAGCTCTGAGAACCTGGGCTGTGTCCTATTCACATTTGTCCCTTTAACAGCTAGCACATAGGGAACATTCAACGAAATAAATGAATGAGCATACCAGTGAGTCACATTTCTTGAATGGAGGATGCTGGATATGGGGTAGGATGAATGCCTGAGAGGGGGCTAAGTACTTAGAGGACAAGTCTGGAGATGGTAGATAGTATGCTGCTCCTTAATTTTGCCAAAAAATAATAATTAAAAAATAATAGATTTTTTTCATTTGTTTTATATCAGAGATGCTTAACATGATACTGTGGATCCCTTGAGTCCTTAGGTGCTCAGTAGAGGAAATTTATAAAAAAGACTTCAGGGGTTTTGAGTTTTCCAAAACATTTTGTATTTTGTGTGTATGAGCCTATGTATGTTGTTGCAGGGAATGAACCCACAGTTGTAATCAGATTCTCAAAAGTATCTGAGACATAAGTAAACGCTAGCCATGGCACCTGGGCATGGATTGCTAACCTTGCCCAGGGTGATGGAGCAGGATCTGAGGCCGCACCTGACTCCATCACCTGTCTGAGCTGCAGTGAGTGCTGTCTGCCTGTGTTCTGTGGATGGTTAGGGTCTCAGAGATGACTCATCAAAATAGGAACCAGAAACATTTTGACAGTCTTTTGCAAATGTTGTTACTGATAAATGAAGTGACACTGCTTCACAAATACTAAGGAGAACAGATGTGTGCCTGGCATGTTACGTGATTTTTAGGGCTGTGAGACCTGTTTATCATTCTTTTGGTGTCTTCCCATCCTTCAACAATAGAAATCTTCAGATCATATAAGTTTCCATGGCAACTGAGTTTTCTATATCATCCTCTTGTAGCCAAAGATTGTTCCCATGGCAGACTCTCCAATACTTTGTACATAACAAGAGGGAGAGCTTTCATCGATCTTCTTAGAAGCTGGTCCTCAAACCCAATAGGCGGCTAGGCGTTTTCTCTAAGTGCCTGTTCTCTTTCTTGAGATTGTAAGTAACCAGCACAGGAACTGAAACACTGTGACGTGGGTGCTGAGAAATGCAAAGCAGATACTCATTATTAGAAAAATGAAACAGAATCTACATCTCATGTCATACACAAAAGCTCACTCAAAATGGATCAAAGACGTAAATGTTAAAACTAAAACTATAAAGTTCCTGGAGCAAAATAGGGATTCTAATTACTGATAGAAATACACTATCAAAAACAACTAAAGCTGCATAAACATCAAAAGGTAAACTAGATAACTAGCCAAGCCAAGTACCTCCTAAAAATCAAATACTTATACTCATCAAATGACTACCAAAAAGAGTAAAAAGAGAACCTGTTGGCTGGGAAAACATTTTTTTGGTAGCAACCTATCTGACAATCTGTAGAATACACAGAAAATTTCAACAACTGAACAACAAAGAGATAAACAATCCAATAAAAAATGGGCAAAGGACATGAACAGATACTTCACCAAAGAGGACATTCAGGCAATTAACAAGCAAGTGAAGAGATGCTGACAACACCACATTAGCCATTGCCAAGCCAGGCTGCAAATCAAAACTACAGTGAGATACCATCATACTCCTGCAAATATGACACTGGTCAAAAAATAGGAGACAACAAATGCTAGTGAGGTTGTGGGGAGACTAGAACTCGTAAACACTACTGGTAGGATTATTAGGAATGGCACTATAGAAAATTATATGGTGCTTCCTCAAGAAGCTAGAAATAAAAATACCTTATGATCCAGTAGCCCACTCCTGGGTATATACCCTAGAGATACAAAAGCAGTGACAAGAATAGGCAAAGGCATATCCGTATTCATTGTAGCCTTATTTGCAATGCCTAAACGATGAAAATAATCTAAGTACCTATTAGTAGATGAAGAGACAAACAAATTTTGGTCCATACGTACAATGAAATACCTGCAACAATAAAGAATAATGATGAGTCTGTGAAAAATAGTGTGGATAAACCTGGAGGATGAAATGCTGAGTGAAATAAGTCAGTCACAAAAGGACAAATATTGCATGATGCCCGTTTTATAAAAGAAAAGAATAGTTACATACATGGAAAGCAAATTCTTTGAAGGTTATTAGAGATAAGAGGCAGAAGTTGGGAGGAATCACTTACTACAGACTAACTGTTGTGGTGGAATTGATTCTGACAGTCCAAGTGGGCACATGTTAATTCTGTTGATGGGAAAGGCAACACACAATAGGGAAGAAGTCAGCACAATTTGACCAAGGGTCTTGCTCATCTAGTGCTGATATAATAGAAATTACCACAAGTGGATGGTTTTAGAAAAGAGAAATTTATTTTCTCATAGAAAAGTAGGCTAAAAGCCCAAATTCAGGTCATCAGTTGCAGGGGAAGGCTTTCTGTTAGCTCTAAAGAAAGGTCCTTGTCATCCATCTTCCCCTGGACTGGGAGCTTCTCAGGCACAGGGACCCCAAGTCCAAAGGACGTTCTCTGTTCCTGGTACTTCTTTCCTGGTGGTGTGAAGTCTCCAACTCTCTGCTTGCTTCTCTTTCCTTTATATCACCAGAGGTTGTCTCAGGCACAGTGCACTCTCATAGACGGAGTCTTTTCTCACTAACACAACCACCACCCAGCCTCCCTCGTTAACATCATAGAGGCAAGATTTATAGCATATGGGAAAATCACACAATACCAGAAATCATGGCCTAGCCGAATTGCTACATACATTTTGGGAAGGACACAGTTCAGTCCATGGCATCAAGAAAAATAAAGAAACTAGGAGGTCTGCAAGAACATAGGGCAGCCAGCAGTTATGGTAAATATTATATACAATTTTATAATAATAGAAATAATAAGCAGAAAATGTATGAGTGGTTACATTTGTTGCTATATATACCATATGGTTATAGGAAGGCACATGGGAGTACATACATGTATGTATATATATTGGTATCTTTGTGAGCATATCTATATATATGGATTATGTATATGCATGTTTACATATGTTCTATATATGTATATATATATAGTTGTACATGCTGTGTATGTATTCATATATAAATTACAATAAGACATATAGAGGACACAGTTATAGATGCTTCCTGGACATACATAAGCACTTCAAGGGATTTGTTTACTAGGCTTGCATGCTCAGGACCATAGTTTCATGGGACAACTTGGTTAATTGGCATAATATAGTTCATAAAGATAATGTTCTAAACCCTAGTTTGATGAGTAGTGTCTGGAATCTTAAAACTTGCAAGCAACCATCTAAAATAAAACTATCGGTCTCTTCCCATCTTGAGCAAAAGAGAATGAAAGAAATTGGGAATAAATAATCTGAGACCAGAAGAACTAGATAGTTAAATTGCACCAAGTTCCTACTACACTATTCTGACTAGGAATGCAATAAAAGGTCCTGGTTAGAATAGCCAAAAGCCAAGTGCTGTCGAGTCGGTTAGGATGGAAGGGGGGAAAAAAAGAACAAAACTCAATTCCAAGAGAAAACACACAAACTTACTAGACTGATAGAGACAAAAATAACTACTATCACCCTAAAACCTAAAAAAACCAAACTCTTTGCCATATGGTCAATTCCAATTCACAGCAACCCTATAGGACAGAGTAGAGCTGCCTCATAGAGTTTCCACCGAGTGCCTGATAGATTTGAACTGCCAGCCTTTGGGTTAGCGGCCATAGCATTTAACCACTGTACCACCAGCGTTTCCATCACTGTAAGGTACCCTACTGGTGTGGAACTGAAACCATTCCTGAAGATCACCTTTCAGTCAAATAATAGATTTGTGTATAAAATAAATAACAACACTCGTGAGGAATGTGATCCTTTAAGCAATCTATTACCGGAGACCAAATGGTCAACATTTATCCAAAGGCAAAGATGAGAAGGCAGTGAGGGCCAGGGGAACTGCATAGGTGGGAGTAGGGGAGGGGAGGCGGAAACGATGAGAGTGCTGATACACAGTGGGGACTGTCGTCAGTGTCGTGAAACAATCTGTACATGAATTGTTGAATGAGAGTCTAATTTGCTGTGTAAATTTCTACTTAAAACACAATAAAACATTTTAAAAATAACAAAAAATCAAAGTGTAGTGTCAACTGTACAAAGCTTTGAAAAATCTAATCACATACAAAAATAAGTAATATCAAGAGTTAGACAGTGGTGTCGACAGTCAGAGTGATGCAGCTTACAAAGAGGAGATTGTTCTTCTGGCTTTATTGACTAATGAAGGCTTCACCCAGGAGGAGAAGTTTCATCAAGCAAACTGCTGTAGTAACCACATCTTCCAGAGTTCTTATTAAAATGCTCTTTCCCTAGCAACCACCGTACCTACTTCCGGTCTTTATCACTCTCCTGACCACATTATTGTGTATCTGCCTAGTCTAGAGCAGGGCTTCTTAGTGCCAGTACTATTCTGACTAGCAGATTGCTCCAAACTTAATCTACAGTGTCCCTGAGTTCCTGAAGTAGAAATGTAGTGAGAAATACCATCATGTATTAAAAGAACAGAGTATTACTGATTCCAAGTTGCCTGGTTTATACTAAAGGAATTGCTGAGACTCTAGGAAAGATCTTTTGTAATTCTTAATTGTCATCTTCAGTTTTCTCTTTCCCCTTCTAGTCACCCCTTCCTCGCTCTTCCATTAATAGCCTCTCACTTACACTTCCTGGTACAAGGCAAAATGCATCACCCAGTGAAATCATTTTACCTTCGTTTCTTCTCACTCATTTATCAGTGTGTGTTATATCAACTGTTTATAGCTATTTTTCAACAGTCTGTCTTACACTAATTTATCACCCTGTACTCTAGTTCATTCTTATCAATTAATATTTATTAAACATCCACAGGGTTCATGGCCATGAATTAGGCAGCATTTTGCATTAGTTTATGTTACTTTGTCATGTTCCGTTGCCTTGGCTCAGCTTAGCCAGTATTTATGATCTTCCTGCCAGTTTTCTGTTCATGTGACTGTCCTCATCTCCATCTCAATTTCAATTAATATTTCAAGAGTAAATGCAGGAGCTATTATTTTAAACTGCCTCACTTAACACTACATGCTTGCTTCGATTTTGTCCCTTTTATGCACTAATTTTCTAGTTCTAACAAGGAATTCCATTTGTCTGGGCTGCTCTCTGCAAGCTCAAACAGTGATTTCTTCTAGTTCCTTACATTCAAGGCATTTACAAATATTTCTTCCTCAAAAATTCTATTTCTTTAGTCTTAATGGATCCTTGGTCCTTAGATTTAAGCAGTTACTTGATAGGTTTCCCAATACAATTCATACATTGACTGCTCCTGCACGCAAAGATGTGTTGAAGGAAAGAAAATCACTTGGTCTGGTAAATTCTGGGATCCATCTGATGAAGAGGGCAGATAAGGAGGCTCAAGGGATAGTACCTTTTAGGAGGTGGAGCTCCTAAAGTCTGTGCGCCTAGAGATGACATGGCTGTGGGCTGGCAGTGAGCCGTGGTAGGTGGCCCTGGTGGTAGCAGTGAAGTCCCAGAAGGCACCAAATAGATGTCTGAGGTGAGGCCATGCTGTCATTCACTCCTTTCCAAGCAGAATCCGAGATCAGACTGCAGTGATACGTAGCTATTTGGAGATGCCTTGAACAAAGTCTGAGCTCTGTTGGTAAGCTCCTGAGGCTGAATCTCGGGTTTAATTCCAGTTTGATAATGTCTAGTAAGGAGGAAATAAGAGGGAGAGACAGTCAAGTCCCAAGTGGTTACCATTTCCCATCCTCTTGTTGTCAGTTGCACTCAAATTGGCTCCAACTCATGACAACCTTATGCTCAACAAATCTTTCGTCTGTTTGAGTCTGTTGTGGTGGCCACTATATACTCTGAGTGTCTGTCAACTTAAGGGACTCATCTTCCTGATCTATGTTGGGTAACAATCTGTTGTGATCCATAACATTTTTACTAACTGCAGAAGTAGATCAGGAAGCCTTTCTTTCTAGCCGGTCTTCATCTGGAAGCTCCACTGAAATCTGTCCTCCATGGATGACCCTGCTGATGATACCTGAAATATCCGGTATCAGTGGCATAGCTTCCAGTGTCACTGCAACACAAAAGCCACTGCACTACAACAGACTGACAGGTGGGTGGTGGTCTCATCCTCTTAGAAGAACCTAAATAAGTCTCCATGGTTTTGCCTACAAAGACTGTGGACAGCAATATTGTTTTGCATTTATTGTGTTAATATAGGTTCTGGAAGGAAATGTCATACTACATTCAAGTTAGGTAATAGGGGAAAGTTTACTAGACTCTTTACAAAGGGGTGGCAGAGCACCCTGAAGCTAGAAGTAGTGAGGAGTCTTTGCTACTACTAGGCCTCAAAAGGTAAGGAGAGGAAGTAACCACCAGATTCATATGGCTAGAAAGAAAAGGCCACCAGTAGTGGAAGGGTGCAGCAACCAGTGCTGACCCAGCATAGAGGGCATTAGGACATAAACACTCCTGTCTCACCGCGCTCACACTCTCCAGTCTCCTGATGCCTCCCATCGGGCGAACTCCATTGGAAACCAGAGAGAAAGGGGCTCCATGGAGCAACCTAGGGCATGAAACAAAGTGGAGAAAGGTAGGCAGCCGACTGGGGGGATAAATGGAATGCATCCAGCACATTTATCCTCTGTGATAGTATCTACTCCACCTCAGCCTCTCTGGGCTCACATTTCTGTGCTGAACAAACACTATCCTCAGACAATCCATTTTTAATATATCATTAGAAATGTGTTTTCTCTGCCCCATTTCCTTGGACTTGCCAACTTGGTTTGAGCATACCAACATGATGTGACACCTTTAGAACAAGTTTTCAGGTGGCCGGTGATGTGGTCTTCTTCAGGTGTTCCAATAAAAATGCTCACTGCATGCTGTGTGATGGCTGGGGGTACACAGATTGTAACAATGATTGATTGCTACATATGCCTTTTCTTTTTTAAAATAGTATTTTATTGTGTTTTTGGTGAAAGTTATGTTCCCATTTGACAATTTCCGTGCAACTTGTTTAGTGATATTATTAGATTTCTTAGTGTGCAGCATTCTCTTCAATTGTGTTCTGCTTGTTCTAACTATATGTTTTTAGCAAGCAACTTTAATTCTCTGAATCTGTGCTCCCTCACTGAAGACGTGTTGGGATTGCCATGAGAGTTATGTAAAAGAAAGACCAAGAAGATCCTTTGGAAACTGTAGACCTCTACTGTATACAACCGTCACTCATCTGTAAGTTTGGTGTCCTGTGGTGGCCTGCATGTTACTGTGATGTTGAAAGCTATACCACTGGCATTTTATATACTATTAGGGTCACCCATGGTGGACAGAATCCAGTGGCACTTCCAGACTAAGACAGGCTGGGAATAAATGTCTGGTGATCTAGTTCTCAAAATTAGCCAAAGAAAACCTTATGAACCTATAGAATGTCACCCAACTCACTTGCCTTGGATATATTACCAGAAAGGTTCGATCCCAGGAGCAGGACATCATGTTTGGTGACCCAGAAGGCCAATAGGGGCAGGAGAGATCTTAGATGAGATAGGTTGGCCGCATATCCACAGTGATGAACTCAAACATACTGGTTGGCCTCATGAGGGAGAAGCAGAGCCGGGCAACGTTTCATTGCATTGTGTGTACATAAAGTCATTGTGAGTCAAATCAGAGCTAACTCAATTGTAGCTACTTTGTCCATCTGTTTATCTATCTCTCTGCGATATAAAAAGTACCTTCTTCAACGGGTATAGTGCAAATAGAAGCTTTGAAATGTAGCAGAAAGAGCATGAATTGGAGGGAGAGTAGCCAAAATGGGTTAGAATCCCAAAGCACCTATATGACCTTGGCTATAGGGTCACTACGGGTCAGAATTGACTCAACAGCACACAGCAACAACAACAACATGGTACCTAAACCTACCTTGAGACTTTAAGTTCTTAGCTGCGTGTAGAGGTGATAATGCCCTTTTCAAAGGGCTACTGGGAGAATTAAGCAAAAGAAAGAAAGCATGCAGCATAGAACTTGGTATGCAGTCTTCTCTACACCGAAAACACGTAGTCAGCTGACATGGCCACTCCAGATGACAGTTTTCTTTATCTACATATGTAAGAAGGCATTTAGAAAAGACGTCTTAAAAACTATTTGTGATACATAATTGGTATATACATGCATGCATATATGCACATGCTTTTAAAAACTAAATGGTGTGTCTGTGATGGGTAGAAAGTTATCAACAGAAATATTCACTCAAGTGTTAATGACAAATTCTTCCTGATAAAGCCTCAGATTCCTCTCTTCTTCATCTAATTGCTCAGTAGCCCCATAATAACAAGCCATATGCTAAACTTTCTTGTATGGAGCATTATATTTTTTCCAGGAACTTTTGACCTAGTGGTCTCATGATGAAGTCCGGCCAATGACTATTTATAACGGGCAGTTTTATTCCAAAGACTTTCAGAGGTGTCACTGGTCTTCCCAGCACACATGCAATGACTGCTGTGCCCAAGACCCTGCTGAGTCTCCCTGTTCTCTGTCCTGAGCCTCTGATGGCATCAAGCTAGAGGGCTGAGCAGCAGCCACCCTCCTTTGTTTGCCTTATGCCTTCAATTGCTCGGAGCTCTGCCAACTCAGAGCAGTGGGAGATGAGTCTGGGGGAAGTGGTCCGGGAACATTTCCCACCAGACTCCCTACCTTTACTCCAACAGGGGGGAAAGACTCAGAGAGGTTGAAGCGGGATAGATTTTCCACTACATAAAGAGAAGGAAAGAGGAAACAAGGTCCCAGTGGCCTCTTGCCAGGCCCCAGGAATGTACCAGTCCTGGGAATTGGCCCCCAGCCAGGCTGCTCAGAGCCTGCAGACTTGGGAAAACTGGCTCTCTAGTTGCTGCCAAGAATACAGACAATAGTCTTTTGGATATTTTGCTTTTGAAGGTTTGGCTTTTGTTTTATTATCACCAGAGGTAACATTTATTGGACACCTATGTGTGTGCATGCCAAAAGATAAAATGCATGATTGGAAGTCGCTGTAACTTAAACCCGGCAGATCCCACCAGGGTCCTCGTATAATATTTACAGCTTGCTTCTAATTAGGACCTAACCCTTTGCTTGGTATGTTGATCTAGAGGTGAGAGTTGAGTGGTACTGAAATGCTAGAATTAAAGTGTGTTTTTAAGTGCTGAACTGAGCTGTATTGTGTCACCTGAAAAGGCTGAAAAGTGAAATCAGCTTATCCAGTTGTCACGCAATTGAGAAAATACTTTGAGAGAATCATGCACTCAACAGGCATGTTCTGATGGAGAGAAAGAGGGCAAAATCCAATAGTTGGTTCAGGATAGGGTACCTACCCACCCACCGCTGTAGAGTCAGTTTCTATTTGTAGTGATCCTATAGGCCAGAGTAGACTGCCCTTTAGAGTTTCCAAGGACTGCTTGGTGGATTTGAACTGCTGACCTTTTGGTTAGCAGCAGTAGCTCTTAACGACTATGCTGCCAGGGCTTAATCAGGAGAGGGTAGCTGAGACGTATATGAACACTGAATTCTGGGATAGAAGGCAGACCAATTACACATGCCTGTCAGTATGTGATCAGTTAATGTGAAATAATGATGATGGCATTATCAAATGATCTGATGACCTTAAAATAGTCCATATGGTTTTCTGTTCCCATAGAAGATGCAGTGGTGATATTATTAATACTAACAGTAACAACTAACATCACAACATACTTACTATGTACTGGGTAGTTGAGTTAAATACTTCTCTCTTACTTAATTTTTGTGACAACTCTACAGCGAAGCGCTGTAATATCCCCCATTTTATGGGTGAAGGAACAGAGGCTCAGAAAACGGTTTGCTTAAGGTCACATAACTAGTGAACACCGAGATTTGTTTAACCCCAGAGTTCAGGACGTTAATAACTGTGCTGCCTGTGTATCTTAGGCTCATTTCAAAGCTGAAGGGGAGTAGACTCTCTGTGCTTTGATTGTTGACTGCTCCCACGAAATGATCTTCTCTAGGGTTCAACACCATACCTTTAATGGTTATTTTACAGTGGCTTCTCCCTAAGAAGTTTCCCCTCTTTTTTATTTTTTGTTTGTTTTTGTTTTGCTCATCATTCTTTTTTTTTTATTGTGTTTTAGATGAAGGTTTACAGAATAAATTATTTTCTCATTAAGCAATTAATATACATTTTATTTCATGTCATTGGTTGCCAACCCCACAACGTGTCAACACCCTCCCTTTCTGAGCCTTTGGTTCCCGTTGACCAGCTTTCCGGTTCTCTCTTGCCTTCTTGTCCTTGCCCTTGGGCTAGTTTGTGCATTTAGTTTCACTTTGTTTTATGGGCCTGTCTAATCTTTGGCTGAAGGGTGAACCTCAGGAAAGACTTCAGTACTGATTTAAAAGCGTGTCTGGCCATCCTCTCAGGGGTTTTCCAGTCTCTGTCAGACCAAAAAGTCTGATCTTTATTGTTTGAATTTTGTTCTACATTTTTCTCCAGCTCTGTCTGGCACCTTCTGTTGTGACCTTGTCAGAGTGGTCAGCAGGGCTATCCTGGCACCATCTACTGGTCCTAGACCCGGTCTGGTAGAAGCTGTGGTAGACAGGGTCCATCTCCCACTGTTTTAGCACAAGTAGCACTCTGGCTCCCTTTTGTGTGTAAAACCTTCCATGGGAGGAGAGGTCGTATGGGGATTCTGAACAGAGAGAGAAAGCGTCTCTTAGGAAGATGTGTAGGCTTGAACTCTTTCTACTTAAGGAAGCCTTCACTCCTCGTCTTAAGAAAATTCTGTTTGTGAGAATCTAGATTTACCTAAAACATCAGAGGTTTATTTTCCTTCTTTCAAGAAAGACTCTTCATATAAAAAGATTCACAAGAAGATTTCTGTAATAGCCTTTGTTGCACTTTAAAATTGAATTTAATTTTAGTAAATTTAATTTGTAGTAGTAGTTTCCCACGGAGTTAAACCTTGAAAACCAGATCTTTTTTCTTTCTTTCATTTTTTTCCTTTCTTTTTTTCTGCAATGGAAAACAGATCACAGATGATATTTGGAGCATAAATGCTCTCTCTAGGAGCCTCACAGGGACCAGAAAGTCTGTCACTGTGCACAGAGGGGATTTTCACTCAGGAGTGGGGAGTCACAGCCAGGTTCCCGGGCCCAGACTCCTTGCTGGCAGCATCTCTCTTCCTTCTGTCACTCCTGACAGCTCCAGTGGGGCTCACTGACAGTGCACTTTATGATGGAGGATCGGGTGTATCCTGTGGTTAATCCACACCAACCCGGTCACCTTCATAACACTCTCACACTCAGCAACGGAAGCATCTGGCATGTGTGTCTATGAGAGGGCTTCCCTTGTTGCCAATTACTGAACATTTATTTCTTTATATTTTTAGCATGGTGAAAACACATATACCAAACATTCACCAAGACAACAACTTTCACTTTTATGCTTAAACATCAATTATACTTTTCATGTCGTGTCACCATTCACATGACTGTCCTTTTCCAAAATACCCAACCATCATTAAGGAACTCAGTGCCACCAACAAAAACTCTCCTTTTCCCCTCCTTTCCCACTGTCAACCATTAATAATATTTGATTTCTATAGATTTGCTTATTCTGTACAAGTGAGATAATATAGTGTTTGTCCTTTTGCAACTGGCTTATTTCACTCAGAATAATGTTTTCAAGATGCACCATGTTGTGACATGACTCAGGACTTCATTTCTCTTTATTCCATTCAGTACGTATGTACCTCATTTTTCAGTCCATTCATCTGTTGATTGTCATTTAGGATGTTTCCAGCCTTTGGCTTGTATGAGAAGTGCTGTACTGAAAGTTTGTATGCAGATTACTGTTTGCTTTCCTGCCTTTGCTTCTTCTGGGCATATACCTAGGATTGGAATTGGCTGGACCATATGGTAATTCTATGTTCAGCTTTCTGAGGAACTGCCAAACTATTTTCTACAGTGGCTCTACCATTTTCCATTCCTACCTACTGTAGATGAAAGTTCCATCAACACTTATTTTTATACATACTCTCATGGAATTAATTATGTCCTCCAAAAAATATGTATATCAATTTGGCTGGGTCATGATCTCCAGTACTGTATGATTGTTCACCAATTTGCTATTTGATGAGATTTTCCTATGTATTGTAAATTGTATCACTACAACTTAATAAGATGGATTAGCAGCAGTTATATTGATGAGGTCTACAAGATTGCATAGTCTCTTAAGTCAATCCGTTTTGAGATATAAAAGTCAGAAGCAAGCAGAGAGGCACGGAGACCTCCTACGACCAAGAGAGCAGTGCTGGGAGCATGGTATATCCTTTGGTCCTAGAGTTCGTGCGTGGGGAAGCTCCCAGAGCAGGAAAACGGATGGCAGCTCCTCTGGAGCAGACAGGGAGAGAAGGCCTTCCCTGGAGCCAGCAGCCTGAATTCAGATTTGTAGCTTACTAGACTGCGAGAAGACAAACTTCTCTTTGTAAAAGCCATCCACTTGTGGTATTTCTGTTATAGCAGCGATAGATGACCAAGACATATACCACAGAGTCAGGTTCTCTCAGAAAAGAGGGAGCTGAATTAGATGTAGATTCCTGGCCATCAGTGATGTCCTGAAGCCTATGTGGGTCCATTGCACGTACTTGAATCCTTTATTTAACAAATACTCACTGTGCTCTATTCTTTACAGAATTCTGTGGGTGAATAAGGCATATGATGTCCTTGTCTCATGAAGTTTGCATTTGAATAATTCTTCAGGCAACCCTGTGAGCTGTTTTCATTCCCATTTTAGAGAGATGGGCACTGAGAATCAGAAACATCATATAACTTGCTCAAAGCAACAGTAAGAGTTGATAGTGGACTAGAACTAAGTCTGATCCTTAGCCTGCCTCTTGGTTTCCCTGTGCTCTGTACTATTTATTTGCAAAACTCAGTTAAAAATCCACTTTATATTTCTGTGCTAATTAAATATTGCCTGGAAATACCAAGAATACTTTTTTTTTTCCCCATGAAGAATTAACTAAGATGAATTTTAGTCTAATAGGAACAGGATAGTTAATCTCTATCCTGTTATTCCCTTTTCCTATGTATATAGAAGATCCCAATGGAAAACTGGAAAATGAAGTGTAGTGGTTATTAGTGAAAGCTCAGTGATGCAAATCACATAGTTTCTGTTCAAAGTCCTTTGTCCAGAGAGAATCCAGCTATAGGGAACTGCCCTGTTGATAAATAGACATCTGCTGCCAGATGTCTAGAAACAGCTGCTCCTTTTGAAAAGAAAATAAAACAGACCAATAGAAACCATGCACAGCTCTTAGTGTCATAAAATTGAACCCAAACCGGTTAGTACCTCATGTTTGCCCTCCTCAATTTTTTAACCTTTGCTGGGCCCCTATTTTCTTCTCAGTTTGTGGAAGAACCAAGTAACACAGGAATAAAAAACAAAGAAATCAATTGAGAAAGTTGAAAGCTACCTTCTGATGACAGTGAGAGCTGTGATAATGTGAGAACTGGCACATGAGCTGCGGAATCTCTGGTGCCTGGTGCAGGGCAGCAGTCAGTGATGGGTCATGAAGGACTGAATGAGTGAAGGAACGAATGAATGATCCACCACCACCATGAGATGCCAGCAAGTTGACTCTAACTCCTAGAAGTATTGTGTGTATCAGAGTAGAGCTGTGTCCGCTGGGATTTTCAGTGGCCGATTTTTCTGCAGGGGATTGCCATGCTTTTCCTCTGTGGTACCTCTGGGGAGGATACCTCCAAGCTTATGATTGGCTAGTAGCCAAGAATGTTAACCACTTACACCACCCAGGGACTGCTGAACGAACTGGAGCAGTTACTGACATGGTGTAAAAGCAAAGTAACTTTGCTAATGGAAGTGATTTTGTTCCTTTCAGGCATCCCTGTGTAAACCCTGGTGGCAAAGTGGCTAAGATATCATCTGCTAACCAAAAGGTCGGTAGTTTGAATCCACCAGCTGCTCTTTGGAAACCCTATAGGACAGTTCTACTCTGTCTTCAGGTCACTATGAGTCAAAAGTTGACTCAGCATCAACAGGTTTTTTTGTTTTTGTTTTTGTTTTTTCATGACAAGTACTGTGAGTGATCCATGTATTCCTGACTAAACAAGAAAAAGTGGCCTGACTCTGAGAGCTGAGGTGGTTCTCTCCCATCTCAGATGTCTGGGAAGAGGGCTCACCTGTCTGGTTGTGATGTAAGATCACTTCAGATCCTTGTCGTTACAGATATCGAGACCCCACCTCTACTGCAGGGGCCTCTGTTTATGTCCTCTCTTTATTTCCTGGGTACACTTAGAAACTTACCATTTGTTCATTTGTTTATCAAAGTGTTACAGAACACTCTATGTGCCAACATTTAAAATCTTTTTAAGATACTACTGTTCTTAAAAAAATACAATGATTTTTCTATTTTTTTCTGTGAATCTATCTAGTATTTCCTTCTGAGCTGTGGTGAGTGCTCTGTGGCAGGCACCAAGAGGGAAATCACAGAGGACTTGGGACACTGGCTGCAATGAGTTAGTCCAGGAGTCTTTCCTATTTTAACCTTTAGTGAATAGCAAGACTCTAATGTGGACAAATGACATAAAAAGGAAGGAGTAGAAGTCTTGAGACTAGCATGACTAGTGATAGGAAGTGATTCTTCCATCAAGGGAAGAAGAGAGAGAAAAAAATGGTAAGATGATACACACACACACAACATACACACACAACATACACACCAGCTTCCTTCCAATGAAGAGATATGTCATGGATTGAATTATGTCCCTTCCAAATGTGTATATCAACCTGGCTGAGACATGATTCCCAGTATTGCATGGTTGTCCTCCATTGTGTGATTGTAACATTGTGTTTAAGAGGATTTGGATGGGACTGTAAGACCCTAGCTGAAGTCATATCCCTGATCCTGTGAAATGGAGTGTCCCTGGCGTATGGATTGTACCACCTTTTATCCTTTTATCTGCTAAGAGAGGAAAGGGAAACAAACAGAGATTCGGGACCTCATACCACTGAGAAAGTAGTGCTGGGAGCAGAGTTCATCCTTTGGACCCAGATCTCCTGCACAGAGAAGTACCTAGTCTAGTGGATAATTGATGACAGGGACCACCCTTCAGAGCTGACAGAAAAAGCCTTCCCCTGGAGCTGACACACTGAATTTGGACTTCTAGACGGTGAGAAAATGAATTTCTCTTTGTTCAAAGCATGTACTTGTAGTAGTTCTATTATAGCAGTACTAGATAACCATGAGACCTGCAATGTCCTCCCACTGAGCCCCTCCAGAAACATTTCTGTGGTGGTACAGAGTGAAGATGGACCAAGTGGCCTATGATGTCAGCACAGATGAAGGTTAGCAAAGGACTACTGCAATGTAAGACCACAACCCAAGGACTATACTCTCTATTCACCTCCAACAGTGATTACATCTAGTATGTTTGTGGAAGTGTATCGGTTCCTGGTGCCACTAGGACTCAAAAACTATAATTGAGTGGTTTTAAAAAAACATGAATTTATATTGTCACAATTCTGGAGCCTTTAAGTCAAAATTGGGATCTTGGGCATGTCCAATTCCCTTCTTAGGAAGTCCAAGAGTTCATTATAGACAGTCCCCACATGGAATCTGTCTTCCACATGCCTGTCTCTTTGTCTCTTCCAGTGTTTTTATGACTCGGAAACAATGAGGTTTAGGATTGACCCTACACTGGTTAACCTAACAAAAGAGAGACACTATTTTCAAACAGGTCCACAGGTGCAGGGGCCAGGAATTCATCATATATTTTGGGGTGATATAATGCAATCCATAGCAATCCCACATGAACCAGATGAAGATAAGTACAAACAGAGGCAGACAGAGCAGCCCGTGCAATTTTGAAATATTGGGAAAACCCAAAGCCTGTTATGAAAGTAGCAAGTATATTGTTTGTAACAAGCAGATGAGGTTCACAGGCACTCAGAAATGAAGGGAGCTCAGTGCTCGCTTGCCCCAAAGATTGGATTTGAATGTGGAGTATTTCATGTTAATGCCACTTCCCCATCAAGCTTTGTGGTTAGTGTGCTTGTCACATGGTTCAGATGGTCCCTGGAGAATGGGAAAATGATAAGATGCTACGTGGTGCTGTTTCTTGAAATTAATTATCTGAGAGAATTCATGGAAAACTGAATAGAGTAAGGTTTCACATGCGAATGAGATTCACCATAATCCATGACAACATACAAATTAATCCATTAGAAAAGTTAATAGCTCAGCCATTGTTAATATTAACCATATTTAGAGCTAGACTACAGAGTAGATGAATCAAGATTTCTATGACTATGTTCCTTGTACACACATATAGCTAATACCTTGACCAAGTAAATAAACACAACTTGAATTTTGAGCATATGGTGAAAATGTTTGACCTGTCTAGTCATATTCTATAATTGCAAAATGATTTTTTGTTGTTGTTTGTTTGTAAGGTTAAGTTAAAATTGCTGGAAACTCAGTTTAAAACCTGTCTATAGAGTCTGAGTTTCAGTGCTTCTTTTTGGGTGAAAACACCTTCCAAGGAAATTATTTTTATACCTCAATTACTAAACTCCCTTAGATTGATTCAACAAAGGTTAATTAATAACCTGTCTTTATCATTACACTTGGATAGATCCATTGTAAATATTCATTCATGACTGGTCACCTGACTTAGAGTGCAAGCTTGTGTAAATCCAGTGTCATCAAGTCAGTTCTGACTCAGAGCGACGACATAGGGTTTCCAAGGCTGTAAACCTTTATGGAAACAGACTGCCACAGCTTTCTCCTGCAGAGCAGCTGATGGTTTTGATCATTTTAACCACTTACTCACCAGAGCTTCTTGAGCTTTTATAGGACAAGCTATTTGTAGTTGTCATGCCTGTGTTCTTAGTATATGGCACAGGGTTGGCACAAAGTTAAGCAGGTTGGGTGGGGACTAACACATGGCAACCCAGTGTGTTACACAGTGTAACTGCTCCATAACATTTTCAGTGGCAGTAATCCTTATGGAAGAGGTTGCTAGGCCTTTCTTCTACGGTGCCATGGGCTCAGTAAGTGCTAGCAGAGTGGCCAGGGGCTCCATACTTTGGGTCCCGTCTCTGTCACTCACTGGTGGAGTTACTCTGGATAAGTTTCTTTTCTTCTCCAAGTTTTAGTTTTATTTTTGTCTATGTGATCAGGAGACCAAACCAAACCAAACCTATATTACTGTTGAGTCAGTTCTGACTCCCAGTGTCCCTATGGAACATAGTAAAACTGCCCAGTGGATTTCTAATGGTACAAATTTTAGCAGAAGCAGCCTGCCTCAGCTTTCTCTCACAAAGCTACTAGTGAATTCAAATCACCAACCTTTTAGTTAGCAGTCAAATGCTTTAGCCACTCTGCCACTAGTAATTCCTAGCCCTGGGCAAGGATCTGTAGGTGATACCATAGGACTCCAGCTATTAAAGAGTTCTCTGCAGAGCTACCTTAGGATTCTTCAGAAACAGAACCAGAAAGATAGACAAATGGTAGATAAATAGACAGACAAAAAGAGATTTATTATAAGGAATTGACTCATGTTGTTTTAAGGGTTCACAAGTTTTAAAACCATAGGTCAGGTGATAGTCTGAAGACTCCTTTAGGCTTGTTTTCCCAAAACTGTGGATCAGAAGACGGGAATGGTGAAGACTGAGAAAGTTCTGTCAAAATGTCTACTTCTGGTCTGGAGGCAGAACACACTTTATGGAGACTCCTGTTTGCTTTTAAGGCCTTTACCTGATTGGATGAGGCCCATCCACATTATAGGGGATAACATGCTCTATTTAACACTGTTTAATTACGTATAACCATTTCATGCCAGCATCTAGACTAGTACTTCACCTGACACCTGGGCACCACAGCCTAGCCAAATTGACATATAAATTTTAGCCATCGCAGTATCTGTGTAGACAGAGTCACAATGACTGATGGGGAGGTCTCCTTCCCACTGTGATGTTTAAACAAGGAATAAAGGGAAAAATGTCTAATTATGGAATTTCAGGCATCAGCGAGAAAGGAAAGATAGAGATCTTACAGGAAAAGAAGTGTTATCTATGTCTCAAATAGCTGACACCATAAGAAACTTAGCTATTAAAGATGACTCTGAGGAAAATCCACAATCAGATGATTTATACTGAAACCCGAGAATGAACTTGTTTGCTTAAATTCCTTTCTAACATGTCAAGATAGATTTTTTTTTTTTAAGTCAGATTGTACTTCTAGTTTTTACTTCTAGTTTTATGTTAGGATTCCCATTTTGCCCTAAAGCTTGTCTGTCAGCTTGCAGTCAACGTGCCTGGCAATCTACTTCCATAAATGATAACCGTGGAAAATCTCATGGAGTGCAGTTGTCTGCTGAAGCACTGAGTCTGCCGTGAGTCAGATTCGGCAGTAACGGGTTTGCGGGTGGTGCCGAGAACATGGTTGCCCCATGGAGGTGTTGTCATTCCAGCTGACATTTGGATATTTGAGATAAATTATTGTCATGTCTGGTTTGTAGATCTACCATGTAAGTTGTCCCTCAGAACTTTTCTGCTTTCCAAAATTCTGCTGCAGAAAGACATGTCAGTGAACTGAAGTCCCTTCTGATGAGCAAAGTAGGCTTTTAAGTTAAAAGGGAAGTTTTCTCACCCATTTCAACTCTGTAAACTTCAGAAGAGAGAAGACATTGTAAAGCCAAGATGGTGAGGAAGATTTTAAGCAGACTGTGTAGTGAGTGAATATTTTCTACAGAATTGGAGCCTATGTATTTCAAATTTATATTACACTTGAATTAATAGATAATGGAATTGTTCTGCAGTTTTTGAACAATGCATAAATCATTTGTAACTAGCATGGTTTTATAAATCTAAAGTTAGCCTTCCAAGTTCTTGAAAATCGTGTCTTTTCTATAAGATTCTGTTTCCCTGTAAAGTGTCTTCAGTAGCAGATTTTAGATTGATAGACGTGTCTAGGAAATTAAACCCAAATTTACCAATTTGTACAGTATCCCTTCTTCAAATCCTTGTGAATAGTGAGAGAAATTATTGGAAAGATAAGCCTTGGGTGAGAAAGAAGGTGGGGTGCATTGTTTACCCCTGAAAATCAAGGAACCTGGGAAGTAAGAATACTTCAGCTTTTTTCCACTTGTCTTTGGCGGTGACTCATATACTGGTTTGGAAGGTATGCCCTCTGAGGAGGTGGCAAGAAGGTATGTCTACCTGATCTCGGTTTCACTGCGTGACTTTCCGTAAACACATTTAAGGGAATTCATCTTATTTGTGTATTTTTAGAACTCACTTGTGATTAGGACAAAGACGGATATTTCCCTTTCATGTGATACTAGTTTAATCTTCAAACAAGCTTTGGAATTAAATTTTTTTTCTCATATTCAGATGATTAAAAGCTGACTTATTTTACCGTTTTGGTTCTGAGTGTCACACCAAAACATATCTCATAATCCTTTGGTATAACCCTTATGTGATGTTGGCCATATCTGCAAAAGTTGTATATAAAAGTTAAAGCCACTGCACCTGGCAGGCCAATCCAGCAAATTGCTGCATTACTGAGAACTTCACAGGTAGTCTTAGCGTCCTCTATTTTCCCCATTCAAAGAAAACAATCTTGCATTGGAAGAACTCAGTATTGTGAGCCAGCAAGTTCCTTGAATCAAGAGGACACTGACTAGAACATTAATTGCTAGGTTCCAGAAAGATCTGCATTGTTCTTGGAGCCATGAAACTGTAACATCTGTGTAAGCCCAGATAATGAACTACAAAGCTTGTGAGATAATCACGTCAAGCTTCAGGTTGTGAATTGATGAGCATATCTTGGAGAGGGAATTCAAAATCCATCCTCTTGTCTAAACCTTCAACATAACTGAGTGGTAAGATGCGGGTAAAAATCACTTCCTTCTCAGACAAAATGGCTTTGCTGCATTTTTCTTTTCCTTTATTTTTTTCCCCACCACTGCCTCTGCCCTTTCTGTTCCTTCCCTCATGCCTATTCTGCCTAATTGCATGTAAATGTAAATATTCTAAAATAAATTTCTGCACTTGTCTGGACCACTCCTGTCCCCACCATAAGCTGTTGCTCTTCATTTACGAAATACGAAGTTCTGAAAACTCTGTCTTGCTCTTCAGAGCATAAGGCACAACTCTTGAAAGTGGAGGTTTTACAGGAGGAAAAAGGCCTGCAGTTTAGGTCTTTTGTTGTTTATGGACTTTTATTCCCTGCTTGACAAATCCCTAAATTGCTAAATCCTGGCATGAAATTTCAAAAGCTTAGCCCTCTGAGAAGCCACGAGATCTGAGAGGTGAAGCAGTTTGGAGCTAGAAGGGGTCCTAGATATCTGAGTAGATTAATATTAGACAGAAGCACCGCTTGGGGGCCAGCATTGCTCATTTTCAGCTGTCCCATTTGTGTCACCTGACGTTCCTTCTATCTCTGAGGACGTAGAGATAACATTCCCTGTGGATACTTCTCGTGTTGTCAGGCAGAGACAAAGGCCTGTATCTGAGCATAGTTAGCTCTGCTTTGAACTTCTTGTTTTCCTTCTTTCTGTTTGGTCACAGTCATAATTAAAATTTCCGAACACCGACATCGCCCAGGGACAAGCAAACACAGCGTTTGGCCATATAAACAAATGTCCACGCGTTCATTCAGTCCTTTATGCTTTCAAGAGGGAACTCAGACACCATCCTGCTGCTGTTTGAAGCAGCCCTTCTTTATATAGGAGAAGTGTCCTCTGTGGCGAGGAGATCTGTGAGAAACCGCTGGAGGAGTGTCCAGCAGGGTTAAGAGAGGATGTGGGCCATTGTTCGTGTTCTTCTCCGTCCCGGGAACCTTCCTAATGGGGCGCTCTGTGGCTAGGCTGTGGGCCCTGAAACCCTGTTTGTGTGAGCATCTTACTGAGCCTCATTCATATCTTGCTGCTGACTGAAAATTGGCACGCTGAACTCTCAGGCAGGAAGCCATGGCAACCAGCTTAATACCAATGTTCAAAAACAGTCTCCTTGTAATTAGGGGGGTATTAAGAAAACAGAGCTTTTCCTTTGTGCTGGCCACAGCTCAAAGATGATAGGCTATGTGGTAGAAGGATGTTTTTCTTTTCTCTTAAATCAAATTTTGACAGTCCTTTATCCTTGACTGTAGATGAGACACTGCTGATATTTGGAAAATAAATGTGTTCTGTCAAATTGTCAATGCTAATCTTCTAAAATTGGCCATTGCCTTAGCTCAGTTATATGCTCTATAACCCTATCAATCTGTATAGTGCTTAGTTTCTATGGGAATAAGCTTCGCACATTCATTCAGTCCAGAATATGAATTAATCCAAGAGTTTGCAGTTGTCCTGACAGTCAGTGTTAAGCAATTCTTCTGGTAATTAGAAATATAATCTGTATTGTTCTGTTTGAAAAATATTTCCCTGTTTGAAGGGGATTTTGTTGTTGATTCTCAGATGTTTACTCTTACTATGCCTGCTTTCTCTAGAATATAGTCCTTTGCAAAGATAGACAAGCTTTGATAACCTTTTTTGATTCCATCAGAAGGACTGTATCTTTCCTTCTTCTCATCAACTGGTCACATTTTTCCAAATAGATGAGAGTTATAATCGTAGTACAAATCTGTTGCCGTCAAACCAATTCTGACTCGTGGCGACCCCATGTGTTATAAAGTAGAACTGCTTCATAGGGTTTTCTTGGCTGTGATCTTTTTTTTAATTTTTCACTTACATTTTATTGTGCTTTATGTGAAAGTTTACAATTCAAGTCAGCATGTGATACAAAATCTTACAGGATCCTAGTTGCTCGTGTCACACTGTGGCAGCATCCTTCTCTTCTCTACCGTGTATTTCCTATGTCCCTTCAACCAGCTCGTGTCTCCCTCTGCTAGGCTGTAATCTTGATGGAAGAAGATTGCCAGGCACTGCTGGGTAGGTGTGAACAGCCAAATCTTTAGGTTACTCAACAAAGTACACTGCCATCATGTTAATTCCAACTCACAGTGATCCTGCAGGACAAGGTAGGACTTCTCCATGGTTTCCAAGGAGTGCCTGGCAGATTTGAACCACTGATGTTTTAACTAGCAGCCATAACTCTTAACCAGTTTTTCTTGGTTAAGAAACTCTTAACCAGCGTTTCCTTTAGGTTAGTAGTCAAACACAAACTGTTTGTGCAACCCAGGAACTCAGGTTCTCAGCCTTGACTGTGGGAGACACCCACAGGGCTTCTTAAACTATGGATGGTGGGGCTTTGCACCTGGCTTCTGATTCAGGAGGTGTGGGTGGGGCCAAGAATTTGCATTTTGAACAAATTTCCAGGTGAGGCTGCTGCTGCTGGACTGGTGACCCCTCTTTGAGAACCGAAGTCCTAGTCAGTATGAAGTTGCCATAACAAAGATTAGGCTCCTTTCTGAAACTGACTTACTTTGTAATTGAGGGATGGAATTCTAATTTCACTGGGAATGACAAGGGCCAGGTAACATTTTTGGAGTAGTGGTGAAGACAATATGGAGGATGTCTTGCTCAGGCCTTCCTGACTCTGTACAGGTCTTATGGCTGGGAGTGAATCAATAGCACAACATACCCAGTTTATGCCCAGCTCCGCCTTGAAGCCATGTATCTGGCAGCCAGCTACCTTTGTGTAAAGCTAGTATATAAGGTCACTGTGCCATGAGGCATGGCTGCTGCTGCCTGGGTGTGTGTTAAGGCTTGCTGCTCTCCGTTGTTAAGTAAGTGTCTGAACACAGGTGTTCAAGGTCAGGAATGTAGGTTCAAGATTCGGGCAGACCTAGTAATCATGGAGGCTCTCCAGGTGTGGTCATGGCAGGTTTATTGGAACAAAGGCACAGCAAAGCAGCACAGCATCTCACTCAGCAACAAGTGGCTGAAGGCAGTGGGAAACAGACTGCACCTCAAGGCACACTGACTTTATATACCGGTTTTACACAAAGGTAGCTGACAGCCAGATTTGAGCCCTCAAGGCCAAGCTGGGCATAAACAGGGTATATCATACTGCTGAATCACTTTTATGGAGAAGGCCTGTACCTGGCCAAAAAGCCTGAGCAAAGACAACCTTCAGTAAGTGTGCTGCCTGTCTGCTGCCCACCGATGGTTGTACCTGTCTCCAGCCTTTGTACCAATAAATCTATGACCACACCAGCTGAGCCTCCATTACTAGGTCTGCCCAAATCTTGAACCTGCATTCCTGACCTTGAGTACCTGCATTTTGACAAGTAGTTGACATGTGCTTCGCCAAAACCAAACCCACTGCTGTTAAGCAGATTACGACTCATACAGACCCTGTAGGTTGCAGTAAAAGTGCCCCATAGGGTGTTCCAGGATATAAATCTTTAAGGAAGAGGACTACTACATCTTTCTCCCTCATAGTAGCTGGTGGGTTCAAACTGCTAACCTTCTGGCTAGCAGCCAAGTGTTTAAACACTGAATCACCAGAACTCCTTGGTACATGCTTAATAATTTCCAAATTTAGTCAGATATATTTCCAGGTTTGCATGTGCAGATGACATACAAAAGCAGGAGACATATACCTGTAGATCCAAAAAAAAAAAAAAAGTCTGCTGTCATCACTACTATTCCAACTCATAGCAACCCTGTAGTACAGAGTAGAACTGTTCTATAGAGTTTCCAGGGAACACTTGGTAGTTCTGAACTGCCAGCTTTTTTGTTAAAACAGCTGTGGCACCTAACCACTATGCCACATGGGTTTGCAGTCCTATAGATGGCCAGGGGAAAAGATCAGTGTGAGCTGGGGGATTCAGTAAGGGCTTTGGGAAAGGTGTCACACAGGAACTGACTGGGAAGGATGGTGAGATATGTCATTTTCGTAAAAGAGGACATTTCCAGTTGAAAATTAGCAAGTAGCCCAGGCTTGGTTTCAAGTGGTTCCCTGGGTGTCATCCACACAATTTACTGTTTCCTGGGTGAGCAGGCAACCCGCTTCTCCTGCAAGACTTCCTCCTGCTGCACATTACCAAGGATTCCACAAGGTTTCTACAAGGGCTGCTTTGTTGAGCGAGTCCTGACTCCTTGTCTATAAATAATGTCAAAAAAGTTGACCTTGTTGGCTCATAGCATCATTTCCCAAAGCATTTTGTTAGATCTATTTGACTGAAATACTAGTTTAAAAAAAATATTAGTTTTGTTTTTAGCTTTGAATACTGTCAGATTTTGTGTTTGTTCCTGGCTTTAATGAACTTCTGAATCAACACATTATCTGTGTGTTGCTTAGTCTATTTTAGATCCTAAGATGTTGTTACATTATGAGACAAGTGTTAAAATTGTGCCTGAGAGTAGCCAGCAAGGAAATGTTTTACTGCTTATATATTTGAAAAGTAATTTTTAGCTGGTCTTTCACTACTTATGCTACCCAGACAAATTAACAGATTTATTCCTAGGTGTGACTAGTTGAGCCCTCATGCCCATATGTTCAAACTGAATCCTTCTACATTATCCTGTTACTCAATAGTTCAGAGGTCTTTCTATGCCCAACCACAACCCCTCACAAAATGACTGTCATGAAACAGCAGTTAGAAGAACTGAGGGGGTTGGTGTGCCTTTATACTTTATAGATCCTAGATGAGTCTTTAAAGTCACAATTGTTCTTGACAGGTAAAAACCAGTTACTGTTGAGTCAACTCCAACTCATAATAGTGCTGTGTTTATCCATAGGGTTTTCAATGGCTGATTTTTTTAATTATGATTAAATGAAAGTATACCGTCCAAATCAATTTTACACGTCTGCCTATCTGCAACTCCATCTCCTCTCCTCACTCTGTGACAACACACTCCTTTTCACTCTTTGCTTCCAGTATTCTTTCAATGAACACTTGTCACCTCCTCTCTATGTCTCCCATCTAGCAACAAACCAGTAGGACAGTCTCCTATAAATGTATAAAACCATAAAGTACACACACTACCTGTTCACTCTGTGTCTCCGAGTCCAGTCCATTCCTTGTCGGAAGAATTGACCTCAGTACTGGTTTCAGGTCAGGACCAGCAGCATGTCTAGGGCTCATGCTCCCTGTGGACACTCCAGGCTGTCAGACCATCCATTCTGGTCTTTCAGTAAAGTTCTTGAACCGCATACCTCTTTTTCTTGTGCTACGTCAGGGACTCTATATTGTGTCCCCTATCACGGCTGCCTTTGGTGGTGACCAGGTACCATCAGGTTCTTCTGGTCTCAAGCTGATGCAGTCTCCCATTCATATCATCCCTTCTGTCTCCTGAGCTCATTTTTCCTCGTGTGTTTGATGTTCTCATTCGTCATCTGTTCTAGATGGGTTGTGATCATTTGGTGTTCCTCAGATGGCGGCTAGCTAGCTTTTAAGATCCTAGACACCACTCACCAATATGGGGTGCAGAAGACCCTCTTTATGCCAGTTGACCTCAGTGTCCCCTGGAAATATGGTCCCCAGACCCATGTCCATGCTACCATAGCCTTTGAAATGTTGGATTGAATTTAGAAAGCCTTTCATTTTGTGTAGTCTAGTTATGCCAATCTGCACTCTACTGTGTGCTGTCACTCTCTTCACCTAACCAAATTCCTATTGACTATCTAATTTGTAAACGTCTCTCTCTCTCCCCACCTTTGTAGCCATCAGAGAGTCTTTTCTTCTGTACATAAGTCTATTTTTAAATCCTTATAGCAGAGTTCTCATTCAATACTTGTTCTTTTGCAGCTGATTAATTTCACTCGGAATAATGTCTTCTAGTTGAAGCCAAGTTATGAGATACTTCCTAAAATCATCATTGTTCTTTGTTGTTGCATAGTGTCCCATTTTACCATAGTTTGTTTATCCATTCATCTGTTGGTGGGCACCTAGATTGATTCCATCCTTTTGCTATTGTAGACAGTGCTGCCATAAACATTTGTGTGTGTGTCATCTGTTGATGTGACCACGTTTATTTCTGCAGGATATATTCCAAGCAGCAGGATCACTGGATCATATGGTATTTCTATTTCTAGCTTTTTAAGAAAGGGCCAAATTGCTTTCCAAAGAGGTTGTACCATTTTGCATTCCCACCAGCAGTGTAGGAGAGTTCCAATCTCTCCACAGCCTCTCCAGCATTTGCTATTTTGTGATTTTGGGATTATTGTCAACCTCATTGGAATGAGATGATATCTCATTGTAGTTTTGATTTGCATTTCTGTAATAACTAATGAATGTGAGCATTTCCTCATGTGTCTTTTGGCTGCCTGGATGTCTTCTTTGGTGAAGTGTTTGTCTATCTCCTTTGCCCATTGTTTAATTAGGTTATTTACCTTTTACTTGTTGATATTTTCAGTACTGTGTAGATTATGGAAACCAGATGTCAAGCCAACATGTAATTGCCAATGATTTTTTTCTTAAAAGTAGATCACCAGGCCTTTCTTCCAAAGTATTTCTGGGTTGACTAGAACTTCCAAACTTTCCATTAGCCACTGAGTGTGTTAAATATCTGTGCCACCCAGGGACTCCTCTCATGAAGTAACAGCTGATTATCTGTTCATTCTCCATGTATAAATCTGAGCGTGTGTTGCTTTGTCAGTCCCAGTGGCATGTGCACTAAGAGGAAGTATGCTGCTGGCTTGCACATACTCTAGTGCTGAGGGTTGGCAGACAAGGCAGCATACCACAGGCCTCTCTGCCAATCACCTGTTTTCACACTCTCCTTTCAAATATGGTATTCATGGTTTTGTTCCACATATGGACAAGTACTCTTCTTTCCATATTACTGACCAGTTGCCTGGTCTATATATAATAGGACATTATTATTATTTTTTTCTGAAGTAAATCAATGGCTATTCTCCTGGTGGCATAGCTTTAACCAGAATGTCAGCAGTTCGAATCCACCAGCCAACCCTTGGCCGTCTTATGAAACAGCTCTACTCTGGCCCATAGGATCACAATGAGTTGGAACAAACTCAATCACTACAGATTTGGTGTTTTTATGCCCTAGTGTGTGGGAAATCATCCACTAAATTGCTAGTAGAAAAAATGGAAGGGCTAGTTCTTACAGACACTGATGATTTATTCATCTGTTTAACAATCCATTAACTACCAGTTGTGTATTATGATCTTTCTGTGTGTGTATGTGTGTGTGTGTTGTTTGCATGTGTACATGTGTATGAATTTGAAACCATCTGAAACAGTCTCAAGGGGAGGTTGTAATTGCAAGGATAGAAAGAGAAGGTGGGGAAGAGTTTGGCCTAATAGATTAGATCAATCTAATGGAGATTTAGATTTGATTTAAACCTCCATAAGATTTAAAAGATGGGGAGAAGCTTGGGGGGCAAATGGGAGAGGGAAGTGCATTTTGAACTAATCGTTCTAATCACTCAGGAAAAAACTCAAAGAAGGGAGAGAGCTGGTCAGCTTCAGGAATGAACTGGTGCCACCTGAAGAGAGGAAGAGCATGAAGCTACAGAGGATGACAAGAGCTAATTCACAAAGGACCTAAATTATGTGCTTAAAGAATTGGGTCTTTCTGTTTAGGAAACCCTGGTGGCATAGTGGTTAAGAGCTATGGCTGCTAACCAAAAGGTCAACAGTTCAAATTCACCAGTCAATCCTTGAAAACCCTATGGGCCAGTTCTAGTCTATTTTATAGGGTCACCGTGAGTCAGAATCAATTAAATGGCAATAGTTTTTGGTTTGATTTGGTTTTAGAATGTCAATCCTTAGGTGGTACAAATGATTAATGCATACAGATGATAACTGAAAGTTTGCTGGCTCTAAACCATTTCAGAAGAAAGGCCTGGTGATCTTCTACTGAAAAATCAGCCACTAAAAATGCTACAGAGCACAGTTATACTCTGATATATAGGGGGTTTCCATGTGTAGAGATCAACCTGCTGACAAGTGGTGGTTGTTCTTATAGAACGCCACACAATATGGACTGCCTTTTAGAGTCACATTTGGAGTGGAATTAGGACTGATGGACTGGCAGGATGCATGATGGTTGGCATTGAGACAAATTAAAAGCATTTTTGTTGGTTCAGGAAAGCCCCAAGAAAAGGTTGCACCAAGGCTGTGGCAGTGGGAATGCAGAGGGGAAAGCCACTGTGGAGCTGGGACTGAGAAATCTTGGTGAATGAGAGGTGATGAAAGGGCCGTGGATTTGAGGCCGGGCAGAAGTTAGACCTTGGCAGCAAATGTGTTGGTAAGCCTGTCCGGGTTTTGGATGGGTGACAGTTAAGTGCAGTGAAGAGTAAGTCTCAAGTTGGAGAGGCAAATGCAAGTTCATATAATGGGGAAGAGAAGTGGACCTCTTCATTCCCATTCCAGAGACAGCATCATGACCAGTGATATCATATCCAAACCTGACGGACAGACATGGGAACCAAATTAGAGGATGATCAGTTGATTTTCACAAGTCCAACCTTTCCTGATGATGGAATTATTTCTAGGACAAGGAAGAAAAGCCAGGCCACTCACCCTTTGCTTTAATGCTTTCCAGAAAATGAAGGAATGCTGGCTGAGCTTGGGCTTTCTTTGTCCTCTGCTTTGTCACTGTCTGCTGCCTGACCTTAGTAACATCATTTATTCACATCAGTCACTTTTCCTTCTTTAGGTGGCTGTCAATTCTAATATAACATTCTTTCCACTCTCTGCAAATAGGAAAGTTAGCTATATAAAATGACTATAGAAAAGTTCTTTATTATTGTGTGGAGGATGATGACAAGTTAAAGACAAGCTGCTTTGCAATGTGACTAAAATGATCTGGGGATACTGGGGGAAATTTCAAAATAGGATTCTCTTTCACTTGTTCGTTGGTTTGTTCAGAATTCATTTTAGTACCTAGTATCTGCCTGGCCCTCTTCGCAGTGTTTGAACCTGTCACTGAATAAAACAGATGGAATTCCCTTCCCCCATGCTGCCTGAAGACTGATTTATGAAGTATTTTAGTGGTGCCCATAATGTCATTAGATTTTATACCCTTGCCAAAGTCATGGTGAATTTTGAACATTCTCGGAGGTATTTGGTCACTGGTTAATGGTAATTGTTACTTATCAGTTACCATTTCCTTTTCCTGGGACTAGTCTAATTCCTTCCTGCACTAGGGACCTGTATTGACATGCATGCCTACTCTTTCTTTGATTATTTTGTTATCTGGCTTGTTTGGAAACACCTTGAGATGTGTGAGCAAATCTGACTCTCACCAAGGCCAGAGTATCTTTAGAATTTCAGAAAGTCATCCATGATGTCTCGGCAAGCACAATGACTTTCCCTAGCTACACCCAAATTTGCACAGCCTCTTGGTAAGATGTTTGTAGCATCATGTGACCACTTCAGACAGAGAAACTCAAGCTGGTATAAATAGAAAGCAATTTGTCAGGGTCAGCATCTCAGAGGCCATCAATGACCTTTGACTTGGAAGGAAATATATCGGATTCTGATAATCATGAAGTGAGTCACAGGCACATTAAACATTGGCCTTCTCCTTGGGACTTCTGTTCAGGATGACAAGAAGGCTCTGGTCACTCCTTGGTCTTCCAGTCCATAGACTAAAGCACTCAATCTGTGAATCCCTTTGTAGAGAAATTGTAGATTCATGTAAATAGATTTTATATTACGTCACCAAGAGTTCAGAGCCATGGAATCAGTATTTTAGAGTAGGAAATGATTTCTTCTTTCCATATATTATCTATTTTATAATACCTAATGTCCCTCTGAGGTTGTGAGAATTATCCCTGTTTCATAGATAAGGAAATTGTGACTCAGACTAGTTAAATTACTTGTTTTCTTTGTCATATAACTAGTAAGTGGCAGATCTTGTTATACCACTGTCAGGACCAGTGATAAGGGAACATACTGTGTTATAGCTCCTATGGGATATAACTCAAAATCAAAGACGTGGCTCCTCCCCATGACAAGCTTCTGACCTACTGGTAGCTATTCTCATCACTGAGCACTCTCTTTAGATGCACTGTCTTCTTTGAAACTATACGACAAGGCATATGCTAGTGCCATCATTTCCATTTTGCATGTAATATTGACATACTAATTTACAACTAATGAGAAGTAGGATTAGAAGTCACGGTCACATCTTTTCTGACTTCACAGGCCATATTTTTACCTCGGACCCTTCTGGAGTTACAGTGGACTTACACAAACCGACTAGATTCCACATGGGACCTGGAAGAATAGGTATCATAAGGAGTGGTGCAGTCAGAATGTGAATTCTGTCAGGACAGAGAACAAACATTCAGACCTGGAGTAGCTGGGAAGGCTTTACAGAAGAGCTCTCAGAAGACAGTAGTTTCTAGAAGAAGCAACATACAGGAGAAATGGAAAAACAGTCCTGCCTATAATAAGAGCAATAAAAATGCGTGAGAAAGATTAGTCAGATTGTAAAGACTCACATTAATCTTTCACAAGCCCTCATCAACAGGCATAAATAAAATGCAAACCCAAACAGGGCAAGCAGTGTGCTGGACTCTTAACCCAGCAGGTGCTACAGGCAGTGATGGTTGCTTCTTTCTTTTAACTTCTTCTCCTGCCTGTTTGCCTTTAGCCATATTGCTCATCTTGAGACTCTTGAACAAATTTTGCTCACGCCTCCTCAGAGGAAAGGCTGGCTATTCCTTCACATTTTGTCAGGACTCCTTTCTTCACTTTACAGGGATCTCTGCTCAACTGGGAGCCCAGGTGGTACAGTGGTAAACAGCTCTGCTGCTAACAAAAAGGTCACCAGTTTGTATCCCCAGCTGGCTCCTTGGAAACACTATGGGCCAGTTCTACGCTGTCCTGTAGGATCACTGTATGTTGGAGTCAACTCAAATGGAACAGGATTCTTTTCTTCTCAGACTTTTTCCTCCTCAGAGAACTTTCTCTGACCACTGTATCAAAAGAAGAGTTTATCTTGACACTCAAAATAGTATTTGTGCTATAGGTGCATTCAAAGCGATTATCATTACATTGCATACTTAGTTGTTTATGTCTCCCTTGTCTGTTTTCCACACCAGTTTGCAAGGTCTACCAAAAAATCTAGAAACAAACCAGTTGCTGTCTTGTCAATTCCAACTCACTGCACCCTGTATGTGCAGAAGACAACTGCTCCATGGGGTTTTCATGACCATGTTCTCTGGAAAGCTGATCATCAGGCTTTTCTTCCAAAGTGCTTCTGAGTGGATTCAAACTGACAACATTTTTGTTAGTAACCACATGGTTAACTGTTTGTGCCACCCAGTGGCTCCACGTAAACTCCACAGGTCAGTTTTACTAATTTCTCTAGTGCCTAAAACAGGGCCTGGCATCTTAAAGACATCCAAAACATATTGAATAAGTGTTTGAATGGAGGAATGAATGAATAAATATTGAGTGTTATGGATAAGAAATCTTCAGTGAGTGGGAGATGAGTTTGAGAATTCTTCATGTCCTCCTTCTCTCTCAATACCAAATTCTCTTCCTTTCTGGTTTCCCAGCTTAGAGTTTCACTGAAGATTCCTCTGGTTCTTTGGGAAATGCAGACAGACTTTGTTTAGACCTCTCTTTGAAAAAAGCTCACAGCTCTCAACAGAAGCCATAGAACTCAGTTTATAAACTCGGTAAGTTCAAAGCAGAAGCCAGAGATTGAATCCATAAAGAGAGTTTGGCTAAAAATGAGCATTTCCTTGGAATCAGACAACAGAAAAACTTGTAGTCAACTATGTCACTTCTGTTTGCCTAGGGCTAACAGCCTAGGATCTGAGTGGTTGCGTTTAGTGGTGTTAAAAATGTTGGTTTGTGTGGCTGATGGCACACAAGGTGCCTCTTTCTCCCAGTGCCCTAACCTGACTTTACCTCTCAGCTTGAGATCTTTCTAGCATTAGGCTGTAGTGCAGAATATGTTTTGTGCAAAAGAGACTGTGCTTTGAATTTTTTTATTGTGGTGAAAGTAGACACACCACAACACTCAGCAATATATCTGTAATGCAGTGCAATGCCACTAATTACATTGATTCTTTATATTGTGCAATCGTTATAGCTTCTCTTTTCCAAAGTATTCCACGACTATAGACTTGAACTCAGTGCTCCTCCAGAAAATCTCTTTCCCCCTACCCCCATCATGCCTTGTATTATGGATGGCATTGTGTCTCCACCAAAAATGTGTGTTAGTTTGATTTGACCGTGAGTCCTAGTGTAGTATGATTTCTCACTTGCATTGTGAATGTTGCCTCTGTGATGGTAGTGAGGGAGAATGGGTGGTAGCTGTGTTAGCGAGGCATGGCCCAATCTGCAAGCTTAGATTGTCTCGAGGTCTTCTCTTGAGAGATAAAAGGAAAGGGAAGTGAGCAGAGTGTTGGGAACCTCAAACAACCGAGAGCGGAGCGTACCCTATGGACTTGAGGTTCCTGCACCAGGATGCTCTCATACTGAATGTGGATTCAGCCTACTAGACTGTGATAATTTCTTACATTAAATGGACTTGTAGCTTATGAATGGATGTGTAGCTTACAGGACTGTGAAAATAAAATTTCTCTTTCTAAAATCATCCACTTGTGGTATTTTCTGTTAGAGCAGTACCAGATGACTGAGACACCTGGTAACTGTTAAAAATCTTTGGTTTCCATATGCTGTATTTGCTTATTGCATACAAGTGAGATCATATAGTATGTTATTTTGTGACTGACTTATTTTGCTCAGCATAGTACTTTTAAGGTTCATCCATGTTCTAGCATGCATTAGGACTTCATTTTTTTCAAGAGCTGAGTGATAGTCCATTGTTTATATATAGCACATTTTGCTTATTAGTTCATGTATCGATGGACATCTCTGTTGTTTATACCTTTGGTCTATTTGGATTTTTAATGGGAACTTTTGCCTTTTAACCTTTGCCGTTCTTCTTCTTACCCACCTGGCTGCACTTGCTCAGAGATGCTCTTAGGCTCAGTCATAACCTTGGTGATTCTCCTGGACTTTTCCTACACATGGTTACTATCATGGGGCTGTCTTTATCAGTACATGTGATAAATCTTAAAACAATGTTGATAGGATTCGGTTGTGTGGCTTTTTGTACCGGCTCTGGAATCGCCTGGGAATAAGTGATTCCTCAGGATTCTGGAGAAACTGGCATTTCCATGATCCATGCTTGGCTTGGTTGGGAAACTATCTCCTAGGCAGACTCCCCCCAGGGAATGTGGGTTAGGGTCTCTGCAACTTTTTGCAGTGAACTCAACTCCAGGGTTTCAGTCACTGATGCTGAACAAAGGGAGAGCTTTGTGGAATACGCTCCTAACTTTGATGTTTGGGAAATTGTCATGTCAAAAAAGAACACTTCCAAGGGAAGGTCCTTGACTCTTTGTAGGACCTGCACACTGCCTCAGATCTCCTGACCTGCTTCTGCCAGGATCCGGAGGCTGCTTTCTCTCAGCCCACTCTGTGGCCACATTTTCCTAGTGCTGGAAATCTCCCCTTCAAAGCCTGGTTAGTGCCCTGTGCTGAAGGGATTCCATAGGTTTCCTGAGTTGATTATTACCTATCACTTAGTTGAACTTTGGATTTCTTGGTGTTTTGTTTTCCTTGGTAGGTCTTTAGGTGTTGTAAAAATGGTAGAGGCATCTGACCTCCTCTAACTTCATAAAGGGGGAGGAGAATCAAGTTCAACAGTCCAAGGTGGATTGCTATGAGCTAGAGGTCAGTCATACCTCCTCTTACAAGCCCTTTTTACTAACTCTTACACCAACTGTCCCTCCCACAGCACTCTCTGTTTCTTTGCTGAATTCTCTGATTTGTTGCAATGGCCACAGAACTCAGAGATCAGTATCATAGTTATGGGGTGTATTAGGGAAGTAACAGGTTGCAATTCGGTTCAGAGACACTTGAGATAATACTTCTTCTATCAGGACAACCTCTCAACCTCAAGCATGCCTTTCTCGCACCGCTCGGCCACTGCCCTGGCTGGCCAAGTGTCACACAGCTCATTTAGCTCTGTCAGTGATTGCAACCTAGTCTGCCAATAAGCCTAGGACCAAAGGTGTTCAACTCGAGCTCCGTGGGTCAGCAAATCTAGTTCCACCAAGTATCCAAAGGCATCTTACTTCATGAGCAAGCCTCTTTCCCCCAGTTCTTTTGCCCAGACAACTACTTACATGTATCTTAAAATAGAACCTAGATAGCCTAAATTTCAGTTTGATAAAATTACCGTATGACGAGGGACTAAGTTTTTCACTGGGCATTGAAGATATTTGTCTAAATGGCCAGTGTATTGGATGCTGCACGCTGGGCACTTAGACAGATAGATTCAATTTGAAATAGACATAAAAGCCAAAGCCACAGCCAGTGAGTCAGTTCTGACTCATGATGACACTGTAGGTCAGTTCTCTTGCCACATAGATTGTTATGCTCACTACGCTGTCTCCTGCCAATCTCTTGCAGACTTCTGCTGGTTTCCTCCCAGTCTCCTGGTTCCGCTACCACCGTTTTTCTACCATTGCTTCTTACTACCTCTGGTGTTACAGCTCTCTCTGTCTTTCACGTTCTGCGTTACAGCTTCTATTATCTGTCTCAGTGTCTGGTTCCAGGAGCTTCTTAGCTCAAGGATTCTGTGTTCAAAGGACACACTGTACTCCTGGCTCTTCTTGTCTTGCTAGTGATAAGATCCTCTCCATCTATCTCCAGCATGACTCAAACCTAGCGGGATGAGAAAATGACTGCTCCATTTGTTAATGTTCCATGTACCTTATTTGCATAGTCACACTCCATCATTCTATGTAAGTCACGAAGACTACAGCTAGAAGGGCCATATTAAGCAATTATTGTTACCAAAGGTATTGGAATCCCTGGTGGCCTAGTGGCTAAGTGCTACATCTGCTAATCAAAAGGTCAGAAGTTCAAATCTGCCAGGCAATTCTCGGAAACTCTATGGGGCAGTTTTACTTTGACCTATAGTGTCGTCATGAGTCAAAATCGACTTAACTGCAGTGGTTTTGGCTTGTGTCTATTTCAATTTGAATATATCTGTTTAAATGTCCAGTGTGTATCATCCAGTATGTTGGCCATTTAGACAAATATCTTTGGTGCCCAGTGAAAACCACAGTCCCTTGTCATAGCTTAATTTTATCAGACTGAGATTTTGGCTATCTGGGTTCTATTTTAAGATACATATATGTAGTTGTCTGGGCAAATAAAATTAAGAAATTCAACTAAAGATTTTGTAAGGTTTCTTTCAGCTTTAGAAGTCTATGATTGTCTTTTGCTGTAAGAGAAAAACATCAAATTGGATGATATGATTTAAGAAGTAAAAACTGGTATAAAATAAGAGTTCTTTCAAATTCTTGCTGTTATATATGAACTTGTGTGAATCTTTCTGGATAGTTGGTGGTCTTTTCTCCAAATTCAGCCCACGTGTTTCCATATTCTCCAAATGCCACCTTGTATATGAAATAGCCCCTAAACCCAAGTCTGCATGAAAGGCTGATGTATACTTTAAGATCTCTGCCACAGATAAGCACGTGTGCCAAATATTTCAATTTATTGTTGGCTAATTTCTCATCACAGCTCAACCATTCCAGAAATACTCAGTCTTGTGTTGATAACAGACTTTATTCTTGAACATGAAAGTCTTTTTGAGATTGTCAAGATGGAGATGTGTTATGACCTTTCTGCTGAGGGAGGAGTGGAGGTATCAGGGAACTACTATGCATATCATAAACTGGACAGGAATGTTTCTTCTCTTACATGACTCAGCCCAGTCTACGTCTGTTACCCTTGGGAACTTTAAAAAGGGAGTCTCATCTTTGATGTTTTCATTTATTCACTAAAACATTAGCATTTTAAGCAGTGATTTTTGCTTGCTTGACAAAGCTCTAGTTAATGTCTGATCAAGGGCCACTTAACCAGCTCCTGCTAGAAATTTATTTATTTATTTATTTGCTTTGTTTTTTTGACAAAGATGGCAGGGTGATTCAGGAGTTCGAAGGACCTAGGAAAAGCAAACAAACTAATGAACAGAAGTCATTTCTTCAGGCCACACAAATAAAACTTTTTATGAAAATAACACTAACAAATAATAGTAGATGGTACATACTGAATGCTTATTCTTTGTCATGTGCCTTGTTACCCGCACATAAAGCTACTAATTTTGTCTCCTTTTTGGGAAATTAAAAAAAAAAAAAAAAAAAGCAACTGAATTTTAGATAACAAGGAATCTGCCACAGGTCATGACTCTAGTGCCTGAGTTCCATTTAACCCATGTGCTCTATAGACCACTCCTTTTGCCATCTTGAATTTGTGAGCCTTGAAAAGGAACTTCCAGGTGGGCCCTGCTGATGCAATGCTTAAGAGCTACAGCTGTTAACCCAAAGGATGGCAGTTTACATCCACCAAACAGTCCTTGGAAACCCTGTGGGGCACTTCTACTGTATTCTATAGGGTCTCTATGAGTTGAAATCAACTCAGTGGATTTGGTTTTGGTTTTTTGGTTGGCACCAGGCAGGACAGGAGAGACTTTGTGATTGGAAGTCTCTGAGTATCTGACCTTGTGGCTCCATTGGGTGCTGCTATAGTCTAGTGGGTAATGATTGTCAGCTTCTTTTTCACCATTCTCTCAAGCAGCCTTCTTAGAACAAGCAAAAGAGATGGCCATGAAGGTGGATACGCTTGTTGGCCTCATCTTCAGACCACTTATTGCCCTCTCAAATTTCTCTTCTCCTTTTAAAGAACTTAAATGCCTGGAAGGTAAATCTTGTCTTTCTTCCAATTACTGTAAAGCCCAGTAGCCTATGTCATCTGTACTTTCGTACAATGTAATGTTTTTAAATTGGATGGGATGGTTTAGAGTCTCACTAGCTATAGTTCCTCCATCCTCTGCACATTTGGCCACTGAGGCCCTGGGAGGTTAAGTGGCATGCCCAAGAAACACGCCAATTAGCATCCGAAAACCAAAAAAAACAAAGCCACTGCCATTGAGTCAATCATGGCAATCCCGTAGACAGAGCAGAACTGCCGTATAGAGTTTCCAAGGAGTACCTGGTGGATTTGAAATACCACCCTTTGTGTTAGCAGCTGTAGCACTTAGCCACTATGCCACCAGGGTTTCCTAATTAGCATCAGAGCTTGATTTTTCTGATCCCCACTACAGGCAGTCCTTGACTTATAATGTATTCAAGTTATGACAAACTGTACTTATGGCTGTCCAGTTTTTTTGTGCATGTTATCATTAGTAGCATGTGCTACATGTAGTGTTGCAGTGTGCAATTTGCTGATGCCGTTGTATCTCTGAGTATGTATGCAATGTTTCCAACCCCTAAAGACAAAACCCAAAAATCTGTTGACATCGAGTCGATTCTAACTCATAACAACCCTCTAGGGCAGAGTAGAAATGCTGCATTTTCAAGTAGCACCTCGTAGATTCAAACTACTGGCCATTTTGTTAGCAGCTGTAGCTCTTAATCACTACACCACCAGGGTTTCCAAAGACCAAGACTGGATTTATCAAGATACTGATAAAAAGGCAATAATAATGAAAATAAAAATAAATGCACTATCCAACTTACAAAAGTTGTTGGAACGGTGCTGTGCCATGAGTCAGGGACTGCCTGTACAGTGGACGTTTCACATCAGCGTATCACTTTTCGGAGTCAGTCTTTTCAAATCCTGCCCTTTCTTTCCAGCCTTCCTGCTTATTTTAAATTCCTCATTGTTTAAAGGTGTCTCCTCCCTGTTCTCTCCGCTCTTCCTCAGTTTTCCCTTCATTGTGTCTATGACTCTTCCTGTGCTATTTCTGAAGGCACATGAATGTTGAATAATGTCCATTGCTAAAGCCAGGGTAGTTTGTTGTGTTCTGTGTGAGTGGGGAGGGAGGTATGAAAGAAATGTGCACTATGAGCGGCTGTTACTCAGGGCTCCAAACCAGAAAGTGTCAGGGCTATTTTTAAGCCATACTTCAAAGATGCAGGAGGAGGGACTGCCTCTCACCCCCGTGGCATGTGGGGCTGAGTTTTCCAGGGTGCAGTTCAGAAAAGCTGTAACCATTGTTTCCTCGAGGGCTTGTCTTCTCCAAAGTGGGTCCCCACCAATGACTGCCCTTGTGAAAAAGTATCCAAAGACTGAATTGCAGGAAACACAATGACCCCTTGAATGAACTGGTGTCCATCAAAGATTCTCTTGAATGGCTTACTGATTGTTTTAATCAGAACAAAAACAAGAAGGAATTCCTCATAGTGCTTGACTCTATTTAGCTTCATCAAAATCCTGGCTTCTCACACAATGGCTGACAGGAAAAGCTATCTTTTCAAGTTCACTGCTCCACCTGTTACAGAATCGCAGTTTCTCTCTGATAGCCTAATGGGGTCAAACCAGCTGACTGTACCTGATTTCACTTATTCACATGTGCTAAATTTTAACCCATCAGTAGCCTAATACTGTTTCAGACTCGCTTTGGCACGTTCATCCTCTGAACTTCAGGTACACCTATGAAGGACCACCAAGAACACACTTCAGGGACAGAGCATGTGTTCGTCATCAATGTCACAAGACCAGCTTCACAGAGTGTGGTTGGAGTTTCCCTTCCAAAGGAATGATGATGATGTCACTGCTACTGCTGAAAATAATGATAATGAAAAAATTCAAATGAAATTAAACCAAGAACTGTGGTGTCTCATTTAAGGGCTTTTTTTTTCCTTAAAAAACAAACCAGCAAACCAAGCATAGGACACCTACTTACCTGAGCATTTAGTGTAGCCAATGGCCACTCAGCTTTGTAAAAATGAATGGACTAGATTTTTATGGGATGATCAGAGATTAATATATTTCATTTGTTTGTTTGCTATCATCAAGTAAATGCATGATGACCTTGTATGTTACAGAGTAAAACTGTCCCATAGGGCTTTCTTGCTTATAATCTTTACAGAATTAGATCACCAGGTCTTTTCTTCTGCACAGTTACTGGATGGATACGAACCACCAGACTTTCAATTAGCAACTCATTGCGAACTGCTTGTGTCACCAAGACACCTTCTCTGCTATGTAATCTACCTTTGTTTGGAATTTGCCTCCAGAACTCTGGACCATCAACAACCTTGAGGGATACAGACAAAAGTTTAGGTGTGTCAAAACACAGGTACTCAACACCAGGGATGCAGATTCAAGATTCAGGCAGACTCAGGAAGGGCAGAGGCTCTGAGAGAGTGCTCATAGCAGGGTGACTGGAGCGAGGGCACAGCAAGGCAGGCAGCAGCCAATGGCTGAAGGCAGCATCATGTGGTACAGTGACCTTATACACTATCTTACACAGAGGTGGCTGGCTGCCATTACGGAAACTTCATGGTTCTAAACAAGTTACATAACTACTGCTGAATCAGCTGAATCACAGCTGGCTAGAGGGCCTGCTCCCGGTTGGCAGCCAGAAGACCTGAGCAAGACATCTTCCATGTTGTATTATCCCTGCACTCCACCCCAAAGGGTGTTTTGCTCATCGTACAATCTGTGTGTTAATTCTTTCAATAACGTTCCTGGGTGAGGCATGGGGCCACATTAAGCCATAGGGCACAGCAGAAGTAGAGGTAACAACATAGGAGTACAAAACCACAGGGCATCCCAAACATAGTAACCATGTGGCCGGCCAGTAAAGTCCCAGCTTATGCCCCCACTCGGCCAAGGGGTCTCCAGTCAGGCCAGGCACAGACTGGGTCTCCTTGGCTAACTGTTCTAGAGCGTGGCTGATACTGTTATGAGCATCTGGGATATAGGTGAAATAGTCCACTTGGAGGAGAGCACATGTACCCCCTTAAGCTGCAGCCAAGATATCTAGGGCCATACGGTTTTGCAGCACTACCTTTCAGAGTTGATATACTTTAGCAACGAACAGGATCAGGACCAAGTGTGTAGATTCAGGGCCCTGGCAGTGTACAGTGCTAAGGCTGTTACATGTGTCTGGGTCACTATAGTAGCCGTATGGGGCATGAACAAGGCAAGTGGGTAATGCCACCACGCAGTACACTTTACCTGATGTTAATATTAGAAAGTGTCCCAATTACTAGGCAGGGACTTCAAAATGTGGCTTGGCATATATGGCCAGCCCCATGTACAGCAGCCAGTCCAATACAAGGGCAAGTAGGGCCACCCATGGGAGCCACAGATCCATAAACTAACCCAAGGTATCAGATGGGCTCTGGCCCTCCTTTCTGCCAACTGTTGCTCTGCCACTGTGTAGTGTCATTTTGTGGGACAAGGTTGTGACATGTGCCTTCAGAGGTCAATCCCGCATGGGGCCTCCCAGTAGTCCCTTGTTCTATGCATAAGTAAGCTTTGTCCCAGTGTTCGGTGGCCTCAGCTGTAAGCCACCCCAGGCCATCCTAGATAGTGTATCCCATCCAAGGTCAGTTGTGTTTCACTTGCTCCCTCACTAGGAACTTCACATGCTCCCAGGTGGCATTCCAGAGGGGGTCACCATGTCTCCACTCATGTAACCAAGTCCAATTTTCTTCAGTGGCAGAGTGTATCCTCCAGGGGAGGCCTCCTGTAGCACTGAGCGGCATCTCAGCACAAACCCAACAGGCTGATTGGTTGGAGACCTCTTCCAAGGTGTGGGCCCAATCAACCAGAGTGTTTCCACTGGTTAGCCTAGAGCCACAAAGAGACAGGGATTAGAGAGACCAGTAGAGGGAGATGCTTCCCATCTGGTGAGATACAAGCCACATGTCCCACCCAGGACAAGAGAGTAGCTGGTAAGGGTAGTCTCCTTGGCCGTTCATATCAGACCTTAGTACAAAGGCACCTTTAAGAACAGTGGGTGCATCGACAGGAAGGAGTACTGTAATCTTCGGGGGCGATTCACATCTATCTGCCAGCATTTCAGGGGTCGCAGCCCCTGTCAGATCTGACCCGGGAGCTCAGCACTCTCCAAGGATGCTCCTTAGAGCACACTTGGCAGGTGTCTGTCACCTGTTATATTGCTTTGTATATGACCAGCGGGCCCCAAGCCTGTCTAACGGTCTCTCTCAGTTTTTCTTGTTGTTCTGTCTTCTTTTAGGAGGGTGTTCATCTTCCCTCCAGTTTAGGCCCCTGCCTGGGGCCATCCTCTCTGTCCCCTCAGGCTCTGGCTGCACTCCTCCTCTGGCTCCAGCTGCCCCCACCGTGACCCTACTCCCAGCCATGGGGATGGAGTACAGAGCTGTCCTACTCCCCTAACAACACCTGTGGTTCTCCAGTGCTGCCTCCATGCCTCTGCAGGTGCCTCCGGCACCAGCAGTTTCTCTAGGGTTCTCTGCCTCTGTTGCCACCCCCTCATCTGCCTGCAGTGCTTGGCACAGCTCAGGGGCACACGCATGCCTGCATGGGTGGCACCTTATTTAACTCACAGTAGTCAACTGATATATGCTATCGCACTTCCTCACTGGCCACACTAGAGAGTTGAAGAGGCTTGGGCTAATCTCAGTATTTGTACTTAGTGCAATTCTTCAGTAGTTTCCCTGAATTCCTTGTGTCCCCCTGGGAGAAGGTAGTATTTCACATTTACAGTGCTCCTCAGAGCAAGTAGCTCCACTGAGGTAGCTCAGGTATGACCCCCCACCACGACAGCTTTTACAGCCCCTTGCTGTAGTCTAAATCCCCCAAGTAGTGTTTGCACTGTCACATTTACACATGGCACATTTGAGGAAGACCAATAAATGGTTAGTTCCAGATAAGGCCTGCAACCTCCATCACCCCCTCCCCGACTCCCTGTGTAGAAACCTTGGCTTGGATTCTGGGCAAACTGCCAAGTGGCTGAGCCTTCAAGGTCACTGTTTCTCCAAACAGTCTCGGAGCTACACAGCTCAGGTCTCTCCTTGCTCTGCCAAAATCCTCCTCTTGCCCTCCGTTCCTTAAACTTAGGAGCAACATAACACTGTTCAGGCTTTAACTGTTGCCACAGCTTCAGCAGCACATTGCTAGGTTTCCCATCCACCTTTCCTTGGCTGACACCTGTTGCTATAAGGTCAGCCCATATTTGGGATTGGGTTACCTTAAGGAGTGCTTTTTCCCTCTCTGGGGTCTCTGTCCCCACTGAACACCTTCAGGACCTGCACCCTGCACTTCTGCTGAATGAGTTTCCAATGCTCTGTGCACTGGCTTGGAGACAGGGCACTTGCTGGTGAGCACACTGCCTCTGACTCTGCTCACCTGGCTGCCTCAGGCTCTACCTGCCTCAGGCCCTAGTCTAGGCAGCATCTTCATCCTCAGTGCCAAGCCCGCCTCAGCCCCTCACCCTCTCCCCTAAGGCTCTTACCCCCACAGGCTCCCTCCCTTGCTTGGCGGCACCCAAAGTTTCAGCTTCAGAAACAGTTTTCAGAAGGAAGTGTGGCTCCAGGGACCTGGCAATAGCCAGCCAACCAAGTGCCGTTGAGTTAGATCTGACTCATGGCGACCAGTGCTGGTTTATTGGTGCCACTCAGAGAGCATACCACCCTGGGAAGAAACAGCACCCGACTGGGCTATCAGAATAGGCCCACAGCTTTGCTCTGCCGTGGGAGCCTCTAAGCTTACAGGAGGCACCATGAGCTGGTGTAGCTATGCCTCGAATCATGGGCTGCTGCCCCAGCACACAGTGAGGTTTGGGGCCTCACCACCCACTCCAGGGTCACCTGGCCATGTTGGCGCCACAGTGCATGCAGCCCAAGCTGCACCTCCCCCTCGCAGGTGCTGGGTTTTAACCTTCTTGGTTTCCAAAGGGTGGGTGTACAAGCCCCTCCTCAGGGACCCTTTCCCCTTGTCTGAGGAGTCTGCTATGGTGGGAGCAGTGTACTGCTTCCTCACAGGAAATGCAGGGAAGATTGAATGAAAAGACTGAGTTTCCAGTGCAGAGTGTTCACTCCAGTTGCTATAGCAGCTGCTCCCAGAGGCTGTCTGCATCAGCTTGCAGCACTCCTGTCCCAGCTGGAGCTCCAGCTCTGCTCCTGTAGCTGCTTCTGTAATCACCTTCAAGACGATCTGCACCAAATCCTGCCAACCACACGACTTGTCGAAATGCAGGTATTCAAGACCAGGGATGCAGATTCAAGATTCTTGCAAACTCAGTGAGGACAGAGGCTCTGAGAGAGTGCTCTTAGCAGGGTGATTGGAGCGAAGGCGCAGCCAGGCAGCACAGCATCTCAGACAGCAGCAAGTGGCTGAAGGCAGTGGGTCATGGCACAGCGACCTTACATACTATCTTACACAAAGATAGCTGTCTGCCAATTACAGAAACTTCAAGGTTATAAGCAAGTTATATAACTACTGCTGAATCAGCTGAATCCCAGCTGGCCCTCCCAGTTGGCCGCCAAAAGGCCTGAGCAAGGCATCTTCCATATTGCATTGTTCCCACAAGTTGTGTGTGAGAGAATACACACGTATGCCTATTTGCCAATTAACTATATGATTTGACAGAGTGTTACTCGCAACTCCCTTAGCCAACAGTTTTCTTCTTTTAGATGGCCACATAATGCCATACGTTGTCCCATCTACCTACCAGAGTTGTATATTTCCTATGTGACAACTGAGGTGAGGCATTCTGGAAAGTTATGGATGCTGCTGCAGTGTAAAATACAAGCTTGTATGTGGAGATCCTTAATATCAGACTGACTCCTTTCATCGTCACCAAAGAGTGTACCACAGAAGATTTGTTCTTTTAGTGATGGTAGACTTGCCAAAGCTATTTATACGCTATTCGGTTCCTTTACATTCAGTGACACATGCTTGGAAGAAATGCCAGTGTTAACAGCTTATTTTGTGGCCACAAGACAGTTGTGTGTGTGTGTGAAGCTAATGGCTTTTCCAAGGTTTAAATTTATGACTTTCACCATACTATCAGTTCTTAGCAACCAGTGATGGTGACACGAGGTCCTTGTGTCTTTAGACTGTAAGGTTTGGAGCTTCCACTGCGTTTCTTGGAAAATATTTATAAAGCTATATTAGAAAACTGGACACCTTCTCATAAATGCAGTCATCTTGAAGCTGCAAAAATCTAATCAGATCAGTAAGTTGCACACGGATGGGTAAACCCAGTTCAGGCAGAGATTTCTTGGAAGTTACCAGCTAGTTACCTTTTCAGGGTCAAGTGTGATAAGGGAGGAAAAATTGTAGGCTGAATGATTCTTTTACACTATCTCAATATATTCTGTTGCCTCTAAAGAAATAATCTCAATGTAATTATGTATTGTATATTAGATAACCTTTTTTCCTTATGACTTTAAGCTCTCTGTAATCAGAGAACACATTTGTCTTAGTCCCTACTTTTACTGAGCATTCAGTTCAGTGAGTGACATACTGAAAGGCCTTCATAAAGGAGTAAATGAATGATGGACTGTTAGACACATTCAGTACTTAAGCCAGACAGGATATTAAAAGAGTTTGTCTACTTTAATTTGCAAAGAGGAAATTAAGGCATAATGATATTAACAGTAAACTTCATTTTGACATCTCATTAGTGAAAGTGTTAAAATTGTTATCCAGGTTTCCTGACCCAGCCTAGGGTTCTCTTTACGGTATCATGCTCCTATTAGGATAAAATTTCATTCTTTTGTGTCATTCTAAGTAAAGAGTCTCAGATCTAGAGAATAAATTAGATAGTGATAGGAAGAGGCATTCTTTTCAATCAATATGGAAATGAAACTGGACAGGGGAGAAGGATGTGGTGGCTTGGTGGCAGTACCGGGTGGCCCTAAGGAACATTTTATTCATTATTAGGATGCTGAAACACCAGCAATGGGTTCTTTCTGTCTTAAAATTCCTAGAAGCAGATCTCAACTGCATGAATATAGGGACTGAACCAGGTGGTCCTTTCCAGCTCTGACTCAATCCTATGATTCAGCCAAGATGGAAATAACTTTCCACCTCCTCAGGGCTGTCATCGTGCTTTGAGAGATACAGTTTGATGGAAGAGAAACCAAAACCAACCATAGCAATAAAGATTAGGACAATGGAAATTAAATGCATTATTTGAAATCCTCATTAAACTTTCTGGAGAGCTTTTTCAAAATAGAGGCTTTGGATAAAATGATGGACAAACAATTTTTCATCCAGATTTTTTCTTCCAAAATGTAAATCCATAGGAAATTAATAGAATGAAATTATAATCATAGGCATTAAAATGTTAATTGCTAATGCAAAATTTTACATTCAAGTGTAAGACTCTAGCAGTGATTTCAAAACCAACTGAATATCTGAGTCACCAGGAAAACTTGGCCTTACCTGCCTACCTGCCAGAGAGTCTTCTTGTAAATAGATTTGGATGGGACCTTGAAATCTTTTTTTTTTTTAATCAAAAATTCCCCAACGATCAACTACGTTAAGAAGCCACTGCTCTAGAAGATCTCAAGAATTTTTCCAAGTAACAAGTTCTGTCTTTCAATCTGTTGTTCAAAAGCAAAACAGCTTTCTTCTGGATTCCATTTTTAGGAAAGAAAAAGTCCTTTATCTTGTGGGGTATTAGTGAAGTTCTCAAAAATGTACTAATATTTAGTAAACTGGATTTTTCTTAGCATTTTTCCTTTTTTACACCCAACAGAGTATAAAATGCACATATTATGACATGGAGAAGAGGGGATCTTGAATTCATTTGCAAGCTACTTAGTGATGTTTTATGATCTTCTTGGCATTTAGTCAAACTGCTCCTGTATGAAGGCAGTGCTGCAAGCCAGAGAGTTTCAACCTCAGCTCAGCAATTTTTTAGTGTGTTTTAAGTAAAATATGAACTAACATATGAGATAGATTCACACGTCTGGAGAAATTATGACGATAAAAAGACAACAGATTAGGAATTAAAAAGGACCAGATACACCGTAACAATGTAAATTTTCTATGTGCAATTTAACATGGAGATTTTAGAGAGAAAAGAAAGGTTACTTCTCAGGGCTGTATACCTTTGTGGTAGAGCTGTGTAATAGAAGAAAATAATAGATGATGAATAGGAAAAAAGAATGAGAGGAAGAAAGAAACAGAAGGAGGGAGGGAAACAGAAAAGAAGGAAGGAATAATAAAGACATAAAGGAAGGAAAGAAACAGGTAGTCAGCTAGATAGCTAAATGGCTAGATGATAGATACACTTGAACTTGATAGGAATTTTACCCATTTATTTGAAGTAATAAGGGAGAGCTATGTGAATTAGTGGATAAGCTAACACCTTGAAAACCAAGAGATGTGAGTTTGGATCTTGCATCTCGTCTTAGCCATCTAGTGATGCTGTAACAGACGTACTACAAGTGGGTGACTTTAACAAGCAGACATTGCTCTTCTCTCATTTTAAGGGGCTAGACAGTCACATTCAGAAAGGGGAAGGATTCTTCTTAGTTGGCTCTGAAGGAAAGTCCTTGTGTTTTTCTGAGCTTCTCCTCTTGAGTAATCTTCATATGGTTGGCATCTTTTTTGTTCTTTCTCTGCTGACCAGCTTGCATTTAATCTCTTGTGTACTATAATAAGGATTGACTCAAGATATACCCTTCATTAATCCTGCCTCATTGACATGACAAGACATCCCATTCCCAAATAGAATAACAGCCACAGGCAGAGAAGTTGGAATTTACAACACATATTTTGAGGTGACACAATTTAATTCATAGCATTCCACCGTTTGACAATTTTTTTTTGTCTTTTCCACATGCAAAATACATTTATACCATAACATCATCAAAACATCTTAAATCAACTCCAAGTTGAAAATATCATCTTCCAAGTCATCTAAATCAAATATAAGTGAGACATTAGACATATTCCATCATCGGGCAAAATTCTTGTTCATCTGAGAGCCAATGAAATATAGAGCATAGTTTCTCTGCTTCTAAAGTACAATGGTGGAATGGGTCAAAGGAAACATTTCCATGACAGATTAGAGAAGTTGGAAGAAAAGAAGGCATGACAGGTACAAAACAAGTCCAGAACTCAGCAGAACAAATTACATTAGTTCTCAGTGCTTGAAAATAATCCTTTCTTCTCTGAGACATCTGCGAAGTGGCCCCACCCTCTAGACTCTGTGTTGATCATGACAATTCTTCCTCATTTTTAAGTCGCCCCATTGTTCTAGTCCATCTGAATGGAAATCCTCTCACCTGGCCCCAGCAGGCCTTGTTCTGGGTATGACAGCCCCACCCGCTCAGCATTAGGCAGCACCCCTACACCCCTGGCACACCTTAATGGCAGCCTGGTGTTAGGACTTGAGTTAGCAAAGATCTGACTCTTTGAAACCTGGGAGTCTGTGGCTCCTTTGAGATCCAGGAGATCATAGCCCTACCCTGTGAGACCAAGGCAGTATGCCTCTCTAGCTTCTTCCTACAGCTCTGCTTACCTCCAAGCTTTTCTAGGGGTGGTCCTTTTCTTTCCTGGAGGAAATCTGCTGTTTCCTGCCTGTAGAATTACAAGAGCAGACAAGAGTCCTTGCCTTTCATTCTTTCTCTATCCCTTTCAGTCTGAGTGGATGAGTTTTCTGCTGGGTTGGCTGGTTAGACTCATCAGTCACAGGTTTAATCTTTCTAACAAAAGACTGTGTAGCTACATCCTTGGTAAACGTTGTAGGGCACATGTCTCTAGTTTGTACAACAAGATTTTCCAACTCTTTAGTTCTGTTTTCATTTTGCAAAGACCATCTCATTCCACTTGCATTTTACTGTAAGCAGTAAAAAGAAACCATGTGTCTTCTGTAAGATCTTGCTTAGAATTTCATCAGCCAGATATCTAGGTCTACCACTCACAAGTTCTATCTTCTAGCAAACACTGGAACATAATTCAGGCAAGTTCTTTGCCATTGTATGAAAAACCTTGCCTTCCCAACATCATCCAGTTACTTGCTCATCATTTACTTTACAAGCCACAACAGCAGCACACTTAATGACTTAACGTCCGCATTTCTAGCAACGTTCGGCTGCAGGTATCAGAGGTGTTCTCTAAGATGAGAGAGCCTTTCTCTATGCTTCTCTTCACATCCTTCCTAACCCCTACCAGAATTAGATTTGATGTCCATAATTCTATCATCAGTCTCTTCAAGGCAGTCTAGTCTTTTACAATTAGGCACCTTCAAGTTCATCCAGACTCTGCTTCATTGCTGAATTCCAAAACCATTCTATGTTTTAGGTATCTGTTTGAGTAGTATCCTATTCTTCCATTACCAAATTCTTAGTTGTCTAGTGTTACTCTAATAGAAATAGCACAAGCAAGTGGCTTTAACAAACAAATTTATTTTCTCACAGTTTAGAAGCTAGAAGTCTGCATTTAAGATGCTAGTTCTAGGGGAACACTTTTTCTCTCTGTTAGTTCTAAAGAAATGTCCTCATCTCTTCCGAGCTTCTGTTTCTGGGCAATCTTCATGTGGCTCAGTATCTCTCTTCTCCCTTCTCAGCTCACTAGTTTGTATTGAATCTCTTTTATATCTCTAAAGAGATAGATTCAATATAAACCCCACACTAATATGACAAAGACAACCCATCCCAAATGGGTTTATAACCACAGTCACAAAGGTTAGGATTTACAATATTTGGGGGCTGGAGGGGTGATGCTTTACACAATTTATTCCACATCACATCTATTCCCCAATTCCTTGTCTATGGAAGTAGAAAGCAATTTGTGTCTTCCTCTGGGAACTACTGTATTATAAGGAGTAGTCCTTAAATGAGAAACAACAGAAGGTGGTTTTAGAGACTTGATAGGTAAGAGTAATAGAGATAATATAAAATCATATGGAATCTTGAATGCCTAGGCAACCATCAGAGGAAATGCTGAATTTCAGCACTTCATCATACCAGGTGCAGGCATTGGCAGAAACACCATCAATCACTGCCAGATGACTGTGCAGCCCATCCATAACATTCGTTTTTTGAGAGACATTTACTAACACTGTCAGATGGTTCAGAATTCTTGCCACCTAAAGCAACAGCCGAGATGATTTTCGGCAAGAATTGTATTTTTATGTGTGCAGAACTTTCCTTCTAATATCCAGTGGTATAATGTGGGTCCCCTTCAAATAAGGTGAAGATCAGTTAGGGTTCTTTGATGGCACAAGAACCTCAGTTAACTCAAACCAACAGAAATAAAACAAGAAAGTTAGTAGAAAAGTAGAAATCCTGGTGGTATAGTGGTTGAGAGTTGTAGCTATTAACCAAAATGCAAGTAGTTCAATTCTACCATGTTTTCCCTGGAAACTCTATGGGGATGTTCTGCTCTGTCCGGTAGGTTTGCTATGAATCAGCATTGACTCAACGGCAATATGTTCAGTTTTGGGAGGTTTTCTTTTTTATTAGAAGAGTACAAAGTACACACTATCAGAGGAAAAGCTAAAACAGTCTTGCCTTAGGAAGGATGATCACTAACATAGTTTAGTAATCTCATCATGAAGAACTGTCTTAACCTAGGTTTCTCCAAAGGCAGAGTGTAAGTCAAGGATTTGGTGTACATAGTTCATTTGGGAAGGGATTCGAAGCAGTAGGAGGGGGAGATGAGTGAGAGTGAATCAGAAAAGAAGGAATAGACCATGCAAAGGCACATTATTGAATTGGCAACCGCTGTGGACAGCTGGTGGGGATTCCAGCTGGTGCTTTCTGAGGAGCAGAATTATCTATCCAGGAGGCTGGAGTTCTGTGTTGCCTCTGTGGAGATAACTCTCTTTGACTTCCAGAATCTACATACATGAGTGTGACATTGTGACCGTAGCACAGCACCTGAGAAGTCCCTGGACATTTCCTTAAAGGAATGCCAGGTTTGGGGTATTATCATACCTGGATGAATGTTGAGTGCAGCAAAACTAAGAGTGTTCTTTAACTGATGCTTGAGTGCTTTAGAGTAAAAATTATGTTTATTAGCACTTAGATAACATGTCCTTCCAAGCATCTGTTCATGCTCTTCTCTCTAGTTCTCCTCCACTTTACCGAACATTAACCAATACAAAATGCACATCTTCCTTTGAATATTGAGGACGGATGAATTCTTCACCACTGAGTTTGTTTCTCTAAAGTCTTATTGTGTTACTAACCTCCAGGTTCATTTCCACTTATTCTCCTGGTCATTGATATTTGAGACAGCTCCTTTCCAGGGGGTGGGGGGGGGACACATAAGTCTAACCATACCCCGAGTGGTTAAAATTATTGTTCCACCACTTAGTGGTTATGTCATGTGCTGTTGGGCAAGTACCTCCTTGTACCTTGTGGACTTCATCAGTAAAATGCTTAAGGTGGTAATCTCCTTGAAAATTCTTAAGGATTACATGAAAATGAACAATTAAATTTATGAAACAATTAGGTGCTTAATTAATTGTTAGTTCCTCTTTTTTTATAACAAGGACCGGGTCTAACACTTCCTGTAACTATCCCAGAAAACGGGGTCCAGATCTGGGTCTCACTGGGGTCCAGGAACACTTACCTTTCGCTCATCCAAATTCAGTTGTTAAAAATGTTGAGTCAGAAGTTGCAAACTCTAGTGTTTCACGAGGTATATGTAGCCCATTAATGATGGATTTGGCCATTGCATGTGTATTTTTTTTAAGTACTAAATTGATCATTTTTATCAAGTCATCTCTGAATAAGGAGATTTTGCATACAACCGAATAAAGCATTTCCTGGTCCTGTGCCATCTTCACAATGGACTCAAGTCCATTGTCACAGCTACTATGCGTGTTGAGGACCTTCCAACCTAGGTGGCTTGTCTTCCAGAATTATATCAGACAGTATTCTGTTATGATCTACTGTTTTCATTTGCTAATTTTGGAAGTGGATGTGCAGGCCTTGCTTTCTAGTCTGTCACAGTCTGGGTGCTCCACCAGCCTATCCAAGTGGGGTGATCTCGCTAGCATTTGAAATACTGATAGTATCTTCCAGCATCATAGGCACATGTAAGTCACCACAGTAAAGCAAACCAATGGATGGTGTAAGAATTAGAGGCCAACAATTAATTTAAATATCTGAATAGTTTGCTCATAACACTTATGGATTGCTGATCCCCTTGGAAGCCCTGTTGGCATAGTGGTTAAGTGCTACGGCTGCTAACTGAAAGACTGGCAGTTCAAATCTACCAGGCACTCTTTGGAAGCTCAGGGTTAATTCTACTTTGTCCTACAGGGTTGCTATGAGTCAGAATTTACTCAACAGCAGCAGGTTTTGTTGTTTTGGTTTTGGTCCTCTGAAATGTCTGGCTCACGCTTCTACATGGTAACAGCTGGACCAAATACCGGGTCTCTCCTATACTCAGACATGAACTCTCCGTGTTGCCACAGTCCCTAGCATGCCTTTCTAAGTCTCACCCAAAATATGGTTTACACATTCCAAGCGCCTTTCTGGCCCTTATGTATTTGGTTTCAAGGTATCTGCTTCCCTATAGGAATAGAAAAGAATTGGAGTTTCAAAATACATTTTACTTGGCAGTGTTGAGATTGATGAAACCACTATCCTGCTTGTCTATCTTAAATCTTTGCTGGTTTGTCTGCCACTGATATTTATTTTGCTTAATTATTATTGCATCTGCATGGGCCTTCGCAGTTTTCAGAGTGCCCTGGCCAAGTAGAATTTGTTTGCTCTTCACTGACAGCCATGCTTGTTAAGGTGGCAGGGCAGGTGGCATGATTAGTTCCATTTAATGATCAAAACTAAGCCTCTGAAAGATTAGTGGAAAGGCTCCAGGTCCCAGTGCTGATAATGGTGAAAGAAGTCCGAATCCAGAGTTCTCCTAGTGTCTGTTGGAGGAAATTGTAAAGAACACAAAGATCACTACCCTCAGAGTTCATTATCAAATGGAGTTGCTAGGAAAAATGTAGGGATTCATGTTGGGAATGTGTATGACCACAAAACAAACCAAACCCACTGGTGTAAAGTTGATTCTGACTCATAGAGACTCTGTGTGACAGATTAGAACTGCCCATGAGGTTACAAAGCTATAGATCTTAATGGAAGTGAACTGCCCCATCTTTCTCCTACAAAGCTTTTGGTGAGTTTAAGCTGCCAGACTTTCAGTTAATAACTGAACAGTACATACTAGCATATATATATAATAATGCAAAACTACTTGTGTAAATGAAATGCATGTCCCTGAGCGGTGCATATAGTTAAACATTCAATGACTAACTAAAGGTAGAATAAAGGCCTGGTAATGTGTTTTTGAAAGGTCACAGTCATGAAAACCCTATGGAGCATGGTTGTGTCATGACCCACATAGGGTTACCATGAGTCAGCATCAACTTGAGGGTAACTGATCTGATTCCTGGTGTGTTTGGAATCAGGTGAGGTCATCCTGACAGGCCAGGAAAAGAAAATAAGTTTGAAACAACAGTTTGAAGATTTAGTTCATTATGCAATGGTCCATGTTTTCCTTCTGTCTTTTAAAGGTATACTATGCATACATGTGAAATTGAGTAGCAGGAAAGTATTTGTATTTGTTAAGCACATTAATTAAGTGGAAGATATGTAAGTTACAGGCAAGATGACAAAAGCCAACTGGTCTTTCAGGGCAGCTGCAGGAGAATGGTCCAACTAATATAAACCAAACAAGAAGATTTTATGAAAATCCAAACATGTGCTAAGGGCAATGGTCAGAGTTCATTCACCTTAAATCTATAGCAGAAACCAAAAAAAAAAAAAATCACACTGCCATCAAGTCAATTCCAACTCGTAGCGACTCTACAGGACAGAGTAGAACTGCCCCATAGAGTTTCCAAGGGGTGTCTGCTGGATCTGAACTGCCAATCTTTTGTTAGCAGTCATAGTACTTAACCGCTTCACCAACAAGGTTTCCTGAATCTGTAGCAAGAGCAACTAATTTTCACGAATCCAGGTTGTATACATTGCCATCCAGTCCACTGAAGCCCACTGGGACCCTAAAGAATCCAGGACGGTAGGGCAGAGTACCTGGTTCGAAGGTCAATGCTTCTTACTCTTTTTTTTTTTTTCTCCTAAGAAAATAAAATTAAGGACATATTGCTCAATAGCTTTGGGAAAAGTAATTAATTGATACTTAACACTTTCTTTATCATTGGCCTAAACTGTAAGCCAGACATTTTGTATGTCTGTGGACCTCAAGGTTGTACCTTGTTATGTTTCTACTATATTTAATATCAAAGTAGGTCCTTTTTGAAATACCTGAAGCTCAACTAGCCTGAGTTGGAGCCTCATTGTTGTATAGAGCTAGCATTTTATTAGGTGATGTTTACTGAATCGATTACTTTTGTAAACATTTGTCTTTTTTTTTTTCTCCTGTGGCACAAGAGTTGCAAGCATAATTATAGCTTTCCTGTGTGATAATTAAGAAGTTCTGATGAGTTTGTTTTGGTTTTCTGTGTCATATTTTGAAAACCAGAGGTTCCTCATGCAACCTAGTGGAAAGTCAAAAAGTCAAAATTCACTGCTGTGGATTCTGACTCATAGTGACCCTAAGAACAGGATAGAACTTCCCCATAGGGTTCCCAAGGAGCCCCTGGAAGATTTGAACTGCCATCCTTTTGGTTAGCAGCTGTAGTACTTAACCACTATCCTACCAGGGTTTCCTCTAATGGAAAGGCACCAGTAATAAATTGTCTACCTAGTTCTCAGTCCTGGTGGTACAGTGGCTGAGAGCCACAGATGCTAACCAATAGGTTGGAGCTGCTGGTGGGATGGAATTGCTAACCTTTTGGTTTGTACCCTAGCATTAACCACTGAACCACCAGGACTCTTTTATTCATTTTATTTCTATTGTACTTTAGATGAAGGTTTACAGAGTAAATGAATTTCTCCCTCCTTCAGCAAATACAAAGGAAAGATAAGAAAAGCATACAACCCAAGTTCTTCCTACCAAAGTGGTTGGAAGTCCTGATTTAAAAACTGTTAGAAGAGAAATTAAAGACAGAGGTTGCCTAGGTTCCATTGTGATAGCAAATTGGGACACCGTGGTGTGAATCAGTGTCACAGCTAGCTCACAATGGGAATGTGTTCTCAAAATGAAGACATAATTGTAACAGCATCCTCAGCAAACACCTTATTGATTTAGACACTTTGTATCGGAGGATCCGGGAAATCAGCTTCATTGTCTTAGACAATATGAATCTGTAATATAAAAATCAATGTGCTATAAGAACATGAAGGATGTGAGTTGGGAAAGGTGAACTAAAGACAGATGACTCTATTTAAACATTTTAAGGCATAATGTTACCTGTTAATTTCTTCTCTCTCTCCCACTTACATTGATGAATATCATTACTGCTAAGGGAAGTATATATAAAGAGTAAATTAAGAACATGGACATGAGGCTGTCTACTAGAAAGTGAGGGCAAAGGCAGTATCTAAGGCCATCTCCAGCTGCTGCCTGATTACTTATCTGCCATTGACCAGGGCTCTGGAAAGTGAAGAATGCTGTCAGCAGAACTACAGGTTTTCATCACCCACTGGCATGAGCCTCTTCAATGCGAGGGCAGCCAATTAGCACTGATGAACTTTGGTTAATGTAAGCCCCACAGGTTAATGATGTTATATTATATAATTGAACAAAATTGCAATTATCTGAAAGTGCTTTTTGGTTTCCCCATGCTTTAATGCTCAGCAAAAAGGGAAAAGCAAGTCTGATTTGCATTCCGTTCTTCCAATCTTCAGTGAGTTTTATTGACACAAAATAGGAATCTAAGGGCACCATTGACAATATGTGTTCTTTATCCGTTTACCAGGACCCTTTATGACTGAAGAAACTCTTCAGTAAATTAATTTCAATGCTTTTAGTTTTAGATTTCACAGCTTTCAAATCATGTGTAAGTCTGCGAGTCTGGATAACACCAAGAATGAAATAGAAGGCGCTGGTAGAGCATGGAGAAGAATTTCCTGGCTGGGCATCAGTTGTCAGAGATGCTGCACAGAACTGGGTTTTCGTTGTCACTTTTTTTTCCGCTTGCTTTGGGTTAGGTAGGTGGGACACAGCTGGCTCTTGCCTTGATGCATAAACTGTCCTATTTCTAAAAGCTGTGATTAATTGCATGCGTGTGAAAGATTACCTCAAACTGTGATAAGGGGATTCTGAAGCTTTTAGCCATTGTCACGAATCACAGCCATCATTTCCCTCCGGAAAGACAGGCCGTGATAATGCTGCTTGATCCAGACACTTCCAGTGTTGACATTAGATTGCTTGGACCGATGTTTTTTCTGTACATCTGTTGAAAGTGTGGCTGAAATGTAAATTTTTCATTGTGGAAAATCTAACATGTCACTGAGGAAATCCACACAAAGGGGAGTTCTGCTATGCGAAGTGAAACACTGTATGCCTGTCAAGAAAGATTATTTCCTTTCATTTTCCCATTCAGTCTTCCTTCCTTCCTTCCTTCCTTCTTTCTTTCTCTCCCTCCTTCAGCAAATATTTGATAGGTGCATTATTTTGGGAAGGAAAGACACAAAAAGCCTAAGACCCAGTTTCTACTCTTAAGCTTCTCACTGTGTCTTCGGAGAGACCTACGTAAACAGCTTAGTTAAACACTTTTGTGAAAATTGTGATAAAGTGCCCCAGGAAAAGAAAAGACAGTACAATATAGTTTGTATAAATTTGTGTACATGTGCATTTTGGGTATATGGGGGAGTGCCTTAGTCTTCTAGTGCTGCTGTCACAGAAATCTCACAAGTGAATGGCTTTAACAAAAGAAATTTATTTTTCTCACAGTAAAGTAGGCTAAGAGTCCAAATTCAGTGTGTCACCTCCAGGGATAGGTTTTCTCTGTTGGCTCTGGAAGACAGTCCTTGTAGTCAGTCTTCCCCTGGACTGGGGTCTCCTCAGATGCAGGGACTCTGGATCCACAGTACACAGTCAGCTCCCGGGACTGTTCCTTAATGGTATGAGGTCCTCAGTTCTCTGCTTGCTGCTCTTTCCTTTACAGCCTAAGAGATTGCCTCAAGTCACAGTGCAGTCTTGTACACTGAGTCCTGACCCAGGGACAGAACTGCTTCCTGTGCTCCCTCGTTAACATTACAGAGACAGTGTTTACAGCATGTATAAACATCACACAATACCGGGAATCAATGTTGAGCCAAACCGCTATACAGGCTGTGGGGAGGAGGGAGGGCACAATTCAGTTCATGACAGGGAAGTATCAGGAAATAAGCAATGAGGAATAGAAATGCCTCTGTCTTTAGTAAGGAGTAGCTCTGTATTTGCAAATATATGGACCTTGAGCTAAATGCAATGTGGAGGTATGCTTATTTCAGCTAATATGACTAAATATTTTGAATCCATTTGCGAATCTGGAGAGTTCACTTAGAAACCTGGCCACCTTCAAAAAGATCCACAGGCTTGGAAACGCTTTTAGGGTAATGTTCAGTAGGCCATAAGTAGAGGCTGCTACTTTAAATAAAATTCTTTTCATGAGTAGGCTCTGACTCGACGGCACTTGGCTTGGCTTGGCTTACGTTGTCATCCTCCTGCTTTCTCTGTTTTTGCTGCCTACCTGGTCTAATGACCTGTTCACATTTCTTATGGTAGCTCTTTGCCTGTAGGGAAAGAGAACTTTGATCTGAGGCCTATTCAGGCACAAGTTCCAGCACATATAGTGATAACCACCCCACTGTCGTCACGTCGTTGGCTCAGTGAGCCTGCTGGAGCCCCACAACGTTTCTAAGGCTGTGAATCTTTGCAGAACCAGACTACCACATCTTTCTCTGGCAGAGTGGCTAAACAAAAAACCCAAACCCACTGTTGTCGAGTTGATTTTGACTCGTAGCGACCCTATAGAACAGAGTAGAACTGCCCGCATGAAGTTTCCAAGAAGCACCCATAGATTTGGACTCCTACCCTCTTTGGTTAGCAACCACAGCACTTAAACATTATGCCGTCAAAGTTTCAGTGAAGTACATTTCTGAACACAGAGAAGAACCAGGCACAGCTGAGAATTTTAACATGGCAAGTAAATAATTCTCACTGGAAGAATTTCCTAAAGTAAGACTGGAAGGGTAAACTGGCTGAGATTTGAAGATGTACATGATAAGAAATTTAAACATTATCTGATAAATCAGCAGTTCTCAAATATGGGTCTCAAAGATAACAGCATCAATATTACCTGGAAATTTAGGACTGCAAATTCTTCAGCTCTATTCCAGAATTACTCAGTCAGAAACTATAGGGGGAAGGACCCAGTAACCTCTGCTTTACCAAGCCCTCCTGGTGATTCTGATACATGCTAAAGTCTAAGAACTGCTGAAGGCAATAAAATAAAAGCAAATCTAAAAACAAAAAAAATCTAAGTAGTTATATAGGGGAGTTTTGTTTAAGAACAGGCTGGTGGCAATGGTAAGACACTGTTGTCACAGAAACCAGTTAGCAGACAATTATCTTCTAAATAGCAGGCGATAAAGGTCTGGATCAGGCAGAAAGAGATTTCTGGGCAGCCCTGAGGAAGATTTAAGGGCCTACGGGGAATGGAGGAATGAGAGGGAAAAGTATCGTAGTGTGTTCACTAACCTAGGAGCTTGGGTGGATGAGGTACCGTTACCTGAGAATGTCTACCCAGAAGGGACATCAATTTTTAGAAACAAATATTTCAGGTAATGTTTAAGGAGCCAATGGGGATTAGGTCATTGTTTTTCGCTGGGTTAATGGATACGGGTCTGGGGTTCTTGAGAATGCTTTAGGAGTTGAGGCCATGTTTGTGGAGATGAGCTCGTTTAGGGTAAAGGTAAAACTGAAAACAAAACAGAAAACCATCACTATCCAGTTAATTCCAACTCCCAGTGAACTCTAACCCTGTAGGACACGGTAGAACTGCCTCATAGGGTTTCCAAGGAGTGGCTTGGTAGATTCAAACTGACAACCTTTTGGTAAGCAACCAGTCTCTTAATCATTGTGCCACCAGGATTCCAAAGTATGTGGAAAGACAATTATGAATGGAATCCCTCAGAACTCCAACCTTTAAAGGGTAGACAGTAGAAGAGGAACCTGGAAAAGAGGTAAAGAATAAATGATAATAAATCCTTACAAAATAACTAATTTACCAAAAGTCCACATGCACAAAGATCATCACCATAGAATTATTTAAAATGAGGAAAATCAAAAGCCACACTATTGGCTGATAAACCAAAAACCCAAATCTGCTGCCATCAAGTTGATTCTGACTTATAGTGTCTCTATAGGACAGAGTAGAACTGTGCTATAGAGTTTCTAAGAAGTACCTGGGGCATTTGAACTGCTCAGTGTGTGGTTAGTAGCCACAGCACTTAACTACTACACCACCAGGGTTTCCACTGGCTAATAGCAAGATAATTTATGAGAAATGTAAATAAAAATTATGCAGGTATTAGGAACAATAGTCATAAACACTATTACAGCATAACTATTACAGTCATATTACAACATAACTATTACAGTCATAAACACTATTACAGCACAGAAAATGATGTCCATGATGCCATGAAAACTGGCATTTTGAAGTATATGAAACTGTATAATTTCATATAAGAGGGTAACTTGGTGCATCAAAATGGTAGAAGTGACAGGGTGGTAAGGTTGTGGGTAATTTTATCTTTGTTCTCAGAATTTTTTTATGTTGCTAAAATTGCTTCTGGAAGTTTACTCAAGCTTCTGCATCATCAACACTATGCTGAAATAAACAGGGAAAATAAATGTTATTACCAGTTACCATCCAAATTAGAGCATAACTTATGGTCTTATAAATTTGAGACTGAGAAAGATAGTTTTGTAGGGTAATGCAGGGAAGCCTTCTACCATCCCCTGGGTGCTGTTGTGAGAATCCCAATTAGGTGCGGTGTAGGAGGTGAGCACTTGGCTGGGAGTAAGAGGAGTGGACATGAATCAGTAACACCTTAGATAATAGACTCTCATGGATTGAACTGTGTCCCCCCAAAAATGTGTGTAGCTATTTGGCTGGGCCATCATTCCCAATACTGTGTGATTTGTCTATGCTATACATCCTAATCTTTGCCTGTGGCTAGTAGGTAGGATGATTATGTTAAAGACCATTAGGGTGGGACTGCAACACCCTTGCTAAGGGAGTGTCCCTGGAATGTGGCTTGCACTGCCATTTATCCTTTCAACCTATGAGAGATAAGGAGAGTGAAACAAGCAGAGAATCCAGAACTTCACACAATCAAGAAAGCAGCACGGGGAGCAGAGCGTGTCCTGCAGACCTGAGATTCTTGCACCAAGATGTTCCATGAACAAAGACTGATACAACCCAAGGACTTTCCTCTAGAGCTGATAGAGTGAAAGCCTTCCCCTGGAGCGGACACCCTGAATTCAGACTTGTAGCCTACCAGAATGTGTAAGAATAAACTTCTCTTGTTGAAGCCATCTACTTGTGGTATATCTGTTAGAGCAGCGCTAGCTGAGTAACACAGACTGACTTACAAGGAGTTTAGCTTTAGATGAGAAAAACATTATAGAAATCAAACCCACTGCTGTGGAGTTGCTTCCAACTCATAGCTGATCATATAGGACAGTGTAGGAGGGCCTGATACGGTTTCCAGTTGCAAATCTTTCCAAAAGCAGACTGCCACATCTTTCTCCCTCAGATTCAAGTCATCAGCCTTTCAGTTTGCATCTGGGTGTTGCAACCACTGAACCACCAGGGCTCCTTGAAAAAATGTTAAAGGAAGCCATGTTAACAGTGAAACTGGAAGATGAGTTGCCCAAGTGAAATACTGAAAGGAAGTCATCTAAGAACAGCATCTTTCTATGTGTTTCTTTCCTAGCCAACCGCAGCTCGAGATTACCCCTGCTTGCTCACCTTCGGAGTTCCTGCCCCAGATTCAAAACAGATGTCCTGGAGTCCCCTCTGACTCCTGGTGACCCTGTATGTTTCAGAGAAAATCATGCTCCATGGGGTTTTCTTTTTGGTTAGGCTTATGCTTCTTTACATATTTACTGTACTTTAGTTGAAGATTTACAGAGCAAGTTAGTTTCTCATGAGACATATTGTTTTGTAATATTGGTTGCCAACACTACAACACTCTCCCCTTCTCAACCTTGGCTTCACCATTAGCAGCTTTCTTGTCCCCTCCTGCCTTCCTGTCCTTGCGCCCTGGCATGCCCCTTTAGTTTTGTTTTATGGGCCTGTCTAATCTTTGAACCTCAGGAGCGACTTCAGGACTGAGCTGGCAGGGTGTCTAGGGAACATACTCTCAAAGTTTCCCTACTCTCTGTCAAGCCAGTAAGTCTGGTCTTTGTTTGTTTGTTTGTTTGCTTGCTCGCTTGTTTTTGCGAGGTAGAGTTTGGCTCTACATTTTCTCCAGCACTGTCCAGAACCGTCTGTCATGCTCCCCGTCAGAGCAGCTGGGGGTGGTAGCTGGCTGCCATGTGGTTGTGCTGGACTCTGCCTGACGGAGGCTGCCTAACGGAGATCCATCAGCCCGTTGGATTAGTCTTTCCCTTGTGTCTCAGATTTTCTTCATTTTGCTTGCTCTAGACAGGGCAGGACTAGTGGAGAATCTGAGCCCCTCAGAAGCTTTTAAGACCCCGGATGCTCTTCACCGAGGTAGGATGTAGAATGTTTTCTTCACAAAATGTGCCAAGCCAAGTAAGTTGATATATCTGGAGACTCTGGTTCCTAGCTCACAACCCAGTAGTTTGGTCCCTTCTGGAGACTGGGTTTTTCATAGGAAACGACCATGACCCTGCGTTGTTTAAGTTGTGCTGGCTTCCGCAGTATTGTTTACTGCCTTACCCTTCACCAAAGTTACTGGTATCTGTTATCTAGTTACTGTTTTCTCCTCCCACCCCTCTCCTCCTTTGTAACCATCAAAAATTACTTCTTTCTATGTAAAACCTCTTCATGAGTTTTAGAATAGTAGTCTCATACTGTATGTGTCCTGTCTTATTCTATAGGTTTTTCAGTGATTGATTTTTATTTTTTATTTTTTGAAACTAGTTTTCCAGGCCTTTCTTCTAAGGCACCTCTGGGTAGACTTCAACCTCCAACCTCTCAGTTGGTATTGAGCAGGTTAACTGTGACATCCAAGGACTCCTCCTCCTGGTTTTAGAACTTGGTATTGGCTCTAGTGCTGGAGGCCTGCTGGCATAGTAGTCACGAGCTCAGCTGTTACCCAAAAAGTTGGCAGTTTGAATCTACCATCTGCTCTTTGGAAACCCTGTGGGGTAGTTCTACTGTCTACTCTGGGGTCACTATGAGTTGGAATCAACTAGACAGCAATAATTTTTTTTCTTTTTTTTGACAGATAATGGCTCTAGTGCCGGGTTCCTTGGCTTGGTTGACCAAATCTGAAATAATTAGATTACTAGAGAGAAATGTTGTTTTCTTTTCCTCAGAAAATGGGCTCTAAAGTTTTATTTCTCAAAGACTGATGGATAATGATTCTAAGAATCGTTGATTCTAAGCTGTATTAGATCAAACATACTCTTTCAAAACTGTAGGTAAGTCTCTCACTTAGCAGTAGAATAGTAGCTGTTCAAGATGTAGCCGCAATGATACATAAACTCACCTAGGGAAGACAAGGAATGGGGAAAGAGGATTCAGTGTGCAGCCTGAGAGGACCCTAACCTTTAGGGGAAAGAAAAAGCTAGAGGACCTGGCGAGTGAGTAGAACTGGCTTTAGCATCAGTAATTATAATCCTCAGGTTCCCTGTAGGATGCCTTTATGATCACGATGATGATAACACAACAACAAATACAGTATTATAACGTTTTCTTTGTGCCAGGTACTGTTCCGATGACTGACCAAACCAAATCAAACTCTCTGCCATTGAGTCAATTTGGATTCATAGCACACTATAGGCAGGGAAGAACTGCCTATAGGGTGTCCAAGGAGTGCCTGATGGATTTGAATGGCCAACCTTCTGGTTAGCAGCTGTAGCACTTAAGCACTATGCCACCAGGGTTAATTGACGGATACTAATTAATTCTCTCAATCATGTTATAATTATCTCCATCTTATAGATGAAAAGATTGAGTGGTCCATGCCACCCATGTTGGTGATGGATAGAGAGGGTTAGAATTGTCTGTGTCTTTCATTAAGCTGTAGAATTATGTGTGTCTTTTGTTAAGCTACGGCATCATTCCACACAGAGCTGAATGCAAGAACAAGGTGGGCTCCAAGTTTCCAAATCCCACCCACATCTTCCCATACCCCAGTTGGTGCTCTCCGTTAATTTTTTCACTCATCTATTTATTTCACACAGCAGTGGGTTTTTTTAACTGTTCATTTAAAAGATATTTGCTAATTACTTGTGTGCCTAGGTACTGTGCTAGGTGCTGGAGATGCAGATGAAGAGTTATGTCCTTCAGGAGCTTACAGTGTAGTGGGGGCGTGCAAAGAAAGAATTACCTTTGGAGGGCAGTCTTTCTCATGGAGCGTGAAGTGGGAATAAGAGAAGGTATGTGGGAAAGCTGCTTGGACTAGTATGGAATATGGCTTTTATACTCTGAGGCCAAACAGATGAGAAGTGTACCAGAGAACTGAAAGTGAGAGAGCTCTCCAAAAGTGCATGCAGAGAGTCAGACATAGGAAGTATGCTCTAGGAAAATAGGGCCATTATGTGGGGAGGGGGTGCAAGGGGTAAGGCTCTTCAGGAGGCTTGGTGGCACAGTGGTTAAAGGCTCAGCTGTTAACCAAAAGATTAATGGTTCAAGTCCACCAGCTGCTCTTTTGAAACCCTGTGGGACAATTCTACTCTGTCCTATAAGGTTGTTATAAGTTGGAGTAAAATCAACAGCATCAGGTAGGTGAAGAGCTTCTTGCTATCTTGTTCCTCTCAAGTTGAGTAACACTGGCGAGGAAAATCAGGAACTTTTGGGAACTTTGAAATCGGTGACTATTCTAAACATATCTGGAGTGCTTTGACAAAAGAGAAGATGATAACACTGAGTATCTGAGAGACTGTCACTGCAATGAAAATTCTTTTCCTGTTAAAATATGGCATGAAACCACATACTAACCCAAGCTGTTAGTTAAAAGAAAATTAATACTGATTTTACAACTGAATTTTTAGATAAAGCTATGGAAAAGTTGAAGAGCCATAAAGAGTCCTCAAAAACAACTTGTTATACACTAATCTCTGTAAATTTTAGAGGAGGAGGTAGCTGGGATGTTGGTGTATGGTTGTTATTCACACAACTCCAGCACTGAAAGGATGATACAAGGGTGAGTTTTGATGCACTGTAGTGGGCCTAAAGAATGCCATAGAAGGACCTGCTAAAGGTACACTGAAGTGTGCGGAGAAGATAGCCCAGTTTGGTGTCAGCTTTGGCTCATGTTATTGGATGTGCCATCAGCCCAAGGAGGAAGCAGGGCCACGGGGTGCCTTCTGGGCCAATCCCTTCACATCTCTGAGACTCAGTTTCTTCACTGATGATATCATCACCATAATACCTGCCTTACAAGGAGGGTGGTGGTGATGGTTTTTATTTGCCACCGAGGTGGCTCTGAATCATAGGGACCACATGTACAACAGAATGAAACAATGCCTGTTCTGCACCATCACTGATGTGCTCAAATTCGTGATTCTAGCTACTGAGTGTTTTCAGTGAGTTCTAACCTAGAGGACGCATCTTCCACACTATCCCAGAAGTATTCTGTTGTGATTCAAAAGGTTCTCATTAGGTAAATTTTGTAAAAGTGGTTCACTGTGCCTTTCTTGCCAGTGTGTCTCCGTCAGGAAGCTCTGCTGAAGCATGTGCAGCACAGGTGACCCTGTTAGGGTTTGAAATAATGGTGGCATAGCCTCCATCGTCATAGCTGCAAACAAACGACCACAGTTCAACAAACTGAAAGACAGAATCTGGCAGAAGATTGTGGTAAAAATGAAATGGGGTACTAAGGAAAAGTACCTTCCAAACTCCAAAATATTACATAAGAGGTAATTCGCACTTTTCAGAAATTATCTGCTGGGATGTAATATTAGTTCATTTTGCACGGATTCTCTTGGAATAATGAGTTTTAGAATAAACTGTGTGGGGAACCACTAGAGAGAATCCTAGAAGTCCCAGAGGTCTCATATACATTGTGGTGAGCTGACCCGGCTCCTGTGTGACCCACAGCCCACTCAAGGGGAGCCAGGCGGTGTGCAGGCCTAACTGGGCTGTTGGCAATCACTTTACATAATGATATCAGACTGAAATTCCCAAGCCTGGTCTAGTAGGATACTCACCAAAATATATGGTTAACAGAGGAGGAGATTGCATTATAAATCTTTGGCAGTAAGTCTTCAGGCATAATATCTGATGCAAGAACCTCGAGGGCAACGAAATTCTTCAATCAATTGAAAACCTGCTTTATGAAACCTTTTAACCATTGAAATGTCATCAAATAAATCAAGCTAGAAATATCCCACCAGGGAATAGAGGAGTTCTTGCCATATAAAATATTAATTTATCTTTTCAGGGCAGAACAAAAACTTCATTTAAAAAGACATTGCCTAGGAGATGGTGGGGAAGGCAACAAATGTGGAAAACACACATTGTGTCATCCGTAGGTGTTCTACTTAGATGTCTTAAGTCTTTCAGCTTCTTCTCATGGTGAAAATCCTCCAGGCCTCGAACCAGCTCTTTGGGTTCTAACTCCTGCTGAAAGTTTGCATTTCTAAGAAATAAAAATTCTCAGCAGGGAACTTGTTAGAAGTGCAAATTCTGGACGGGGTTCAAACTGGTAACCAGCTGGTTGGAATCCCTGCTGAAAGGGGACAGTTGAGTCCTGAAAGGTGGTCCCAGTATATCTTATCTGAAATGACTTTCGTGCCTGTGATTTCATGCTCCATGATAGCTGTTCCCAACTATTTATTAGAAAATTATCTGGAATTGAACAATTGACTTTGGCCTGAAATTGAATAGGTAAGTTCCTGGAACTACAAAACGATGTTAGGAGTAACAGTGGATTTTAAAATGCATTTGCTCTCCAAAAACAGCTATTAATGAATCACAAAAGGACAAACATCTACCACATGGCCATTTCTTCATTTGCTACCATCAGCATGTGTCTGGAGTAAAACTGAAACTGGCCTGGAAGACTACCAGAAAGGAAACTGTATGATTAGCAAAGTTAAAACCTGATTTGCATCTAAAAAATGTGTGATAGGTTCATTTATGTGCAAATGTAATGGAAAAGGCTGTAGGTAAAGTGGCTAAAGCCTAAACAAAATAAACACTTCATTTTCTTTTATTGTACCCTGTGACTATTAATAATATCATGGTACCCAATTAGAAACCTTAAGCCAAGCAGGGGAGCAATAAATATTTCTAGACTGTGCAATACTGTTGATATTAGTGACTAATCGCTCCAGAGTTCACGTAAAATGCAGATGGAAGTACAAAGAAGGTATTTGGTGAAGGCAGCAGTGGCAATGAACTCTTCACAGGTGACACCAATAACCAGATGGCTGACTCAGTGGGGTAGAGTCTGTGGAAGAGATCAGGAAAAGGCTCTGTAAATCACTGCATTTTAACATGTCTGTACCTAATTGACCCATTGTGACTCAAAATTGACTCCAAGGCAATGGGTTTGTTACCTGTTGATGTGCATATTCTTATACATGTGAAGATCTTAATTCAAACTGACAATACCATTTGAGAATTTGCAGAGCATTTTAACATTATAATTATTCACTGAGATAGCTAAGATGGCTAATTTTCTCCTGTATTTTGCAGATGGAGAAGTCAGAGCTCTGAGTATGATCGTGTGAAAGTCTAGGATAGAGATGCCAGCTCTCATGTCCTTTGAATGATCCTCATTTTCATTGTATGCATACTTTTTCATGTAAAGTTCTGTTGGGACTTCCATCTCAAGTGGGATCTTAGACCAGAAACTAAACAACTTTTGCATTAAGAAAATTAAAATACTGACTAAAATATAGCAAACAAACAAAATAATTTTAAATGCATTATAAAACTGACACAAAACAAGGAATTTATAGAGGCCAAAAATATTAATAGCAGGAGTTTAGGGGTGTAAATGAATAACAGGACACTTGAGAGTACCTGCCGATCCATTAATCTTCCACTGTGATGGCATCATGGTATCTAAGGACCAGGGACAGCTCCAGGTAAAATCCAAAAGGGCTGTATCTTCAAAGCAATGAGAGTTGGAAACACGTGCATAGCTTAGAAAAGATCAACAAAGAAATTTACCCACATAGTCAGCAAATGTTAACAGCACTGGGTTTCGTTTATGGCTTTTTTGGTTGTTGTTAGGTGCTATGGAATGAAACACTTAAGCCTATACTTAAAAGTAGTCTCGAGTTAGTATGCGAAACCGAATGTTATTCCCTTCTGAAAGAATGCAACTTCAACCCGGATTTCAAAATGTTACCACAAATAAAGTCCCATAGGATGTGAATTCACAGTCAAAAATTACAGAACACCAAAGGAAACATGGCATTATGAGTGAAAACCAGAATAGACACAAAGACTTTGATACTGGAACTATTGAGCATATGACATAAAATCTTCATGCTTAATGTTGTATTTGAAATATATTTTCTCCTTAGTAATAGAACCATAGACTACATGGCTGCCTAGCTTAACTGCATTTCCCAGCTCCTGCTGCAATTGGGTGTGTCCATGTGTTTAAGTTCTCACAAATAGAATGTGTGTAGAAATACGTGTCACCTACCCCTTTTGCCTCTCACATTTGGTTGTGGTCACAGAGGGGCAGCAATCAGCTTTAATTATACACACATTGACAGTGTCCCAGAGAATGGTAGAATAATGGCTTGGGTGGGACCTTGGTCTCAGAATGCACACAGAAAGAACTGCTTCTGTACTGACCTCAGCCATTTACAATGAGACAGGCAAGAGAGACGTAATCACTTTAGTTCTTTATCTCTGTATTATTGGTGCTCTAATTACAACAGAAGGAATCAACTTAACAGCACCTGATAACAATAGTGAAAACAACAGCTTTACTCTAACTACTACATACTTGTTTAAAAAAACAGACAAGTTGAACATATAACCAAGAAACAATGCCACATTCTTTACACAAATAACACACACTTGTGTCTGCAGGCTGTACCCTCCCTGCTCAAAGTATTAAGTATGTTATGCTAATTATTTTCATAGCTGGCATCAAAGTGCTTGTAAGGGTGCCTTGCAGTTGAGAGTGGAGCATGGCAGGTAAACAAACATAGAACGTGCACATTATTTGCATAAAATATTGTACACTATCAGGAGAAAAAAGTCAAGTTGACTTGTAAAGGAATCAAATAGAATTCTAGAGAAAAAAGAAAATCCATTCAACTTAGAAAACTCATAAAATAGTAGAAAATATAGGTGAATGAAAAAAATCATATATATTTCCACCTTCCAATGATAAATAATGTTTACATTTGAAAATTCTTCCTTGGCTCTGTGCTTTCCTTTAAACAACTGCCTCCGTGTGAGAAATGTGACTTGTGAGAGAGAATGGCTATCTCACTGGACAAGGTTTCTGCTCTGAAGGCCTCTACATGACATACCAGATTACCTAGCTCTGCAGGACAGCCCTCTGCTTTTGAGTCTGTTCTCTACATTCTGTTTTCAATTAAGTTGCAAACTCCATTTAACTAGATAGCACAAAACATGTGTAACAGAGATAACATTTGTATTGCCTCTATGTTGTTCACGTTCCTCCATCATAACCAACATCCTTTAAGCTTCCTGGCCTCAATAACTGTGTGTATATGAGTTTCCTCTCTTCTTAAGGGTGTGCAAAATCAAATGTTTCCTTCTTTTGTCAGTGTTTCCGCTATGATAATAAAGGAGAGATCTAGCTTATTCTCATTCGAAAGGTCAATAACCTCCACTTTATGACTAAAAAGTATATTAGACTTTAGGTAGACTAAAAGGTGTTCCTGTTGTTAGGTGCTGTTGAGTCAGTTCTAACACACAGCAACCCTCTGCACAACAGAACATAACACTGCCCGGTCCTGTGCCACGCCCACAATTGTTTTATATGCTTAAGCCCATTGTTGCAGCCACTGTTGTCAATTCAACTCGTTAAGGGTCGTCCTCTTTTTTGCTAACCCTCTACACTAATAGAGTAAATGATAAATAAACACAATTCTTTGTAATTGAGGACCCACATCTAAGCAGTGAATATTAACTACCTTTCGCTGACCCTCCACCAAGCATGATGTCCTTCTCCAGGGACTCGTCCCTCCTGAAAACATATCCAAAGTATGTAATACAAAGTTTTGCCATCCTTGCCTCTAAGGATGTTTCTGGCTGCCCTGCATCCAACACAGACTTTTTTGTTCTTTTGGCAGTCTATGGTATATTCGATATTTGTCTCTAACACCATAATTAAAAGGCATCAGTTTTTCTTTCATCTTTCTTATTCATTGTCTACCTTTTGCGTGCATGATATGATTGAAAACACCATGGCTTGGGCAGCGGGAACTTATTTTTTAATGTAACATCTTTGCTTTTCAACACTTTAAGGAGATCTTTTGCTGCAGATGTGCCCAAAGCAGTATGTCACTTGATATTTGACTGCTGTTTCTACTGGTGTTGATTGAGGATCCAAGTAAAGTGAAATCCTTGAAAACTTCAAATCTTTTTTTCTGTTTATCAAGATGTTTTTTATTGGTCCAGTTGTGAGGATTTTTGTATTCTCTGTGTTGTAATCCATACTGAAGGCTGTAGTCTTTGATCTTCATCAGTGTTTCAAGTCATCTTCACTTTCTGTAAACAAGGTTGCAATATTTGCCTATTATTAGTTATTATGTGCCTATTATTAATGAGTCTTCCTGCAATCCTGATGCACTGTTCTTCTTCGTGTAGTCTAGCTTTTTGGATTATGTGCTCAGCATACAGATTGAATAAGTATGGTGAAAATCTATAGTCCCAACACAAACCTTTCCTTATTTTGAAATATGCAATATCCCTTGTTCTGTTCAAATAATTGCCTCTCGGTCTTGTGCAGGTTCTGCATGAGCACAATTAAGTACTCTCAAACTCTCATTCTTCATAACTGTATCGATATTTTGTTATGATCCACACAGTTGAATTCCTTTGCATAGTCAATACAACACAGGTAAACATCTTGCTGGTATTTCTGCTTTCAGTCAAGATCCATGTGACATCAGCAATTTCCTTTCTTCTAGTAATTGTGATCCTTCTTGATAAAAAGTCTCACCAAAATAGGAATAGGAGGGAAATTCTTCAACATAATTTAAGGGCATACATGCAAAGCCAACAACTAACATTATTTTCAAGGGAGAAAAACTGATAACATTCCTCTTGAGAATGAGACAAAGATGCCCTTATTACCACTTTTATTCAATATTTTACTGGAAGTCCTAGCCAGAGCAATAAGACAAGAAAGAGAAAAAAGAAGTATACAGATCGGAAAGGAAAAAGTAAAACTATCCTTGTGCACAGATGGCACGATCTTATATATAGAAAATCCCAGAGATTCCACAAGAAATTTATTGGAATTAATAGAAGGATTCAGCAATGTGGCTGGACACAAGGTCAACACACAAAAATGAGTTGGACTCCTCTACACTAACAAGGAGAATTCAGAAAAAGAAATCAAGAAAACAATACCCTAAAAGGAGAAAATGCCTAGGAATAACTCTTACAAGGGACTTAAAAGATTTATGTAAGGAAAGGTATGAAAGACTACTGCTGGAATACAAGAGACCTACATAAATTGACAAGCTTTCCATGCTCATGGATTTGAAGACTTAACATTGTGAAAATGTTAACACAGCCTATTACGGATTAAAACTGCCACCACCACCACTACTTTCCCTACCAAAAAAAAAAAAAAAAAAAAGAATGTGTTGTATGACATGAGGGAAAAAGAACCTAGAAGACAAAAAGACCCATGTGACTGAGTGACTATATCAACATGTGACCAGAAGAACCATATGGTGCCTGGCCACCACCAATGACAGCCATGATGGGGCTCACAAGGTTCAATCCCAGGGGCAACATGAAAAAAAAAAGGGTACATCCTAGGAACTCCACTAAAAGACCCCAGTTGATCGTCCAAAGGTCTGTGGGTTTCCCTGGGAACATGGCCCCTAGACTTGATGCTGCCCTGATCATAAATGTTTACTGAGGTCAGCTCTTCAGACAGGAATGTATTGGACTCTGGGACACAGAATGACCATGTCATGTGTACGCTTTATGGTTCTATGCATCTATAGGATGCCCTATTTGCTTCTTACTAGAGAGGACTGGAGATTATTAAGACATTAGGACATGTACAGAGCGGAAGCGAGGAATGCACTGTCACCGGGCAAGAAGAGCAGAAAGAGCTGCAGATAGGCAGGCATGCAAATTTAAACTGGATTGTATACATGCATTCAATCACAATAAAAAGTAAAAATAAAAAGAAGGTGTCCAAGAAAGAAAGAGAGAGAGAGAGAAATGTGTTGTAATTCCTAACTTTGTGGTTATAATCTCATTTGGGAATGAGTTGTCTTTGTTAAGTTATTAAGACAGAATTAGTGTGGGGTATGTCTTAATCTCTTTTGAGATGTAAAACAGATTAAACAATAAGCAAAAGCAGTAGAGATCAGGAGACCACAGGAACATTGCCCAGAAACAGAAGCTCAGAAGAGATAAGGACCTTATTCCAGACTCAACAGAGAAAGAAAACATTCCCCTAGAGACAGCACTCTAAATTTGGACTTCTAGCCTCTTAAACTATGAGAAAATAAATTTCTGTTTGTTAAAGCTATCCATTATGGTATTTCTGTTATAACCCAACCCAACCCAACCAACTGCTGTTGAGTTGATTCTGACTCATAGCGATCTTCTAGGAAAGAGCAAAACTGCTACATAGAGTTTCCAAGGAGCACCTGGTGGATTCAAACTGCCCATCTTTTTTGGTTAGCAGCCATAGCCCTTATCCACTATGCCACCAGGGTTTCCATTTCTGTTATGGCAACACTAAACAAGAACAACGAGAAAACACAAACCCGGTGCTGCTGAGTGGATGCTGACTCATAGCAGTACTACATAACGAAGAACTTGGTCTAGAAGAGGGCGGTGCTTCTCTAGTGGGTACCCAAAATGTTAAAGAGGTTTTGGAGTTGGGTGAAGGGTAAAAGCTGGAAGAGTTTTAAGGTGTCTAACAGTAAAAGCCTAGATTGCCTTGAAGAGACTGTTGGTAGAATTACAGACATCAAAGGTACTTCTGGAAAGGGCTCAGAAGAAGGTGAAGAAAGCTGTAAAGAAAGCCTCACTCATCTTGGAGAATACATACGGCACCAGCAACAGAATACCGGTAGAAATGTCAGTGTTAATGTGCTTTTGGTGAGGCTTTAAAATAAAATATTGTACATGTGACTGGACAATGGTTTTTATATAGTGGAAAGAACATGTGGAAGACAGAACTTGTAAGTGAGAATCTTGAAAATCTGCCTCATGACATTTCTAGGCTAAGATCTTTTGAAGACTATGTTGTTTCTCCTTGCTGCTTATAGTAAAATGCAAGAGGAAAGAAAAAGGCTTGAAAATGAACTGAGCAAAATGAAAACAGAAGTTAAAGATTGGAAAATTTATGTTGTAAAAACTAAAGGGCACATGTCCTAAAATGTTCACCAAGGTCATGGCTACGCAACCTTTTTTTGAAAGGAGATTAAGCCTGTACTGATGAATCTAGCTATCACAGCAGAAAATCTGTCAGGTTTGACTGAAGGGAACGAAGAAAGAACCAAAGGGAAGAATGTTGTTTGCCTCTTGGAATTATGCAGGCGGGAAACAGGCCAAAGGAGCTACATCTGTTGTCTATTTAGAAAAGATAAGGACCATCCTTGGACCAGCTCAGTGGTCAGCAGAACTATTGGAAGAAGCACAGAAAGTCGGGCTTTCTTGGTGTCAAAGAGCGGGGCCGTGGTCTCATGGAACTCAACGGTTTTGAAGAATCAGATCTTTGCCAGCTTGATTCCAGAGTAAGGGATTGCCATTAAGGTGTTCCACAGGGGTAATCACCAAAAGCTGAGGGAGTAGGACACCACTGTCCAAGGGGAAGAAAAACAAAAACTTCCAGGGCCAACAGAGTTAGGAGAATGGGGTCTCCCAAAGCCAGTGGAGCAGAGTTGCCATCCCAATAAGCCTGGAAGGCAAGGCTAAAAGCCCAGGCCAAGAATCCTCCATCCTAAATTCAAAAAACATGGCCACAGTCACATTCTGGAGAGCAAAGCCGTTTCCCAAATGGTTTCAGAAAAGAGAGGATTGTTTTCAATACTTGAGAGCTAATATAATTTGTCCTGCTGAGTTTTGAACTTGTATGGTTCTTGTTATCCCTTCTTTCCCTCCAGTTTCTCCCATTTGTAATGGAAATGTCTACCTTGTGCCTGTGCCACCCTTGTATTATACCTTAGGATGGAATATGCCTAGTCTCTCACCTATGTTTGATTTAGATGATTTGTAAAGTGAGATTTTGGACTTGAAGCTGATTTAAGACTTTGAGGGTGATGAAATGGGTTGAATGTGGCAAGGACATGAATTTAGGGGGGCAAAGTATAGAACATTATGTATTGAATTGTATCCCCCAAAACACATTGGAAATCTGAACCTCCGTGCCTGTGGTAATCACCCCATTTGGGAATAGGTTATCTTTGTTAGGTTAATGAGACAGGATTAGTGTAGTTTACCTCTTAAATCAATCTCTTTTGAAATATAAAAGAGATTAAATAAGCTACACAGCTCTTAGGTATATATCTTAGAGATATAAAAGCAGTGACAAGCATAGGTATGCACATACCCATTTTCATTGCTGCATTATTCACAGTTCCAAAAGATAGAAACAACACAAGTATACTTCAACAGATGAATGGTAAACAAATTGTGATTCATACATAAAGTGGAATATTATGTAACTGTAAAGAATGATGATGAGTCCATGAAGTGTAACATGGATGAATTTGAAGGACATTGAATTGAGTAAAATGTCATTCACAAAAGGACGACAAATATTGTATGATGCCACTTTTATAAAAAGTCAAGAATAGGTATACACACAGAAAGTCAGGGATGGGAGGGGAAGGAAAGGGGAATCACTTGCTATATAATAACTGTTATTTCTGGTGACAGGAAAGGCAGTACACACTATGGGAGAAGTGAGCACAACTTGACCACTTTAAATGAAGACACTTAGAGGTACACAAAAGTAAAAGACAATTATTGTAAATGTTATACACAGTTTTCCAGTAGCAGTAATAATAAGCAAAAAAAAATGTACAGATGTATTCTGTAGCTGTATAGGGAGCTATATATGAGTACATGAGTGTAATTATAGGTATATTTATGGGCATGAGGAGGTACATGTTTGGGTGTGCTACACATATACTGATGTATATAATAAGGTCCTGAAAGCAAATAAAAAAGAAAACAAACCCACTGCCACTGAGTTGATTCTGACTTATAGTGACCCTGTAGGATAGAGCAGAACTAAACAATAGGGTCTCATAGGAGCAGCTGGTGGATTTCAACTGCCAACCTTTTGACTAGCCGCTAAGCCCGTAACTGTTGTGGCGTTAGTGCTCCGTAAAGCACACAGGGGATACAATTACAGAGATTTCCTAGGCATATCCAAATATATCAATGGATTGGTTTATTAGGTTAAAGGACTTGAGAACATAGTCTTGTGGGACAGCTCAGTCATTGGCATAGCCTATTTTACAAAGATAATGTTCTACATCCTAGTTTGGTGAGTCACATCTGGTATTTTAAAAGCTTGCAAGTGACCTTCTATGGTACAACTTTTAATCTTTTCCCATGTGGAACAAAGATTATGAAGGAAGCCAAAGACTCAAAGGAGAAACAAGTCAACAGAATTAATAACCTCTTTTAGCCTAAGCCTCTTTCAGTCTGAGACGAACTAGATGGTGCCCAGCTACCAGTATTGATAGTTCTGACCAGGGACACAATGGGAAGATGTGGATAGCATGGGAGAAAAGTATAAAACTCAGATTCCTAAAAAAAAGACTAGACAAACTAGGCTCATATTCTAGAAGACTCTAAAATGCCATTTTAAGGTGGAACTGAAGCTACTCCCAGAGGTCTCCTTTCAGCCAACTAATAGATTAGCTTACAAATAAGATCGTGTCACCCATGAGTAATATGTTTCCTTAAACAAGGAAGAGTTTCATGAATTGTATTATGTCCCCCAAAGTGTGAGTATCAGTTTGGCTGGGGCATGATTCCTGGGATTGTGTAGTTGTTCTCCATTTTGTGACTGTAATTTTATGCTAAAGAGAATTAGGGTAAGCCAGTAACACCCAAAACCCAGTCATGTCCCTGATCCAGTATAAAGAGAGTTTCTCTGGGGTGTTGAGTGTACCACTTTTCATCTCTCAAGAAATAAAAGGAAAGATAAATGAGCAGAGAGCTGGGGACCTGAAACCACCAAGAAAACAGTGCTGGGAGTGGAGTGCGTCCTTTGCATCCAGGGGCCCTGTGCCTGAGAAACTCCACAATTGTGGGAAGACTGAGCCAGCAAAGAGGGAAGGCCTTCCCTTGGAGCTGATGCCCTGAATTTGAACTTCCAGCCTACTTCACTGTGAGGAAATAAATTTCTCCTTGTTAAAGCCATGCACTTGGGGTATTTTCTGTTATACCAGCACAAGATGACTAAGATTGGAAGCATGAGTACCACATAAAGGGAAATAGAACAAGCAGAATACAAATAATGAGAATGCTCACACACTGTGAAAATTGTAACCAGCATCAGGAAACAATTTGTATAAAAATTATTAAATGGGAACTAATTTGTTGCTTAAACTTTCTCCTAATATGCGATAAATAAATACACAAATACATAAAAATAGCCTAACCTACAAGTAGTCAGGGGGACGTTGCAGGACCTCACAGCGTCTCATTCAATCACGCAGTGGGTCACTGAGAGTTTGCTGACTTGATGGCTGTTAATGAGCTTCTTCATGGAGACTTAATGAAGGTTGTAGGGCTGAAATGCAGTCAGACAGGTGAGCTGGTGAGCACTCGCTAACACGTGCACAGCATGAAGGTTGCAAAGACCTGGAATCATTTCTCTGCCTCTGCAGACTCACTGTCCCCCATGTCAATGCTTGCAGGGGCATTCGTTGTGGATCCAAGCAAAATGAAATCCTTGGAGACTTCAGAATTTTCTCCCTTTATCAAGATACTGCTTATTGGTCCCGTTACGAGGATTTTTGTTTTCTTTATACAGAAATGTAATCCATACTGAAATCTGTCGTCTTTGATCTTCTATCAATAAGTGCTTCAAGTTCTTTTCACTTTCAGCAAGTAAAGTTGTGTCAATGGTTTACCAGTTTGTTATAGTCTTCTGCAATCCTGATGTAGCATTCTTCATATAGTCCATTTTCTCAGGTTATTTGCTCATATTGAATATTTGCTCAGATTGAATAAGTATGGTAAAAGGATACAATCCTGATGGCATACCTTTACTAATTTTAAACCATGAGGTATCCCCTTAGTATGTTCAAATGCTTCTTGGTCTTGCACAGGTTCTTCGTGAACATAAGTGTTCTAAAATTCCCATTTTTTGCAAGGTTATCCATAATTTGTTATGATCCAAACAGTTGAATGCCTTTGCATAGTCAGTAAAACGCAGGTAAGCATTTTTTTCTGGTATTCTCTACTTTCAGTCAAGATCCATCTGACAGCGGTGGTAACAGCCCTCCTTCCCTGTTCTCTTTGAACTCCACTTGAATTTCTGGCAGTTCCCTGTTGATGTGATCGCACAATCAATTTTGAAAGATCTCCAGTAAAATTCTCCTCACATGCGATGTTAATGATACTGTTGTATGATTTCCAGATTCCACGGGATCACATTTCTTTGGAATGGACATGTTTATGAATCTTTTCCTGTCAACTGGCCAGGCAGCTGTTCTCCATCTTTCTAGGCACAGATAATGAGTGCTTCTAGCATCGCATCCGTTTGCTGAAGCATCGCAATCAGTATTCCTGGAACCTTAGTTTTTGCCGGTGACTTCAATGTGATTTGAAGTTCTTTCAGTACCTTGTGTTCTTAATCACATGCTGTCTGCTGAAATGGTTGAACGTCAACCAATTATTTTTGGTACAGTGACTTAGTGTTTTCGTTCCATCTTATTTTGACTAATTTTTTGGTCTAAGAATCCTTCAGTATTGCAACTCAAAGACTGAATTTTTCCTTCAGTTCCTTCAGCTTGAGAAATGCCTACTGTACTCTTCTGTTTTGTTTTTCTAACTCCTTTGTCTTTGCCTGTTTTGTTATAATACTTTGTCTTCTCAAGCTGTGCTTTGAAGTCCGCTATTCAGCTCCTTTTACTTCATTTTTCCATCTCCTTTAGCTGCTTGACATTCAAGAGCAAGTTTCAGAGTCTCTTTTGGCCTCCGTTTTGGTCTTTCCCCCCCCCCTTGCCTTTTTAATGACCTTATCTATTCTTAATTTCTTTAAACTTCTTTGGTATTATTCATTTCTTTGAGTGTTGCTCCTGTTAGTTAAAGGAAAACCAAGTTATTTTTGTTACAGTTTATAGTTTGTACGTGAATACTCTAGCTGGAAGTTAAATTACTTTCTCTGATGCTTTTATAACTTTTATGTGCATCTCCTGCCGTCAAGTGTTGTTCTAATAAATAATTTGGCTTATTCTAAAATGTGTAAATTAAATTTTAATTTCATTTAATGTTTTAATAGTACAGAAACAGCTCAAAGGCAGTGTCAGACCTCCTCCAACCCCACAAGGGGGAGGGAGAAGGAAGATCAGCAGTGCAAGGCTGACTGCCACAGGCAGAGGCCAGACAACTCCTCTCACCACCGTCTTTACTAATTCTGACACCAACTGCCCTTCGCAGGGCCCTGTCTACTTCTCTGCTGGCCATCAGCACTCAAAGACCACACTTACAATTATGGAGTTTATTATAATGGAAGGAGCAGTTACAACTGAAGCTCAGGAACACTCAGGATAGAAGCCAGCCTCTCCCCAGCCATGCTCACAGGTGTGCCTCTCCCTAGCCCTCTACCTCTGCCCAAAGGCACCCAGCTTTTGATGTCTATGGTCACAGAAGCCCAGCACTGTATCTCCTGCTGCAGTTTCTACTTCCTTGGGGATGGTGAACTCCTCTTCCCTGCTCTGGAATTGGTTCCCTTGCAAGGCAAAACTGACTAATCCTCTTGGGTAGGTCACAATTCCCCTACCATGCACTCACCTAGGTGGGAGTTACAGGATCACATGTAGAAAGGCCACACACAAAAGTGATGAATTTACTGCAGGTGGACATTTCTAAATTCCCTTTGGAACTTGCTTGTAATAAGATATTTTCAGTAAAAACAGTGGTAAATGATATTGCTAAAAGAAGTACTATGCATAAAATGAAAATATATTTACCTTCCTTTTAAGATTTATTCTGGCATTCATCTTCAAATCAGGTAGCTCTAAGCAGACCTCTGTTGATACAATAACTCATTACTGGATATATTTTAGCATTCCATTTGCATCAACTCAGCAAGTGAGCAGTTTCAAACTTTATTACTAAATAGCAAAGCATATAACTAGGGATGGAACCATACTGGGTGGTAAAGCGTGCATGAGTTATTTTTGAGGATAGTTTCAGAAGGTTAGTTAAAAATGTCATTGCTGTACTGTTGTCAAACCAATGGTGACAGAGAGTGATACAACCTGACTGTCAAGCCAATTCCAACTCATAAGCTGCTTTGTAGAACAGGGTAGAATGCCTCCATTGAGTTTCCAAGGCTGTAATCTTTATGGGACGAATGGCCTCATCATTTCCATGTAGAGCACCTGGTGGATTCAGACTGCCCACCTTTCACCTAGCAGCCAAGAACTTAACCGCTGTGCCCCTGGGGTGTCTGACCTGTAAATTGTGTGATGATGAGTTAAAACCTTTTTTTTTTTATGATTAGTATAGAACACTGACTTTAATGACTGGTTTATCTCTATAGACTTTTAGAAGGTCAGGAAATTTTGGACCATTCCAGTTTTTGAGAAGTCTAGTATATTAAAAGATGCAGAAATGGCAAAACAGTTATGCAAACTGAACATTTTAAACATTCTCATTTGCCATCTAAAGCTGTATCACTCGTGTTGTAGCCTTTCAATCCTCACACTGTATCTATCACTAGGTATAGTTTTGCGTAAAGATAACTAGAAGTCTACGTTTAAGACTCTTAGTGAAAGTGAGGCCTGGACTAAATGGCTCCGCAGCTCTTCCTTTGACAGGTCCCAGAGGAATGGGTTCTTGTTGTTTGAGTCAGTCCCGCCTCGTGGTGACCTATGTATTGCCTCCTTCTGTACCATCTTCATGCCAGCTGGTGTGTTGGAGTCCAGTATTGCTGCTATTATGTCAACCTATCTCACTGAGGATTCCCCTCAATTTGGGTGGCAGGGGAACACCATGGAAATACCATACATCCACCAAAGAGATAAATTGTTAGTGTGTGAAAGTTGGGCTGTGGCTCAGTCTCACCTCTCACCTGCGGAAAAAGGTCCAAACTGTACCTGGAATGTGGCTTTGCAAAGGAAAAGGCAGAGAGAAGCCGTCTGCTATACGCTGAGTGCTGAAGCTGCTGCTGGCCAAGGCTGCACGTTCAGTCCTCTCCCTAAACTCAGCAGCACAGAGGAAAGGACCCAGAGCAGCAGAAGTCTCAAGTAAAGCAAGGAGCACGCAGTCTGCAACAAGGAAAAGATGGAATACATGTACATACAGCTTTCACAAAGCAGCAAGTAACTAAAGTCTCTTCATATGTGGTTTTCTAGGGAAAGGTTGGTAACAGTTGTAGGCAGCCACCTTAAGCATGTTCTAATTAACATCTGTCTATGCGCCCAGGGGATACCTTGTGGCATGATGGCTAAGTGCTATGGCTGCTAACCAGAAGGTCGGCAGTTTAAATACACCAGGCACTCCTTGGAAACTTGATGGGGGCAGTTCTATTCTGTCTACAGGTTTATTATGAGTCAGAATTGATTTGGCAGCAGTGTGTTTGGTTTTTGTATGTGCACATGAATTTCTCTACAAGTCAGCTGATAATTTCTGCACCTTTATTTTGACAACACTGATGGGACTTTTTAGATAAGCAGTATCTATGCTCTCAAATCCTGAGATTCTTTATCAACTTCCTCCTCACTCCCAGTCCCTACACTGCAGCTCTGTTGTATCTAGGAGAGACTTGTCTATAAATTTTCTGAAGAAGTAAACAAAAACAAAAAGATATTGAATTCCTCTTGTTGTGGGTATTTTTACCCCCCTGTGGTAGGTTTCTGACTCAATGGCACTTGGCTTGGCTGGCGTGGTAGGTTTGGAGCATCATTTGCATAGTGGCTATGCATTTAATTGTTAACCGAATCCGCAAGCCACTCCTTGGAAACCATATGGGACAGTTCTAGTCTGTACTAAAGGGTAACTATGGAATCAACTCAGCAACAATGGGTTTGGTTTTACTTTCTGTAGGTAGGTTATATTTACTAAAGGTGACACTGAAGATCTGAAGGACTCAGTATCGCATTGTAAATTTAAAAGATACGTGTATGGTGTGAGGATAGGGACTCACCTTCCATTCCATGTATCACTTATGTTGATTAAATTGCAGCCAGAATGTTGCAGTGGCATTTCCTGTTTTCAGTGACACAGAGAATTTAAAAGTTATGGCTACATAATACATAATGCTGCTATCTTGTGTTTTATATGTAATTGCCCTTGATGTTTACAACGTGGCCTGCTAAATTAGGCAGAGGGAAGAAGCCTTGGTAGAATGAAGGGACATTGCTTTCATTGCTGAAAGGGTTTCACCTTGTGGTGCTGTCCATGATTAATTCATCTCCCTTTCAACCACACTGGAAACTAGCAGATTTTCACTTATCCAATAAATATGAATCTACCTAGTAGTTTGTCAGCACCTAGATGAGTGACAATTGCATAGATCAATTCCAGATATGATAAAGTTTCCCTTTAACTCTATCTGGCTAAGGCTGAGCAAAAACTCTGTGGCATTCATGGAACTCAGAATATTTAATGTAGCCACCAGGCATGACTGCACATGGCAGCCAAGCTCGTAATGGATTTACTGGCTGCAAAGAAAGGGAACAGATTTACTGGCCACAGGGAAAGAGATCTGACCTAGAGGCTGAACCACAGAAAGTGGAGAAGGGCACACACACTCACACATGTTCACACAAAGAGGGAAAAAAAATCACATATAATTGTTGTCCTAGCAGGATTGTGACACATTTCAAGGGATATCAGTTTCTTCATATAACCAGTTCTTATGAAAAATAATTTGGATTTATTCACTATCTTAACAAAGTAGAGATGGGGTAGGGTGGGAAATGGACCCTTTAAGAACAGATTTTTTTTTTTTTTTTGTATTTTCAAATTGTGCAAATGAATGCTATTAAGTCGATTTTTACTAAGTTGCCTTATATCTTTCCTTAGTTGACAACATAGGACTGTTGTTTTTTATTTGTAATTTTTTAATTGTTCTGCATGAAATAGTTTTTATAACTTTTTTTCCTTTAGGGTATCTAAAACATATTTATTTTAAAATTTATCTTCCTATTCTAAATATTTCACACTTGTCCTTGAGCCAGCTGTAGCCTCTTTAGAAAGCATTCCACTTTGAAATATGAAGATTCGAGCCATGCTGTTATTATGCCTTAAAAATAGTGTCAGGGTATCTATGGACAACTTGCTCTTCCCAACAAATAGCAGAGGATCCTCAGTGGCTATGTTTGCTAACCAGTGGAGGGAGTGGCTCTGGGAGGTCACATTTTAGCTTTGGTTCTGTAGACCCTGGAAGCCATTATCTTAAAATGATAAAAAATTAGTTACAAAATGGAAAGATGATTACGTGATTAATGAGGGTTAACACAGACCACTGAAATCTTAGCTGGGATGAGGCCATCAGAAACTGTTTAATTCAATTTCTTCTGGCTCCAGGCAGGCCACTTTGTCAGCTGGAATCTCTATCCTTATCCCATACCTCTCTAGAGCAGTCAAGGCCCCTTTTTGTATAGAATATGATGTATCATTTTCTCCTTACTGAGCACCTACTTTACCTGAGGCCTCTTTGCAACCGACCAACACTGCATGTTGCAGATTAAGCTTGCGACTGTGGTGCAGTCAGTGAAAGGACCTGTTTGAATGACACAGGAATTAAAATGCCAGTGTTTCAGTGCTGTAAGGATGTATCCAGCTACTGGGCAGCTGAAAGCAGTTCTGTACAAAAGTGGTCAAATTTGGGGGTTTGCTGCCTGTATGTGCATGTAAATTTTATTTTCCTTTTGCCAAACTATATGAGAAATACAGACTTCCATTCAAAAAAAAAAAAGCCAATTAAAAAGAAATTATGTTTGCTTTATCCAACTCATCCTCATTCATGGAAAAAACAGTTTAAGACTAGCATGTAACTGGCTTTGGGTTAGCAGGCTTCTTTAGGATTTATAGGATTTATTTTCCTAGAACTAATCTTAGTGGCTCCCGGTCATCAGAGACCTGTGCTCCTTTTTATCTTCTGTCCCATCATTCTTAGCATATAGTTCCATTCTGGAGATCAAGCCAGTGTCACTTCAAGTTACAACACGACTGAGAGGGAGTGCAGGCAGGAAGTAGAGAGGGAGTTGGGGAGGGGTAAAAGAGCACGTTCTAACCCAGGCATTTTTTAAGAATTTCCCAAGAAGCCCTTCACCAAGACAGTGACTTCTGTTGACATCTCAGCTGCTGCCCCTGCTTGCAAAGAAGGGTGGGAGATGTTCTTTCTTGGTTGGGTGCCCTGGGTATGAATATTCGGGTTTTCATGATGAAGAATGAAAGGGATAAAGAAAATGTAATAGGAGGCTTGTAGTTCCCATTGTATGTCCCGTCTTTAGTCTTTACTTGTTGTGGGGTCATCACCTAGGATCACCAAGCAATGGTTTAATTCCTCTTAAACCAATACTAAGTGCTATGGCTGCTAACCAAAAGGTCAGCAGTTCAAATCTTCCAGGCACTCCTTGGAAACCCTATGGGGCACTTCTGTCCTGTCCATAGGGTCACTAGGAGTTGTAATTGACTCGATGGCAGTGAGTTTTTGGTTTTTATACCAGCCATCATCCAGAAAATCAAACAAGATACAGTGCACTGTCATTCAATGGATACAGAGCTTGGGTTTTTATTCAGTTTGGTACTTGTTGACTTAGTGGATTTCAGCTTCTTTGCATCTGCTGTGGTTTTGGAAAATAAGTTTTAGGGTGTTTCTGCCTTGACTGTTTTTTATGACCAATTTATTAACATTTAAGTATGGTTGATGTAGGACTTGATGATTGTGAAGTCTTAAATTATTTAGCTGTCAGAATTTCAAACATGAAAAGACAATACTATATTGAATGTTAGTAAGTTCTGTTTTTCAGTAGTAAAAATAAATGACCTCAAAGTGCAGGAGCATTTTTCAGTGAAGATTATTTATACTCTCATTTCTTATTGTCTCTTTTAAATCTGAAGATTGTAGAAGCTATATGAAGATCATTTGGATATGAGGATTTTCTTAGTTATCTACTGTTACCATAACAGAAATAGCACAAGAGAATGACTTTAACAAACAGAAATTTTTTCTCTCACAGTTTAAGAGGCTTGAAGTCCAAATTCAGGTTGCCAGCTCACAGGGAAGGCTTTCTCTCTCAGTCGGCTCTGGGAAAAGTTCTTGTCATGAATCCTCCCTAGTCTAGCAGCTTCTCAGCACAGGGATGCCAGGTCCAAAGGACATGCACAGTCCTGGCTGTTCTTGCTTAGTGGTAAGGAACTCACCTGGTCTCTCTGCTGGCTGCTTTCTTTTATATTCTCCATCGTTAACATAACTGCCCGTAATATTGCCTCATTAACATCATATAGGTAGGACTTAAACACAAAGGAAAATCACATCAGATAACAAAATGACACAAACTGGGAATCATCTCCCAGCCAGATGGATACACACTTTGTGGGGACACAACACAAGGTATCTTAGCTTCTGATCAGAACTGGAGCAAACAGAAAAAATTCATGAATGAAAAAAGGGAAGATGATCACCATGTGGAGTATTATACATCTGATTGTTTAATTAGGTAGAACTTCCTGAGCAAAGAATGCAATGGAAGTGTGAAATGGTGACTTTGGAGTGATAATGAAGACACTGGAAAATTTGTCTCATGAAAATCACTAAAGCTACTGATCTGCAATTAAGTCTAGAAGGGGGAAGTTGTAATTTTAATATTCACAAATGCATGTTGAATAATTGACCTTGAACTTAGAGTGAGATAAAATGGAATGAACTACATTGATGTGTATAATTTTAGGCTGTACTTAAAAAAAAAAAAAAAAAAAAAAAACGACTGCCAATGCTTTGAGACATTCTGTAATGATAACCAATACCAAATAAATAAATAGTGGAAGCTTTTTTCTTTGAGCTCTCTCTATAAATATCCTATCTTATTTGATATTGCTTAAGGAACAAATCCAAGCTGGATGAAAATTTGTGGCTATGAAATGCAGACAATCATGCTTCAGCTTGCATTTTAATGAAGACTTGACATATATCATCATGAAATGCTTTTTGAAAACAGGCATAGAGTTGGCTTAATTTTCTCTAAAGGACGTCAAATAACTGCTGTTTTATTTTTGAGAGTGCTATTAGTTCTGTGGTATGGGGATTATTCTTATGATCACAGTAACTATTTTGATTGTTCTGAGTACAGCCCATCTCTGGACTCAGTGCGGTTCAGCTGAGGCAACTGTCATCTTGTCAGTCATAATTCTCAGAGAAAATACACCGTTCTCTCTGTACTTCTTAAAAAGAGAACTTTTAGAGATTACAGCAGCATGAGACCAGAAGAACTAGATGGTACCCAACTACCACCAATGATTACTCTGACAGGGAACACAGCACAGAGTCCCAGGCATAGTAGGAGGAAAACAGAGGTATAGATCTAGAATTCTGTTAAAACACCAGATTTGATGGTCCAGCTTCCTGGAGGGTCCCCTGAGAACATGGCCCCTGGACTCCATGCTAGCATAGTGCTAAAACCAGAACTTGAAGCCAATTCTTCAGACAACTATTGGCCTGGACTATAAGACAGTGATGCTGGTGTTGTATATGCTTCTTGGCTTAAATACATACTTGAGGCAGTAGGAGCAGCTCCTCTCTAAAAGAGAGATGGAAGGGTGGAGAGAAGGTGACAGGAGTTGGTTGAATGAATTCAGGAAGTACAGAGTAGAAAGGTATAGTATGTTATGATAGGGTTGGGAGATCATCTAGAGTTGCATAGAGGTATATACACATGGTTTTATATGGTGAATTGACTTAGATTGTAAACTTTCACTTAATCACAATAGTATTTTTTTTTAAAGAGCTCTGTTGAAGATAACAATTTGGCCTTTCAGTCCCAGATAGAAGCTTTACTGCTTCTCTGTTCTGAGAAGATCAGCTCTCTTCAAAACATGTTTCCATCCAAGCTGAAAACAACACACAAAGACCATGTATATCATGGTACATGTTTTCTCGATTCAGGTCCTTTAGATTAAAGTATACAACCACTGTTTCACATGTTTTGTCTGTGTGATAGCTAACTTTCCAGTTATCTCCACTATTGACTGATTTCCAGAACTGTTACAATAGCTTGTATTTGTATAAATTGTCCTTATGATTGTAGTTAAAAAACATTTTGACCACTTTTTTTTTTATGTACAGAGAAAAAAGACCATGAAAATACATAGGCCCGCATAACCTCTTTATTCAGATGACCTTGACATTTTGAACTATCTGTAGAATGTAAACATGCTTATCTTTAATTGGGCTTCACTGGTATGACAGGTATGATTATTTTGAAATTGTGAACATACCAAAAGCACTTCAACTCCCAAAGAAGCTGTAATGTAAAATAGTGAACAGACTTCTTTCTTCAGCAGGGAAGGACTAGAGTTTACAAGTGCTTTGTTTGATCTATAATGTTGTTAGCCAATGTTGACACAGTGATTGTTTAACAAACAATTATGTGATTTGCTATGAGTATAAATGATAGCCGTCTCAAAGAAACTTACAGGGCTGGTAGAAGTTTCCAGTTTTTCTAGCCTATTCTTGACAATATAACTCAGATATCAAACATAGTATTTATGATTATGCTCAGTATGTTGAAATATACTTCCATACTCAATACATATGTCAAAGTAAGCCAGGTATGCTTTATACATGGCAATCACATTCAAAGTTACTAATTCCTTTTAAATTGTATCATCCAATATGCATACTCCAAAAGCCAAAGATCCTTTTTAAATGCTGTTTAGAATACCAAGCATAGCTTTCATGTAAAAGGTGCCTTAATTTCTTGTTTCTGGACAGGTTATTAAAAATTAATGTTAACTGTCCTTTTTATAATCAACTTAATTAACAGAAAAGTATTCATGTTTTTCAGATATTATTGAAGTAAATTAGAAACAATGATAAATTCTATCATGGAAGAGACAGATTTGAAAGTGATTAAAGGGGGTTTTTCAAAACCTGATTCCTTTTCCTGTATGACTATATCATTTCACTATTTGCAACTTATTTTTTGCTACTTATGAATAATTTTTTCTCAGTATGAAAGTAACACTCACACATTATAAGTATTTCCAGAAATATTCAAAGAAGTAACTCATCCAATGTTTAGCCTTATTCCTTTACTTCCCTTCCTTCTTTCTATTAGGCCACCTATATATTAGAGGTCATGCTGGACATATAATCTTTGATTTTCCTGTGTTCATGAATACAGTTTTATCAGTGTTTTCTGGTGGAATTATAAACATTGAATAGATGTTGTTTTTAATAGCTACATTATATTCCAAGGAAAGAATAAGTCTAATTTGTTAATCTTCAACTGAATTTTCAATGTTTTACTATCATAAACAGCAGCACAGACATCTTTAGTTGCAAAGATTTGTCCACATCTGTAACTCATGTCTTAGGAAATTTTATTAGCAGTGAGTATTTTGATCAATGCTGTGCAGAGCGTTTTCTTTCGATGTTCTAAAGTAAGGGAAATTTTTGTCTGTTGAGATTATTGTAGTTCAATCTGAAACTGCTGTTTAAGGACATGGAGGATTCCACGGTTCTTTTCCTGTGATTCTGTAAACCAAACCAAACCAAACCTGCTGCCATCAAATCAATTCTGACTCATAGTGATCCTATAGGACAGAGTAGAACAGCCCCATAGAGTTTCCACACAATGCCTGTGTCTTAAAATAGATAGGTGATAAATTTATGTTGATAACCCTTACCTTCAGATTTTCTAATTATAATAATACTTTCTGACTGAGACTATTTGATAATGGAACCAACATCACATGTCATTTAATTTAACTGACTTCTCTTCCTTTGGGGGTAAAGGATGATGGTGATGAGATATTCCAAGTTTTATTATTTTTCTGTAACATTGAAGTCATTTTTGATTGATTGCTGGGTAATTTACTTGGAAAATTTAGATCTCTTTAGTTTTGTATAGGAGCCCTGGTGGTGCACTAACAGTCTGGCTGTTAACCAAAGCCAAGCCGAGTGCTGTCGAGTCGGACAGGTCAGCAGTTTAAATCCATTAGCCACTCATTTGAAACCCTACTGAGTAGCTCTATTTTGTCCTGTAGGGTTGCTATGAATTGAATTTGACTCAGTGGCAACAAGTTTGGTTTCTGGCTTGGTCCTTGCTTTGTCTGTATGTTCATTTATTCAAGAATGAATTTATTTATGCATAGCAACCCTAATAATGCAAATCAAGTGACTGAGAGAAGATCCCTGAAGGAGTCACTGGCGATACATAGCACTGCATTATATGAAATTGGGGCAAAGAGAAAAGTAGCAGCATCTAACACCAGGGAATGGCAGCACAGAGGAAAAATTTCACCCTTAGTTTTGCAGGCAGGGTTTGTGGCTAGACTGCCAAAGCCAAGTGCCGTCGAGTTGGATCAGCTACACAGTGAATATGTCACATTTTGATTGTTTTCCCTGCAGTTTTCCTTTCTCATTCCTGATGCTTCAATCTTGTACTGAACAGATTGACAGATTGATTGTACACTGCTTCCTCTCACAGCTTTCCTATCATTTCAGCATCTTACCTTTTGGATATTGCTTACTTTTGTTCTTTTTTGCAGAAAAATAGTGAATTTATTATATAAACAGTTAGCTTATACAGTCAGTTATGATTACCACTGAACTCATGCCCACCGGAACACAAAATTTTGTAGTAGTTCACTTTTTGAATTACTTCCAAAATCTCAGCACCATTATTTATTTGTTCAAAGAATTATGCAAGTCAACCTTTCCTAACACCCTATCCATTTAAAAAAAAAAAAAAACCTCCATCAAGTCTATTTTGACTCATAGGGGCACTGTAGTACAGAGTAGAACTGCCCCCATAGGGTTTCCAAGGAGTGCCTGGTGGTTTCGAACTGCCAACCTTTGGGTTAGCAGCCATAGCAATTAACCAGAGTTGCTACCAGAGTTTTTACCTCCAGTCATATGTGCTTTCAATTTAGTTGTCTTACACACTGTCATTGGAAACCCTGGTGGCCTAGTGATTTAAGTGCTATGGCTACTAACCAAAGTCGTCAGTTTGAATCCACCAAGCACTGCTTGGAAACTCTCTGGGGGCAGTTCTACCCTCTACTATAGGGGTGCTGTGAGTCAGCATCAGCTTGACAGCAGTCAGTTTGGTGTGGTATTCACACATTTTCTTTAATGAGAGCTTGATGCCAGTAAGTCTAACAAAATAGGCTCAGTTTCCACATAGGCTTGTTTGCATTTGTGATTAGAATCCTCCCAAGTTCTTTGAAACTAGTCATCTTCCTGCATACATCTTAGTTGTTAAGTAGGACACTCAGGGAAAGAAAGCAAGTTAATAAATCAACATCTATTCATGTGTAATCTTAAAAAAATAAAGAGACTCAAATCATGTGACCTTTGATGATATTGTTAAAAAAGATCTACCTGAGTAGAATACGTCCAGGCAAGGGATGTGTATTACCTGTCCCACCTCTTCCTCACCGCTTCTCTGCCGCTTAGAGTAGCTTCTGTTAGATGCATGGTTGTCGTTATGGATTGGATTGTGTCTCTCCCACCGAAAGATGTTGAAGTGCTAACCCCTGGTACCTGTGAACGTGACTTTGTTTGGCAGCAGTATCTCTGAAGATGTGATGAGTTGACACAAAGTCATGCAGGACTAGGGTGGGTCTTAATTCGGTCTGAGTGGTGTAGAGAACACACATGCAGGGAAAGACCGTCATGGGAAGATGCACCTACACCAAGGAACACCTGGGGCTACCGGAAGCTGAGAGACACAAGAAAAGATCTTCACCTGGAGCCTTTGGAGAGAACATGGAAATGTCAACACCCTGAATTTTGACAAGTAGCCTCCGGAACTGTCAGACAATCAGTTTCTGTTCTTACAAGCCACCCAGTCTGTGGTATTTTTATTATGGCAACCCTAAGGAACTAATAAAATTATGAACCAATCTTCCTAGTACAGCTCAGTGACAATTTCTCCATGCACCACAGTGTAATCCATAGGAAGTCAATTCATAGTATTAAAAAAAAAAACCCAGTGCCATCTAGCAGATTCTGACTCATAGTGACCCCATAGGTCAGAGTAGAACTGCCCCATTGAGTTTCCCAGGAATAACTGGTAGATTCAAACTGCTGTCCTTTTGTTTAGCGCATGTAGTGCTTAACCACTGTGCCACCAGGTTTTCCAATTCATAGCATAGGGGTGGATTATTCTCCATCTCTGGATTTCCTTCTTGGGCACATACTCCTTTTACTATGGACTTCCCCTGACATTGTATCCCCGTTCACATGCACTGCTTGCAGAATTCAAGGTTGTTTGTCCAACCACCACACCTCTCCCAGCAGGCTACATTTCCCACTTTGGTTCCTCAAACGGTCCCTTGTCTCAGGAACAGGGATGCCCTTCAGTATGCTCTGCACTTGCATAAATGGGAAGCAGTCCTCTCAAGGGAAGGAGGTTGCATTTTACATGGTGTTGTTTTTGAACCAAGCATTATTATTTTTGGCCAGTTGGCCATCTTCCTCTCCATCTTAGAGAACTGAAATATTAATGTAGTAGAGTCAGCTTAGTAGCTGTTTCAGAGGACTAATTTGCTAGATGGCCTTTCCTAAGGAAATCTAAGTGAAGTTCTTTCTTTGCTATGGAGTTTCCTCTCCTCTAACTACGCTCATGTAGTGCACACATAGCTCCCATTGCTCAGTATACATGTGACTGAGTGAGAGGAGATCACATACTATTCTTGTTAGATGAGCAAGGTTAGAAGTTCCTTTGGGTTGAGGAGATTTGACCTTTATAGTACCTATTAGTCATGTGTCCATTGGCAAGTCATGCTGGTGTTTTAGCCAAGAAGGATGCTAGAACTAGGTCCCTGAGCTTATGGGGTTACCTGGCATCAGTCAGCACTGGGGCCCAGGCCTGGGCCATTTGGTTGATAGATTCTGATATGGGCATTCTGTTTGCCTGAAATGAAGAGGCTTAGCTCAAAAATTATGCTTAGTCTGTTCATAGCTTAATGGATAGGTTTTTTTTTTAAAAAAAAAAAAAAATAGAACAAGAAGAAGGAAGAAAGCAGTTGCCATTGAGTCAATTCAGACTCATGGCAACTGAGTAGAACTATGCCTCTCAGAAATGTCAATGACTGGCGTTTGGAAGTAGGTCACCAAGCCTTTCTTCCAAAGTATCTGTGGGTGGACACGAACCTCCAGACTTTGAATTAGCAGCCAAGTGCCTGTTAATTTTTGTACCATCCAGGAGCTCTCTTGGTGAAGAAGACATAATTGTGACTTTAAGTAACTGTTACTTGGCTCTATGGGGCATTCCAGGGAAAAAGTCCTTTAGAAGATAAACAAAATACCACTGCTTACTGTTTGGCAGGAAGTGACTTGACTTCTGCTGATGAAATTGATTACTAGAAAGGATAATTACGTGATGCTGGGAATTTACGTTCCCATGTCTGCACAGCAATAGATTTTGGCCTAATTTGCTGATATTTGGGCACTCAATTTCTTGGCAGGGTAAAATGTGAAGAAGCTGAAAGTGAGAGTAGTCCTAGTGACTTGCTTTTCATTGAATGAGTGCTGCTGATGGAAAGTAGTCAGATCAAAAGACCATAAGCTCAAGGTAAAGGCTCACATTTGGGTCTCACTTGAGGATTCCTGGTTAAAATTTACAGATTACAAGACTTAGGTCACCGCCTGATACTGAACAATCTTCCAAGAGTATATTAATACTACAGATTAATTCTATGATTAAAAAAAACTGTAGTCAAGTAAATTCCAACTCATGGCAAATCTATGTGTTACAAGTAGAACTTCTCCATAAGGTTTCCTTGGCTGTGATCTTTATGGAAGCATGCTACCAGGTCTGGCTTCCACCATGGCTCTAGGTAGATTCAAACCACCCGGCCTTTAGGTTAGTAGTCAAGCACCAAAAATTCGTGCTGCCCCGGGACCTTGAGTCTATGATGCAGCACTCATGTCTCATAGCTTAAAAAACCATCAAGACTAGGACAGCACAAAAGGGCAGGAAAGAAGAATCTCAAGTAGTGTATCCTCTCTGAACATGGAGAGATTAAAATGCTCAGTGGAGATTCTTTAAAATATGGAATTTCATTTTGTAATTTATTTCTATTGACATAGGTTGTTCTTTAGACAGGTTATGGTATGTTAGATCTGTTTACCAAAACAAACTCTTCTAATTTAGTTCTAACTGAATAGGTTGCTCTTCCAATCCTTTTCTCTGAAGGTATCACATGTGTACATGTGCTTAGTTCTATGCTTAGTTGGATTTTGATGCCATAGGGACAGAAAAGGATACAATATAATTCTGACCTTTATTAAGATAATAATCTAGTTAACTATATAAGACTAACAAGCAGTAAGTCTAAAACGCTGTGAGTCTATGACTCGGTATCACAATGTATAGCACTCACTTTAATGATTGAAGCAGTGCAAAGAACAATGAGAGACAAGTTAAAAGAAACTGAAGTCGGGGACAGACTTACTATACCCATTGGATTTAGGCAGACCCAAGACAGACAGTAAGCATTTTGAATGTGGGATGTAGTTTGAGCAGTATACTACTAAATCTCCCTGTCTGGTTTTTGGTAAAATATTCTTTGGCTTCTAGATTATGAAAATATCTTACAAAGTTTCTTTTTTACCTTGTAGAACAAGGTGAAGAAATATGGTCTGGATAGTATGTGGTGGATTAGATCGTGGTTGGATTATTGCCCCCAAAGGGAGATTGATGTCAACCAGAAGAAAGTGTTGGTGGCATATTATAAGCTTCTTTTATGGCCCTGAGGCTGTTAAATTTTTTGGCCAGTGGCTTCAATACTTGAATAATATGAGGCCTGTCTATCCCATCTAAGAATAGTACATGGAATTTTTTTAGCTGAGAAAAGATAGTAAATATAAGAAAAAAATTAAATAGAAGTAAGTGAAGGTCAGCAGATGTTAAAGGGAATTGATGGACACATTGAATGCATTCAGCTAAGAATGGCCAGGATAGTAAAAGATAATAGCAGCTGAGGGATGGATGATAGAGCTGGCTTGGAATGGTAGCCTGAAGAACAGACCGGCAGATTCAGAATGAATAGTGAGGTTCCTTTTAGATCTTCAAAAGTTGTTTGTTAGAGGGATTCAACTTAATCTGTATTTCTAAGGGGGCCAAATTGGGGGTGGGGGGAAGGGAGGGAACCAATAAATGCTTCTCAAAGTAAACTTTTGATACCATGTAACAGGACCATGGAGTCCCTGGATGGCCCAGGTAATTAGTACACTTGACTGTTAACTGAAAGAGTGGAAGTTCAAGTCCATCCAAAAGCAGCTTGAAAGAAAGGCCTGACAATTTACTTCTGAAAAATCAGCCACTGAAAATGCTACGGAGCACAGCTGTCCTCGGACACAAGTGAGGCCACCATGAGTTGGAACTGATGATGGCAACTGGGTAACAGGACCTCTTTGCGGAGAACCATGGTGTCCCTGGAACTTGAGGTGCTCGAGGATAAACAGACAGCCATTTGACAGGGAGTTGTCAAGGCATTCAAGCCATCTTCACAAGATGTGAGTTGTGAACCCCCAGCAGTGAGTCGTTATAACTCCAAGGTTTTAATACTTCTTTTGGAAGAAAATGTTATAAATCTCTAGGAGATTTGGATGAGGGATAATGAAGTTAATTGCATATTTTCACCTCCCTTTATGGTTCAAATCAATACAGCATGTAAAAGAGAAAAGGTAGTAAAGACAAGATGGTACAATCTATAATCTACCCTTGACATGAAGTCCACCACAGATTGGCCTGTAGATCTTGGAGATGGAGTGTTTTGAAAGCTGCATATTCACATCATTAAAAGGAACTGCCATGCCTTAGGGCAAAGATCTATACTTCCTTGTTCAAAGAATTCTCAAGGTTGGAAGGAACCCCAAACTCCAACTTTTTCAAGTTTTAGAGGTGGTATCTGAGTTTAATTACTTCCATATTAGTGAGAACATATATTCCCCATGGTCTATAAAATGTTCTTTACATATTTGAATTTCCCATTATTCTAATACATCACAACTATTTGCCTTTGAGGCTACCCTACGTGCATCTGAGTAGAACGGTGCCCCGCAGCCTGAATTGTCAGAAAATTGTCAGAAGTAGATTGCCAGCTCTTTTGTTTCATTTTTGTTTTGAGGCATATCTGGGTAGACTTGACTCTCTAACCTCTTGGTTAGCAGGCAAGCGTGTTTGTTCATCATTCATACCATTCAGGGACTCCAATGTATTTTAAAATCCCTTTACATACTCTGAATAGAGAATATATACATTACTTACAAGCCTAAGAATGTTACGTTGTCAAACTAAAGTTGAGGGGAAAAAAGAAAAAGAGCCTGAGTCAGAAATTCTGTTTTTAGTATACGTAAAGCACGAGTTAATAGCAGTTTAGGGAACATTCTTTCATGTCTTCATTCACTAATCCACCAAAGACTTAGAGAGAAGCTACTCTATGACAGGCTACAGGAATGTAAAGTGGATCCAAATTCACCCTTGATCTTGTGCTCTCAACCTGCTAGGGAAGAAAACATTTTGTGCACTATGTTAAGTGCTTTATGGAGTTATTGACAAAGTTCATGGAGGTGATAAAGTCCATCAAATCTGAAGTGGAGAAAAAAGCTAGGAAGAATAGCCTATATATTTTTTTAAGGGACAGTAGCTGTTTCTTGGTAGAATTCTCACCTCCTGTGTAGGTGACCCAGGTTCTATTCCCTGTCAATACATCTCATGCACAATCACCACACATTTGTCAGTGGAGGCTTGCTTGTTGCTATGATGCTTGGTTTCAGTGGAGCTTCTCGAGTAAATCAGAATCTGAGGAATGACCTGGGAATAAACTTCTGTAAGTGAGCCGTGAATCTCTGTAAATCACAGTGGTGTGATCCACAAGGGTATGAGCCCAGGGATGGCACAGGGCTGGGGCACCATGTTGCTCTGTTGTTTCTGGGTCATTGTGAGTCAAGGCTGATTCCACAGCGGCTGACAGTAACAGAAAAGTATATATAAATGTAAATAGTGCCCAGAGATCTGCTTCTAAAAGGTCACAGCCTTGAAGAGCCTATGAAGTACAAATGGGATCTTCATGAGTTGGAATTGACTGAAAAGTGACTTGTTTGGTTTTATATGTTATGTATACACAGTACAGATATCTGGTCTACTACTGTCATTTTATTGCAAGGCAAAGATGACTACAAAGATTAAGAAGCATCTACACTGAGATTTTGGACCCTGGACACCCTTTCAGCCAGTAACAACCTTCAGCCAAAGATTGGACAGACCTGTAAAACAAAGCGAGATTGAAGGGGCACGCTAGCCTGGGGGCAAGGACTAGAAAGCAGGAGGGGACACAGAAGTTAGCAATAGGGAAGCCAAGGTTGAGGATGGACAGCGTTATACATTGTGGGGTTGTTAACCACTATAATAAACCAGTATGTGTACTGTTTAATAAGAAACTGGTTTATTCTGTAAACCTTCATCTGAAGTACAATAATTTTTTTTAAGCATGTAGACTAAAAGGCTAAAACAACTACAGAAATTCGAGTACCTCTTTTATCAGTAGGCTTTCATAAAAGGAAAAAACAACTTTTAAGAACTACCTTAAGAAAAAGCTGCCCAAACATGTGCTCCTCAGCAAAGTTCACGTGGAAGCCTTCAGAGAAGTCTTGAAGAAAATCAAATCAAGCACTTACATGTGCTACTTTTGTTTTCGATTTAACAAATCTTTCTTCTTGACTGCTCAGAATAAACAATTGGATTACTTGACATGGCTCTATACAAAATGGATTAGTTGAATTTGGGTCTGCTCTTCCTCCCAAGTCAATGAAATGCATGGGCTTCTTCAGGCCAGAATGGTTCAAAGATTTGATTTGTAACAAAGAGCTTCTGGAAGCTTACAAATTGTGCCTTTTTTAAAATCCCAGAACAAATATCAAACTTCCTATTGGCAAACATGCTGACAAAGGAAAACTTAAATTCTTGCCTTCATTTCAGAAGTTAATGATAAAAAAATATTTTGGAAGGAGTAAAACAGAAGTATAAATTTTCAGGTTAAGACACTGGGATCTCCAGCCTGTCTCAGCTTTTTTCTGTTGTGTCTGAAGCTTCCTATTACACTATTGATAATATGTTGAATAGCAGTGTTTGTTTTAACCTAATGAATGTTCTTAGCAGTTTTAAGCTGTGTAAACCAAATGTCCAGTGAAGACAGAGTCATTCACTGGAAGTGCTATGTGTGGAACACTGCCTCAGCTGAGCTGGGCACGCATGATGCTCTTTAGAGCAGCCACCTGAGGACCACAAGCGGTAGTGTGGGAAGACTCACTAGTCTGAAGTTTTGAATTTCTCTCCATTAAAAATAATTAACAAATAAACAACAAGAAGCTATTGCCATTGAGTCAATTATGACTCATAGTGACCCTATAGGACAGAGTGGAATTGCCCCCTTAAAGTTTCTAAGGAGATTCTGGTGGATTAAAACTACTGACTTTTTGGTTGGCAGCTGTGCCTTCAATCACTGAGCCACTTCTCAAAGTAAACTAAATAAATAAACGAAAACCAAACCCACTGCTGTTGAGTCAATGCTGACCCATAGAGATTCTACAGGACAGCTTCAAAATGCCTCATAGTGTTTCCAGGGAGCACCTGGTGGATTTGAACTGCCACTCTTTTGTTAGCACCCAACCACTACAGCACCGGGTCAGAGCTTACAGATGTCTAGTACATAGCAAGCTTGTAAACACATTGGCTATGTTTATTGCTTTCATTTTCGTCCTTAGAACTCTCCAGGCTCTTGAGAGTCTCCCTTCTTTACGATGTTACGTCTTTATGACATCAATCTTTTATTTGTTCGCCCTTAGAACAAGACCCACATTCTTTCACCTTCAACCTTCAATACATTGTCAAGTCTTTTAGATTTTCCAATCATATTTCTCATGTCTTTGTCTTTTTTTCCCTTTCCTGCCGGTATCGCATTAGGTCTTCCTTGGACCACTAGCAGAGTTTCTTAGTTTGTCACCTGCCATTGTCTGCTCCTCAACTCCTCTTTTGGCAGATGTGCTTTCACCAAGGAAAAGTTAGTGTCCCAGAAGCACAAGCTTCACCATGCCTTCTTCTTTGAAACCATTAACGCTGTAGCCTCCATCCTGCCACAAACACACACACAATAAACACTGAAGAATGTCTAAATCCTTTAATGAGGGATTTAGAGCAATAAGACTCTCATACATATATATATATATATATATATATGTATTAGTTGTTGCTTAGTTTAAAATTCTGTGCTACAGGGATTCTGTATTATAGCAAGCTGCTGTAATTGCTGTTGCAGCAGTGCTTAGCTTCTCTTCACTTCTGTGCCTCTGTTTACCCTCTCCCTCTTCCTGGATGCTCCCTTCCTCATCCTCCCAGTGCTGTCAAAAATCCTATTAAGAGGTTGGGTGCTAACAAAAAGGTCAACAGCTCAAACCCACCAGCCAATCTTCAGAAATGCTACAGGGGCTTTCTACCCTCTTCTACAATCTCCCTGTGAGTTGGAACCGAATGGATGGCACGTGGCAGCACAGGAGCAAGTGGAATGGCACTCACTTTATTAAGACTCCTTTGATCTTTCTGGAATAGCCAAATAGTACTTTCTGTTTACCCCTGTTAGTGGCACTTATTTGCTGCAAACTAAAGATCTGAGCATTGTGTAGTCAGAAGGCTTTAGTCTGAAGTCAGAGGATCTGGGATTTTAATCCAAGGTCTACTATAGTAAGCCTCCATTTTCTTGTTCATACAGAGGTGATAGTAATAATTGCTATGTCACAGAATTTTTATGAAAATTAAGTCCAATATAGATGAAAAGTGTCCTAAAATGATCTTTTTTTTAAAAAAAGAAAGAAAGAAAAAACTGGTTGCATTTAAAAACTATGTTTCGTTTTAGTTTTAGCATCTTTATAATCTTAACAACAACTTTCATAGTGCTGGCTCTTCAGAATCAGTGTTTAAAAATTATTTGGAGAGAAACCCAAACAGTTCTGTTTAAAAAGCTTTTTTACCTCGAGTGCCTTCTTTTGAAGAACTCATCTCTTGTATTTTGGAGCTACTTCCCGGCAGTGAAGATGAGAGAGCAAGTGACTTTGTCTGAAACTTTTATACCTTGCCTTCTGGTGTAAGGACAGTGGCCTTTGAATGAATTGTTTCCTTTCCAAAATAAATTACTGAGGCACAGGCAAATATTTTATGTTCTCATGTGAATTTTTGGTTGGTTTGTCTTTTAATCATCATATAGCATGTATTCTGGCTTCTTAAGATCTCACAGGACAACCAAAACCAGAAATAAAACGAATAGCTGCCAAGTCAATTCCGGTTCACAGTGACTGTATGTGTCAGGCTAGAATGGTGCTCCACAGCAGTGTCAGTGGCTGAGTTTTTAAGTGTAGCTCTCCAGGCCTTTCTTACGAGGTACCTCTTTGTGGGCTTGAACTACCAAATTCTTGATTAGCAGCAGAGCTTGTTGGCCATTTGTACCACAAGACAACTCCTACAGGCGATGGAACAAGTTCAAATAGTTCTTTGCACAGTCCTCAGCAGAATTACATTGAGTGAAGATCTGTGAATTCCACCGAGGACAGAAGGTTAGGAGGACTGTGGATTCAAAGGAGTCACAAGGCAGCAGCCTGGGCTGCATGGCAGGCCTTTGTGTCGGAGGAGCTAGCAATTACAGAAGGCAGGAAGCCTTCTTGCTCTGCTCGTGTCCCTAAAGTGGAGAAGCAAAGAGCAGAGGAAGGAAAAAAGAGAACACTGGCCAATCCCTGGAGATAGCACCCTAGAGAAGCCACTAGCAATCTGATTTCAGACTGTTCTCTCACACCTGTTATCTTACTTTATCCTTTTTAACACCCTAGTAGGGAAAAGAGGGCAGGGATTATTATCCTCTTGTTTGACAGAAAGGAGAAGGATGGATGACCCTAGCCTCAGCTTCCATCTCAGAGGTTAAGAAGTTATTTTCAAACAATATCAAGAGGTGTGTGGGCTTGAGAGAAAAAGGAAAATCTCTCTTGTTTTAGTTTTAAAAAGTTCTTTACAGTTCGGCAAAGTATCTGTGATTTTGGATGGTAACAGCTCTACTGTTTTTACCCAGAACTGGGATGCTCGGGGATGTCTTGAGGTCGTGTCACGAACGTCACTGAAACCTGAACACACAAGACCTTCATTCTTCTTCACCTTCTTCTTCATTTGAAAAACAAAACTAACCAGGGGTGTGATGGCTGATGGCTCTATTTAAAGACCCCACAAAAGCCAGTCTTGAGAATGGGGGCATTTTGAACAGTGCCATACTCTTTCAAAAACTGTACGCACTTTTTTCTAAGAAGCTAAAATCATTAGGTGAATTTTAATTAAGAAGATATTTACAGAGATTCAAATACCTGTGCACAAGTTACCTGTGAGATACAAAGGGGAAAATAGTGCCTTTAAAGGTGATGCATCTGGTTCACCTCACCTTTATCAGTGGTTGTGTCATTGTTAAATTTCCTGAATTTATCACTTTGCTTTGATTTTGTAAAAGAATGATCTTGTTTAAAGACGAAGAGAGAACAACAAAACAAATGTGGTAAAAATGTAATAACTGCTAAATCTAGGTAAAGATTACATGAAAATTAAATGTATTATTCTTCAGATTTCTAAAGTGTAACACTTTTTCAAAATGAAAATTCAGAAACACCCCCCAAAATAACCTAATTTTTAAAATGTGCTGCTGTCAACTTGCAAACCCTGGTGGCATGGCAGTTAAGTGCTATTTCTGCTAACCAAAAGGTCAGCAGTTCAAATTCACCAGGTGCTCCTTGGAAACTTTATGGGGCAGTTCTACATTGACTTACAGGGTCACTATGAGTCAGAATTGACTCAGCTGCAGTGGGTTTGGGGTTTTGGTGTAAACCTGATCAAGGCAAGATCATGGAAGTTCCACAGACACATTCAAGCTCCCCAGGAGACCAAATTACTGTCTAAAAGCTGTGAACCATGCTCTCAGGGAACATTTAGCTCAGCTATTGTAACATCATTTACAAACACAACCTTCTGTGTCCTGGTTTGGTGGGTAGTATCTGGAGTCTTAGCTTGTGAGCAGGTATCTAAAATCTTCCACTGGACTCACTCCATCTGGAGAACAGGGGAATGAAGAGAACTTAAGACTGAAGGCAAAGATTAGTTCAATAGACCACAACTACTACAACCTCCGCCATGACAGCATCACAACAGAGCATCCCAGACAGAGCTGGACCAAAATGTCGAACAGAATGCTAACTCACACACACACACACCCCCACACAAAAAAAAAACAAAACAGAACAGAGACAAGACTTACTGTGGACAGGAAAGCTGGTAATGGGAAACTCAAGGTCAAGAAGGGGAGAGTGTTGACATACCATGGGTTGGAAAACAATGTCACCAAACAATATGAGTATTAATTGTTTAATGAAAAGCTAATTTGTTTTGTAAACCTTCATCAAAATTATAGTAGAAACTGTACTATTGTTTATTTAGGCATGATTCTTTTCACAAATTGAAGAGAATTTCATCCTAACCTGTGATTCATGGTCAGAGGTTGTTCTTAAAACCATATTTATGTACATACCATTATTTGGCAAAAATATCCTATATATGTTAAGTTTTTAGTGTAAATTGATTGATAATTTTACATGAAATTAGAAGCTGCAAGTTGCCCTGGACAAAGGTGTGAGGGTATTAGGAATGTATCAGTAAATAAGCTTGTCCAAATCTTGACTTCTAGATTCACTGGTACCTGTAAATAACAAACAGAAAAGATCCTCCAGGGGATGCAAATAATCCAGCTCCTTCAGAGAACTTCCTATAGTGTTTCCAAGGAGATGCTGCTGATCCTTTGGTTGGTAGTTAAGCTCTTAACTACTGTGCCACCAGGGTTGGTGGTTTTAAATGGAAGCACTAGATTTAGAGAGAGATGGGGGTGGAAGTGATGGAAGCCTGCTTTTGGTTTGGGGATCAGAGAGGAGAGTATAATGCTTCTTGGGCTGGCAGAGCCTGGCACAGGCAGAGCAACCTGGGGCTCATGCTCTGGGCTGTGTGGCTCAGTAGAAACAGTGGTATGATAGTCCATGCCTGAGAGGGCTGGAGACAGCTCACACAGCTAAGGAGTTCCTGAAACAGCTCCATAAGGTAGCTGAGGAGTGAGCAAGCCCCCCAAAGAGGGTCTGATTCCACAAAGGGACATTTGAACAAAATAGGAAGATTCCTGCCAGGGGTGGGTTGAAAGTGTAGCTCAGTAGGTTTCTGTGGCCAGAGCATTCTGCATGGTAAGTCATGAGAGCTGAGGACCAGCCAGAGGTTGTAACCAAAGAGGCACAGCTGTTTATGTTTGCTGCAGTCCAGATGAGAAGTGATATGTCTGATGACTGATTAGAAGGGAACGGAGGGAGAGCAGGACCCCAGGTGAGGGTGTCTCCTCTTCTTCATCACTCCACAGGAGCTGGCCAAGTTCACACTGGCACCATCAGCCTGGGCAGGAAGAAAACAACAGCACATTTTAGTGCTGAACATGACTGTCCTATAAGTTCAAATCATGGGCCTGGGAAAATCACTAGAGTGGTGAGTTTAAGGATTTTTTTGTTGTTGTTGTTATTGTTTGGTTTCTGCTTCTGATTTTGCTTTTGCTTTTTGCCATCAGGCAGGAGAAACAAAGAAAGGAAAGCTATGTCTTGGCAAATGTGTGTTTCAAAGTATACAGTGCACATAGTTAGAAAATGAACACCTAGAGGCATCTTCAAATGCCTTTTATCTTTTCAGAAATGAGTTCTCAGAAAGCCACCTGTGCTTGACAGGTAAGGATGTTCTGGGACAAGGACTTTGCCGCCGCCTCCTGTTCCCGGATGAGATGCCTTCAGGCCACAGCCTTAGCATTTGAGCAGCTGCCTGTCTGCCTGTCTGCCTGGCATAAGGCTGCTTCTGTGCCATACTAGCTGGGGATCTGTCCCTTTAATGGAGATTTATCTTAGCCTTTAAGCAGCACGGGTCTTTCCTTCCCATAGCTTGTTGTTTCAGATGCCATTGAGTGTTCCAGCCCATAGCGACCTTATTTTGTTGTTGTTGTTGTTAAGAGCCACTGAGCTGGTTCCCATGTGTAGCGATCGTATGCACAACAGGACGAAACACTACATGGCCTTGCGCCTTGTCCACACTTGTTTTTATGCTCAAGTCCATAGTTACAGCCACTCTGTCAGTCCATCTCACTGAGGGTCTTCCTCTTTTTTGCTGACCCTCCACTCTACCAAGCATGATGTCCTTCTCCAGAGACTGATCCCTCCTGACAGCATGTCCAAAATACGTAAGATGCAGTCTCCCCACCTTTGCTTCAAAGTGGCACTCTGGTTGCACTTCTTCCAGAACAGATGTGTTTGTTCTGTTGGCGGTCCATGGTATTCACTATTCTTCTCCAACACCACAGTTCAAAGGTATCAGTTCTCCTTCTTCTGTTTCCTTGTTTATTGTCCAGCATATGCATATGATGTGACTGAAAGTAACATGGCTTGGGTCAGGCACACTTTAGTCCTCAAGGTGACATCTTTCCTTTTCGGTACTTTAAAGAGGTCCTTAACAGCAGATTTTCCCAATGCAGTGTGACTTTTGACTTCTTGACTACAGCAGTACAAGTGACTTTCTGTACAGCAGGACAGAACATTGCCCTATTCGGTGCCATCCTCACTACCATTGTCATGCTTGAGCTCATTGTTGCAGCCAGTGTGTCAGTCCATCTTTACGAGGGTCTTCTTCTTTTTTACAAACCTCTACCTTAAGAAGTGTGATGTCGTTTTCCAAGGACTGGTCTCTCCTGATAACATCCCAAGCATGTGAGAGGAAGTCTCACTATCCTTGATTCTGAGGAGCACTCTGGCTGTCCTTCCAAGACAGACTTGTTTGTTCTTCCGGCAGTTCAAGGCAGCTTCAGCATTCTTCACCAACACCAGAATTCAAAGGCATCGGTTCTTCTTCACTGTCCAATTTTTACATGCAGATGAGGCAATTGAGAATACTACGGCTTAGGTCAGGCTCAGCTTTGTCCTCAAACTGACAACTTCTAAATAAAGAGGAGTTTTGCAGCAGATTTACCCAAAGCAGTCGATCTGCTGTTGTTAGCTCCATTAAGCTTGCTCCTGACTCATACCATACGCAATAGTACAAAATGATGCCTAGTCTTGTGCCTTCCCTGTAATCAGTTGTGAATTAGACTGTTGGGATACACATCATTTTCACTGACAGATTTTCAGAATATATTGCCAGGTCTTTCTCCCTAGTCCATCTTAGGAAGCTCCACTGAAACCTTTTTAGCATCATAGAACACAAGCCCCCACTGACAGACACAGGGTGGCTGTGCATGACTGCGTCTGAAGTATTTACCTACTGTTCCATCTAAAGATGGAGAGTGTATGGTCCATGGCACCAAGGAGCTGGTGCTCACCTGAATAGTGCAACAGCCTTGGACCCATCAATTATGAAGCAGTAATACATGAGACCTACCCAGGAGGAGGGGGCAGTGGACTGGGCCTTTGGACAGCTTCACAGAGCAGGGATGCTTGCAGGGTTAGCCTGGGTCAGAGATTTGTGCTTTTCCTGGTGGAAGTGCAAGGAAAACATAGAAGGGGAGGAAGGGAAGAGAATGATAAAATAAGAGACAGATAGAAGACAAGAACTATTCATAGTACTTCTCAGAAAACACCTCAAAAAACCTGGATATAAGCACAGTAGTATCTGTGCAAAACTAACGAGATGCCTGGTCTCACTGGGAGAGAGACAGATTGATTTTTACCCGAGTTATATGGCCTTTCAGGCTCTAAATTACATTTGAAAGCATGCTTTAAGCATCAAAATGCCCATTTTCCTATCATTTCTTCACTGACTGTTGAGCTGTTGCTGTAACCCAGCCCTTCCTCTTTGTTCTGAGCTAACTCCATCAGTCTCTACCACCTGAGTGGCTCATTCCTCACCAATTGTTTGAACGATGATAATGCTTTTCATTAGTTATTAATTTTTTTTATGGTACCATCAGTTGGATCTGACGTGACGGCACTTGGCTTGGCTTTTTTGCTGGATGAAGATTTACAAACAAACTTTTGTCTCGTTAAAGAGTTAGTGTATATACTATCTCATGGAGTTACCAACTCCATAACATGTCAATACTCTCCTTTTGCGACCTTGGGTTCCCTATTACCAGCTAGTCCTTGCCTCTGGGCTGGTGTGCCTCTTTAGTCTTGTTCTGTTTTACAGGCCTGTCTAATCTTTGGCTGAAGGGCGAACCTCAAGAACCACTTCATTACTGAGATAAAAAGTCATCCAGGGGCCATACTTTCAAGTTTCTCCAGTCTGTCAGGCTAGGAAGTCTGGTCTTCCTTTGGGAAATAGAATTTGGTTCTCCATTTTTCTCTAGCTCTGTCAGGGACGCTCTGCTGAGACCTCTGTCAAAGCAGTCAGTGGTGGCAACCAGGCACCATCTAATTGTGTTGGACCCAGTAGAATGGAGGCCATGGTAGATGTGATTCCTTTGGACTAATCTTTGCTTTGGACTAATCTTCCCTTTGCATCTTTGGTTTTTGTCGTTGTCTCTTGCTCTCAAAGGGACGAGACTAGTGGAGTGTCTTAGATGGGTGCTCACAGGCTTTGGAGACCCCAGACACTACTCACCAAAGTTGAATGTAGAATGTTCGAAGATGATGCTCTGCATGCTGCTCTCTGCACGTTTTCGCAGTAATGCTGTGATGAGGTAACTTCGCTAATCCTGACCCAGGAAGAACAAATACATCTTGCTTCCTCTCATCTCTCGTCACTCACACACTCTTTCTACTGTGTGCAAACCACTGCCTTCAGAGTACAGGCTGACAGAATGAAGTCACAAGTGTGGATCATGCCCTGAAAATACTTAGAGGCTGGACTTACACCTAGAAAATGGAACAAAGATTCAAGGCCAGGTAGTAGTGACACAGGCCAGAGCCTGGCAACCGTACCACTATAGACATCTGTGCTGATTAGCAGCATCCATGACCCCTACTCACCAGATGCCAGTAGCCCCTCGAGCTCACAAGAACCGCAATGTCTCTAGACATTGCCAGATGTCTCCTGGGGGTCTAATGGCCCTCATTTGTGAACCGCTGTTATAGGCAATAAGTACAGTAGTTGTCTGAGGGGTGTTGGGTGGGCTGTGACGGTGGCAGAGGACACGGGCCTCAGTAATGGCCAGCAGCTGGATAAGGTTTAGTATGTACAGAGGAGCAGGGGAAAGTCTTTCCAGAAGGAGCGTTGTCTTTGCCTTATCCGCCTCCCATTCCTCCTATTCTGTCTAGTGACTGTGATGCTTTTTATTTTTACTTTCCTGTTCCCTTCTTTTCTGTCTTGATTCATGCACCTGACTCCCTTTCTTTTTCCTCACCCCCTCCTGTTTTGCATTCCGGTGGACTCAGTGGACAGAGATCAGGTGAGTGACAATGCCTGCCCTTTCAGAACACAAAATAGCGTCCTGTGTGTTCCATACCTTTAGCAGCACTTGCCACCTACTTTGTGTTCCCCAGGGGAACTGCGCATCACCCTCTGGTACTCTGCCTTCCTCCACCCTCTGCCTAGACTTCCCTATGGTATCATATTCTGTCTATGTTTCTTTCCTGGGTCTCTTTTTGTTCCATTTGGCTCCATCCTACAAGGAGTGTGGGCCTGGATCTCATAGTTCCCTCAATTTGAAAGGCACTTGAACTGTGCTTGAGGGTAAGAAAAAGAATGATACCTAGTAGAGTTTTTTATGACAGAGAGACTGAAAGAAGAAGATTAATACAAAGTAGACTCTATAAATGCATAAATAAAAAATTTTAGAGCTAGGGTTTTAATTCCCTCCTGAGCTGGCTTGGGAAATGCCTAAAGCAAGCAGACTGTGGCATATAGATGGAGGTAGAAAGAGTCACTGGAGCAGGAAGGAGGAGGCAACAAGGCCATAAGCATGAAACCCAGGTAGAATGGTGATTGCTAGATCTGTTTCAAAGAATTTGAATAATGAATACGTCACAAAATTAGTTTATTAACTCAATCCTGTTTTCATTTTGATGCAGAGCTCACTCTATCATCCCTCTTTGGAATGTTTAAATTATTCTCAAGCTTGAGGTTCACTGATGTGTTTCTATGTGGGCAATTTGTACCTCATTTTTCTTGGCAAATATTTTGCATCTCAATCCTGTGAAGGCTTCACATACATCAGTACTATACCCTGTGTTGGCCTAGGCCATCTGCTGAAATATTCTTAGGTTTTAAATATCAGTGAACTTTACTGGAAGCTTCTTTCCTTGAAAGTTCAGTTCAAAGCCAGACTCTGGGTTCAGCCCTGTCCTCCTCAGGCATCAGTTTTAGACAAGTTATTTTTGGCTTCCCAATCTTCCCCAGAGCATTCTGATATTTTAACATAAAGTTTTCAACTTGAGAGGAGCTCTGGTGACATACTGGTTAAAAACTTAGGCTTACTAACCAAAAGGTAAGTAGTTCGAATCTACCCTCTGCTCCTTAGAAACCCCATAGGGTCACTATGAGGTGGAATCTCCCTGATTGCAATAGATTTGGTTTGGGTTTGGTTCAAGCTTCAAACGTGGTTAGGCTTCAGCTCTCTCTTCCAGATCCAACTTCCTAGCAGGTTATAGCAGATTAAAGTATGGTAAGACACCTAGATACTTGAGGTAGCAAAAATGTGACTTGCGATAGAGGAAAAGATAAAATTAGACCTATAGCATTCTAACTTATGTGAGTGTGTGGAGTGTGGGAGAGGAAGGTGGGAGAAGATGAAGCTGTCTCAGTATGATCATTACATTGTCTCATATGCAGGGCTTTAAAAGCAAGAGTATGTATTTTTCTATTGCAGGGCTGTAAGTCGACGTTTAAAATTGATCAGTTTCATTTGGGATTTTTAAATAGGCTTATCCTTAACAACACTAAATCTAAACACTTGTCTCTACCAGGCACTCATAAGGTAATTGTAAGTATTAATTCATTTTAACCTAAACAGTGCTGGGAAGTAAATACCATTAGTTTTCACATTTCATAGATGAGGAAACTGAGACACAGAAAAATTAAGCAAATTACCCCATATCACATAGCCAGATGATGGAAAACTCAGTATCATCTATGAGAGCAAGGCCCTGAGACCACTGCAGAACAGACCATCAAAGGCTTATGTGCAGGCCCATGCTGAAACTGAAGAAAATGAAAACAAGTCCACTACAGCCAAAATACAACCTTACGATATCCCTCCAGAATGTGGAGACCATCTCAAAAATAGATCTGAGACACTGAGCAGTAATGACAAAAGACCAGACAAGTTGTACAATGACAAGATCGGAAAGGAAGAAAAGACCAAAATGAATGTCACAAGAAATTCTAACATTTGCTCCTAATCATCGAGCAGTTAAAGAAAATGAAAGAAATGGTAACAGAACAGAAGATTCTGAACAGGAGCTCGAGAAAACATGGTATTGTAATGACGGAGGCAGAGACCGGGAGTTAGGAAACCAAAAGGGAAGAACACGCTTAGCATTTCTCAAGGTCAAAGAACTGAAGAAAAAATTCAAGTGGTGAGTTGAAATTTTGAAGGATTCTGTGAGAAAAGTATGAAGTGATTCAAGAAACATCCAAAGAATGGATGGAATACAAAGAGTCACTGTACCAAAAGGAAATGTTTGATGTTCAGCAATTTCAGGAGGTAGCAGATGATCAAGAACCAAAGGTATGAAGGAAGAAGTCTAAGCTGCACTGAAATTAAACCAAGCCAAACCTACTGCCATCAAGTCAATTCTGATTCACAGTGATCTTATAGACAGAGTACAACTGTCCCGTAGAGTTTCCACGGAGTGCCTGGTGGATCTGAACTGCTGACCTTCTGGTTAGCAGCCATAGCATGGAACCACTACATGACCGGAGTTTCCATGGCACTGAAAGCACTGGTGAGAGACAGAGCTCTAGGGATTGACCAAGAACTCATTGATATGTTTCAACGAACAGATGCAGTGCCAGAGGTGCTCGTTTGTCTATGTCAAGAAGCTTGGAAGACAGATACATGACCGACCAACTGGAAGAGATCCATATTTCTGCCAATTCCACATAAAAGTGATCCAACTGAATGCATGAATTACTGAACAATATCACTAATATCGCATGCTAGTAAAATTTTGCTGAAGGTCATTCAAAAGCAGCTGCAGAAATACCTTGACAGGGAAATGCCAGATTCAGCTGGATTCAGAAGAGGACATGGAACAAGGGATTTCATTGCTGATGTCAAATAGATCTTGACTGAAAGCAGAGAATACCAGAAAGATGTTTACCTATGTTTTATTGACTATGCAAAGGCATTCAAATGTGTGAATCATAATAAATTACATACAGCATTGTGGAGAATAGGAATTTTAGAACATTCAATTGTGCTCATGTAGAATCGGTGCGTAGATCAAGAGGTAGTAGTTTGAACAGAGCAAAGAGGTACTCTGTGTCATAAAATCAGGAAAGATGTGCAAGAGGGTTGTAATTGTGTCCCTATATGCATTTCTTGTACTTATCAGATCTCGTATCACAATCACTAAAACATGGTTATATGGTTACCAGAGTTGCATAAAGCCTTGAACCTGAGTCTTGATGGCTAGAAAGTAGTCAGATGAGCTGATATGGGTACATTACTGGGGTGCACTAATGACAGTAACAAGGATCATGGTATATTTTACGGGGAGTCAAGAAAGGGAGCTGGCCAGAAAGCTGAATTGTAAGTATGGCTTGCAGCATTTACTTGCTTATTTTTTCTCCATGGATGATGTTTAATATAACACAACTTTGCACTTAGTCATTGAGTTGGTTGAGTATAATGGCCCAGCCTATTCAATGATCGTATAAATACATAGCATTGAAGCGGGTCTGTATATGCCTGGCCCTTTAAGTGCTAATTGGCACTGTTGCCCCTACATCTTTTTCTAGACTTGTTAATCTTATTTTTAGCTTCTGAAAGAACAGGATTGCCAAGTACAATCATTAATTGAATATGACTCAATCTGGACCCATCTTTAATAAGAAACCAAAGAAGGAAATTCAATTAGACACAACCATTCCATTTCAAAAGACCATGTCCTTCCCTTTCACAGTTAAACTTATGAAAGATTATCTTCTTAGTGGAAGGCTACGGGAAAATTTGGATTTCTGTCAAATATTTAGTGTAATATCCCTGGATCAGGATTAATGTAGCCTTTCAGCAGCTTGCTCTGCATTTCTGTCGATGCAATCTGTTTTGGAGGCTTTTGAATAAAAGCCATTCTATACCCCTGCAGGACTCAAAGTATTCAGCAGAAATGGTAACGAGATCAAATAGTTTCAGGACACATTATCTTACCCTCTGGTCATGAAAATGCAGACACCTTAATCTCATTTTCCATAGCCCTGTTGATTCTCTACTCCTTAGAGCAAATTGACAGTACTGAAGCTAAGTTATAAATCCCTGTGAATATTTTGTGGTTGATTTAAAATTACATACAACTGAGAAATAATAGTAAAAAAGAATGAAATACAACCCAGTCAACTTTGTCTGGTAGAATTGTGTCCAATGCTTCTAAAGAATAAGAGTAATGTTAATAATACTTTCCTGGGTGGTGCAAATGATCACTATGTTCAGCTGCTAACCAAAAGGATGGAGGTTCAAGTCTACTCAGAGGCAGGTTGGGAGAAAGGCCTGATGACCCACTTCTGAAAAACGAGTCACTAAAAACCGTGTGGAGCACAGTTCTAGTGTGACATGTGCGGCTTCCCTGTGGGTTAGAAGCGACTCAAACAGCAACTGGGTTCAGAGTCCCTGGGAAGAGCAAATGATTACTGTGTTGGAGACTGAAAGAGTATAGGTTCAAGTCCACCCAGAGGCACCTTGAAAAAAAGATCAAGAGATCTGTTTCCCAAAAACAGCTGTTGAAAACCCTCTGAAGACATGGGATCACATGAGTCAGAATCGATCTGACAGCAACTGGGTTATTATTGCTATTATTATCAGAGTTAGTACTTACTGCATTGTTTTTAGGTCCCAAATATTCTATTTTCTCAAACCAGTGTCTGTTTGACTCCAGTTATATTAGCTGTTAACCTCTTAATTATAAACTCCAGATGGCACTGCTACTCAAACTCTGGTTGACAGGTCTATTTTACCAGGAATCAGATATCTTCTAGTATACTTTGTGCAGACAGTTACTTACAGATCTGTGCTGGGACCTAGAGTTATGTGCAGATAACTGGGATTACTTTGTCCCCTCAAGTCTGATGGCAGAATGTGTTACAAGGATAGTCTTAAAAGAATTTATTTATGCAAAGCTTTCCACGTTGTTTCAGTGAGTTCTGCATGAAAGCACTTTTCAAACAGAAACACTAGTGTCCCCTGGTAGTTCAGCTAATAAAGTAAATATTTGTAATAGGCATGCTGCGTAATATCACCAACACTGGCAAGACCACTCTTTTCTCTTTGTGCCATGCTGCCAGAAGCTGGCACCCACCGGCACCTGGGTCTCACGTTGAAATTTGAGTCCTAGGTGAGTGTTTTATTTTCCACTTACAGGCACTGGCGAGCAGGTAAGGTGAAGACTCCAGTCTCTGAATTTTAGGGTAAAGAACTAATGCTGGCCCATTAGCAACTCCGGTTCCAAACATCCCAAGGGAGAAGTGGGGTGGAGTTTCTACAGCCACAGCATTCTAGAACAGTGGTTTTTCAAAGTATTTTTAAAGACAGACAATCCCTTCTTCAAGTGAAATATTATTTATAAGTCTGACAAGTAAAGTAGATAAAAGAATCTATTGTTAATTCAGGGGTACCAGACACCATGCTAAATAAACTCTCAACCTAGTTTTTTTCTTTATTTAAGTCTCAAAACAACTCAATAGATTAGGCAGTATTTCTGGCCTCCGTTAGAAAGCTAGTTGTTGTTGTTTTTAGTGGTCATCAATTCACCCCAGTGACGTTCTGTATAGTGGGGTCAGACTGTTAGGATCCACAGGGCTTTCACTGGCTGATTTTCAGAAGTAGATTGCCAGGCCTTTCTTTCCAGTCTGCGTAAGTCTAGAAGCTGTGTTCAGAGAGATTTACCAAAGCCATACTTCCTCCTAGTGAAGGAACTTAAGTCACATGAAGGCATTCTCACACCTGAACCAGAATCCTTGTCCAGAGAAAGCAGACCTGCTCTTACCATAATAGATGCTGTCAGAGACTGTTCCCAAGATCGATCTGTACTTTGGTCCTCGCTCACCTGATGGCCACATGGAACTTCTCCAGCATCTCTGGGACCCTGAGAATACACAAAAGTATAAACATGATATTACCCTGAGGAAGAAGACTTCAATTCAGTCTCTGAAATCATGTTTTTAAGGAGTAGCTATATACCAATTTGTTTCTTTTTCTGTTTCTTAAATAGGCTTTCTTAATAGCTCCCATGCACACCTGGGGCTGCTGTGATAGTTGACCAGTTATAGCCACCCTCTTTCTCCCTTCCCATTTTCTTCCTTCTTTTTTTTTTCAGCATGTATTCATAAAATATATACCATGTTTGAGGAAATGTATTAGGCACTGAGGTTACAACAAAGGTGATTATGGTGTTATTGAGCTCAGTGACCTCACAGATAGAGGAACTACTAATTTATCATTCATATTAGGATAGCTTTGGAAGTAAAAAGAGACATTGTTAATAATTATAAAGTGGCAACAGGCATAACTCATGTTTGCCCCTAGAAAACTGGGCTAGAGAGGAATATTGATACAAGTAAACATTATTATAATAATATTTTCATAACTGGATTGAGATAACATATTGCTAAAATATGCACAGGGTATAATACAATGCACAGTGGAGTGGTACCAAGCACGTTAGGACAGAACAGACTTCCTAGAAAGTTGATGCTGTAACTGAGTCCTTAAGGATGAGTGGGCATTCCCCTTGTGACATGGGGATCAGTAGGCTGGGCAGAGAAAACGGACTGAGCGTACAGGTATCAAAGGGCATGTTGTCGGTGGAGAACTAGCAGTGCCTTGATGAAGGTGTGGCAAGTGCGATCAGAAAGGGTAGGGAAATGAATGGAAAGGGTAGGGAAAGTGAAAGAATCTTGATTTGATTTTATTCATCATGGGCAGTCAATAAGGGGTTTAACCAGAGGTGCTGTGGACCCACGAACATTTCAGAAGGAGCATTCAGGTGCTTTCCCCCTCCCCCTACCCCCCAAAACAACACTGCTGTCGAGTAGTTTCAGACTCCTAGTGACCTTACAGGATACAGTAGAACTGCCCCATAGAGTTTCCAGGGAGCACCTGGCGGATTGAAACCACTGACCTTTTGATTAGCAGATGTAGCACTTAACCACTGTATCACCAGGGTTTCCATAACATGCTGTATAATCAGACACAGTCATAGGGAGCACAGACAGGAGCCAGAGATATTGGCTAGGAAAGAGATTCCTGTGACTGACTGCACCAAGTCGCCTGGGGAGTTTTAAAGAATACCAGTGCCTGAGCCCCACCCACCCTGAGTCAGTCAGCATATCTGGAGTGGATCTAGCCACTGGGAATGTTTTAAATTCCCCCTTTGGTTCTAATGTGCAGCCAGACTGAGCCAGAAGGCTGCTGAAATACAGGTAAGTGTTTAACAGTGGTAGGAGGGATTTAAAAAGAAGATATTTTTATGGTAAATGTCACAGGAGTTAATAACTGATTGGAAGTGGAGGATGTGAGGAAAATCTTTCAAGGATGGCTCTTTGCTTGGAGGCCTGGAGATGTGGTTGCACCTTGAATTGAAATAACAAATTCACCAAGAGTCACTATTTTATGTGGGAAGAAAGTGAGTGATGTGTTGGTCATGTAGAATGTTTGAGATATCTCAAGGACAGCTGTAAGAAGTATGCAGTGCGACAAATTAGGGAGTCTAGGATAGAGCCATGGGAAACCTTGAGATTTAATAGCAGGTGAGAGAAGAAAATGATATAAAAGACACAGAGTAAAACCTGTTGCCATGGGGTTGACTCCAACTCGTGGTGACCCCGAGTGTGTCAGAGAAGGACTCTGCTCCACTGGGTTTTCAATGGCTGGCTTTTCAGAAGTAGATTGCCAGGTTTTCTTTCCCAGGTGCCTGGGTGGACAAGAAGTGTCTACCCATTGGTTAGCAGTGGAGAATATTAAACATTTGCACTGCAAAAGGAGTCCATAAGAAAATTAAAAAGCCAAACCTGTTGTCACTAAGTTGAGTCCTGCACATCTAGAGGTATCTGAAGGATGCATCTATCCTACACTGTGCGGTATGGTAGCCACCAACCACGTGCTGCATAAAATTAAAACCAGTTCCTCAGTGGGTCTGATTAATGGGAGTTTAAATTTTCATAGGCCAGTACCTTCCCTGTCACGTTCTTGTGTTAATTTAATCATCAACTCGTTATCTCACTCCCTCCTCCTCTTCCCCATTGTCCGTCCACAGAGGGAACTGGGGTTGCCACACCTCGAATATGGGGAAGACTACAGTGCCTGGCCGCGCTCCAGCTTGGTTAAGCCTGGCTGTCTGCGTTTGCTCTGGGGCTTTGCAGTGATGTGAGCTGTGTCTAGTCATCTTACTGTCTTGTAGTATCCATTAAAAACATTGCTCTCCTTTACTCCATCTAGAAACAAGACTTACATTTCAGTGGTGAGTGATGTGACTACTAAATAGATGGATTAAGAGGAAAAAAATTAAAATTACTCTGGGATTTTCCAGGATAAGAAGTTATTACAGAGACTGTGTTGATTCAGATGTTCTGGAGATTAAGTAGGCCTACACCAGCCCTAGAGCACTTTAGTCCTGAATCCGTGTCATTTGAAAATCTTTCATTGAGACTTTCCCACCCACTCCCCAGCCTGTACCTGAGTGAAGGAGTTGTTTAGAGATGAGCTCAGAATCGCCAGTTCATCTTGTCCCACCCTAAATGGTAGAACAGCCACTGTTTTATCAGTTAAGAGAGCCAGGACTATGCCAAGAAAATAGTGCTCAAATCAATTTAAAGTCATTTGGACTTACTTTAAGATTTTTACATGTCTTCTCCAGTCCTTTGGCTTTCATCTAAAGCTACTCATGGCTATCTCAGTATTTATTCTGCTAAGGCATACAGGTATGCCTTCTCTGCACCCTAAAATAGTTTCAGAAGGCTGTCTGTCAGTCCATTGTTGAATTAAGTCCGCTTTGTGAAACACATAGGGTTGACATGAGTCAAAATCACCTTGACAACAACCGGTTTGGTTTTGGGTTTCTGAATATGCAAGGGAACGTTATTCTATAAAGAGAACCTGTTGGAAAATCCTTCATAGTGAACAGTTCATTCATCAGATCGTTCATTGATTAGCTGTTATGTGTGGAGTGTTTCAAACTATTGGGAAATACAGTTGTATGAAGCACACTGCATACTTGTATAAGGTGCTTTTAATATCATGATGGACTGTAACTACATGGTGCTCTGTGTCAGGCACTGCTCTAAATTGAACATGTACCTACCTCATAACCACACTATGAGGTAGGTACTTTTATTATTAGCCCCATTTTACATATGAGAAAATTGGAGGAAAGTGGAATTTAAGTGACACATGCCAAATTGTGTGGCTTGTCCAGACAGAGCTGGAATTGAACCGAGGTAGTCTGGAAACCCTTGATTTATAGTGATCAAGTGCCACAGCAACTCACCGAAGGGTGGGCAGTTCAGCCCCACCAGCTGCTTCTTTGAGCGCTATCAGGCAGTCCTACTACATCCTATAGGGTCATTATGAGTCAGAATCGACTTGAAGGCAGTGAGGTTTTAGTCTGGCTCCAGCCTGTGTTTTTAAGCACTATGCTTTGCTTCCTCTCCCCTTCTTAATTTTGATATCCAGTAGGAACAAAGGGTCACTATGAGTCAGAATTGACTCAGTGACACTGAGTGTGTGTGTGTGACGCAGAGAAAAAAGATTGCCTTGAAATTAATTTATTCATAGAATGTGATTATTTGTCATTGGTATGTAGTTCTTCATGCATCGGTGATTCTTGAACACTTTTAAGATCAGTAGCCTTTCTTCCTACCACCCTTCCCATAGCCAGATACAAAGCATATCTGAGATTTTTTGACCTCTTAAATCGAAAATATTTTTATAGGTATTCTTGGTAGCTTTTCTTTCTGAGTGTTTAAGGTAACGTGTGCCTAGAACAAGGAGAGAATATTTTGAAAGTCATACGTAAATATTTACACAATAATACTAACCTTGACAGAGCTACACAAACTAGATTCTACCTGGAGCCTCATCATTAATTTTCTAGATTGTCAGCATATCCCAGCCTAGTCCCAAAGCTAAATAAACCTGAGACCTGGTTGCCCCCAAGTAAATACAGAACAATTCTATGAAGACTTGTGTTTCTGGGAAAGTTTTAGTGTATCGCTCAGCTATTCTCTTGAATCTGCCATTCACTCCAAGGTTTTGTTGGCCTTAATTCAATTCTCTACCTTCCAGGCCATCAGTGCCTTGTTAAGTAGTTTTCTACCCAGACAGATAACAGGATTTGGTGACAGCTTTCAGTTTCATTACCACTGAAACTTTCATAGGTGTAGAATTTCTCTGTTTCAGCTATTACCTGATTGACTTATTTAGACTGTATTTATTGGCCTATAAAACTGACCTCATTCTGTAAAGTAGCCGACTAATTGTTTTCAGTGTGAACACTTCTAGAGATTTTTATCAACACTGGTGCAAATAATCTAGGATGACTGTTTGAGATGCTCCTGGTCTTTCATAAATCGATTTAGTAAAGAGCTCCCTGACCAATAGTTGCATCACCTTAACTCTAGCTTTCAGGCTTCCTGTTATATCCTTGAGGAGGATTCAAAAACGAATGCAATGAAACACTGTGAAAATGTCTATTCTCCCCAAAGCTATCAGTAGATACAACACAATCCCAATGCTCCTTTTTTTAATGAGATGGAGAAAAAAATCACTAACTTCATATGAAAAGGAAAGAAGCCCTAGATAAGTAAAGCATTACTGAAGAAGAAAATGAAAGTGGGAGGCCTCACACGACTTGACTTGACTTGTTACACTGCCATAGTAATCAGAACACCTGGGTACTGGTATAAAAATAAATACATAGATCAGTGGTGAAGGAGAACTCAAATATAACTCTATCTACCTATGAGCAGCTAATATTTGACAATCCCCTAAGGTCTGTGAATTGGGAAAAAATAAAGCATCTTGGAAGAAAAAAAATAGGGACACTATTGGGAGCCCTCAAATGGCATAACAACTGCAAAAGATTACAAACAATGCACAAGCAATAGAAGAGAAAACACATAAATGAGAATTTCTAAAAATCAAGCACTTATGCTGATACAAAGACTTCATCAAAAGCATAAAGACCACCCACAGACTGGAAAAAAATTTTGCCAAGCATCTAATCTCCATAGTCTACAGAGTGCTTCAAAACCTCAACAAGAAAGGAAAAAAAAAAAAAATGGGCAAAGGACATCAACAGATACTTCACCAAAGAAGATATCGAAGCAGATCATTAGTCATTAGAGAATTCCAAATCAGAACAACAATGAGATATCATCTTACCCCCACAAGAATTGCATTAATCCAAAAAACACAAAATAACAAATGTTGGAGAGGTTGTGGAGAGACTGGGCCCCTTCTCCACTATTGGTGGGAGTGCAGAATGATACAACCACTCTGGAAAATGGTTTGGCAATTTCTTAAGAACATAGGGCTAGAAATACCATATGATCCAGAAATTCCACTGCTCAGCACATATCCCAGAGAAATAACGGTTGCCACAAAAGCTGATACATGCACTCCAATATTCATTGTAGCAGTGTCCACAACAGCACAAAGATGTAATCAAATGAGGCTTCCTTCAACAGAAAAATGGACACACAAACTAAGGTATATTCATACAGTGGAACACTATGCAGTGGTAACAATGGCAGTGTTTGTGAGCAAACACCCGACAGTACGCAGTCGTCAGGAACACACTGTGCTGAGTGAAATCAGTCAGTCACAAAAGGACAAATACCGCATACAACCATTATTATGAGGCCTCAGGAAATGGACTGAACGCAACGGAAAATAATCTTTGTTGATAACAAGCTGGGGGCAGGAGATGGCTATTCTGAGATGAGATATTAGATAGGAATTAGGTTAAGTGAATGAAGTGACATCATACACTAGAAGGAAGATCAACACTGATGTACTATACCAAGAGCTAAAAGAGTTCCAGTACACAACCTAACACTTCAAAATTTAGAGTTGGCAGGGCCAGGGTTCTGGGGACCATGATTTTGGGGCACATCTAGGTCAAATGGCACAACTAAGCTTTTTCTTCTTAAGAAAACGTCTTGCGTCCCAACTAGGTGAGTAGCGTCTGGGATATTGAAAGCTAACCAGCTGCTATTGAAGGAATATCAATTGGCCCCAATCCAACTGGAACTGAGGAGAATGAAGGAAATCAGACAGGTGGAAAATGTGAGCCCAGGAGACAGAAAGAGCCAAATGATGCAGAGTCTACACCTGCGTTAGACCGGAAAACAAGACGGTGCCTGGCCACCTCTAATGTCTGCCTTGAGAGGCAATACAATATAGACTCCCTGATGCAGCGGGGAAAAAAACAGAGGTGCAGATCTAAACATCCGTTAGAAGACCAGAGCTGATGATCCGACACCCTGGAGGGTCACCCAAGAGCATGGGCCCTGATGTCCTACCTCAGGGCTAAAACTAGCATTGAAACAACTCTTTAGACAAAAACTGGACTCAATTGTAAGACAGGAGGCTGTTGGAGCAGCTCCCCCATAGTGATGAAAAGGGAGGGTGGAGGGGAAGGGACAAGAATATGGGAAGTGTAGAGTGGAGGGGACGAGTGTGCTGTCATGGGGCTAGGATCGCAGATGGAGTCACATCAATTTCTTTGTATGGGATTTGATACCACAAATAGACTTCATTTGTAAATTTTCACTTAACCACAATAAAATATGTTTAAAAATGAATACAGTGAAACTGGCATAAAAACCATGGGGCCAAGGTTTAAGTTGCTAATGAAGACTCCCATGCCTAGGGTGGTTGTCATGGTTGATCACTCCTTGCTAGATACCCCAAAGAGAATATGCAGCTAGTTAAGTCACCAGGAAAATGCTTAAATTACCAAATTAAGGCAGTCACATTAAAACAAACAAAAAAATGACACAGCCTTTCATGTTTAAGTTCTGCACTATGTTTAGAAGCGTTAATAGCTGTATTCCTGGGCAAGTGGTAAAACCTGTTCTACCATGTTTTCTGGTGATACAGTTCATTCTTTCTGAGAGTAACTTGGTACTACATACATCAAGAGCCATAAAAATATCCTGAATCTTTGGCCCAGTCAACTTCTGGGAGTCCCAGATATGGGGAAATCAGATGAATAAAGATGCTTATCACAGTAGTGTTTACAATATCACAATATTAGAAACAGTGGGAATGCCTAACAAAGTAGAAATGGTTAAAGAAATTATAGTAGCCTCATTTGACAGGACATTTATTCAGATGCTTGATGTGGAGAGATTCTCATCAGATGATCCATTCAACATAAATATTTATTGATTGCCTTCTTCGTGCCCGGTTGTGGGACGTTGTTGATGAGCAAAATAATTGTCACTTCCTACCAAGCCCATGAAGCTTATGGCTTGGTCAGAGAGTTAAACATTAATGACATTAACGTGTCATCTTTATGGCCAAGTATTTAAAGGGTCAGTTTGATTGTTTAAATACTGCCAAAGCCTGGTCTTAATAAATATGCTGCTCGACAGGATTGTATTTGGAGCTGGCTCTGTTGGTATGCAGGATGGAGATCCTTGAAATTGAGTTTATCTGTGGCTCAATAGCAACAAGTCTGTGGAAACATTCAAGCAGCATGTAGTCAGTGTGGGGTGTAGCTTCCAAAACACTCCAGCAATCAGTGCAGTTTTTAAGCTCAGCTGAGTCTTTGTTCACCTAACAAAACATTTAGGGTAACAGTAACATTTTCACTTCTTGGGCTGATTTTTCTTTTTTTAATCCTGCGTGGTGGAAACAATATGAATAATTAATGAGCAATTTTCATTGTATCTTATGAAACTATAATGATGCTAAGTTTGTTGCATGATACCGGTTATATGCTGGTATTAGTCCTGCAGTTTGACCGTAAACTCAATGATGTTCCCTCTTCAAAGTTTAATGAGCTCTTGCTGTGACAAAGGACAACATTAGGCGCTTAAAGAAAATTAGTTTTTCTACCTAATTTATAGGCATTGAAGTGAGGGTTAAGGAATGATGTAATGATAGAGTCCAGGATCTGGAGGTTTATCTGATCCAAGTGTTTGGTGAATGCATACAACATCTCAATGGGAAACAGATTTGTTTTTTCTACACAGGACTTTCTATTCTATGGACAACTGAAAAAAGTTATGATTCACTAACACACTTGGATCCTTGGATTTAACTGTTTTTATTTTCACAGAGATGGGTTGCATTCTTTTCCTCAGGCCAACAAAAAACATATACCTTGTTTCTTGCTCTGATAGTGAAGTTGGTTTTCTCCTTAGTTCTTTATCAGCATCCCAGTACCCCTCCCCTCACTTGATATCAGTTTCAAGAAGAAGCATTTGCTTCTGAGGTTTAGGTAGGTATGTTGCCCTTGTTCATCGTGGATTCCTGGGGACCCCGCGTGTGCAGGGTAGAAGTACTCCATAGGATACGCAAGGCTATGAGCTTTCATAAGCAGAGCACCAGGCTTCTCTTCTTAGGTGCCTCTGCATGGATCTGAACTACCAGCCTTTTGGCTGGTGATTGAGTACCCAACCATTTTCACCACCCAGCAGTCTTTAGGTATATATGATTGCTAAAAAATAATAATAATAATAATAAGCCTCCCACAGACACACAGAACATAAGCTTTGGTTTTTCAAAAAACCACTCCCTAACCAGATTATCCTGTACTCTCCTCCTCTTTGTCTATGCTACTGCGTAAAGCTACACACTAATCTTGGAACTGCGGATATCCTACCACTGTTGCCGACAACTTCAGGATGCTTTGCTTAGGCCACAGCAAAGCACTAGCCTTCAGGGCTTCTGCCGTGTGGACCTTGGAAATAGATCGCTCTCTCTCTGCTTGTAGGAGCCCTGGTGGTGCAAAGGTTAAAGCGTTTGGCTGCTAACAGACAGGTCAGAGGTTTAAAACTACTGGCTGGTACGTGAGAGAAAGACGGAGCAGTCTGCTTCCCTTGAGATCACAGCCCGGGAAAGCCTGTGGGGGCAGTTCAGCTCTGTCCTGCAGGGTCACACTGAGTTGGAATTGACTCTGCAGCCATGAGCTTCTCTTGAGTTTTGCTCTGCAGCTACCTATAAAAGGAAACCCTGGTGGCATAGTGGGTAAGTTCTATGGGCTCCTAACCAAAAAGTCAGCAGTTCAAATCCACCAGGCACTCCTTGGAAACTCTATGAGGTGGCTCTACTCTGTCCTTTAGGGTCCCTCTGAGTCATAAAAATCGACTTGACAGCAACAGGTTTATTTACGTTTTTTTTTTTTTAGTAAGTTTAAATGTCAAATCATGTATAGTAATTAAATCTGTATAGAAAGTAGATTATACATCTGAAGGCAATGTGAAATTAACAGTTTAAATCAGGGCTTTGAACCCTTGCTAATAATTTGCATTTCAAGTAAGTTTCCAGGGTATGCTAATACTGCCAGTTAAGGACTAATTTTGAGAATGGCTGGTAAAGCCTTGCTTCTCAGAATTTATCATATATAAGAATCAGCCAGAGATTCTGATTCAGTCTGGGGTAGAAATACAGAATCTCAGCAAAGTTTTGAACCTAAATGATGCCAGTTTGAAGACTTAAATATATGAGATGTGGAGAGTGTATCTGTATATAACTTGCCAGAAAAGCAGGGTTCTGTTGATATTTTCCTTCTGGGAACTTTATTCCACAATTCTGGAGTTGTCTAAAAGCGGCACTCATTTTCCTAAAAAAAAAAAAAAAAGAAAACAGACCTGCTAAACTACTTCAGACTGGAAGATTCTGTAAGACCACTGCCCTGAGATGTTCAAATCTTACATGGAAACTACTAACCTCTGAGGTCATCTTGTAGCTAAATAACACATTGGCTCACAAGATAATGCGTATCACCCTTAAGTAGTGTGTTCTTTTTAAAAAGCACCTCTATAGGACTAAAACCAAATCCTCGTTGACACTGATTTCAATTCACAGTGACCCTATAGAACAGAGTGTAATTCTTCATGGGGCTTCCAAGGCTGTAAATCTTTATGGAGGCAGATTGCCACATCTTTCTTCTATGTAGTAGCTGGTGTTTTGAAACCACTGACCTTTCAGTTGGCAGCCAAGCATTTAACCCACTGTGACACCAGGCTGCTCATATGAGTCCAAATAATCCACAATGGCTTTAAAACAAAGACAACAATGTAAGACAGCAGGAAAGCCAGATTAATAGAAATGTAACAACCTGAATGGAAATTAAGATGTTCACACACTGTAAAGAATATAACCAATGTCACTGAAAAGTTTGTGTGGAAGTCATTGACTAGAAACCTAAATTGCTATGTAAACATTCACCAAAAACACAATAAAATAAATAAGTGAATAAAAAGCAGCCCTAGTTTTCAGTTTCCTCCTCTACACTTGAGTATCTTGGCAGAGCTGAAAGCCTGAATTTACAGTGTAATGATAGAGTAGCTGCTTTTTTTCCTTTACAATATGTTTCTCTCATTTATTTGTAATAGCTTTTTAACAGTTTCTTCATACAGCTCTTCTATAAACTCTCTTCTAAAATTTATCTCTTTTATGAGAGTTCAAGATTTTTCTTTTTCCTGTAGCTACATAGTTTAAATAAGCAGTGCTGGGTTTTTTTTGTTTATCTTTTTTTTCCAGATGTGTTAATACATTCTGTTAATTTTTAAGATTAAGTTATATTTCTTGAATATTCTAAATATATAAAAATCCATAAGTAATTTTTTTTCAATATCCTTCCTCTTTAGTTGCACCAGGTTTTTTACTTTCCTGTCATATAATATCTTCTGAGAGGTCTAAAGCAATGTTGACAAGTATTTCAGAGTGACAGAGAATATCCTTATCTTGTGACTTTAATAAAAATATGTGTTTTTATTGGTTTTTGGAAAATCTGCTTTCTGTTGCTTAGGAAATTTCCTTTAATACTTATTTTACTTAAAGTCAAGAATTCTTCCAGAATTTTATAAATGACTTTCCAGCATTGCCTTATCATCTAGTGCTGCTTTCACAGAAAAACCACAAGTGGATGACTTTAACAAAGAGAAACTTTGTTTTGTAATAATCCAGTAGGCTAAAAGTCCAAATTCAGGGAATCATCTCCACAGGAAGTCTTTCTCTATTGGCTCTGGAGGGAGGTAACTGTCATCAGTCTTCCCCTGGACAGGGAGCTTCTGAGGCACAGGAACCCCAATTCCTTTCCAAAGGACGCACTGTGCTCTCAACACTGTTTCTTGTTGGTATGAGGTCCTAAATATCTGCTTGCTTGCTTTCCGTTATATCCCAAGAGATTGCTTCAAGGCCCGGTACCATCTTACATGTTGAGTCCCTGTCCCACCAACTTAACCGCTGCCCATACTCCCTCATTAATGTCATAGGGGCAGGGTTTACAACGTGGAAGACTATCACATGATACCACAAATCACGCCCCAGGCAAATTACCACACACATTTCTGGGGGAGGACATAATTCAACCCATGACATTCGACTTTTTGGCACCCTAAAAATCACATCTTTGCAACATGTGATACATGTATACCCCATCACAGCAAAAGTCTTAAAGTCCAAATCCAAAATCCAGAAATTTCTCTTGAACTGTGAAATCTAGAACCCAAGTTATCTGTTTCCAAAATACAATGGCAGAATAGCAGGCACAAACTAGATATTTCCATTACAAATGGAAGAAATTGCAGAGAAAGTAGGTATAGTAGCCATCAAGCAAATGAGCGGAACACATTACAGTAACCCTAAAGGCTATGAAAATAATCTTCCATTCTCTACAACATTTTATACAATGGCTCTGTCCTCCAGACTCTAGGTATTGACCATAGTCTCCAGACTCTGAGTGGAGGCCCCTTGGCCCCAGGCTACAGCCCTGCCTTTGGGCCCTCTAGGATAGCAACTCTGCTCCCTCGACTTCAGGTACGTTATTTTCCTAGTCCATCTGAATGGCTGCTTCACCCTCATAAACACCAGAGGTCATGGCTCTACCATTAGAGATCCGTGAGGTCATGGCCGTACCTTCTGAGACTGACGCAGCTCGGCTTCTCGTGCTTCTTGTGTCTTTAGCTTCTGCTTCCTATGGCCGCAAGGCCCTAGCCTCCTGCCAGCAGCTGCCTTGCCGGATCAAGTGTTCCAAAGTTCTGTTGCTCCACAAGTTAAGTGCCTGGAGGTACACCCACCCTCCTGGGAAGGCTCCTGCAAGCAGTCACGCAGTCATCCTGCTCAGTGGGTGAACAAGCCTAGTTCCAGTGCAAACTGCCCAGAAGTACTGCGTTCCTGGTACCAAATTCTGTCTTAGTCATCTAGTGCTGCTTTCACAGAAGTACCACAAGTGGATGGCTTTAAAAAGAGAAATTTCATCCTGTCACAGTCCAGTAGGCTGCACGTCCAAACTTAGGACATCAGCTCTGGGTAAGTCTTTCTCTGTTGACTCTGGAGGAAGGTCCTTGTCATCAATCCTCCCCTGGGAGCTTCGAAGGCACACAGACCCTGCCTGGTTTCTTTTGAAAGAAGGAGATCTGCTCCTGGCCGTGCTCCTTGTTGGTATGAAGTTTTTCCCAAATCTTGCTTACTTTTCCATTATAGTCCAAGAGGCTGCCGGAAGATACAATACAGTGTTACATACTGAGTCCTGCTTCACCAACACGACTGCCACCCATTCTCTCTCAGTACTAGCACAGAGGCAGGGTTTACAGTATGGAGGAACATCACACAATACCAGGAATCATGGCCCAGCAAAATTGCCACACACATTTTTGGGGTATATAATTCAATCCATGACAAGCATCTAATGATACACCATACCTTCTGTTAACTTGTTGATACAATAAATACATAAGATAGATATTTTAATGTTGATTCATTCTTATAAAGTAGAATAGAGTTTATTATTTTATTATAAGGCTGAATATAGTGTGCTAACATTCTGTTTAAATAGTTACATCTACTTTTATAAATGAGAATTGAATTTGTTTTTCTGTGATAGGTTTATCAGTCTTTCATATTATGTTAGACTGGCTTTGTAAAGTTAATTGTGAAGCTTTTCCTCTTTTTCTCTTTTCTGAGAATTATGTGGCCCATTATCTTGTACTTAGATTTTAAATAAAACTCAACTGTAATACTGCATTTCGCTATTTTAAAACCATAGCTCCTCAGTAGCAATTTTCTTTGATTGTCTCTTTTTGTCTTGTTCTTGTCTTGATTTTAGTCATCTGGTTTTTTTTTTTTTTGCTTGAGAAGTATCCATTTCCTAATGCAACATCAGAGAATTAAACAAATCATGTCATTTCCCAAATTACTTCTCTATTCATGTTTATGTCTTATTTTTTAGTCTTTATGTTGTATGCTTTTATCTTTTTTCCTTAAAATGTCAGGGGGTTGTCTGTTTTATGTATTCATTGACCTAAGCAGCTTTAAGTTTGAGTCATCTTTTTTTCGCTTGTTTGTTTGCTTTTCTGTTTCGTTGTTGCCTCTCTGAATGGAGCAATTTTCCAGAGACATCCACATCTATCCCTTCCTCATTGTGAATCACAGCTCAAAGGCCTCAGAGGAAACTTCCCTCAGGAATTCCCTGTCCCAGCACTTCCCATTCCAGTACTGTGTTTTATGTTTTTTACAGCTTATATTATCCTATCCATGTTTTCTTTCTATTTTAGATAGACTTCATTTTTTCTTTTTCTTTTTTATTATGATTGAATGAAAATGTACATTCCCAAATAAATTTGCATGCCTAGCTATATGCAGCTCCCACTGTTCTCCCTGCCCAGTGACAGCACACTTTTCCTCTCCGCTCTATACATGTCTTATCCTCCTAACAATCTCCTATCCCCTCGTAGCCACCCACTCTCCTTCCTCCAGTAAGAGGTCAGCAGGATGACATCCAATAGATGCATAGAACCATAAAGTGCACACATGATATGGTCACTCTATGTCGTCAAGTCCAGTCCATTCCTGTTCTAGTGTTGATCTCCACTGTGATATATGGACAGGAGCAGCATCAGGGCCAGGAGCCATGCTCCCAGGGGAACTCCAAAGCCCATGGGCCATCAACTGCAGTCTTGTAAGGAGATCTCAGGGTGCACCCCTTTTTATTCTTGTGTTGCCAGTGAAACTCAGCTGTGTGAGCTCCATCGTGGCTATCACTGGTGGTGGTTGGGCACCATCGGGTTCTTCCTGTCACAGGTCGATGCAGTCACCCACTCATGTGAGTCTCTCTGTCTCCTGGGTTCACTTTCCCCTGTGTTGTTTTGGTCCTTGGTGATCATCCATTCCTGCTAAATTGGGACTATTTGCTGTACCCACAGATGGGAGCCTGGAAGATTTTCAGACCTCGGATGCCACTCACCCATGTGTGGTGCAGAAGGCTCTCTTAGCAAAACACTAGCCATCCCAATTGGCTTTGATTACTCCTGAGAGCATGGTCCCCGTCTCCCCTCCCCAGCTACTCTGTCCTTGTAATAATGGAATAAGGTGGGAGGAGTAATCATGTTATGTTAAAGTCCAGTAAATATTGATCTTCTTTCTAATATATACTGTCACAGATTTCACCCAACCAAGTTTCTATCAACTATCTAAATTCTCCCCTCCTCGCACTCCCTCTCTCCCTACCCTTGCAGCCATCAAAGAGTCTTTTCTTCTACACGAGTCTGTTTATAAGCGCTTATCGTATTTGTCCTTTTGTTGCTGACTACTTTCTCTCAATGTAATGTCCTGTAGTTGAAACCAGGTTATGAGATGTTTCCTAAAATCATCTTTGTTCCTTATCATTGCATAGTGTTCCATTGAGTATATATACCCTAGTTTACCTATCCATTCCTCTGTTGTTGGGCATCTGGGTTGATTTCATCTTTTTTCTATTGTGGACTGTGCTGTGATAAACTTTCAGGTGCATGTATCAGTTGGTGTGAATGGCCTTGATTCTGTAGAATATATTCCAAGCAGTGGAATTACTGGGTCAAATGGTATATTTATATCCAGCTTTTTAAGGAAATGCAAGATTGCTTTGCAAAGAAGTTGCACCATTTTGCAATCCCACCAACAGTGTAGGAGAGTTCCAGTCTCCCCATAGCCTCTCCATCATTTGTTGTTTTGTGTTTTTGGATCATGGCCAACCTTGTTGGGGTAAGATAGTATCTCATTGTCATTTTGATTTGAATTTCTTTAATAGCTAATGATCGTGAGCATGTCCACATGTGTTTTTGGCTGCCTGGATCTCCTCTTTAGAGAAATGTCTGTCCGTCTCCTTTGCCCATCACTTAATTGGGTGATTTATCTTTTTCTTATTGATGTTTTGTAGTATCTTATAGATTACAGAGATCAGGTGTCGGTCTGACATAGAGTTGCCAAATATTTTTTCCCATTCTGTAGGTGGCCTTCTAATTCTACTAATAAAGCTTTGGATGAGCAAAAGTATTGGATTCTTAATAGTCCCCATTTATCTATTTTCTCTTCTGTTGTTTGTGGTTTGTTTGATTTTGAAGTCTGTCTGCGTTGTATATTAAAACTTCTATTGTTGTTCCTACTTTTTCCTGGGTGAGTTTTATCGTTTTCGATTTGATATTTAAGTCTCTTATCCAGTTTGAGTTCATTTTTGTATGAGGTGTAAGATACGGGTCTTGTTTCAATTTTTTGCAGATTGATATCCAATTTTGCCAGCACCATTTGTTGAAGAGATTGTTTTTACACCAATTTAATGTCTTAGGGCCTTTATCGAATATCAACTGTTCATAGGAAGATGGTGTCATCTCTGGAGTCTCAATTCTGTTCCATTCATCTATCTGTCTCTTTTGTACCAATATCAGGCTGTTTTGACTACTGTGGCAGTGTAATAGGTTCTAAAGTCAGGCAGTGAGAGGCCTCCCAGTGTGGTCTTCTTCTTCAGTAGTGCTTTACTTATCCACTTGGGAAGTGGGAATTATGCTTCAACTACTTGTGAAATAGACTATCTATAAAAGCTGTTTATCCATTTTTTGTCAATCTTTTGTCTTTTTCATTCACAGCCATATCCAATGAATCCAGAATAGTAGCCCAAATAAACAATTAGCAAAAAAATAAACAATCCAAAATTACAATAATCTAACAAAAATAGATGTTTGTTAGATTAATCTATAACTTCATTAATAATTGGTTAATACAGGTTTTTTCTTTTCTTTTTTGCTGCACTCTTCTTCTTCTTTTTCCTGTTCTTAAATTCATAGTTCCTTAGTTTGAGTATTTATTTTCAATCTTTCCTTTTTTGAAAGACTGAAATATTTAAGCCTATGTGTTTTCTTCTTAAGAAGCCCTGGTGGCACAGTGTTACAAAGATAGACTACTAACCAAAACCACCAGCTGCTCTGAGGGAGAAAGACATTACAATCAGCTTCCATAGACATTTACAGCCTTGGAAAGCCTCTGGGAACACTGTGAGTCATAATTAACTTTGTGGCATTGGGTTTGGGACTTTTTATTTTACCCTGGGTTCTCCTACACCCTTTGAGTTATGATATGAAATGTTCTCCATTTTATTTACATCCAAATAACTTGTACGTTTTAAAATTATTATTATTGCTTTTTTTATCTTTGGTTTAGTAAGCAAAGTATTTCTTAATTTAAAAGCAGTATGATTTTTGTATGTGTCTTTTTGTCCTTTCATCACTTACATTTAGTCTTATTATCTCATAGTTTACAATCAGGACCTGCCGAGTCTACCTTGTAGGGAAATGGTCAGTGTTTCCTTGTGGCCACATACATAATCACTGCATATAAATGAGCATAAGAGAAGATATGAATTTTCCAATTGTAGGATGCCAAATATCCACTTACACACGTATAGACAAAAACTCCATAGTCACATCTTGTAATGTGCTCTGTTAACTTGCTTCGTGTCTGTTATGTATTCTTTCCTTGAAATTTGTTCCATCCATAATGGAATGCATAGCTTGTGCCTGAGTGTTCTACCACTGTACTTTGGAGGCAAATAACATATTCCCAATTTCACCAATGTAGAGGAATTTTTGCATTTTGAACTTGGAGTTGATGTAAGACTTTTGCTCTGATATGATGGGGTGAATATGTTTTGCATATTGCAAGGATCTGATTTGCTGGGGGGAAAGGTGGAATGTCATGGATTGACAATTCCCCACATTATATTACAAAGAGAGGTCATGCCTACAGTGCTTGTTAACATGCTTTTCTAACTTGGTTAGCCCTGTATAAACCAAAAACCCCAAACCCATTGCCATCAAGTCAATTCTGACTCACAGCTATCCTATAGGACAGAATAGAACTATCCCATAAGGTTTCCAAGAAACAGCTGGTGGATTCAAACTGCTAATGTTTCGTTTAGTAGCTAGAATTTCCCATTCCTCTCAACCAGTGTGCACCAGGTGTCTTAGCCCCATACTAGTATGTCCAAATACTTACTTCATCTCTACACAGGTGTGTATTAGACTCTTTAAATCTTGCATTCCAAAACAAAACGTTTAGTCTGTACTTCAGAGACTTACTCTTTCAGAAGGACAAATACTGTATTCTCCTACATATGTGAAATAGTTAGAATAGACAAGTATATGGAAACCAAAGTTACTAGTGGTTACCAAGATAGGCAGGACAGACGGGAGAGGCAGGCTTGTTGCTTAGGAGATACTAGGCATCTGTTATGGTGATAGGACAGTTTGGAAGTGGATAATGGTAAGGGTTTAACAACATGATAAACATAACTAATGTTACTGACTTATACATGTGAAGAATATTGAAATGGAAAATATTTGTTATATAAATTTACCAGAATTAAACAAAGAGGGAGTAGGGGACACTTATTCTTCTTTTCAATTCTTTCCCTACACACTGATTTTTCAGGTCACAAATAGTTTTCACTTGACCAGTAACCTAAAGACTGGCCATTTGAACTCACCCAGTGGTACCAGAGATAGAAAGCCCTGGCCATCTGCTTCAGATAAGATTACAGACAAGAAAATCCTATGAAACTGTTCTGCTATGTAGTACATGAAGTCTCCATGAGTTGGGGTAGACTCAACAGCAAATAGCAGTAAAAGCTAAGCTCAAGAAGCCCCTAAGTTTAATGCCCCACTGAGGTAGATGCTAGACACAGAGGGTCTTGAATGTGTGAGATACACAGAGGGAAACCCCTCAGACCCTGACTCTACTGCCTGTTGAAGGAGATCCTGGCTTCCTACGGGGCTTTCTTGTGCTGAACCAGCTAACCTTTGGCTTCATTTAGAGTTTATGACCTGGTTCACTGTGAAGAGTAAATAAATAAAAATCTAGGAATGCTTTTCATTTTCTTTGTCAGCATACTTAGAGTTGCAAAACTGTTTCTATTTTCATAATGTAGGTTAGTCTTCTACCCCAGGCTTAAACAAATGCTAAAACAAGTTTCCTCAGACTTATGTGGGATTTTATTGAAATGCAGATTCTGCTTCAGGAGACCGGGGGTGGTTGGGATTGTACATTTCTAACAAACTCTAGCAGTGCCAGTATTGCCGTTCCTGTGGCCGAGGCTCTGAGTAGTGAGGTCCTTCTTAATTTTTGTTTATTTGGGGATTTTGTTGATGAGTGCCTCAAAAAAAAATCTTTATAATTTAGGGACATATTTCATTTTTTACATCGATCTTTTCACCAGTCTTGAAAACCTGTATTATATATTAGGCCTGCATGTAATGGTACTTTTCAAAAAGACAACTGAATTATGAAGAATTAGAATTTGCTGACTCAGAGAAGATGCAAAATAATTTACCACATAACATGTCAGTTCCCAAAGTGGAGTTCTAACATAATCTGAGTTCTTATGCAAGTTGAGTGACTAACTTGTCCCAGTTTGCCCAGGAAATTCCTGATGTTAGTGCTGAATCACACTTCCTGGGAAACCCGTCAATTCAGGACAAGCCAATGTTAGAATGGCTTCTTGTGACCTTAGATAAATCCTGCCTAAGTGACTGTTCTGAAATCTACAGTAGCCTCTGGCACATATGAGTTTGATGCATACACTGAACAATCAATCTCTTCCTTAGCCACACCTCGTAAGAGGTAGGTTGGGTAGATGTAAAACCAAGGTCACTTAACATTTACAGAGGCTTCAGGTTCTTTGTATATTTCCTTCATGATGAGCACACCACATTGCTTGCCTTCTAATGTAGAACACAACTTGTTAAATTGTCTTTTGGGCAGTTACTTTTATTTTCTAGTTTCTTTCTGAGACTTCTTTTTAAAAAAACAAAGAAACGAAAAACTACCTTTGTAAAGCTGAATATCCAAGAGAAAGATGGAATAAATACTTCAAATAATTTCAAGTAAATTTTAAGGAGTCTCTGTATAGTACAAATGGTTAAACCACATGACTTCTAGCTGAGAGGCTGGCAGCTGAGACCCACCCAGAGGCACCTCAGAAGACAGATTAGACGATGTACTTCCAAATGTCACAGCCTTGAACACATTCCAATGGAGCAGTTCTGCTCTGCGCACACGGGGTCACCATGAGTTACAATCAATTCAACAGCTACTAACAACAATAACAAATACTTTTTAAATTTCTGGCTTTTGCAAATTAAAGCTTTTCCTGATTTACCTCTGGAAATGTTAGTTGTATTTGCTGGTTATTTTCCATAAGAAGGTCATTATCTTATGGCTCATGGTACTAACTATAGTATCAGAAAAATTTACCTCCATGCCAAGAAAAATTTACCTCAGATTTACTAAAATTGCCAAAACAGCCTTTAAAAGCAAATGAAAGTCATACAGCACCTCATCCTTCTAGGGAGATTATAAAATAAATGACACAAATCCATTCTAATTGGATACAGAAGTCCCTGGGCATTTGGCAATTAGCAGTAGCAATTATTCCATTAATAATGTATAATATTCCTAATATCAAATGTATTAGGTGTTGTTAAGTGAAAAAAGGATTTGGAAAATTAATGGTTAAAAAAACCCTAGCTCAAATACAGTAAAACTTTATTTCAGTTCTGTTTGGTGATGATTCAACATGCAATAAAGATTTATTAATGGACTGAAATCAAACTGCGCTTCCAGAATTTCTGGAACAGCATTCTGCTTCTAATCACTGACTAAGAATGTCTTGAGCTATGACCAGGCAGTCAGTGTTGGCTATGGGTCATCAGCTTTCACTGGAATGGGAACTCTGTCAGTCAGTATTTATCCAAACCCTAAGTACTTGTAGTAAAATATGGCGATGGACTAGGAGTATTTGCCCGTAGAAGCACTTATGGAAGGGAGCATGTGAGACTAGACAGTTGCCTGAGACACTGACTAATAGAGCTGCTTCTAAGCAGAGATGATCCTGAGCTTAGTACATAGCCTGTATTAGATGTAATGAGATCTCAGGGCTGTGCTTAGCAATTCAGGTATACCACTGTTTTCCATGGCTGCTCGGCTCCCCAGTGATGGGGTCCTTTGAATGTGCAGGCAGCAATGGGGGCCTTTGTTTTCTGGTGCAAGGAGCTGAAGTAAGTTTGGGTAGAAAAGTGGTGGCATTGGGTACCTGTGAGAACTGTGCTTTAGTGGTAAACTCACACTTTGTTAACTGCCAAAGAGAGTAGCTTTTGAAGCTTCTGATCTCAGAGATAGTTAGAGATGTCAGTTTAACACTGCCTAGAGGCTCCGTAAGTTTGTATTATTTAAGAGGCATCAGTAGTTCATTTAGTGCCAGAAAACTTTTCTTTCTTTCTTTTTTGTTTATGATACTTTACATGGAGGTTTAGAGAACAATCTAGTTTCTCATTAAACAGTACACGTATGGTTTTATGACACTGGGTAACAACCCCACAACGTGTCAACACTCTCGTTACTTAGCCTCAGGTTCCCTATTACCAGCTTCCCTGTTTCCTCCTGCCTTGTAGTCCTTGCCCTGGGCTGCCGTGTCTCTTTTGGCTTGTTTTGTTTTATGAGCCTGTCTAATCTTTGGATGAAGGTTGAACCTCAGGACTGACTTCATTACTGAGCTGAAAAGGTGCCTAGGGGCCAAACTCTCAGCCTTTCTCCAGACTCTGTAAGGCCAACAAATCTGGTCTTTCAAGTTAGAATTTTATTCCACATTTTTTTTCCAGCTCTGTCCAGGCCCCTGTGCTGTGATTCCTGCCAGAGCAGTCAGTGGGAGCAGCTGGGCACCATCTAGTGCTTCACTCAGGCTGGTAGAGGCTGTAGTATTTGTGGTCCCTTAGTTCTTTGGACTATTCTTTCTCTTGTATCTTACTTTTGTTTATTCTTCCTTGCTCCCAAAAGGATGAGAACAGTGGAGCACCCTAGACCTAGTGCTAGGAAGTTGTGTAGTGACAGACCAGTGGAGACCAGGAGCCTCTGTGGTAGATCCGTTTGTACCATTGTCAAACCTGTTTCCCTAGATTCCTTTGACCAAGGAAGAATGTTACCCTGTCACCTGAATTCTCCTTCTTCTGCCCTTGAGGAAAACCCTGGTGACGTAGTGGTTAAGTCCTATGCCTGCTAACTAAAAGATCAAGAGTTCGAATCTACCAGGCTTTCCTTGGAAACTGTATGGAGCAGTTTTACTCTGTCCTATAGGGTCACTGTGAATCAGAATCGATTCAGTGGCAGGAGGTTTTTCTCTTCCCTTGAAAATGGGTCCCAGGATTTTTTTTTCTCCATTGGGTTATCTGCTGTTTTAAATCCTGTGAAAAAGCACCCCTTATTGTAACACCAACAGATCTGTCTGCTGCAGTGTTTCCTAGAGAGAAATTTTCATTCAGATGCACTCCCTTAGAAAACCAACTCATCAAGAAAAAATAAAAATGGCTGCCCTTTTGGCTTCATATTTTGCACCTTGCCTGTGGCACATATGTAAGAAATCCTGCTAGTCTGTGGAATGGTAGTGTTTCCTGCTGAGTTTAGACTTCTTCAGGAATGAACCAGCTGCCATGGAGTCAACTGTAATGCATGGCACCCATGGGTGCTAGAGTTTAGTTGTGCTCCATAGGGCTTCCAGTGGCTGATTCTTCAGATACAGATCACCAGACCTTTCTTACAAGGTACTTCTAGGTAGACTTGAACCTCTAACCTTCAGGTTAGCAGCAGAACATATTAACTGTTTTCACCACCAGGAACTTCTTCTTAAGGACAGAGATCATGTATTCTTCATCCTTTCTAGATGTAGCCATTACAGATATCACTTTGAGTATAGTTGTGTTTGGGAATTATCTGATTCCATTCACTCCATCTCTCCCAAGCTGGCCTGGAATGGGAGACTCACCTACCCCCCGTGGTAGTTCCTATCTTTTCTTGTCTGTCTCCCTGTTTGGACTCCAGGGATAGGATTTTTCACTTCTATATTACTGGTCTCAGTGCAGTAGATTCTCAATACATGTTGAAAAAAAAATGAATGAATGGGCAGGCACTTGACAAAAGTTGACTGGGTTGAATTGCATTGAGCAGGCACGCCCTCTTGATAAAACTGGGGTGGGATTTAGTACAGGTGATGTAATGTAACTTGACAGCGGAGTTAAATATTGACAGCAGGCAGATGCACACTGGCACTGTTCTGAAACAGGAAACTAAAGTCTGACTGCGGCTGCCAGATCTAAGACCTGAGGCTAGAAGGGGCTAAATGGAATGGCCACAGTGGTCCTGAGGACCCAGCTGAAGTCACTGATTGGTGCCCTTGGCCCTGGCTTCAGTAGAGGTAAGGCTTGGAGCCTAGCTGGGAAGGTAATGGATTGCAGTCTGAGCAAATCCCAGCCTCTGCCTGTGACTCTGAAATGGCTTGCCTCCCAGATGTTCTCTGCTGACAGCCTACTTATACATAGCTCTGGCTGATCCTTGTCTGAGGCAAGGAGCATGAGTATTATTTGAACTGTATGCCCTTACCTGGCTTTATGCCCACTCCCAAATGATTTAACATAATCTCTTGAAGTGATTGAGTTGTGTGTTGGAACACGCATTTTGAATGTTTAGTTGAGAAAATTGTCCATGTGCGTTCGTTGGTGAATACTCTTTGATGTTAATGATTAGAGACATGTGTAGCAATAGAATTAGGAGGGCATAAGCATATTCGGTGTTACCTGGATGATGCTTTATATATGCAGCAGCGGGATGGGGAGGGCGAGGTGCACCAGGCAATGTTTGCAGCTCTCAGCTAATGAGGGAACAAGCTGAGGTAAGTTCAAGCAGAATGTTGGTTAAGTGAGAAAATGCCAACAGACAGCAGACAGGGAAATGGTTTTGGCAAGTCTAGCTCCGTGTTTAGAAAAGGATGCATGCCACCTTGAGGAAAAAAAGCCCCATTTGAATTGAGAAAGATGCTGGAATCAGCTGGCATGTCTTAAGTTAGCCTGAAGAAACAGAAGAACTAGCATTCCAATCACAATTAAATATTCACATGCAGCTGTAAAAAAACAGCCGTGGCAAGTCTCTGTCCAGTTCCTTATTTGGAAAAGGAAACAATGCTGGGGACACCTGGAAGGCATTGTGGTGACAGGAGTGGTTTGGGAGTCAGGCCTGGCTTCAGATCGCAGCTTAACAAGTGACTGTGCACACAGCCTAATCTCTATGAGCCTTTATTTCTTCATCTGTGAAATGGTCAGAGTAAAACCCACTGACAGGCTGCTATCAGGCTCAAATGAGGTAATATATGTAAAAACATGTCAGAGTTTGCTTGGCTCAGAGCAAGTCCCTCCAAGTATCGCTTCCCGCTTGTCTATTTGCAAAAGACTTAATCTATGTTATTTTTTGTATAATAGCTTCACTGAAATAAAATTCACTTACCATACAATGTATTCATTGAAAGTATACAATTCAGTGGTTTTTAGTGTATTTGCAGATGCCTGCCACCAGCACCACAGTCAGTTTTAGAACATTTTCATCGCCTCAGAAACAAACCCTGTACCCGGTTAACGGTCACTCTCCCTTTCCTCTCAGCGCTCCCAGCCCTAGGCAGTCAGGAATCTGCTTGCTGTCTCTGTGCATTTGCCTGTTTTGGACATTTCATAGAGATGGAATCATACCACATGATCGTTGTGCCTGCCTTCCTTCACTGAGCAGGGTGTCTTCGGGCTTCATCCAGGTTGGATCAGGTGTTGGAACTTCATTCCTGTTTCTTCTTGTTGGCTGCGGTGTAGTTAGCCTCTGACTCACGGTAAATCCATGCATAGTGAGAACAGTCCATGTGATTCATAGGGTTTTCAATGGTGATATTTGGAAATAGATCATCAGTCCTTTCTCCTTACTCGGATTTAGTCTGGGAGCACCAATGAAACCTGCTCAGTATCATAAAAACAAAACCAAATCCGGTGCCATCAAGTCGATGACAACTCATAGCAATCCTATAGAACAGAGTAGAGCTGTCCCACAGAGTTAGTTTCCAAGGAATGCCTGGCAGATTTGAACTACCAACCTTTTGGTTAGCAGCTGTAGCACTTAACCACTACACCACCAGGGTTCAACATCATAGCAGTCTGCAGTCTTTCACTGACAGATGGTTGGAGGTACATTGATGGTAATCTAACTTGGATGTCCTACATGGAAGGCAAAATTTATACCACTGAATCATCGCTGCTCTTCTCGTTCCTATTTATGGCTGAATAACATTCTATCCATCAGTTGATAGGCATTTGGGTTGTTTCCACTTTTTGGCTGATATGAATAATGTTGCTATGAACAGTCCTGTATAAGATTTTATGGGATATTTGTCTATTTTATCTTTTTTACATCATCGTAAAACTTGATGTCCCACCCCATCTTCCTGAGGATTTTAGAGAAAGTGATGATAGGGAAGGCTGCTTTTAACTCCCAAGAAACTGAGAGAAATGGTAAGACGGTTGTTCTTCTTCCTTGGAATATCACAATATGTTGTACGGGCCTTTAGCAAAGTTTGGGTCTTGTGCAAAGTGGCCTCCTGGGCTAGGCTATGTGAGTGCTTGCGTGACTCATGCCCTCTCTCCACTGTCAGCATCCCATCAATTTTGTATCATACATGCAGGGAGTTATTATGAGTTTGTGTTTGTTCTTTGCAAAAATAATCATGAATGAATGAATGGTTTTACTGGATATGAGAACAGAAGCAGCTTGTGGTAGGACGGGGATTATAAAATCAAGCACTTATTTGGCTGAGGAAAATAATATAAATGATGTGAGTGCAATAAACAATTGTGCAAGCATGATGATGAACTCTACATCATGCATGGCCTGATTATCAGGTTACTGGGGAGTAATGAAGACTGGGGCAAACTGGAGAGCACATGTCCCAGCCAGAGGGGACAGAACATGCTGTCTCTGCAGCTGACTTTTGATGTGCAGGCAGGTGAGCTCATGTGATAATGACTTCTAATTATTGAAGGCAAATAATTCAGATTTTTTTTTTATCCACCTTCTAGGCCAAATTATATATGCCTTCCAACAAATCTAGCGCACCAAAGATCATTTTGGCCTTTCAAGTAGCACCAGTCATATTGCTTGATTGCTGTACTAGTTACGTCATTCCTAGTCATCACTTCTCAGATCTACGTACTATCTGGAAAATAATTGGTTCGATTAGATGTACTCAGCTGGCTCATTAGTATCTAACATTCTAGAGCTGCTTAAGGTCTTTTGCAGCCCAGAGCTCTGTCGGACCGCAGCAGGAAGGGTGTTACAGACAGAAGCACAGTGATTCACCTAATGGCAACCTTCAAAAGGCAGAGGGCGCTCTAAACAGCCTTCTTCACACTTGTGTGTAGATGCTTGTGACAAATTCTTTCAGCTTTGTCTCCACAGGCCTTTATTTTACCTTCGTCTTTGAAAGATATTTTCTCTGTAGAGAGAACTTGAGGCAGACAAGGCTTTTTTCTCCTCCTGAAGTGCTCAAGGGGTGAAATCTTCCATCAATTTATTGCTACACAGCAACACGTTTATTTATTTGTCTTGTCATTATTATTATTTAAAAGTTACTTACTGCAAGCACCAAGGGCAATGAGACTCTTTAGTTCTGACTCTTGAGGATCCAGTGGCAAAATATTTCCTGTTGAAATGTCCAAACAGTGCAGAGGTCACAGTCCCATTGACAGAAGAATTGCTGTGTTTGCCCTGAGCTGAGTTGTGCCACCTGGTTTTTGCCTAATGTCAGGCTGTGGACCCAGAAGAAGCAAGAATGAAACGGCAGCTCTGAGGCCAGCTAGAGCTTGCATTTGAGCCTTCCATTTCGCTTTCTTAGAATGATACTGAGAGCATCATGACTGTTTCTGTTTGGGAGAGGTCTAAACAGTCTAATTACTACATGATTGGTTCAGTGTGTTTTTCATTGCTTTTATGATTTGTTTCTCTGACCAGTGCTACCCGGTAGAAAGAGCTATTGTCCCTGCTTGACAGTTAAGGAAATTGAGGTTCAGTACTTGTTCAAAGTCACAGAGTTGGTTAGCAACAGAGCTGAACACTGAATCCCCATCTCCCAAGACACTTGTCAATCACTTGACCACAGAGACAGCTCCTTCTCAGCTAAGTCAAACAATTAAACGATGCTCAAAGAATTACTGAGCAGCAGTTTCTACTGATATCCTATGAGAAAATATCCACTGGAAGGCACACTTGTGAAGGCAAAAAAAAAAAAAAAAAAAAATCACATGATGTATGTATTTCACTGGAGCCAAAACCATACCAAACTCACTGCTGTCAAGTTGAGAGAAATTCAGATTTTCTTTTATTCAACTTCTTGTGTTCATTCAAAATCATCTTAAATTATCTAGAATTAAAAAAAAAAAACAAAAAACTCTTATTGGGCTAGACTATTGGACACAGCGTGATGCCAGTGGTGTTGTACCTGAAGGTTTTATGTATTTATATATAATATATATATTATGTGTGTATATATGTATATGTATATATATGCACACACCATATACATATACAGATACAAATACATATACATGAGGCTGTTCAACTGGTTTCTTTCTAGATGGGAGAGGAGAGGGGAGGAGGGAACAAGTCTTGGCTGAGAGGATACTGGAAATAAAGGGTGGAAAGGAAGAGTGTGTTTTCACAGGGTGGTGAGAGCAGGTGAAGTTGCATAGTGGACTATTGGACACAGCGTGCTCGAGGTTTTATATGGCAAATTAACTTGGATTGTCAACTGTCACTTAATTACAGTAAAAAAAGGTAGAAAATTTGTTGTCTTTAAAGATCTTCTAAGAAGCATATTTCCCATCACCACTTCTGTTGTTTGACAGCCCTGTTTGAAATGTCCTACTTATGTGTCAGACAAATCATTCACGTTGCAGTTTACATTCACTTGTCCCTATTCCTTCTCTTCTTACTTAAAAGACTGAACAGCTGGTCACATTCCTGACTCAAGAGCTCCTCTACCACTGTGCCCTGCTCAACCCACTCCACCTCCAGCTCTCTCTTCTCCAGGCAAAAATAATGCCAGGGCCATTTAGCCTTTGCTCCTGGGTCCTATTTTTTCAGCCTTTTATCTACCCTGTGGTTCTCCTCTGAAGCCTCCAGTGGGAGACCCAGGAGGATAATAGCTCTATCTTGTAAAAAGTGTACTGGGGCCTCTCAAATGAGAGGTCACAAAGCCTGGGGCTCCCATCCCAGACATGTGGATTAGCATATTTCCCACACTGTGCAGGGCTGTTTCTTCTCTGCTGGGAGGGACACCTGCCACCACTCAGGCAGTTGGCAGGCTGGTTGGCAGACTGACCTGCTGAGCTCTCAAAATTAACCTGGAGAAGTGGGTCAGAGGTTGACTACACGCTGTGACGTCTTTCGGAGTGCTTTGGGCTCACCTGGTGGGAGAGAAGTGCATGCCGGTGTGGGGTGGGGAGGCGATCAGAGGTTAATGGGAAATTGGCATTTGTGATTGTTGTCACAAATCATGAAGGGCTGGGAGAGCTGACCCTTCCGGATTCTCTGGGGCTGAGTTGAGTAAAGTCTCAACTGTCGGGTCCAGTAATTGGAAAAACCAGATGAGTCAGATAAAAGCGAATTACCTGCAGTTTTTTAAAAACAAAACAAAACAAACAAAAACCAAATGCACCACTTTCTTTTTATTTCAAAATGTACTGTCTACGTCAAACATCAAGATATTTTCCTGGTTCACATACAAGAATAAGAAGAAAAAGCACTTTTCATTTGAAGTAACATTTTCAAAGCTGGGTTATCTAGCAACCCTTTTACCACATCTTGTACTTCTCACTCATTTCTAAGAACTACCCCCACCCTCAGATACCTGCAAAACCAAACGTTTGGCAAGGAATAGAGTTTTTGTAAAACAAAAAGATGCTATATTTACCTGGAAGGCCTTTTTCTGTTAAACTTCACAGACTGTATGTTGCTTTAGAACTGGAGTTTTCTTCAGGATAAGTGCACTTGGTCCAGGGACAGGAAATGTGTCTCATACAATCCTTAGAGTGATGAGTCCAGGTTGAGTCAAAATCCTATGAAGTAATAAAAACAGAAAACTAGCCTTTAAAATACCCACAGGGTGTAACTATTTCAATATAATACCCATCTTACCTTTTTGCATAATGCCTGCACAAATTACTTTCCATGCCAATGAAACCACTCCGAAGTAGACACCAAGCTCCGTCTCTGAAAAGCCAGCTGGACAGTAGAGGGTGGTGTCAAAGCTCCCAGCAGCAGTCAAGGAATCTTCTGAAAGGCCTTGGTTTCCATGTGCACTGATCTCACTCACTGACACAGCACAGAGAACTGAGTCTCAGAAACCTTGAAGCTAATTTTGAGAACATGATAAAGTTGTTCCACAGAGTGTACTTTTATGTCTGTAGTCTGATAACCAGTGCATGAGGAAAAAAACAGAAAACCCAAAAGATGGATCTATTAAACCTGTGTTCCTGCATTTGGAAACCAGGAAGCATAACCTTGCTGTAAAAGAAGGACTAGAGTGAAAGTTCCACCAGATTAATTTTATAAAGCAAGACACCCGAACTGTCTGGTCCTCACTGGAGCTAGTCCCAGCACAGCACCTGCACAGAGAAGGACTTCTCCAGATACTTATGCTGTGGTCATCAACTGCTGTGAACTTGATTCTGACTAATGATGACCCCAGGTGTGCAGTGTAGAACTGCTCCATAGGGTTTTCTAACCTGTGATTTTCCAGGAGCAGATTGCCAGGCCTTACCTCTGAGGTACTTCTGGGTGGATGTGAACCACCAATCTTATGGTTAGTACTTTAGTGCTTAGCAATTCACACTATCTGACGATGTTTGTTCTAAACAGAAACTTCCAAATGGAAAGAAAAGAGAGTTGTTCCTTATAAGGATATCCTGTGTATGAAGAGTAGTGGTGTGTGGTTGCAACAGATTGTTTGAATAAAAAGTAAAATTGCTCCTCTGAGGTGGTAAAGAGAACTGGCACTAATAATACACGTACACACACACACACACATTTTTAACTCAGTGTAACTCATTTACATTGATATGACCTATACTCAAAATCAAAGCGGATTCTTTACAATACCAGCTATGGTTATGTCTGTCTTTGCTCATATAAACTCATCTCAGGAAATCTTCAACTATATTAGATCCACATCGGTGTCATAACTAGATAGCCATTCAGAATAAGTGCATCCTATTCAACAATGGAAAGAGAAAAGAGCCACATAAAGACAGCCTGTACATAAAGAGTGGTGGTGTGTGGTTGCAACAAATTATTAGAATAAGAAGTAAAAATGCCCTTCTGAGGTCAAGTTCTACCTTGGGGATTGGAGTTTGGCTGTTATTAAGGAAGTTGCAGATTATTTGTGTTTTCTGCAGCCCAGTGGTCAATGGACCCCCTGGCAACCAAACATACTTGCTCAGGGGGGAACCAGAGCCCCTGTGACCTTTAAATGCATTATCTAAAGGAGCGATGGTCAGCTGGCTCCCAAAGTGAGCTGGGCCTGCAGCTGCTCTGCCAGCTGGCCATCACATGCAGCCAAAAACTTGGAGGGAACTGATGGCCTCACCAGATGCCTTGTAGAAGGATCCAGCTGATGCCCCACGCAGTGAAAACTAGCTTCATATTTTGCATAAAATGCCTTGGTTTGGATGTCATAGCCTTATTTCAATCCAGCAGAGTGAGCGCTATACCTTGTGGTTATAATACAGTTTTCTAAGTGCACAGGCTGTGGTCAGTTCAGGGGCCACTGACTGCAGCTAAATCCTAGACTACAAAGATTTTATAAGGAGCTTCAGATATACAATTTCTTTGTCTGTGACATGATGCAAATGGCCACATTAATCAACCAAGCCAATGTCAGTGGGTAATATAGGGTTGAATTAACCTGTGTAAAAAAATGAGTAAATCTAAGGACATAATGGACCAAAGCAGCTCGGTCTGCGTATTTACTGATTTGTAAGACAGCCCAGCCTAAAGCGAACATATTGTGGGTCAAAGTTCAGTACCGGGGAAAAATGGGGGAATGCTGTCAGTGAATCCTTGACACAGAGGCCATTTGAGGGACCATTAGCTGGACCCTACATCTGCCCTGAATTTTAAGTGTAATTTAACCCTCATGACAAGTTAACTCATGTCTTAAAGAATTTGTAAACATATCATGCTGTTGATTATCAAATTGCGTGCTATAATAGTGTACACCTAGTAGACTCATTATGGGAAAAGATCTGATTTTCATAACTACAAGAGACAAGAGAGCACTGCTCTTTATAACCAGGGGACATAACTTTGTAGCATTATGCTTGTTGTGATGAGAGAGCACTGCTGTTAGAATGGCCTAACCAGGAAAATCCCTGGCGTCTGAGCAGATGTGAAGGGTGAGACATTGGCAGCAGGGAAGTTGGGCCAGTATTGAGCAGACCATGAATGCTACAAAGTGTCTTTTAATAAATGGAAAGATAAACCTAAATAAATGAGTCAATCTTATGGTTCTTTTTTTTTTTTTTTTTGGTGCAGCAAGGATGGCCTGAATTCATCCTCTCCTGTCTTTGCTCTGTTGGCTTGTTTTGCCCTTTGCTGCTTTCTGATGATGGGCACATAGCCTTGCCTCTGGGGACAATGATTCCACTTGAGTAATTTACCATGCGAAAACTCAAGGGGACAGGTTTTTAATGTGGAAAATATTTTAACCTCAGAAAAGCAAAAGCAGACTCAATTGGGAATGACACCTTGTCTTTGAATCATAGAGCTGATGTATACAGAGAGTTTCAGTTAAACCAAGTAAATAGATATTTCGAATGTCAGTGAATTAGGCCTTGCCTAATTCATATTTCATAAATAACTTCCAAGCATTTGTGATTTTAAGAATTCACTATATTTTATATGGCTCTTGAGTTATGATGGAAATTGCTGCCACATGCCATTTAGTATGTGACTGATTTTTCTTGGATCCCATCTTAAGTGGTTCTACTACTGTAGAAAAATACTGTCGTGGTATCTGTGATACACACAGGCCAAAGGGTACCACGACAGTGAAGTGTCCTTGCGTTCTTATTCACGATGCGTGCTAAACTCCAGACAAACTGCTAGCTCACATGATCTTGCAGACGACCTGGTCTTCAACTCTGTTAGTCACTCTTCACAAAAGAGTGAACAACTCTAGTGTCCTTCAGGACCACACAAGTAACATAAATAAGTGAAGAAGGCTGGGTGAAAAATGAGACCACACAATGATTTTAATGACCTGTTTAAAAGCTGCTCAACTTTTTCTGATAGCTGTCTTGTGGGAACATGGTATGGACCTTGTATTGCCAGATTCGCTAATTTTTCTTGAAAAACATTTGATTTATACAGATTAGCTCATTTTTAAAAACTTATTAATTTGAGATAATTGTAGACTGGCAGGCAGGTTTGGGAAATAATCAGAGATTCCATGTGACTTCACTCAGTTTCTCTAATGGTAACATCTTGCTTTAAAAACAAACCAAAATAAAAATGGTTGCATTGATTTTGATCATGGCAACTCTGCGTGTGTCAGACTAGAACTGTGCTCCCTAGAGTTTTCAATGACTGGTTATTTTAGAAGTAGACTGCCAGGACTGTCTTCCAAAGTACCTATGTCACAGCCAAAGCCACTGCCTTCAGGTCAATTCTGACTCATAGTGACCCTATAGGTCAGAGTATACCTGCACCGTAGAATTTCCAAGGAGTTCCTGGTAGATTTGAACTGCTGAGAATTTGGTTAGCAGACTTAGCACCTAACCCCTGGGCCACCAGCATTTTCACTATAGGTGGTCTGAGATCCCAAGCCTTGCAGTTAGCAGTCCAGCACATGAACGTTTTGCACCACTAAGGGCCTTCAATATCGTGTATAACTATAGTGTAATATCACAACCAGGAAATTGACATTGATACAACTCACCAACCTTACTGGTTTATTTTTTTAAAAATTGTGTATAGATCAATTTAAGCATTTTGAGAGTGACACACTGTCTTGTTACTTTTGTTTACAACCGCTATATATAAAAATCTTGCTAGGCTTAGGGGACAAACTCAAGTCTTCTCGTCCATATAACTGAAGCTAGAAAACCTTAAGCCCTTGCAAGAAGACACATCTCTCCTAGTTATTCCTTCCTGAAAACTTTCCCCAGGCTTCCAGTCTGAACTTCACCTCCTCCCTGCCTGTTAGTGTGTGCCTAGCTTGGACTTTCTCTTCCTCAGTGAATCTCTGCATACCAACCTCAGTTTCCACTTGAACTTCATTGGCTTTGTATATGTGTCTTCCATAAAAGAACAGACTTGGGAGTCTCTGACTTCAGACATACCCTCCGGACTCAGGGATCTCATGTTTGCTTTCTTCAGAATTTTTCCCACCTTTTCCCCTACTGAAGGAAATAGTGGTAGCATAATGGTTAAGTGCTATAGCTGCTAACCAACAGGTCAGCAGTTGGAACCTACCTGGCACACCTTGGCAACTCTCTGGGGCAGTTCTAATGCATCCTGTAGAGTTGCTGTGAGACAAAAACCACTCAAATTTACTTTCCTACTGAAACTAAGTTGTTCCAGCACAGGTGAAGGTAATAGATATCCAAGGTATTTATTTCTTTTTACTGAACTGAAATCTTAAATATTGCCTTAAAATGAGTCATAATGTCAGAAGCATAACTGTGGAATTTTTGAATTATTATTATTATATCTGTCAAAAGAATTCAGTTTTCTACAATATATGATCTTAAGACTTCCATAATACTAAAAGGAGCAATGATTAAGAGTTCAGCTTCTAACCCAAAGGTTAACAGTTTGAGTACTCTTTACAGACCATGTCGGGGAGTTCTATTTTGTCCTATTTAGGATTGCCATGAGTTAGAAGAGACATGACAGCAACAATTATGATACTAAAAAAAAAGAAGAAGAAGAAGAAGAAAAAAGACAAGAAATAAACACCACTAGACATGCCTTAGAGTCTTCAGGGTAGAAGTACAGCTTTTAGAGTCCCTTCTGGTTTACAACAAGTAAAGGGAAAAATTACAGTCTTCACTTTCTGCCAGTTAATTGATTTTTCTGTGTTACCTTTTCCAGTATAAGTATAGGAATAGTTCCCTTACGCTCATAGTCGCGGTGTAGGTCATTCATGGACTTTAGCGCCATCACAGAAAATGGGAAAAGGTACCATCAATGGGAGAAGAAGGCCCATCAACGTGAGCTTTCTAAGTACAAAGGCCAAGGCCAGCACAAGGGTTTTGAAATCCAGAAGAGCATGCCAAGGAAGCAAAGATCGAGCAGATTCTACAGTCCACACCTGATTGGTCACAGTCCACAGCCAGCTGCCTTCCTCTCCAGTGTTTTGTTCCTTGATACTGTGGATGAACAATAGATGGAGCCAGGACCAAAAAAAGCTGAGCCTGAAAATCTTCCTTAGATGGCAATATCCATTCTTATCTAGCAGAAATGGTGATTCTGAAGTTTGTGTGCATCATGTTGAGGAAGCAGGAAAAGGAGCGCAAAGGAAAAATAGTGGATTCAATAAACTCAAGATCAAATTTTCCTGGACCTAACTACTCCATTTCTAGGTTTCCACACTATTCAGCTGATGGATCATTGGGCCTCTACCACCGTTACCAAACAGGACAAATAGTTTTAGAAGGAAAAATTAGCTAAATTACACCGTGCTTTCCTACCACTCTTAGCTTCTCCAATGACAGAATCCGGTTCTAATCTGAGGACCTCCAAGGATTCTGACCATGCTGTGGAGTATGAGTGACACATCCCCGTGTGGTACAGATATGTTTGGTGGCTAACTGAAAGGTTTTAAGTTTGAATCCATCCAGAAGCACCTTGGAAAAGAGTCTGATGAGTTAATTCCAAACATCAGCTGTTAAAAAACCTATCCAGAAGTTCCACTGTGATTTACAGGGTGTCACCATGGGTCAGAATCTACTTAACAGCAGCTGGTGATTTTAGCCCTCCATTAGATACATCTAGCACATGTCTAGTCAATTCCGCTTTCTATTGCTGATCCTCCTTTTCACCCTGCATTTTCCCCACTGAGCACTGCAAAGCCTCCTGTCACCTTTCCTCCTGGCCCGGGTACCTGTCAGTCCTCACTTTCAGTACATAAGCCAAAGGCGTTACAAAGTGTGCCATAACTTCTCCATGATTCCAGGTATTTTCCCTCCCTTCACCCACATAGTGCTCAGGGCACCCAGAAACAGTGTGTTCCCATAGGACACAGCAGAGGCAGGATTCTGATCTTTCTGCTACCACTGTGTGTGATATGAGCCAGTGGCAAAGACTTCATACTTAAGTTCTCACATATGAAAAGAAAAAAAAGAATGATGTAATAGGAATTATTATTGTCTCCATTTTGCAGGAGAATAAACTGAGGCAAAGAGATGTGTAAGGAACTTTCCCAACAGGTTCTGACAGGTTCTGACTCCTGAAGGGAAGACGAACATTGATGGCGTCTCAGATGCTGTCACAGGTGACCAGAGAAGAGGGAAGTGGGACAACCCTTGTCTCTTTAGGTGAAACCATTTAACCCCTGAGGACCTTTCAGTAACTACAAATGCCCATGCCTATTCCCCCTCACTCAGAGATTCCGACACAGCTGGGGTGAGAGTTGAGTATCAATAGTACTTAAAACCACTGTCTGTCTGTCTGTCTGTCTATTGTACTGTGGTGACTCGTTTGTTGCTATGTTGCTAGAAGCTCTGCCATCGATATTTCAGGTATCATCAGTTTCACCAGTGTTAAGCAGGTATCAACAGAGCTTCCAGTCCTAAGACAGAAGAAAAAGAACAGTCTCATAATGTATCTCCAAAAATTAACCAATGAAATCTCTACAGACTATAGAACACTGTCTGAGACTTCACCTCACTAACTTTGGATGCATCATCAGGAAAGATTAATCACTGGAGAAGGACAATGTGTTTAGGAAAATGAATGGTTCAAGAAAGTGAAGGACAGCATCAATGAGACGGCTGATGTCATGGCAGCAGTGATGAACTCAAGCATTCTAATGATCCTGAAGATGGCACAGGACCAGACAATGGTGCATTCTGTTGTACATGAGGTTGCCATGAGCTGGAGCTGACCCAATGGAAAATAACTTTTTTTTTTTTTTTTTGCAATGCATTCAAGGTGATTTTAACATATAGCTAGATTGCAAGTCAGTGATTTAAATTAAAAAAAAAATTGCCATTTAGTTGTTCCAACTCCTAGTGGCCCTATAGGACAGAGTAGAACCTCTCCATGGGGTTTTCAATGAGCAGGTAGAATCCAGCTGCTGACCTCTTGGTTAGCAGCTGTAGTTCTTAACTGCTGCACCAGATTTAAGCTAGCCATTCTTAAATTTAGCATTTATTGGAGTCCTATAGAGGGCTTGATAAAATATCCTTCTCTGAACCCCACTTCTAGAATTTCTGATTTTGTAACCAGTCTGGACTAGACCTGATTATGTGCATTTCTAGCAAGTTCCTGGTGATGCAGATGTTGTTTTATGAACCACCTTTTGAGAAGCACAGACCTAGATAGTAGGCTGAGATGGAGGTAGATTTTAACATTTTTATAGTACCTGCTAGATATTAGGAAGAATATTTTTTGTATTACATACTCAATTAATGGCATTTAATTTTCTCAAGAATCTATTAAGAGTTGTTATTTCCCATTTAATCTATGGAGGAAACAGTCTTGGTAAGGATAAATCTTCGCTTCTCAAATTAGGATGTGTAGAGATGTGGCAGGACTTAAGGAGAACCACCAATAAATAGTACATAACTTCTTGGGCCATGAATTTCACTGGCATCTTCTATTCTCTTTGCTATATGGGCTTGGCCAGTTGGAGTAGAAATTATCTCTGTTGTCTGTGCATTGATTGGCTAAGGTCTGAAATAGATTACAGGCCAATGGAGCCACAAGGTGTTGTAGATAGTTAAACCACGGCTGTTAATTCTGCCCATTCAACTTCATACTTGACATGAAGAGGCAAATGAGGATTTAAACGAGGCCTGGGAGTTGTTACTATCACCACATATCAAAGAAACCCTGCACCTTTGCTTTACTGGGTCTGTAATTAACTTTTATATTAGTGAGCCGTGGATTTCTCCATTATAACAGCTCTAGTGTTTTTAGTAGCCATTAGTTTTGTTATGAAGACATTTTTTAAATAAGTTCTTTCCCAATTCCAGTTTTTATGTCTATGTATGTATGCCATTTTGATTAAAAGCCTATTCTTATATTACCTACAGTTTGATCTTCCATAGCAAACAGTGAGTCATTGCATTTTTTGTAGGGCCATTATGTCTAGACATTCCAAGGGAGAAGCATTCCTTTACCCTTTGGAGTCAAGAGCTCCTTTACAAATCTTATGAACAACATAGAACCTTTCCTAGAATAGAAAGACATGTGTACGTACACATGCTTCAACTTTTAGGGCATTCACAAACCATCCAAGTTCATTCATGGATCCTCATCATAGAGTTTAGATTAAGAAGCCTTACCCAACTCTGTCAGCTTCTCCATGACAAAAGCTGTGACTTCACTTGTATCTCTAGTGTCTACTGTTCTGGTGGGCAATGAAGGTACTTGGTTAATGTCAACAAGTGAATGACTTTTACAAGAATTATGAAGTGGGAAATGTGTTTGCCTGCATGTAGTAATCATAGTGATATAGATGGAGTGGACATTACAGGTACATTACAGGACATTACAGGTACGACAAGATGCCCTGAGACCTCTATTGATCACCCAGTGGGAAGAGTATGGGGAGTACTCTGAGCAACGTTTCTTATCTTCTGGTCTCTGCCACCAAGTCTATGTCACTGACTTCTTGCTTGCTTTTTATATTGCTTGATTTGGGGACCATGAACCTTGCTATTCTTGCTTGGGCCTTCAGAGATGGCCTCCACTATTCTTCATTTTATTTCATGCTTTGATGTTGTTCATTTGTTTCATGTTTTTCCTGTGATCCTGGCTTGAAGTATAAATTTCAGATCTGACATTTCATGGTCAACCTCTTCTGTAATGGAAATTCCCTTTAACACAGGATATGGAAGACTAGATATCATTTTAGAGGAAGAGAGTGCTATCTCTATGTTATGATATCTTCAACTTACTTCAAAATACTTCCAGTCTAGCTGTGTAATTTTAGGAATGTGCTGTTTGAAATCTCAAATTTAGAAACAATCAGATTTCCTAATTGCAAAGTCCCTTTCTGAGAGTGATTAATCAGTATGACACCAGAAGGGCCACACTCCAGAGATAGCTTCTATAAGCATTTTGGCTCTCTGTTTAACTATGTGCAGCTGAGGTTTTTATGAATGTCAAAAAATGTTTCTCCACATGGAATTCATGATTTTATAAATGTTAGAAGTGGTCTCCTTAGTAAAATACAGTATATTTGATTCACATGGATTAGTTATAGATAATCAGGATTGTTGCATGAGCAGTAATCTAGCAAAGTCCATAGCTCGCTCCTTTAAAGACGGCACCTGCATCTTGATTCCTACAAGTCCTTCACCCAGACCTTGTTACAAGGAGTTTACTTATTTGACATCTACTTAAAAAGGGATAAGAATCCCACCTCTGGGATGTTCGGTGTCTGCCTCTAGCAAGTCTTTCACGAAAAGTGTCAGGGGCAGTGCTGAAACAACAGAGAGCTAGGACTTCCTAGGACTTGTACAACAGGTTAGAAGGACTATTTTTGTGCCTGCTTTCTGCTGTCTGTTTATTTAATAAATGTTTACACATATGCAGGAAAACCTGATCTGAGATTTTCTTTTGTTATAACTCAGTAGCAAGGTCAAGCTTCTTTGGCAGATGCTGTTATCTACCCAAAAGAATCTGTGTTTTCTGTGGCTTAGGTTGGCTTAGGTGGGTTCCTGGAATTCTGGCTCCATGGTGCTTTTTGCTTTCCAGAGTGATTCCCTGTGTTAGCTTTTACTGTGATAACAACTGAGAAAAATGCAGTGGCTTACAATAACTAACATGTATTATAGCTCTTGCCTGGCTTTCTGTGTCAGCTAAGGCTCTGCTGGGCCCTGCTGGACTTGGCTGGGCCTGATCCTGTCTACAGGACAGGCTTGTGTCTGCTCTCTTAGTCAGTCTTCTTATCCCAGAACCCAGGCACCAGTAGCAGCAGTACCTTCTCTTTCAGAGCGTGTAGTTCTCACGGTTGGGCTTGGAAGCATAGACGGGCATGCAGAAACACTTTGCATGGGACTCCCATGCTGTTTCTTCTGCCCATGTCCCACTGGTTCATGAAAGTCCCATGGCAAATCCTAAAGGTGATGTGTCAAAGGATCGAGGCATGCATTTTTTCCTACTTGGAAACTCAACAGAAATGGCATAAAATGAGTTCTGAACAGAAAGAATATCCTTGTTAAGTTATAGGGCTTTCATTGTCTTTCAGTTACCAGGCGGATGGCAGTTTCATTCCATTTCTTGAGCATTAAGTATTCGTTAGCTGTCCTGCTTTTTATGTGATGAGAGTGATTCAGAAATGTAGAAGGCTTATGACTTGGCCTTGAGAAATGTAGAGTGTAGGAGGGGAGAAGTTGTGTCAGCCTCAGGGATCGTGTAAGTCTATGAAAGACCACCATGTCCATGAAGTTGAATATGTGTATGCATGTGTTATGAGGATGTTGTTGCCAGCTGTCATTTAGACAGCTCAGCTTATGGCAATGTGCCTGTAGCAGAACAAAACTGGTGCCTGGTCCCGTCCCACCTTGGTGATCACTGGTATGTCTGAGTCTATTGTGTAGCTTTTGTGTAGTACCTTCCAACTTAGGGGGCTTATCTTCCAGTACTGTGTCTGGCATATTCTGTTGTGATCTGTATGTTTTTTATTGATTAACTTAGCTCCCACCATCAGAGCAACTGTAGGCCACCACAGTTTGACCAAATGACAGATGGGTGGTAGAGAGATACAGGTAGTATACATTTCATGTTCTCTGTGCGTGGTATACATACATATCACACACATATACATATATGTCATACACAAAGAGAACACAAAATGTGTGCCATGCAAAAATTTACTATGAAATTAATATTAGGTCTACTGTTCCATTGTAGGACAGCTGTGCTCCATGCCTGTAGACAGTGGAGGTGACAAAGGGATCTCTGCCTTCCCTTTTTGTAGTCCTGTCGCCAATGAGATGTTTTGATCAGACTCTGCAGTAGGAGGAAAAAAGAGTATATTGGCAGACCAGACCCAGGCCCTTACTTCCCAGCAGTGCACATCCCTTAGCAAATCACTTAAGTTTTCTGGGCCCTCAGATTTTTAGACTTCTGATTTGTGAAATAGAAGTATAAACTAGCTGAGGAAATCTAGGCTTGAAATCTAGGAACTTTCTTACACACAAAGACAGACATGGTCTGACTTTGGCTTCCTGTTGGTTTAGAACCCCTCCAGTCAGAGCGTCTAAGGATTGTGAGACTGTCCCCACATATCCCTTTGCTGACTAAGCTTGATTCTCTTCCTCTGTCCTCTTCCCAAAGAACAACTGTAAGGCTGAGCTTACCTATATATGTTGCTATGAACTGCCATCACGTCAGCCCTGTCTCACGGCAATCCCATGCACAGTGGAACAAAACTCAGTTTGGTCCTGTTCTATCCCCATGATAGACTGTGATCAAACCATTGTGATCCATGTGATTTTCATTGTCTGATTTTCAGAAGTAGATCACAGAGCTTTTCTTCCTAGTCCTTTTCTTGTTTTTACTTATACTCCAAATGCAGGCTATTTCTTCATTGTTTTCTATGAGCCGAAGCTCAAGGAATGTTTACATTTGGGTTGTGACACTTTCTGTGTTCGCACTGTCAGAGATGGCACATATTTGATATCTTTGCTAAAAATAATCACAATGCAAAGCAGATTTCAAAGCAGCCAGCTTGGGGGCTAGGGGAGGCTCATTCATGGGAGTGGCTTCCTCTGAACAGGCTGGAGACTCACCCCCACTTGTGAACCTCACACTGACTCCACCATGTGGAGTGGGTACATGAAACAGGATTCACTGTCCCCATCACCCCCTGTCAGACTTCTTCCCTGGCTTACTAAATTGTTTTGAATGCTGTGGTAAATGGATTATTCTTAAATGGATCCCTGGGCAAATCTGGTTTGGACTAGAATCCCCTCAAGGTTTTAAAAGAAGCCGACAGGAGGTTCTAGGATTAGTTCGGTTTCTTTTTTTTCATCATGAACAGACAAGCCCCAAAGGAAAACAACACTGTGATCTTGAGAGCAAACGCTTTTGTGTTTTTAAGGAAAGCTTGAAATTTGTACAGATCACATCTGAACAATAGAACCTCTTTCGTGGCAAGTGAAGGCGAAATTCCAGGAACTCGGGTTGCATCTTGAATGCCTGGTTGATAGGCATTCTTTATCATAAGACTCAGGCTTCTGCGCTTTCCAGACACCCATGTGTGAGTTTACCTCTTTGGCAAAACAGATGTGGTTAGAGTCAAGTATGAGCTTGTAGGGCAGAAATGCCCTACTTCTCATCTCAGGAGGACATACCCTAAGTGTTCTCTATGTTAGACCCAGGAAAGCTCAAAGTGTTGGCTGGATTCATAACAAATGCAGTACTCATGACTGAAGTCTAAAGTCTGTCCCCTCTCGCCTCACGCCCACCCCAAGACAGCAGAGGAGGAAAGCATTTGAGTTGGGTAAGAACAATGTTAAGTCTTCTCGAAGTCAGGGCAAGGTGGAGCTTGAGTATGGACTCTATTGTAAGCAAAGCTCCATTACGGAGGGGTCAGTGTTCTCTAGGGGTCCCCGAGTAGTCAGTGTCAACTGAGTGGGCTGAGTTTACTGTGCAGAAAGCTATACCTGCATTCCTGCAATAAATGCAATGCTTACTTTGACCTTTCATTAATCTAATTAATCATTAAATTTACTTTCTTTTTTTACCTGATTTTACAATTTCTTCCCTCCCTCCTTTTCTCCCTCCCTCCATTCTTTCCTCCCCACTCCCTTTTTTCCTCTTTTTTCCTCCCTAAGTGTTTTGTGTCTGTGTTACATGTGCACGTGTTCAACAAATTGGTACCACACTAACAGGGGAGGAAACAGGCCATCCTTGAGCAAAACCGTAAAAAGTGGGAACATCTAAAGAGCAATTACTTGCATACAGGGTGGGAGTCAGGACCAAGGAGGCTAAAGCAGTTGGCACCATCTACTGTTGAAGGTGATATCAGCCTAGAGTCCTTAGAATTATATCGACTTCTCTAAAAGTCTAATATATTTGTCATAGATGTTAAATTGTAGTAGTTTTAAACTGAGAGTCTCATGTTTAACACTAGACACTGATATTTTTAAAAACTCAATAAAACATTGGTGGCTAGACTAAACACTTTGAGTAAAGCATACACGAAATAACTTACAACGCCGTGTAGTTATCCACATCTGCCACAGGCCACTTTGCTTTTATGAGGTACTGGCTAGAATCAGTTTAATTAAAACAATTTCTGGGTTTTTTAATTCTGTGGAAATACCAATTGTTGCTAGTAATCAGTGAAGCATGGCATTTTAATTATCCATTAATATTTCCTTTAGAAAATGAATGCCTCGATCCTAATGAGTTTAGATTTGTATTACTTGTTCTAGAAATGAATTTTTGCAGACCTGCTTTATTAAATATGACCTAAGCCTTTCTTAACTGCCTGAAGAACAATTAACAAATCACACACTTCGGTGTTTCTGTGGTACAGTTCGTTTTTCAAAGCTACTCAAGGATAAGTGGTTGTACCCTCTTGGGATTTGAAATCTTTCTGTGTTGACACAAAACTTAACTGTTGGTAATTACTTCCCCAAGTAAGAGATTCTTTCTGTTCCCCCAAAATGAAAAGAGATTCTTAATAGAGCAATATGGCCAGGCGTGGTCGCTTCAGCCATCTCATATGCATGTAGAAGCTGGACAATAAAAATGTAAGACAAAAAGAATCAATGCATCCAGACTGTGGTGTCGAGAAGAACACTGACTACATTTTGGACTGCCAGAAGAGTGGACAAATCAATCTTAGAAGAAATACAACCAGAATGCTCCTCAGAAGCAAGAATGGTGAGAGTTCAGCTTGCTTACTTAGGACACGTCAGTAGGAAAGACCCATGAAAAGAAAAAGACACCATGTTAGCTAAAGTAGAGGGTTAGAAAAAACTGAGCGAAACCCTCCATGAGATGGGCTGACACGCTGGCAGCATTAATAGACTCAGATGCCAGGGAGGATGAGAATGGCATAGGACCGGGCATAGGACTGACCTCAGCTCTTCTTTCTTGCAAATCCTCCGTCCCAGAAGCCCAAGAGGAAACAAATTTCTTTCCGTGGTTACCAGCACTTCTATCTCCCCACCCATGGGAAAGTGGCCCTCCTAAGCCCGATTGTCACCAGGGCATTCTCAGTGGATCTGTGTTCCACGTCAGTCTTGCCCAAACTGCAAATATGTGATTTTCTTCAGCATCCAGGCTTCCTGCACCCCTGGGTTTCTGTCTTTTTCACCATCTTTCAAAAACAACCTTCCAAGTTGAATTCTGACTAAACATGCTTGCTGACTGTTAGTTGAGCCTGATATACTCTATAGTGGAGGCTGATAGGCTGGCCCCTCCCTAGAAAGGCACAAAGGATTTCATGGTCTTATTCCTTGAAAGCCATCTTGAGATGTCAGAGAAGAACATTTAGAAAGCACAGGCAGATTAGACTCCCTTGGTTGACTGAACAGAGAGTTGTAGGAGAAGAGAAGTTTGGAGTCACTTGCCATGCTACAAGTTTAATGAGCTTGACCCTATGGGTAATAGAAAGTTAATGAAGGTGGAAACTAAAGAAAAAGTTCCTATAACAGCCCTAATAAAACCCGAGCCACAGGAATACGTTACTCACCCATAGTCCTCTACTCCCAAAGCAACCCTAACAAAAGCCTCAGAGGTGCCCTATCTTCTCTGAGACAAATGCCAGCTGCTGCGTCTCACTGTGGCCTAGCTGATGCATCTCCACCCAATATACACTGCTCCAACTTCACTTGTCACCAAAACAAACCAACCCATTGCTATCAAGTTGACTCTGATCTACAACAACCCCTTAAGACAGAACAGAACTGCCCCACAGAGTTTCTAAGGAGCAGCTGGTGGATTTGAACTGCTGATCTTTTGGTGAGCAATTGAACACTTTAAAACTTCTCTACCAGGACCCTTAAAGTAATATTTTTCTTAGTTATCCTATTTTCATGCTTTTAGACATCACTTCTCACTTTCCCCCACCTGACCTAGCTCATCCAGTAAAACGTCTTAAGCTCTTCCTGCTCTAGACCGTGCTCTAAATGACCCTAGAGTGCTAATTCCAAGCTCCTCTGGTTTTGCCATTAGTTCATCTTACCAAGTTTCCCATAAACATATGCGTACTAAGTGCCTAATCAATATTAACTCATATATGAGCTAAAGATTGAGGTGTGCATGGACAAACCAAGCATGAAGTTCTTTGTGGGATGAAGACAGCTAAACCTATCACTCTCTAGATCAAAGACATGCCCCTCCAGTGACATTTGCCATTAACCTGGACACAAGGGAATTGAGAATGATAACAAAACATCAGAAATTAGTGAACATAGAGTATGGGTATTTTTGAGTTTCAGCACCAGATTATTTTGAGAATGTATCTGCACATTCTGTTTTTTTTAAGTTCCTTTGAGCACATGGTTCTACTAGTTAAAATTAAGTTAAAACTATCATTGTCTCTGGAGTCCCTAGATGGTGCTAATGGTCAAGGACCTTGGCTGCTAACTTAAAGGTTGAAGGTTTGAGTTCACCGAGAAGCATCTCCAAAGAAAGGCCTGGCCATCTACTTCTGAAAAATCAGCCACTGAAAACCCCAGGAAGCACACTTCTTCTCTGACACACAAAGGATAAACATGAGTCAACAGCAACTCCACAGCAACTGGTTTGATCATTTTATTTTAAAATATGATAAATCCTATTGTGGGAAGTAGAGATGAGCATATATATTCAGTAGTAGTTTACTATAGAGCATTATATAACAGTCTGTTGAACATTGTTCTAGGTACTAAGATCACATGTGTTATAATTTCTCCCCATGAAGTATTTTCATAAGTGTGCTATGCTGATATTTACAGCCACATGTAAAAGAGGATTGGAATAGCAGATCTTGTGAGAGTACCTCGAAGAGTCAAGGACACAGCCAACAAACCCAAAGGCATGCGTTACTGTGTAATAAAACACTGTGTGTTATGCAGTTTATTAAATTGTTCAAGTCTTGCCTTTCCAGAGTGTGTCTTGTGATATAGTAAGCTAGAGTTGTGATTTTTGCTTATGGTTTACAGATTTAATTCAGCTGTCATAGCTACTAGCAACATAAAACCATGGTGTTACAGTGTTATGTTGTTGAGTTGCCGTTAGTTCCAACTCATAGTGACCCCACACGAGACAGAATGAGACCTTGCACAGTCCTGTGTCTTCTTTATGATCACTGAAATAGTAGGTCTGGTGTTACAACTATTGTTCAGTGCCTTCCAGCCTAGGGTGCTCATTCCCCAGCACTAGTATCAGCCAAGACTCTTTTAAGTTCCATACATTTTTATTAGCTAACTTTTGGGAGTAGATAACCAGGCATTTCTTCCTAGTCTTTATTCTGAATGCTCTTCTGAAGCTTGCCCACCATGAGTAACCCTGCTGGTATTCAAAATACTGGTGATGTAGCTTCCAGCACCATAGCAACACCCAAGCCACCACAGAACATCAAACTCACAGACACACGTAAATGTTTCAACATTTCCATTTAAAATTGTCTTGGGATATTGTTAACGAACAGCAAAGATAAGCTGTATCTTAGCTTTTAATTTTATTGGAAATTTTTTATAGCAATATTCTTATATTTGGTGATGTAAATATCAAATTGATAGGAAGGGGAACCAGAATTTCCTATATGAGCTATAACTGTAATTAAAAACAAGTAGATGCCACTTAATCATTCACACTGAACTTTAAACATTGTTCCACTAACAACTGGAAGATGAATTTTGAAAGATTAAAATTGCAGTTATCATTAATGCTGAGCTATTTTATGCGTGAATTTACAAAGAGAAAGAAGCAGAAGTGCAAGAAAAGGGAGGGCAAAGATGCCTACAACCAAAAGCAATTTTTACGCATTTAAGAATACTGGGTAAGGAAGATTGAGATTAAAAATGGAAGGACTTCTTAGCCAAAAGTATGTTTTTGCAGACATACAGTATTACAGACCTGCTTTATATATTTATGTAGCATTTTAATATGAGTCAAAAGTGTGGTCAAAAATCAATGGAACTTTTCTGTTTTAAGTTGGCCTGACTTTATGTGTAAACTAAGCAGTTCTCACAGTTACTTAAGTGTATTTAAATTGGGTGAACTACTGAGAGCTCTAAATCCATCTTTTTTTAATTAATTTTTATACATAAACGTCTATCTGTACTGTGCTGTGTAGTCAGGAATGGAGCCCACACTGGATACCTTAAAATGTGATGAGTGAAGTAATTTAGTTCTCATACATGTATTTCTAAATATTATTGAGGATTTTTCACACTGTCCCTGTTAATTATCTTCAAAAGGTGTCCCTATTGAAGAATATTCTTCTTTAGTGGAAACATGAAGGGGAAAAGTCAAATGCAAAAAAAAAGAAAAAAAAATTCCTCCAGTGAGATTCTTCCTGTTTGAATTCTTGCCCGTCAATATGTACACGGTCTATCTTCTTGAATGTATGTGGCTCATTCTCCATGCTGACCATATTTTAGGTCACAAATAAAATTTCACAAAATTCTGAAAAATTGAAATCATACAGACTATCTTTTCTGATCAAAGTGGAATAAAACAGACCTAGATGGTACCTGGCCAAAGACACCAGGAAAATATTTGCCTAAGAGACAAAAGGACCACATAAACCAAGGATTCCACCAGTGTGAGACCAGAAGAACTATATGGTGTCTCAGACCAAAACCCAAACCCACTGCCTTTGAGTCAATTCTGACTCATAACCAGATGGTCCCCGGCTACCATCAATGGCAGTGGAAAGTCCTGGACAGAGCAGGAGAAAAATATGGAAAAGAATTCACATTCACCTAAAAAGATCAGATTTAACGGTCTGACAGAGACTGGAGGCACCCCCACAACTCTGGCCCCCAGACAGTGTTAATCTACAACTGAAACCACTTTTAAAGCCCACTCTTCAGACAAAGATTAGACAAGACTATAAAAGGAAAAAAAAAATACAATCAGGATCTGCTTCATTTTGTATATATGATACCAAACGGGCAGCTCCCGTCCAAGAGTAGGAGGAGAAGGTGGAAAGCGACAGGAATGGATACAAAGGACGAAAGCAGAAGGGTGCTGTCACATTGTAGGGACTGCAGCCAATGTCACAAAATAATGTATGTATAGATTTGGGGATGAGAAATTAACTTGAGTTGTAAACTTTCACCTAAAGCACAATGAAAAAGATTTATTAAAAAATCCCTTTTTTAATTTTCCACACACAAAAAAGGAATAAAATTGGAAATTGATAAAACACACACACACACACACACACACACACACACGCACAAATATGTGGAAACTAAATTGCACATTACTAGAAAACCTTGGTAGTGCAGTGGTTAAGGGCTACAGTTTCTAACCAAGAGATGGGCGGTTCAAATCCACCAGACGCTCCTTAGAAACTCTGTGAGGCAGTTCTCCTCTCAGAATCAGCTCACTGGCAGTGGCTGGTTGATTGGTAAGGAACCCATCGGGTCAAATAAGGTTAAGATATCAAGAGACAAATTCGAATGTAAAGAGACTCTTCTTTCTGTATCACAACCATACCGCTGCCCCATATTCCATAATGATAGCTGAATTTTTAATCTTAGGGTGGATGAGTCATTCTTTATCTGTGCAGTAAACACAATGGATCTTTTCTGACTGCCAGAATCCTCCCTAACCCAATTTCTTCCTGGTTCTCAACAGATTACTGTTCCCTAACAGCTGCAGGACGTCGTGGCCTGGCTAGATTTCCTCATCTTCTGCTAAACAATCGTGTTTTTGCTGTAAGCAAAGCTATGATTGCAAGAAGCAGAACCTTACTGAGGCTCACTCAGTGAGGGCATTTTGCTGCAGAGTTTAAGGCTCTCTTTAAGAGGATGCATTCTGATCAGCACTTGCAGGAACTGAAGCTGGGGACCGGGAAAAGCAACCTCTGCTGACACTTCTCTGAGTCTCTCAGTCTCTGTTTCTCCTTATGGCTCCTTTTCTCTCAGTTGTTTTTCTCTCTGCCTCCTCACTCTGTGAAACCACCATCCAACTATCAGTTTGTCAAACTCTGATGGCTTGCGTGCTGCTCCGATGCCGAAACCCATGTCACGTATATTTTAGCTACTACTGGGTCACCTACGGTGGACAAGATTTAGTAGAAATTCAAGTCTAAGACAGACTAAGAAGAAAGACCAAGTGATCAATTTCCAAAAATCAGCCAAATAAAACCATATGGATCACAAAAGAATATTATCTTGTATAATACTAGAAGATGTACCCCTGAAGTTAGGAGGCACGTAACAGTGGACTCAGACACGTCAGTGATCAGGAAGTTGGTACAAGACTGGGCAGGTCTCCTTCTGTTGTACATCGGGTCATTAAAAGTTGGAGCTGACAACCAACAACTCTGTGAAAAGTTGCTTCAGCTGGCTGTCAGTCTGTCTAACACTTGACATGGCATCTCAGTCATCTAGTGCTGCTGTAACAGAAATGCCACAAGTAGACAAATGGCTTCAACAAAGAGAAATTCATTCTTTCACAGTCCAGTAGGCTGCAAATCCAAATTTAGGGCATCAGCTGTATGGGAAGACTTTCTCCCTGCCAGCTCAGGAGAAGGGTCTTGGTCGTCAGTTCGTCAATCTTCCACTGGTCTGGCAGCAACTCAGCACAAGAGCATCAGATCCAAAAGATGCACTCAGCCCCTGGTGCTGGTTTTTGTGGTCGGAGGTCCCCAACTCTCCTGGCTTCACTTTCCTTTTATTCCTTATAGGATAAAAGGATTTAAAAAAGTGGTGTAAGCTACACCTCAGGGAAACTTCTTTTACATTGAATCAGAGAAGTGACCCCAGTGGGAAGAGCATTACAGTCCCACCGTAATGCTCTTTAACATAAACTAATCTTGCCCTCTTAACTGTAGGCATACAAAATCCAGCAATTAAATCCGTGATCTTAATTATTCTAAGTGCTATGTACCTCATTGCTGAATATCATTAAGGTCACTGCTGAAGTCCTCCCCGTGGGAAGCTATGCACCATGACAGCAGCTAGTCCACCCTTTAAAGTAATTTTGGAACACTTTCTGGAATGGCCGTTGTGCAAGGTGGCACAGTGGCATGGTGGCAAGTTTGCGAACTTGATTGTATGGTTTTTAGCCAGTAAACAAATAACTGTATTAGAACATCTTCTGTACTCATCTGATCTGGCCCCTAATGACTGTTTTATTTACCTGATGATAAAGTAAATATTGAAAGGAAGATATTTTGATGACTTTTGGGACACCAAGAGTAGTACGACAGCTCTGATGGTCATTCCAGAAAGAGTTCCAAAATTGCTTTGAAGGTTTGACTAGGTGCTGATGTCAGTGCGTAGCTTTCCAAGGGGAGGACTTCGAAGGTGACTGTAGTGATATTCAGTAATGAACTATGTAGCACTTTTTCTTTGATGATTCCATACATTTAATTGATAGACCTTGTAGATTAGGATTTACAACATAGGAAAATCACCAAATGGAGGACAACCAGACACCACTGGAAATCATAGCCCAGTCAAATTGCTACACACATTTTCTGAAGGACACAATTCAATCTGTGACATGTGCTTAACTTTGATGTCAACTTCAATTCCAGCGAAACTTTTATCCAAATCATCACTCTCTGTATAGCCTTTGATTGACTGAACTTGACTGTTGAAAAGTCATTCAGTCACCTGTGGTTGGGTGATGACAAAACAAAAATACCAGTCACGGAGCAGCGCCCTACCTTTCTCTTGCTTGACGAAGAACTGAGCTCCGATTGTCTCCTCCTCTCCACTCTGCTATTTGCGCATTGTTTATCTGCTGAGACTTGCTCTCAATAAACTCTTAAATATTTTTGTAAGAACTTCAAGGTTGGCAGATGACAGTATTTTGCCACCCCTGAAATTTCACTGTTTGATATTTTCATTCTCCCTTACTAGTACATTTATTAAAAATGGACACATTCATCTTTTACTTATGCTCATTAATCTTTTTTAAAAAATATGTTTCATTCTAATGCTGTTGACTTGCCTTATTGATCAGATTCCTATTTTGCCTTAAAGCAGTTTGAACCAATCAATAACAAACTCCCACTTGAAGTACCTGTAGTGCACCAAATCTGATTATTAATCACGTATCAATGTGCCAGATTTCTACCAAATATTGTATCACTTGTTTCTCATATTGAGGGGTTCTTGTTAGCAAGTTTGACTTTCTCTTCCAGAAGAGTGCTCTGTGACACAGCACAGGTGCTTATTCCCCGAGGACCATGTTTCTGCTGTTACCTAGGACCAGTCACCAGAATGTCAGCTTGAAACAAATTCATTCCTTGGCTCTTACCTTTCTCTAGTGAGCAGTACCAAGCATTGGCATAACCATTAGTTACCTACCCCAAACCCAAAAGCCAAACCCACTGCTGTTGAGTCACTTCTGACTCAACAACCCTGTAAGGACAGGTTAGAACTGCCCCAAAGAGTTTCCAAGGAGTGCCTGACAGATTTGAACTGGTGACCTTATGGTTAGCAGGTATGACATTTAACCACTACACCACCAGGGTTTCCTGAGGACCCTAAAGTGGTTTGCAGAGGCTGACGCAGAGAGAGAAACTGCTGTCTGAGATGAGACTTCTCCAGATTCTTCCCCAAATCAACTCCTTACATTGTATATACCTGGAACTACACCAAGCTCTCTTCCTAAGAGAGCTTGCCAGAGATTATCCTAAGAGAGATCAAACTGGCTGCTGTTAAAGTCCAACTCATAGCAACCCTGTAGGACAGAGTAGAATTTCATCATTGAGTTTCCAAGGAAGTCTGGTAGACTTGAGCTGCTGTTTGTTTAGCACTGGTAACACCTAACCACTATGTCACCAGGGTATCCTGAGAAAGATTACAACATACAAGATTTTTCAGCAGCAAAATCAATGTAACCAGAGCCTTCATACACATTGGAAACAGATCTCCCACTTCTTGTACAAATTAGAAAGTTGCAATAAACAGTTTTTCATTAGAAACAGATCTGATGACCATTGCCAGGAAATAGTCACTATAAATATGAAAATCCCTCAGGGTGATATGTTGGAGCACTTTCGTGCAGTCTATGTGCCCAAAACTAGCCTGGTAGTTCTGGAGTGGTTTATTACTTAATTTCAAAGAACATATTATTCTGTAAGAATATTTTGAGAAGAAAGAGAGTCACAAAGAGATTATTCAGTAGGCATAGCAGGTGAAAACGATTGGAAGACGAAGGCATATGGAAAATATCCTTAGATATCATTGAATATCTGGTTATTCCTTTCTAAGAACTTGCAAATAAATGGTCAAATGAACTCAAATATGAGAAGACACTTCAGGAAGGATTCATTTATATGTGTTTCATTTATATGTGCAGACATAGACAAAAAAACTTTTTTTTTAATAGAAATAAAAAGTGTTTAGAGTTTTAGATATTTAAGGTGTTCTTTAAAAATTATTTTTAAGAAGTTTCCTTTGTTTTGGAAAATGGGATAAGCAAAGAAGGCTTGCATTGTGGTATTTTGGTTTATTAGAAGACAGTTTTAGCATGAGATGGGTCATTTTACTGTGTATGAATGGTTATTGGTTGTCTGCACTGTGCATGACTGTGTCCTTATTGTTCCCACTAGTTGCTTTCCACATTTGATCATTGTATCATCCCCTCAAAAGAAGGGTTTTATTCATATTGTGGGGAAGTTCAGATGGCACAGCGGAGCTGAATTTCAGTCCAAGTCTATCTGTACCCTTCCCAGGATCGCTACTACATAGAACCAAAATAAAACTAAACCTGTTGCCACTGAGCTGATTCTGGCACCTGGCAATCCTATGAAGCCAACCAAACCCATGGCCATTGAACTGATTCAGACTCAGAGTGACCCTATAGAGAGAGTAGAACTGCCCTGTAGAGTTTCCAGAGAGCTCATGGTGGATTAGAACTGCTGATCTTTTGGTTAGAAGCCATAGCACTTAACCTATATACCACCTACAGTGTTTCCAAGGAGCACCTGGTGGATTTGATCTGCTAACTTTTTGGTAAGCTGAACTCTTAGCCATTAATCCACCAGGCCTGACTCAGCCTAATAATAATAATAATATTAGATTAATAATTATATCAATATAGCATAGTGTAACTATAACGGTAATATTATTAATAGGCTGAGTTAGCCCTGTGTGTTTTCATTCATATTGTCAAGTAAACACATTAGCTGAAACCCACTGTGACTGAGTTGATTCCAACTTACAGTGACACTATAGGACAGAGTAGAACTGCCCCATAGGGTTTCCAAGGAGCAGCTGGTAGATTCATACTGCTGACCTTTTGGTTAGCTGAACTCCTAACCACTCTGCCCCCAGGGCTCCATGTTGTTAGTAGCTGAGGATAGATGTCTTCAATTCTGCATTAGATGTTTAAATGTGATTTGAGAAGCATTAAGGACCCACCACAAATTCTGCAAAAAGTAAAGGATAAATGTAGAGAAAGAAGTTCTTATTCTGGGCAAACTATCTGGAGTCAGTTAAGCGAGGAATGCAGAAACTGGATTAACAGTAGCCCCTGAGAATTTCAGAAGTTTTTGCAACTACTTTGTTCATTTAGCTGGAGTCTGGCTTCATGCTTACTGATTTTGTTTCCATCTTTCGTTTGAATAGATGAAGTTCACTGAATTTTGTGTACTTCAGTTATACTCTAAGCTGAATTTTTAGGGCATAGCCTGACAACTTTGCTGGCCATACCCATTGGATGTTGTATGTCTTGGTGATTCAGTCACTCTTCCGTGCTGTGTTCACAGACATCCACTTTGGGAGACACAGAACATGAGAGTGAGGGGGAAATGACAGAGACTTGCAATAACGGTTTGGTGAGCAGAGAAAATATTTATCTTTGTTATATATGAGACACTTTGGGGAAAATAGAAGGTAGTTGAATTAATATAGGATCATTCTCTTGGAAACTAAGAAAATCTATTATTACTGATAGTAAAACATGACAAATCTGGTAATTTTAATAATTCACTCAAAATAATTAAACACGCAACTTAAATAATGGCTAGAAGACAGTTTTCTGCATGTTAACCATGAGGCCTTGTAACTGATGTTTTCTGTTACTTGTTCTTGTCTGTTTTGATCCAAACAAGCCCTGGATATGTTGTTTTCAAACGAATATTAAGCCCAGGAATTAGATATGAGCAAAGGAATTCCTCTCATAGTATTGAAGAGTGTTTGTGCAAATCAGAATTTGAGGAAAGCATTGAGGTACTTAGATAATCTTTTCTAATCACAAGTCTCTGATCGTGCCATAAAGCTAGAAGGCGACAGGCTCTGGCAGGCAGACTCCTCACACATGTCAGCCTCATGGCTTTCATTAATTCTTTAGAAAACTGTCTTATGTTAATCTAAACTGTTGGTTTTTTTTTAATTATGGTAAATAAACCAAAACACCACTGCTGTCAGGTTAATTCCAAATCGTAGCGGCCCTATGGGACCAAGTAGAACTGCTCCATAGAGTTTCCAAGGAGTGCCTGGCAGGTTTGGACTGTTGACCTTTTGGTTAGTAGACGTAGCACTTAACTGTTACGCCACCAGGGTTTCCTACATATTTTGGGGAGAAAAAATTGCCATTTCAGCTCTTCCCATATACAGTGGAGTGACACTGATTATGCTTATCATGTTGTTCAACCATCACCATTATCTATTTCCGGATTTTTCCATCACCCTTGTAGAAACTCAATGTCTCTTAAACACTAAGCCACCATTCTCCTGTCTCTCCCATCCACTCTTGGCAAACACTGATAAATTTTGATTTCCATCTACTTGATCCCATTCATATAAACTGTTTAAGAGGGAAATGTTTTCTCTCTCTGACTAATAATATTCATTACCTACTTTCTCATAACAATAATGATAAAGGTAGTAATAATAATACTAGTTAGCATTGAGGGGATATTTACTATGGGTCAGCATACTGCTAAGTATTTTACTTCTCTCATTTAGTATCTCCAGGGGAGTGATAGGAATGTTCTTTTCTATTTTTTTTTCAAGACCTAGTGACTAAACCTGCCTCTTAAATGTTTCTGTCCCCTGAGGTCTGCCAGGCCCTCGGTTAGGCATCTTCATATTGATTTAAAGTTCTGATTCTATCTTCACGGGTTTGTCTCTTGAGGCCTGCAAGTCATAATTACTTTAGGCTGCCTTCTCCTCACTCCTTCCTGGTGGCTTCTTTGATGAACAGAGTTCCCTTTCCGATACGTAGTCTAGTTTTGTCGTATGTTTTGAGGTTCATCCACCAAAATCATATGTGGGATCCTGCAAAGAAACATCACTGTTAATTGATTAATAGATGACTGCACCGAGTTGGAGTATTAATTTCCAAAACCACACTGAAGGGTGTTAATGTTCTCCTGATCCTTTTTGCCACATAAATACTTTGGGGGGGGGGGGGTGAACATCATAATCCCAATTTTAGACTTTAAATCCTTACAGTACACTGTGTTTTGCTGATTTCTAGGTCTCTTGGCCTGTACCATCCTCTATCCCCCAACTCTTTCTGTACCTTTTCATTAATGCCTGTTGATCCTGCAGTGTGGATGGCCCATCTCAGAGAGTTTGCCTCCACCTCTAAGTCTGAGCTAGAAGACCTTACTCAATACTCACGTGTACTTGGCCTATTATAGCCCCATATCAATATTTTATAGGTGTTTAATTGCTGTCTAGACACATCTTGCAAACTATTCCAGGGCAAGCACTAGCTTTAGTTTATTAGGATCTAATGCTTGACTCTTAAAAGCCAAGCCAATAGGTTGGTTGAAAGAGTGAATGAAAAGTACCTGTCTCACTATCACAGTTACCAAGTAGTATGATTGCTTGTGTAAATCACCTACTCTACAGGGAGCATCTCTGAAAGGAAGACACGGCTCTGTCCAACGTGCTTTTGTGTGCTGAGTGTCTGGTACCAGTCTGGTTACATACAAAAAAAAAAAAAGAAAGAAACCCAAAACACACAAAAACCACTGTCATAAAGTTAATTGTGACTCAACAACCCTATAGGAGATAGAGCTGCTCCATAGAGTTTCCAAGGAACACCTGGTAAATTCAAACTGCCAACATTTTGGTTGGCAGCCATAGCTCTTAACCACTATACCAACAGGGTTTCCCTTGGTTGCCTAGTAAGTGGCAAATGAAAGAACAAGCAAATGAGACTGTGATCCCTAATAAGAATCTCTTACATCATTTTTAATCAAGTCTCTTAGTGGTTAAGGCTCAGAAGAAATGGTATGGCTTACTTCTTGACTCCTTTTTACTACTAAGTGTCTTTGGGCAAAACAAAGCCTCTTTTCTTCCCAATACATATAGCACCAAGGCTTTGAGTAATCATTTGTTTCATAGCAGGAAAGATGACTTGGAGAAGGAAAAGACATCTACAGTGGGAGGGGTGAGTCAAGTTGTTTATTTTTGTTTGTTTTATAGGCTAGGTTACACAGAACTCCTGACACAACTGGTAGAACTAATATTTCCATAAATATTGGGATTAGTTGGTTTTACATATCAATCTCTGATGCTGTATTAATTCAGTGTGAAAGATGAATATAATTTATGTGAGGTTATAAACAGCAGCAGTTCCCTGGGTATTCTAGGCTCATAGACTTGAAACATGCTTGCTTTTCTGTTTGCAATTAAAACAGGAGAAATTTTTTATTAACTATGGCTTATGCTTCAGTGGTTATCTGACTATTTCTAGGACCTCTAGCGACAACTGCTACGTGGGCACAGATGAACGTGAAATAATGTGCATATCTAAGCATAATTTTAACAACCGAAAGCTGTTGCGTGCTCAACTAAAGTTCATACAACGTAGAACTAAGGAGCAGAACCAACAAGTTCTCAAAATGCTAATGGATGTAGTATTTTGACAAGGTCAAACTGGGTTTATCACACAATGGATCAGTGGTTGCCACTTGAATTGCTAATATGCATAATATGTAATACCTACCTTGGAAAACTCCACTCCTTCACGTCTTTGGTATAACTTACAAACATCTGGTTTCCACAACGTGCTGATTGGGTTGATCGTGGGACTGGCAGTTCAGTCCATCTCTTGAAGACCGGCTTTTTTGTATCGCCTCATTGTATTTGCCTAATTGCATAACCTGGTTTTATTTACTGAGGTGACTCTAGGCTCAATTCTCTGCTGAAAACTTTTACAGAAAACAAGTTAGCAGAGGCCACAGGGTCAGTTTTAGCCTCTGTTGCTTCCCAAGGATGTTGTTTTATGACTGTATAATACCATACATGTTTCCTCTATATTCTTTGAAAGTTAAAGTGAGCCAGCTTCTCAAAACGCTGAATTAACTTCTTTAAATCTGAGTGTCATGAGACTTTGTTAACAGTTTGGGAGAAAAGAAACTATCCTTGGGCTTGGTCATGTGAATATAAAAGTTGAAAGTAATTTATTAGATTTTAAGCTTCCTACATTTGGAACAGTCGTAGGGGCTAAGTGCTATGGCTGCTAACCAAACGGTCCCCAGTTTGAATCTACCTAGTGCTCCTTGGAAACACTATGGGGGCAGTTCTTCTCTGTCCAGTAGGGTTGCTGTGAATTGGAATCGACTCCACAACAATGGATTTAGGTTTGTTTGGTTGGTTGGTTTGTTGGTTTAAGGGAGGAAGCTATATCCTTATTCATTTACTTATTCTGTATGCATTTACTGAGTACCCGCAATGTACCAGCCATTGTGCCAGGTTTGGGAAACAAATACAATAACAACATAATGTCATTACAGATAAAGAGCTTACCATCTAATAGTGCATACATAAACAAAACCAGGTAATTACACCTTTTTTTAAATTGCACAATACTTAAGATATCCATTTAGCACAATGACAATAAAATTAGTCAACAAACAGTACTAGAGTGAATCTTACAGACAGCTTGAGAAAAGCCATGGAGGCAGGGATGAGAAAGAATTTAGCTGGCAAAGGTGAACTGTAAGTATTCTTGTAGTTTCAGTAGTAGGTTGGCAATGCACTCTTGTGCTGGAAAGGTAGGCAAGGGCAAGGTCTTGGAGGGCATTGTGTGCCAGGTTAAGAACTTAACTCCCCCTTGTGAGTAAAGTCAGTAACATGATCCAATGTGCCATTTAGACAGTTTACTTTAAAGGTGGGACTGTTCCTGGCTGGAAATTCTGGTGGTGTCATGGTTAAGTCCTACCTCCGCTGACCGAAAGATTGACAGTTCATATCTGCTAGGTACACTTTAGAAACTCTTTGGGGCAGTTCTACTCTGATGTCTATGGTCGCTGTGAGTCAGAATCAACTCAATAGCCATGGGTTTGGTTTTGGTAGTTGATACCTGGCCCCCTGGAAGTAGGGAGACCAATCACCAGCCTTAGAGATAAATGCTGAGGGCCTGCATTAGACCACTAGGCACTGGCTGTACGGATAATACAACGTCTTGAAGACAATAATTCCACTACATTTAGAGGATTTGGGGTGGGGCCTGCCAGGGGAGAAGGGTGAAAAGCCTGACTCCCCAGTTTGAGCCTTGGTTGAATAGATAGATGATGGGTCCATCAGCTAAAACAGCTAATGTAGAAGGAGGGGTGGGTAAAGTGAAAAGTCAAAACATCTCTTTTTTGACATGTTAATTTTGACTTATCTATGGGTCATTCAAGTCAACATATCCAGTGTGTAACCAGCTGAGGCTGAAGATCTGAGTAGACTTCCAGATTGAAGATTTAGACTTGGGGTCTCGAACAAAAAGATGGTAATTGGCATCAGGGTAGAGGTGGAGAATTCTCAGAGGAAAAGCACAAGTAATAAAAAGAGGACAGATGGCAGAGTCAAGATGGCAGACTAAATGCACGTCTCCCTAAATCTCTCTGGATTTCAGGACTGGAGCCTTCTGGGCACCCACTGAACCCTGGGATACAGCATAGGGCTATTAATTTGGACTTCATACCACTGAATGCAAAACCTTCTCTTTTTCATTGACCCCACTCTCAGTGAGCACAGGTTTGCCCAGACTGAAGGTAACACACCGTTTTGATTTTTTTTCCTCTGTCTTGGCCGGTGAGTGGAGCTGGGACTTGACTAGCTGCTGGTCTCAGGTGCACTGCTGGTGAGACCGGCAAGCAGAGCCTGACTTTGGACTCTATACACCTCAGCTCATCTGGCCTATTTTTCTGCCTCTGCCATGTGGCACCTGCACTGATGTGCTTGTGCAGGATGCCATCTTGATCCACTGGGAAACAGAGAAGCCCAGGCAGAGGCCCCAGCCAGACTTGGTTCCTAGGCTGGGAGGTGGTGTCTGCTGGAGGGAGAGTGCTTTTCCAGCAGGGAGGTGGAGTTCTGCACAGTGTCGCCTGGGGCTAGGGCCCAGCAGTAGAAGCTGTGGACTCTGGGCATTTTGGCACTCTTGGCCTCTCTTTTAGCAGGGAGCCTAGTCCTGGACAGCTGATGAGCTTATGCGGGACACTATCTTGTTTCACTGGCAGGTAGAGTCATCCATATGGAAGCCTCAGCTGGACCTAATTTCTGGGCTGGGAGATAGTGCCTACCCAGTAGAGACCGCTTTTCCAGCAGAAAAGCAGAATTCTACACAATATCACCTACAACTGGGGCCCAACAGCAGAGGCCAGCAGGCTAGTAGCCTTTCTGTATTCTGAACTAATTTATAACATCTGGGGTTCAATACAGAGGTGGTTACTTTGCCAGATGAGAAAAGGGACATAGACACCTGAAAACCTGACTGACTTTGAAAGTTGTCAGATACTTTTTACTTCTCATTTTAAAAGGCCTAGAGAAACAACTGTGGTCCATCTACACGGCATTTCTCCCAGCCTCTATTGACCCACATGAAGCCCAAAAAGCAACAAATACTGGAGAAGATAGTAACCTGGAAATCACCCATGGCATCAGAAGGCCCCCCCAAAGAAACCACCTCAGAACTTCCCAGATGAAGAAGCTTTTCTGAAACTATCAGAAGGTGAATACAAAAGGATTATATAAAGAGCCCTACTAGGTCTTATGCAAAATGTGGCAGAGGAAAATGAAAAATTAAGAAATCTGTTCAATCTGATTCACCATCAGTACTCTGAAATCCAACAGATCAAGAACAAAATCAAAAACACAGAAACTTCAATTCAAAGCCAAGAAAACATAATGGAACAAATGGAAAAGAGAATTCCTGATCTGGAAGATGGAGCTACTAACTCCAGCATCTATGAGGAGAAATCAGAAAAAAAAGAAACCAGAAAAGTGACGAAGCATTAAGAAGCATGTGGGACTTTATTAAGGAGAACAATCTGTGATTAACTGGAGTTCCTGAACAGGGCAAGACACCTGAGAACACAGAGTATTGTTGCTGAGCTGCTGACAGAAAACTTCCCAGAAATTATGAAAGAAGAGAATATAGATATCCAGGATATGTATTGAACACCACTCAATATAGATCTCTATAGAAAGACTCCAAGACATATTGTAATAAAGCTTAACAAAATGAAACAGAAACAGAAACTCTTAAAGGCAGCAAGACTGAAAGCAAAGCTAATGTTCAGAGGGAAACCCTGTAGGCTTTCGTTGGATTTCTCAGCAGAAATGATGCTGGCAGGGAGACAGTGGCATGACACATTCAGAGCCCTGAAGGAGAAGAACTTCCAACCAAGAATTATATATCGTGCAAAACTATCCTTCAAATATGAAGATGAAATGAAGACATTCAAAGACAAACAGAAACTCAGAGACTTTGTAAAAGCTAAACCAAAGCTACAAGAAATACTGAGATGATCTCTTAGCTTAGAAGAACAAAACCATTAACTTTGTATTTTAGAAGGACACTTTATCCAGAATCCTACTCAGTTAGGGAAGGCTCTAAACACAATCAGAGCTATAATAGTGAAAGAAATGATCTAGTGATCATATCATGTAAACTATGATACGATCATATTAAAAAGAGGGATGTGCTATGGTGATTATAGTCCTTCCAGATGGAGAGGAAGTTGACGAGACTGGTAATGATCAAAATTGGGTTTATGGATAGTTTATTAAGTGTGATCATAGTACCAGCCATAAAACACTATAAAGAAGCAACATACCATATCAAAAAATGTAATATAGAAGTCTCAACAACCACAAAACCAACCCTAAAAAAGGTGAAAAATCAATTCACAAAGAAGGTTACAGAACAGATTAATAAGAACAACAGAGAAAACATCAATACAAAAATAAACAAGTCACATGGCAGCACTGAACACATATTTATCAATAATTACATCAAAAGTGAATGAACTGAATGCTCCAGTAAAGAGACATTGAGTGACATCTTGGATCAAAAGACATGACCCATCTATATGTTGCCTACAAGAAACTCGCCTTAGACTTAACGATATGAAAGAACTGAAAATTGAAGGATGGAAGAATATATATCAAGCTAACCATGAATAAAGAAGAGAAGATGTGGCAATTCTCACATAAAATTGATTTTAATATAAAATCCACCATCGTGGACAAGGATGGACACTTTTTATTGCTGAAAGGTTCAATACATAAGCAGGACTTAACAATATTAAATATTTATGCAGCTAATGTTAGAGCACCTAAATACATCAAAGAAACACTGACTACACTCAGAAAGGAGATAGATCAGTCCACAATACTACTAGTAGGAGACTTCAACACTCCACTCTGAGTATTGGACAGATCATCTAGAACAAAGCTCAGTAAAGACACAGATGACCTTATTGCCACAATTAACCAACTAGGCCCCATCGACATATACAGAACTTTCTTTTCATCAGTGGACAATTACACCTTCTTCTCCAGTGTACATGGTACATTCTCCAGAATAGAACATGTGTTAGGACATAAAACAATTCTTAACAAAATCCATACCACTGAATCACTGCAAAGCATCTTCTCAGATCACAAAGTCAAAGAAGTCGAAGTCAATAGCAGAAAAAACATAGCTGGCTCAAAAAACCATGGGTTATAGAAGACATCAAGGATGAAATAAAGAAATTTATGGATTCCAATGTGAATGAAACCACTTCCTACCAGAACCAGTAGGATACAGTCAAAGCAGTACTCAGAGGTCTGTTTACCTTCATAAATACACACATCTGGAAGGAAGAAAGAAACCAAATCAAAGAACTGACCCTATAACTTTAACAAGTAGAGGGAGAACAACAGAGGAACCCCCAGGCACCAGAACAAAACAGATCATAAAGATTGGAGCAGAACTAAATGAATTAAAGAACAGAACAACAATTGAAAAAACTGAAAAGATCAAAAGCTAGTTTTTTGAAAAGTCAACAAAACTGACAAACCATTGGCTAAACTTACTAAAGAAAAGAGGAAAGAAAACAAAGAACCCAATTAGAAATAAGAAGGGAGTTGTCACAACAGATCCAACAGAAATCAAAAACATCATAGCTGAATACTGTGAAAGACTGTACTCTAACAAATTTGAAAACCTAGAGGAAATGGACAAATTCTTTGATTCATATCACCTACCAAAATGATCACAAGGTGGAGCATAACAACTTAATAAACCCATCACAAACGAAAAGAAAAAGTCATCAAGAAACTGCCAACCAAAAAGAGCCCAGGCTCAGATGGCTTCACCCTAGAATTCTACCAAGCTTTTAGAGAAGAGTTCTCTCCAATACTACTATTTCACAGTATGAAGCCAGCATAACCCCGATACCAAAGCCAGGAAAATACCCAATCAAAAAGGAGAACTACAGACGGATATCACTTGTGAATTTAGATGCAAAAATCTTCAACAAAATTCTTGCCAATAGCATACAACAACATATCAAAAAAATAAGCCATCATGACCAAATTGGATTCATACCAGGGATGCAAGGCTGGTTCAACATCAGAAAAACAATTAATGTGATCAACCACATAAATACCACAAAAGACAAGAATCACCTGATCTTGTCTATTGATGCAAAAAGGGCATTTGATAAAGTCCAACACCCATTCATGCTAAAAACTCTCAGCAAAATCGAAAGAAATGGCAAATTCCTTAGTGCAACAAGGGCCATTTCTACAAAGCCAACTGCCTACGCCATCCTGAATGAAGAGAGACTGAAACAGTTTCCCTTGAGAACAGGAACTAGACAAGGATGCCCACTCTCACCCCTCCTATTCAACATTGTACTAGAAGTTCTAGCCAGAGCAATTAGACAAGACCAAGGAATAAAGGGCATCTGCATCTGCAAACAAGTAAAAATATCCGTATTTGCAGATGATATGATGGTATATGCAGAGAATCCCAAAGAATCCATAAGTAAACTACTCAAACTGATAAAAGAGTTTAGCAAAGTCTCAGGATAAAGATAAATATAAGTAAATCAGTAGGATTCCTTTATACCAACAATGAGATTATTAAGGAAGAAATCACCAGGTCAATACCATTTACTATAGCCCCTGAGAAGATAGAGTACCTAGGAATAAATTTAACCAGAGAAATAACAGACCTTTACAAAGAGAACTACAAACCCTAACTACAAGAAACTCAGAGTCTCACATAAATGGAGAAATGTATCTTGCTCATGGATAGGAAGACTTAACATTGTGAAAATGCCTGTTTTACCCAGAGCAATTTACTTATATAATGCAATCCCAATACAAGTTTCAGTGACATTTTTCAATGACATGGAGGAACAAACTACCAACTTTCTCTGGAAAGGGAAAAAGCTCTGGATAAATAAAGCATTACTAAAGAAGAAGAACACACTGGGAGGCCTCTCATTACCCAACCTCTCATTACCCAACCTTAGAACCTACTACACTAGCACAGCAGTCAAAACAACCTGGTACTTGTACAAAAACATACAGATAGATCAGTGGAACAGAATCAAGACCCCAGAGATGACACCATCTGCCTATGAACACTTGATATTTGACAAAGACCCTAAGACATTAAGCTGTGGTAAAAAGAAATCTCTTCAACAAATGATGTTGGCAAAATTGGATATCCATCTGCACTAAATTAAAACAAGACCCATATCTTACACATTATACAAAAACCAACTCAAACTGGATAAAATGCCTAAATATCAAATCTAAAACAATGAAACTCATCCAAGAAAAAATAGGAACAACAATGGAAGGTTTAATACACCAAGTAGACAGACTACAAAATCCATCAAACAAACCACAATCATCATAAGACAAAATAGATAAATGGGAACTACTAAGAATCAATCACATTTGCTCGTCCAAAGACTTTATTAATAGAATTAAAAGGCCACCTACAGAATGGGAGAAAATATTTGGCAACTCTATGTCAGACCGACACCTGATCTCTGTAATCCATAAGGTACTACAAAATATCAATAAGAAAAAGATAAATCATCCAATTAAGCAATGGGTAAAGGAGAGGGACAGACACTTTTCTAAAGAGGAGATCCAGGCAGCCAAAAACACATGTGGACATGCTCACGATCATTAGCTATTAAAGAAATTCAAATCAAAATGACAATAAGATACCATCTCACCTGAACAAGTTTGGCCAGGATCCAAAAAAAAGCAAAACAACAAATGCTGGAAAGTCTATGGGGAGATTGGAACTCTCCTACACTGTTGATGGGATTGCAAAATGCTGCAACCTCTTTGGAAAGCAATCTGGTACTACCTTAAAATAATGGATATAGATATACCATTTGATCCAGTAATTCCACTGCTTGGAATATGTCCTACAGAATCAAGGCCATTCGCACCAACTAATACATGCACATGAACGTTCATTACAGCACAGTCCACAATAGCAAAAAGATGGAATCAACCCAGATGCCCAACAACAGAGGAATGGACAGGTAAACTATAGTATATATACTCAGTGGAACACTATGCAATGATAAAGAACAATGATGATTTTAGGAAACAGTTCTTAACCTGGTTTCAGTTGGAGGACATTATGCTGAGTGAAAGTAGTCAGTGACAGAAGGAGAAATACTGTATGAGACCTCTAAGATAAGAGCTTAAAAACAGACTCACACAGAGAAGAAAAGACTCTGATGGCTGCAAGGGTGTGGAGGAAGGGAGGGAGCGGTGGGGTGGGTTTAGATTAGACAGTTAATAGAAATTTGGGTGAAATCGGTGACAGTACATATTAGAGAGAAGATCAGTAGTAACTGGACTTGAGCACAATTTGAGTACTCCTCCCATCTTAACCCAATACTGCAAGGACAGAGTAGCTGGGGCAGGGAGCCAGGGACCATGCTGTCAGGTAAAATCAAGGCCAGTGGGCACAGCTTGCGTTTTGCTGACGAGGACTGTCTGCACCCCACATCAGTGAGTGGCATCTGGGGTCTTAAAAACTGTCAAGCTGCCTTCTGAGGGCACAGCAAATGGTCCCAACTCAACAAGAATGGATGATCACCGAGGACAAGAACAACATGGGGAAAAGAGAATCCAAAAGACAGAGAGACCCACGTGAGTAGATGCCTACATCGACTTGTGACCGGAAGAACCAGATGGTGCCCGGCTACCAGCAGTGATAGCCACGATGGAGCTCACGAAGTTGAGTCTCACTGGCAACAAGAGAATAAATAGGGGTGCACCCTGAGATCTCCAATAAAAGACCGTAATTGATGGTCCAGGTCTTCAGGGTTCTACTGGGAGCATGGTCCCTGGCCCTGATGCTGCCCCTGTCCATGAATCATAATGAAGTTCTACTTTTCGGACAGAATGGATTGGACTTGGCGAAGCATAGTGACCATATCTTGTGGGAATTTTATGGTTCTGTGCATCTATAGGATGTCATCCTGCTGACCTTTTTTGCTGAAGGAAGGGGAGTAGGTGGAGAGGAGGGGACAGGAGTCTGTTGGGAGGATAGGACATGTATGGAGTGGGAGTGTGTAGGGTGCTGTCACCAGGCAGGGAGAGCAGTGGGAGCTGCATATAGGTGAGCACGTGAATTTATATGGGAGTGTACATTTTCATTTAGTCATAATAAAAAATAAAGAAGAGGACACTGAGAACAGAAATATTTAGAATGTCAGCCTATCAGAAAAATATATGTATCTCAGCATTCTCAGTGTCTAATGCAGTCCTTGTTATGCATGGAATTCTCATTAAATACAAATGAGTAAATAATCAGTAAGTAAATCCCCAAATGTGTGAAAATTAAAAAGCAGCAATTAGGTAAACTAAGGCAGTGATTCTCACTCCTGACTGCTTAGAATCATTGGAGAACCTTTAAAAATAGAAGTGACCAGACGCCTACCACCAAGAGATTCTGGAGCTTTGGAGTGAGACATAGACATAGACACTTGTGCATATGCAGGCACAGGCAAACACATATACACACATCGGCATGCATCTGTGTGTATTTTTAATTCTGCAAGTTATTCTAATGTACAGGCATGATTAAAAGCTACTGCTGCAGTAGGAAAAGATAATGAAAGGACCCTGTCTGGGGGAATGGGAAAGCTGTCAAGAGAAACTAAGATATGTTATAGTTTGAGGGAGAGGAGAAAACTGAGATTAAGAAGAGTGTTTTCCATAAGAGTCAGAACCAACTTTATGGCAACTGGTAGCAGTACATACTCCACAACAAAGCAGGCAAACACCTTGGTCTGAGAAAGTGTTTGATCCGGGCGGCTGAATTAAAAAGAGTAACTAGGATGGAGCTGGGCCATATTCCTGAAGTCCATGGGATTATGCCGTATATAACTACATATTTTCTCTAGAACCCATATGCAGGCACATCACAGGTGTGTTACACAAGGAAGCAAAGGAGTCAGGAATCACTAACTGGGACCCAGCCTGTGCTGCGGGCCTAACATAATCTCCAGTTGTAAAACAGAAGCCTTCGGAAGCCACTGGGGACCAGGAGGACACTAAGCACCCACCAGTCCTATGATATATACACAGGTATTGAAAACAGGGGGACTGGCAGTGTGGGGGTCACAGCTAGCTCCCTGGGGAATTGCCCCCAGGATGCAGCCTAATTTATTTTTTCTGTTGTAACTGCTAGGTGAGTCAGTATGTGAATGTTAAGTGTCCTGTGTCTTAGTTATATGTACATGCTGGGAGGAGTTTGACAACTGCTTCAGAGCTGAGAATCTGGCAAAGATTCTTCAAGCATTGTCCAAATAGGGAAAGTGTGCTAATCAAAGTACTCCTTAGATGAATGTAATGGTTTAAACTGTCTCCCCAAAAGCGTACATAGCCATTTGGTTAGGTCATGATTCTCAGTATTGTGTGATGTTCCCATGTGCTGTAAACTCTGCCTCTATGATGTTAATGAGGGACGCTAGACAGCTGTTGAGTTGGTGGCAAGGATTCAATGTTTAAGATTGTACTGTGTCTTGAGGCAATCTCTTGAGCTATGCAGTAAGTTAGCAGAAAGATTTGGCGACCTCATAACACCAAGAAGCAGTGCCAGGAACAGAGAAAATCCTTTGGAAAGGACTGGAATTCCCATGTCTCAAAAGCTCCCAGTCCAAGGAAAGACTGATAGCAATGACTTTCCTCCAAAGCCAACGCAGAAAATCTTCCCCCGGAGGTGAATTTGGGCTTATAGCCTATTGGACTGTGGCAGAATAAAATTGCTCTTTTTAAAGCCATACACTTGTGGTATGTCTGTTAGAGCAGTACTAGATGACTAGATGAGGATAATGTTAACTGGATGAGGATAATGTTAACCAGGGAGGGTGGTTAGCAGTTGTGGGTGAGGCGGGACTCAATGTGTAAGCTGATATTGTGTCTTGAGGCAATCTCTTGAGATATGAAAGAAGTTAGCAGACAGATTTGGGGACCTCATAATTTCACTCTTAGATTTCTGGTGTAAAAGGAACCACTGTATGCTAAGTCTGAAAGTGCAAAATACTTTTATGTGAAAAGGATTTAATTAACTGTGCAACACTGGGGTTCTCAGGTACATTTGAAAGAGTAGGAAGGAGATTCGACACACGAATATGTGAATAAGCGTATGGCCATTCTCTCTAACCATTTTAACATATCTTGAAAACACCATGATCCAATTGGCTGTGACATACCCGAGAAATACGTGGATCATTCCACATACTTAGAATGTTTGAAATTGCTTCAAGACTATGTTATGGAACAGAACACTGTGTTCTGTGCTGTCCCTCTATTCTGCAAGCAGTCTAGTAAATACCAGAGCATGAAGAACCACTCTGTGGCATATTCTGGGGCTGTTACCCGTCAGGTTGGCCATTATCTCACTTCTGAGACTGCCTGGGATGTCTGCGTCCTTGGAGTCTCTGGCTCCCATTACAAGGAAACTCAGTCTGAGAAGATGAGAGATAATATGTCACAGCAGTCACATCTGAACGTGGAAGAACAGCATGAGCTGTATATTAGAAGATAGAGTTCTCCCAACTAGGCCATTTTGCAGAAATAGGTAGGGAACTCTGTGAATGACTGACACAGTCAAGGAGTTACCTTTCCTCCGAAATGCCAGAATCCCCCCGTACGTGCCCATTAGTTGTGGGTGATTGTTCTACTAGTCACTTCACACCTAGCTGTTATCTAGTTGGCTCTCACTCATGGTGTCCTAATATACAACAGAACAAAACACTATTTGGGCCTATACCCTTCTCATGGACCAAATAATATTTTGTTTTGTTGTATTTCAGGTCACCATAAGTCAGAACCAACCACGTAACAACTGCCTGCAAAAGGTTGCCGTTTCAAATCCACAAGGTGCTTCTTGGAAACTCAATGGGGCAGTTCTACCCTGTACTATAGGGTCACTGTGAGTCCGAATCAACTCAGTGGCAATAGTTTTTTGCTTTTTTTTGTTTTCATTTTTGGTTTATTTCATTTTCATAATTGTTACCCTTGAGTACATTGTTACAGCTAGTATGTCAATCTGTCTCATGGTGGGTTTGGTCTACCATTACCAGTGTGCTTAATTCTTGGATATAGAGGATGGCATGGGTCTCTGTTTCCAAATCCTATGCTGTATCCACACCAAATTTATTCTGTCAGTGTTGGCTATGGTGGTAGGAATGAGCCAGTTGCTGTGGTGGCAAAAATCCTCATCACTTAGAACTAATAGCCAATTGGGCTCTACTGTAACTCACGAATATGTGATTTGGTCACTGGAATTGATCTGGAGCAATGTATTTCCTCCTCGGTGGGAGCAGGAGTTAAAGGAGACAGTCTACAAGAGTCCTGGCTTTAAAATCTAATAGTCCTAATTTCTAATGTCAATCTTCGGTAATCAAACCATTTGGGTAATTGTAACAAATACATTTCTAGACATAACAAGTGACCTTTGGTCATTTTGAATCTCTCATGTATCAGCTTCTTCACTCACCAAAAGAATCCAAAGCCATTGCCGTAAAGTTGATTCCAACTTAGAGCAACCTGTAGACAGAGTAGAACTGCCCCATAGAGTTTCCAAGGATTGCCTGCTGGATTTGAACTGCCAACTTTTTGGTTAGCATTCAACCACTATACAACAAGGGTTTCCTTGTTCACCCAAAGGGGACTTAAATAAATTATCTTTTGTTCATAAGACCTTAATTGAATATTGGCCTCCTACTGGCTCAGTGGTTAAGAGCTACAGCTGCTAAACAAAAGGCTGGCAGATCGATTCCACTAGCCACTCTTTGGAAACCCAATGGATCAGTTCTTTGTCCGGTAGGGTTGCTGTGAGTCAGGATTTACTACACAGCATTGCGTTGGGTTTGTTTTGTTTTGTTTTCTTGGTTGGTTATTTATCATTTCCAGGAATTTTAAAATAGGAATGGAAAACTATTCATTCTTAACTGTTTACTTTGATCCATGAGGTGTAGCTGCTGTGCTACTATTTTGAGAAGGAATTTGAAGCAGCATCTAGGTTAGGAAGGGAAGGTGTTATAATCAATTGGTGACATCTGTCTTGGGTATAGAATGGGAATGGCAACATAACGGCCACGTCTTCTTGTCCCATATCTAAGATCTGGCTATGTGTATTTCCTTTGCCAGTGTATGAGCACTATCTGCTGACAAAACTAGTAATTGTGGAATTAGACTTGGCTCAGATTTGTTCTAGGTCTGAAATTTTCAATCTTATATTATTTTGTCTCCTAATATCATTTCCAATTGTTTTCTTACAAGACGTGAGTGGCTAAATGTCTCATTAACTTTTTTTTTTTTTTACTGGTTAACATTGTTTAGAACATCCTGGAGAAAATGTAAAATGTCTACTTTTGTATTTTTAAGTGAACCAGACCAGTTGCCATCAAGTTAATGCCAACTTTTGGTGACCATGTGTGTTGCAGAGTAGAGCTGCCCAGCCTAGGCTTTCCAGTGGCTGTGAACTTTGAACAGTAGATCACCAGGCCTGTCTACCGAAAGCATGTCTGGATGAGTTGGACCCACTAGTCTTTCAGCTTGTAGCGAAACACCTCACTTTTTGAGTGTGCTACCCAGGGACTCCTATTAAAAAGACAGTCCAGTGGAAATTAACCTCTCTTTTTTCACAGATTGAGAATAATGCAGACATTCAGGGTTAGTCTTTAAACTAGCACTTCTCAACTGTAGTGTTCCTACTTATCTCCTGGGCATGTTGTTCAAACCTAGATTCCTGGGCTCTATTCCTGGGAATTCTGATTCTGCATGCCTCGGTAGAGCCTGACATTCTGACAAGCATACAAATAACTTAATAGCAAAGGTGTAAACAGAGTTAATCACTGTACAGACACCAAGATGGAGACAAATAAAAGAACTAAATTCTTGACGGTTAAACCTTTCCATAAAACTACTTACTATTATTGCCTAACGTTGCTCCCTAAATTCTTGATGTGAATGTATTTTCGTATAATTTGCTTATTTCTCCCAAAGGTAGAGTGTAGGGGGAAAAGTATATATATATATGTGTGTGTATATGTATATATATATGTATATATATATATATATAGGCTGGCTGAGGTCTTTGGTTAATTGCATTTCAGACAAAGTTTTATTGAGCTCCTAGAACATTCAATATATACCACGTAGCTTGGCAATTTAATTGTAGCTTTCTTTTTAAAAATCTTAATTGTTTTGTTTAATTACAAAAATGATACTTGCCCAAGTAAGAAATTTAGGCAATGTAAAAATGCATAAAATACTAAGTGAAAAAAGCATTCTTTCCCAAACTCGACTACTTAGATGTAATAACATCATTAACCAGTTTGAACAGTTCGGTGGGTGTAAATTTAGATTCTTTTCCTACACTAATCCTTTCTGTCTGTCCGCATTTGCACATAATTATATAAACAAATATTTTAGAGAAATGAAAAAAAATCTATGTCTTTTTTTCCTTTATAAAACATGAAATTGTATTTTAGTGCCCCAAAGATGAGATTCACAGGGGCCAAAAGGAAAGTCTTCTCTGTGTCACTTGGTCTCTCACCTGCTTCTGCAATTTGCTTTTTCATGCTTATTGCATTATAATGTTATCAGTGTCTTTCCATTTAAGTATACACACTGAATTGTTTGCTGATGCTTTAGTTGTGTTGGGCTGGTTCCCTTCTCATAACTGTGTTGTTGTTATGGTTGCCATCAAATGGATTCTGCCTCATGGTGACTTCCGACATTGCAGAGCCCAGCTGCTCCACAGGATTTTCTTGACTGTAAATAGAATTGGACCATCAGGCTTTTTCTTTTGTAGTAGCCCTGAATGGCTTCAGACTGCCAACCTTGAGACTGACAGCTGAACACAAGCCATTTGTGATACCCAAGGACCTTTCATCTGATTATAAATCCCTATTTTTAGGTTAAACACTAGACCACTAGCTAAAAGATAGGTGGTCTGAAACCACTCAGAGGTGCCTCAGAAGACAGGCCTGATGATCTGCTTCTGAAAGGTCACAGCCATTGAAAACACTATGAAGTAGTTCTACTCTACACACGTGGAATCAACCATGAGTAGGAACTGACTCAACGGCAACTAACAATAACATCTCATAAAATATCTTCTGCAAGGGTGAGTACAAGAGGTCCCTGCTAAGCAAATGACAAATGACTGACCTATTGTACTGAACTTTGACATATGCTGACATTTCACTGGATCATTTTCTCAGATGGAGGATATAATAATAATAATATTTATCCATGTATTTGATAAGTATTTTTTGAGTAACTACTGTGTGCCCAACATTGCACCAGGTACTGGAGATACAAAAGTGAATATATGAGAAGGCTATGATTCCTGTCGGCTCTGAGCTGACAACCCAGCTAAAGGCTTGCTGTGTGTTAATGGGTTTTATCCAAGAAACATGGAACTTGGTTATTTGTGGGTTTTGAAAGAGAACAAGAGAATCCTGGTCACTCTCCTCCTTTTGCTTGACATCAAAGGATGAAACTATCAATAGCCCTGAGGTTTCTCTCCCAGCTCTGTCAGGAATCCAGTTTGGTAGAACACATCTGGAGTTCAGATGTAGGGTGGAGCAGACTAGAAAATAATCCTCTCCCTGTGAATGAGTCAAAGGGCATGCATGGCCAAAACTAGAAGGTTATAATTATTTGGAACCAAGAAAGGTGTACACATTGGGATTTTTCAGGAGAAGCAGTGAGCTTTATTAACGGACTTTTTAAAGCACTGAATTGTGAAACAATTTTCTCTTTTTTTTTTTTGATCAATGCAGAGACTTCAGATTCTACTAATGCTACAAATTCAACTAATGTTAAGTGAGAACCTGACCTTGCATCGGGCACCATTGGTATATTATGTAAATGCCAAGCCAAGTGCCGTCGAGTCGGATCCGACTCATAGGGTTTTACTATTATACAATCCAAACGAAAAAGCCAAACTCAATGCTGTCAACTTGATTCCAACTCATAGCAACCCTGTAGACAGAGTAGAATTGCCCCATAGAGCTTCCATGGAGCACCTGGCAGACTGGAACTGCTGACCGTCTAGTTAGCAGACATAGCACTTAACCACTATACCACCAGGGTTTCAATTATTCTACAGAGACTACCCTTATTGAAGAGATAGCTCTTAATAGCACGGCAGCATTATCTGGATATTGCAAGTATCGGGATTTACTCTTCTGAGGCATAAGTTACTTTATTACCAGGGTTTCTTATAAAGCTTGTTTACTGAAATAATTAGAAACAAATTGCTCACATCCACATTGACAGGATAAGCTTCTTAACAAATCACTACTCCACAGTCATTCCAGATTGAGCTTCTGAAGAAATACCCTGACCAACTTTTATCAGGAAATGTCAAGACGATATAGGTTTTAAATTTAATACCTGATAATCTTCCGACAACAGTTGAACAGCACTTAATGAGCTTAGCTTCTCTGCAATTAAGATGTTCTGAATTGGGGTGAGAGGGAATGAGGAGGGGACGAGGTTTCCTGCTTTTCAATTAATTTTCCAGGCAGCAGGCACCGCTGCTTCCCTGAGATACCCTTCCCCAGCTGTGGCATGCCCCACCACTGCTGGGATGAGGAGGCCTGGGAAGAAAGGTTGGGTAGGTTAATTACACCTGCCCCTGCCCATAGTCGGTCCCACACCCAGGCCTGTGATTTGCATGCACTTGAAGGAAGTCGCCCTTTCCTATCTGGCTTCAGGCAATTTGATACAAACATTGGTGGATGAGAGCTAAGAAGTTAGGTTAATACTTTCCAAACTGGTTATTCTGTGAAAACTTGGGAGAGTTTACATAAGAATTCAGATCGCTTAAAATCCAGTTGCCATCCTGTTAATTCTGACTCATATTGACCCTATGACCTTATAGGACAGAGTACAGCTGCCCCACAGAGTTTCCTAGGAGTGCTTAGTAGACTTGAATTGCTCACCTTTTCCAGTTAGCAGTCATTACTCATCACCGTTACACCACCATGCTTCCTCAGATTGCTTAGTGTTTGGAAATCATCTATAAAGTAGAAAAAAAATCTAAGGATAGCACGTGGGGCTCTCTTAACATTGTTGTTGGTCACCATGAAGTCTACCCCAACTCATGGTGACACCATGCCCAGTGACATGAAATGCTGCCTCGTTCTGTGCCGTCTGCGTGACCAGTTATAGATCAGACAATTGTGATCGTACAATTTTTGTTGACTGATTTTCAGAAGTAGATCACTAGGCTTTTCTTCCTAGTCTGTCTTAGTCTAGAAGTTGTGCTGAAACTTCTTTAACATTATAGCAACGTGCAAGCTTTCACCGACAGATGGGTGAGTTGCACTGGCTGGGAATCAAACCTCAGCCTCCCACATGGAAGGTAAAAACTACACGACCAAACCACAGGGTTAGTACTGGATTATTGTACTTCATTGTAACCCTTATTTCTTTGGTTTATTCCAGGCTCTTCCAAACTATGTTTGGGAATAGCCTTTACCATTTTGATATGTCTGAGTAAGACCTACACTATTGTTTGCCTACTATTTTTCTTTAAATCAATTCTTTTCCTAAATTAATAATCCTAAACAAGAATATTAAAGAAACCCAAAGGTCAAAGACTGGTATTATTTGTTCTTTATTTTGGTTACTAGAAAAGCCCCAGAGTTCGTGCTACCTACCGCTAAAGCCAATCTCTGAGACACGAGCATAAGTAAAGTGATCAAAAGTATCTATTTGTGTATTGCCAGCAACACAGGGGACAGATGGCATCCTTGTTCTCAAAGCCTGTCCAAAGTTGCCAGGTAAGCTCAGGGCTTTTAAGACGGAGGCTACATGACTGTTCAGGGACAGGTATTTGGGGAGGGACATCAGGGCAGGGGCAGGCCAGGTTGAATATGCATCAGAACTGTAGTCTAGGAAGCCTTCTGTTGTCATCTAAGCAGGGGGGCTTTGAACTGGCACCTCTATTTGTTTGATGTTCCTAAAAAGAAGCTGCAAAGGCTGCAAAGATTTTAATCTCAGTGGCTCCTGTAAGTTAATGTATGATTTCTTGGGCCAGGTAGTGCTAGGAAGTCAGGAATTTTAAGAAAAACAAGTGAAGAATCAATTCTGTAAAACGGGTAAAAGAATTAATCCTGAGAAACAGGTAAAAATTAGTTCTGACTATCTGCTTTAATTTCCCCTTTGAAAACAGGCCCTGAAGGGCACCCCCCACCCCCAGTTTCATTTCATCTAATGCAGATAGAAATGCATGCATATTAAGGTAAAAGTGTGTGTTTCCATGAACTTTCTGAAGTCATTCCACAAAACAGTAGTGGTACTTGAGAAGCTCTGCTTTTGTCTGATCTTGGACTTCCTGTGACTGGGGGCTTGTGGTAATAGCAGCCATGGTGCTGGCTGATTACCCTCAAGGGGTTTCCCTTGTCTGCTAGTACCAAGGCCTATCTAACCTAGGGTTGCTACAACACAAATACGGGAGTGTGTGACTTTAAAGAACAAAAATCTATTGTCCCATAGTTCTGGAGGCTAAAAGTCTAAATCAGGGTATTAGCCATGTTGATTCCTTCTGTGATCTTCTCTTGGCATTTGTGAGTGATCCTTTGATGTTCCCTGGCTTCTAGACAGTCCTCACATGGTGTCTGTCACCACCTTTGTGTATCTGTGTCTCTTCTGATCTTTTTATATCCTAGAAGTGATTAGGTTTTGGGTATACCCAAATTTGACCTTGATTGATCAACAGATCACATTATATAAGATTGCATTATAGATGGTGACTACATTATATAACATTAGATGCAAGGTCATAGTCATCTAATGCTGCTACAATAGAAATACCACAGGTGGATGGCTTTAACAAAGAGAAATTTGTTTTCTCACAATCCAGTAGGTTACAAGTTCACATTCAGTAGGTTACAAGTTCATCTATCAGCTCCAGGGGAAGGCTTTCTCTGTTGGGTCCAAAGGATGGTCCTTGTCTTCAGTCTTCCCTTGGTCTAGGAGTGTCTCCAAGCAGGAACTCTGAGTCCAAAGGAGGTCCACCTGTCTCTCTACTCGGTTCTCTCTTTTGTATCTCAAAGGGATTGGCTTACAACACTATCTAATCATATAGATCTTATATATATATAATTCCCATTAATCCATCTCACTACATCATAGTGATAGAATTTACAACCCATAAGGGAATTATATCATGTGACAAGATGGTAGACAATCATGCAATACTGGGAATCATGACCTAGCCAAGTTGACACATATTTGGGGGGCGCACAACTCAAACTATGATAGTGACTGCATTAGATTATGTTATGGAAGACAACTGACCCTACCCAAGGCCAACTTACTTAATCACATGTAAATTTACACGGTAACAACCAGACCAGTTTGAAGTCAAACAGCTGAGAACCAAAGCTAAGCCAAATTGACACCAAGTTAACCATCCCTGGGCCTACATGCTAGCTGGCTTCAGTATTAGCCCTGGTCAATCTCTCACCTCCCCCTTTTCTGTCCTGTGCCTCCATCTTCCTCATAAACCTCTGTGCACATACATTGTGTGCTCTTCTGAATCCTGAGGATCTGCTGCTTTTCTTCTAAACTTCACACTGCTTTGTACATAGTAAATAGTCTGTGAATTCTTTGCAGATAAGTAAGAGGGATACTGAATGCCCAACTGGGCAGAAATCAAAGCTGTTGTTCAAATACATTTTCCTAACTGTCTTTACTCTACCTTAGAGTTCTATAGATTAAATGCTTTGGGTGAGTTTTTCCCTTGCTTTTCCTACCAGGTTTTGGCCCCAGTGACAGATGCTAATGGGAACAATTTATTCTTTCTGACTTGTATGGTGAGTTCTAAATAGTGTTCTTATTGGCAAAATTCTTAGGTGTAGCATTCAGCGAGAATTCTATGAAGTTGTTGTAACATTTTTATGCTACTTATTTCAACTCACATATTTTTTTCAGAATCCATTGTTACATTCAGTCATTTGAAATTTTGGCCAACCTCCAGTAATATATATCTGAATTTGGAATTGATAGTAATGCTAGGTTTTAGGGCAGATGTTTTATTTTGATTATGTGTTATTTTGTCATTGTCAAGCCAATAATAAAGGATAATAGATATGTATGGATTTCTGATGGGTGGTTACAGATGTATGGAAGAGTTCAATGGATAGTAAGAAATTCTGATGACTTAGAAAAGTAGAATAAAGCACTCACCTGCAGGATGCAGAGACATCATAGAGGCAAATAGAGTGTAGTGGGTTGCAGTGAAGTGGACAAGGGACATTTGAAATCACAGTCTGGTTACTCCTCACTTCGTTGACTTGTATCATCCTTGAAATTAGGCCATGAATGTTACTACAGACAGGGGGTGCTGTAGGAAAGGCTTCCATCTAGGAGTCACATGGGACACAGTGGGTTGCCCAAGGTATGAGGGATTGTTCCCAAGGTATGAGGGATTGCTGCCAAGGTTGAGTAGATTGGTCTCTGTCTGCTGAGAGCAGCATCATCATCAAAGTTACCCTTGAACTTCCCTGATGATATCTTTGGCTGCATTGAGGTAGTGTTTGCATCAAAATCACCATCCCTGACACACTTTATAGCACTGATCTGAATTGTGGTTATGTTAGTATTTTCCAGGAACCTAAGTGCATTCTACAAAAAAAAAAAAAAAAAGATGTTGATAAAGAGGGGAGCGTGGAACCTACAGCGTGCCTGTGTTAGTAAGTGGCCAAGAATGAGAAATTTCTCATTTAGTGACTGCAGTGGGCTTAAAAGCCCACTGGTTTGGAAAGAAGAGGAGTAGAACTTAATCAATGACTTGTATGTGAAGTCTGGGTCCCAAATCTGTCCATATGTAGTGGGCCTAGTAGTATGTACTTGTTCAAAGCATCCCTGACATGATTGCATTCAGTGAATTTTCAACAGGTGTTGACATTGAAAGCAGATCTCGAAGACATTTCCAAGGATATCAGCCTTTGAATTGAAGGAAAATGTTGTTGCTGCTGGTAGAAATGATTAAGCCAATGGCCAACTGGGAAAGAATCATGGTATTTGGAGGAAGTACATAGTGATGAGTTATGGAGACAGTATCCTGTGTTGTTGTTAGGTGCTGCTAGCTTGGTTCTGATTCCTAGCGACCGTATGCACAACTGAATGAAATACTGTCCTGTCTGACACCATGTCCACAATTATTTTTATGGTTAAGCCTGTTGTTGCAGCCACCATGTCAATCCACCTCATCGAGGGTTGTCTTTTTCACTGACCCTCCACTCTACCAAGCATAATGCCCTTCTCCAAGGACTGATCCCTCCTAGCAACATGTGCAAAGTTTGTAAGATACAGTCTTGCCATGTTTGGTTCCAAGGAATACTCTGGTTGTACTTCTTCCAGAACAGATCTGTTTGTTCCTTTGGAAGTCCACATATGTTCAGTATTCTTCCCCAACAGCACAACTCAGAGGCATCAATTTTTCTTCTGTCTTCCTGATTCATTGTAAGGCTTTTGCATGCAGATGATGTGATTGAAAATACCACAGCTTGGGTAAGATGCACCTTAGTCTTCAGGGTGACATCTTTACTTTCAGGGCTTTAAAGAGATCCTTTGCAGCAGATTTCCTCAATGCAGTGCCTCTTTTGATTTCTTGGCTGCTCCTTCCACGGGCGAAGATTGTGGAACAAAGTAAAATGAAATCCTTGACAACCTCATCTCCTTATTCATTTATGGCAATGCTGCTTACTGGTCCAGTTGTGAGGATTTTTGTTTTCTTGATATTAAGGTGCAATTCACACTGAAGGCTGTGGTCTTTGATCTTCATCAGTAAGTGTTTCAAATCCTTTTCTAGTAAGTACGGTGGTATCATCTGCGTAATATAGATTGTTAGTGAGCCTCTAATCCTGATGCCTTGTTCTTCTTCATATAATATGGCTTCTTGGGTTATTTGCTTGGGCATACAGATTGAAAAGATATGGTGAAAAGATACAACCCTGGCACACACCCTTCATGACTTTAAACCATGCAGCACCTCCTTGTTCTGTTCACATGATTGAGTCTTGATCCATGTACAGATTCCTTAAGAGCACAATCACGTGTTCTGGAATTCCTATTCTCCACAGTATTAGCCATAATTTGTTATAATCTACACAGTCAAATGCCTTTGTGTAGTCAATGAAACACAGACAAGCATCTTTTTGGTATTCCCTGCTTTCAGCAAAGATCCATCTGACATCAGTGATGATATCCCTGGTTGCATGTCTTTTTCTGAATACAGCTTGAATTTCTGACAGTTCATTGCCAATATACATTGCAGTTGCTTTTGAATGATCTTGAGCAAAATTTTGCTTGCATGTGATGTTAGTGATAAACCCACTGCCATCAGGTCAGGTCCTGCTCATAGCAACCCTCGAGTTCAGAGTAGAACTGCCCTATAGAGTTTCCAAGGAGCGCCTGTGGATTTGAGTTGCCTACCTTTTGGTTAGCAGATGTAGCACTTATTGTTTGGTAATTTCCATATTCTGTTGGATCAGCTTTCTTTGGAATGGGCATAAATACAGATCTCTTCCAGTCAGTTGGCCAGGTAGCTGTCCTCCAAATTTCTTGGCATAGACAAGTGAGCACTTCCAGCACTGTGTCTGTTTGTTGAAATATCTCAACTGATATTCCAACAATTCCTGGAGCTTTGTTTTTTGTCAGTGTCTTCAATGTAGCTTCAACTTCTTTCTTCAGTACCATGAGTTCCAGATCATATGCTACCTCTTTAAATGGAAAAAAAAAAAAAAAAAAAAAGACCATTTCTTTCTGGAATAATCACTCTGTGTATTCCTTCCATGTTCTTTGACGCGCCCTGGGTCATTTAATGTTTTTCCTGCAGAACCCTTCACTATTGCAACTTGAGGTTTGAATTTTATTTTATTTTTTCAATTCTTTAAGCTTGAGAAACACAGAACACGTTCTTCCCTTTTGGTTTTCTGTTTCCAGCTCTTTGCATACATTATTATCATAATTTATTTTGTCTTCTTCACCTGCCATTTGAAATGTTCTGTTCAGTTCTTTTACTACACCAGTACTTCCTTTTGTGTTAGCTGTTTGATGTTTGAAAGCAAAGTTCAGAGTCTCTTCTGGTGTCCAGTTTGGTCTTTTCTTTCTTTCCTGTCTTTTTAATGATATTTTGCTTTCTTCACAGATGATGTCTTTGATGTCATTCCACAATTCTTCTGGTCTTTGGTCATTAGTGTTCAACCCGTGAAACCTGTTCTCAAGATGGTCTCTAAACTCAGATAGGATATACCCAAGGCTATATTTTGGATCTCTTGGATTTGGTCTAACTTTCTTTAGTTTTAATTTGAACTTGCATATGTGCAGTTGATGGTCTATACCACAGTCAATGCCTGGTCTTGTTTTGACTGCTGATATGGAGATTTTCCATTTTTCCACAGATGTAGTCAGTTTGATTCCTGTATATTCCATTTGGTGAAATCCATGTGTATAGTTGCAGTTTGTGTGGATGAAGAAAGGTATTTGCAATGAAGAAGTCATTGGTCTTAAAAATCCTATCATACTATCTCCAGCATCACTATCACCAAGGCTAAAATTCCCAACTACCAATCATTCTTCCTTGTTTCTAACTTTTGCATTTTAGTCACCAGCAATTATCAGTGCATCCTGATTGCATGTATCCTATAGTACACTGCAGTCATTAAGAAATCAGGAACAGGCCGTTTATATCAAGTCTTACCTATGATTAGAATCCTACATCATTCACTTTATCATCAGAATAACATTCCATTCTCTATATTGGCATTTGAAGGGCTCCAAGCTGGGAGCTACCTGCCTTCCCATCATATCCTCATCATTCCTATAATGAAACCTTCACAGCAGGCCCACTAGTCTCTTTACTAACCCTAAATCAGTCCCATGCTCTCCCATCCCTCCCATCTTTGCTCCTAACAGCTGTCCTTTCTGAAATTCTTTTCTTCTCGAATTATTGTATATAGATCCCGCTCATTCTTCCCACGCCAACTGAAATCTCATCTCCTCTGTTGGCAACAAAAAGACTCTCTTTCCTCTCTACTTATGGTTCTTCACATTCGACTCACTCATTTAGCTTTAAAACCATGATTTAACTTTGAATGGATTGATGGATATCTGACTGAACTCTACTGTGAACACTGAGGTAGGGGATGTATCTTTTATTAAACTCTAGCATAGTGATTAGTTTGTAAATATTTAAAAGCAGGCTTGCACAGAGACATTTATTTCTCAAAAGAGTGTGACTCAGTCACTCTGCCAGTAAGAAAATATAAAAGAAAATGAACAAGGCTAGGATATCACAAGTGACAGGAGGAGGTAAAGTCCGGTGTCGAAGTCCTCAGAGGTGTGAGCAGAACCAAGGGTTAGCTAGCACAATAACAGCCTAGGAAAGAAAACATTTTGAGAGGGGAGAGGCTCCCAAACTTTATTGATTCAGAGGTTAAAGCAGATGTGGGTAAGAACATATATTATTTTTTATGGTAAAATAGAGGGTATGCAAACTTTATATAGCAGATCATATATAAAAGAACTCCCGCTTTCATTCAGATTTGGAGAAGTATTTATTGAGTGCTTCTAGATGCTGTACTGATTCTCCAGTGATGCTATAAACAGGTTTGTTCCTAACTTCTGAAGCGGACATCATTGCAGACAACCTCCCTGCCCCTTGGTGCCATCCCCAAACCATAAGTTATGTCATTTCACATTGCATTGAGGAGCACATGGCATCCGTTTTCATGGAAATCTAACTTAGCACAGATGTCTGATTGTGCCTTCTGGCCTAGGGATTTAACTATAAAACAGGGACTACTTTTTTTTCTCATCTCCCACATGGCTGTTTCATTTTGATTATACGCTTGAGTATTGAAATTCTTTTTTTAAATGATGGCTTAAAAAATTCATATGGCAAGAAGTGAGAGTCTGATTTCTAATCCATTACTGAAGCTATATTCTTGAAATATCTCTTGATGCAAAACCAGCTGATTTTCTCTCGTTTAGGCTAAATCTTAGCTAATGGGACAATTGCTTTTCTTTGGGGCTGCACATAGATATTTTCAGATTCTGCCTCTTCTTTCTTATCTAAGACTTTATATTGAGAAGCAAAAGATGTATGTTTTATTGGTCTAATGACTGAGAACCCAAATGTTCTATAGCCTCCATGTGGACAGACGGCATGCTATGGGAATTGGCAAATTCACTTGACTGAATCTTGTTTGCTGCTTATTGGAGCATCTTAAATGTTCTAAAGCCCACAATACTCTCTTTGTCATCTTCCATCATTTCTAAACGGAGGCTGCCATGGAGAACAGCTAACAAGTCTTACATAGGATATACTTGGGTTTAAAAAAAAAAAAGTGAAGAGAGAAACCATCTTGACAATAACAGGCATTTTTTTTAATGCCAAAAATACATTATCCAAACTTTTATAATTGACTTCATTAGTGTTTCCCAATTGCATACATGTGAATAGTGTGTTTTATTTTTTAATTCTTCTAGTTTGTTTATGCTAGCTTTTGAAAGAGGTCTTATTATTTTCTTGGGTCTAGCTGTGTGTTGATGAGACTCGTTAAGCATAATGGGATCTGGCAATTTATCACCCTGATTCAAAGCCCTTTCTACAGTAGCTTCCATCTACCCTTTATTTTAGAGTCACCTTCTTGGTATCAATCAAGTAGAGAGTGTTAATTCCTGAGATTTCTCAGTAACGAAATCTCCACATAGCAAGGCACAGCCTTCCTGTTTCTCATTTCCCTTCCTCCTAATCACATTTACATGAATGCTTAATTCTTTTGATTCTAACCCAATTGTCCAAAGTACACAGAGGTAAGATTGGATAAATACTATCTTGCCTTTTCTATCATTTCTTTCCTAAACCTTTTCTGGTCATATTTCTTCAGCTGAGCCTTTTTCTTCAGGGAGCTATCAGAAATCAATGCCCTTTACAAATGCTAAACATCTCTTTCTTGTAATGAATGGACCATTAGTCACCTAAGGTCTCCTGTCTTTCCCTATCATGACTAATAGGATTGTAATTTCATCAAGGCCTCCAATGACATCAAAAACTATGCCAGTTAAGTGGATTTGACTGTCACCTGATCTTTGAGATGAAATTCAAAGCACTATTTCAAGGTTCAGACTCAGTGGGATCCCAGTGACACCAGCCACTCCAATCCAAGTGAGGTATCTGTGATGGGCAGACTAAATACAGAATGCCGAAGCAGACCTGGGGAAGACACAACAACTTGAATGACTATATTTTATTCTAGCCTCTACATGAACTATCTCTCCTTCTATTTTATATATCAAAAAGAACACACCTGTCGCCATGAGTCAGAATCGAATCAATGGCACTTGGCTTGGCTGGATTTTTTTGTTTACGAAAAGAACACATACATCTGGCTCTTTATGCCACAGAAGATTCTATTCCCACATGCAAAGAAAGTGCTAGTGGGCTAGTGTTCATATTTTCAGTTTCTTGGTTTTTTTCTAATTGTTGTTTTCCTTTAGTTGTTGTTGGATTGTCTATCCTCCACATTTTCAACCCAGCCTGATCCTTGTGAGAACTGGATAAAATAGGGAGAGACAAGGTTTCATCTTCAGAGTAGATTCAAACTGTCTTGTAAACTAGAAGTATGAATCTATGCTGTACTCCACAAAGCTGAATGGTTATAGTTTGAATGCATAGAAGCATTTAATGTTTGTTTGTTTGTGGTTTTTTATCTTTCTCTGCCTTCTGAGAAGTGAATTTCATCGTAAACCATACGTCTTGGGCAAGGATTATTGTTTTCAGAGACAGAGGTTCAAAACCTTGAAGTCTTTTGACTCAACCTTTTACTTCTACCTCTGATTCTGATTCTTTGTCAATTTACATTCTCCTCCTTCATTTCCACAGTACTGTACCTGGCATCTCTAACTCCAATCTTCCCCTGTCAATCCCTCCTACACACTGCTGAAGAGTAACACAATTTAAATGACTTTTGCCATATGACTTCCTTGATGGAAGGCATCTATGGTTCCCATTTCCTTCCCCATCAAATTGAAACCACTCTTTCCTTGGCCTGCCAAGCTTCCCATGATCTGGCCTCACTCCACCTATCTAATCCTGTTGTTCCTACTCCCCAGCCCATACAGAGATTTATCTACATCCTTAGTCACCGTGGATTCTGTTGTCTGGACGTATCCTTGTGGAAATATCCTCCCAAGTTTGAGCCTTTTCAAAGCGCATCCATCTTTGACTCATGAAGCCTTCTGTGGTATTTCCGAGACTTATCTTCTATGACTCTGAATTCATGAGGATTTGCAATATGTTTCACGCAGTGTTACACTTCATTCTCTTTTACTGAAGATAAGTATGCCTCCCTCCTTCTGAAAGAATTTTCAGCAGTTGCTTAAGTAGATAGCACCTTGTAATGTTTGTTTATTGCTTCCTAGTTATGGTCCTTATGGTTTCAATTCAGTCATCAGCTCTTTGAAGGCAGGGACCATATCCCATGCTTCATTTTGACACATAGCGTGGAAAAATAGAGAGGGCAAAGAACTAGAAGTCAACAGCCTTCAGTGCAAGTGTACTTTCCCTGTCTTTTAAAACAATGCAACTTTTGGTCAATCACTTGAGTCCTGAGAGACTAAATTATATATAAATTGTGAATAATTGCATTTTTCACCAAAGATGATGAATGTTGTTTTCTGTTTACAAAGCTATCTTCTCATTGTTGTAAACAAAAAAACCTCAAACAATACAGAAACATTTAAAGAAGAAAGAAAAATCAACTGAATTCACGCTACCCTGAGGTAAACACTGCTAACATTTAGGGTTTTATCATTTTACATAGATCACTTTATTTATGTTCACACATGGGTAAGGACATAGGTCTGCCTACTGTATTTTTATGCAAATAATGCATCCTTTCTAAGTTTGTTTGCTAATCTCACTCCCTACAGAGGTATTTTCATAAGCAGCACTATGCCAGTTTTTATTTTATTTTATTTTTTTATATGTCAGTGAAAAAATCGTACAATGCAGTTTTGAAAATACTTCATAGGGGCGTGGTTGGCAAACAAATGAAGAAAGCGTGTGTTATTAGAGTAAAAATATAGTGTCTAAATAATGATGAGAAAAAACTACTTATGTTTTACTGACATTCTATTCCCAGTTAACAATACGTTGTTGTCATTAGTTGCTGTCTGGCCAACTGCCAGCAACATTGTGTATACCAGAATGAAATCTTGCCAACCATCTTTCTCATATTTGGCATGTTTAAATCCATTGTTGTGGTTACAATATAAGGTAGGTATATTTTCACATCAGCAAAATCGTTATGGCATTTTATGAATGAATATAGTGAATGATACAGGAACAGCCATAATACTGACTGCTGAAGGGTATAAAATTCCTTAATTTGTTTCCTCTGGTGAGATCTTTCCACCTCTTGTAGACAGTCTTTAATGTTGTTCTTTGCCTTCCCGACTATATGTTCATTTGTCTGGCTTCTGTTCAGTGAGCATCGGAGGGAGCTGGACTCTCCAGTTGCAGTACTCCCGATGAATTCCAGCTGTGCCCCTGTGCAGGTGCACAGACCCTTAGCCAGAAGGCAAAATATGAAAAGCTCTGAAAATCAAAACTTCTCTTTCTTTCTTCTTTTTTTTTTTTTTTAAGGTTTGCTCCAACGCAGCTGTAGAAAACCTTGATGTGGATCAGTATGAATCAGGTTGTAGTTTTTATTTAATTCATTTAGAAAGAATATTTATATTTTACTCTAGAAATAATAGATTTCATTACATTAATGTTTTGGTTACTGCCTCAATCCTTGCTGAGAGTGTTACATAATATGTTATACCTTTTCTGTATTCATTCTCTAAAAAAAGTCCACTATATTCTGATTTCCAAAATCTATCTGTTGTAAAGAATTTCAAATAAGAGATTATAGCCTTCTCCTAAATTATAAGATTTACACTCCCTACAACTAAAATGAATACCTTTATATTTCTAGTTTGCAATTATTAAAAAAAAAAAAAAAATGGACTGTAGAGCATTGTAACAAAGATTTCCAAACTTGCGTTTTATTTTTTGCTTTGTTTCAGAGAGGAGTTCTCAGAAAACTACTCCCAAAAAAATCTTATAAGACAACTAATACCTAGCAAAGATGAAAGTCTAGCTGCTTTCACTGGAAGAATCTAGAGTTTAGCATCGCTGAGTCCCTCTTCCCCTGACCCACAAGGTGACCTTTGCCCTTACCCTGGGTAAACAGCTATAGTGGAATAGTCAACAGTTTCTGAGTTCTAGGGTGCCAAGGAGGGCAGGGCTATAGCCTCTGTGACCCAGCACTGTGGTCAGTCAGGGAGCATTAACATTTCAAGTCTGGAAATAGTTTTATTGGTGATATTTTTGCTGTCGCTTTGTTTTGGCTTTCTTTTTTGGTCAGATGAACAACAGCTCCAACAACACACACAATCAGCTGTGATGATGCTCTATGTAAGTCCAGGCTATTTCAAGATTGCCCTTATGGAAGTCAGGGACCACTTGTCTTAATATTTACCAATCCCTGCTAGGGGCATTTAGGGTACTTTCAGTGTTTTCAGGTGATAAGTAAAGTTTTGGTGAAGAAAGTTTTTAATACATTATTGTATACTTGTACTATGTACCCTTATGAGAAGTTCCTAGAGTACTAGACATACACTTTAAAAGTTTTGCTGCTAGTGTCAGGTTGTTCCCCCAGAAAGACTGTATTAGTTTACACCTTATCTCAGTTGTCTAGGATTACCAAAACAGAAATACTACAAGTGGGTGTGTTTGAGAAATAGAAGTTTAGTTCTGTACAATTTTACAGGCTGAGTACAAACCAGAGTCTCAGCTGTTAGACTCCTTCTGTGGGCCTCTGTCTTAGTCTCTGGTGTCTGTTAGCAATACTCGAAGTTCCTTTGCTTTTAGAAAGATCTTCACATGGCATCTGTCTTTCTCCTAGGTCTGTGTCTGTGTCTGTTCTACTCTTTTTGTAACTCAGAAGGTATTAGGTTTAGAACCCACCCAACTCTACATGACCCATTAACATAACAAAAACTCTGTTTCCAAACAGAATCACATCCTGTGCTGCTAGGGCCAAGATGTCAATATATATTGTAGGGTGATACAATTGAATCCACAATTCACTCCAAAATACCTTTAAAGTCCCTTCAATTCCTGATTTTACAAGTCTTATTATATCATTTTAAGAATCTTATTATATCAATAGCAAGTGCTTAACAAATATTTCCTTACTTTTTTAATTTAATTTTCTGTCATGTTATAATTTCTTAAATATCATATGAATTTACTAGAAAAGAGTTCATCAAAACAGATGTTAACTTAGTTAGCCGTACTTAATTCAAATATTTACAATTTAAATCACTATTTTTTTTAATTCTCTGAGAAATTTCTGACTTTACCTTCTTTACTCTTTTCCTATCAAGAAGAGATTGACAGAGATAGGTTCTCAAAATGACAGTTATTGCTCAGAATAGTTGCCCAAAAGTGTAAAGACTACAACTCTCAAAAAAAAAAAAAAAGTAAAAAGAAAATCTATCCATGAGCCTATTTTTCTCTATTCTGCAGGTCTTTAGTTTTGTGAAAACGACCATTCTTCATCCCCACACCCACTTTCTCTTATTAAGTGGCTTAAATGTGTTCTATCAAGAAAGTGTCTATACCTGAAAGAATGATACCGTATTATTGAATAAAGCATTTTCTGTAGAAATATTGATGACTATCAACTAACAAGGGTATTTTAGTGCTAGCAGGGTATGCAGATGGTGCTTTAACTATTAAGGACTTTTCTCTTGCAGTGACTGAATTGTAGAGGGAACACATTTCAGAGTGAATGAAGCTGTAGTTTTCAGATACTATAAATCTAACAAGAAAAATGAGAGAGAAAATGTTGAAATCCAGGAGGCTTAGAAACCAGATCGATAAATGAAAAGGGATTCTCCTTGTGACCTCTATAATTACGCACGTCTGAGCAGAATAATAGATCTTGAATGCATTCACTTTAAGCTCCCTTTGTATTCAGTTGCAGTTCTGCAGTTTGCTATTAGCTGTGCAAGATACGAGAAAATACACTCTTCTTACCTTCATGTGGGCTGTACGTCTTTTAATCTTAATACAGAATCAAGGTGATACACACAGACACACACATACATGCAAACACAATACACACGTATGTAAATATAAATGTACCAAGTATAATTATAGAACACCTTCTTTCAGTACCCCTCATTCAACAAGAGTGGCTTGCAGTGTGGCAGATGACCAGGGTCCAACATAGCATGTGCTCTGGAGTCTGTGAGTATCTGGAGCACAACCAGTCACATGACCCAAGCTGGTCCAGTCATTTGCAGTTTAGCTATAGGCAAAGCTTCAGTTTATGTCAGACCATATGCCTTACCAGCTAACAGGGACCCAGTAAAGAATAGGAATTAAATGTGGGCTGCTCTTAGCCTCTTCTTAGCCCAGTGCTTATTCTAGTAATCTAGTCATTGGAAAGAAAGGTAGAACTGTTGCTGATTTTGCTTGCTATTCACAACAATTTCTTAATATAGTCAAAAGTGTCATGCAGTTGTGTGTGAGTGTGTGTGCTTATAGCTAGGCTACATGTTAATTCACTGAGATTGCAGTCCATTAAAACAATAAGACATTGATATTATGAATACCTTGCTAGGACGCACTGAGGACATAACATTATTTCTGTGGTGTTCTCGCCAAAAATACAGCCCAGTCCTATGAAAAGTTCAGACAAAACCAAATGGAGACACATTCAATAAAATAAATCACATTCTTCCAAAGCATGAGGGACACAAAAGAAAAGGAAAGGTAGAAGAAATATTACAGACCAGAAAAGAGGAAGGATAAAGAACAACTAAGTGCAAAGTCAGATCCTATATAGGATCCTCCCTGTGAAAAACTGATGAAACCCAAGCACAGTCTGTCGTGAACAGTGTAGTTGTTGCTAGGTAGCACGAGTCGGTCTTAACTCGTAGGCACCCATGTGACAGAGAGAACTGATCCAAAGGGTTTCCTTGGTTTAATCTTTGCAGCAGCAGGCCACCAGTTCTTTCTCCTGCAGAGCTGTGGGGTGCCTTCAAACAGCCAGCTTTTCTATTAGCAGCCATGGTCTTAATCTTGTATCACCAGAACTCTTGCAGTGTTATGGCTTGGTTCTCGTCACTGTACTATGTTTAAGTAAGGGGTTAACATTAGGCGAAGCTAAGTTAGAACTGTAAAAGGGAATTCTGTGACACTTTGCAGTTTTTCTGAAATTCTAAAATTTGTTCAAAATGAAAAAAATTTAAACTTATTTTTCATAGGAACTGCTCTTAGGTTAGGGCCCTTCAGAAAGTTTTTTTTTTTTATTTTTTTATTTTTGCCTTATTAGCCAGATACCCACCATCTTTACTGCGAACATTTTGTGCCTGTGTGTGTTTTAAGTAAAAGTTAATTCGAGTCAGTTTTTCGTATAAAAACTTATACATGCTTTGTCCCCTGACTAGCTGCTCTCTTCATTCTGTGACAAACCACACATTTTTCCCTCCATCCCATGCTTCCCATATCCGTTCAACCAGCTCCTGTCCCTTCTGTCTTCTGACCTCTCCAGAGCAGCCCGATTAGTTTCATGTCTGACAATTAAGTTTGTGAACTCATCCTAGAAAAAGTGCTACACACTTCATTGCTTAATATCACTATGGTCACCTTTGAAGTACTCCCCTTGGGAAGAAATACACTGATACTGCTGCCTAGTCCACCCTTCAAAGCAACTTTGGAACTCTTTTTCTGAAATGGCCATCAGAGCTGTTGTTCTTATTACCACAGATGTCCTGAATGTCATCAAAATATCTTCCTTTCAATAGTTTCTTTATCTTTGAGTAAAGAAAAAGGTCGTCGGGGGCCAGATCAGGTGAGTAGGGAGGGTGTTCCAATATAGTGATTTGTTTGCTGGCTAAAATCTCCCTCACAGACAGTGTCCTGGTTCCCACACCCCAACCCCACTCCTCTGTCCTTTGAAGTGTTTGATTGTATTTAGAAAACTTCTTAGCTTTTGGTTCAGTCTACCCGTCCTAACATCTCTGCTGTGTTGTCCATCCCTCCCCCCATAGTAATTCTTACCTAGTATCAAATTACTGAATACCACTCTCCCTCCACCCCCACCGTCATAACCCTCAAAGACTGTTTCTTTTTTCTGTGTTTAGACCTTTTCTTGAGTCCTTGTAATAGGGTCTCATACAATATTTGTCTTTTGCAACTGACTAATTTCACTCAGCATAATGCCTTCCAGATTCCTCCACGTCGTGAGGTGTTTCCCAAATTTATTGTTGTTCTTTATCATTACATAATATTCTATAGTGTGAATATACCATAGTTTCTTTATCCAGTCATCTGTTGATAGGCACGTAGGTTGATGTCATCTTTTTACTATTGTGGACAGTGCTGTGATGAACATGAGTGTGCATGTAAGTATTTGTGTGGTAGCTCTTAATTTCTGTAGGATATATTCCAAGAAGTGGGATTTCTAGATTATACAGTGTTTTTATTTCTAGCTCTTTAAGAAAAAGCCAAATTGATTTCCAAAGTGATTATACCATTTTACCTTGCCATCAGCAGTGTTTCCATCTTTCCACAGCCTATCCCACATTTATTATTTTCTATTTTTTTGCATCACTGTTGGTCTTGTTGGGATGAGATGGTATCTCACTGTAGTTGTGATTTGTATTTCTCTAATGGCTAATAATCGTGAGCATTTCGTCATGTATTTGTCAACCTCCTGAATGTCTTTTTTGATGAAGAGTCTATTCATACCCTTCGCCCATTTTTTAATTAGGTTATTTGTCTTTTTGTTGTCGAAGCTTATAGTATCTTGTAGATTTTAGAGATTAGATACTGATCAAATTTGTCATATCCAAAAATTCTTTGCCCATCTTCAGGTTGACAGTTTAGTCTTTTGGGGAAGTCTTTCAATGAGCACAGGTGTTTGATTTCTAGGAGTTCCCAGTTGCTTGTTTTTTTCTTCTGGTGTTTGTACATTGTTAGTAATCTTTTCTTATTCTGTTTAGGCCATATATTAGGGCTCCTGTCATTGTCCTTATCTTTTCTTCAATGATCTATCATTTCAGAATTTACATTTAGGTAGAGAACTAATTTTTAATCCTTTTCATAAAACTTTATCCATCATAAGCATAATCTTTTTAATTAAAATCCATTATCCCAGCATATGATGGTTGGGAGCTTAGAGTCAGGAGACAAGTTTTGAGTTCCCTCTGTGTCCCTTGACAGATGCATGACTTTTGAAATTTGCACAGTTTCCCTGGGTCTCAGTTTTCTTCCCTGTGAAGATGCAATAACGATGATAATAATGACACCTATTTAATGGGGTAGCTAATAGACCTCAATGAAATTGTATTTGATAAATACTTAGTACGTTGTTTTTTAAAAAAAAAAAATACTGTCATCAAGTTGATTCCAGTTGGTAGTGACCCCATAGGGTATCTGAGGAGTGGCCAGTAGATGTGAACTGCTGACCTTTCAGTTAACAGCTTTGCTCTTAACCACTCAGCAACCAGGGCTCACAGCTAGACCAGTCATAAAAACCAAACCAATTGCCGTGAAATTAATTCCAGCCAATGGTGCCTTCATGTGTGCCAGAATATAACTTAGCTTCATAGACTTTTCAGTGGCTGACTTTTTTGGCAGTAGATCACTCACCAGGCCTTTCTTCTGAAGCACCTGTGGGTGGATTCATACTACCAGCCTTCCAGTTAGTAACCAAGCATTTAGCTATGTGTGCCTCACAGGGACTCTTAGGATATAGTAAGGACTTTATAAATGTTGGATACCCTGGTAATGTAATGGTTAAGTGCTATGTCCACTAACCAAAAGGTTTGCCATTCAAATCTACTTGGCAATCCTTGTAAATTCTATGAGGCAGTTCTACTGTGTCTTATAGGGTTGCTATGAGTCAGAATCAACACAATTTTTTAAAAAATAAATATTGTTATTTGTGCTGCTGTTCTCTATGTGTTTTGTTTTACCAGCAGTAAAATGTAAACAATGTGTCCAAGTCTGTTAATAAGGATTAAATGAGTTAATGCATCTAAATATCCCTCACACGTAGGTAGCACTAAATAGGGTATAATGTCGCTCACTAAGTCATCCACCCATCTACCCACCTACTAATTTTCTGTTTTCCTATGTACTGAAGATAATTATGTCTTTAATTTGACAGTGACATTGTTGTAATCTTTGAACAGGCAACGTGATCATAATAAGACATGCTTTGTATCTGTATGGAGCCCTGGTGGTACAGCAGTTAAGATTTTAACTCTTACCAAAAGGTCACAGTTCAAATCCACCAGCTGCTCCTTGGAAATTTGACTGTCCTATAGAGTTGCTACAAGGGATATATGTATATTGCACAGTAAAATCCATAAAGTATTTCCCATATGTTGTTTTCATCAATGCCTTCTGAAACACTTCACTGTAGTTACCAATTTCATTTAATGTAGATGATGATAATGAATAGCAGAGAATGAATGTCACTTCCTAGCTTATGTCATAGCAAAGGGGTAGACAAATGTTTTCTGTAAAGGGACAGAGAGTAACTATTTTAGTTTTGTGTGCCATGTGGTCTCTGTTGCAATGACTTAATTCTAACATCACAAGGCAAGAGCAGCTGTAGACAATGTGTAAATTATTTATTAAAAATATGACTATGTTCCAATGAAATCTTACTAACAGAAACAGGCATTGGACCTGATTTGGCCTCGGCGTTGTAGGTTCTGGGGCCTCTGAACTAGTCAGTGATAAAGCAGTTACTCAATCCCAGATATCTGACTATGCGTTTGGACATTCGTGATGCTCTGTTTGGCTCTTTCAGTACAATGGTTTATCACGGAACTTTAAGGTCTGCCTCTGTGACTCCACCCAATCAAATGGTCATCTAGTCCCTGTGTCTGCATCTTGCTTCTTGTCACAAATAGTTTACTTAAAGCCGAGTAGGAATCTAGACTGACTTTGCCTCCTAGTTTTGATGTCTTTATCTAAAAAATATGAGTGAGAGCTCCTTTAACTCCTAGTGATTATACTGATTAATTTTCAAAATGGTCATACACCATCTTTGAAACCATTTCATTCCAGCAATTCGGTGGGGCCGGGGGGTGGGGAGAGCAGAGGGGAGAGGAAGGGAAGAATCAGACTAAATATGGATTTACTGCTTCAAAATGCAGCTTTTTTCTTTTGAAAATAGAAAATGTTTTGAAGTGTTCTTTAGAAAAAACAGTATGGTAAGCATGTTTTCCTGCTTTTAATATGGATCCTCCTCTGACTCATTGTGGTTCCCCAAAGAGCGCCAACGATGCTTCCACAGTCCCATCTGAAAGCTTTTCATTACCTCAGGGTGCGATTTATTGCTAAGACTTGGGTTTATGCAAAGCAGCTTGTTAATCTCCCTCAGGATCTCTTCACTTATCTTGGGCTTCATGTTTTCCTCTTTTGTTCAACATGGAGATCATTTGCCTCCTGGTCTTGATAGCAAAGGTGCAAGCAATAGAGGTGCTGAGTGGTTCTACTTTCTCTCTCTCCTCGGTTAGCATTACATCATCTGTTTGAAGCCACAAATCAGTCCCATCCAAATTCTCATCTAGCTCTAAACACAGCCTTAGCCTAAAACTCTTTGTAGATTTCACCAGGTTTTATGAATTCTGACTTACTCTGAGTTTTTTTGATACTTTTTTTTACACATTTCTGCTTCTCTTTGTTCCTTGATTATTTATCCTTCCTTTTACACAGTTATTATGTTTATAGTTCTTACTTAACTATAAAACCAAAACAGGTTTACTAATTAAAAACTCGAAAGCCAATAAAATTGCAATATATGACATGACTTTAAGATGACAGATGGTGCCATGTGGCTGAAACATTTACTAGCCTTACAACTTGAATGCAGTCTTTTCCGTTAGAAGTAGGTCCTTTTAAGTCTGACCACACCACATCGTCTTGTGTTTCCGATTCGCACCCTTCAAGCTACAAAATGTTTCTTTGGTTCAATGTGTGATTGTATCATTTTTTTTTTTTTCACTTCTACTGCTAGTGGGGTGGGACTGTGTCATTAGTCCCTTGAATTCACCGCTGTTCTTATTTGCTTGCAACAGGAGTATCACAAATAAGGGGAAAAAAACAAACAAAACAAAACAAACCATTACCATTCAGTTGATTCCAACTCACACCAACCTTATAGGACAGAGTAGAATTGCCTCATCAATTTTCAAGGAGTGCCTGGTAGATTTGAACTGCCAACCCTTTGGTTAGCAGCCATAGCATGTAACCACTGTGCTACCAGAGTTTCCATCATAAACAGAAGCTCCGAAAATATGTTGTAATCACAGGTAGTTTTTGGTCAGAAGTTGCTGGTTAAGATACCAGAATATGGTTAAAATTCCTGATGTTGTTTTTATCATGGGTCCACCTGAACTAGAAGCAACGTATGTTGGTTATGTGATCAGTGATGCGCTCCTTCTCATCTCAAGTGCACACTCCAAGAAAACATCTCAGACCCTGAGGAGCCATAGAATAGTCACTGATGCCTGTCTCCAAAGGCCTCAACCAGAAGTGTCCAATTACCAGAGCAGGTCTTTGCCTCTTGCTTGGTGTCATAGTAGTTAAGTCCTATGGCTGCTAAACAAAAGGTCAGCAGTTTGAACCCGCCAGACATCCTTGGAGACTCTATGGGGCAGTTCTGTTCTGTCCTATAGGCATGCAATAGTCAGAATGAACTAGAGAGCCGTGTGTTTGGCACTGCCTGTTGCTTCCTTATACCTATCATATGTGAAGATAGTCAGGGATCCTCCCTATCAGCTGGTAATGCCCGCCGTGGGAAGATCCGTAAACCCCTTTACTGATTCCATTTGTTGATACTGAGTTTCCTTTCATTTCCAATTCAGTTTGTCATGATCTTTTACTCTTTCGAGGCTGGTTTGATTTTCTTTTCAATTTTTGTTTCCATCCCTGAATGTCCTCCTGTTGCTTTCAGGCATGCTTCTCCCAGTCTCATCAGTTAGGACATAAAGAGCAAGCCATCAAGAACCATCATCTGCTATGGGACTTTTCAGACACAAGCTCATACTTCCAGTAGGACAGGTCTCAGTCTCTAAGAGGAAGGCACTTCCTGGCATCCCCATCAGGACAGCGACAGAACTCTTGGGCTGTCTGGGCTTATCCAGTTCAGAACTTAACTGCAGTCCCTTGTCAGTCTATCTAAAATTTCTACAGGACCTCTATAAAGCAAACTTACTCTTTGTCAACCCTGTTTGAGAAGGCTTTCCAGATGCTTCCTTTGTTACAGCCTTGGGAGGGAGGCATTTTTGTTCTACTCGTCCTCTTTCATTCTTCCCTCCAAACTCTCTTCTGTTCTTTCCCCTCTATAGCTCAACCTTTTAAGTGTTAGTAACTGGCCTGATTTGTACAAAGTAATTCTATGAGCTCTACCTTTAAAGTGAACACGCAAACACTGACTGTGACCCCCCATGTTCCCCAGCACCTCACTCTGTCTTTCCAGCTCTATTCGCCCCCTCCCCCCATATCGTACTTATCTCAGCTCCTATTGGGCATCCATCTGGGTAACCATGGTTTCAAATTATCCTGAGTAAAAACCATACACTCTTTCTAGAATTGGTTATTTTGGAAATGGGTAACTTGGTTGTGTTTTCAGAGAAATTGTTGCCTAGAAATCATTTCTGTAATAGGTCTGCTTTGATTTGACATGCAACTTATTTCATTTGGACATTTATTCCTTGGGTGCCACGTTCCTGGTGGTCAATTGCCGGGTTCCTTGAAGTGTTCTGCCACCTACAGCAGACTTGGGAAACGCTTCTTTCCAAAAGCCCATCATGATCCTGATGTCAGCTTTTCCAACATGCGAGTAGAGTGGGATATCCAGGTCAGTCATCTTGTGCAAATCAGTGTGATTTTTCAGAGCTTCCCCTGACTCTAGGTTAACAGTAAGAAGGGCAGGTAAGAAAACCATGACCCTGTTGGGTGGTAAAGTTTGACTTCTATTGCTCAGCTCACATTCTTTATCTAAGTTGTCAAATCTTCGGTTTCACCCTTAACTCCCACCTCCAAAAAAATCTGTGTCAAACAAATGTTTTTTAATAAGTTTTCTGTATCTGATCTCTATTTCTCACTGTAGGTTGTCAGATTACCCCAAATTATATTTTTTCTAAGTTTTGATAGAGCCAGATTATATGTCATGCAATTAGTGATGAAATTTGAAGAAAGTTGATTGTAGAAAAACTGCTTTTGAGTTTCTTCTTAAAAGATTCAGATAAGTATTCAGCTGGTGTTCAGAGAAGTGCCTTATTAGAATCATGAGAAACTGAACTGGTTGCACTAAAATGCTTTGCCTTAGTAGCGATATTCACTAAGTTTTTTGATTATGTTATTTATAAAATGAATTTTGCTCATAGATATTCAAATAAATGCAGTTGATTATAATCTCAGAAAATAAGGGGTAAAAATGGATTCCTACGTCATTATTATGGAGAATTATCTCAAACACAATAGATTTTCCTCATGACAAATCATGCAAAATCTCCATGGCAACCTCATGTAATTATGCATAAAATTTTAATATAGTGACAAAACTAAGCCCAGAAGAAATTGTAAAGGGTAGTGATACTGGCTGAGACCAATGTGGGGTAAGTGATGCTCAGCAAGAATGAAGGGGGACAGTTTTAAGATGTGAAAAAAAGCACAAAGATTGCCTGCTTTCTGCTTTGAAGAATACTGATTAAGTCACTGTATCATCCAGAAATGGAAGACTAGGAGCCTCAGCAGCTATGGATTAACACTAAGGTGCCTGCTAGTACCATCATTAATAAAGAACTGTAGTATTTCTATTACAAATCATATTTTCTGAGTTTGTAACAACTGTAAGAAAGTCCATCCAGGTAATGAGTTTGTGTACAAGACTAAAACTGAGAAGCCAAGTGCCGTCGAGTCAAAGGCTTTGTAATTATTTTTCCGAATTGAAAAATCAGCTTGAGCTCCAATTTACAGGAAAAAAAATAAAGAAGGAAAAATTTGAGAATTACTCCAAATAAGCAAGTAAAATCAAGTTTGGTCCTACTGAATGCAATTGAGATGCTTTAACATAAACACTCCTTGGAATTTAAATGAGTATTTCTTGCAAATGTTAGCTCACAAAGCTAACTCATGCTTGGGTGTTTTTCCTATCTGAGTCTCTGACTCATACTGACCCTATAAGACAGAGTAGAACTGCCCCATAGCATTGCTGCCCTATTATTTTGAAGGATATCAGAAGCTTACTTGAGCAATTCAAATCAAAAGACAAAAAAACAAAGCAATTGCTATTGAGTCACGGTGACCACATGTGTGTCAGAGTAAAACTACTCCATAGGGTTTTCAAATTCCAATTCTTGGGGGAAGTAGATCTCCAGGTATTTCTTCTGAGGAGTCTCTGTGTGGACTTGAACCTCCAACCTTTCATTTAGCAGCCTAGCATGTTAATCGTGGAGGCTCCCCACACCCAAAACAAAACACATTGCCATCAAGTCAATTCCAACTCATAGTAACTCTATAGGACAGGGTAGAGGTGGCCCAGCGGGTTTCCAAGGAGGAGTTGGAGGATTTGAACTGCCAGCTTTTTGATTAGCAGCCATAGCTCTTAACCACTGTGGTATCAGAGTCTTGATATAAGAATGAGGGTAGTAATTTCTAGGAGACTCCCAGGCCACAGAACAACTTTAAGAGGCTAGGTAGCATTGATGGATAAGAGACCAAGGTAATGTTATGTACTCACTTTGGTTTGACACACATCAATTAGGCTGGTACTGTGACTCTGATTTCAAAAATGGGTACTGGAAGTGCAAAGATGACTAAAACATAGTTTCTGTAAAGGGAATGCTTACAGTCTATTGGGGTTGGAGGTATTCCCAGGCTTGTGCTGGAGCATGGCAGAGGACACTTGACCAAATGTCTCCTAGAAAAAGCTCGAGAAGTCTTAAAGGATCGAAGTGTAAGCAGAGTGAACAAAGGTGAAGCGGACATTCTAGGCATAAGAAATGGCATAAGCAAAAGCTTGGAGATGTAAGCTAATGCAAGGCATTCAGCAGTGTAATTACCAGACCATTTCGCTTAGTGAGAGAAGTGCAGAGAAATGAAAATGGAAGTGACTCTCTAGGAGGGTCACAGTTCAGGTCAGACCTTTTACAAAAAGCAAGAAACCAAAGAATCACATGATGCAGAGCTACTGAGGTGTGTTAAGTGAGGAACAGACTTGGCTGAATCTGTGTGTTTCGTAGTTGTTATCTGCTGTAGAATTGCCCTCTGGCTCCTGGTGACCCCACATGGAAAAAGATGAGAATATTGTGATCTTTAGAGTTTCTCACTGGCTGATTTTTGGAAGTAGATCACCAGGCCTTTCTTCCTATTCTGTCACTGTGCGAAAGCCTCACTGAAATCTCCCCAGCATGATAGCAGCTCCCAAGCTTCCACAAACATATGAGTGGTAGCTGAGTAGGAGGAATACTGTCCAGGAATTGAACCTGTGTCTCCTGCATGGAAGGAGAGAATTCCAGCACTGAACCACCACTGCCTTTGCATTTTAGATAGATATCCCAAATTCATTTTACAGGGTGAAATTAAAGGGGCCAAATTAAAAATAAAATTGATTAAAAGTTCGTTTTTTGAAGCACAGACCTTTCTAGTGTCACACCCCCTTTGCTCTGATTTTAGGGGATACATACAAGCTCCACAGAAGCCTGTTTCTGCCTTCTCCATCCTTAAAGATCTTCGCTAAATTCATTATTTTGAAGATGATGTTAGCTAAATCCTGTTAACATTAACATGTTAATTAGATTACTTTTAATTTGCATTAAAGAAATTGTTCTAATTTTTATGACTGATTTAGTCCATTTCTTTGCTTTCAAGCAAAACATCTAAGTGATTATGGACCTTTGAGAATTTATCCTATTTTAAAGGTCATGAGAAAAAAGTCTCTCTTTTTTTGCATTAGTCTCTGTGTGTTCATATCACTTAACTAATAGGAATAAATGATAGACAACTATGGTTTTGAAATAATAAGAAACAAGATAATATCTAGGGTTGGAAAAGTATATATTCATTTATTATTCACACATCTGTCCACTCATCTATCAAATATTTTTGAGGACCTACTGAGTGTCAAGGACTGTTCTGTGTATGAATAAAGCAATGCTATGTGAACAGATACAAGTTTTGGCCTTGTGAAATTTATAATCTAGCTGGGATGACTGATACTAATCAAAGAAATGTATTTGCCTTTAGAGAGTTAATGCAACTATAGCTCAGAAAGGAGTCCCTGGCTATCATTAACTTACTAGTCAAAAGTATGGTGGGTCAAACCCATGCAAAGGCATCTTAGAAGAAAGACATGGCAGTCTGCTTCCAACAGTTTACAGCCTTGAAAACTCTATAAAACAGTTATCCTATGCACACATCTAATCACCATGAACTCAACAACAACATTCTATCTCAAAATGCCATTGATCCAGCTCACTGCTCCTCAGGTCAACCAAGAATCTCAGTTCCATGGCATTCTCCAGTTGTCCACTAGTAGTCATTAAATTCATGAAAAGCAGGAATGCTGACAATGCATACATCTGTCCAAGTTTCCTAGAAGATATTATAAAGTCTATTTCAACTTTACAAGATAAGTGCTGACTTTTATCGCTTATTATCCCCAAATGTTAAGTAAAATATGTCATATTCAAGCTCTACCTATATGTCATAAATTCTTGGATCTTTCTGAAGATATAAAAGCATTTATCTTTGATTTCTGGATACATTAGTTTCAACCTGGTTGTTTGTAAGGTTTTCTCTAAATGTCAACACAACCAGTTAAAAGCATCATCGGGGCATTTATTTCTTGGTTTGGTGGTATAACTATAAGATGTCCTCATCTATCTCTTACTCTCCATTTCCCTTTCAGCTATTTGATTCTTAAAGTCCGGGAAGTTAGAAAGATTGGACAGAGAACCAGAGTTTAGGCTTCAACATAAGAGCCACTGAAGGCACCCCGTGCACCTCTAATAGTTACAGGTACAGGGCCAGTAAGCCTGCAGGAAAAGTGGTGAAACCTGTGGTTAAATGCTTTATATTGTACCTCCCACAAACACTGGACGGACAGACGGACGGATGGATGGACAGATGGATCAGATGGGGGGCAGAGTCAAGATGGCCGACTAAGCACACGTCTCCTTATATCCCTCTGGAAACCAAGACCTGAATTGACAATCAAACAGAGCCTTCTAATCACCTAATCAGCCTCAGGACATGGCACAGAGCTGTTAATTGGGACTTCATACCACTCAGTGAAAAACCTCCTCTCTCTCACTGACTCCCGCTCCTGGCTAGCCCCGGCTCTCACGGACGGAAGGTAAACGCACCATTTTGACTTTTTTTTTCCTCTGTCTTGGCTGGCGGGCGGAGCTGGACCTTGCCTGGCGGCTGGACTCGGACGCGCTGCTGGGGGGATGGGCAGGCGAAATTCCCATATTCTGAGAGCCAGGCTCGGGACTCTGTTAATCTAGACACTTTGAGCCTTTCGTTTTGTAGCTGCCTCAGCGGGGTTTGTGCGTAGCTCTGCGGTCAGGGTGCGGGACGCCATGTTGGTACCGAGATTTTAGCGGGACCTCATTCTTAGCCTGGGAGCCAGTGCCTGCAAACGGGATAGCGCTTCTCCAGCAGAAAAGTAGTGATTTTGCACAATGCTGCCTATGTTGGGGGCCCTGCAACAGAAGCAGAGGAGTCGCTACCTTTCGGCACCTTCAGCCCCTCTGTCTGCTGCCTGTGTGGAGGACGCCACCTTGGATACGGTGGCCGCAGCTGGACGTAATTCTTAGCTTGGGAGCCAGAGCCTGCTATTCTATCACAAAACCAGTACTCGACACAGTGTTCACTAAGGCTAGGCCCTGTCAGCAGAGGCCACCAGGGCAGTAGCATTGCTGTATTCTGAACTAGTTTGTATGATCTGGGGTTGGATATAGTGGTGCTTACTTTGTCAGATGAGAAGAGGGACCTCTATACCTGAAAACCTAACTGACTTGTGAACTGGTCAGATACCTTTTGCTTTACATTTGAAGACAGCCTAGAGAAACATTTGGAATCCATCCTCACAGTACCACTTCCAGCCTTTATATACTCACATGGGACCCAAAAAGCAACAGACAATTGTGGCATACAAGCAATCACTCATGGCTTCAGAAGGCTCCCAAACAAAGCAACCAAGGAGTTTTCCAGATGAAGAAACTTTTATGAAAGCATCAGGAAGTGAATACGAATTGATTATATACAGAGCCCTTCTAGACCTTATACAAAATACAACAGAACAAAATGAAAAATTAAGCAAGTTGATTGATCTGATGGAACACCAGTACTCTGAAATCCAACAGATCAAGAAGATAATCAAAGACATAGAAAATTCCATGCAAAGCCAAGAAAACAGAATGGAACAAATGGAAAAAAGAATTTCTGACTTGGAAGACAGAGCTACTGATGCCAGTGTCTATGAGCAGAAATCAGAAAAAAGAAACAAGAAAAATGAAGAAACATTAAGAAGCATGTGGGACTCTATTAAGAGGAACAACCTTCGATTAATTGGAGTCCCTGAACAGGGTGAGACATCTGAGAACACAGAGAGTATTGTTGCTGAGCTGCTGAAAGAAAACTTCCCAGAAATCATGAGGAAGAAAATATAGACATCTCACATGCATATCGTATGCCACCCAATATAGATCTCAAAAGAAAGACTTCAAGGCATATTATAATCAAGCTAAACAAAATGAAACACAAGCAGCAACTCTTAAAGGCAGCAAGACTCAAGGCAAAGCTAACATTCAGAGGGAAACCCTGTAGGCTCTTGTCAGATTTCTCAGCAGAAACCATGCTGGCACGGAGACGGTGGCACGACACATTCAGAGTCTTGAAGGAGAAGAAATTCCAACCAAGAATGATATATCCTGCAAAACTATCTTTGAAACACAAAAATGAAATTAAGACATTCCCAGATAAACAGAAACTCAGAGACTTTGTAAAAACCAAACCCAAACTACAAGAAATACTGAAAGAAGTTCTTGGTTTGGCTTAGAAGAATGAAACCACTAACTTTATATTTTATAACGTCACACTACTCAATATTCTACTCATTTAGGGAAGGCTCCAAAGTAAATCACAGCTTTGATATGGAAAGAAGCAATCCAGTGATCATCATGAAAACTATGGTGTCATCATAATAAAAAGAGGGATGTACTACAGTCATTACAGTCCTTCCAGATGGAGAGGAAGATGACAAGACTGGTAGTAATTAAAATTGAGTTTATAAATAGTTTATTAAGGGGGTTCATAGGGGCAGCTGTAAAGCACAACAAAGATGTATCATACCATTTTAAGAAATCTAACACACGAGTCTCAACAAATATAAAACCAGCTCTGAAAAAGGTGAAAAATCAACTCACAAAAAAGAGTGTCCCAGAACAGACTAATAAGAACAACAGAGAAAACATCAACATAAAAATAAACATATCACAATGGCAGCAGTGAACACATACCTATCAATAATTACATTGAGTGTGAATGGACTGAATGCTCAAGTAAAGAGACACTGAATGTCATCTTGGATCAAAAGACATGACCCATCCATATGTTGTCTACAAGAAACTCACTTGAGACCTAAAGACAGGAACAAACTGAAAATTAAAGGATGGAAGACTATATATCAAGCTAACAATGAACAAAGAAGAGCAGGGGTGGCAATTCTAATCTCACACAAAATCAATTTTAATGTCAAATCCACCATCGTGGACAAAGATGGACACTATTTGTTGCTGAAAGGTTCAGTACACAAGCAAGACTTAACTATATTAAACATTTATGCACCTAATGTCAGAGCACCTAAATATGTAGAGGAAACACTGACTACGCTCAAAAGAGAGTTAGATGACTCCACAATAATAGTGGGAGACTTTAACACTCCACTCTCATTACTAGACAGATCATCTAGAAAAAAGCTCAGTAAAGATACAGAAGACTTCATTGACACAATTAACCAACTAAACTTCACTGATATATACAGAACTTTCCACCCATCAGCAGACAACTACACCTTCTTCTTCAGTGCACATGGAACGTTCTCCAGAATTGACCACGTGATAGGCCATAATGCAATGCTCAACAAAATCCATACCACTGAATTACTGCAAAGCATCTTCTTAGATCATAAAGCCATCAAAGGTGAAATCAGGAGCAGAAAAAAACATAGATAGAAAGTGGAACTCTTGGAAACTGAACAACATCTTGCTCAAAAAAACATGGGTTATAGAGGAAATCAAGGATGAATTAAAGAAATTCATGGATTCCAATGAGAACGAAAACACTTCCTACCAGAACCTATGGGATACAGCCAAAGCAGTGCTCAGAGGTCTGTTTACCTCCGTAAATGCACACATCTGGAAGGAAGAAAGAAACCAAATCAAGGAACTAACTCTACAGCTTGAACAAGTAGAAAAAGAACAACAGAGGAACGCCTCGGGCACCGGAAGAAATGAGATCATAAAGATTAGAGCAGAGCTAAATGAATTAGAGAATAGAAAAACAATTGAAAAAATTGAAAAGACCAAAAGCTGGTTTTTTGAAAAGATCAACAAAATTGATAAAGCACTGGCTAAACTTACTAAGAAAAGCAGGAAAGGAAACAAATAACCCAAATTAGAAATGAGAGGGGAGTTGTCACCACAGATGCAACAGAAGTCAAAAATATCATAACAGAATACTATGAAAGACTGTACTCTAACAAATTTGAAAACCTAGGGGAAATGGACCAATTCCTTGACTCATATCACCTACCCAAATTATCACAACGTCAAGCAGAACAACTTAATAAACCCATCAGAAAGGAAGAGATTGAAAAGGTCATCAAAACACTGCCTACCAAAAAAGTCCGAGCCCAGATGGCTTCACAGCAGAATTCTACCAAGCATTTAGAGAAGAGTTATCCCCAATATTACTGAGACTATTTCACAGTATAGAAAAGGAGAGAATACTCCCAAACTCATTCTATGAAGCCAGCATAACCCTGATACCTAAGCCAGGGAAAGATCCAACAAAGACAGAGAACTACAGACCGGTATCACTCATGAACCTAGATGCAAAAACCTTCAACAAAATTCTTGCCAACAGAATACAACAACATATCAAGAAAATAATCCATCATGACCAAGTGGGATTCATACCAGGGATGCAAGGCTGGTTCAACATCAGGAAAACAATTAATGTGATTAACCATATAAATAACACAAAAGACAAAGATCACCCGATTTTGTCCATTGATGCCGAAAAGGCATTTGATAAAGTCCAACACCCATTCATGCTAAAAACTCTTAGCAAAATGGGATAGATGGCAAATTTCTCAACACAATAAGGACCATTTATACAAAGCCAATTGCCCACATCATCCTGAATGGAGAGAGACTGAAAGACTTTCCCCTGAGATCAGGAACTAGACAAGGATGCCCACTGTCACCTCTCCTATTCAACATTGTGCTAGAAGTTCTAGCCAGAGCAATTAGACAAGACCAAGAAATAAAGGGCATCTGCATCGGAAAAGAGGAAGTTAAAATCTCCCTGTTTGCAGATGATATGATTGTATATGCAGAGAACCACAAGAAATCTATAAGTAAGCTACTCAAACTGATCAAAGAGTTCAGCAAAGTCTCAGTATACAAGATAAACATAAGTAAATCAGTAGGATTCCTTTATACCAACAACGAGGCTGTTAAGGAGGAAATTATCAAATCAATACCATTTACGATAGCCCCTAAGAAGATAAAGTACCTGGGAATTAATCTAACCAGAGAAACAACAGACCTTTACAAAGAGAACTACAAGCCCTTACTACAAGAAACTAAGAGAGACTTAGATAAATGGAAAAACCTACCCTGCTCATGGATAGGAAGACTTAACATTGTGAAAATGTCTATTTTACCCAAAGCAATTTATTTATATAATGCAATCCCAATACAAGTTCCAGCATCATTTTTTAATGAGATCGAGAAACAAATCACCAATTTTGTTTGGAAAGGGAAGAAGCCCCGGATAAGTAAGGTACTACTAAAGAAGAAGAACACACTGGCAGGCCTCTCATTACCCGACCTTAGAACATACTACACTGCCACAGTGGTCAAAACAGCCTGGTACTGGTCCAAGAACAGACAGATCGATCAATGGAACAGAATTGAGACCCCAGAGATGACACCATCTGCCTATGGACAGATGGATCAATAGACAGCTTCTGTTGACTTGACTCCAAACTCATGGCAAACTTAATGTCTTAAGTCATCTAGTGCTGCTATAATAGAAATACCACAAGTGTATGGCTTTAACCTATTTTCTTGCAGTGAAGTAGGCTTGAAGTCCAAATTTAAAGTGTGAGCTTCAGGGAAAGGCTTTCTCAATCTTCCTTCATCCCCCAGATCAGGATCTTCTTCATGCAGGGACCCCACAATGTGAATGACACACTCTGCTCCCAGCACTGCTTTCTTGGTCGTATGAGGTTCCCCAGCCAATCTGTCTGCCTTCTTCTCTCTTTTATATCCCAAGAGATTGCCTCAACAAAGTGCCAGCTTGTAGATTGAGTCCCACCTCACTAACACAGCTGCTGCCTATTTTTCTTCATTAACATCATAGAGGTAGAATTTGCAACATATGAGAAAAAGCATATAATACTGCAAATCATCGTCCAGCCAAATTGATACACACATTTTTGGGGGAACACAATTCAATCTATGATACTTACATAGAACAAAATGAAATATTGCCTGGGCTGCATTAGCCTCACATTGCCAACACGTTCAAGTCCACTGTTGCAGCTGTTGTGCCAGTCCGCTCACCAAAGTTCTCCCTCACTCTTACTGGCTTTGTGCCTCATCAAGCACAATATTGTCCTCCAGTGATGGATCCTTCCCATGATGTGTCCAAAGCAAGTGAGTCAGACAGTGTTGTGTTGTGTTGTGATTGTAGGGTTTTTGTTGGCTAATTTTAGGAAGTAAATCACTAGTCATCTTTTTCTAGTCTGTCTTAGTCTAGAAGCTCTGCTGAACACTGTCCACTCTAAGTGGCCCTGATGGTATTTGGTCCATTCACATTCAATGTAATCATTGATAGGTATGTGTTCAGTGCTACCATTGTGATATGTTTGTTTTTGTGTTGATGTTTTCTCTGTTGTTCTTAATTAATCTGTTCTGAGACATTCTTCTTTGTGAGTTGAATTTTCACCTTCTTCAGGGTTGGCTTTTTTTTTGGTTAAGATTCGTGTGTTACATTTCTAGATATGGTATGTTGCTTCTTTATTGTGCTTTACGGCTGCCCCTATGATCTCACTTAATAAACTATGTATAAACCCAATTTTAATTACTACCAGTCTTGTCAGCTTCCTCTCCATCTGGAAGGACTATAACAACTGTAGTACATCCCTCTTTTTAATATGATGACATCATAGTTTTCATAATATAATCACTGGATTATTTCTTTCACTATTATAGCTTTAATTGAGTTTAGAGCCTTCCCTAACTGAGTAGGATTCTGGATGGTATGTCCTTCTAAAATACAAAGTTAGTGGCTTTGTTCTTCTAAGCCAAAGCCAAAAGATTCTTCCAGAATTTCTTGTAGCTTTAGTTTGGTTTTTACAAGGTCTCTGAGTTTTTGTTTATCTGGGAATTGTCTTAACTTCATTTTCATATCTGAAAGATAGTTTTGCAGGATATGTAACTCTTGGTTGAAAGTTCTTCTCCTTCAAGGCTTTGAATATGTCATACCACTGTCTCTGTGCCAGCATCGTTTCTGCTGAGAAATCTGATGAAAGCCTACAGGGTTTCCCTGTGAATGTTAGCTTTGCTTTGAGTCTTGCTGTCTTTAAGAGTTGCTGCTTATACTTCATTTTGTTAAGCTTGATTATAATATGTCTTGGAGTGGCATTCAATATGCACCTTAGATATCTATATTCTCTTCCTTCATGATTTCTGGGAAGTTCTCTGTCAGCAGCTCAGCAACAATACTCTCTGTGTTCTTAGGTATCTCACCCTATTCAGGGACTCCAATTAATTGTAGGTTGTTCCTCTTAATAGAGTCCCACATGCTTCTCAATGTTTCTTCATTTTTCTTGTTTCTTTTTTCTGATTTCTCCTTATAGATGCTGGAGTCAGTAGCTCTGTCTTGCCAGTCAGAAAGTCTCTTTTTCAGTTGTTCCATTCTGTTTTCTTGGCTTTAAATTGAAGTTTCTATGTCTTTGATTTTGTTCTTGATCTGTTGGATTTTAGTGTACTGGGGTTCCATGAGATCAAACAGCTTGCTTAATTTTTCATTTTGCTCTGCTGAGTTTTGTATAAGGTCTAGGAGGGCTCTGTATATGATGTTTTATATTCAGTGTTTGATAATTTCAGAAAAGTTTCTTTGTCTGGAAAGCTCTTTTGTTGTTTCATTTGAGGGCCTTCTGAAGCCATGAGTGGTTTTCTGGTTACCATTTTCTACAGAATCTGTTACTTTTGGGGCTTCATGTGAGTCAGTAAAGGCTGGGAGAGCTGTGAGTAGGAACCACAATTGTTTCTCTAGGTCATCTTAAAATGAATGGGGAAAGGTATCTGACCACTTCCCAGTCAGGTTTTCAGGTATACAGGGCCCTGTTCCCAACTGGCAAAGTGAGCACCTCTATATCCAACCCCAGATTTTATGAACTAGTTCAAAATGCAGCAAGGCTACTACCCTGTTGGCCTCTGCCAACAAGCCCCAGCCATAGGCAACACTGTGTAAAACACTACTTTTCTGCTGGCAAAATGCTCTCGTGTGGGCAAGAGCTGCCTCCGAGTCTAGGAATAAGGTCTGGCTGAATCCTCCGGATCCAAGATGGCATTCCACACAAGCTCACCACCGGGCACCTCCATACAACTACGTTGTGGCAGAGGTGTAAAGAGAGGCCAAAGGTGCTGAGATGCACAGAGTCCACAGTCTCTGTTGCCAGGCCCCAGCTGTAAGTGATACTGTGTAAACTACTCTTTTTCTGCCAGAAAAGCACTCTCCAGAGGGCAGGTGCTGCCTCCCAGGCTAAGAACTAGGTCCAGCTGAGACCTACGCATCCGAGATGGCATTCTGCATAAGCTCACTGACCAACACCTCTGTACAGACTGCACTATGGCAGAGGAGGAAAAAGATGCCAAAGGTGGCAAGATGCACAGAGTCCTAAGCCAGGCTCTCAAAATATGGCAATTTCACCTGCCTATCCCACCAGTGTTGCATCTGAGACTAGCCACAAGTCAAGACCCAGCTCCACTGACCTACCAAGAGAAAAATAAAAATGAAAAGTCAAAATGGTGAGTTACCTTCGGTCCGTGAAAGCCAGGACTGGCCAGGAGCAGGAGTCAGACAAAGAGAGGAGGTTTTCTGTTCAGTGATTTGATGTTCAAATTATCAGCCCTATGCCGTGTCCTAGGGCTCACTAGGTGTCCAGAAGGATCTGTTTAATTATCAATTCAGGCCTTGGTTTCCAGAGGGATTTAGGGAGACGTGTGCTTAGCACACCATCTTGACTCCACCCTGAACTTGATGGTATTTGGAATACTGGTGGCAGAGCTTCTAGCAACATGCAAGCCACCAGCATATAGCAAACTGACTGAGGTGTGGTATCTCCCTTAAAAATGGACTGTTAACTGCACATGGACAGAGCCCCAAAACACACAAATTGCTATTTTTGAGAAGCTGTAGCACAGTACTGCCAGAGGTAGTTAAAAAAAAAAATACAAGGCACAGATCTGAGATGAGATTTGAGATGTAAGAACACTGCCCCTTCATATATGTAAAACAGAATTGCAGGTTTTGCTATGGTACTTGCACTCAAAGGTCTAATTCAAAGAAGACAGGAAAACACAAATATATAAAGAGAAGTGATTATACTGTGTCATACTTTGTCCTTACTTTGCTTAGCCATGTCTAAGAAGACTTCTTAAGAATGCTGACCTCTGCAGTGTTTCTTGGGATGACATACATAACTGGAACAGTGGGGATGTTTCCAGGTTTGTGAGTGTAAAGGGCAAAAAGAAGAAAGATAAGTTCAGGCTAGAAAAAACATGGGCCAATGAAAAAATCAACATCATAAAATCTTTTGACTCAAAAGAGTAACTGAAAACTCTAGCTGCAGAGCACCAAATCTGTATCTGAGAGAAAAGAAAATATTTCCAACAGTATCTGAACATTTTGAAAACAAACTGCAAGGAAGGAATTGCTGATTGTTGTCTGTAATATTAACATTTCATATCTGAAGCAGTACTGTATGTTAATATGAATTGTAATAAAATGATTGGTCAGTAGATATATGCAGAACTTTTTATTCAAATCTCAGTACATCATATTTGCATATAAAGTGGTGCATTTACACTCAACAATAACTAGCCCTGAAGGAGTGATATTTAATAGGAGAATACAATTATCCCAGTCAGGCCATAAACATCTTCTTTAGGGCAATGGGCAACTGCTTAAGATGGCCTCAAAATCATTCAAGTAAAGTATCAGACTATTAGAAAACTGAGTTAGAGGAAATTTAAGCTACAAAAATATTGTGCTTTCCATTTGAATAAAATATCTGTTTTCACTTATCCAGTTATAAACATAAGGGTCAATGAGCTATTAAATTTTTATTTTTGATGCTATGTGAAGGCCTCAATTATTTCAAGTACAAATGATAAAAACTGGAAATATTTTATTCCACACCATGTTAACCACCCTGGAATTGTTTTCTCTTCAGCTAAGCTGACGACATTATACAGAAACTCATTAGAATGTTTTCTGACTAATGACTGTGGCAGTTTCAAGCAGCCTCATATTACCCTATCTTGTTCTTTGGCTCTCATAGTCTACAACTTTTTTGAACAAGCACAGTTTTCAAAGGTTTTGGGATATATGTCTCTGAATATCTTCTCAATATTTTAGAAATTACAGTACTGATCTTCAATAGAGAAATGATAGGCAGCTTATCTTGCCTATCCTCATAGTTTTGGTAGAGGTGTTCTATTAGGGGTCAGAAGGTTTGGGATGTGGAAATATTTCCATCATTAATGAACTAGGCAACTAAACAATTCAGTAGTCTTCCATAGAACTTTCTTATCTATCACTTGATGCATTAGACCAAGTGCTAAGGATTTCATAGACTAAGAGGGCTGGGTATTTTAATTTCTTAAGTCAACATGCTTGTAATAAGAAGAGCAAGGAAGTATGTAGCCGAGATCCAAAAAGAAATGAGGGTGCTGATGTAGGGAAAGGAAGCTGAAGAAGTAATACAATGGCCCAAGAGGAATACTATATGCTGAGCATAGACAGGAAGAACTAGAAAGTCAATGAGGTGTGTGAGAATCAGAAAAACAAAACACAGTTGCTGTCTAGTCAGTTCAACTCCACATGTATCAAAGTAGAACTGTGGTCCATGGGGTTTTCAGTGGCTAGTTTTTCAGAAGTAGATGGACAACTATATCTTCCAAAGTGCCTCTGGGTGGATTTGAACGTCCAATGTTTCAATTAGTAGCCAAGAATGGTAACAGGTAATGCAACCCAGAGCCTTTAATGTGAGAACTGGCATAGCAGATGCCCTGATGTCACCCTGTCTGGCCAACTTTTAGAATCGTATTCAAAAGTCTAAGGAAGAGATTGATAGGAGGTGAGAAGAATCTGTAAAATGCCCTTTAGTCTTAAAACTTGTGAAAAATCCTCTCTCTCAGATACTGAGTAACAGTCCATTTTTTTCCTTCTGCAACTTCATGCCTTTTGGTGAGCAAAACCAAAAAAAACAAACAAAAAACTGCCATTGAGTTGATTCAGACACATAGAGACCCTATAGGACAGAGTAGAACTGTGCTATAGAGTTTCCAAGGAGTGCCTGGTAGATTTGAACTGCTGATCTTTTGATTAGCAGCCATAGCTCTTAACCACTGTATCACCTGACGGTAGCAGACACATCAGGCTTTGTATTTGCAGGCCAGTTTTATGATATCCGAAGGCTAATTCTCATGAGACTTTTTCTTATCAAAGTTCAAATCCCTTCAGTTTACAAATAACCATTCTAATGGGATTTCAGTGTCCACTGTTCAGCCCAAGTTGGTTTGATTGCTGCACCAAACTTCTTTGAGAGCCTGTCCACTTCAAAGCCTTGGCCTACTACTCAGCTTCTAACAAGACAGGCTTGCTTGTTTCTCTAAAAGCTGTGGAAGCAGAGAGAGGCTGATGATTTTTGAATGTTCCTTTTTGGCTTCTACTTCACCAACATCTGGAGAGTAACTCCTGAGCCAGATTCTCAGGGCATGTTCTTCTGGAAATTTCATTTGAATTAACAATGGGAAATGAATTTGGCGAAATTAAAAACTGCCTCCTTTTGGCCCCCAGGCCAGTGGCATTTCTGGCTGGAGTCTTGTCCAGCAGCCGTCTTTCTGAATTTATGCAGTCCATATGAATCACTGCCTGGCGGCCAACCTGATAAGATCATCATCTGAATGACAACACAGGCTCTCCTTCCTCTGCTCAGCACGTGGAGCATTCACCATCACCCTGGTATGCTCCACAGCTCTGCCAAAGAGGCAGTGCTAGTGCTGCCATGCCCAGGCCCAGCCAGTACCACTGCCAAGTCGGATGGAGCCTGCCTGCCAGCCGGTGGCACATCATCAGGTACCTAGGTGTGCCCTAGCTCACCCTTCCTTCCCTCTCTGTGACTCAGCCCAGAATACTCTTGAGAGCGGGTTGTTGCTGTGGTTTGTGCCTCACGCTATCTGCCAGATTGTGAGGGATACCACTTGCCTATGAGCAGTGGTGTCTCATTCATTTGTGTGTTCACTGAAAATATAATTGTGGAGCACCTAATACATGTCAGGCAATGTACCAGATGCTAGGGAAAGAACGAGGAGAGTTGTTGGTTGCCACTGAGTCGGTGCCGTTTCGTGGTGACCTTATATATAACAAAGTGAAATGCCACCCTCTCTGTGTTATTATGATCTGATCTATTTTGAGTCCATTGTTGCAGTTATTGTTATCAGTCCATCTCATTGAGGGTTTACTTTGTTTTTGATGACCCTCTTTTTTTTAACAAATAGGATATCTTTCTACAGTGATTTGTCTTTCCTGATGACAGGTCCAAGGTAAGTGTAAAGTCCAAAGAAAGTAAATGTATGTGCCAGTTTTGCTGGGCCATGATCTCCAGTATTGTCTGGTTCTCCAGCATTTTGTGATCTGATGTGATTATCCTATGTTTTGTAAATCCTGATCTCTATGAACTTAGTGAGGTAGGATTGGAGACAGTTATATTAATGAGGCAAGACTCAATCTACAGGATTAGGTTGTATCTTGACTTACACTCGTAAGACATAATAAAAGAGAGAAGTGAGCAGAGAGACAGGGGACCTCATGTCGCTAAGACAGAAGTGCTAGGAGTAGCGTTTGTCATTTGGACCCAGGGCCTCAGTGCAGAGAAGCTCCTGGACCAGGGGAAGATGGATGACAAGGACCTTCCTCCAGATCCCAAAAGACAGAAAGACTTTTCCTAGAGCTAGTACTCTGAATTCAGACTTCTAGTCTCCTAGACTGTGAGAGAATACAACTCTCTTTGTTAAAGCCATCCAATTATGGTATTTCTGTTACAGCAGCACTAGGTAACTGAGAGAGTAAGCAAACTGAAGTCTCGCTATCATTGCTTGTAAGGAACATTCTGGTTATCTTTCTCCTCAGACTGATTTGTTCATTATTTTTGGCAGTCATTGTCTGCAGGAACAGAACAGACACGAATCTCACAGAGCTTACAATCTAGTGACAGAAATATTCTAAAGAAGTAAGTAAAGTGGATCAAAAGTTATGAGTGCTGTGGAGAAATGAAGGCAGGCCAGGGGATACAGAGTGTTGGGGCTGTGATTTAATTACAACAGCTGAGGACAGCTCACCTTGGAAGGATGATCCAAGTGAGGAGGAAAAAAAAATCCCCTGTGACATAGAAGGACTAAGAGGGTTTTGTATGTGAGTGTGACATAACGTGAGTTACAGTTTCACAGGCTGATCTTTTGAGAAGAGTTTCAGGATGCAAAGCAGAGGCACCATATCAGAGGGTGTTGCAATCATCCAGCTAGGTCAGGCGGCAGCTGTGGAGGTAGGGGAAGTGGCTGGGTTCTCAACATATTTTGAAGAAGCAGCAGACAAGATTTCCTAATAGATGCACTATGGTGTATGAGAGGAGGAGAAGCATCACGGATGACACCAACGTTTTGGCCTGTGTTGCTGCTGGATGGGCTGGCTGGGACTGAGCTGCGGAAGGCTGTCACAGGGTGGGGAGGAAGCCAGCTCCCGTGCTAGTTCGCTGACCAAGTAGGACCATCATGTCCTGTGTACTGAAACAAGGACATCAAGCTAGACACGGGAAAAAGGATGCACTGAAACCACTCAGTCAGACCATAGGAGCTAGTGTTTACCGAAGGATAACTGAGTTTTAGGTACTGTGCATTTTCTCATTAAACCCTCACAAAAATTTTATAAGGCATATAATATACAGTACAACCTGCAAAAGCCAGAACCTGGTTTTCCTGTCGGAGAAGGGAAACAAATACATTTCCCTAAAGTGAGTAATAGAGAAGTGGTAAGATAATACCCTGTCAAAAGCGGAAAACTTGTGAGACACGGAAGTAGTCCTGCTCTCACAGATTTCACTGTATTGGTATTATTGCCACTCTACTAATTGAGAGAGGAAAACCTTGAAAAGTTACAATTTAAACGGAGATGCCAGAGGCTTCTGGAAGAGCTCCAGGACGACCACCCACAGTACCCACCCCCCATGGTGACCCAACCCTTGGGAATTTGTAAAAACTTCTCTTCCTGGAAACCTGAAACTAGAAGCCTGAGACTAACGCTTCCCTCTGCTTACGTAAAACCCACTAATGCCAACGAGAGAACAGTATGAACTGGGCGCTTTGGGACTCTGCCCGCCGAAGCTCCGCCCCCTGGAGTAAAGCCTTTCTTCTTACAAGCACAGCTGTTGGGGTGATTCTTTCCGTCCTTTGGGCCTCGTTCTTTCCTGCAACATAATGAGGAGGAAAAATTCAGTGTAAAGTTAGACTAGTGGCTTAAAGGTCTTCAACTTACCCGAATCAAGTTTCAAACTTGAATCCAACTACAAAATGGGATTTTAAATCGTTATATGACCAGAGTCCATAGCAATTCATAGAGACCGCAATCTTCAGAGATAAAGTGGGCTTTTTGTTTTTTTACTTTTCCTTTTTGCTGAAGCCATTAACCACTTTGCTTTTGTTGTTTATGAAGCTTTAAGCTTAGCTGTTATCCATTTAGTCAATAACTATCAAGTAATTGCCTACTCTGTAGCAAGTACCACAGGAGTTCTGGGGACATAGTGTTGTGCAAACACAAATATGCTCCCTACCTTTTTAGAGCTTACTCTAATTATAAAATTAAACCTGTGGTGAGCAGCTCAAAGGAGCCTAGGGGGCTGTGAGATCACTTAATAGGGGAACATGACACAGTCTGGGAAGAAATGGTAAGACAAGTAGGAGTAAAGAAGGATGGAACTTGGTACAGGAAGAGGAGTATCTAGGAAAAACAGCATGTGCAAGGGCCCTGTGGCAGGAAGAAGCATTCATAACCTCAGAGCTTCAAGAAGGCTGAAACACAGAAGTTTAGGGAATAAGAAGTGATATAGCACAAAATGAGACTGGAAGTATATGTAAACAGGACCAAATGGTATAGAGTTCATCAGAAGGGTGAATATATAATTTATTATCCAAAACAGTACTTCGAGAATGCTAAATGCAACAGTTTGTTAGAACAGCAGATAGGAACCAGGACTGTCCTGGCCAAACTAGAGTGATAGTGACATTTCTTAACGACCAAGTTAAGGATTGTGGTTCTTATTGTAAGAGCAATAGGAAGCCAAAAACATGTTTCAGTGAATGGAGGAGGGGGCTGGCATGACCAACGTTTCATTTTTAAAAGATCACTTTGAGTTTCATGAAGTGTTGTACCCACATCCATTTACTGGATTGCTTCACATGAATGCCAAAGCTTGACAATAAGAAAGGAAGACAGAGGAAGACCTGATAGGTTTGACCTATGGTGTTGGTGAAGAATATTGAATACACCATGGACTGCGAGAAGAACAAACAAATGAGTCTTAGAAAACAATACAACCAGAGTGCAAGGATGGCAAGATTTTGTTTCACTTGCTTTGCCTATGTTATCAAGAAAGACCAAATGCTAAGAAAGGACATTACAGTTTGGTAAAGTAGAGAGGGTCAGCAAAAATCAGGCAAGCCCTCAGTGGTATGAAATGACATGGTAAGCACAAGGATAGACTCAAACATATCAGTGATCACAACAGCGGGCCATGTTTTTTGTTACACAGGAGATGTCAGTGAGTCAGAGTTAATTAACAGCAACGTATTTATGGTTATGTGAAATGTTATCATAGGAGAAGCCAGGCAAAGAGTATAGGGAACTCTCTGTTCTAATTTTGTAACTTCTTCTGAGAGTAAAATTATTCAAAACAAAAATTGCTTTCTGTTCCTTTCATTTGGAGGCTTTTTTTGTTTGTGTTAAGCTCACTCGGGTTGCTAAGAACAGTCGATAATGGGTCAGCTGGAAGAACAGAATTTGGAGAGGAGGCTTGTTCTATAGACCAGGCAACAGTTGAGGGCAAGATGTAGCAAGGCAGTATAAAGGAGTTGAAAAACATGAACTGATTAGTACTTAAAGTAGAAAGACAACAGACCACTGGGACATCTTATTACTTTGTGTTCTCTGAAAGATCCTACCAAGACAGTTTTTTGTACACTCAAATTTAACTTAACTGTTTTCAAACAGGAGGATCCAATTTCCATTCAAACAAACAAACAACAAACAGAAAAGAAGAATTACAAGCTAATAGCAACAGTTTAGGGACAGGAAGGATTTTTAAAGTCATTTATTCTCCTTTTGTTGTTACTAATTGCTGTTGAGTTGGCTACAAATGATAGCGACTTTATGAAACATTTCCTGGTCCTGCATTCTCTTCCTGATTGTTGAAATGACTGAGTCCATTGTCATGACCACTGTGTATCTTGAGTGCCTTCCAAATTAGTGAGTTTATCTTCCTGTGCCATATAGGACAATATTATTTTGTAATCTATGAGTATTTCATTAGCTAATCTTCAGAAATAGGTTTCCAGGCCTTTCTTCCTAGTTTGTCTTAGTCTGGAAGCTCCTCTGAAACCTGTGCCCCATGGGTGACCCTGCTGGTATTTGAAATACCAGCAGTATAGCTTCCTGCATCACAGCAACATGGAAGGCACCATACTACAACAAATGAGGAAGCTGAATTGGTCCCTTTCTCTCTTAATGGAATGTTTACTGTGTCTTCTCTATGGAGGGAGTTTTGAGTCTTCTGGAGGGAAGGAGAGCCTTGGTCCTTCATCCAGGAACTCAGGGTGCTGTAAAGACACTAGGAGAAAGGACAGCTAAGGGAGATTCAGGTGCATGCCACTCTGCAAAGCAGAAAGAGGGCAGGGGGCCAGGAGCACCTCTTATAGCACATCATGCCATCTGTTAACTGTGAACTCTCATCTTCCAAGGGCAGCCACAGTCATTGAGAAAAGCAAACCTCTTGGTCATGCTATTGCTGTCCTTTTGTCTTCTTTCTAGCAAAACAAAATAACGTTTCCTCCAAAGTAAGGGCTACAGAATAGGGGATTATGCAGTTTGCATTTGCTGCATACGAATAATTAAAATACCTTATTCAGTTTTTGTGGAAAGACAGAAAGTGATGAAAGGGAAAGGGTTGACATGACAGTTTCAGAATGTTAAGGAGAAGCAGAGAAGGATGTGTGCTCAAAATAAACTGGAAAGAAAAATGTGCTTTAAGTTATTTTTGGAAGAATGTTTCTTATATTGCTCAGCACGAGAGAGAAGATAACCAGTATCGGAAGGCTTCTAACAAGAAAGATTTTGGTATTTTCTGATATTTTGCTTTTTTACTTGCATGTCTTTGGGGATTTTCTAAACTTCAGCTTTTCTTTGTTATGTAGCTTCTCTTTTCTGGTAAATCCTGCCCAGCAGAACAGTGGACTGCTATCCCGATGAGACAAATCACCTTTGCCAGATATTGAACTGTCCTTCAGTCATTAACCATTGACAGGAAAATGTTGTCAGCTTTGCTTTTTTATAGCATGGAGGTCATAGGAGTCAGGGAGAGGAAGTGGTTCATTTGTTTTGAACCACTCTTAACTACCAATAAAACCCTAAATTCATTGCTGTTAAGTTAATTCTGACTCATAGTAAGCCTACACGACAGAGTAGAACTGCCCTATGCGGTTTCTGAGGCTGTAAATTTTTACAGACGCACACTGACACATCTTTCTGTCTTGCAGCAGCTCGAAGTTTGAACCACCCTCCTTCTGGTACACAGCTGAGTACTTTAACCACAGTGCCACCAAGGCTCCATAGTCCTAGCTTACACTCTGAATTTCTCATCAGCAAGGCATGTGAGTTACAGTATTGCTTGTGGATTAGTTTTAGCCCAGTGGCAATGGTGGGCAGTGGCTTCACTGGGGGTAGGTGGCAGGGGGTACAGGTGACATTGTCAGAGGAGGTGACACCACAATGACTGTCTGTAAAATTTCTATACAATGTTTCGGTAATAATTTATACTGTCTTATAAGAAATGTTCCTCTAGTTAAAATGGCAAAAAGAATTTTTCAAAAGCCCAGTTTACATGTATCAAAATACCTACAAAGTTGAAAGTGTATGCCAGTTTACTTTTGGAACCCACTGCGCAGGGTTGCTGTAATTCAGTATCAACTTGATGGCACTGAGTTTGAGTTTTTTGTTGTCTTGTTTACTGGAAACGCTGGTGACATAGCATTTAAATAGATGTTTAAATGCTCCATGGAAACCGTGGAGGGCAGTTCTACTGTGCCGCATAGGATCATCACGAGTCAGAATTAACTCAACAGCAGTAGGTGTGTTTGGCTTTGGTAATGCACACTGCTCAGAGCTGTCCTTATTACCATGTTACAACATGGCTTTGCCTGTGCATTCCACAAGCTGTTCTCATTGCTGAGATGAAGAAATAGTTGCTAATTTTATCAGATTTTCTCGGTTTTTTGCCACAATATTATGCAAATTAGCATGAAGGGCTGGCATCAAGAGTTACTGCACTGGGTGGCACCCACTGGTGGTGGGGCTTTTTGGGGATGGGTGAAAGTGATGATACTGGCACAGCACTGCTGAAACGTTATTCCTCCTAATACCCAAGGGCTGTACCCACCCAAAACAATGGGATGCAGATTTTATGTTTTGTCTCACTATCCCACACCATGACCATTGTCACTGGTTTAGTTGTGACTCAGGGTGACCTCATGTCTTATACAGCAGCATTGTGCTCCACAGGGTTTTCTTGTCTGTGTGAGAGCAGATCTCCTGGTGTGTCTTTGGCAGTTCTGTTGGGTGGGTTTGAACCACCAACCTTGAGGTTAGCAGCTGATCACAACTTGATTGCATAAACCAGGGACCTTTACAACATTCTAGATCTAAAAAAAACGAAAACAAAAACCATTGCTGTTGAGTCGATTTTGACTCATAGTGACCCTATAGGACGCAGTAGAACTGTCTCATAGGGCTTCCAAAGAGTACCTGGTAGATTCGAACTGCTGACCCTTGAGTTAGCAGTTGTAGCACTTAACTGTTACACCACCAGGGATTCTACACTCTAGATACAACTTCCGACAATTAAGTTCATGAACTCATGCTAAAAAAGTTCTACATATTTTATTGCTGAATATGGCTACAGTCACCTTTGAAGTACTCCCCTTGGGAAACTAGGCACCGGCACTGGTGCTTAGTTCACCTTTTAAAGCAATTTTGGAACTCTTTTTCTAGAATGGCCATCCGAGCTGTCGTCGTATTACCTTAATGTCCTGACTTTCATGAAAATATCTTCCTTTCAACATTTCCTTTATCTTTGGGTAAAGAAAAAACCATTGTAGGCCAGATGAGGTGAGTAGGGAAGGTGTTCCAATACAGTTATTTATTTGTTTGCTGGCTAAAAACTCCCTCACAGACAACTATACAATTAAGTTTGCAAAGTTGCCATCTCGCCACTGTGTGCAATAGTCATTCCAGAAAAAGTTCCAAAATTGCTTTGAAAGGTGGGCTAGAGGCTGGCCTCAGTGCCTAGCTTCCCGAGAGAGTGCTTTGAAGGTGACTGTAGTGATATTCAGCAATGAGGTATGTAGCACTTAGAATAATTAAGTTCATGGACTTAATTGTTAGATCTTGTAGATGGATAGCATAAATGGATAGAGATTTATAATATTGGCATAGTTTTCTAAACAATATTAAAACTTTTTTATATATTAATTCTTGCTTACTAATTGATTATATTCTTTAAAAGTCATTTATTTGAACTTAAGGATAAATTTTTAATTACCAATAATAGAAAAGAGAGGAAGGGCTAAAACAGAAAAGGTACCCTGGTCTAGAGTCTTCTGGTTTAAAGTAAGATAAAGCGATTTGAGCAGCACACTCAGAATAAGTGGTGTAAGTGCACTGGGGTAATTGTACATGTACAAGAAGTTCAAAGAGAGCTCTGGTGACACCCTGCTGAAGTTCTCTGCTGCCAGCCAAGTCCAAGAGTATGAATCTGCATCAGATCTGCATGGGAAAGGTGTGGCTGCCTGTGGGTATCACTTTGGCCATCACAGAAAGTGTATTCTACACAGACTGAAGTTTATCATCTTTGTTCAAGAAACCATTTGAAAGCCAACTGTAATCTCTGTTACAAATTAAAATTCTTAGAAGAAATAAGCTGTCCTTTCTTGATCCAAAAGATGTAGTCAGAGAACAGAGCTGAGCTGTTGAGTGATGGCTGTCATGTTCCCAGCTTTGTGGATGAGAAAGCAGTTCTCAGGAAAGGCTAGCTACTAAGAGTTGGGTGAGGAGTCTGGTTGGTGCAAGTGGTTTGTGATCAGTTGTTAAACAGAAAGTTGGCAATTCAAACACACACACTCGCTCTGTACAAGGCAAGTCTGGAGGTCTGTTCACATCAAGATTACAGCCAAGAAAACAGTTCTACGCTGTAACACATGGGCTGCCCATGAACAAGGGACCAACTCAGTGGCAACTAACAACAACAAAAACCAAAAACCAAAAAAACGGTGGCAAAATTCCCTTAAAGGACCTAGTACAAATAGATTTCTCAACCAAAAAAAAAAAAACAAAAAAGGCAAAAGCCAAGCCAGCTGCCATTGTCTCCAACTTATAGTGACTCCTTCATATGTGTCAGAGTAAAACTTTGCTCCACATGGCTTTTAATGGCTGATGTTTTGCAACCTGATCACCAGGCCTTTCTTTGGCTGGGCTTGAACTTCCAGCCTTTTGGTTAGCAGCAGAGTACTTAATTGTTTGAGTGAGAGTGATTCCAACCATCCAAAGGCCGCCAAAATTAAACAAGAAGAAAGGGGGAGAGCAATCAAACATGTCTATATTCGAGATAACACAAGTTTTGTTTTAATGCCACTATGTAGGGTTGTTATGAGTCAGAACTGATTCAGTGGCAATGGGTTTGATTTGGGAATGACCCTTATACTTTATAAGTGACTTCATAATCTCACTTTTAAGGCAATATGAGCTCATTGTAGAAACATGAGCAAAATATCAAAATAGGACAATGTGAAAATTTATATGATCCATAACAGCACTGTATTTAGGTATGTTTCCTTCTAGCCTTTTTTCTATATATAGCTTTTGTTACCGTCTGAACTGTGTTCCTCCCAAAATGTGTATCAGCTTGGCTAGTCTGCAGTTCTCAGCATTGTGTGACTGTCAACCATTTTGTCATCTGATGAGATTTTCTTATGTTTTATAAATCCTACCAATATGATATTCATTAGGGGGGATTCAGATCCAACTCGACGGTACTTGGCTTGGCTAGGGTGGATTAGTAGAAGTTGGGTTAGTGAGACAGAACTGAATCTATAAGATTAGGTTGTGTCTTAAACCCATCTCTTGTGATATAAAAGAGAAAACTGAGCAGAGAGACATGGGGACTTTAGTCCGCTGAGAAAGAAGCACTGAGAGCATAAAGTGTACTTTGCACTTAGAGTCCCTATGCTGAGAAGCAACTCAGTCAGAGAAGGATTGGTGACAAGGACTTTTCTCTAGAGCTGACAGAGAGAGAAAAGTTTCCCCTGGACCTGGCACCCTGAATTCACACTTCTAGCCTACTAGACTGTAAGAAAGTAAACTTCTGCTGGTTAGAGTCAGAGATGCTGCAAGCCAAATACTTGTCATAGTTCTGTTATAGCAGTAATAGATAACTAAGCTTTATATGTATGTATTTTTTAATGTACATGATTTCACAAATCAGAGAGAAACGTGATTGTTTGTTACCTGTGGGACAATCACCTTTTGAGTCAGAAAATTTGTCATTTCAGGGACAGAGTCTGCAACAGCAACTAGGCTACCACAACATGTAGTCCTGGATGAGCCTAAGAAAGCAAATTGTATTTGCAGAGGTCACACGAATTTGCCCAATCTTATTACTTGGCTATATGTGATAGTGATTCAAGTCTTCTCATGGGCAATCAGAAATTGAGTTTTATTAACCAGGTTTTTAACTCAGTACTGGAGAGTAACCTCCCATTACCATGTTGCCAGTGGCTCTAATTGTTGTTTTGCATGAAGTCCCAGACCAGACTGATGGCCATGTCACGCAGTCCTACCTGAAGAGGCTGCCTTATCATCACACAGTCTAGGAGGGACACCTGGTTCAAAAAGCACCATTACATTAACTAGAATTATCAAAAGAATTATCATCTGAGTGCTATTAGATCAGTCCTGCCTTTTCTAACATTGTTTTCCTTAGTCAGCTCTGGAAGCCTAAGCGTCACTGGACATCAATTCATACTTAAAACTCTTAATCTCACACAGCTGAACAAACCCTCATCTGATCTGATTTCTCATCGGACCTTCTAAAAATCCTTTTGAGTTCGCAGTATGTCGTTAGCAAACTCTCCTTTCCTCAAGCTCTTCTCAGAATACTCCACCTGTTAAAAAGTTTTTTAAAAAAGTCACCATTGAGTCAATTCTGACTCATGCTGACCCATGTATGTCATAGTAAAACTGTTCCATAGGGCTTTCACTGGCTGTGATCTTTCAGAGTCAGTTGCCAAGGTATTTTTCTTCTGAAGCGAAGCATCTTTCCAAGTACCAACCTTTCTGATAGTAGCCAAGCACATAATTATTTAAACCACCCAGGACACTTTGGCCTTTCCTAAATCTGGAACCATTCTGAGGACTTTGCATCCTCTGTAGATTTCTCCAACAGGAATTCATAACACACGTCTCATGTTCCTGGAAACCCCTGGCTTATATTGGGGTTGGTATTGTCCCTGCTCACTACCACCACATTTGGACCATTTTATCCCTTATTCAGCAGTAACACCTACCCTCTTCAGGTTCATTTCGTTCTGTGAACATATCCTGCTGCGTCTTACTGCTTTATCTATCCACTGCTGCTCTGTCTCCTCATTCGTTGAAGACTTTGGCTCGGTGGTTCTTGCCTTAACTATCTCAACTCTTGTCATCACACCTCACACCCTGACTCTCCCACGAACTTCCCAACACTGGCTGCTCTGCAGAAACCCTGGTAGTGTAACGGCTAAGTGCTATATTTGCTAACCAAAAGGTCAGCAGTTCAAATCCACCAGGTGCTCCCTGGAAAATCTGTGGGGCAGTTCTGCTCTGTCCCGTGGGGTCACTCTGAGTCAGAAATGACTCGATGGCAGGAAGCTTGGCTTGGGCCAGCTCCACTTCCTTTATCACAAATGATCTTTACTCTATCTCAGTGTCTGTGTCACATCCTAACTGCCTTCAAAAGCAGAGTATTATCATTGGACTCACAGACCACAGTATCCTCTTCCCGAATGTCATTGTCAAGTATCCCAAAGGTACTTCTTGAGCTTTATTGAAACCTTAAGATCTTTAGTTTCATCTCTACCTTTTCCTGTCCCTTAGCTAATTTCGCTACTTAAGGGGGAAAAAAATAGCCCTACTGTCTACCAATGCGCAGCAACTAAAGCAGAATCTCAAGGGTAGGTGTGGGTATTGCAAAGTTCCCTCAAGCAATTGTAATATACAAGACTGAGAGCCGTTATTCCATCTTCTTACCATCAAAATCTCCTGTTTTCTAAGTTCGTAGGCAACTCCCTGGTTGCATAATAGTTAACAGCTAAGGCTGCTAACTGAAAGGTCAGCAGTTCAAATCCACTAGGCATTGCTTGGAAACCCTATGGCGGCAGTTCTACCCTGTCCTCTAGGGCCCCTGTGAGTCAGAATTGACTCGATGGCAATGGATTTTTTTAAAGCTCATAGGTAGCTAATTGTTACTGATTTGCTATTAAGTAATAACACAGATTTTAACAAGAATCTGGAAATGGAGTATTCCTTAATAGCTGTAGCTACAGGAAATTGAGGAGTTTAATAGGGAAGACATTTTTGGTCTACAGTCCTGTAAAAGGTTGTCGTTTCCCGAGTGGCTTTTTAAAGGCTGAATTTCTTTCATTATTCTCTAAGGCAGTGGTTTTCAAATGGTGTTCCAATGACATAGTCACTAAAATCATCAATATTTGGGTGACTTCCAATGTTGTCTCTTCAGTCTTGGCCTCTCTCTGGGGCTACAGATTTTTTTACATCTTGCTTCCTACTTGACATCTCCACTTGGATATCTATAACTCTAACCTAAAATGAGCAAAACAGAACTCACGGTTTTCCCTCAGCACCTGCTTTTGCCTTAGTATTACTCACCTTAGTTAATGATGTCCTCATGCTCCAAGTATCTCAGCCTCACTAAGAGTCATCCTGGAGATCATCCTTGACTCCTTGTTTACCTTTCACATCCAATCAATTGGTCAGTTCTGGTAGGTCTACCTACATGCCACCCAAGGACCCTGCCCTGTCTTTTCATGGCTTCCTTCCTCTCTTTGTTCAGATCTGTGTCCCAGTGTCACTCTTTAAAAAGCATCTCAGCACTTGCCTAAAAGGGCCACCATTCTCTGCAGTCTCTGTCTCCTTACCCTGCTTTGTTTCTACTTGTCTTTTCCAGAGAAGTGCTGGTGCCGGGTTGTAACAGCCCAGAGAGCTAGTGGGGCACATCTCTTCCCAGACCTCAATGAATGACATCATGCTGGTAGCTGGAAATTGTCCAGGTTGGAAGTATTTACATCATGAAAAGTTAGCAAAATTTATAAATCATGACTGTCATTCCAGCTTCCAACCAATGTTAAACATTCATCTCCCTGTTTATTATGACTACATAAACTTTGATTATGTACTTGTGTGCTTGAGGGCCAACTCTGTCAGTATAATTTAAGGTCCATGAGTGCAGAGACTTATTATGTCTTTATATGTATTTATGTAATATCTATGACAGCACCTGGGACAGAGTTGGCCTTCAATAAAATTTTACCAGAGGAATTAATTAGTTAAAGTCAGCTTTTGGTTACCTCAGTCCAATTTTCAGAAGTAAAATTTTTCAAAGACTGGTATCTTAGTTTCCTAGTGTTTCTGTAACAGAAATACCATAGGTAGGTGGATTTAAATATTAGAACTTTATTTTGTCACAGTTTAGGAGGTTACAAGTCTGGATTGAAGGCACTGGCTATAGGAGAGAGTTCTCTTTCAGCTTTGGGGGAAGTTCCTTGTCTTCGCTTCTGAAGCCCCAGTGTACCTCCATCCCTTTATGATCTTAATGGTACCTGTCCTCTTCCTGTTTGTGCTTGCTTGTCTCTGTGTCTGCATTGACCTTTATAACTCAAAAGTGATTAGGTTTAGGACACACACTACACTGGTATGGCTTCATTACCATCACAAAGAAAACCCAATTCCATCCACAGGTACAGGGTGAAGATACCAACATGTATTTTGTTGTTGTTTGTGCCAGGTACTGTTGAGTTGGTTCAGACTCAACGTGACCTAAGTACAACTGATTGAAATATTGCCCAGTCCTGCTGCATCCCCACAAGCAGTGCTATGCTTGAGTGCTTGAGCCCATTGTTGCAACCACTGTGTCGATCCGTCGTGTTGGGGGTCTTCCTCTGTTTTTGCTGATCCTCTGCTAAGCAAGATGCCCTTCTCCAGAGACTGATCCTTCCTAATAACACATCCAAAGGAAGTGAGACAAAGTCTCACCATCTTCACTTCTAAGCAATCTGGGTGTTCTTCCCAGATTGGGAATTTCTTAGGGTTCTCCCCCACTTTTCACTCTTGTTGTACTTCTATTAAAATTTTGGCCACTGCCCTACTCCTCTAATTTAAGCAAGTGTGTGTGTGGTGCTTTTCTTTTTTAACATGGACAAATACTTGTGATTTTGTTTTTCAGGCATATGGTTATTTATTATCTTCTGCTACTAAAGTTTTCCTTAGTTTCAGGTAGATTTCTAAATGAGACATATCTTTTTTTTTTCTTAATCTTTGGTAGAGCCACAAAGTCTGGGGACAAAGGCAAATACACCACATGAATGGCATGTTGATGCTACATCACAGTGCATGATATGCTCAGTGACATTACATGATCAGTTTAATGTGTCATTCCCTTGTGAATAGTAACTCATTGAATACAGTGTGAAGTGTAAGGAGTATGGTCGTTAATACAACACATCCATCAGTCCCCATGCTTGCATCTGTGATGTGTTGCCTCCAAGGATTTGTGTCTCTGATTTTCACTGAGTGAACCTTCACCGTTAGCATATCCCCCAAAGATGTAATCAAGGGGTGTCTGGTGAGCCTGCAGTGCTCTCTACACAGTCTCTTTGACCAGTCTAGTCTGGGGGCTTTTCTTCTAGTCCGTGTTCCACTGCCCTGACCCGTAGACATTCTGTACCATCCTCTGGGAAGCACACTAATGATCTTCTCACCTGCCAGGTGTGGACACTCATTAATTACTACATGGCAAAACCTTTTGAGAATCTCATGTGTTTTGGCAACCACCTCTGGGAAGAACTGAAGGGCTGAGGGGTGCTGTGGTCTCTGAGCACATTAGAAAACCCTTTCCTAAAGGGGGCATATCAAGGGATTCTGGAACTAAGCGATTCCACCTGCAGGTAAACAGTGTAGACAGGTGGAGGTGTGTGGCATTGGTGAGCAGCAGTCACAAAGCTCCTAGAAACTTGTTCTAAGAATAAAATACATTTAGAAAAACAACACAGTGGAGAACACAACCATCCAGCTCTGTTCAGGCTGCTCCGATGCCAGCTTGCATGGCCCAGAGCCTGGATGGAATGAGGGTGACGTGCACAGAAGGGAGGAGGTGGGAGACAGGCTTGTCTTTATGCTTTTTTCTCTTCTTTAAATCGGCAAGAAGCATATTCTACTCCCTCTGTATCCTTAAGAACATTTGTCATGATATGGTCCGTGGAGTGGGTCAGTTGCATAAGAATAACCTGGTATAGCAGTGAAAATGCAGGTGCCTGGCCCCCTCCCCCATCCTGCTGAATAAAAATCTAAGTAAAGATTAGTTTCCTTGCCTTCCGCATTTCTTCCTTCCTGAAGTTTAGAGACGCGTGTTCACGTCACTCATCAATCATTGCATTCAATCTTCTGAAATTGCTGAAATGTAACCATATTTGAGCGGCAAAGACAGTTAATCACGGTTCAACCTGATGCTAAGTGTGTCCCAGGTTCTGGGAGTGCAAGTACAAAAAAGACTGTCCTTGACCTAAGAGACTCAAGGAGTGACACATAGGTAAAGAAATAATTATAATCGAGTGTGGTCACAGAAACCCTGATAGTACAGTGGTTAAGTGTTAAAGCTGTTAACCAAAAGGCCAGCAGTTCGAGTCTATGATGTGCTCCTTGGAAACTCTATGGGGCAGATCTACTCTGTCCTGTAGGGTCACTGTGAGTCAGAATTGACTCAACTGCAATGGATTTGGTCATGTATTATGGGTGCTGTGCTACTTAACAATTGAGAAGCCATGGAAGGACATTTGAATGTAAATAAGGGGAAATGTAGATAACTTGAGAATTACTTTAGATGAATACTTTTTAGATGGCAGATTGATAGCCAGTTATTAAGGGAAGTTAGCATAACACTTCTTGAACTTGGATATCAAGAAGTACATCTTCTGAAAAGTAATAACTTTCAGTGGTGTGCATCTGAGGGAGGGGAGCGATAAGAATATTGAATTCACCTGAGGGCCTACTTTTTAATTACCTGTAACTGTCCTCACTGGGGGAAACCCTGGTGGTGTAGTGGGTTAAGTGCTATGTCTGCTAACCAGGAGGTCAGAAGTTCAAATCTGCCAGGTGCTCCTTGGAAACTCTATGGAGCAGTTCTTCTCTGACCTCTAGGGTCACTATGACTGGGACCTGACTTGGGGCAATAGGTTTTTTTCGGGGGGGGGCAGTCCTTATTGGGGATACCCTGGTGGTATAGTGGTTAAATGCTGTGGCTGCTAACTGGAAGGTCAGCAGTTCAAATTTACCAGGCACTCCTTGGAAGCTCTGTGGGGCAGTCCTACTCTGTCTATAGGATAACTGTGAGTTGGAATCAATTTGATAGCAATGAGTTTGGTTTGGTTTTGGTCCTTACTGGAGGGGAGCCTGGTCGTATAGTGGGTAAGCATTTGGCTGCTAGCCAAAAGGTTGGCTTTTCAAGTCTACCACTGCTCCCTGGAAAACTTATGATTTATTCTACTCTGTCCTCCAGGTTCACTTTGAGTCAGAATTGACTGGATGGCCATGGGCTTGGTTTTGGGGGGTGGAGTTCTCATGAGCTCTTGCTGTATTCCTCTAGGAAAGCAAGCCCTGCCATGACCCATCCACCTCCTCATGAAGGCTTCCAAAAAGAATTATTGTTAGGGAGGGGCATGAGTCATAACTTTCAGGTGTGTGGGTACAGGAAAAAGTAAAAAAAAAAAAAAAAGAGAGAGAGAGAGAAACTGTCTACTGTAGAGTGCTATGACTGCTAATCAGCAGATGAGCAGTTCAAATTCACCAGGCACTCCTTGGAAACTATGAGGGCAATTGCACTCTGTCCTATGGAATTACTATGAGCTGAAATTGACTCAACAGCAGTATTTTTTTGTACGTCTTTTTTTTTTTTTTGGTAGAGTGACAATTCAGAGATGGGCTGAGCTTGATCACATCATCATTTCCAGTGTTCTTGTATTTGGAATTTTTTACAACTGTGTGGAGAGAGTCTAATAAATGCTTCTTCGATCAATGGTGGTTGTAGGTGCATCAGTGTGGTTGTAGGTGATCATGAAAAATGTATTTGATCCAATGTTTTTAGTAGTCTCATTCAGAGGTGGATGGAGATTAATGAAATTGACAATGACGAATAAAGGCCACAGATATAAAACTCTCTGGAAGGATCTGTGAACACCCAGAGTGGTTTGGATAAAGCAAGTGACATGGAATAGCAGCTAGGTAAAAGTAGGTTAGCAATGTTCCTTGAGCCATCTGGAAGCAGGAATGCCCTCAAGGAGGTGAGAGGGTAACTGAAATTGAGAGTAAGTGGTGTAATAAGGCATGAGAAAGGGAATGTTTAGGTGCTAGAATGTCCTCTCTTTTGCTAAATGTATTTTTAAGATCCATGTGAATTCAAAGAAATTCATATCTACTCCAGCACTAGGAAGTATTGCCAAGGTGGCACAAATGGTTCGTATTTCACTGCAAACCTACAGGTTGACAGGTCGAACTCACCCAGCAAAGCTGTGAAACAAAGACATGGCAATCTGCATCCGTTAACATTATAGTGAAGATTGTAGTCAAGAAAACCCCATGGGAAGTTCTGCTCTGTAACATCTGAGGTCACTGTGAGTTAGAATCCAAAGCAGTTTTTTTGTTTGTTTGTTTGTTTGTTTTAATATCTCTCAGTTAATGGTGTAATTTTTTAAAAATTTTATTTATTTATTATGATGAAGTGAAAGTGCACAATCCAGTTTAAATTTGCATGCCCACCTATGTGCAGCTCCTACTACAGTCCTTGCCCAGTGACAGCACACTCCTCCTTTCTGATCTATGCATGTCATCCACTTAACAATCTCCTGCATGGTTTTGAGTTAGAACTGATGGCAATGTATTTTTGTTTTTGTTTTTTGTTAAATTCCCGTTGATATGGATCATTCATTACCATCTTCTTGTCAGCTAGATTATAAACAGCATTTATATATATATATATTTTTTTTATCATGATTGAGTGAAAATATACAATCTCGTATAAATTTGCATACCCACCAATGAACAGCTCCCACCGCTCTCCCTGCCCAGTGACAGCACACTCCTCTTCTCTATTCTGTACATGTCATGTCCTCATAACACTCTCCTATTCCCTCCTCTCCACCCTTTCCCCCGTGTCCACTAAGACGTCAGCTACATGACATCCTATAGCTGCATAGAACCATAAAGTCACACGATATGGTCGCTCTGTGTTACCAAGTCCAATTCATTTCTGTCCGAAGAGTTGACCTCGCTTATGATTTATGGACAGGGGCAGTATCAAGGCCAGGGGCCATGCTCTCAGGGGAACCCCGCAGGCCCTGGACCATCAATTATGGTCTTTTAGTGGAGATCTCAGGGTGTACCCCTTTTTATTTTTGTGTTGCCTGTGAGACTCAACTTGGTGAGCCCCATCAAGGCTATCACTGGCGGTGGCCGGGTACCATCCCATTCTTCCAGTCACATGTTGATGTAGGCACCCACTGATGTGGGTCTTTCTGTCTTCTGGGTTCTCTTTCTCCCATATCGTTTTGGTCCTTGGAAGTCATCCGTTCCTGCTGACTAGGTACCATTTGGTGTACCTCAGATGGCACCTCTCTTAACAAAATGCTAATTGTGTCAGCTGGCCCTGATTTCTCCCGAGAGCATGGTCCAGGCCCCCTGCCCCAACTACTCCATCCTTGCAATATTGGGTTAAGGTGGGAGGAGTAATCATGTTATGTTGAAGTCCAATTAAAATTGTCCTTCTTTCTAATATGTGCTGTCACAGATTTCACCCCAAAATTTCTATCAACTATCTAATCTATACCCCACCCTGTCACTCCCTCCCTTCCCACCATTGCAGCCATCAAAGACTCTTTTCTTCTACGCATCAGTCTGTTTTTGAGTTCTTATCATAGTGATCTCATACAATATTTGTCCTTTTGTCCCTGACTACCTTCACTCAACATAATGTCCTGCAGATGAAAACAGGTTATGAGATGTTTCCTAAAATCATCTTTGTTCTTTATCATTGCATAGTGTTCTGTTGAGTACATGTATCATAGTTTACCTATCCATTCCTATGTTGTTGGGCATCTGGGTTGGTCCCATCTTTTTGCTATTGTGGACTGTGCTGCAATAAACACTCGTCTGCATGTATAAGTTGGTGTGAATGACCTTGATTCTATAGGATATATTCCAAGCAGTGGAATTACTGTGTCAAATGGTATATCTATTTCCAACTTATTAAAGAAGTGCCAGACTGCTTTCCAAAGAAGGTGCACTGTTTTGCAATCCCACCAACAGTGCAGGAGAGTTCCGATTTCTCCACAGCTTCTCCAGCATTTGTTGTTTTGTGTTTTTTGGATCATGGCCAACTTTGTTGGGGCGAGATGGTATCTCATTATAGTTTTGATCTGAATTTCTTTAATAGCTAATGATCGTGAGCATGTCTGCAGGTATTTTGGGCTGCCTGAATATCCTCTTTAGCAAAGTGTCTGTCCAGCTCCTTTGCCCATCCTTTAACTGGATGATTTGTCTTTTTCTTACTGATCCCTTGTAGTACCTTATTGGTTATGGAAATCAGTGGTCAGCCTGACATATAGTTGCGAAATATTTTTCCCCATTTTGTAGGTGGTCTTTTAATTCTATTGATAAAGTCTTTGGATGATCAAAAGTGTTTGATCCTTAGTAGTTCCCATTTATCTATTTTCTGTTCTGTTGATTGTGGTTTGTCAGATTTTGAAGTCTGTCTGCATTGTGTATTAAAACTACTATTGTTGATCGTAATTGTTCTTGAATGAGCTTTATCATTTTAGCTTTGACATTTAGGTCTTTCATCTAGTTTGAGTTGGTTTTTGTATTAGGTGTAAGATATGGGTCTTGTTTCAATTTATTGCAGATAGATATCCAATTTCCTCAGCATCATTTGTTGAAGAGGTTGATTTTACCCCAGTGTCTTAGGGCCTTTGTCAAATATCAACTGTTTATAGGAGGATAGTGTCATCTCTGGGGTCTCAATTCTGTTCCATTGATCTGTCTCTTTTTGTACCAGTACCAGGCTGTTTTGACCACTGTGGCAGTGTAATAGGTTCTAAAGTCGGGTAGTGAAAGGCCTCCCAGTATGTTCTTCAGAAGTGTTTTGCATATCTGGAGCTTCTTCCCTTTCCAAACAAATTTGGTGCTTTGTTTACAGCACTTGGCTTGGCAGCATTACACAAGTAAATTGCTTTGGGTAAAATAGACATTTTTGCAATGTTACGTCTTCCTACCTGTAAGCAGGGTAAGTTTCTCCATTTATGTTTCTTAGTTTCTTGTAGTAAGGTGTTGTAGTTCTCTTTGTATAGGTCTCATATTTCTCTGGTTAGATTTATTCATAGGTATTTTATCTTCTTGGGGGCTATAGAAAATGATATTGATTTGGTGATTTCTTCCTCAATAATTTCATTGTTGGTATCCCGAGACTTTGCTGAACTTTTCCATCAATTTGAGTAGTTTACTTATGGATTCTAGATTATAAAGATCTTTGAAATAGGTATTATATCTTACTTGTTCTTCTCTTTGTCGTGACTCTCTCAATGGATATAGAGTTATTTTTGTCAGCAAAAAAAAAAAAAAGAAGAAGAAGAAGAAGAAGAATGTGGCCATTACATAGAATTCCACTTAAGGCATATTAACATCCTAATAAATATTTTTGGATAGGGAAAAGAAGGAAAAGATGAAAGCTAGACTTCTAATGTTTGAAATGCTATAAGTTATTTTAGTAAAAAGTTTGGCCAGAGGAAAGACTTAGGTGAATAAATGAGTCATTTAAACATTCTTCAAAATGAGGAAAGCAAGAGTTATTTTTTCTTCCTAAAGTAGTAATTAGAATTTATAATACACAGTTTAAACAGAAAAGCATTTACTTCCAAGCTGAAAAAAAAGCTATTTGACTCCAGATACTTTTGAATAACTCGTTATTACTATGATTTGAGTAAGCCTCAAAGGCTTCGCTTTGTTTAACTAAGAGTTATTCTTGTGATCTGTGTAAAAACCTAATTAAAAACCTGTGTAAAAACCTAATTAAACCTACTGCCATTGAGTCAGCTCCAACTCATAGTGACCGTATAGGACAGAGTATCACTGCCCCACAGATTTTCCAAGGCGTGCTTGGAGAATTGTAACTGTTCATTATTTGGTTAGCAGTTGTGGTACCCTACAGAGGGCAGTTTTTCTCAGTTCTTGTGTTCTGTACCCACACACCTGAAAGATATATCTTACACCACTCCGTAAAAGTTAAGTCCTTCTGAAACCTTCAGGCCGTAGGAGAGTGTATACTGGCAGGGCTTGCTTTTCTAGAGGAATACAGCAAGAGCTTCAGTGATAACACACCTCAAAAACCAAACACATCACCACCAAGTCAATTCTGACTCATAATGACCCTAGAGGACAGATTAGAATGGCCCATAGGTTTTACAAGGAGCAGTTGGTGGATTGCAGTGTTGACCTTTGGGTTAGCAGCTACACCGCTTAACCACTATGCCACCAGGGTTTCCTGTGATCTGTGATATTAGAAAACATGATATTTTTCTGGCCAGGTAGCAAGCATTTTACAGAGTTCAGCAAATAGAAAGTATGTAGGGCATAGAGGTGGAGAGTGACTGTTTAGTTTCAAGAAAATAGAATACCAGATTGTTGTCAGCAGGAGATGCTGGATTTGCTTCTAAATCTACACATTTGAAACCAGACAACAGTGAGTTTTCTAGGATAGTTGCTGATGTACACTGATGTTCCTTTAATTTGCTTCTTTGAAATGTGGAAACTGTGATGGCATACTGGTTAAGTGCTATGTTTGCTAACCCAAAAGTCAGCAGTTTGAATCTGCTCCCTGTTACTTGCAAACTCTATGGAGCAGTTCTGCTCTGTTATACAGGATAGCTATAAGTCAGAATTGACTCAGTCACAGTAGGCTTGGTTTGTGTTTTATAAAATATATGGCCTACTTACAGGATGGGACAGAATGGACAAGTATCAGTGAAGGTAGTTTAAAAGTAAAGCGAGATTAGTATTTTAAATACCTGACTATTCTTTCCCAAAGTTAGCAGACTTAGCATTTTATCAGTTGCTAATGACAAACTGGTGGTATAGTGGTTAAGTGCTAACGCTGCTAACCAAAAGGTCTGTGGTTCAAATCCACCAGCAGCTCCTTGGAAATTCAATGAAGCAGTTCTGCTCTGTCTTGTAAGACTGCTATGAGCCAGAATCGACCTGCTAACATCGAGTTGTTTTTTTGTTATTTGTTCTATTTTTAAGCTTAATTGCTATCTGAAGAATCCCTGTATCAAGAGACAGCCTATCTTCTTCATTGTAGCTCTAGATTTTATTAATTTTTTCTCCCTTTGGTGTCAAGCAGAAGGCCATCTGGCTTGGTAGGAATTAAATTAATTCTTTAAATGAGCATACCATGCTGTTTGGTTAAAATATAATCGCCCCCATCTCTGTTCCTAGCAGCTCAGCCCACTAGTTCAATGAGTTAGTTCTCTTTCACACACACTAAAATTCTCAAGTGTTTAAAGTTACTGAATTCCTTTTTTCCTCCTCATTCTAAAGTCCAGGCCTTCAAAGACCAATGTAACCCACTGTTTACAGGATTTATTAAAAATAGCTCAGGGGCATGGATTCTCAGCCCAAGGGACTTGTTTCACAGGACTTTTTATTTTATTTTATTTCCCAGAGACTTAGCCTTGTGTTCTCTTTAAAGATCAAAAGAGGAAAACGTTCATAAACTCCTCATTATTTCTAGGGGATTCTCTCTTCTGGCAGATTCACTTAAAAAAGTACATACACAACTTCTGATTTTTATGTGTTGTTGAAGGAACTTGAGGGAGGAGAGGGAAATACAAAAGATGGCGGGCCAAATTCTCAAGAATTTAGATGATAGCAGTGATTTCAATCATTCCCCGCCTGTGACGGTAGCAGGATCCCACAGAAAGAGAGCAGTGGCCTTGTGCTTTAAAGAAAGAGTTTGTGTCATAGAATCATGTCTTAGAAAGACAGGATAAACCTTTTTAGATTAAAGTAGAGAGTTGCTGAATTGTGGTCTTGGGTTCTTGGAAACCGTGGTGCTAAGAGCTCTGGGTACAACCTGAAACGTCAGTGTTTTAGTCAGCTAGTACTGCTCTAACAGAGATACCGTAAGTGGATGGCTTTAAAAAGAGAAACTTTATTTTGTCACAGTCCAGTAGGCCAGATGTCCAAATTCAAGGTGTCAGCTCCAGGGAAAGGCTTTCTCTGCTGGTTCTGGAGGAAGGTCCAAGTTGTCAGTCTCCTCTGGACTGGAAGCTTCTGAGGTGCAGGAACCCTGGTTCTTTCCAAAGGATGTGTTCAGCTTCCAGAACAGCTTCTTGGTGGCATGAGGTACCCAAATCTCTCTGCTAACTTCTTTCCTTTATATCTCAAGAGACTGACGTAAGGCACAAAACAATCATATACACTGAGTCCTGCCCCACCAACACAACTGCTGACCATCAGCCCTCGTTAATATGACAGAGTCAGGACTTACAAAACAGAGGAACATCACACAATACCAGAAATCACAACCTAGCTAAATGTATCCATGGATTTTGGGATGAACACAATTCAATCCTTGACAGTCAGCAATTAAAATCTACCAGACACTCCTTGGAAACCCCAGGGCAATTCTCTTCTAGACTTTTAGGTGGCTATAAGTCGGAATTGATGCAAGGGATTTGGCTTTAGTTTTTCAGTCTTGGGTTCTAGTCTTGGTTGAAGGAGTGCCTAGATGGTGCAAACAGTTAAGTGATTAGCTACAAACCAAAGGATTGGAGGTTCAAACCTACCCAGAGACTCCTCAGAAGACCAGCCTGGCAATCTGCTAACCTGGCAATCTGCTTCCAAAGAGTCATAGCCTTAAAACCCTATGGAACAGTTTTGTGAAACACGCAGGGTTGTTATGAGTTGAAATTGACTCAATGACAGTGGGTTTGAGGTTTTGGTTAGTCTTGATGGTGCCCTTTGTGAGCCTGGCAACTTGAGGAAGTCAGATATATCACAGTTTTCTTACCTGTTGAACAGGAACCTGCTGCTCATTTTTTATCTTTGCTGAAATGCTGTAAGAATGAAACAGACTGATCAATGACAATGTGATAAGATTTAATCTCTCAGAATGTAAGGTGCACTGTGAACTCAGATGCCTCATCCGGGTTGCCAGTATGCAAATCCGGGCCTTTTCAATCTGCAAATGTTTACACAGTTTAGTCCGTGGTTAATGAGCTAGTATGCAATGAAAGAACTGTTTGTGTGCATTTTTTCCATCAAATTCATTAATAAGGACTGGTGCATTTTTATATGATCCTCCATCTTTGAACCCTTATCGGTGGCCCTAGAGAATAGCATGTTGCTGCTGCTTTGTGCAGTATGCACTACTTTATAGCATCACAAACCAAATGCCTTTGATGATAAATTACCATATTTTTTCTTAACCAAATTCTTACATTTAGACCTTCTGAAGAAAACATGTAATAACCCAGGCTAATTCAGTTGTTTCTCAAATCTCAAACTTTGAATATTGCAAGAACATTTACTATGACTTGCAAATAATAAAATCTAGACTTCTTGAACATTAGATTCAAATGTATGTACTTGTTAACATAAAATATGTTTAAACATTTGAATATAGACATATCATTGCATCATAGTCTAAGGAATAAGATACTAACTTTGAGAGTAAAATTATTTAAGCATATGCCTTCTTTGCTATAGCAAAAAATTGTAAGAATGGCCATTCTATCCAAAGAGGTTAATTATTGCTATAATGAGGAGAATTCTTTCTATGTCATTCTGATGTGTACTCATTCCTGTAACATAGATGTGTGTTGTTGTTAGCTGACATTACATCAGCTCTGACTTATGGTGGTCTTATGTAAAACAGGACAAAATGCAATCCAATCCTGTGCCATCTTCAAACACAGATATTTAACACAGCAGTAATGCAGAGTGACTTACTAGTTATTTCCTCCGTATTCCTACATATTAAACACAACTAAAACGTTGCAGCGTGAGGATGTTAGAAACCCAGGGCCAAAGAGGCTGAGGTGAAGTTTAAGGCATACGTACGTGTGAATAGTGGCAGAGCTAGGTTTACAAGTCAGGTATGCTGAATGTGAACTGCATATGGCATGTGGGAAAGAAGCAGTCTCCACCACATGCTCTCCTCTGTATCGCTCCTTGAGGATGATACAAGGAAGAAGGCTGGTGCTGGGGGTGGAGTAGAATATTCACATGAGGGGAAAACAGATCTGAGTTCTAGTTACAGCCACCGGAAGTTGGCAGGTCAATGACATGATTCTCTGCAGACTCCCACCATTTTAGCTGTTTAGTAACTGATTTTCAAACAGAATGCACATCTCTCAGATGGACACTTAGGGCCATGGGTGCAAATCCCGAGGCAATATCTGGTGAGTCTCTACTCTGCCCTTACAGTCCCTGGGCAGTACAAATGGTTAAAGGATCTGCTGCTCCAAAAACTTGGAAGTTCTTGTCTACCCAGAGGTACCGCAGAAGGCCTTGTGATCTGCTTCTGAAAAGTCAGTCCCTGAAAACCCTAGGGAGCGCAGTTCTGCTCTGACGCATGTAGGGTCACCACGAGTCAGAACTGACAACACTGCGGTTTTACTGGGGAGACAGTGTAAGGGTGCACCTGCAGTATTAGAGGTGAATGAATCTCATGAGGGAGCCCCTAGAGCAAAAGAGAAGTTGTTACCCAAAAGAGGAGCATTTAATTCCACAAATGAGGTGTGCAAGGCCCAGAGTGATGCAGGAAACTTTTTTAAAGCCTCCCGGTTTATTATTGGCTGGTTGGAATTAAAATTGTCACCTTGTCACTCTGAATTTCGTACTTCCTTTGACTTCAACTTATTAACTCCATCAACATATATCTAACTAGTGTTTGTCTCTTGGCTTCTAACTCATCTTCAACCTGTAATTGTAAGTATTATCTTCTGCAATCCTCTATAGTGTTAAAGCCAACCAGAAACCAAACCCACTGCTGAGTCGATTCCAACTCACAGAAACCCTACAGACAGAGTAGAACTGCCCCATGGAGTTTCCAAGGAGCACCTAGCAGGTTTGAACTGCCTTCCAGTTAGCAGCTATAAGTTTAACCACACTGCCACCAGGGTTAGCCAGGTGCGGGTATTCTCTGTCCTTTGAAACCTTGCTGCTACATTAGTACCAAGGGGCAAAATCATCTAGAAGCTCAATTCTTATGTTGAAATATAGTCACTTACACTGGTCCAACTCAACGGCACTTGGCTTTGGCTACACTGGTTGTGTTAGGTTGGATTAAAGGACAGAAAAAAAAGAACCATGAGCTTTTGAACCAGAAGATAAGTTGGAGTCCCAATTCATCCACTTACCAGTTGTTTGACAGAACACAAATCATGTTCTCCATCTGAGCCTGTTATTTGTAAGAATGATAATGATAACTACGTAGCCAGCTAACTGTAAAGAATAAAGAAAATGTATGTTTTATTCATTTTAATGCTAGGCATATACAAGATCAAGTAAATAATAACTGTTTGTTTTTTCTTGCTGTATGAAATAATGGCTTTGTTACTGGACAGAAGATGTAGAAAGAGTTCTCAATGCTTTTTGCTGGCTGAAGGTTTATTACTTCTCCTCCTTCTTTGAGTAGCATAGATATCTGTGCCTTGGTAAAACGGAGAAATTTCTACTTGCTTCAGTGCTGGCAACTGTAATAATCAGCAATGTCCTCTCAAAATCAACATGTCTGAAAAAACAGCAAACATTGTATAAAGCATCACACTTGAAGCCTAACTAGCCATTTATTTTGCTTTAGGAAATCTATATCCTGATTCTCATACTCTGGTTAGCAAGTAAAATCAATTTTTGGAACTAGAATAGAAAATAAAATATCAGTTCTAATTACTTCTCTTACCAAAGTAATTTTTAAAGATGGCAATAATTTTTACAATAAGCCATTGATTACAGTAGTACTGTGAAAAGTGAATAATTATCTAAATTCAGTTTTAATGGACATTTTTTACAACACAGAATATGCAAAAGTAAAGATACACATGCACAATCAATATATCATTAGGCTAATTTTTTTTTATTTAACTTTTCTATGGTTTTTTTCATCAGTGTGTTTTTTTATAGAACAGGCCACAGATTTAAAATGATGTTGATTTACAGTGCAGATAAAATATATACAGGATTAAGGGGCTTTGTGTAATTGATTTTCCTTTGATGCTGTGCCCAGTCCCCAGACACCACAACTGGCTTCTGGCTCTCACTGCACAAGTATTGCAACAGCTGTAATCTTCCCTTGCATGTGCTTGTCCAAGTAGAGGACAGAAAGAGTTACTCCTTCCACACAGAGTGCCCACTTAATGGGCGAATGGTAAGAATTACTAGCAATCAAGGAACTAGAATTTGACCTACATTTTTTTTGTCAAGGAAAACAATCTACTAGTTTGAATTAACATGGCTTACCTCGATTATTGAGAGGGGAAGGGGTATGATGGTTATAGCTCAGAAAGTACACCACCTGCTTTTGAATCCTAGCTTCACTGGGATACTCACCCTGCAAGTTTGAACACACTAAACTGTTCTGTGATTAGGTTTGGACATCTATGTAATGGAGGTGATAACAATGTTTACTTGGTTGGACTATATGAAACGTAAGGAAGATACCCTAGGTAAGGAAACCCTGGTAGCGTTGTGGATAAGTGTAACGACTGCTAATCAAGAGATCAGCAGTTTGAATCCACTAGGAGCTCCTTGGAAACTCTGTGGGGCAGTTCTACTCTGCCCTATAGTGTCACCATGAGTCAGAATGGGCTAGATGGCAATAGGTTTTTATGGGGCCCTATGTAAACCACTTAGAACGTTACATGTCACATAACTGTCAACTCACGGTGACCCCAAGTACAACAAAATGTCACCTGATCCTGTACCACTTTCGGGGGTACTGGTGTGCTGGAGCCCATCATTGTGGTTGCTGTCTGTCTGTTCTAAGTACTTGCCATACTAGGGGCCTCATCTGCCAGTTCTGTGTTGGATAATATTCTGTTATGATGCATAGAGTTTCACTGCCTAATTTTGAAGATAGATTACTGAGCCTTTCTTCCTAGTCTGTCTGAGAGTGGGAGCTCCGCTGAAACCTGGCCCACACGGGAAATCCTGCTGGTATAGGAAATACCGGTGACATAGCTTCCAGCATCACAGCAACCTGCATACCACCTCAGTGTGACAAGCCGACAGACAGGTGGCAGGCAGGTCACAAGATTAGCCTTCAGCAGATGTTTACCATGAGGGAGTTAGTGAGTGACCCCAAGCAAATGGACTTGTTTGACCTTCTAGGTATCTTCGATTCACTACAGACTCAGCTCAGGCAGGGTGTAAAAGCGCCGATCCCCTTATCAGGATGAAAAATCCAACATCGGCGGCCAGCTATTTCCTGCACCGCATCAGTGGGCATGGCATCCTGACTCTGGAATTTTGCTAATGACTTTTTGGTGAGGCATCTGGTACTCTACACATTTAGCTGGTATCCCCTGATATTCCACCTCTCAGACATGTAGTAGCCTTTCTGGACACATTTATGATTGGGTAGCAGCTTGATAACAAAGCCAGATCTGCATTCACTGAACTGAAGAAGATTCTTTTCATGTGCGACTATTGCAAACTGATGACTGGCGGTGATGGTAAGAGCATGGGCTTGGGAGCTAGAGCGTTTGGAGTTTGAATCTCCACTCTGCCGCTTGTCACCTGTGTGACATCAGATAGCTTATTTAACTCTCATGAACCATCTCTTATATAATGAGTGTAGTAATACCTACTTCTTGGAAACATCCAGTTGATTAAGATTGATTGCATGGTGTGTTCAGCCTGGCAGCCAGCACCTGGCCTGCACTCCACTGCAGCTACATTTAACTACTAGCACCGCAAGTACCTGCTGTTCTCGTTCGGTTGTCAACAGAAGTGGTTAGCACATTTACACAGTGCCAACTTCCCAAGTATGAATTCATTTAATCCTCTTATATCTCTGTCAGGAAGAAATCATTATCATTATTATCACCATTTTACAAACAAAACTGAGGCACCAAGAGACTAAGACAGTTGTCCAGGGTCAACGAACTAGTGAGTTGTAGAGCCAGACTTTGAACCCATCATGCCCAATGCAGTCTTCACTATGTAGGTGACCATCAAGTAGCATAAAAAAAATGAAAGCAAAGATATTGGAGAAGTTTTCTCTAATAGGACAACATTATAATATGTATTTCTTTAGCAGTGTAATCTATCATATGAGCATTTATTGAGAAATTGTTATAGAAAGTCATGGGAGAAAATGGGAAGGTGCTAGATTTCTACCACTCCCAACTGTACTGCTAACTCAGTGGTTGTTCCTCTGCTTGGGAAGGTGATGAAGTATGACCTATGTGCACAGTAGTTGTAGAAAGGAATGACCACTTAGTGTTTCTGTGTAACTTCACTTCCACACACCACCTGTCAAGTTCACAAAGACCCTGGCTGTTTCTAGTCATAGGAGGAAAGCACGAATTTTCTATTCCCTAGTAAAGTTTGTTGATAATTTGAGCTGAACTTCATACTTCAGCCTGAGGGACTTCATGGTCCTGTGCTAATCCAAGGTACCGTGTGCTAACTGCAAACCTCTGTAAATTCTGGGAACCCAGTTTTACATCTGAAAAAAGAAAAAAATAAGTCTGTCTAAACATTGTCATGCTCTCCCTTTTTCTTGCCTAGAGCAACTCTGTAATGAATTAACTACCTATCACTTCTGAAACTCTAAGAGCTGCTAGCCAGAGTAATAGAAATTGCAGTTTGAACTAACTCTAGGAAGACTTAATCTGTAGAGCTTTTGTGTTCATCCCATTCATGAGTATTAAAAGAAAGTTCAGAGAACCAATGGCGAATTTTACTTTCATAATTACTCCAGAAAGAGTAGGGATTAAGTCTTATTGCGGAATAATACAAACTCCAGTTTTAAAGCCAGAATTTTTCCTCAAACAGATCTTTTTTAGACCAGGGGTGTCAAATGGTACACCTCTCTGGTGATTGACTAACCCATGGGGTGGTGAGCCCACAGCTCACACATGTCCTCGTATTCTGGGTATTCACATGGTATCCACATCTGAGCAAGTCATTTACCTTCCACCTTGGATCTCTGGAAACCCTGGTGGTATAGGGGTTAAGTGCTGTGTCTGCTAATGAAAAGATCAGCAGTTAGATTCCACCTGGAGCTCCTTGGAAACTCTATGGGGCAATTCTATGGGGTAGCGGCCTATAGGGTTGCTATGAGTTGGAATTGACTCATAGGTGATGGATTTGCTTTTGTTTTTGGTTGGATCACCTATCTGTGAAGTGAGGGAAAGACTACAGCACACCCCAGAGATAAAACTCAGTGACAGAAGCACTTAGAATTTTTACTCCAGAACACTAGACGCCAACAGCAGACGTATGAATATAAATTTGTGTTTACAGTATCATTAACCAAACTTTTTTTTAATTTAATCTTTTAGATCTTTTTAAAATACTGGCATCTTTAGCACAATCATGTCAATAGTTGCATCCTTATATGATGACTGTGTGATCACTGGAAACCGTGGTGGTATAGAGGTTAAGTTCAAGTCCACCATGTGCTCCTTAGAAACATTATGGGGCAGTTCTACTGTTACCCATAGTGTTGCTATGAGTTGAAAGCAGCTCAACAGCAGTGGGTTTTTGGTGTGATGATTGCATCAAGGTGAGCACATTAGTTATCTAGTGTTGGCTGTAACAGAAATATCACGAGAGGATATCATATATATAAATTTATTCTCATAGGCTAGAAGTCCAAATTCAGAGTAGCAGCTCCAGAGGAAGTCTTTCTCTGTTTATTGGCCCTAAGGGAAGTTCCTCATCATCAATCTTTCCTTAGTCTAAGAGCTTCTCCACTCAGGAACCCCAGGTCTGAAGTATGCACTCTGCTTACTTTTATTGGTGGTATAAGGTCCCTGTGTCTCTCTCCTCATTTCTCTCTTTCATGTCTCAGAACAGACTGACTCAAGGAACAATCCAAACTAGTAGATTAAGTTCTCCCTCCCTAACATAACAGCCACTAGTCCCATCTCATCAGCATCATAGAGATGGGATATATAGCACATGGGAAAATCACATTAAATGACAAAGTGGTAAACAAATCACACAATATGGGGAATCATGACCTAGCCAAAATGAGACACATTTTTGGGGGGACACAGTTCAATCTATAACAGTATTTTGAAAAACAACTCTATATAAAAAGCTAGATGGAGACTGGGCCATTGTTCCAACCGACTGCAGAGAAAACATTCTGCTTTATTCCTTTGATTGAATGATTGCAACTTCTAGAGCCCTGATTGTGTCTTCTAAAAGTGGAGCATTAAACTGGTTAATTGAGTGCATCAGTCATCTGGGATTCTGGTTTATAAAGGCTTATCATATTGCTTTCAAGTGGAGTGTTTCAACAGGTGCTTGGTAGTATTTATGAGCAAATTTCTTTAGAACAGTGAGGCAAAGCCACGTTAAAAAAAATAATCTGAGAAGAAATGCTATACTGAGCAAGTCTGTCCGGAGCACTTGACTCTGAAACTTAGAAACAATTAAGATGTCTGCACGGGATGCAGAGCTCCAAGGTGATGCTCTAAAGCTTTTTTGAAGGCACATATGTTGTCATCACCTAGAGTCTTCTTTCTTGACTACTCTGAGAGAGTAGTGTTAAATAGGAGGCCAACACATATGTGAGCCAATCACAGCTGCCTGTGAGAGCACAAAATGTAAGTCCTGACAGTTGTGTAAATAGCACCCACTTCCGCCATCTGGGAACCATCTGAGAAAGGTCCCGACCTCCACCACCAGATCACTGCCCTACAACCAAGGCCGCAGGAAAGGTAGTATCTTATCTTCTCAACCTGTGCTTGTCGCTTTGTATATGGTACTTCATCGTGCCCCCTTGAGAGGCAAATTATAGTTACTGGAAGGGCATTCTTGTCTGGCAGCTTTCCACACCCTTAATGGGCACCTCAGGTGACATCAACCTACAGCCCAGATGCTGCTGTTGCTAAGGTTCAGCCACTTAAGACAGGCCTGAGTCAGGCTGTTTACACATCTAAGTGGAAAAACAGTACCCAAGCAGTCCCCAAGATTTAGCAAGGACACAATAATTGCTTTCCTTTCAACAGCAGGTGATGCATTTGCCACTGTTGAGTGTAACATGCTGCGGCTCTCCGTCATAACAGGAGCAACGGGAGAGAAACGCGGGAGGAAATAGAAAATGTCAAAGAGCTCCGGGTTGGAAATTGCGTTTTGCAGATGCCATTAAGCTCTGTCAGAAGAGAAGATGAAAATGCTAATTGACAGATTTAGGTATGTTTTATTGTCTGTGAGCTGCTGAGTAAGTCATCAGATGATGCTGTTTAATCATTAATGTAAAACTTCCAGAGAAATCCATCGGTTGTTTGCTATTCATCTTGCACCCTCTCCACAAAGGTGTCTTAAACTACCATACCCTTGCAGTGAAAAGGAGAAAGAGTATAAATATTTTTATTCAGTCTAAGAACTGATAAAAGTCTTAATCTGCACAGCACAAAAATATTAATTATGTGGAATAGTCTGTATATGGCAAGGACTACTAGGTTATCTTTTCTTTTTCAATCTAAAACTACACACATACACAAACACACACATGCATACTCACACATCATTCACCCCCAAAATAAGAATAATGGTGCATGACTTATCAGGGTGGGCATGTATGTATTAAGTGAGCTAATCATCAGCTGGGAACATAGTAGATGCTCAATAATTGTTAACTGGTACTTACACTGTATGACACAGAAAGTTATACATCAAAATAAAATCATAATGAAGAGACTTGTATTTTTCATTTTGTTAGTAGATATTTTCTTATATGTTTTGCCATAAATATGCAGTTTTAAAAGGTAAAACAAACACTTTGTTGTTTTTTTTTTTAAAATAACTTTTGCTACATATGATGAGGAAGAAAAAACTTCTTTTCTTGTTTACATTTCTTCTCAAATCTCAAAATAATACCATAATGTACTTTCTATGTCCTTCTTAATACCTCAGATAGAAGGTTAACTGCTCTGGGATATTGGGAGAACCTTTTTAAAATGCTGTTTCCTCAGATCTGTCCCCAAACTACAAATCAGATGAACCTCCCACAAGCTATATTTTAAGACTCCATGGGTGCTTTAATGAGAAGAAACTGAGCAGTGGCCTTGAATGACCAGCTTTTTTCCATACATGGGGAATACTAGGATCTTTTGTCTTCTTTTCTCATGGTGGTATAAGTGGTTAACCTAGAGGTTGGAAGTTTGAGTCGACCCATTTGTACCTCAGAAGAAAGGCCTGGTGACTGACTTTTGAAAAATTATCCATTACAAACCCTATGGAGCATGAGTTTACTGTGAGAAACAAAAGGTCAACATGAGTTAAAATCAGCTCAGAGTGGTTATTGGTTTTATCTTCTCTAAAAAATTGCTGCCATTGAGTAGATTCCAACTCATAGTGACTCTGTAGGGCAGAATAGAACTGTTCCCATAGGTTTTCCAAGGAACAACAGGTAGATTTGAACTGGTGACCTTTGAGTTAGCAGCTAAGCTCTTAACCACTATGCCATCAGGGCTCCTGTCTTCAGTGCTTCCAAAATTCTAGATAGTTGAAGAGTAATGAAATGGATGTGATGTCTCTCAACTTTAGATTAATGGATATCATTTAATGTGTTGCCGTGCATGTATCCTCCCTCGCATATAAATGAAATTTCAACAGCTCTGGTCTCTTTATGGCCTTTCCATTTGTGAACCTCATTTTCTGCACCCCCGCCACCCCCCACTGATCTCCAAACACATTGTGCGTCTCCTCCATGTCCTCAACCTTTGTCAGGCTTATTCTCTTTTTCTCTTCTTGATGGCTTGGCTGTTGTTAGCTCCCATCAGGTTAGCCCTGACTTGTGGTGACCCCGTGCACAATGGAACCAAACATCGCCTGGCTCTGTGCCATCCTCATGATCAGCTGCAGATCAAATCATTGTAATCCATAGGGTTTTCACCAGCTGACTTTCGGAGGTAGATGACCAGTCCTTTCTTTCTAATACTTCTTAGTCTGGAAACTCCACTAAAACCTGTTTTGCATCACGTACCCACTGGCAGATGGGTGGAGGCTGTGCATGAGGTACGTGAGTCAGGAATCGAACCAGGGTCTCCTAAATAAAAAGCAAGGATCCTACCACTGACCCACTCAAGGCTTGGCTGCTCTTTACTGGAACTAGTATTATCTTTGGTAGGTAAATACTTCCTGAAGCTCCTCTGATTACATCTCTATATTTTGTCTCTTTTGCTACATCAGCTTGAGAACTGAAGCATATCTGAAACTGTCTCCTCTTGTTGGGTTCTTTTCCTTGTGCCATTTCCCTTGTTCCCTGTTCCATAGCTATGCCCTGGTTTCTCCTTGTCTCACACATGGACCTGTGGCCTGCGAGGAGGCTGTAGCTGATGAGGCTAGGCAAAGAAGCAAAACCCAAATCCCTGAAGGCTCCTGTCAGCCTTGCCCCATTTTGGAATAATCCAGTGTTTCGTTTCCCATGCTTCTTCATCTATTTACTGGAAAATTTGATTCCACTCTTGAATGTTTAATAGAGAACAGTTAATGTGTGTACCCAAAAGAAAACAATTCAAGGAAAGTCTACATGCTCCTTTAGAATGAATTCCTTTTTATTGTCTTTCTCTTTATAGTAAGTTCATCATAGTAAGTATAGGGCATTTTCACATAACAACCAAAAACCAAACTCACTGTCATCACATAGATTCTGACTCATAGCAACCCTATAGGACAGAGTAGAACTTCACTGTAGCATGTATTTAGTCACTCGTCCTAAGATTTGGGACATCCTAGGGAAATAAAATTCTAACTTTATAATTTCTGCAAGACTTTATTTTCCATGAGAGTTCCCAGCATTTAGTGATATTTCAATATTTCTCATCTGAGGTTGATATGGAAATTCATGTTATGTGGAACAGAAGACACTGCATCTTGTCTACTCTTCAAGTGATCTCTCTATAATATTTTTTCCATTTGTAGAGAGACCTGGCACTGGCACTGGATAGCGTGTTTGCTTTCAGTCCTTGTTGCTAACGTGTCTTAATCGAGTTCACAGTGTAGGATGTTTTCCTGTGTTTCTGTTATGTGTTCATTATTTAATACTCTTAAATATTGAACGTTTTTCCTTACAAAGTGTATGAAGTGCTGCTCAGACCACAAAGATGCTATGAGTTGTATCTAGTGGCAGAAGTCAGAGGTTTAGTCACTTGCAACTTACTTCTAGTTCTGTCTATGCAGATGAGTCTGCATTTTTTTCTCTTAAAGTATACTAAGTTTTAAGTATCTTGATTTCTCTTAATAGCACAATTACTCTTTTTTAAAACTAGATACGAATTTCTAACCATGTCAAGCTGCTGTATGCTGTGCTTCCAGTCTCCCCTCAAGTTGCAAGCCTCTGTTTTACACCTGAAACTGGTTAAAGAGCTAGTCTGTGAAGTTTGGGACTGAATTTAGGATTCGCAGTTTAATTAATCACCACCACCAGTTGCCATTCAGTGAATTCTGACCCCATGTGTGTCAGAGTATAACTGTTCTCCATGGAGCTTTCAATAGCTGGTATTTTGAAGGTAGATCTGCAGGCCTTTCTTTCTAGGTGCCTCTGGGTGGACTTGACCCTCTGACCTTTCAGTTAGTAGCCAAGTGCATTAACCATGCAACACACCCCAAACTCCTTGCAGTTCATAAAAAGAAACAAAAACTCATTTCCATCAGGTTGATCCCAATTCATGGTGACCCGATGTGTTACAGAATACAAGTAAGCTCCATAGGGTTTTCTTGGCTGGAATCTACACAGAAGTAGATAACCAGAACTTTCTTCTGTGGTGCCAGTAGATGAGTTCGAACCAGCAGCCTTTAGGTTAGTACAAAACCCATTGCTCTCAAGTTGATTCTGACTTGTAGCAACCCAGTAGGACACAGCAGAACTGACACGCAGGGCTTCAAGGAGTGGCCGGTGGGTCTGAACTCTTGACCTTGTGGTTAGCAACTGACCTCTTAACCACTGTACAACCAGAAGTCCTTTAGGTTAGTGTTCAAATGTAAACCACTTGAGCAGGAACCTCTGCCATTCCCAACACCTCCTGAACATCAACCCAAAGAGATTACTGTAGTCTGCTCTAGAAAAGAGAGTACAGTCAATAGCAGGAAATGGAAGGCTGCATGTTGGGATGAAAGGAGGTAAGTTTGGAGGTAACACTGGGCTGGGAGAGCAGGGTGAAGGGGAGATGCATGATCACTGAGCTTGAAGATGGGAATGTATTTGCTCTGTGTCAAAATTTCTTAAGCTCAGCACCAATCACATTTGGGGCATGGTAATTCTTCGTGATGGGCAGCTGTCCTGTGTGTTGTAGGATGTTTAACAGGCATATTGGCCTCTACCCACTAGATGCCTGCAGTTCTTCTATCCCAGCTGTGACACCAAAAATGCCTCCAGGGGAACAGAGCTGCCACCACTGACAAGCACTGGTCCACATTTTCACTTTTAGTCCTCAACTGAGAGTCCTTGAGTACTAATATCCCAACTGTCTTGTGAAGAATCAAGGGCCAAGGAAGGAAAGGTCCTATAAATTTTATAAAGGTCCTATAAATTTTAGGCAGTGTATGTTTATTTAAGTTTACCAGTTTTTAAAATACCCAGAAAACCTTAGCAAATGCTGCTTTCCTAAATCCTAGAGGGAAAGGCTGATCATTTCTATTCGTTTATTCCCTTGCTAACACTCTTCTTGCATTTTGTGAGTCCTCCAAAAAAAAAAAATTCCTCAGAACAGTCAGCATGTTAGGTGTAAAACCTGCAGAACAGCCAGGGCCAGGAATATACCAGGAATATGCATTTGTCCTTGAGATGCTAAAACATTAAATAGCAAGGCCACTGGGGATGTGGCTATCAACATACCTTTGCCTAGATCCAGGATTTAAATCCTCCCAAGGTATTCTCTCATTTAACAATATAGAGAGAAGATAAAAAACAAATCCAGATGCTGAGGATGCAGCATTTGTAGCAAATCTTCAGGAAGAAAAATGAAGGGGAGAAATAACCCAAGTGGGAGCATTAGTGTGTTTCCACCTGTCAAGCCACAAATTCCAGCAAGGTAAGAAAAAGCACCCAAGTGTACCACCTGGAGCTCCAGATTAGGGGTGAGATTTCCAGTGTTGCTCATTTAGTCCCAGGAGTCACCTGCGTTACCTAGGAAATACCTAAATTCCTTTCCTGGAGATTGTAATTCAGAAGGTTTGAGATTGTACACAGAAACAGGTATTTTAGGACAGTCTCCAGGTGAACTATAGGCTGAGAAGGCACTAAAGTCTCAACCCTTGCTGAATGTGGTCCATGGGTCTGCAATATCAGCATCCACTGGGAGTTTGTTATCATCAGATTCTAGTCCAGATTCTGATGCAGTGAGTCTCTTAGGTAGCACCTAAGATTCCACATTTCCAAGATGCATCTAGAAGATGATGATTCAAGTTCATGGACTCCACTTGGAGCTGAAAGGATGCTGTGGGTGTGCAGAGTAGAGCATTTCATATTAATATGCATAATATTCAGAATTCCAGGTTTCTGTAAAGTATTTCCAAAAAAGCCTCAGAAAATATCTCAGAAGGAATGCATATGTGTTAACAGCCATGTGTCAGGCCTCCTGCCCTCATTGTCGCCAATTTACCAACTGGTTAGGAGGCACAGCTGCTAACCAAAAGGCGGGGAGTCCAAATCCACTAGAAACTCCTTAGAACCCCTATTGGACAGTTCTATTCTGACCTACAGGGTTGCTATAAGTCAGAATTGTCTTGACGGCAAGTCTGGTTTTTGGTTCATGGCAGACTTCGTTCCTCTTTGACCAAGGGTATCCTGAGTAGCTGCTATCCTGCTGAAAATGCTGAGCTATTCATCCCTAAAGCACAATGTCAAACCTGCAGGGTGAGTTACAGCAGAGTGTTACATGATTTGCAGCTGCTGAGAGGCAGTACCAGCATTACTGGGTCTGCAGTAATATCCATGGGACAGTTTTACCTTTACTTGCTAGAAAAACACACACCATCAGTAGCCTTTTTATAGACAAAATCAGGTAAAAGTGAACATTTCAGGCACTTAGAAGAGTGGTTGTTGTTAGTTGCTGGCAAGTTGGCTCCAGCTGAGCACAATTCCATGTATAACAGAAAGAAACCTTTGCCAATCCCACACTGTCATCATGATTGTTGCAATGGCTAGGAGGCTAAAAGGTAACACGCTGTGAACATCTGTAACAGGTGCTGAAGCTAGTAGCCACAAGTCTAGCAGAGAAGAGAAGATGTCTTTCATGTATTGGTTCCAGCAAAGCCTCATTGGCTCTAGTTGGGTCAGGGGTCTTCCAAGATTTGAACCAATGCCATGCCCAGGGGATTGTCATGTGCAGACTGGCTTTCGTTCAGGTCACGCCTGGAGGCAGAGACAGAATGCCTAAGAGTAGCGGAGGGATACTTCCCCCAAATGGGGACTTGATATACTCCAAAATGTCACCCGTATGTACCCACCAGTAAGTTCAAGCAAGTCAGCACCATTAAACAAATATAGAGTGGTGCTGTATGAACTAGTGGTGCAAGGGCTTAGAGAGGGCTTGGGTTAAAATAACAAAAATTAGTTACAATGCATAAAAATCCCTCAAGAGACATAATCATGAAAGTCTGGTTCTAACAAAGAGTGACATTTTCTGTTGGAAGAATGCTTTATTTTCAGGCCAATACAGACATTCAAAGAAAGGTACAAAGACTACCTTTACAAGCTTTGGTAGTCTAATTTTTCATCTTATCTTATGCTTGAATCCATCTTTCCAAAAGGCGAGAGCACATACTTTGGAGGTATAAAGTCCCAGTGCAAATTTCTCCAGCTCTTTCATTCTCCAAGTAGCAGTGGTAGTTCAGTGATACAGGTGTCATCCCCTATACGGGACACCAGGGTCCTATTCTTGGCCAGTGCCTCTTGTGAGAAGCCACCACCTGTGTGTCAGTGGAGGCTTGCATGCTGCTACACTGTTGAATAGTTTTCACTGGAGCTTCAGACAAAGAGTAGGAAGAAAGACCTGGTGACGTATTTCCAAAAAATCAGCCAGTGCAACCCCTGTGGATAATCATGGTCTGATCCCCTTGTACATGAGAACTCCGTGAGTTGAGGGCCAACTGGACTGCAACTAACATCAGTAACCAGCTGTTTATTACTGGGAAACTGACTTAACACTTGATAGTGCAGTGTCTTCATTTATAAAGTAAGTGTCTCCCTTCCTGCCAGGCCTTAGTAAAGATTAAGTGTGGCAATGATACAAGGGAATCCTGTCTACGCTCATCACTGTGATATCTTCATAGTTCCTAGCGCTGCATATAACAAGCATACAACAGAGTGTGGTGTGTTCAGTGAATAAATGAATGCACTTTACAAGTACTTGACATACAGCGTTTGTATTTTAAGATATAGACTTTCTTTATTCCCTTATTTGATTACAACTGACGCTCATACATGACTTGGTAGCAAAATTCTTTTATCTGGATGAAATCAGGGCTTCTTTGTGATATCGATGCATAAGCTTTGAAAGAAACTTTGACTTTCTGTGCCTCAGCACCCTACCTTGAAGGACATCTCCAGACAACATAGCCACTGGGAACCTACCAGGGCCACTGAAATTTTCCAGAAGTCTTTCCGGCCTATTGGTCTGACTCAGCCAGCTGTGAAACAGACTTTCCTACTGCTGAAAGAATCTTTTAAAATGCTTTTTTGTGTGTAATTCTAAGTAAATATTTTAAAAGAAATCTCTCAGTGAGTCAGCTTTGCTGTCACAAATAAGCCTCAAAGAACCCTCAGCACCATTCAGGCCTTCAGCAGTCTCCAAGTGTGGAATTCCCCCTTATTCCCTGGTCCATCCCCAGAGTGGCATGGGTCTGTGCACAGTAGGCCTGTTTTGCTCCTCCTCCAGGGAAGCTGGTTTACACAGGGTAAGTTAAATTGAGCAAACTCCAGCGTTCTTTTAGTCTTAATTTCAAATGTTGATAGTTGTTTGGAAGTGTAGCAGGATCGTGGGATGTATATGAGAGCTATTTTTAGGAGATGTCAATGTTATTAACGTGGAGTGAGTTCCAACTCAGGATGATCCCACGTGCACAGTATGCAACTGCTGTACAGGATTTCAGAAGCTGTGACCTTTCAAAAGCAGATTGCCAGGCCTGTCTTCCAAAGTGCCTCTGGATGGGTTTGAACTGGCGAATTTTGGCTAGTGGTTGGACACAAGCTGAGCCTGGAAAACAAGGTTTCCTCTTGGAGCTCAGGATCCATCTCAGATACAGTGACCTTGTGCCATCACTCGGAAGACTTTCTCAGAGTTTCTTTGGACATAAGCTTGAAATTGCTGATGACAGCCCTGAGTGGGACAAACACTTGTGATACTGTGAAGCTGAGCTCAGCCAAAGGCTTGAATTTTGTAGAAAAGCATTGGAGATATTCTTGATTGATTTGATTTGATTTTTTAACCAGGGGTCCTCAGAGCCTCAGTTGGGGCAGTGGTTAAGTTTAATTTACCTCTTTGTCAGATTTCCCAGACAACTGCACAGCTTCTGTCCATTTATTTTGCCACCAAAGTGGCCCACCAACTATGCCAAGGGGTGAGCTGGCAGGAAGGAAAACTGTTCCTTGAGGCACAGTTCACTGTGATGAGAGCTGGGAAACTGTGTAAGGCAGGAGTTTTGATTCAGTCAAGAACTCCATGCATTAGGAGCAAGTTACATGTTGATGTGTGATCACCATCCCCTGATGCCTCCCTTCCTCAGCATTGTCCTCATCCAACTTTGCTTTTTTCGTAAGCCTCTCTCACAAAGAAGAGATGAGAAAAGCCCAAAATGCTGAAATAGGAGAACTGCTAGCAGCTGTAATAAAAACTGGAAGAGATAAGAAGGTGGAACTGTGATATATGGACTCTAATGATCCATGTAGCTAATGTTTGCTGAGTTCTTCCTTTGTGTCAGAGTCTATGTTAATAATTTTTACATGCTTTTGATTTAATTGATTTTTTTCCAGTTTGATATGATCACAGGAATGGAACTGGAAGAGAACTGTTAAATAAATACCAATAAATGTACCTCTTAATTATTAACTTGTTTTCTCTATTGTAAGGAGAATTGATGGTGCAGTGGTTCAAGTGCTTGTCTACTATTGAAAGGTTAGCAGTTCGAACTGCTAGTTAGCAGCTACCCCTTAACCATAGAACCACAGGGACAGCTGCTCCATGGGAGGAGGATGCGGTAGTCAGCTTCCATCAGGATTTACAGTCTTGGAAACCCTATGGGGAAGTTCCAACTGTCCTTATATGACTTCTAAGAGTTGGAAGCAAGTCAGTTGCAATGGGTTTGGTTTTGGTTTGGTTTACCATTTTTAATAAAACTGGAAAGTGTTTTAAAATATATTTCTAATGAAAGTTTATTAAATGTTTGTTGAGTGGATGGATAGAATGTGGGATGAATAAATGAATACTTATTTGTTGCTGGTCTAGATGGAATAATATATAAGTCTTTCTTTTCATAGTCAATATTGTAGAGACCTTAGAGATGACTTAGGAGCCTGGGTGGTAGGAAGCCTTAGAGATGATCCAGCCTGATTTGTGACTGGTTGCCAATCCAAAGGGTGGTGGTTCAAGTCCACCCAGGACTTCTGCAGAAGAAAAACCTAGAAAACTGCTTCCATAAAGGTTGTGGTCAAGAAAATCCTAGAGAGCAATTCTACTTTATAGCACATTGCATCACCTTGAGTCAAGTGCTGTCTCAAAGACACCTAACAACAGAAGTGACTAGTGGTTTAAATCCACTGGTTCTTAAAGTAGGATCCCTTGGCCAACAGCATCAGCATCTCCTGGGAACTTGTTAGAAATGCAAATTGTCAGGCCTCACCCCAGACCTAAACCAATTGCATTTGAGTAGATCATGCATCATGGAGACCCCAGTTGTGAGAGACTAGCCTTGATTTTTCAGAAGTAGATCTCCAGGCCTTCCTTCCTAGGCATATTTAGGTAGACTCAAGCCTTCAACCTTCCTGTGAACTGCCAAGGTCATTAGTTAACTATTTGCACCTTCTCTGGGGTAGAATGCAGCTGTTAGTCCTTTACCAGGCCCTGCAGTTTGCAAGACCCTTATCTGGCTCCACTCCTCTTTTTTTGAACAAGAAAACTGAAGCCCAGAGGGGTCAAGTAGTTTGGTTAGGTCCTATTGCTTGTATGGGAGTTCTGGAGGTACAGTAGTTAAGAGCCATGGCTGCTAACCCTAAGATCAGCAGTTCAAATCCACCAACTGCTCCTTAAAAACCATATATGGCAGTTTTACCCTGTCCTGTAGTGTCACTATGAGTCAGAATCAACAGCAACAGGTTTCAGTTTTATTGATTACATGTGCAGGATCTAATCCTAGGGGAATAAATGCAAATTTTAGGAGACTATTCTGTATGAATGGTAAAAATTATAGGGAGGAAAAGAAGTTTTCATATTGGCAATTTAAAAAGTAAACACCACTTTCTTGTCAACTGCTCACTCAACTATTGTGTTGCTTAAAATTCTCTGAATCCAGATTTCTCATTAGTGAAGTGGAGACAGAAGTGCTTATTTTGTTGGTATGTTGTAAAAGCTAATTACATACTTTTAATAACTGTATTATAAAAATAAAGCATTATAGAAAAGGTGGTTTTTATAAATTCTTGTCTCATTAGCTTAGTCTGAATGAATCTTACCTGTCTCTAGATCTCAGTCACAATTATAATGATACTCTTTCTATCGTTGTAAAACACACCCCCATAATCTATTGTACACAGGCTTTCCTACATCTGTACTCTGTCCTCTTCTCAGAGGCTGTGGTGATACCTGGGACCTCTGCACATGTCTTTTGTTGAACGTTATTTGCATGTTGTTCTGTACTGTCCAGTTGATTCCAACTCATGGTGACCTATAGTACTGAATAGAACTTTCTTATGGGGGAAAACAAAAAACAAAAAACACTGCCATCAAGTCAATTCCAGTTCACGGCAACCGTGTAGGACAGAGTAGAGTTTCCTCACAGAGTTTCCAAGGAGCATCTGGTAACTTTGAACTGCCAACCTTTTGGTTAGCAGCCATAGAACTTAGCCACTGTGCCCCCAGGGTTTCCATCTTCCTTATAGGATTTTCTATAAAAGGAGCAGGGATAGAATGCCACCATGTAGGAGAGGGGCACTTCCCCCAAAGATTGGGCCTTGATGTACTCCAAAATGACAAATGTCCCCAAATCAGTAAGTTGGACAAAGTCAATACACTTAAACAAACATAGAGGAGTGCTGTATGCACTTGGCATTCAAGGACTTAGAGAAAATGTGGGTTAAAATCATAAAAATTAGTTATAGTACATGAAAATCTTTCAGGGGCAGATCTGCAAGTCTTTTTTCCTGTTGAGCAGTTGCAGGGTTTGAACCACCAACCTTTTGGTTAGCAGCTGACCACTGAACCATTGTACTTCCAAGACTCCTTCCAACTCACTGTGAGCTATATGACAGAGTAGAACTGCCCTCTATGGTTTCCTAGGCTGTAATCTTAATGGAAGCAGTGTTCTAGACCTTTTCTTCTGCAGTGGTGCTGAATGGGTTCAAACTAGCAACCTTTAGGCTTGCTGCCAAGTGGACTTAACCATTGCCCAACTGCTGCTGCATTTTATTTGCACAGTGAGTGCTGCAATGTCTGCTGACACTACTGGAATTTGCTATAGGTTAGAAGGACTATGCTTGTTTACTCAAGTCTTACCAAAGCAGGACAGTCTGCCACCCTATATCATGAGGGCGGGCTACAGCTTAGCAGGCCAGGAGGCCTAATTCCCCTATTTCCTGGCAGGAAGAGTTCTGGTGGTACAGTAGTTAAAGCACTCAACTGCTAACAGAAACACTGGTGGTTGGAACCCATTAGCAGTTCAGCAGGATAAAGAAGTGGTAGCCTGTTTTTAAAAAGATTTACAACCTCAGAAACTCTATAGGGAGGGTCTATCCTCTAGCATTGCTATGAGTTGGATTTGACCAAATGCAGTGGAATAGCAGACAGGAGAGCAGAGGTAATTAAGTGGCAGAATTCTCACCTTCTGTAGAGAGACGTGGTGCGATTCCAGATGGACGCCCCACGCAGCAGCCATTGCCTGTCCGTCAGTACGTGCTTGTGTGTTGCTACGATGCTGAACAAGTTTCTGAGGTGCTCCTAGACTAAGACTATCGAAGCAGAAACACTGATGACTACTTACGAAAATCAGCCAGTGAAACTCTTTGGATCACAACCATCCAATCTTGGTATTCCTGGGACCATGAGTTGAGGGCAGTCGAGAAGGCAGCTAACAACAAATACGGAGCAGGAACACGGCTGTGCTGGCAACAGGAGATCCCCAGCCCACTTACTAGTGGGGATATTTGGAGAGTGAACCAGGGAATACGAGCATGCTCCAAGTTCTTGTTACCTCCAGCCTGGGGCAGGCAAAGGCTAAGTGGGAACTAGATTTTAGAGATATTCCAAATAGAAGTCTGGCTTTGTTACTCTAGTTATCCCAAACAGCGAGAGACTTAAAAACTTCTGTGTGGTTAACGAAAGCCGAGGTAGCCTAGTCCAAAACCAGCTTCTGCTCCTTGTGTTCTTGCATCCCTACTGGCTCCGGCCAGGGACTCCAGAGACTCGCTTACCTTTTGTTTAGCTGGTTTTGTTGGCCTGATTTAATAAAAATATTGGAGGCTAGAATTAGAGCCACCCTCAGTTTGCAGCCTTTCAGTCACAAAAATGAGGGTTCTCTTTTCATGTTAAGCAGCCTCATTCTTGGGAGTGATTCGTTATCACAGCAAATTTAATTTTGCATGGAAAGCATAACTAATTATGTGGCATTTACATACTGAGAACAAATTCACAGAGATATTTGCATAAATTTCCTGATGTTCTTTTTGACTCATGAACCACCTCATCATAGTAAATTGCCTTCCTAAATTGATTGAAAACATCTCTCTTATCAAAACTGGATACTTTTCATCAAAAAAAAATGAGAATTAAGATAGTTAAATTATTATAACCTAGTGAGTAAACTGAGTTGCTACCCCAAGTATTTTTGGTTCTTTGTTTGGCTTTTAATGTGGCGTTTCTATCTGGTGTCACTGGCCCAGTAGAAAACACTTCCATCAGCCCAGGTGTTGCTTCTGATTACAGTTGTTGCACATTTCGCTCACTGAATGGCTTTTGACACTGGGGCTGTACCTGTTACTGCTAAGTCGATTGTGACTCATAAGGACTCTGTAGGACAGAACTGAACTGTCCCATAGGGTTTCCAAGGACTTCAACTGCTGACCTTTTAGTTAGCAGCCATCGCTCTTAACCACTGGAGCGTCAGAGTTTCCACTTAAGGCTTTGAGAAGAGGTAATTGTTAAAAATTAAAAAGTAATGTGCTAGGTGCACTGCTGTCAGCATCTCTCATTCTGTTTTTAAAAATGACACCCACAGCAATTGTACAAATGTTGGTGTCACAGCAAGGCAGAGAGCTGGTTTTTCACTATTTTAATTAAACTTGCATTTTTCAGCTGCTACAATGAAGCAAGCAGTTGTCTAATGATCCTACAGGCCCCTATTTCCAGAAATGAGTATGTCAAAAAGAATTCTTGACTTGTTATTCAGTATGGAGGACAGTGTAAGAGACTAACCATAGACCCAAACGCTTAGCAGTTGGAGGTGGGGGGTAGGGTTACCACTGGGTGAATTCAGAGACTCCTGAAACCACATTCTACCACATATTTAATTTGTTTCTGTCCTTTACCAGAGAAGACACTACCTGTTTTCTGAATCTGAGAGAGACTCCACTGTCATGGCAAAATGATTTTCTAATTACCTTTTGAAGGAGGAAACAGTGCTATTTATTCCAGGTTACATCAGCCCTCTAGCTTACCACCAATAAAATCACTTTTTAGTCAGTGGAGTGGTAATCATTTTATACCATGGACATTTGGGGCACTTTTGAGAATAATCTTAAATTTCCTCACGTACAACAAGCTATAGGGTTGAGGGTACAAGGTATCAAGAAACAGATTATATTTAACTTCAGTCTCTTTGTTGAAGAAAAAGGAAAATTCTTGCTTTATGGAGTTTATTTTTATCTGGGTGTGTATAGTTCATCAGCCTTTTATCTCCATGTTCCAAAACTACACACTGCCTTCCTTGTGTGGAGGCCCTGGGTGGTGCAAACATTTAACATGCTCAGCTGCTAACTGAAAGTTTGGAGGTTCAAGTCCACCCTGAGGCACCTTGGAAAAAACTCCTGGTGATATACTACCAAAAAACTCAGCCCTGGAAAACCCCGTGGAACACAGTTCTCTGACACACATGAGGTCACCATGTGCTGGAATTTACTCTGTAGCACCTGAACTGAAAGCTTCTTTGTATGGCTAGTGGTTTATTCTGTAGGTATGATTCCCTTGAAAGCTGTTAATCATGAGCCTAGACAATCAACTCAAGTGTAGGCTTTAGAGGCAAAGTGGAAGGAGAAAAATGGTGGTGGTGGTGGTGCAACAGTTAAGCACTCTGCTGCTAACTACAAAGTTAGTTAGTGGTTCAACTCCACCCAGCTGCCTAGCAGGTAAAAGACCAGGCAATCTTCTTGCACAAAAACTTCAGCCTAGAAAACCCTATGCTGCAGTTCTATTTTGTCATATGTAGTTGCTGAAAGTCAGAATCTTCTTAATAGCAATTTCTCCAGGGAGTAGATGTTTTTCCAGTGTTTTCCCCTGCTTTTCACCCCCTGTCTTTGGAGAGCTGGGTAAGCCTGCAATCTAGCAAACTCCTTGCTTCCAGGAAGCAGAAATACATTGCCCAACAGGGTCCTCCCTTTTACCTTCTAACTTTTAGGCCCCACGTGGCATTTGCTTGGCCCAGTTTGAAGTCTGAAAAGGAAGAGGGGTAGCCTTATGTGTCCAGCCTTTCCCACATGCTCATGATACTAGGCATGGTCTTGGTGTAGGGAATCACACTGGCTGGCCCTGTTGTTGAGGACATTGAGGAAGTTCAATTGTCTTCTGTACTGTGATTGCCACAGCTGAGGAAATGACCTTGGGCTGTCCACGTTAGAGGGCCTCCAAGATGACAGTCATGACGGCTCAATTAAATTGTCTCCCAGTGTCTGCGAGTTCAAATTCCGCTTTGCTTCTCTCTTCACGCCCTGCAGGGACACAGAACCTACCCCTCCAAGTCTACCCCAGCCCCATGACTCTGCTTCCCTGAGGTGAATTAATTCTCCAAATGGAAACCGTGGTGGCACAGGTGTTCGGTGTTATGGCTGCTCACCCAAAGTCAGCAGTTTGAATCTACCTGGAGCTCCTTAGAAATTCTATGGGGCAGTTCTGCTCTGTCTTATAGGGTCACTATGAGTCAGAATCAGCTTAACAGCAACAGGTTTTTTTATTTTTATTTTTATTTTAAGGTGATTTTCACTGAGGATTCCTTTTTTAATTCTTTTTTAATTTTGTTCAGCTACTGGCTCTTTGCATCTGCCTTGGAAGGATGGCAACAGAACACTTTGCTGAACTGAATCACTTAATCACTGAATCACTTAATTGCTCAAGAGGCCCCTCCTGTCCTTTTCATGTTCAGTCCAAGCTTGGAGTTTTGACGTTTTCCTGGTTCAGCCCTTACCTTGGTAGTAATTTCCTTCTGACAGTGTTCTGGGTTGTGATTTTTCTTCTTTCATGAATCAGATTCAAACTTCTTTCTAACTTCTAGAATTCTCCTATCTTTTAGTCCACTGTAATATTTTGCATCCATAATACAGATTTATCTTCTATATATGAGTGTAGGAATCCTGGTGGTGCAGTGGGTAGGAGCTCCACCTCTGAACAAGAGGTTGGGAGTTTAATTTCACTAGACAATCCTTAGAAACCTTATGAGTCAGTTCTACTCTGTCCTACAGGGTCAGTGTAAGTCTGAATTGACTCCATGGCAATGGGTTTGGTACCTTTGTGAGCACATATGCTCTGAGTAGCATTAGATCGGAGGAGGGTTGATTGGGAAGACAGCATATCTTTTTGGAGACTCATAAGTGTTCAGCTACTAAACTGAAAGGTTGATGGTTGGAATCTACTTAAAGGTGCCTTGGAAGAAAGTCCTGGTGATCCACTTCCCCCAAGTCAGCCACTGAAAACTCTATAGAGCATAGTTCTGTTCTGATACACATGGGATCTCTAGGAGGCAGAATTGACTTAATGACTACTATTTTTTTATTCTGTATTTTCTGAGGTGTGTGGCATGGGACAAGCGTGGCCTCACATAATATATCACTTGATGCTACTGTAGAGAGTATTTTAGTCAGCTAATGCTGCTCTAAAAGAAACATCAAGAGTGGATGGCTTTTAACAAGAAAAGTTTATTCTTACACACTCCAGTTGGCTACAAATCCAAATCCAGGATGTCTGCTCCAGGGGAAGGCTTGCCCCTTTATTGGTTCTGGAGGAAAGTCCTTGTGTTGCATCAGTCTTTGTTCAGGAAGCATCTTGGTGCAGGAACCTCAGGTCTGAAGGACACGCTCTTCTCCCAGTACTGCTTTTGTGATGACTTGAGGTTGCCCACTCTCTGCTTGTTTCCCTTTCCTTTTATCCGTTTTAAGATAAAAGGTGATGCAATTCACACTCCAGGGCAACTCTCTTTACACTGGAACAGGGGGGTGACCTTATGAAGGGATTCACAGTCCTACCCCAATCTTCTAACATACAGTATAGGAAAATCACAAAATGGAGGACAGTCATAAAATATTTGGAATCATGGCCAAATGGATACACACATTTTCGGGGAGATACAGTGGAAGCTATGACAGAGACCAAGGTGAGGAGGAAAACGCGGCCATCCACGGAGGTAATTCATGTGTTCTGCCGCCTTTTTGTTATAGAAAAAGGAACAAGATACAGCTAGTGTGTCTCTTCACCAAACAAGTCCGAAAACATTTAACTACTTAATAAAAAGAATAGCCTGCAGCCACATGCGAGCCTGGCAAAATCAAGATTGGGTCCATTATTTTCATTTCCACATTTTTGTGATGGAAATATAGACATAACTGTGGCCTCTTCCAGAGTACCACCTATTCTCACCTGGAGGCAGGAGAAAGGTCATCTTTGAAACACCTCCACACAAGAGGAACGTTCTTTCTTCCCGTGTGATTTATGTTCAGTGCCTTCAAGTCAGAAAGACAGGTTTGCAGGCAATACACTCAAATCATCAAATCCACTAGTGCTTTCAGGCTTAGAAAATAAAATCTACACAAGGTTTAGGTGCTAGAGAGTAAATGAATAATCACTTGTCCAGTGTAGGAAATATCCCATTTCTTGAGAGAAACTCTTACTAAGGATGAATGTAAAAAACAAAACCAAAAATGTTTTAAAATATTCTTATGGTCTTCTTGTTTGACAAAAGGCATCTCCCACATAGGCAGCCCAAGTTTTCCTAGAAGTTTCTGGCTCCAACCTGGATAGGATTACCTGGTCTCTTTAAACATCTTTTTTTTTCATTTTTACAGTCATAGCCCCTAATAACACATGAATCTCAATAGGTGTTAAGGCCCTGATCCAACTCAGTGGAACAGATATTTTGATGCTCGGGGAGGGGTTTGGTTTAGTGATTGGTTTCTTGCTGTTGTTTTCTTTTCTTTGTTGCACCCACCTCCACCCCCAATACCCTCTCCCTACCCCTTCTGTCAAGTTGATCCTGATTCATGGTGTCAGAATAAAACTGTGCTACGTAGGCTGTTCAATGACTGTGAACTTTTGGAAGTATACAATCAGGATTTTCCTTCAAGATGCCTCTGAGTGGATTGAAATCACCAAGCTTTCAGTTAGCAGCCAAGCATGTTAACCATTTGTATCACCCAGTGACTCCTTTGTTGCCTTGGACCACCAGAAATGACCTAAACCTCCACTTTAGGAGAACATCCTTCCAGTGTGTTCCCCTTATTTCTTGCTAAAGTTAGATTTGTGGGCCACAGCTGACACCCAGGCCTATGGAGCTTGGGTCTCAGGGGTGAGGCCTGGAGTTTGCCATGATCACGTGTACTTCAGGTGCATCTGGGCACACAGTGTCTTGAGAGACACGTGATACTTTTTGGAAAATTTTGTTTGTAGTTGGTCTCTCCACCTCCTTGTTTCAGATGCTGTCTTCAGTTTCACCAGTGAGGACACTGGAAAGTCTACTCTGTAGAAACTGCTCTTGTCTGGCCATGAATGACCTCCATACTGTGGTCAGCAGTCAGTTTGGGAAGCTGTCTTTCCTGACCACTGTTGGCATTTGGCACAGCTTCTGTTTTGGAACGCTAACTGTCCTGTCTACTTCCTGTCTCACTGCCTTTCCTGCCTTTCCTGCTAGCTCCCCTTTCTAACCCCAAGTATGAGACTCTACCAGAGCCCACACTTGGGTCATTATCTCTTTAGTGGCCATTCCTCCCTCAAGTGATCTCCTTAGGTCTTGCAGCTCTAAGTACCACCCGTGTGCATTGTGGAACCCCAGGTTCATGTCCCTTAGATGTCTTGTCTGAGTCCTAATGGCCTCACTGACACCTCCTCATCCATACTCAATGTTGCAATTAGTTGGAGTCAAATTGATTCAGACTCACGGTGACCCCTGGGAGCACAGTACAACTCTGCTCCTTAGGGTTTTCAGGGCTATGACCTTTCAGAGGCAGAATTCCAGGCCTGTCTTCCATGGTATCTCTAGGCAGGCTCAAACTGCTTACCTTTTGATTAGCTGTTGAGTTCTTAACTGTTTGCACCTGCCGGGGACTCCTTCCACATGCAATATGCATTTCAAACTGAATTTGCCAAAAGAAAGCAACTTATTTAATACTCTTTCCCTAAGTGGTGCTCCTTCTATAGTCTTCCCTCTGTAAGTAAATGTCGCATTATCCAGTTGTTAAAACCAAAGATCCAAGTATCTTAGTCATCTAGTGCTGCAGTAACAGAAATACCACAAGTGGTTTTAACAAACAGAAGTTTGTTCTCTCACAGTCCAGGAGGCTAGATGGCGGAATTCAGGGCATCAGTCTCCAGGGGAAGACTTTCTCCCTCTGTTGGCTCTGAAAGAAGATTCCTGTCATCAGTCTTTCCTTGGTCTAGGAGCTTCTCTGTGCAGGAACACATGGTCCAAAGAACATGCTCTGCTCCGGCATTCTTACTTGGTGGTTTGAAGTCCCCCCGTCTCTCTGCTCACTTCTCTCTTTCATGTCTCAAAAGACACTGGCTTAAGATATAACGTAATCTTACAGATTGACTTTTGCCTGGGTAATGTAACTCTTTGTAATCCTGCCTCTTTAACATCATAGAGTTAGGATTTACAATGCATAGGAAAATCACATCAGATGATATAATGGCAGACAATCACAACACTGGGAACCATGGCCTAGCCAAGTTGACGCATATTTTGGAGGTGTATGATTCAATCCATGGCAGCAAGTATCTTTGATTCTCTATTTCCTCAGATCATACATTCAGTCCATCAGCAGGTCCTGTCATGTTGGTTTTCAGAATATGTCTTGAATCCAGCTACTTACAGTTAACCATCACAACTTTCCTAGTCTGGGACCTTTTCATTTCCTTTTATGACTGCAGTGGCCTCCAATAGATCCCTTTATTTTGTTCCTAATTCCAATGAATTGGAATCAGTCCAGAGCAATTGACTGAGGTCCTTAGGATACGGCCACTTGCAGCCTCTGTGACCCCTTCTTCTCCCACCCCCTCCACTCTACACCCTAGCTACACCGGCCATTCCCCACCTTGCTGCTCCTGGAATACACCTCAGAGTCTTTGTACAGATTCTTCTCAGCTGCCGATGATGGTACCCCGAAGAAGCTCATACAGGTTATCTCTTGCGGTTTCTTTAGGTCTTTCCTTGAGTGTTGTACCATCAGTGTAGTATTCATGTATCAGTCTACGCCAGCCCTGCAGCTCTACTTGAGCTCTTCCTTGCCCCCTTCCTTGCTTATTTTTTCCACTAATACTTCCATTTACTTCTGTTTGTTGTCTGTGTCCCCCACAAAAGCATAAAGTCCATGAAGGCAAGGACTTGGCACTTGTGTTGTTGTTTATGGCTATATCCCCTGGATCTAGAAAACTGCCTGAACATAACTGGAAAGTGTTCATTAAATAACTGCATTAGCTCTTATTTACACTGTGTCTTATTAATATTTTTATGAAGACATTGGATGGCAAGGTGCCAATCATGTAAAATTATTCCCTGAATCTATAAACCAGAGATTCTCAAAGAGTTGTCCCTAAACGAAACTTGGAGAAAACATGTTCTCAGGTTCTACCCCAGACTTACTTATTCAGACTCTGAGGTGGAGGTCCAGCAATCTGTGTTTTCCTCAGCTCTTCAGGTGATACAGATGAAAACAATTGAGCAAATATGTTTTATCCTTCTAAAATGATGCTATAACCCATTTAAAGTACACTTGTCTATAAAAGTACCTCGAGGCAGTTATTCTAGCAGTAGATAGGATTGTTGCTCGCTTACCCCTTGGGCACCCGTTGTTTGTTGGTCCTGAGCTAGGTGCAGGACGAACTCAGCTGTACAGTGGTTAAGAGCTCAGCCACTAGCTGAAAGGTCAGTGGTGCAAACCTCCAACCCTCCTTTATACTCTGGTGGCAGTCTGTTTCTGTAAAGACGATAGCCTTGGCAGCCCTCTAGGGCAGTTCTACTGTGTTATAAAGGGTCATTATGCATCAAAATTGACTTGATGGCAATAGGCTCTTTCAAAGAGTTTATAGTTTTGCCTGTTCAGGAAAATTAAGAAGCCTGTTCTCACTAGAGTCCTAAGATATCTCTGGGGAAAAATAGAAGATGAAATTTAAATATAAGAAGTGGCCAATTTTTGAAAGACATTGGTAATGCAAGGCTCAGGAAGCAATATATGGGTGGAGGGAAAAGTGAAAAAGCACAGTATACTGCTGCAGTGGCTCCACTGGCCAATTCTTGCTGCATTTTGATGTTGTACTGGAATTTGGTATTGGTCCTTGAACTTTTTGAGTCCAAATTTGTCTACCTGGAGTAGGTGCAGACCTAATTGAGGCTTTCACCGTATATAAGGCTCAGTCAGTGTTTCTCCATCAAAGCAAGAATAGAGGTTGAAATGAGAACTCTGGTAACCATATCATTTATATTTTTATGGTGGCTGATTTTATATATATATACAATCCACTGCCATACTGACAAATGATATGTTGCTGACTTGCAGAACTTTAGGATAGATTGAATTATTTTTTTCATTTCCACTTCAAGATAAATACATTACTTAAAATAAGTAGTTATTTTTCCACCTAACTGAATTTCTTCATTTGACCAATACATACCTACCTCCCAAATTACTATCAAAGCAATATCTAAGAAAGTAGTACTGAAGTTTAGAAAGAACACATACCTGTTTTACTTAAAAACCAAGTAAAAGTCTAGATTATGAATTTTACTTAAGAAAGATTAAGTATCAGTAACAGCATCTTTGTCAAATTTGGTATAACTAAAAAATATACACTTGAGTTTGCCTTTATTTCATCATCATTAGACTAGATGCTGAATGTGAGGATAAAATTTAATTTCTGCTCTTCCCTTCATTGAACTGGGAAGGAAGAATTAGAGGATTAATGGGTGAAGTCAAACTTAGACAAACACTTAATGTGAAATTAGAAGATTATTTCTTAGTTTTATTGTTTGGCTGTACTTAGAACCAGATACTCCCAAACTGGGAAGGATGAGTGTTCTGCTCCTCATCTTCATCTCAATAAAATACAGTCTATTTCAAAGGTAGTTGGCTGTGACTTGGACAGTGGAAAACGCATCAGAATGGGATACATGTGTGTTTATGTGTGTGTATGTGTGTGTGTACACAAACACACATACACACATATAAATCCATTGTTGTCCTGTTGGTTCCAGCTTATGGTGTCTCTCTACATTACACAGACTGTGGCCCAGGCTTCTAAGAAGTGTTAATATTGCTAAGAATGAAGGCTTCACCAGTGGCATCAATTACTCCTGGGTGCTGCGGTCATTCAGTATGATGGAGTTGCACACAGGTGACACATTCAGTGTTGGCAAAGTACAAGCATTATTTATAGAAAACAAGCAGTTAACAGTAGGAACAGATTACATATAGTGGAGTAGTTCCACTCTCCTACATATGACCCGATTTCTAGGAGAGGAACACACTTAGATATCAGAGAGGAGACCACTTGCTCTTCTTTCCAATGACATATGTCCTTGGTGGAGTAGTGATTAAGTGCTATGGTTGCTAACCAAAAGGTTGGTGGTTCAAATTTGCCAGGTGATCCTTGGAAATTCTATGGGTCAGTTTTACTCTGTTGAAAAGGGTTTCTATGAGTCTGAATCTACTTGATGGCAGTAGGGTTTGGGGGATATCTGTATTTATTTCATTCAGTAGGGATGCTTTGGTTCAGGTCAGATACTGCTTTCACAGTCAGCACTGCCTCCAGCTCCTGCCATGCTACCTAGGTGGTCAGACTCATGTAGCCAAGGTCCACACGGCTCCTGCTCTGCTCTGCTCTGCTGTTGTGCCTCACTGGACCGGGTGTCATTGGCTCTGCCTGCTATAGGAATGCACCGCACAGGATCTTTGAAGCCTCGCCAAGCAATCCCTGCACCGAGGTGCCTAACTCTGTTGACAACCTCCTACCCAGCAAGTGCCTCTGTTGTCTCTGTGGCTGTAGCCACCTGTCTTCGCTCGCCAACAAACTCACCATTTCTCTCGGTCTTCAGTGTTACAGCCCTCATCTATCATCACAGCTCTTTTATTTGGGTTGGAGCTTCTCAGCACAGGAACGCTGGTTCCAAAGGGCACACAGCTCTAGGATCTTGATGATCATGAACGAGGTCTCTAAAAACCTCAGTGTGACTGGCCCCTTATGTAAGGAAGCTCCCTATTAATCTCAAGGAGTAACCCTGCAGCAGGAGCTCAAACCCACAAGTTCCCTACATAGATGACAAGCCACTCAGTCCTACTGGGTGGCTCACAAGATGCTTATGAGGCTAGTAAGCTGACTGATCTCTCCAGGCTACTATGTGGATAGCAAATAGGCCAAACACTTACAAGACTGTCCAGTTACTTTGGATGAATTACCAACCCAGGATCAGAAATGCCATATATAAGAGAAACCCATTGCACTTCACATGGTGACCCCATGTATTACAGTGTAGAACTGAAAACTGTAGGGTCTCCTTGGCTTTAATTTTTATGGGAGCAGATCACTAGACCTTTCTTCCACATCACTGCTGAATAGGTTTGAACCACCAACTTTTTAGTTAGTAGTTGAGGGCTGACCATTTGTTCCATCCAGAGACCTATATAGCTGGACATAGAAGACCTTATTTCTGTCTCAAATCTGTCATTGTTTGATCCTAACCAAGCCATTAACCATAAGCTGAGCCTGAGTTTTCTAGTTTGAAATGGTGGACGTAGTTAAAAAAATGTTGCGAAGAACAAATAAGAATAGATACCCAAGTGCTCTGGAAAACTCTAAGGACCAATCTCTCCATCAGTTTACGTAAACTAGCTAGGTGTTGTAGACACTGGTTAGGCTGAACATTAACGTGAGATCTGATTCTGCGAAGACCATTTGTGGCTGTAATGGGGCAGTTTTATTGAAGAGTTTACAGTAGAATAGAGATTATTCCCGTTTTTGAAGAGTGAATGAGAATGAGTTGAAAGAAGAATTGGGGAAGGTTAATGGAGAGGTCCCCCAGTTGTCTATCATTTTTTCATACTGTCGGGGCTTGCATGTTGCAAGTATTCAGATATTCAGTATTCAGATACCTACAGAGTCAACCATGGTGGATAAGTTTCAGCTCAGCTTTCAGACTAAGAGGGACTAGGAAGAAGGACCCAGAAGTTTACTTAGAAAACAAATTAGCCAGTGAAAACATTATGAATAGCAGAGGAACATCGTCAGATATAGTGCCAGAAGATAAGCCCCTCAGGTTGGAGTACCATTGAAAGACAGTTGCCTCCCCAAAGTAGAGTACACCTTAATGATGTGGATGGAGTCAAACTTTTGAGACCATCTTTTGCTGATGTGGCATGACTCAAAGGGAGAGGAAATAGCTGCAAAGATCCGTTAATAATTGGAATATTGAATGTACAAAGTATGAATCTAGGATAACTGGACATGGTACAACCTTGCTTGCTGAAAGTTAAGAGGATTTGAAAATTTAAAACACTTACTACTGAAAATCAAAGACCACAGCCTTCAACATGAATTGTACTTCAACTTCAAGAAAACAAAAATCCTCATAACTGGACTGATATACAGCATTGTGATAAATGGAGAAAGGATTGAAGTTTTCAAGGATTTCATTTTACTTGCTTCTACAGTCAATGCCCAGCAGTCAAAAAATCAAAAGACTCATTGTATTGGGAAAATCTGCTACAAAAGACCTCTTTAAAGTGTTGAAATTATAGATGTCATCATGAAAACTAAGGTGCACGTGACCTAGGCCATGGTATTTTCAATCACATCATATATGTGCAAAACTTGGACAATGAATAAGGAAGACAGAAGAATTGAAGCCTTTCAATTGTAGTGTTGGAGAAGAATATTGACTGTACAATGGACTGCCAAAAGAATAAACAAGTCTGTCTCGGAAGAAATACAAGAGCTCCTTGAAAGCAAGGATGGTGAGACTGCATCTTACATACTTTGTAAATGGTATCAGGAGGGATTAGTCCCTGAAGAAGGACGTTTCGCTTGCTAAAGTAGAGAGTAAGCAAAAAGCAGAAGACCCTCAAGGAGTTGGATCGACAAAGTGACGGTAACAATAAGCTTAAGCATCAAGACGATTGTAGACATGGCACAGGACCAGGCAGTTTTGTTCTGTTGTGCACAGGGTTGCTAGGAGTGGAACTAACTCAGTGACACCTAACAACAACAACAATGGAGAGATGATGGAGGCAATGTTGGTTCAGTGGTAGAATTTTCACCTTCCATGCAGAAGACTAGGTTCAGTTCCTGCTACCAACCATGTGTCAGGGGAGGCTTGTATATTGCTGAACAAATTTCTCCATAGCTTCCAGACTCTGGTAGAGTCTGGAAGAAAGCTCTGGTGGTCTCCTTCCAATGATCAACCCATGACAACACTGTGGATCTTAACAGTCTGATCTCCAAACCATTGTGATATAGGACTTGGGAGTTTTGTTCTATCATTTTGTCATGGTTTCAACTCGATGGCATCTTTTAAAAGTCAGGACTCCCACATTGCTGGGTTTGTGATGGTTTAACATTTAAAAATTTTTCATTGGAAGAATTTATGTATTACTAACTATGAAGCACTGTTCTGTTCATTATCTCGTCTGTATAAGTCCCAAAGCAGGTATACAGCCACCAGGCTGATGTACCTTTTCATTAAGATAAACTAATTTTTTAGTATACTAATTCTTATTATGGTCATGATATCGTTTTTGGTTTGAACAGGTGGCTTTCTCCTTGGTGCTTTGTTGCCCAAAAGTGAATTGGGAATCCTGTATCAGTAGTGGCAAAATTGCTACAGCCTTTCACAAGTTCCACCATAAATTATACTGATTATGATATGGAAATTATGTGGCAGTGGTGATGGTGGGGAATTGGGATCCCTGCAAACTTTGCACAGTATTATGTTTTCGACTCTACTTAAACTACGTGATAAATAAGATCTCCACACTATCGAAATTCATTTATAATAAGCTTCTGGCAGAACTGTCCACCTTCAGTCAATAGGAGGTTCATATTAAATAGGGTTATGCCAGACAGATATGCAATGTTCAGCATATCCATACATCTAATCACTTCAAATGTTTCATACTAATTGCCCTGAAAGACATGCATTAAAAGAAGTGAAAGGCAAATTTCTGGAAATATATCTCCAAAATGATTCCAATTTGCATAAGTTTTAGCCAAGGAACAGATGTCTTTTTAATGCTGTACCTTTGTGAAAATTTTAAGACATATTATACAAATACGTCTTCTGTAATATCTCAACGGCACTTGGCTGGCTTACAATGTAATGTTCAGTCCTAACTTGGGAGAGTGCTTTTATCAGACTATACACTCACAAGGGCAAGTAAAAAAGGGGTACATTGTTTCAAACACCCAGCTTATCTTTGGAATAATACAAAGGAAGTAATTTCAAGGTGATTTTTAGATCTAGCATTCTGAGATTTATTTACAATTGAATCTTTGTGAAAGTTATTTTCTGGGGTTGTGTTTTTTCTGAATTATCATCACTTCAAATTTGTGTAGTAAGCATCAAGTGTTTTAAAACTATAGAAATAAAAATATAGAGAGAAGAAAAAGTAACCCATACTACTACCAATTTTTTTGTTTTATTTTCTTTTAATCTTTCATATGCATTTTCTAAATTGTGATAAAAGATAATGCAATTATAAATCTTGCTTCTCAATATACTCAGAGTTTTCCATTTTATGATAGTCTTTACAAATACATTTCTTGGGAATTATATAATAGTTCTTATAGTGTACTTTATTTTAATCATACCTATCATTTTGGAAATTATCGGATCCGACTCAAAGGCACTTGGCTGGTTTGGCTATTTTTTTCACATTTACAAATAATATTTTAATGGACCTCACTAAATGCCGTTAAATGGATAATTTGATGTTCACAGAGGATTCCTAAACATGGACTTTTAATCCAGGATCAAAGACACTTGGGTATTTTACATTTCATGACATACATTGGGGAACTGAATAAGTATAGATGACACATTCCATTGTACTTATGTTTTTCTTATTGTGAAGTGAAAAATTAAACAGTAATCTTTGTCCCCTTCTACAAAGAGAGATGTTTGTATTCTTCTGCTTCTCTCTACTGCCTGGCATGTACATGGCAGAATCTGAGGAGGGTGTGAAACAAGGGATTTCTTTGCCAATGTCAGACGGATCTTGGCTGAAAGCAGAGAATACCAGAGACATGTTTACCTGTGTTTTGTTGCCTGTGCAAAAGCATTTGGCTTTGTGAGGAATGGGAATTCCAATTTATTTAATTGTGTTCATGTGGAAGTCATATAAAAATAAAGAGGCAGTTCCAACAGAACCAGGGGATATTGCATATTCTTGAGTCAAAAAGCAGTGTTTCAGGGTCATATCTTTTTACTACACTTATTCAGTCTGTGTGGTGTAGTGGGTTAAGTGCTACCACTGCTAACCACAAGGTCGGAAGTTCAGATCCACTAGGCACTCTTTGAATACTCTGGGGGCTGAGGTGTACCTGAGTAAAGCCATGATATTTTCAGTTGTCTTCTACAAAACTGAAAGCTTGACAATGAATAAAGAAGGCTGAGGAAGAATCAGTGCTTTTGAATTATGGTATTGATAAAGAATACTGAATATATTATGGGAAAATATGTAGCAGTCTGCTTCTATAAAGATTTATAGCTTTTGCATTCCTATGGGACAGGTTTATTCTGTCCTAGCGGGTCACTGTACATCAGAATTGACTCAGTGTTATTGGATTTGGGGGCCAGAAGAATCAACAAATTTATCTTGAGGAAGTATGGCCAAAATGCTCCATAGAAGAGAGGATGGAGAGACTTTATCTGTTGTCCTTTAGATTTATTATTATCTCATGTCCCTGGCAAAAGACCTCATGCTTAGTGAAGTTGAGAGAGTCAGCGAAAATGAGGAAGACTCAGTGAGATGAGTTGACACAGTGCCTACAACAACATAGGAGCAGCTGGTGGATCTGAACTGCTGAGTCCTTACCACTGTGACACCAGGTTTCCTTTTAATGAAAGAAGTGCTATATTTTCTGAATCCTTGATTACCTGAGAATGTCTTTCTGTTGCTTCATTATACAGCAGCATTGACTGGAAATACTATTTCTGGATTAAGAGTCAAAGATTTGTGTGCAGTTTTAATTTCAGTGGGCATTTGGCGTGGCCGTAGGCCCTGGAGCCAGCCTTTTTTGCTCCTTTGTAGGAAACATGTTTGTCTCTAGGGATGATTGCTATCTTTTCTTCATGGTTTTTATTCTTGTGCCAGTGCACGTGCAAATTGTTTTCCATTTATTCCACTTAGAATGTGAGGAGTCTTTTTGATGTGCTTAAGTCCTTTTTGTTTTTCCTATCCTATTCTGAAACTTTTAATTATCCTCTTGATTACTGTTGACATTGCAATTCTTTTCAAATACTTAAAAACTATAATTGCTAGACCGATCTCCATTTTCTTCTCTCTATCATTTCTCTATTCATTTTCATGTTTTCCCTTAATTTTTAATGTAGTTACAGATCATTAAGTTTGTTCTCCACGGGTCTGTGTGCGGGTTTCATTCTTCTAACTAACAAGGGTTTTATAGTTATAAAAAGGGCCTGTAGAATAGGGTGTTCAAGTTAATATCTATATTTTCAGTGAAGTCTTTGTGCTAAGTGAGATAGAATGTACAGGCTGGGAAAAGCAAGACCTAGAAAGCTGATAATATTCATACAGAATATGTTACAAATAGTGAACACCGCCACAAAGAAAAATGTGGATATTGTGGGAGTTTTTTCTAAGTTACAGCAGGATTAGTCTTCATACACTAACTGAATTATATCATCGAAAAAGAAGAAGGTTAGTAAGTATTTAAGTATGTGATCTAGATTGAGAAATCTGGTTTATTTCCAGATGAGATAATGATAAACAATCTTTCATCAGTGTGACTAATTCCAGGCTGATGCACTAACATCTTTTTATTTATTTTTTTAATCAGAATCTGTTTTCAGACAAGTGCTTGAAATTTGTCCCACAGTTATACTTCCAATTACTCATTCTCTAAAGCATCTTTTCATGATAGGGAATGCTACCCCACAATAGGCATCACAGTGTAGGGCCAACAGGTTTTAATTCTGCTATTGAGTTGAGTGTAGGTTCCCTCAACATTCTTATACTGACCAGCTGCCTTTTTATTTCATTTTATTGTGCTTGTAACTTACACTGTTATCTCTTTTCATCTATTTTTTCTGTTTTCAACTTTTGTTTTTTTAAGGCTTTTGGCACATGTTTCAGAGAGACTACGCCTTCCTGGATACTACTAAACTTGCCCAAACAAACAGTTACTATTGAGTCAATTCTACTTCATGGCAACCCCACATGTCATAGTAGAACTGTGATCCATAGGGTTTTCAATGCTAAGTTTTTTGACAGTCGATTGCCAGTCCAGTTAATATTGATGTTCTTTCTAATGTGTGCTGTCACTGATTTCACCCAACCAAATTCTATCAACTACCTAATCTAAACCCTCCCCACCTCACCCTCCCTCTCTCCCCACCCTTGGAGCCTTCAAAGAGTCTTTTCGTCTTCTCCCATCTTAACCCAATATCACAAGGACAGAGTAGCTGGGGCAGGGGGCCAGGGACTATGCTCTCAGAGGAAATCAAGGCCAATTGGCACAACTATTATTTTGCTAAGAGAGCCTTCTGCACCCTACGTTGGTGAGTGGCATCTGGGGTCTTTAAAGTTGCCAAGCTGCCATCTGAGTATACAGCAAATGGTCCCGACTCAGCAGGAACGGATGATCACCAAGGACTAAAATCACATGGGAAAAGAGAACCCAGAAAACAGAGAGACTCACCTCAGTGGGTGTCTACATTGACTCGTGACTGCAAGAACTAGACGGTGCCCAGCCACCACCAGTGACAGCTGCGGTGGAGCTCACAAAATTGAGTCTCTCTGGCAACACAAGTCTAAATAGGGGTACACCCTAAGATCTCCACTAAAAGACCACAATTGATGGTTCAGGGGCTTCGGGGTTCCCCTGGGAGCATGGCCTCTGGCTCTGATGCTGCCCCCATCCATAAATCATAATGAAGGTCAGCTCTTCAGACAGTAATGGAATGGGTTTGGCGACACGGAGTGACCATATCTTGTGGGCACTTTGTGGTTCTATGCATCTACAGAATATTATCCTGTTGACCTCTTACTGGAGGAAGGAGGGTGAGTGGAAATGAGGGGAAAGGAGATTATTGGGAGGATAGAACATGTATGGAGCAGAGAGGAAGAGTGTGCTGTCACCAGGCAGGGGAGCAGTGGGAGCTGCATATAGGTGGGCAGGCAAATTTATATGGGAATGTACATTTTCATTCAGTCATAATTAAAAAAAGAAAAAAAGATAGATTGCCAGGCCTTTCTTTGAGATGCTTCAAGTTAGACTCAACCTCCCAACTTTTTGTTAACAGCCAAGCACTTAACTATTTGCATATTGCAAGGACTCCAACATTCTGAGGCTCGGTATAACGTTCTTTCACGTATCTCTAGTAAGTCATTTTCAGAGTCAGACCCTCTCTTGAAGTTGTGATGTTTCTCTTTCTTTTCTCCTACCATACATTTTCATGGGTTCCATACTATATTATTTTAATTTACTCATTCTGAAATGATCTGTCTAGACACTGGGATTGCCAACAGAAAGTGTGGCTTCCATTTTCTATCACTGTGTGTTTATAGAAATCGTTTCTCCAAGCTCTCCCAACATAAAATGTCTTTCAGGCAACTGAGGGAGATTTTGTATGCTATGGTGAAATCTTGGCATACTCTTTCTTCCTACCTGTGTGTTGACATTTTGGAACAGTGGAGTTCTTACACAGCGGGAACATGTAGCAGGCATTGCTACCAACCCCGAGCCTACAGCAGTGGACTTTCTGTGTCTATAGGTCAATTGTGCACCACTGCCAGCCCATTGCCAGCCCTCTCTCTGCCTGTTTCTTGGGTTGAAATCTAAATGAATGGAGAAAAATAGCTTCCCAGAGGAAAACTCCTACTTCACTCCCACAGAATATTCTAGAAATTTCTCTCTAGTTACTCAGTTTCTTTCAGGGGTCACAAGTGAGGGATACATGAAGGTAATTCCTACGCTCTTTTAGGCGGGAAAAAAGCTTTCATTTAACAGAAGATATACATATGCTTCATACTGTTATTCTCAGTTCATATCCATAAGCGTCAGAGTGTGGATATAGATGTGATTTGGGGGAAGAGGTGGTGTCTAGGTGATACCAAAATGCGTAAGAAAAACACATTGGTTGTTAGAACTAAGAGTGCCATGAGAAAAAATAAAGCCAAAAATGAGTTCTGTAAAATCCGTATCTTAGTTTCTCATTGTTAAAGGGTTTAATATTTGCTATCACAGTGATTTCTTATGGAAAATAGGATAAAGCTATTTTAAATGAATGTGACTAGTACTGTTATTTGAAATCACTTTTAAACTGTAATTCAGGCAAACCTACATTTAATGGTTGAAAAGTCTGTATTTTTTATTAATCTCTGCCTAACTGCTTATTTTAATATTCAAGCAACTAAATTTATAACCTAAGAGCCAGGACTTACAAATGTTGAAATTTAGTAATAGAATAAGAAATGAACATTACCTTCACTTTATTAGGTGATTTGCCTTTGAGAAGAGGTGCATGACTTTTTTATAAAGGCTGAAAAACCCATTGCCATCAAGTTGAGTCCATTTCATAGTGACCTCCCAGGAAAGAACGAAACTGCCCCCTAGATTTTCCAAGGACCAGCTGGTAGAGTCAAACTGCTGACTTTCTGGTTAGCAGCCATCCCTGTCAGTCACTGTGCTGCTAGGGCTCCGTTACAAAAACTATATTGACTAATTGGCAGACACTGGGATACATACTTTGGTTACATTATTTTATCTAATGCTTACAACATCTCTGTAAAGTAGGTATTATCCCTTTGATAAATATGAAGAAATTAAGGCTGACAGAGCTTAAATAACTTGCTCAGGGGAATATAGCTAGTAAGTATCAAAACTTGGATTGGAACCTAAATACCTCTAATCCATATATCATATTTTCAATCCGTATACCATTCAGCAACATCTGACTTGAGCTAAGCAGAATGAACAGACTAAAAAAGTCTTTTTTTTTTCTTTTTCTTTATTATTTATTTTTTTTGTGTGTGTGGTCCGAGCTACATTCCAGGGCATATATATAATCGAGTCCTTATCTACCTCTCCAACTTAATTTTAGACTGTACTCTCCCCCAACCCCCTTTCTTCTCAGCCCCACTGACTTACTTTCTTTTCCTCAAACCCCCCGCCTCAGGACCTTTGCATATGCTGTTTCCTCTGGCTGAATTGCCCTTCTCCCTGTTCTCTACATGTTGCCTTTTTCTTCCAGGTCTCAGTTCAAATATCCTTTCCATAAAGAGTCCTCTTCTGGCTAAAAAACACAAAATCCCATTGCTGTCGAGTCAGATTTGATTCACGGCAACCCTAGAGGCCAGAGTAGAACTGCCCCCTTGAGTACTTGATCTAAAGTAGCCACCCCTCCCAGTTTAAAGGCTTTCTCATCACTGTTTATTTCCTCCACATAATTCATCTGATCTCAAATCAGTTTGTCCATCTACTTATTTTCTTGTTTATTATACATCCTCCCCTACAGACTGGAAGCTTCTCAAGAGCAGGGGCTTTTTTTCTCTTAGAACTGCAAACCATATCCACCAACACATAGCACAGCACCAGGCGTGTAGTAGACACGCTGCACGAAAATTGGGTGAATGAGAATGAAATGAGTGCATTTGTTTCTAGTGGGGGATTGCTGCTGTTAGTTACCATGGATTCAATTCAGATTCATGGTAACCCCGTGCTTCACAGGATTTTCAAGGCTGTGACCTTGTGAAAGCAGATTGCCACGGATGTCTCCCAAGGCGTCTCTGGCTGGGTTTGAACTCCTGGCTGTAGTCAAGTACTTAACTATTTGGGCCACCCAGGGACTTCAGTTGGGAACAGTATCTCTCTCTCTCTCAAAAAAAAAAGGAAGGCCAAATATATTTGGGAATTGATGCCTTTGATGGTTTCAAGGGCTCTAAATCATGCTTCAGCCTTGACTAGGTCATGTAATCCCATAATCATAGACTGTTGCAACTTTCTTCGATATCAGACTTTTCTGCTTTGGTTTTAATATGCTCATTGGTCTTGTTGAAATAAAAAACTATTCAGTAGTAACCTGAAAGTATTATTTAATAAGAATAGTACTCTTCAGCTACTTATCTGAAATAGAAACACAGTGTTATAAAATAACATATATAATACATATATATTTATTTTGGCTGAATGACTTAGCAGTGTTATAGAATCATATGTACATATATAAAAAATATATATATATTTTAGCTAGAGAAGGACTTAGCATACCTTTTAGCCTAACTGAAGAATTTCAAAGAGGTAAAGAGGCTTCTTCAAGGCTGCAGAGGCAGATCAGAAACTCAGGACAGGACCCTTTCCTTTACATCCGGTCAACTCCGGCTTCACCCCTAACCCCATCCCCTTACTACAATGATATCCCTATGGGAGCAACAGCTTATGTATGAGATTTAATCATAAGAAATCTGTCTCAGAAAGAAACATGTCAATGATAACCAAAACTCCCAGTTTATTTCAAATCTAGAAGAAATGAAACACTAGCTTCCATAGGTGACCTAGCTCTTCAATTAGAAAGAGAAAATGTCAAGTTCAGAATAAAATGGTACCATCAAAATTTTATACATTGTATTTTATTCTACAGTTAGCATTTTAGAGTCCATTGCATTTAAACCTCATATACAAAGACTACCAATTACAAAATCAGATGTAATAGCCTATGGGTTTTTCTGAATAGTTACTTAAGTGACAGGAATTTTTCATTTTCCAGAAATATTTCTTAAAATTACAGTTTGATTTAGGAAAAAAAAGTCCTTTTACATACATATTTCTAAAAACAGAATACACCTTGTCTTCATGTCTTCTCAGAAGCCAAAAATTTATTTCCTAAAAGTCGTATACAAACGAAAAACGACAAGGCAAATACATTTCGTAGCTTATATACAGAAACAAAAGAAAACGTCATGTTTGACATGTCCTTCATTACGCCCAGTGAATGTGGGCCGTGCATATATAACCCCCTAAATCCAAAACCTTTGCCACTGAATCTATTCCAACTTACAGCGACTCTATAGGACAGAGTAGAGCTGCCCCATTGGGTTTCCAGGGAGTGACTGGTGGATTCAAACTGCCAACCTTTGTGTTAGCACCCTGAGCTCTTAACCACTGCACCACTGGGGCTTCATGAATACATAAAGCACCCCAAATTATTTAAAAATAGTTTTTTACTAGAAAATGACTCTTAACTGACCAGAAAAGTGAAGACCTGTATTTTCTGCTTTATCTTGATTCTTCTTAGGTTAATAACAACGTTGGTTCCCTTGCTTTTACACAGACCCTGGTGTAGAAGGCTATGACATGACCTTTAGGCTTTTTTGTGTTTAAATAGAGGATATGTTGCTGAATCTGTAGAATTCCAGTTCTTTTCAGTGCTTTGTTTATAGAGGGATCATAGGATGTGGGGAAAATATTATTCATCTCAAATGACTAAGCATGCTGGTTACAGAGCAGAGAGGCTTACAGAACTGGAAGGGACCCAGGGGATTATCTTGTCAAAAACCTTCCTTCTGGAGATAAGGATAGACTTGGAGCGTCCTGGAGACTACTGCAATGAGGTTTTCTCTGTCTTTGTGCATGCAGGCATACATGGATTCCAATAAATACCTGGAGCATCTGTTAACTCAACTTGAGGAACAGCACAGAAGTCTCTGGAGGTAAGTTACACATATATCCTTACCTCATTCGTTTTGCTCAGGCAGTGGTCTTTAAACTTGATTTTCATCATGGGCGCAGAGAGTTGGAAAAGGCTTCTTCTTCCACTTGGTGCAAGAGACAGTTTGCAGAAATCACCAGAGGCTACTCAGAGTATACCACTCATCAGATGGAAGGAGAGTGACAGTGCTAAAAGTTGTCCTTGAGTCAAGGTTATACTCAGACCTGGAACCCACTGCCTTCAAGTCAAAGTTGACTCATACTGAAGGATGGTGGAAGTTGTGAAACGTCTGAAGGTCAAGAAATTAAAGCAGTTTGCCCAAGGCCATGTCGCAAGCTTGTAACGCTGTGGAAGCTAAAATCCAAATTCTCCACCCCTGGCCTGTTTAATGATTATTTGACTCCTCCTCTGATTAAAATATACAATTTGTCTGCTTAAACTGTCTGTCTTAATATCAAAAAGAAAATTAACAGTTGTCTCTCTTGCTGTCCCCAGCTCACAGCAACCTTAACATGTATTATGTTGCTCCATGGGACTGCCCATGGCTGATTGTGTTAAAAACAGATCATCAGGTCTTTCTTAGGCATCTCTGGGTAAGCTTACATATCAAGCCAGGGTTCCAAGCTAGTTCATACCAAATTCTGTGTTAGTTACCTAATGCTGTTATATATAACAGAAATATCACAAATGGTGACTTTAACAAAATTTGTTTTTTCACAGTTTAGGATGCTAGAAGTCTGAACTCAGAGCACTGGCTTATGGGGAAGGCTTTTTCTCTCTGTTGGCTCTGAAGGAAGGTCCATGTCTATCAGGTCAGCGTCTTCTTAGCCAGTTCTGTTGGTGGGCATCTCTCTTGCCCATGGTCTTTCTGTCTGGGCTCCAGCCTGCCGGGGCAACTACTAAAAAGTTCTTTAGTTCTGCCTGTGAGTACCCAGAGGTACTCTACTCAGCCAATAAGCTGATGCTAATGCTGCTGGTTAGGGACTATTTCTGAGAACTACTAGTAGAACAGGGGTTCTGAAAATTTATTATACATAAGAATCACTTGTGGATTCTGACTTAGTATATCTGGAGGCAGAAATGCAAATTCATAGCAGAGGTTCTAACCAGAATGGATTTGTTGGAAACCGTGCTTCAAACCCTACAGTTAGCAGCTGTTTTAGTCAGCTAGGGCTGCTCTAACAGAAATATCACCAAGTGGATGGCTTTAACAGAGGAAAGTTTATTCTCACACAGTCCAGTAGGCTACGAGTCCACATTCAGGGTGTCCACTCCTGGGGAAGGCTTTCCCCTTGTTGGCTCCAGAGGAAAGTCTGGTATCGCATCAGTCTTTGTCCAGGGAGCATCTTGGTGCAGGAACCTCAGGTCTGAAGGACGCGCTCTTCTCCCAGTGCTGCTTTCTTGATAGTACGAGGTTCCCAGTTCTCAGCCTGTTTCCCTTTCCTTTTATCTCTTGCAGGCTGAAAGGATTAAGGGTGGGGCAAGCCATACTCCAGGGAAACTCCCTTAATTCTGTTTTAGTCAGCTAGGGTTGCTCTAACAGCAGCCAAGTGTGTTAACCATGTGTGCCACCCGGACGCCTCACTTAGTACTAGCCAAGCCAAGCCAAGTGCTGTCGAGTCGGATCCGACTTAGTACTAAGGAGAATATTTTAATAGTAGTGTTGTAGAGGGCCACTATAATTTGGTTTTATTCTATGAAATAATTATACAGTAAGTTCTGATTCTAGGTGAGGGAAGTTATAGAAGTAAATTTGGGCAGGTAATTGGAAAAAAAAAAGGTGAGTAGAAGTTACATTCTCAAGTCATTCATTCCCTGCATCGCTTAAGGAATTAAGACTGGAACAGATGATTGTGATATCACCGTCTAGATTTCCAGGGTCCACATAATCACAGTGATCACAGGGTCTTCTTTGGAATTTGAACTCTTTTTGTAAATTCCTATAGTTCTTGTTAAAATAAACATGCTAATGCTTAATTACATGCTGCCTCAACATTATACCAGAATTTTTACATTACCACCACAAGTGTGTAAGCCCTTAAAGTGCTTTACTTCTTTTCTATTCCCCCGCAGCCTTGAGGACGGTCATCAGTCTGTATACAGATGAATCGTACTCGTTAACATTCAGTCAATGTCTGATCTTAGTGACCCTATAGGACAGAGTAGAACTGCCCCATAGGATGTTCAAGGAATGGCTAGTGAATTCAAACTGATGAATGTTTCATTAGGAGCCCAACTTTTAACCACTACAACACCGTGTCCCTGTGCACAAATATGTCGTGTCCATTAAGTCAGTTTCAACTCACAACGACCCTAGAGGACAGAGTAGAATTGCTCCATAGAGTTTCCAAGGAGCACTGGCAGATTCAAACTGCCAAGCTTTTGGTTAGTAGACATAGCACTAAACCACCACGCCCCTGAGGTTTTACATTACCTGACTCTCCAGCTGTCTTGCGACACCTCATCCAAAGCCGTCACCATTGTTCTCTGTACCAAGCCGCGCTGTCCTTTTTCATGCACCCTTAGTTCTTGACTGAAGTGCTGGATGTTTTAAAATTGTATGCTATTTTATTGTTTTTCCAAATGGCAGACATCTTTCTAGTTTATTTATACACAGAAAAATTGCCAGTAGGATAAGAAAAGTGGATTCAATTTTATAAGACTGTTTGCCACTAACAGACATCAGTTAATTTTATATAACTTGAAGCAGTAGTCACTAGATTTGTTTGGGAGAGCTATGACCTGGTTTTGATATAGTCAGTTTATGAACCAGTATATTAATAAACTCAGTAACAGTTGTATTTACAGTTGTGTGACTTTTAAGATACATTTTCCATGAATATCCTGGAAGGCATATTTTTTTAAAATTATTCAACTGAATTGTGACATTTTATTTCAACTATTTGCAGAGGATATTTTCTTTTCCCTATCTTCTAAGAAACAAATACAGAAAAAAAATGAATACTAGCTGATGAAAGAAATTTAGAGTTAAATTTTGTCAGTAAATGTATCAATATATATCATTGGGGAGGAAAAACGGACTCACTAGATCTTTGAACTGGAAATCCAGGAGGCAAAGGCTTTTCTCCTTTTTTCTAAACTGCTTTCTTGAGGTAGGTAATAAAAACTTCTTGATCTTCTCAGATGTGATTAAATTAAAATGCCATTTCAGGCATAGACTTAAACCTAACATAAACTAAGAGTTCAGAATTTTGTGTGCAGTCCCTTCTATTTTCTCTCCAAAATGAAATTATTGGTGCTGAAGAAGTGAAGTCTTATATATAGTGTCAGAAAACCTAATAAAAACGCTCTATTTGAATAACAATAGAAGGCAATAACGACATCTGAATAGTGAGAATAACTACAGGAGAGAAAAAGGAAATGGGTAGTATTGAAAAGAAAATGAAAACCAGTAATAGCAGATATATATACTATGTATTGAATCATAAAATTACATTTGATTGTATTTTGCAAATAGATCCTGACTTGACTGACTTAAAGTGATAGGTTTTATGATGGCTATTACAATATCATAACTGTAACAGTGGCCAAATTGTTTTTGGTGAAGCATATGTGAGTGACAGTGAGCAGTATGGGAAATTCTTTCTGGTTTTGATTAAATTTCTTAAATGCTTTATTCATGAGTTAAGGTAGAATCTATGATGTGCAAAGGATCATGGGAATAGCATGCCTTGTACACAAGCAAACATGACTGGATTGCCTAAAGTTAAACATATGTTCCCATAAATCAGTATAGATTCTCTCTCTGTTTTTATTAAGCCTTTGACTTGTGGCTGCTATAGTTTTCATGGAGTGGGCTACTTGTCATTATGGCTGATATTAAGTGATGGCCTTCCGGTTACTCTCGAGCTAACTGATAACTTAAAAGATAGACAGATTCTACATATTTAGATCTTCCAGCAATGGCTGTGGTAAGCATTCATTTATGGCCACTATCTCTGATGATTAATCAAAAGCATGGCAGGCACAAGGCACGCTCTTACTGCCATGCTTGCTAAATGATGAAAGAACCTGACAAACAGTAAAGGATTGGGTGAAAAGATTTTTAAAAAAATGTGTTTCCTAATTTCTGTGGCGGGAGCTACCAGTCTTTAATAGATTTTAGTCATTTCTTATAGTATAACCATCTGCTGTGACACAAAAATACATTATTGTGATCATACTCTCAAGATAACTGGTTATTTTGGGGTCCTGTTTAGTATTCTACTGAAATAGATCTCTAATCTATCTCTGAGTTCCTAAATTGCAAAAGAATTTGTGGAGTTCAAATATAGCTCTCTAGCAGTGTGCAGTCATTTAGCTCAACTGTCTTTTTTGACACCAACAAATCCTTTCTAAAGAGGAAAACTTGTGTGAAATCATCTGAAGAAGAATCTCGAATTTAGTCTAAGGCTTGAGTACAAGTCTGGGTGAGTTGAAAATAAACACAACCAGTGACAACTTGTATAATAGTTGACGCTGAAAGGTCATCGTTGTCATCTTTTGCATGTGAACTTGTTTTAATGTGGAAAGTGAGGATTAGGAGAGAAGAGTTTTTTTGCACTTTGTATTTTTAATGTCATCTGTTACTATTTTTAAATTTGACTAACTGTATCTATGACTGACAAGAAAAATTTCTAAGGAAACAACTGCTGAGGATTTTTTTTTTGCCTTAACATTTGACAGGCATCTTTACCCCAGTTTCAAATCATGAGCTTAGAACAAGCAAACAGTTGGAGAATATAAGCTCAGTGATGAATATTTATGGAATTGAAATTATTCTTTCATGTGAAATGATGTGTGAAAAAGATAAGCAGCATTAAACTGTAATAAAAGAAAGAAAACTGGACTGGGAGTTCTAGAGACATGGGCTCTGGGTCTGACTTGGCCAGACTGGTTATTGGATAACTTCTCTGAGCTTCAGTCTTCTTATTATAAAACAAGACATCAAAATAACTAGTATTTAAGATTACTGAACACTGTGCTCCTATGTCTCTTATAAAGACACACGTAATTATATTGCAATTATAAGACATGTATCCAAACCAAAAAAAAAAAAAGCCAACCCCACTGCCATCAATTTGAACTCATAGTAACCCTATAGGATAGAGGAGAACTGCCCAATATGCTTTCTAAAGATGGAATCTGCATGAAAGCAGAATGCCACATCTTTCTCCCACAGACTGGCTATGAATTTGAACTGCCCACATTTTGGTTAGCAGCCAATCATTAATCTTTGCACCACCAGGGCTCCTTAAGAACATGTGCAGAAATTATACCAGCAGGTATAACTTTATTTTCCTATCTTCCTAATATGTTACACAATGATTACTAAATAAAAAGCCATAGCCATCAAGTCCATTCCATGATTAAATAAATTTGGAAAGCAGCAAGTAAAACCAAGATTCTTATTCATGGTAACCCCATGCGTTAGAGTACCACTGCTCCACAGGGTTTCCTCGGCGCTAATATTTAAAGAAGCAGTTTGCAGGCCTTTCTAGCATGAGGCCACTGAGTGGGTTCAAACAGCCAACCTTTAGGTTAGCAGCTGATTGCAAGGATAGCTCCCAGGCTATCCCTGATGCTGTGATACAGCTGCGTAATACATTTATCATAAAAGTCTCAAAGAGCATATGAGTAGAAATAACTAATACCAGTTTGCTGGTAACTCAGCTAAATGATGTCAAAATATTCATGTCAGGTTTTCATAACTCGAATTGGAGGTGATGTTATCAAACATTTGTAAGTTATTAAAAAATAAATGTATGTGCCTGCGTATCCAAAACCCAACGACAAGATGTGGTGAACACAGAGAGAGAATCAGCTGCCAACCCGCAGGGTCCAGATCACTGAAATCCCCCTTGAACAAGCTCTGTCTAGAACAGGATTTCTCAGCCTCAGCACTGTTGACATTTGGGACTAAATTAATTCTTTGTTGTAGGGGTTATTTAGCAGCAGCTTCTACCTCTTGTATTCTCAGGGTGCTGCTGGGACAGCCAAAAACATCTTCAGACATTTTCCAAATATTTGCTGGGGGGCAAAAATGACACCACCCCCAGCTGAGAACTGATCTAGATAAATTATCTATGCGAGCATTTTCCTAAACATATTTCATAAAACGCTAGTGCCCGATATCATCGTTATAGGTTTTACAAGAAAAATAAAGGTGTTTTGTGAGTAAACTGTTTTGGAAAGTAGTAGGTAAAAACAAGTTTGAAGCTTTTTAAACTGCAGAATGTCTCAGAGCCATTAATATTACCAATAGGGTCTTTGAATGTGCAAATATATGATTGATGTCGCCTTGGATGCTGCCTTGACAATTCAGTCTCCTAGCAATACCAGGTGATAGAGCAGAACAGGCCCATGAGAGTTTGGGGGATAGGATCATTATAGCAGCAGATTACAGGTTTTTCTCCTATAAATATAAGCCAAAGTCATTGCTGTCAAGTCAATTCCAACTCGTAGTGACTCTATAGGTCAGAGTAGAACTGCCCCATAGTGTTTCTGAGCAGCACCTGGCAGATTTGAACTGCTGACCTTTTAGTTAGCAGACACAGCATTTAGCTATTACACCACTAGGATTTCCCTTATAAATATAGCAAATGCCATTTTGACTTTTTCTTTATTAATACAAACCCTGTCTTTTTTGAAGTATCTACTCTGACTAAAGTTTAAAGAACATAGTTTGGAAATGGTAACCTATCCAGTTGATGTCCATGTATGTAAAACATAGCTCATGTCACCCTTTTTCCCCTCACTTTGGCATCTGGCTGGATAACTTGGTGAAAGACCATCTAGCAGCATGAATAGACTAGACTGTTAGTAGAAGGTAGAGGAGATCTGCAGAAAAGACCATTTAAAGTCCTTCGCTGTTTTCTGAGGGTCAGCCCAAGCCTCAATACAAGATGCCAAGAATCTGTAAGCTACAGTTACAGGGAGCCCTGGGGTATGGTGGTGAAGATCTTGGCTGTTACCAAAAGGTCAGCAGTTCAAATCCAGTAGCAGCAACTTGGAAAACCTACAGAGCAGTTCTGCTTTGTCTATAGGGTCACTATGAGACAGAATCAACTCGATGTTTGCCCTAGTAAAACACTTAACTCCTTCTTCGAGGTAGGAAATGATGTTTCCTATATTACCAAGGTGGTGGGGGATGGATGGAAGAAGTACTGAAAGGAAAGCATGGCTTCCATCAGGCTCATTTCTTCCCACCGTAACATGATGGTTTTAGTTTGTACAAAATTATCAAAAATAGAATTTTCACTTTTACTTTTAGGTTTTGCTTATGGTTCTTACTTGAAGGAAAGAAATGGGAGGGAGCAGCTGCTAAAAATTATGCTTTCATTCTCATCATAATTTAAATGTTGCTTAACCAACACAGTGAATATTGACATAAAACAATGTGTATTCCAAATACTCATTTATGGTCACCATGATCTTGAAGGAAACTCTGGTGGTGTAGAAGTTAAACGCTACAGCTGCTAGCCAAAATGCTGGCACTTTGAATCTGCCAGGTGCTCCTCAGAAACTTGACGGGAAGTTTTACTACATCCTATAGCATTTCTCTGAGTTGAAATCAACTCAAAGGCATTGGATTTGTTTTATTTTGTATTTTTTATTGCTTATAAATACATAGGTATTTTTGTTGTTGTTAGGTGTTGTCAAGTTGGTTCTGACTCATAGCGACTCTGTGAACAACAGAACAAAACACTGCCTGGTCTTGTGCCATGTCCACCATCGTTTTTATGCTTAAACCCATTGTTGCAGCCACTGTGCCAATCCATCTCATCAAGGGTCTTCCTCTTTTTCGCTGATCCACCACTCTACCAAGCAGGGTATCCTTCTCCAGGCACTGATCCTTCCTGCTAACATGTCCAAAGTACATAAGACACAGTGTTGTCCTCTTTGCTTCTAAAGAGCACTCTGGTTGTACTACTTCCAGAACAGATCTGTTTGTTCTTTTGGTGGTCCATGGTACATTCAACATTCTTCTCCAACGCCACAATCCAAAGTCATCAGTTCCTCTATCTTCTTTGTTCATTGTTCATTTGTCATATGCATATGATGTGATTGAAAATGCCATGGCTTTTCTCAGGTGCACCTTAGTTTTCAAGGTGACATCGTTACTTTTCAGTACTAATAGGTGCTGACATCAGGTAAGGAGGGTTACAGGGTCAGGTAAGGAGGATAACAGTATCAGGAAAGGAGGGTAAAGATAGAGTGAGCAGCCCCCACTTGTCTGTCACTGGAGGCTTGTTTGTTGCTGTAAAGCAGGAAGCCACGCCCCTGGCTTTTAGGTACCAGCAGGGTCACCCACGGTAAGCAAGTCTCACCTGAGCTTCCAGACTAAGACAACCTAGGAAGAAGGACCCGGCAATTGACTTCTGAAAGGAATTAGCCAGGGAAAACCTTGTGAGTAGCAGCTGAACATTGTCAGGTATTTTTAGGTGGATATAATTGCCACCTGCACCTAAAGTTCCTTCTAGCTCTAAATCTAAATTTCTGCGAAGTGTATGAGAAAATGTGCGTGCAAGTGTCAGGGTGACATTAAACTGTTTATTGAGAGGCCATCTGCCATTATTTTATCCCTGGGACAAGAAAATTCTTTGTTAACGTGTTATCTAGAAACTGTCTTGTAAAACAGAGGCAAGAAGCAAAAGGACCTACTCCCCAAGCAGATCAGCCCCAGAGCCTCTTAGAGATTTAGCTTCTGTGTATCCTGGAATCATACCATCCGGACATTTTAAGAATTCACATGTCTCTACCCTCATGTGGTTAATTTATGTAGACGAAGGAGGTGCCAAGAACTAAATGGGCTGCCTTGCTGTAATCACAGACTCCCAGTGGGAGACCTTAACTGGCAACAAGCAAAACTGTTCTGCCTGAATTCTTCATGGTGGATGCAGAATAAAACAAGAATGGTGATTTTTAAAAAAATTCCTTTAAGAGTTAAACAGTGAAGGAGCCTTGGTGGTGCAGTGGTTAAGTGCTCAGCCACTAACTGGGTTCAAGCCCACCAGCCACTCCATGGGAAAAGATGTGGCAGTCTGTGACTGGGAAACCCAGTGGGGGAGATTTGTTCCATCCTGTAGAGTCACTGTGAGTCAGAATCAACTTTGGTTTTGATTTTTTTTTCTGGGGGATAAAATGTGTAGCAAACCAAGAGGGAGCTTTGTGTACTTTACTAACAATAAAAGCTCTGAAACTCAGTAACGTTGTAGTGACTCAATAATGGTGTGTGGATTCCCTGCTCTGTATACCTAATCTCAGTCTGAAGTCAAAGGCCACCAAGGCTACAAGCTTAACATTCCTCTCTACCCTTGAGCTGAACTTCGAAATTGCATCTGTATCCTCCTACAGATGCAACCACGAGGGCCACCGTGAAGCCCATCAGTGTCACTCTGCAGTTACCCACCACAGGTCATTGCAGACAGTCCCACACCCCTGCTACAGTCAGATACTTTCACTACTTGTGTCCTCTACCTATCACAAAAACCAGAACCCACTGCTGTCGAGTGGATTCTGACTCTGACTCTGACTCATAGCGACCCTACAGGACAGAGTAGAACTGCCTCATAGAGTTTCCAAGGAGCACATGGTGGATTCAAAGTGCCAGAGGTTGGCAGCCACAGCACGCATCCACTATGCCACCAGGGTTTCCAGCCTGGCCCAAGGGAGAGTAAATCAGGGCAGCGAAACAGGGGGTATTGTGAAATATTCCCAAAGTCATATCATTCCTGGCCATGGTGGGGAGGGCTATGGGATGAGCTGTAGCCCCAAAGGATACTTGTTGTAAGACTCATGTTACTGCCTTGGGAGTCCACAAGTGATGCAAACTGCTAACACACTCGGCTACTAGGAGAAAGGGTGTCAGTTGGAGACCATCCATGTACCTTGAAAAAAAGCCCTGGTGATCTACTTCTGGAAAATCAGCCATTGAAAACCCCATGGATAACAGTGCTACTCTGACATATGGGTTCACCATGAGTTGGAATCAATTCCATGCCTACTAGAACTATTAATGCTCCAGAGTAACAAGGGATCATTTAGGCTTCTTCTCACAGCCGTGAAGCCCCTGATTAAGTAACATCCCTGTGTCTTTAAAATGAGTTTTGCTCAGCCATAGTAAGGGCTAATGGAACAAAGAACAAAAAGATTCCTGGGTTGATGAAAATAAAAGATCACCCAGGTTCCTATCTGACTTTGCACTCTAGGATTAGATCAACATTATAGGTTATTTAACTGCCCTGGTGGCACAGTGGTTGGAAACGGTGGCTGCTGACCAAAAGGGTGGCAGTTCGAATCCCCAACCACTCCTTGAAAATGCTATGGGCAGATCTACTTTGGCAGATAGGGTTGCTATGAGTCAGAATTGACTGTATGGCATTGAGTTTGAGTTTGGAGACTCCTGGGTGAAGCTCTGTTGAGGACAGCAAGGAATTTGGGTCTAGAATTCTCTATGGTTAATAAATGGCAGTATAGAGTCAATACATTAATCTACAACGATAGAAATACCACTCCATGTAACTAGGGAAATATCCCCACTTTAAAGATAGATTTACCACAGAAACAGGGATCTGAATTAATGACGTTGCACAAGTAGATCCACAGGTGAGTTTAAATAAAATTCTACTTCTAGTTATACAGGTTTCTATCCTTTGACCTCTAGGGTCACTATAAGTCTGACCTGACTCGATGGCAGAGAGTGGGATCCTTTAAGAAACCTTCCCAAAGTACCAAAAATATTTCAACATCAATTGGACTTGAGAAATTTACCACTGTTTAAAAACTTTTGGTGAAAACACGTTTTATTTTTAGATTCATGCTTATCTTAATATGATGACCAGGAACCTAATGTGATTTATTTATCTGAAATTAAAGTAAGGAGTCTCAAGCAAAAGGCATTTTGTAGATTTATTTGAGAGTAATAAAGATCACAAATATCCCCTGCTAAGTTGAAAGAAGAAAAATTCCAACAGGCAATAGTATAAATGACCCACTTGAAATAAATGCATGCATTAAAGTGAAAGTAGAATCATGGTACGGGATGACACAGTGCCTTTTTTTCTGGGAGTGGAAATGAAATGGGTAATTTACCATGGCCTTCTGTTTAATTTTAAAGGACAGAATTCACTAACCCTTTAGTGTATAGGCCCATACATGAATGATTTTTTTCTTTAAAATGATTGTAAAAAAAAATAAAAATAATAAAGTGATTGTCAGGATTGAACTCTATGTCTCTCCACATTAAGAGAAACTCTGGAGTAAAAAGGAGTCCTGATGGCACAGTTGTTAAGCGAGTAGCTGCAAACTGCAAGGTTGGTGGGTCAAATCCACCAGCCACTCCACAGGAGAAAAATGTGGCAGTCGGCTTCTGTAAAGATTACAGCCTTGGGATAGGGTGGCTACAAGTTAGAATCAAATGAACAGCAAGGAGTTGGGTTTCAGGGTTTGGAGCACAAAGGAGTAATTTGTTTGCTGTTACTGCTGCTGCTAAGTGCCACTGCGTCAGTTTCAATTCCTAGCAACACTATAGTACAGAGTAGAACTGCCCTGTAGGATTTCCATGACTGTCATGTATATGGAAACAGATCACCAGGTATTTCTCCTGCAGAGCTGCTAGTGGGTTTGAATTGCCAACCTTTCCGTTAACAGCCAATGCCTAACAATTGCACCACCAAGGTTCCTGGGAAAATATTTAATTCATTGCCATTAAGTTGATTCTAATTTGCAGCAACTCTACAGGAGAGAGGAGAACTGTCCCATAAGGTTTCCAAGGAGTTGCTGGTGGATTGAAAATGGTGACATTTTAGTTAGCAGCTCTGAGCTCTTAACTAGCACATTACTAGGGTCCAGTAATATAATGGCTTGCTCCCAATTCTTTTCATGCTTTCAAATATTATGAAGCTGGGAGGGAGGTCTAGTCCCCACCCTGGGAGAGGTGTTTGGAACTCTCTGAAGAAAAGAAACACATAAGGCAGTTGTTTTCTCCGAGGCTGTAACTGGCATATTGTACATTTCTCCGTCACAGATAAAACTTCCTAAAGAACCTAGCAAGACCTGAAGGTGGAAAGGTACCTTCTTATACAGTGCTGTAACAGGAAGACCACAAGTGCATGGCTTTAACAAACAAATCTGTTTTCTCTTACTCTAGGAGACTAGAAGTCTGAATTCAGGATGCCAGCTCCCAGGGAATTCTTTCTTTCTCTGTCAACTCTGGAGGAAGGTCCTTGTCATCAATCTTGCCTGGTCGTGGACTTTCTCAACTCATTCTTTTGGCTCTTGTTTCTTGGTGGTATAAGTTTCCCATGTCTCTCTGCTCGTTTCTCTTTTAGATCAGGTTCTGCCTTAGACATAACCGTTACTAATTCCATCTCATTAACATCAGAGGGAAGATTTACCATACACAGGAAAATCACATCAGGTGACAAAATGGCAGACAGTCACACAGTACCAGGAATCATAACCTAGCCAAGTTGGCAGATATTTTGGGGAGATACAGTTCAATCTACGACAGTGCCCTAGAATCAGAGAATCAGGAGTTGGCTGACAAAATTCTAAAGCAGGTGGTAGAGTCATATTCTGGCTATCTCGTAACAGAGACAATTTCTAAGAATGCCAATGGCTGTCAGAAGGCGGCTGGAGTTGTCAGCCTTTGGCATATTTCTACGCCCCCAAGACCGCACAGTGCTGTTTCATGTGGATCCTGGCTTATTTGCCACTAGAAGTCTCTCTTCTGCTGAAAACTCACTGGTTAAATATTATACATGTGTTCTCTGTGGACAAAATCCTGTATTTTCCTATTTTCACCTGTAAATCCTATTTTAACCTGTAATTCCTATTTTCACCAGGTAAAAAAGCCTACCTGGGAGAGCGGGTTAAACCCCTCCAGCTTCAGCTCTGCTTCATCACTTGAATCCCATTTTGCTAACACACAAGCTCTCTTGCTTAGATCTAGGCTTCTCTGCTTCTTGTCCCTCTTCCCCCCCACCTTATAAAGCTACATCACTTCTATGATGCTTTTGCAGAATATTCCAAACATGCAACATGATATCTATAGCATATCACCCTCTCCCAAGCTGTCTTCTAATTGTCTCGTGAGGGTATTGGTCTTATATCCCTTAAGGACTTGGACCTATTAAGCCCAAGCTTTCTCATTCCTTATGTCTTGCATGAAACAGAAATCTTCAAACATAAAAGTTTCCCAATCTTGAAAGCATAGAAACCTTTGGGGACATGTTTGATGCTTAGTTCCTATGTGACTATTGTGTCCATTTCTGTGGCAATTCTGATTCATGGCAGCCCCACGTGTGTCAGAGTAGAACTGTGCCACAGGTGGTTTTCAGTACCTGCATTCTTTCATAAGCAAATCATCTAATCTCTATAAACAATTTTCCAAAGCCACTGTAAGACTGAGGATGAATTAAGAGAACTTATGGGCTTATGTGTTTGTAAGAGGTAAGCAACACAAAGAAAAAAACGTCAAGCAAGGAAAATAGCAAGTCATTTGTCTCAGTGATGTGCAAAAGCTAAATGGGATACACAGTGTAAAGTTACTATTAAGTGGGTAACCATTTGGCTGCTAACCAAATGTTTGGCAGTTCAAACCCACTACCTGCTCCATGGAGAAAGGTGTGGCAGGCTGCTTCTGTAAAGTTTACAGCCTTGGAAACCCTATAGGGCAGTTTTTCTCTGTCCTAGAGGGTTGCTGTGAGTTGGAATTTATTTAATGGCAACAGGTTTGATGTTTTTAGTTCTACTGGAAGGACAGAGGTTGAATACTGACTGATGATGCCAACATGTTATGAGTGACACACAAGACCATGAAAGATGCTTGTCTCATTAGAGACTTCCATTTCATGCTTCTTTCAGAATTCAATCAAGAGTGAGAGGTTCTCAGGCATGTCTGCATAATGAGTTTACAGGAAAGGCTCTAACCAGCAACAATCAAATGTATTTTTCCGTCCCAATATTCTAGTCCATAGAGCTATCAATTGTGACCTTGCCCTGCAAACAATCTTATCAATAGAAGCAAAAAAGAATATTAGACTTTGGAAAGAAAGCAACTCATACGAGAATGTCATGGGTTAAAAAAAAAAAAAAACAAAAAATTCAAGGCCTATCATATTAAAGTTTCCTCCCCCCCACCTCATATAAACTGAACTATACAGCAATTGCAGAAATACCAATTGGGTTACTTTTACAAATAGAATCAGTGCTTATTTAACATGAAAAACTAGAGGAGGAATACTTACAGGGAAAGTCTTGAGAATTTTAGAGAGACAGACATACACTGAAGTCAGAAAGGAGCTCAGGATATATAACGATGCAGCAGGCACCCCAGTGGGAGCGAGTTTTTCAAATGCTTAGTGGAAAGGAAGTCAACAGGGAAAAATGGTGAAGAAAAAGAGAACAGAGAACAGCTCAAAGTAAGCTGTCGTTCTTATCCTAACTAGCTCCTTTAGATAACTTATTTACAAGTATCAGTTGCTGTCAAGGAACTCCCAGTCATGGCAAGCGCACGTTGCAGAGTATTACTGTGCTCCATAGGGTCTTCCAGGCTGTGTGACCTTTCAGACGTAGATCACCAGGCTTTTCTTCTGAGGAGCTCGTGAGTAGGTCTGAACCACCAACCTTTTCATCAGCAGTCAAACATTTAGCTGAACACTCTACTTATAAATTAGGGCCTCTTTTCCCCCTACATATCCTAAAATAGGAAACCCAGGTGGCATAGTAGTTAAATGTTACATCTGCTAATAAAAAATTCAGCAGTTCAAATTCACCAAGTGCTCCTTGGAAAATTCTAGGGAGCTGTTCTACTCTGTCCTATAGGGTTGCTAGTACTTGGAATTGACTTGATGGCAGTGGGTTCGGTTTCATTCAGGTTTATCCTAAAGTAGTACTGACTTACTATGAATATACCCATCTGATGTACACTGTAGTCCAATTGGGGTTGATGGCTGGGATATGCCGGTACAATCCGGGGCTCTGCTCTGACTGGTTGATGACCGTGCTACACTATTGCTAACTTTTGAAAACATAATCACTGGCTCATTCCCTGCAGTAGTTCAAGCATTGATTCTGCCACTTACTGTGTGGCCATTGGAAAATCATTTAAGTATTCTGGGCCTTGGTTTTCTGGGAAAGAGTTGAGTTAAATGATTTCAACAGTCCCGTCTTTAGCCATTAACAAGCTATCATTCCTACCAATCATTTTAATAGGCAAGGTGAGGGGCTGGGTGATGAAAATAGAAAAGAAGCGATAGGTACCTAGATGTACTGGTGACTGGAAGCGGCAGTTTCCCTTCTTAAAAGGAAACAGAGACAATCTTATTGAACCTAGTTTTATTTAAGCTTTAGCTCCTGGGCTGTCTCTTGGCACCAAACTTTTCAAAGTTAATAGAACTGCATGCTGGCAGACTTAGGGTACCAGATCTGGGCCAAGTCTGTGACCATGTTCAAAAGGTTTTCCAGGAAATTGTTCTGTTGAATAATGTTTAAATTTCCACAGAAAGTCTTGGGCACAGCATGACACACACAGAAAAAGAAACTCAGTTTCACAGTATCAGCGCCCTAAAAAAGCAACTTAGATTATGGTCCCATTAAGGGATATTACATTGTCTGATGATGTCTCTTCAGCACTCCCTGGAGACTCACAGCCTTGTTGGTAATTGAAAACCAGAATGTGTATTTACCTGGAATAATCAATTGCATTGTCTAGTTGATTTTCTTGTTTCTTTCCCTTTGAAATAAAAACATGAATGAAGCCAGTTGCTGAATACCACTCTGAAACAGTATTTTATGTCACAACTGAACAAAAATTTTTACAATAGGGTCAGACACACAGTTTAAGACTTTTGCTTTTGTGGGACCATTTGTCAACGAGATGATACAACCTAAAGTACACTGGAAAGTTGTTCCTATCTAAACTGTTTCTCCCACCAGACTGCCTAAAACTACCATTCTTGGAATACAGGAAACGGCATGTCTAGAAAATCACCTCTGTATCTGAGCTTGCACCTGCAGGGAATTCTAGCATTACTCTCTTAAACCTGTCGCTGTTGCTTTTGACTCAGAGCAACCCCACAGGGCAGGGCAGAACTCCCCCTTTCAGTTTCTAAGACTATAATCTCTGTGAAAATAGACTGCTACATCATTGTCCAGTGGAGTCACTGGTGGGGTGGAACTGCTGACCTTTGGGTTAGTAAGGTGCTGTCTATGATATCTCACCAAGGGTTACTTTGCCAGAGTAGGTATCCATGGAAATCTAAGTCCTGACTTGGGGGGGGGGGGGGGCTAGCAAAACCAAGCATGTTTAGAATGGAAGAACAAACAGCGTATTAGAAATATTGTACCACAAAGCTAAATATTTGTACTTTTAGCCATAACATGCTACTACCATCCCTGACTTCCTTCATTATTCATTGCTCCCACATAGACAGTCCCTCCTGTGCCAGGCCATACTCTCAGGGTCCCACTGAGTTCTATTCCACGCCTTTTCTTGTTTCTTTCTTCTGTTCATCTCCAGGAGACACGTCTTCCCCATCCCCCAAGGTGCAGCCTAGGTCCACCAGCTCCATAACCCCTCACATTGATTCCTCAGTCTACCTGGGTACCACTCCCACCCTGCTCCCCGAATCATGTACATCTTGTAAAAATTCTAAAATTATTTCATGTATCTTAACTTTGATTTTACAAATATTGTCAGCCCCTTGCCTTTGTTGTTGAACCAGCTCTGACTCATGGTGTTGTGACCTCTCATATAACAGAACAAAATATTGCCCAGCCCTATGCCTTGGCTTATGCTCTGTTGTATTTTGACTAGGGACTAACACAGGGTGGGGCATAATAGGTACTCAGCTAACGTATGTTGGTTGAACAAAGGAATTAAAAATTCTACATGGTACTCTCGCTGGTTAAACTGCATCAAAGGTGTTTACTTTGGGCGAGTTAAGGACATTACAAACCAGGCAGTTCTCAGAAGGCCAGTGACTAAAATGATAGGAGATATATAATACTAAATTAATAATGGTGCAAAAATTGGAGAAGTCTATTTTCACAAACAGAAGACCAAGGAATTAAAAAAAAAAAAAAATAAAAGAAAGAAACTCTATAGCCATCAAGCCAGTTCTGACTCACAGCAACCCTACAGGACTGAGTAGAACTGCCACATAGTATCCAAGAAGCACCTAGTTGATCTTAACTGCTGGCACTTTGGTTAGCAACCATAGCTCTTAACCACCATTCCACCAGAGTTTCCTACTAGGGGATAGACCTGGTAATTGTTTTTAAAATGCAATGGATTCTCTTGATGGTCATCTTTCATTCAATAATAGACTGGCTTACAAAACAAATAACACCCATGAATACTTTGCCTCCTTAAGTAATCAACTTGATGAGACTAAGGGTCAATGTTTACCCTAAAGCAAAGAAGTAAAACTAAGGAGATGCAGGAAAGCTAGATTAATGGAAACAAAACAGGGGGATTTTTTTTTTTTTTTTAAGAAGGACATAATTAAAATGTTAACATGTTGTAACAAAAATGTAACTACTTTCTTGGAAAAAGTTGCATGAAAACAGAAAACAAAGTGAGAACCTAATTTGCTACTGTAAACTCTCATCTAAAATATTACAAAATATTTGTTTGTTTTAAATAAAAGAGGATATAAAAGAAAATATTTCAATGAGTAGTGGAATAGAGATTAGAAGCATAATCGAATGTTTATGAGAACAGACCAGGAAAATGCTTCTCTACATTAGAACTTGGCAGTTTGTAGCTCTTTACCAGACGGGAAAGTTCTAACACTTCTTAGCACTTGTTGTGTGCAGCAGATGTGATTCCAACTACTAGTGACCCTATTATGACAGAGTAGAACTGCTCTGTAGTATTTGCAAGGCTATAATCTTCTTGGGTGCTATCCTCAAGTCTTTTCTTCTGAGCGGTGGTGGAGTGGCTGGTGTGGTCAAACCTTATGCTTTTCACTTAGCAGCCAAACTCTTAACTGTTGAGTCAGAAGAACAACTTTATTAGCATCTCTGCAGAGGTTACTGTTGAGATCATAATCCCTGTACAACTACAGATGGCCAGGACAAAGCTTTCAGGAAGTGACCGTCTTTTAGATACAGTGTAGAACAGATTCTGCTGCGTTAGATACGAAAAGGCCAGACACTCCTTCACACTGGATGACTTAACATCTGAATTTCACCTTTGGATCCTGATTCTGCCATCAGTACCACCAGCTGCACTGAGTCACTTTTGATTTATGGTGACCTCATATGTGTCAGAGTAGAACTGCACTCATAGGGTTTTCCATGGCTCTGACCTTTCAAGGAAACCTTGCTGGCTTAGTAGTTGAGTGCTCTGGCTGCTAACCAAATGGTTGGCCATTGAAATCTACCAGCCGCTCCTCAGAAATTCCATGGAGCAGTTTTACTCTGTTCTATAGGGTTGCTGTGAGTTAGAATCGACTTGACAGCGCTGGGTTTGGGTTTTTGATTTTATGACCTTTCCAAAGTAGATTACTGGATTGTTCTCCTGAGACACCTTGGGGTGAGCTCCAAGTACCAGCCTTTCCAGGAACAGCCAAGTGCTTCATCATCTGCACCAGCCGGGCAGCCTTCTGCTGTCAGTACCTCACTTAAGACGTCTGCTCTTCCATCACTGTACCATCCTTTTTAAATATTTGAAAACAGCTTTTCATGTTTGTCCCCATTGTTCACTTTTACAAAGTAATGCAGGTTCCTTTCATTGCTCCTCATTCAACTTGCTTTTCAGAGCCCACTTAATCATGGCCACCCTCTACTGGACATATTCTAATTTGTCAGTTTTCCCTTTAACATGCTGGGCTCCAAAATAAACTTAATACTTTATTATGACCAGATTACAAGTCTAATTTTAGTCATCCTTTGAGAGAAGGTTGTTATTCTAAAGTTAGGATTCCCTACCTGACCCTCCCCCCAGTAGTACTGTTAATAACCTTTAGGCAAAATACCTAAAATTCCGGCATTGCATCATACATATCCCATTAGCCTCTGTAGACTCAAAGAATATAAATCATTATTTCAAGAGAGGGTAAAGAGTGTTTATATTTAGAAAATCCATTCTTTTTTTTCCCTCCACTATGCCTTTACTACCTTTTTTCTTAGTAACCATGCCATGTTTCACATCTTCTTTTTTCCAATGCCAGGGCTTTATTTATGGTTAAGAGGTCGTAATACAGTTAATAACTACAGTAAATTAGATTGTTTCTGACCTTGGTAGAACTTTTATTAGACAATTACTCTGGCTTCACAAGGAAGAAGGGATTGAATTTCAGATCATCACTGAAATCAACAATTATTAACATTTAAAATTCCAAGGTTAAGAAATATTGGGAAGGATAATGCTAGAAAGAAGAAGTAAAGCTGTTGAGAAAACATTTATGTAGAGCACAACCAAAGTGAATGAAACTATGAGATATTATGCTGAACAGAGTGAAGCTGGGCATCACAGGGAAGCTTTCCATGGTTCACATTCAGATTCTGCCAGCTTTAGCCATCTTACGACAGAGTGGAAACCCTGGTAGCATAATGAGTTAAGTGCTACATTTCCTAACCAAAAGGTCGGCAGTTCAAATCCGCCAGGCACTCCTTGGAAACTATATGGGGCAGTTCTACTCTGACCTCTAGGGTTACTGTGAGTGAGACCCAACTTGATGTCAGTGGGTTTGGGTTTTTGGTTTTATGACAGTGTTATAGAAAAATGAAGCGACCGACACCCAGGAGGAGGCAAGGGGCAGTTTATTACGTCGACGGCCAAATGGGACCTCTGCAGGTTCCAACAAAATGGTCCCGAGTCAAGTTTCGAGCCGCTAGTTATAGTGCAGTCGTGATTGAGACAAATGAGGTGAGCGGGTGGGGTTCTGAGGAGGGGGCATCCTGCCAGGTGGGTGGGAGGCTTTGAAATGGGGATCATCTTTACCAGACAGGTGTGAGATTTATTGAAGGGATGGGAAGAGGGCCGAGTGGAGCGGGTTCCGGCGCACGTGTGGCAGGGATGGGAAGTGTCCTGCTGAGCAGGTGCCGGGCTTATCAAAGGAGAGTGTCCTTGTCTGGCGAGAGCTGCTGTGAAATGAAGGGGGGTCAGGCGGGTGTAGGAACAGCAAGGATGGGGGGAAGGAAAAATTTTCAGTCTCTATATTAACAGTAGCATGGGAATTTTGAAGTCCCTGTATGGTCCAAACAGTTAACACACTCAGCTGCCAAAAGCAAGTTTGGAGATTGGAGTCCACCGAGAGGCACATTGGAAGAAAGGCCTGGTGATCTACTTTAGAAAAATCAGTCACTGAAAACCTTGCAGAGCATGGTTCTACTCTGACACACAAGAGGTTGCAGTTAGTGGGAATTGACTCAAAGGCAGCTTTTTTTTTTTAAATGTACATTTTACAAGACAAGATACTAATTTGTGAAGATACACTGTTTCAAATTTTAGTTTACAAATGCAATTCAAAAATGCATTTCCACTGTCCTCCTTTTTACATGCCACAAAACCAAGCCAAATAAACAAAGAAACAAATAAGCAAAAACCTCTGAGAGTTTTCTTTTTGACACACTTAGGACATTAGCAAGAAAATTTTCTTTTTTTTTTTTTTCCCCTGGCTCAGTACTAAGCTACCGTTATAATGTAAAAGCTCCATTTCCAGGCAGTTCTGAAGTGGAAGTATTACCCTCCTCCAGATAATTTTAAAGCTAACATTTGAAAATCACTTTTAACTTTGGTTAACAGTTGAAAAATGATTTGGAAAGCTTGCATTCATCTTTGTCACACTGGTGATGACTTTGCAATAAATAGGGTGTACATTATTTTCTCTGTCACATGGCTGCTAGACACTGGAGTAAATTAACTAGTGTGGGCCAGTGTGATGTGGTTGTCTTGATACTGTCACGGAGAAGGCATGAGCTAAGATTTTGGTGAAAGACAAAAGCTGATTCACTGTCAGAAGGAAACTATTCTGGGGAATCAGTAACTGAGGCTGGAAAAGATCATTTTGGATACCAGATAGGTATCTATGAGAGAGGGCTTCCAACATCGTTGAGACCAGGAGAGCTTTTTCTTAAGGAACCTGTGATTAGGCTCACCATCTATATTGGGTTGGTAAGAGGAATGTTGTACATTAACAGAATAATGTAAGGGCATGTTATCATATGAGAAGAGATTTTTGAATTGCTCCATGGATGTTTACATACATTGATGGACAAACCACAAGAAGTTCAGAGGTTCAGGATGTCTGGAAGGTTTCCTGCTTCTCATCTAAGCCAACCAAGGAATCAAGTGTGGATAAGTCCTTATGAAAACTTTCTCGTGGGAATTCAAAGGCTTGATTTTTTCATGTTAAGTTCCACTGTGGAAGTGTCCCTTATGCTTCTGTTTGGAAATAAGGCACCTGAGATACAGTTGTCTTGGTGACTATATAATCAAAGATGCATTCCTTGGATGTCCATCTTCTCTCTGCATACCCAGCAGCCCAGCAGTTTCTCAGGGCATCCAAAATACAGTGTTTGGGCATTTTCTTGATGGAAGCAAGAATTGCCACAGGGCTTCATGGCCAGGTGCCATTGCTGTCTTTGGCAGAGCTGGCAGAGCAGAGCCTCTTTGATGTCAACTTCAAACACTCATGACATGACCCAAACATACTATTTTTCTTAATAACTGTGATGGGTCTCTCATTAATTTATATAAGCCATTTAAAATCTATTTATATTTCCAACTTCTCCCACCTCTTGTTGGATAATGAGCTCCAGAAACATAATCCCTACTTTGTGGGGGAGTACTTCCTTTTATTTGTCCAATACTGACACAGGCTTCAAGTAGTGATCCTTCAATTAGACATTTTAGGATTTAGTAAATAATCCCACACGTATTCTCTACATATTATTTATAATCTTACAGATATCACTCAGTTTGCTTCTGGCACAGAACACTGAGAGAAAATCCACAAGAAGAGCTCTAGATTAGTTTCCCCTACCCATTTGATTCTTGAATTACTTAAAGCAACATATACAGTAAGATGACTGGAGTTCTCGTCTTGAGTCTTCCAGTAGACAACTCATTTTGTCACTTGGCCTTTTACCTATAAAGCAGAAATTTAGGTTGAAATTCCTTTTCAGCTGTATGATCTTTGGAATTTGTAACCATCTAGGGGAATTCAGACTAGGAAATTTTCATTAAAGATTCAAAAACCTACTGTTGTCTTACAGGACAGTCTATAACTCCTGTAGTTGGGACGGGTTATATGGCTCATTTGGGCAAAGAGTTATTAGCAGAAATGACGAGTGCCCCTTCCAAGCTGAAGGATATAACTGTGGATGTTAGACACTCCAACATGCACATTTCTGCTGACATGGGGACCAGTAATACCCAAGACGGTAGCATCTCTAAAGGAATGGTCACAGGGGAACACCATAAACAGAGTCCCTGCCAACATGTAACGTGAGGGAGGAATAAATTTGACTTCAAGTCATGCAGATCTGAAGGTTATTTGTAGCTAGTGTAACCTAATGTATCCTGACTCTGCACACTGGTGAACCTATTACAAAGGTCAAACAGATTATCCTTTGTGCCTAGAATGTATTTCCTAAAAGCTAATAATTTATTACAGTGCTACCATGTTTTAGTCTCTTAAAGATCAAATTCATCTTCCTTATTATTATTATTATTTTCTTTATCTTATTCTCAGTACCCCTCCACTATGTCTCTGTATTCTTTTCATAAGAAATTTTTGGTAACATTGCATTAAATTTAATTTACCAGACAGTAGCTTTGTGAGTTTTTAAGATTTTATAGAATACTCTAGAAATTTGATAACTGTTGTACTCCTGTTTTATAAAGACACATGTTTACATTTTGGGAAAATACCATAATTCTGAATGTATAAACAAAGCACAAAATGAAGTTGTATAAACAACTATAATTGTCTTTGTGAAGAAAGTTATAGTAGATAACCATTCATTAGGCCCACTGTGTTTTAATTATCTGGAAATAATTTTAGCTGTAGTTATTGCTGGCTATAAAAAGTTAATTTAGGTGTAATTTTCAAAGTTAATTAGCTAAAATCACTCCTATTCTTACTATTAAAAATAGAGTATCTTTGACGTTCAGCAAGAGTGTGTGTGCTACAGCACAGCTTGTACCAGAAACTGGAGGGCTCCCATTAGAATTCATAGTATTTAATTACTGTAGTTGTTTCAAACTATAATTCAAATAATTATTAATAGTTTTTTAAAGTATGTACTTACTCATGTTTATAATAGCTTTTAAAAGGACAATACCTTGCCATGGATTGAGTTGTGTTTCCCAGAAGTATACATCGACTTGGCTAGACCATGATTCTCACTATAGTGGTTGTCTCCATTGGTGATCTGAGTATCTTCTATGTCATGTTTTCAATCCTAACCTCTCCACTTGGGGTTGGAAAATCTGGTAGCATAGTGGTTAACTAAGTGCTGCAGCTACTAACCAAAATGTTGGTGGCTTGAATTTACAAGGTACTCTCAGAAAACTTTATGGGGGGAGTTCTACTCTGTTCTATATAGTGTTGCAAAGAGTTAGAACTGACTCACTGGCAATGGGTTTGCTTTATACCTGTGGCTATGATCTCATTTGAGATTGAGAGTGAGCTGTGAGTTATGTTAATGAGGCAGGATTAGGTCATGCTAATAAGCATTAGACTGGGATGCAAACCTCTTAGGCAGGTCACAGACCTGATCCTTTGTAAGGGGAGTTTCCCTGGGTGTGGCCCACATTTTACAAGTGATAAAAGGAGACCCAAGCCAATGGAGAGGGAAGGATCTGACTAGCACCAAGAAAAGGGAGCTGAGAGTGGAGCACATCCTTAATCCCAGGGTCCCTGCACTCAGAACCTTAGACCCGGAGGAAATTTGATGCCAAGAAACATGAAGATCTACAAGAGATGCTGAAAGGAGACAAGGACCTTCCCCCACAGCCAAAGGAGAAAGAAGGTCTTCCTCTAGACCTGGTGCTCTAAATTTGAACTTGTAGCCTACTACACTGTGAAAGCATAAATTTCCATTTGCTAAAGTCATCTACATGTGGTTTTTCTGTTCGAGCAGTACTAGATAATAAAGACAAACATACAGTCCAAGGAATTAGCAAACTTCTAATGTTTCCATCAAGCGATTATGATTTATAGGAACCCCATGTTTGTGAGAGTAGAACTGCACTCCACGGGGTTTTCAGTTGCTGATTTTTTGTAGGTGGATCACCGTATTTTTCTTGCATGCACATCTGGGTGGACTGGAACCACCAACCTTTCAGTTAGTAGTCAAGCATGTTAACTATTTCCTCACCTGGGCGTGTATAGCATAAAAGCAGCCATAGACCATGTATGTACAAATAGGTGTGGCTGTATTTGAACAAATCTTTATTTACAAAAATGGGCTAGATTTGGCCTATAGGTGCCAACTTTTGATCTAGACAGGGATTTAAAATAGTTTTTTTTCTCGTGTTTTGTAATTCCTAACATAAAAAATCCTAAGTAAGTATTGAAGAAAGATCTGGACCTGTGCATCCTTCTCAGGCAACCCTTTGAACTGCCTTGGGGCAATAAAGACTTTTTTTTTTTTTGGTCTGTGGCTGAAACAATGAAGAATGAATAAAGAAACCTTACAGGCAATGTTCAAATCTCTGTGTAAATCTTCAACTACTCTTAAACATGTATAAACTCAATTTCCCAATCTATTAGGCAAGTGAAAATAGTGATATGAGGTCATATTGAGGTTTCATTCAGCTATAATATTCTGTGATTCTAAGAAATACGAAAAAATTAAACCATGAATGATCAAATAAGAGAGAATAAAATCCTTGTAAAATCCTTTCAGAACTTACTGAAGAAATCATTCTACTAACTTTTGTTAGAATTTCTCCCCCCAATATGCTCATATTTATTATCTTCCAAGGACTGTATTGTAGAGATCATTGGAAAGCCATAGAAGCTGTGCCTAGATGAGGGTTGTCGTTGCTGGGGGCCATCATGTTGATTTCCATGCATAATGACCCCATGTGTCACAGTAGAACTGCCCCATAGGGTTTTTTTAGGCTGTAATCTCTGTGGGAACCGATCACCAGGTATCTCTCCTGCACAGCCACTGACTGAGTGTGCAACACCAAGCTTTTGGATAGCAGCCAAGGGCTTAACTGTTGCATCGCCAGGCCTTCTTCCACGTTAGGATTGTTTTGTGCCACTGAGAGGAGTCCAGCTCACAGGGACTCTATACGACAGAGTAGTACTGCTCCATAGAATCTCCTCGGCTATCGTCATATGGGAGTAGAGCTGGACAGTAAATTTCCCGAATGTATGTTTAATGTAAATAGCCTCTATATCTGAGCCTAGACTTGGATAGTTTTGTACAACCTCAAAAAATGCATACATGTGTACACAACAAAACATTATCCCTTCTTTGCGCTTAGGTTGTTAGATTTACTTTGGTTAGCGTTGTTGCTGTTGTGTGCTGTGCAGTCGATTTCAGCTCATAATGGCCCTCCAGGATGGAGCCGAACTGTCCCCAGAGTTCCATCGCTGCAATCGTTACAGGAGCAGATTGCCAGGTTTTTCTTCTGCAGTGTCGCTGGGCAGGTTCAAACTGCCGACCTTTTGCTCAAGAGTGTAGGTCCCCAAATATCAAAGGGAGCGTAGTCTCCTGAGAAAGGTAACACGTGGACAGACACAGCACCATATCCCCACATACTCTATACATACATGCATGCACATTGATAAACATATACACATAAAACAAGCTCCAAATCGGCTGCTGTGGAGTTGATTACAACTCATGGCAAGAACTGTGATCCTCACGGTTTTCTAGACCTTCTGAGGTGTCTCTGGGTGGACTTGAGCTTCCAACTTTTTTGTTAGTAGCCAAGTGCATTAACCACTTATACTACCCAAGGACTTCACATCTATAAGTAGCATATATGTATATGCATACTGATTACAGGAGACACCCTAGAGACTTGAATAGAAATCAGCAAATGAAATATTCAGAACTTGTACAATGAAAAAAATTGAAGTCATAAAAATTTTTTGGGAATAGCCTTTTTAAGAACATGGCACAGTACTTGATGTAACAGTTGCTTACTAAATGGTTGTGGAATGAATAACTGCATTAATGAGAAGACCTTTATTTTTAAGTTTCAACAATGGAGTGATTGATAGTCCATTATCTGTATCTATTGTTACCTATATATAGATACAGATATTTGTTACCAAGGCCCAGTAAGATAGCCAGAGAGTGCTTAGCTGGCTTCCCTTCATAAATCTCATTGATGATGACAATTTCTTCATAGAATAATGGGCTGCTTCTTTGTAAGTATAAAAGCATGGGAGTGCAGTACAGTGGAATTTTGCTTTAAGTTGCTGTACTGAATTTAGCTAGCCCTGGACGGTAGCCCACAGAGATTTATTGAAATAATCAAATTTCCGTACTTAAGACTGGCTGTGATAAAAAGTAACTTTTTAAGAACCACAACAAAAAAGTATATTAGGCAGAAATCGAGGACAAATTAAAAATAAGTCACACGGTACTAACTTTGAGAGTGGTGTTTTCTAAAACAAAATTTTCTTAGAGCAGAAGGATCATTTAGTCTTAATAATTTTCAAATCAGTAAATATTCAGCACTACTACCTATAAAATACTGCAAAAGCTGTTCAATGAAGGTTTACAAAGTTAGACGATAGTTGATAATTCAAACTTGAGCAATAAAAGAAGCCATAAAATAAGGATAAAAAGGAACTTAAGAGAGCAAGAACCAGTTAGATACAATTTTAGCATCAATTTACAAACAGCGTAGCAATAAGTAACTATGCTTATGTTTTTGTATTATTGCAGGTATATTTTCAATATAATATCCCAGAAGTGGGAATAGTCACTTAAATAAATGGTAACTACATATGCAATCTGTTGTATATTTTCAAATTCTCCTCCAAAATGGTTTTCAACAAAACCAAAACCCACCTCTGCTGTTGATTTGATTCCAACTCTTGGCTCTAGAGGACAGAGCAGAACTGCCCCAGGGGTTTTTGAAGCAGATTGCAGCTTCCCCCTCCCACAGAGAGGACAGTAGGTTTCTATTGCTGACATTTCCCTTAGCAGCCAAGCAATTAACCACTGCACACCCTGGGCACCCTCCACCAGAAATGTATGAGACTGCTTACCCTCAATTTGACCAATGAGAGTGAATTCTCAAATTTGGAAATGTTCTGTATTCTGATGGGTGAGAAACGGTGTATCAATGTAGTTTCAATTTGCATTTTTTCCTTTGGATCCATGTGGGTCTGTTTCTAGGCTTTCTTTCTGCCCCATTAGTCCAATCTTACCTAGCTGTATATTAAGGTGCCTGATCCTTTTTGGAACATCAGAGAAGTCATTGTTAATTAGATTATTTGGTTATCTTTAGCCTTCCCCCCGCCTCCCCCCACCCCCAATTTCAGGATCAGCTAGTGAAGTTCAGTGTATAAACTTGCAGAGATTTTGATTGATAATGTTTCACATTTAACCATTAAGTATGGAGATTGAATCTCCTAATCCATTACTATGATGTTTCTCTATTCTTCTTTCATGTCATCTAACAGAGTACTATTTATGAAAGTGTTACACACCTTTAGAATAGTAAAACAGTGAAGAAAAACAGCCCTTTTTTTCTCTTCCTCAACCAATCTTTTTACAATGTAACTTTAATGAGATCTTCTAAAAACTTTACACTTCTCCTTTTTTTAGCATCTGTGTAAGGATACCATGAGGCTCTTTCACATCACTGATTATCTGATAGGAGCCCTGGTGGTACAGTGGTTAAGAGCTTGGTTGCTCACCGAAAGGTAGACACTCCAAAACTGCCAGCTACTCTTTGGAAACACTATGGGGCAGTTCTACTCTGTCCTGTAGGTTTGCTGTGAGTTGGAATTGACTCCATGGCAAGAGGCTTGGTTTCTTATCTAGTAAACATGCTACTCTCAGCATATTTGGTGATTTGTCCCTAGGTTCTTTTCAGTTTCCCGTTATTATCTGTAAATATAATATCGACTGTAAATATTGGCAGTGTTTTTCATTACTTTGTAATTCTTAGCATTTTTTTTTTTTTGGAATACGTTATTGCTCTAAGTAGGAACTTGAACATGTTGCATAGAAGTGACAATAGATCGATCTTTGCTTAGAGTGAAACTTTAAAGGAGTGTTTTTAACTCTGACCAGTTAATATATGACGTGTGCTCTAGGTTCTCAGTTGATATTGTCAGTTAAGGAAGTTTCCTTCTATTCCTAGTTTGTAAAAGATTTTTGTTACTGTTTTTTAAAATCATGAATACGTATTGAATTTTATTATATGTTTTCCCATTATCTATTAAAATGACCTTCTTTTCTGTATTCCTGAAGGGGAAATTTAATCGATACATTGTTCTAGCACCAAATAGTCCTTGCATTACAAGATAAACCTTATTTGGTCATGCCATATTACTTCCATTGTTATTGCTACCATCATATTTTACATCGATGGATTTAGTTTTATTTATAATTTCTAAACCCACAGTCATCAATTTTTCTTTCACATATGGTCTATTTTTTTAGTACAGAGAAAATCTTGGCGGTTTAGTGGTTCAGAGTTAGCAGTTTGCATCCACCAAGCGCTCCCTGGAAACCCTGTTTCGCTCTGTCCCATAATGTCACTATGAGACTTGACTATGAATGTGAATTGACTTGATGGCAATGGGTTTGTTCTCCGTTTGGGGTATAAAGGTTATGCTGACTGACTTCATAAAAGGTTTTCCTCCTCCTCACTTCCTCTCCCTTTTTTTTCCAATCTCCCCCCCACCCCGAATCTTTTTGTAAGATAAGGATTATTAAGTGTTTTGTACTTTTTTTGTGAAGTTTATCTTCAAAAACATCTGGACTCATGACTCAAAAATTAAAAAACAAAAACAAAAAACAAACAAACACAAATAACTCTATTAGAAAATGGTCAAGGAACTTGAAGGGACATTTCTCCACAGAAGATATACAAATGTTCAGTAAACACCCCAAAATGATGCTAAAAATTATTAGCCATTAGCAAAATGCAAATAAAATCCACAATGAGTTACCACTTCACACCCACTAGGATAGCTATAATTGAAAGAAATAATAAATGTTGAAATGGATGGGAAGAAATTGGAATCTTTATATACTGCTGCTGGGAAGTCAAAATGGTGCAATAGCCTTGCAAACAGTTTGGCAGTTGCTGAAAATGTTAAACAGAGTTAACATGTTGTTGGCTGCCACTGAATAGTTCACAGCTTACGGAGAACAGTATTTTCAATGAAACCCAGCGGTTCCCTTGCTAGGTATACACCAAGGAGAAGTGAAAGCATATGCACATACACTTAAAACCACAAAACAAAACCCATTGCTGTTGAGTTGATTCCAGCTCTTAGAGACTCTATCACAGCATTATTTGTAATAACCAAGGAATAGAAACAACCCAAATGTCCATTAGCTGACAAATAAATAAAATGTGGTATATGCAAACAATGAAACATTATTTGACATTAAGAATGAAATCTGCTATAACATGGATAAACCTTGAAAACATGCTCATTGAATGAATCCAGTACAAAAGGCCATGTTGCCTGATTTTATTTATATTAAATGTCTAAAAAAGGCAAATGAATAGAGACACAAGGTAGTTTCCTTTGGCTAGAGAAGTGATACATACTAAGGGTTTCTTTGGAGGGATGATGAAAACGTTCTAAATTTAGATTATGCTGATAGTTAGTACAAGTGTGCATACGCTAAAAACAAATGAACTGTAAACTTTAAATGAGTGAATTTTATGGTGTGTGAATTATATCTCAACAAAGATATTTAAAAACAACCTGGGCCTATTGCTTACACAGGGGTACATTTTTTTCAAGTACAGATACAATCTGGTTACTAAAAATTCTGTTGGTTTTGAGTTTTATTTACAGTTCCTTTCATTTTAGATAACAGATCATTTTACCTGTTTTCAAATGTATTGCCATAAACATCCTTAAAGTGAGCCTATCCTATTATTTTTCACACCTCTACTGTATCCTTACTTACACAGCCTTATTATTAAGCCTATTTGTTTCTCTTTAGTAATTTTATTTTTACTCTCTTTATTTGTGTTGTTTTTCTAACTTCTTTGTTTGGAGGCTTTTTCCACTAATTTTCCATTTCCATTTCTTGAGTGTGTACTAAAATATTTCCCTGTTTGTACTGATTTACTTTGATCTTACAAGTTTTGATGTATACTCTTCTATTTTTAAAACATTAAGTTTTACATTTTTCTAATTCCCCTATGTTTAATTCTTAACCTATACGTTTTTAGAAGAGCATTTTTTTCAATTCTTAAAATTTTTCAAATACAGACAAAAGCGGCAAGATCTGTATAGTAAACACTCATGTGACTCACAGCTTAGCATCAACGAATGTTAGCCTTTTTATTTCATATATATTTTTCCCAAAGTATGTGGTAGACAGCATGATACTTTAGTCCTGAATACTTCTGTATGTGTCTTTTAAAAACAAAGACTACTTCCTTTAAAATCACAGCACCATTTTTACCGGTAGCAAAATTAATAACAATTCTCTTACATTTCCAGTATCAGCCCTTATTTAAACTTCTCTAATTGGTCGCAAAATGTGCTTTATAGTTGCTTTTCTAGGACCAGGACCCAAACTCATTGGTTGTATTTGCCAAGCCAAGCGCCATCGAGTTGGATCCAACTCATGGTGACCCTAGGGGCCAGGGTAGAACTGACCCCCAGAGTATTATGTCATATTTCTTTGAATCAATTTAGATCCTCTACATTTCTGCCCCATAGTCTGAAGATCTAGAATGTCCTATATTCTTCATATACCTCATTGTTACCTTGTGGTATAATTTATCTGTTATCTCTATCCTCTGTATTTTCTGTAACAAAGATTCTGTACCTCTAACCTCTGTATTTTCTGTAACCTGAAGATTATGTTAAAGGCCTTGGTTAGATTCAAGTTAAACTTTTATTTATTTATTTATGCAACTCTATTTTATAAGTGATGTAGTATGTTTGTCATGTAGCATCTTCTGATGAGAAACATGCCAGGTGGTGATCTCTTTGTGTGTATGATGACTTTCTCCTTTTGCAGGTGACAAAAAACATGAGTAGGTAATAGTTTTATTGCATGAATATTGTTTTCCATCAGATTTTCACCTAATTACTTTAGCCATGGAAAATCTTGACTTGAATCACTCTTTCATTTGGGATTACAAAATGGGAGATATTTCCAAAGTGGGGGACCTCATCTCAAATGGGAAAGCACTATAATCTCCCTGCTAAAAAACAACAGAAAGAACAAACAAAACCCTCAGCTTAAATTCTTAAGAAAATCTTTTTGTCAAGGTATAATATAGAATTCACTAATTTTTAAGCACATAGTTTAAAAATTTTCAACATTTGCACAATTACATAATCACTATCATAATCATGATATAAAAAAATTCTTTCATGTCACAAAAACACACCTTGTTCTTCTCTCTAGTCAATATTCTGTCCCTATACATAGCCCTGGTAGCATAACATTAAGGGCTCAGCTCCGAACCAAAAGGTAGGCTGTTCAAACTCACCCATTGGCTCCAAGAAAATTCTGATGATCTGCTACCATGATTACAGCCTAGAAAACTCTATGGGGCAGTTCTAGCCTGTCAAACTGGGTCACTATGTGTCAATAACACCACTAGTCCCAGGGAACCATTGATCTGCTGTTTTTCTCTTGAGTTTTCTAGAATCAAACAAAAGCTAGTCACATGACACTGCATTTTTGGACTTGGCATAATGCCTTTTGGATTCATGCATGCTGTCCTGTTCATCTGTTTTATTGCTGAGTAGTATATCCCATGGTATGAATGGAAGTACAACAGGCTGTCTATGTATTCACGAGCTGATAGAAAAATTTCAGTTTCTCATTTTTTACTATTATGAATAAAGCTTCTATAAACATTTGTACAGAAGATCTACTCATACACAAATCTTTGTGTGGGCTTGCTTTTACTTTTTGGGGGTACGACTCTTGGCTGGTATGATTTAAGTGTAAACTTAAATTCATAAGAAGCTGGCCATAAGTTTTCAAATTTTGCTCTACCACCAGTAATGCAAGAGCATTTCTTTTTTTTTTGCATTCAAACTTTTTTTTTTTTCCTTTTCATTGTGATAAAGTATACTCCAAATCAGTTTTGCATTCCCGCCTATCTGCAGCAATTTCTGCTCTCCTTGGCCGATGACAGCACACTCCTTTTCATTTTATACTTGTCGTATTCTCTTTTTTTTTTATTATGATTGAATGAAAATGTACATTCCCATATAAATTTGCATGGCCACCTATACACAGCTCCCACTGCTCTCCCTGCCTGGTGACAGCACACGCCTCCTCTCTACTCCATACACATCTTATCCTCCAAAGAATCTCCTATCCCCTCCTCTCCACTCATTCCCCTATCTCCAGTAACAGGTCAGCAGGACAACATCCTATAGATGCACAGAACCATAAAGTGCACACATGATATGGTCACTCTGTGTCACCAAGTCCGTTCCATTCCTGTCTGAAGAGTTGACCTCCATTATGCTTTATGGACAGGGCAGCATCAGAGCCAGGGGCCATGCTCCCAGAAGAACTCTGAGGCCCCTGGACCATCACTTGTGGTCTTTTAGTGGCAATCTCAGGGTACACCCCTTTTTTTTCTTGTGTTGCCAGTCAGACTCAACTTTATGAGCTCCATCATAGCTATCACTGGGGGTGGCCAGGCACCATCCAGTTCTTCCGGTTCTTCCAGTCACAAGTTGATATAGTCACACCACTCATGTGGGTCTGTCTTCTAGGTTCTCTTTCCCCTGTGTTGTTTTGGTCGTAGGTGATTATCTGTTCCTGCTGAGTTGGGACCATCTGCTGTGCCCTCAAATGGCAGCTTGGCAGCTTTTAAGACCTCAGATGCCACTCACCAATGTAGGGTGCAGAAGGCTCTCTTAGCAAAACTCTAGTTGTGCCAATTGGCCTTGATTTCCCCTGAGATCATGGTCCCTGGCTCCTCGCCCCACCTACTCAATCTTTGCAATATTGGGTTAAGATGGGGGTAGTAGTCATGTTATGTTGAAGTTCAGTTAATATTGATCTACTTTCTACTGTGTGCTGTCACAGAATTTACCCAACCAAATTTCTACCAACTGTCTAATCCAAACCCTCCATCCCCACCCTTGCAGCCATCAAAGAGTCTTTTCTTCTATGCATGAGTATGTTTTTAAGTTCTTATTGTAGGGGTCTCATACAATATTTGTCCTTTTGTTGCTGACTACGTTCACTCATCATAATGTCCTCCAATTGAAATCAGGTTATGAGATGTTTCCTAAAATCATTGTTTTCTTTATCATTGCATAGTGTCCCATTGAGTATATATACCATAGTTTACCTATCCATTCCTCTCTTGTTGGGCATCTGGGTTGATTCCTTCTTTTTGCTATTGTGGACTGTGCTACGATAAACATTCATGTGTATGTATCTGCTGGTGTGAATGGCCTTAATTTTGTAGGATATATTCTGAGCAGTGGAATTACTGTGTCAAATGGTATATTTATATCCAGCTTTTTAAGGAAGTGCCAGATTGCTTTCCAAAGAGGTTGCATCATTTTGCATTCCCACCAACAGTGTAGGAGAGTTCTGATTTCTCCACAGCTTCTCTAGCATTTGTTGTTTTGCGTTTTTTTGGATCATAGCCAACCATCTTGGGGTGAGATGGTATCTCATTGTAGTTTTGATTTGAATTTCTTTAACAGTTAATGATTGTGAGCATGTTCGCATGCATGTGTTTTTTGGGTGCCTGGATCTCGTCTTTAGAGAAGTGTCTGTCCATGTCCTTTGAGCATTGCTGAATCAGATTATTTATCTTTTTTTATTGATGTTTTGTAGTACCTTATAGATTATGGAGATCATGGTCTGACATAGAGTTGTCAAATATTTTTTCCCAGTCTATAGGTGGCCTTTTAATTCTATTGATAGAGTCATTGGATGAGCAGAAGTATTTGATTCTTAGTAGTTCCCACTTATCTATTTTCTCTTCTGTTGTTTATGGTTTCTTTGACAGATTTTGAAGTCTGTCTATGTTGTGTATTAAAACTTCCATTGTTATTCCTACTGTTTCTTGAACTTTATTGTTTTAGGTTTGATATTTAGGTCTTTTATCCAGTTTTGAGTTGGTTTTGTATAAGGTGTAAATTACGGGTCTCATTTCAATTTATTGCAGATGGATTATCCAATTTTGACAGCACCATTTGTTGAAGAGATTGTTTTTACCCCAGTTTAATGTCTTAGGGCCTTTGTCGAATATCAACTATTCATAGGAAGATGGTGTCATCTCTGGGGTCTAAGTTCTGTTCCATTGGTCTATTTGTCTCTCTTTGTACCAGTGCCAGGCTGTTTTGACTACTGTGACAGTATAATAGGTTCTAAAGTCAGGTAGTGCGAGGCCTCCCAGTGTGTTCTTCATTAGTAGTGCTTTACTTATCTGGGGCTTCTTCCCTTGCCAGACAAAATTGGTGATTTGTTTCTCCATCTCCTTAAAAAATGTCACTGGAATTTATATTGCGATTGCATTGTATAAGTAGATTGCTTCGGGGAAAATAGACATTTTCACAATGTCAAGTCTTCCTATCCATGAGCAAAGTAGGTTTCTCCATTTATGTAAGTCTCTCTTAGTTTCTTGTAGTTAGGGTTTGTAGATCTCTTTGTAAAGGTCTATTATTTCTCTGGTTAGATTTATTACTAGGTGCTTTATTTTCTTAGGGTAAATAGTATTGATAGGTAGTAAATAGTATTGATTTGGGGATTTCTTCATTAATATTCTCATTGTTGGTATAAAGGAATCCTTCTGATTTACTTATGTTTATCTTATATCCTGAGACTTTGCTGAACTCTTCTATCAGTTAGACTAGTTTTCTTATGGATTTCTTTAGGATTCTGTGTGTATACAATCATACCATCTGCAAATAGGGAGATTTTTACTTCTTCTTTGCCAATGTAGATGCCCTTTATTTCTTGGTCTTGTCTAACTGCTCTGGCTAGAACTTCTAGTACAATGCTGAATAGGAGAGGTGAGAGTGGGCATTCTTGTCTAGTTCCTGTTCTCAAGGGAAACTGTTTCAGTCTCTCTTCATTCAGGATGGCGTAAGCAGTTGGCTTTGTATAAATGGCCCTTATTGCATTGAGGAATTTGCCATCTATTCCTATTTTGCTGAGGGTTTTCAGCATGAGGGTGTTGGACTTTATCAAATGCCTTTTCTGCATCAATAGACAAAATCAGGTGATTCTTGTCTTTTGTGGTATTTATGTGGCTGATCACCTTAATTGTTTTTCTGATGCTGAACCAGCCTTGCATCCCTGGTATGAATCCACCTTGGTCATGATGGATTTTTTTTTTTTTCATATTTCGTTGTATTCTACTGGCAAGAATTTTGTTGAAGATTTTTGCATCTAGATTTATGAGTGATAGCGGTCTGTAGTTCTCCATTTTGGTTGGGTCTTTCCCTGGCTTTGGTACCAGAGTTATGCTGGTTTCATAGGATGAATTTGGGAGTATTCCATCCCTTTCTACACTGTGAAGTAGTCTCAGTAGTACTGGAGATCACTCTTCTCTGAAAGCTTGGTTGAATTCTGCAGTGAAGCTATCCAGGCCTGGGCTTTTTTTTTTGGTTGGTAGTTTTTTGATGACTTTTTCAATCTCTTCCTTTGTGATGGGTTTGTTAAGTTGTTCTGCTTCACCTTGTGATAATTTTGGTAGGTTACATGAATCAAAGAATTTGTTCATTTCTTCTAGGTTTTCAAATTAGTTAGAGTACAGTCTTTCATAGTATTGTTATATTTTTGATTTCTGTTGGATCTGTTGTGAAACTCCCCTCTCATTTCTTATTTTGGTTGTTTCCTTTCCTGTTTTTCTCTAGTAAGTTTAACCAATGGTTTGTCAATTTTATCTTTTCAAAAAACCAGCTTTTGGTCCTTTCAACTTTTTCAATTGTTTTTCTATTCTCTGATTTATTTCTGCTCTAATCTTTACTATCTGTTTTCTTCTGGTGCCTGAAGGGTTTCTCTGTTGCTCTCTTTCTACTTGTTCAAGCTGTAGCATTAATTTTTTGGTTTGGGTCCTTTCTTCATTCTAGATGTGTGCATTTATAGAGATAAATTGAACTCTGAGTATTGCTTTGGCTGTGCCTCATATGTTCTAGTAGGATGTGTTTGCATTCTCATTTGATTCCATAAATTTCTTTATTTTGTCCTTGATTTCCTGTATAACCCATGGATTTTTGAGCAAGGTTTTGTTTAGTTTTTGTTAGTTTGAGTTTCTAACCTTTTTTTTTTTTTTTCTGCTATTGATTTTGACTTGTTTGGCTTTATGTTCTGAGAAGATGCTTTGCAATAATTCAATGGTTTGGATTTTGTTGAGACGTTCTTTATTTGCTAACACATGGTATATTCTAGAAACTTCCATATGCATTGGAGAAGAAGGCATACTTATCTGTTGATGGGTAAAAAATTCTGGATATGTTGATAAGGTCTAGTTGGTTAATTGTTTCAGTAAGATTGTATCTGTACTGAACTTTTTTTGGATGATCTGTCTATTACCCAGAGTGGAGTGTTGAAGTTTCCAACTATTATTGTGGAGTGATCTATCTCATTTTTTAATGTTGTCAGTCTTTGGTGTATTTGAGGCTCTGGTATTGGGTGCATAAATATTTAATAATGTTGTATCCTGCTTATGAATTGAAACTTTCAGGAATAAACAGTGACCACCCTTGTCCATGATGCCAGCCATTGTCCATGATAGTGGCTCTTAAATTAAAGTCTATTTTATCTGAGATTATTACTGCCACTCTTGCTCTTCTTTGTATATTGTTGGCTTGGTATACATTTTTCCATCTTTTGATTTTTGGTGTGTTTCTTGTAAGCAACATATAGATGAGTTGTGTCTTCTGATCTGTGGTGTCATTTGTTTTCACTTCAGTGGAGCATTCAGTCTGTTTATAGTCAGTGTAATGAATTATGTGTTTACTTCTGTCATTTTGATGTCTTTATTTTTGAGTTGTTGATGTTTTCTATGTTTTCCTTAATATTCTGTTCTGGGTCATTCTTCTTTATGTGTTGACTTTTCATCTTTTTTTTTGGTTGAGACTCCTCTCCTGTATTATGCCTCTTGTTTTGATATGTCACACTGCTGTTTTGCTTTGTGGCTACCCATATGATCTCCCTTACTAGTCTAAGTTTAAACAAGACTTTAACTTTTAATTTCTTCGCCATCCAAAAGCATTATAACTACTGTAATATATTCTTCTTTTTAGTGTGATAATGTCATAGTTTTCATGCTATGATCACTGGTTCCTTTCTTTTAATAATGTAGTTTTGAGTGAGCTTTTTGACTTCCTTAAATAGGGTTGCTGTGAGTTGGCATCAACTTGACAACACTGGGTTGGTTAAAGTGAGTAGGATTCTGGATGCTCTTTCCTACATTGCCTCCTTAAGTATACACTTAATGTTTGTATTTTTCTAAGCAAAGAATTTCTTTCAGTATTGTAGTTTTGGTTTGATTTTTACATAGTCTCTAAACTTCTGTTTATCTGTGAATGTCTTAATTTCACCAGCGTATTTGAGAGACAATTTTGCAGAATATATAATTCTTGATTGGAAGTTTTTCTACTTCGGGGCTTTGAATGTGTCATCCCACTGCCTTCTTGCCAATGCTGTTTCTGCTGAGAAGTCAGACAAAAGCCTACAGGGTTTCCCTCTGAATGTTAACTTTGTTTTGAGCCTTGCTGCCTTTAAGAGACTGTTTATGTTTCATTTTATTAAGCTTGATTATGTGTTCATGTCTTTCTTTTGGGGTGTAGTTTTTGTGGTATTCAATATGCATCTTGGATATCTATATTTTCTTTCATAATTTCAGGGACATTTTCTGTCAGCAACTCTACAACAATGCTCTCTGTATTTTCATTTATCCTTTCCTGTTCAGGAACTCTAATTATTCATAGATTATTTCTCTTAATAGAGTCCTACATGTTTCCTAATGCTTGTTCATTTTTCTTATGTCTTCTCTCTGATTTCTCCTTATAAATGCTCGTCAGTTGCTCTGTCCTCAAGGTCACTAAGTCTGACTTCCATCTCCTCAATTCTGCTCTTTCGACTTTGGGTTGAATTGTCTAATTCTTTAATTTTGTTATTGATTTGTTGGATTTCAGATCATTGAGGTTCCATCAGTTCAAATAGCTTACTTAATTTTTCATTTTGTTCTGCTGCATTTTGTTTACTCTCTAGGAGGGCCAGCCAAGGCCAAGTGCCATCAAGTTGGATACAATTCTTTTGTATTTGACCTCTGATAGTTTCAGAAAGGCTTCTTCTTCTAAGTATTTGATTCTTTATTTTGAGAATTTTCCAGAGCCATGGCAGACTGCTTTAAATATTTAGTGATTGACTGTTGTCTGTGTGAAGCTGTTTGATTTCTCTAGTGTTGCCTCAACAGAAGATGGGGTGTAGTGCTAACAGGGGAGTTGGTCACCAGCTGTCTCTGTATACTGTAGTGGCTGGCCCCACGTGGACCTTCTGGGGTGGAAAATTCTGCCTCTTGGCTGGAAAAGATGGCACGCTACATATGGAGTCACCTGGAGTGGCCATCAGCTGAACCTATGATGTGGCTCCATGAAGGGTGGAGGAGATGCAGCCAGGACTCTTGGCACTCAGTTCTCTGAGTAGTTTTATTTTAAAAGGGTCCTTTACTGCTGAGTAGGGAGTTGTCCAACAGTTGCTACATCCTTGCCAACAATTGGAATCTTTTTAATTTTGTTGATTCTCATGGATATGAATAAATCTCATTGTGATTTTAATTTGTATTTCCCCCACGACTAATGATGTTGAACATCTTCATGCATGCACTTGGCATTTTTGTATCTTCTTTGACAAAACATGTGTTTAAATTTTCTGCCTATTTTAATTGTTTGTCTTATACCTTATGTAACTGTGCAGTTAAATTTTTTATGTATATTTCTTTGTTATTAATTTGAATTTACTGAACATGGCCTGAGAAAATGATCTACATAAAGCTTGATTGTGGGTTAGTAGTCTTTTTTCTGTTAACCAAGTCACCTAACAGAGATTAATAAAAGAGAAACACATAATGTCGCCCAGGTCCATTTTCTCTCAGAAATCTTGTCCTACATCATTATTTCTTGAACTTGAGAACAGAGGACCCTATCTAAACATCTTCAAACAATAAACCAAGAACCCCTTTGCAGCATAGGCATTTAATTTGTTCTTTGACTCATTACTTTACTGGCACACACTGAATATCTCCATGTGTCTGACTCTTTACGTAGGTGCTGGAACACCATGTTGTATTACAGGCAGATACTAGACAATTAATTTACCTAATGATTTTCCTGTTCTTTTGGGTTTTCTATGAATATAAACAGCAGAATATGGTTAGCACATCATTTGGTCACTGGAATACTTTCTTTACTAGGCTTCCGGAGGTCACTGTCTCCTAGATTTGTCATCTTTACTGGCCTCTTTTATTGGTTTGTCTTCATCTTCTTGATTTTTAAAGTTTCCATTGTCACAGAATTCAGTCTTTGAATGTAGTGAACTACACTTACAAACTTGATGACCTATTTGATCTTACAGATTTATTTCCACCATCTACCTTTTCAACCCCTCCTAAATTTACATTTTTCACCCTGGACTTGTATATGAAACACTGCCCTTCACCTGTCTACTCAATATCCATTTTCGTTAGTAAACATCAGTAACAACAATAACTATCATCAATACAAAGTCTACTACCACAAACATTTATACGGTACTTACCAGGGTTCAGGAACTATTTTACCAAAACCCAGCTGCTATCTAGTTGACATCAGTTCATGATGGCCTCATGTGTGTTAGAGTAGAGCTATGCTCCACAAGGTTTTCAGTGGCTGGTCGTTCTTCTGAGCTGCTTTTGGGTAGACATAAACCTCTGACTGTTCAGTTGATAGTCATATTCATTAACCCTTTGCACTACCCAGAAATTCTGGAACTCTTTTAAATGGTTTATGTAAATTAAGTATTTTAAAATTTTAAGTTATTAAGCATCACAATCTTGAAAGAGCTATTTTAAAAATTTCGGTTAACAGGCATCAGAATCTTGACACAACCAGTCTTGATGAAAGAACTCTGAGTTCTTCCATCAAAATATAATGCACTTATAAACCAAAAAACCAAAACCATTGCCATCCAGTCAATTCCAATTCATAGTGACCCTATAGCACTGAGTAGAACTTTCTTACAGAGTTTTCAAGGAACAGTTGGTGGACTCAAACTGCTGACCTTTTGTTTAGCAACTGAGCTCTTTACCATTCTGCCACCAGGGCTGCATAGTGTCTCATATTTCAGTTAATTGTAACTGCAAGGCTTGAGCTGTGTAAGTCCAAGCACTTAGAATTCTTCTTTATTCCCTTCCTTTCTTAAAAACCACCTGTCCTGAACAAATAGTATTAGCTCTTAATTCAAAGCAATCCCAAATTACCTCCAATTCTCAGCATCTTTCTTGCTATTCCCTGCACAAGCCATCATTTTTCATCCACATTCTTGCAATAACCTACTAACAGATCTCCCTGCTTCCTCCTTTGTCCTCTGTAGTTCATTCTCAACACAGCAACCAGAGTGATGCATTATATGAAAATCAGATCATGTAATGCCTCTGCTCAAAACATTGTCCTCCCATACCAGAGTGAAAAATCAAACCTGTATCCCCTATGCCAAAACAAAACCAAACAAATTCCTTGCCATCAGGTTGATTCTGACTCATTTGCCATTCTGACTCATGGCTTCACAGGATTTTCTTGGTTGTAATCTTTATGGAGACAGAATGCCATGGCTGTTTTCCAAGGTGCTTATGGGTAGGTTTGAACCAGCAACCTTTAGATTAATAGCTGAATGCAAATCTTTCCTGCCACCTAGGGTCTCTGAGTAAAAACCAAAGTGCTTAAGTTAACCTGTTAGTTCCTGGTATGATGAATCTGAGCTCTAAGCCCACCCTTGTTTCAGCTCTCTCCTCAATCAGTTCTCTCCCTGCCTCATTAATGTTCTAGGACTATACCAAGCACACTAAATCTAAGGGCCACCTGCTCTTCTCTGTTCCTGGGACCTTCTTCCTCAGATATCCACATGGCTTATCCAATCTCTCAGTTCTTTTATTATTATTTTCAAATATATTTTTATTATGTTTTTGTGAAGATTTACCAGTAGATTCCTATTCAACAGTTTTCACACACATTATTAAGTGACACTGGTTATGTTCTTCATAATATGTAAGCATTCTCAGTATTTCCATTCCCCTCACCTCCTTTGGACCATTCACTCAGGTTTAGCATTCTTAGTGTTCACTCAGATATAGCATTCTTAGTGAGGCCTTCACAGAGCACGCAGTTTATATGTCACTCACTCAATGTTCTCTGCTCTACTTTCCTCCATTGCATTGATTACTGCCTAACAGAGGATATAATTCACTTATTAGTCTTTTCAAATGCCTGTTTTCCCTTCCAAAGTGTAAGTTCCACAGGCATAAAGATTTTGCTAGATATGTTCTTTCCTATATTCCAGTAAGAACACATGATAAGCATGCAATAATAAGCAATGGAGAAAAACTGACGAGATATAGTTTGAAGGTAAAGCCAATGACTGGATGAACCAGAAGGACAGTCAATTCAGGACAGCACTTTGACCTGATACAATAGAAAATAAACTACCAGAATGGGAAAATAACATGGCCAAACTTAGACATTTGTTGAACAGAAAGGTACACAAAGTCCAGCATTTGATTCAGCCAAAGATTTCTCTCCCTTGATAACACTAATCTCTTGGACATTAGTAAGTTAGTTATCAGTATGATACCTCATTCTGGTGAAAAAGGTCTTTTTGGAAATACTTCTTTCTTGGTACCATATTATTCAGTGCTTTAACAAATAAAAAACTGCATATCTATAAGTACATTAAACCAATTGACAAAGAAGAGGTAGAAGCTTTCAAATATTAAACTATCTTAAATTATTAGGTGTTGTTGAGTTATATTACTTGCTTTGGAAAGTGACACTTGGGCCCCAGTTAAACCCTAGTGGTATAGTGGTTAATACTACAGCTGCTAACCAACAAGTTGGCAGGTCACGTCCAGGTATTCTTTGGAAACTCTATGGGGCAGTTCTACTTGGTCCTGTAGGGTTACTATGAGTGGGAATTGACTCAGTGGTAATGGGTTTTTGGTTTTGCATCACTGACAGAGTCACTGTGATGCATATGATTCTAATCTATCTATATATCAAAACTTCAATCCATCAATATTCTAGGAGCTCTCAGAGTTGTCCTATGTTCCTATGTCATACCACTGAGCTATAAAATAAGTAGAAGACATAGTCTCTGCCTGGATAAGTGGGTGCTTAATGTGGCTTGCACACATTTCTCAAGTACTGCATAATGCAAAAGAATGATTTGAACACTAATTTAAAATACAATTCAATTTTCATGGTAAAGTCTATTTTTTTTTTTCCCTAGCTCTTACACCTACCTGAATAAATAGCTTGAATATTTCCCCCTTCAGCTTTTCAGGTGGTGATTTGTTTATCCAACAAATATGTCGTTCAGGGTAATTGAACAATTCTAAGCACTTGGGAGGAATGTGAAAAATCAGGCATAGCCCTGCTGCTTGTGTTCTTCTATGTTTTAAGATCTACTAATGTTTATTTAGGGCTACTGTATTTTTATTATATTTTAAAAAGTAGACCGATTTAATCAAATCTTGTAAGCTTGTCATTAGTATAAATATATGATTCTATTGAAATGGCAATAAAATAGTTAAAAAGTATGTTATTGGAAAGAACATCTTTCTTTTTTATTGTACTTTAGATGAAGGTTTAGAGAATAGTTTCTTATTAAATGATACACATGTTCTTTTGTGACCTTGGTTGGCAATCCTGTGATGTGTCAGCACCTTCCCCTTCTTGACATTGGGTTCCCCATTTCCTAGCTTGCCTGTCTCCTCCTGTCTCCTCGTCCTTTTCCCTGGGCTGTATGCCCAGTTAGTCTTGTATACATGATTGGGCTGCATGTATTATCGTTTGTTTTATGGGCATTTGTAAACTTTGGCTGAAGGGTGAACCTCAGCAGTTACATCAGTAACTTTCTGGGGCGATAATCAAGTTTTCTTCAGTATGTCTGCTCTTTTTTTTTGTTTTTTTTTGTTTGTTTGGTTTTGAGTCAGAATTTTGTTTTCCATTCTTCTTTAGCTCTGTCCAGGACCCTGCTCTATGAGAGCAATTGGTGGTAACTAGGCACCATCCAGTTGTGTTGGATTCAGCCAGGGGACATCATGGTAATTTGGGTCCATTAGCACTTTGGACTCATCTGTGAATACCATTTTCTCTGGAGGAAAAACTAGTTAGAAAAAATACCAATTTTAGAAGTCACTATTTTCTAATAAAATAGCATCTTGATAAAATAGGAGGGAGGGGAAAAAAAAGCAGAGACAGAATTCTTTAAACTGAAAATGGGGCTAAACGGGGTTCAGCATTTTCTTGCCCAAGGCAATTTTTTTTTTTTTTTTTTTTCAACCTCTTAAATGCACTAGGAAGCAAGTGGCTGGCTTTTCAGCCAATTACAGCTGGTGTTCCCTCCTTAAGCTTTATGAGGAAATATACTTGGGAACCAATTTCTGACTCCAGCAAATGGCTGTTACTTATACCTCTGCCCCGCCGGTTACACTACTTCGGATATATGTCCAGTCCTTAGGTCAACCTGATGATAAGATTACGGGATCTGTTTGTTCAGCAGATTAATATGAATTCATTCCACCCAGACAGAGAAGCGGTTTGGGATGCGGATGTAGGGGGCCAGGGGCGGACAGAATGGAGTGATTTTTCTTACAAGGAATAGGAAAAGAAAAGGACTATTTCCCCTTCTGGGTCTCCGCTTCCCCTTTCAGTTCCTCCGTTCGGGGCAGACAATAGAAGTCTCCCGGCCCTCTCTCTGGGCGCCAGGTCCCAGTAGCCCCCTTGCCCCCGCCTCCCATCCCCGCCCCTCACCCTCTGGCCTCCCCAACGATGGCTCCAGGCGGAGATTTGTCAGAACCGTTCGGTTGAGACTGATTATGATTGCAGCAGATGGGCTGGATTTGACAGCCCGATCCTAAGCAGCTTCTGAGGGGGGTAGGGGGAGGCGGGGAGGCGGGGAGGCGGGGAGACGGAGAAGGTGGGGGGCGGGAATCCACGGGCCGGAGCCGCCTCGTAGGAGCGCACGCGGCACAGCCAGCCTAGCGCTCCCCAGCAGCTCTTTAACACGCGCCTCTATGAGGAAAGTAGCACCGCGTACCCGAGGGGTCTCACGAACGTTAGCGAAACGTCCCGTCTCGGAGAGGGTGTAGAGACACCGGGAGGCAGGCTCAGGCGGGCCAGCGCAGCACAACAAAGCCGAGGAGTGGGAGGGAGCGCGAGGTTCCCCTGGGGCCGCGCCACCCCCTGCGGAGCGCACAGGGCCGGTGCCACCGACGCGCGCTCCGGTCATGGCAAGTTTGTTAACTGCAGGCTCTTTGGCCAGCGCCTCGAGACCTCCGAAGTGACAGCACTGCTGCAGGGTCGGCCCCTGGCGGGGGACAGTTCCCACAGGCCCCCGGCCCACCGCAAAATGCTTCACCGCAGGCCAGGTAAGGAGACACCGGCCCGCTCCCCCTCCCAGGCGCATCTCCGGCGCACGGCCACCCGGCTTCTCTGGTCCCCAGCCCCTCACCTCCTGAATTCCTACTTGTTCCTGAGGACTCCTTGCTCCCTGCCTCTTTCCTCGGTCTTCTTGGTCCGTCTCTGCCCTCTATCGCCCTTCCTCACGGTCGCTCTTTCTTTGCCCTTTACCGGATCCAAACGGCAGGGGGAGAAGTTTGAGGAGGTGGTGCAGGATTGTGGCCTCTGCTCCCTGGAATGCCGCCAGGATAGGACGGTAGCCGAGAGTCAGGTTTTTGTGTGCACTCACCCACCTTTGCCCCCCAGCCGCCCTACGCTCTCGCCTCCCTCCCTCCCCCACTCCCGCCTTTCCACCTGTGGGGCCTCAGGCTTGCGCTGGCGGCGCAGAGGAAAACACGCGCACGTGTAGACAATTCCACGTTGGCGTCCTCAGCAATCGCCATAGGGCTGAGGCTCAGGAGGCAGGGAAGGGGGTGGATCTTGAGTACCCACCTGTTCCTACCCAAGCACAAGGCTGGTACTTCTATCCCTTGTCCTTGACTTCTGTGTCTAGTTGCCTACAGAACGTGGCATCTCCGTGGAGACCAGGAGGCTGCTGAATGTGACAGAGGCATTGCTGTGCCACCAGAAACCAACTGGCCCCCCACCTCTCCATTGACCAGTGTAGTAGGCCCTGCTTGGCTGGGCCCCTCTCGGGCGAGCCCGACCCACCTGGCATCCTCCCCCACCCCGCCCCCCAAGCATCAGTCCCTTACCTTGTCCGTGCAGCTCCGGCCTCTTGCCTGGGTGGCCTGTCCCTCGCTGCAGCGGCCAGCCCCAGCTCACTTGGAGCTTGCCCAGTGTTGCTACTAGCAATTGCCTGTGCCTAAGGCTCAGCCCCCAAGCCATATAATACTGTTTGATGGGCAGATACAAGGTATTTTCTGAAGCCTTGAGGGCTGCCAGTGCGCTGGTCCTACCTGCCTCTGAGGCTGGCATACCTCCCCATGGCGGGCCAACTTCCAGGCTCCTGTAGACCCATCTCACCCTGTGCTGTACCTTAGAGAAAAGGGGTTAACATATCCTCGTGCCTAGGCTTAAACACAGAGCAAACTTAGGTTTTCCTGCAGGGTCAAAGGCAGCAGAATTCCCTTTTCATCAGAGTTCTCTTCTCAGAAATTCCTAGAATTTCTCTTCTCATCCTTGAGGCTTCTGTGGGGTCTAATAAAACTAGGAGCCGTGTTGCTGGCCGCTACCATCTTGCTTCCTGCTTTCGTTCAGGCTTCCTCTTGCACCTGTATGTGACTCACATGTAGGTGCGTGATATACATGACTCCTTTAATGACCCAGAGTTATTCCTAAAAATACAGAAGCATTTCCAGAAATAATTGGCCACTTCTCTCCTAGTACTTCATGCCTTCTCTTAACTCTGATTCAGAGTTGGTCATTACTGTGCCCACAAAGACAAGGTCCAGGTAATAAATCTTGGCTGATAATGCTCAGTACTGGGCTGGTTAACTGTTGCATTTTTGTGCTATTCTCTTTAACCCTCTCAAACTCCATTTCTGGGGTGGCAGCCTCCTCTTCTAGGCCATCATCGTGGACTAATATAAATTCTCTGACCTAATATTAATTCCTTTTCCAATCTGAACACCTTCCTCTTTTGCCCAGAAGTGACTACAAAAGGCTAGATTTCGTTATCCAAAAGTTATCTTTAGAAGAAGGAGTTGTTCTGCAGTGTTTTCTTCACAGCACCCCTATTTTTGTCGGCATATTTTCATTGTGTAAATGGTCATATTTAGCTTAGTTTTGCTTGTGGATATTAATTTGGAAAATGACATAATTTTTTTGCACCTAAAAAATTATTGTGATATAACATATATAACAAGAAATCTGTCTTGCAAGTATGCAGGTCAGTGATATTGCATTCATACAGTGATATTAATTACAGTGATGGTGCCACCATCACTGCTGTCCATTTCCAAAGGTTTTACTTCACCCCAAACAGAAATTTGGCATCCCTCCAATTATAAGTCCTACTCCCCACTTCCCCAGACTCTGGTAACCACTACTAATCTTTTGACCCTGTGTTTACTTTTTCTAGATCCTTTAAATAGGTGGGGTCATAACAGTATTTGTCCTTTTGTATCTGACTTACTTTACTTAGCAGATGTTTTCAAGGTTCATCTGTCGTTGCATGTATGAGGACTTCGTGTGTCTTTATGACTCAGTACTATTCCATTGTATGTATATGCCACCTTTTGTTTATCCATTCATCTTTTGTCTGCAGTAAACACTGAAAACATGGGGAAGTGCTGCAGTGAACACTGGTGTCCAGGTTTCGGTGTGAGTTCATGCTTCCCCTCTTGTGGGTATATGCTTAGGACTGGGATGGCTGGGTCATGTGGTAGTTCAGTCTTCAACTTTTTGAGGAAACACAAAACAGTTTTTCATAGTAGCTGTAGCTGGTTGGATGAAGCAGGGTACAGCCACTGTGTTAAACAGTGTGATGTTTTCTCAAAACGTTGAACACTGAATTACCATCTTTAATCACCACCAGCAATGAATGAAGCTTCCAGTTTCTCCACAACCTTGCCAACATCTGTTGTTTTCCATTTCTTTTTTTTTTCTTATGATTGAATGAAAATGTGCATTCCTCTATAAATTTGTCTGTCCCCCTATACACAGCTCCCACTGCTCCCCCTGCCTGGTGACAGCACACTGTTCCTCTCTGCTCCATACATGTCTTATCCTCCCAACAGCCTCCTATCCCCTCCTCTCCACTCACTCCCCTTCCTCCAGTAAGAGATCAGCAGGACGACATCCTATAGATGCATAGAATCATAAAGTACACACACGATATGGTCACTCTGTGATGCCAAGTCCAAGCCATTCCTGTCCTAGAGTTGACCTCCATTATGATTTATGGACAGGGACAGCATCAGGGCCCAGAGGCTGTGCTCCTAGGGGAACCCCGAGGCCCGTGGACCATCAGTTGTGGTCTTTTAATGGAGATCTCAGGGTGCACCCCTTTTTATTCTTGTGTTGCCAGTGAGACTCAACTTTGTGAGTCCCATCATGCCTATCACTGGTGGTGGCTGGGCACTGTCCGTTTCTTCCAGTCACAAGTTGATGGAGTCACCCACTCACGCGGACCTCTGTCTTCTGGGTTCTCTTTCCCCATCTTGCTGCCGTTCTTATAGGGTGAGGTGGAATCTCACTATACTTTGGATTTGCATCTCTCTAATGACTAATGGAAACTCTGGTGGCATAGTAGTTAGATGCTACATCTGCCGCACAAAAGGCCGGTAGTTCAGATCCACCAGGTGCTCTTTGGAAGCTCTTTAATACAGTTGTAACCTGTCCTATAGGGTCACTGTGAGTCAGAATCAACCTGACATGTTGGGTTTCGTTTTGGGTTATGACTAATGGGGAATCCTGATGGCATAGTAGTTAAGTGCTACAACTATTAACCAGAAGGTTGGCAGTTCTAATCCACCAGGCACTTCTTGGAAACTCTATGGGGCAGTACTACTCTGTCCTGCAGGGTCATTATGAGTCAGAATCGACTGGACAGTGGGTTTGGTTTTGGAGTGACTGGTGATACCAAGGGAAACCCTGGTGGTGTAATGGTTAAGTGCTACAGCTGCTAACCAAGAGGTCGGCAGTTCAGATCCACTAGGTGCTCTTTGGAAACTCTATGGAACTGTTCTACTCTGTGATATAGGATCAATATAAGTCGCTGGTAAGTTGATGGAAATGGTATCAAGACTCTTTGTATGTGCTTGCTGGCCATTTGAGTATCCTCTTTGGTAATGTACTTTCTTCTAGTTCTTTGCCTATTTTTCAATTGGGTTGTTTGTCTTTTTGTTGTTAAGTTGTAGAACTTTTACATATATTTTGAATATTGTTGCACATCTTCTTTGGAGATATGTCTGTTTAAACTCTTTCCCCACTTTTAAAATTGAGTTATTTGTCTTTCTGTTGTTGAACTGTAGGAATTTTTTTAAATTGATTCTGCATATGAAGTGCTTACTTTAGTTTGCATATATTTTCTCCCATTCATTGTTGGTGTTGTCAGCTGTCATCCAGTCAGTCCCTAACTCATAGTGACCCCGTCAACAGCTGAACAGAAATGCTCCCCAATCTTGTGCCATTCCCATGACCATTTACAGATGAGACTGAAGTGATCCACAAGGTGTATTTATTGGCTGATTTTTGGAAGTAGCTCTCTGTCTTTCTTTGTAGTCTGTCTTAGTTTGGCCCTCCCCTGAACCCTGTTGATCCTCATAGCTGCAGTGTAAGTCTTCTGTGGCAGGGAGCTGCTGGCTGTGCATGAAGTGTGTGGCTGGGAATGCAACCAGAGCCTCCTACGTGGAGCATTTTACCATTGAGCTACCACTGCCTTTCCATTCTTCTGGTTGTCTTTTTAAAACTTTGTTCTATTTTTTTTTAATTGTGATACCTTATATAGTGTGTCTGAATGTATGTCAATAAATATGTGCATGTGGTTAAATATATGGATAAATGAATGATTCAAAGAATGTAATTAATGTCATTGGATTACACATATAAAAATGTTGAATAGTAAAGGTTTTATATATATATGAAATGTTCTCTATTTTATATGTAGAATATATATATTCAATAACTGAAAGATACACATGTGTATACACACACATACACATTTGCCTGTATAAATCAGTGCCACTAATTATGGTCACTGAATCATTCATTTATTTACACAAACAAAACCTTCAGTTACCAATCTAGGTACTAGAGTGGGAATGGAACAAAGAGAAGAACCGCATGGATATCAGTGTTTTAAAATTCACATTATAGCTGGATTGTGAATATTGTCATGATAGTTAATATTGTTATAGCAAACTACATTTTGCTAGGACTTTATAGTTTACAAAAGGCTTTCACAGGCATTATCTCCTTTAATCCCAGCAGTAGGAATTTTAAATAGTAGAGATTCCACCTAAAGGACCAGTGCCAAGCCAAGTGCTGTTGAGTCAGATCTGTTCATCAATTCTGTTTAACTGAAAAGAAAGAAAATCTTGTAAATTGTTACAACAGCTGATAGAGCTTTGTAACACAGAATAAACAATTCAGGAGAAGTTTATGAAGCTTAGTTACCAGAATAAAGCTTGGAGAGGAGAACTGAGATGTATGGGACATGCACATTACAAAGTAGTCACCCTGGGAAAACACACCAACCTACCACCAAGTCAGTGTGTAGCTGGTGCTAGAGATGGGCAGTTTTCTGGGCTCTGGATTGGTGCTTTATCCTAGAACCTACAGGGATGAAAGTTTTAGCTCAGAGTTTTGGGGAGACAGCAAGATGTTTCAGGTGAAAGAGTAGGCAAGGATGTCATCTTCTGTAGCTCCAAGCAGCTCTGGAGATAACTTAAGTTCCTAGTACATATTTACTTCAGAAATAAAATAATTTTCTGTATTTAGAGCTTAAGAAGTATGTTAGTGTGTCGTCTCTGAGCCATAATGAAGACAATCAAGGTTTTGGTCTTTTTTACCCATTACTTTGAAAACTGAAAACATAGCACTTAGATACATGACAGTCTCTTTTTTTTATTTTCTTTTATTTTTTTTTGTGGGAAGGTTTGGCCGAAGCCCTTCAAGCGTGTCACCTCATTTTCTCATCTCCTTCCTAGTGGAGGTCAGCCCTTTCCTGACTTCTCAGCTGCAAATATCTTTCGTGAATTTCCTCCCCAAAGGGTTTCTAGAGTGCTAGGCCATTATTACAAGTTTTGGTTGGGATTTCAGATAGCATGCTGATTCTTTCATTTATCACTTTCAAAAGTTTTATTCAAAAATTTTACATACAAACTCGGAGATAATTAGGCCAAAGACTGGCTATGAGTATAACTAGATAAGAGATAAGCCAGGTTGGCAATCATAAAGAAGAGTCTGCTGTTGGAAGGGAGCCCTGTTGACACAGTGGTTAAATGCGCCGTTGCTAACCAGAAGGTTGCTACTTCGATCACGCTGTGGGGAAAAGATGTGACAGTTTGGCACTTTAAAGATCATAACCTAGGAAACTCTGTAGGGCAATTTTATTACATTTTGTAGGGTCACTATGAGTTGGAATTGGCTCACTGGCAGTGGGCTTGGTTTTGGTTGCTAGAGGGGGACGTTTTATTGTTCAGTACCATGAGGTTTCTTGGAAACTTTTTAATGTGTAGGTTTTTTCCTGGAAGGTTTACCCAAGCCAATTAGTTTATTTGGCATTGGGCGTTATTCTCATTTCCAGTCATGAAAGATTTTGGTGTGTTGCTGAACTCATTTTTCTGTATTGGTGATATGTAAATGAAAATACAAATATTTATGTTTTGTATATATTTTAACATATATATGTATGTATATATGCGTGTTATTAGTCGGATCCGACTCAACGGCACTTGGCTGGCTTATGTATTTGGGAATTAGATTGTAAGTAGTAGCTGAGCTTTTTAGCGGCCTCTGCCAAACCTCTGAGGTTCTCAAATGAAGTTAAGGAAGAAGTGGAGTTGCTTCCGACCCCTTCTCTGATTTTTCTTGGTAACTTGAGAGAGTTGGGTAGGAGAGATTTGTGTGCACTGTGGTGATGGCTAGTGTCATCTTTGTTTAGGGTTGTCTGTCTTCCCAGTGACTTTCTGAGCTAGACCCCTGTTACGTATTCAATGATGAATACATTTTTGTCGAGGGGCATTTTAGACCAAACTGTGTGCTCCAGTCCTGCTTTTTTTTTATGCAGAGCTGTGCCATTTCACAGTCAGCTGGTCCTTTGGGTGTCTGTGGTTGTAGTTTAATGCAAACTGAATGTGTATCATTGAGAGGGTTTCTTGATACAGTTAAGTAGTTTGGCATTGCTGCTGAGGGCTACTGCCTCTAACTAGGATTGCTGCGTGATCTTACACTTTACTACTGCCTTTCTTTTGGTAAACTCTCAGTTTCCATGTGTCACTATAGCTCAGACTCCACAGAGACTATGTGGTGATGGGTTAAGTAAGCAGTTAATGGAAATCTGTTACTCATATCAGAGAGCATGCTGCTGTTAGTTGTTGTGGAGTTGGCTCTGATTCATTGCAAACTCATGTTCATCAGAACAAAACGTCGCCTGGTCCTGCCCAGTCTTCACAATAATTGGTAAACTTGAAGTCATTGTTGTGGCCAGCTATGTATTTTGAGTGCCTTCCAACCCTGGGGTCTCATCTTTCAGCAGTATATCACACAGTATTTGGTTGTGATCCATAGCATTTTCATTAGTTAATTTTGGGAAATATATCACCAGGCCTTTCTTCCTAGTCTGTCTTGCTACACACTGTCTTGCTACACACTGATATGTGTCCCTTATGGGTGACCTCGCTGATAATTGAAATGTTTGAGATCCAACTCAACGGCACTTGGCTTGGCTGGTGACATAACTTCTAGTATCCTGGAAACATGGAAACCACTAAAGTACAACAAACAGGTGGGAGATAATAAAAGGAACACAGTAATAATAATCCTGAACTAACCTGTTACTTATTACGCCCTGGTATGTTTCAGAAATACATCCTAATTATGTCTCTGGGTCTTATTGAAGTCAAGAGTCTAGATACTTGTTAGAAAAGTGTTATTTTCTCTGTGAAAGAGATATTTAGGGTCCCTGAGTGGTGCCAATGATTAAGTTACTCCTAGCCAAAAGGTTGATGATTTAAGTGTAGTACCCAGAGATACCTTCGAAGATAGGCCTGGTGATCTGCTTCTGAAAGGTCATAGCATTGAAAACCCTGTGGAGCACTGTTGTACACTGACACATTTGAGATCATCACAAGTTGGAATCAATCCCAACAACAGAGATATGATATAACCAGTCACACCTAAATGTCCTGCTAGCTATCACCAGATAGGCATACCTACCTGGGGTTGTTTTTGCCAGTGAATGAACTGTCTGCAAATCTTGAATGTGATTTCTTTAGTGATTACAGTATGTAGCCAGGGTTGTATTTGGGTTAACAGTCTCTAGATTCCCTATGCTCTTTTCACAGTATTATAGAAATAAGAGCAAGAAAATATTGGACTTTGTTAACCAGCAAGCAAGGACTTTATTTTTTTTTCCATTCAGAGTTCTTTCTTCAGTTTAATCCCAAACACCTGCAGGGAAGACATTGCATGTTATGACATCTATAGATAGCTTTGAGCATCATAGCAGCATGCATGCCACCTACTTTGGAGCCACAGGTGATAGTGGTACGTGGTGCAGGGCACATGTATGGTCCCCAGAAGGAGACCCAGGGCACTTAGGAGACTGGTTTCAGGAAGACAGTGTGAGAACGGGAAGTGTGAAGTTCATGTGTTATTGGAGAACAAGTCTTATTATTTTGTGAATGACCAGCAGAAAAAGAATTTCCAAGCTGGAAGCATCAAGAATGGCTCCAAACTTTTGAGATGCTTTTACATTAAGAGTGTCTATGTAGCAGACTCTCTACAGATTTCTGAACTCCTGTGTATGCAAAATGACAGTCAAAAGCAGTCACGTGCCCCAAATGTACTTCAAACCCAATGACACAGAGGTGTCTTGTCAGGTACGTGTCTTTTTCTGGAGGGAACGGAGAATGATCTATGGTTCCAATGCATTTTCAATAAAATACACTTAAAATACAGCCCAGCTTTTTTAAGCAACATTTTTTATAAGATGGTGTCATAAGTGGCTCTTGGAAGTCAGGAGAGCCTCCTATGCAGGGGGAATAGCAAAGCAAAGCAAAGCAGCGCAGTGCAAGCAGCACAGCGTCGGTTCTGACTCACAGTGACCCTATAGGACAGAGTAGAGGTGCTTCAGAGAGTTTCCAGGGGGCACCTGGTAGATTTGAACTGCCAGCCTTTTGGTTAGCAGACATAGCATGTGAGACTATGCCACCGGGGTTTCCACGTATACAAGGAGGCAGTCTGTATGTGTCTGTAAATGCAGAAAAGACTCTGACCTGCAGTGGGAAATCTGGCCTTTGGCTAGAGTACACCCTAGCCAGTTGTCCTCATCATTAGCAACTTTATTCAGAATGACAGTAGGCACAGTGTGGTGATCGCACACATGTTGCCGCCAGCTTTCTTGAGTTTAGTCTTCCCTATAGATGCAAAGATGATAATACTTGGTGTTGGGGCTCAGTAATTTTCTCTTGGGTCTCCAAGAACTGGCTTATATGTTTGTTCAGTCGTCCTATTCTGTTTTGTCTCTTGTGCACATAGTTATGCATCTAGCTTTAAGTCGCTACATGGAATAGTGACTTTTCTTTCTGTAATTTGGGAGATATTCTTAAACACCACTTTCCATAATATGCAGCAGAAGACAGCAATAGTGTAAAATGAAAAACTTTTTTCTCTTTAGAATTGTTTATCACAGTAAGTGGTTAAAATTGTTGTAAAATACCCAGTTTTGTTACGTATTGATGAATGTAAGTGCATGTTGCTGCTTGAGTGATAACTCGTTTATTGTCTGTGTTGACTTCTTTCTATTCCCCCTGCTATTACAACCCAGTTCATTTATTTGGCAGCTTCCCAATGATCAAAGAAGTTGTGGTCATCGGTGTGACTATTTCTGATTATTTTTGTCTTTCGGAATTACAGAAAGTGCTTACCACTCCCCTTCCCCTCCCCCCAAGCCCCTACAGTTGCCACTGAGTTGCTTCTATCAGAGTAGAACTATGCTCCATAAGGTTTTCAGTGGTTGATTATTGAGAAGTAGGTTGCTAGGGCTTTAGTCTGAGGTGCCACAGGGCAGACCCAAACCTCCAATCTTTTAGCTGTAGAGCAAGTTCTAGTGTTCAAATCTTCCTTATTCTCCAGTTATATTGCATTATTTGTACTTTACACAGCCTTTAAAACCCAGAGTTGTGTTTTAGGGTGCTACTAGCCTGACAAGTCTCTGCTCGTTGGTGTCTTATTGTTAAATTAACGTGCGCTGTGTAGACAAATCAACATCCTTGGTCATGTTGACTGCTGCAGGCTAAAGGAATTCATGTTGCAGCTTGAGTATTCGTCTTTTGGCAGCCTAGGTTGGTTAAATTAGCCTTGTAACTGTGAACTGTCTCCTTTCCTTTTGGGAATAGTAATTGTGTGAGCTTCACGAGCGTTACAGACAGATAGCTGTGGAGGATGAAGATGGGACTATGATGTGTACAGCTCAGTTGTATAGCTATAAGTACTATTTACCCTTAGTGAGTAGGAATAAATTGCCTCTAAGAGAGAAGGCATGTAGGATGACGGCAACAGAGAGAGAAGGCACAGCTTAGAAGGAGGTACCTGTGAAGGCTCTGTTGTCAGTAATCAGCCTCTAGTGTGCTAGAAGAGCCCTGGTGCCACAGTGTGAAAGAGCTTGGCTGCTAACCCAAAGGACAGCAGTTCCAATCCATTAGCCACTCTTTGGAAACACTATGAGGCAGTTCTCCCCTGTTCTGTAAGGTTACTATGAGTCAGAATTGCCTCAATGGCAATAGGTTTGCTTTGGTTTGGTTTAGTGCAGTAAGAGTTCCCTGAGTAGTGTGAATGTTTTATACCCAGTTGGCAACCAAAAGGTTGGCAGTTCGAACATATGCCATAGCACCATGGAAGGAAAGACCTGACAATCTGCTGTCATAAAGATTACAGTCAAGAAAATCCTGTGGAACAGTTCTGCTCTGTTCTACACATGGGTTATCATGAGTTAAATCAATCCATGGCACCAAACAGTGTGTTAGGTTTAAACAAGAGCTTTTGCTTTGTTTTAAGCTGCAAAACATATTTTTCTTTCATTCCACGTTAATTGCAGGATGTTAACTAGTAAGTGTAAGATAATGATATGGTTCAGTTGGTTTATGTGTCAACATTAATTTTCTAATTAGGTGATTACAACATATTCAAGATATTTTTACATTTATCTTTGTATTTTTGGACCATAAATTGAACACGCTTTTGAGTGTATTGTTGTTAGTTGCTGTTGAGTCATTCTCAACTTACGGTGGCCCTCATGTGCAGAGTAGAACGTCATTCCATGGGATTTTCAAGGCTGTGACCTTTCAGAAGCAGATCACCAAGGCTGTTTTCCAAGGTACCTCTGCGTAGGTTTGAATCACCAGCTTTGATTAAGTGTTCAACTGTCTGTGTCACCCAGGGACTTAGCCCTGCTTCACACATGTAGTTTGGAGAGTTTTTTTTTTTTTTTTATCATTTCATACATGTTATTTATTAAAAATAAATGTAACAAGTATCTTATTCATATTCTTAATAATGAAACAGTCATAACAGCAGTTAGGAAGTTGGAGCAACCTACAACAGTTGGAGCAAAGACATGCCAAATCAACTATAATGACTCCTTAGTAGTTGCTATTTTGGGGATGCAGTTTTACTCTCATGGGGTTCTTAAATTTAATGTAGTGCTTTATTTAGGTGCCTACTTATAGCTCCTATTCAGTGTAATAATAAGTGGTAAGTCTTAAGAAGACTGGGTAAGGATCCTTTTAATTCAGAGAATAAAAGAGAATATTGTCACATAAATATAAACATACACATGTATTAGACATATTACATTGTACATAAACTCAGCCACATAGAATCAGATAAACAGATCACATTTCCAACGTTAGCCTTGGTTTACTTAAAATATTTTAGTATGCTATTAAGCAGATTATTCCTAATATAGCCATTGTTTACTTTCAGTAGTAGCCCTAGTATTTGGTTTAGTCATCTATACTAGAAAATACATGTTTTCATATTGTATGACCTTTGAAAGATGATCATTTTCAGTCTCTTAGAGAATGAATATTCCTTATATGTCATTTCAGACTCAAAAATTGTCTCATAGTTTTTTATTAATAAGATTTTTATTTTTAATTATGTAATTTAAACTTTATTAATATGTATCCTTCCCTGATGTTAGATTTTACTTGCAATGAAAGACTGTTACATAAATTGATGAGACTTCCAGTAACATAATTTAGTTTCTAGAATAGAAGAGAAGCTGCCAAAAGGGCACAGGGGCACAGTGTGTAATAGCTCAGCTGCTCACTGTGGTGGCTTGCATTCACCACCTGCTCCTTGGACACTCTGTGAGCCAGTGCTACGCTTTAGGGTCACTGCGAGTTGGGATCAACTCGGTGGCAATGAGTTTTTTGGTTTGGTTTAAAAAAATAACAAGTCAGTTCCAACTCATAGCAACCCTATAAGACAGAGTAACACTGCCCCATAAAGTTTCCAAGGAGTACCTGGTGGATTTGAACTACCAGCCTTATTGTTAGCAGCCTTAGCACTCAACCACTGTGCCTCCAGGGTTTCCAAAAAGATACTGAGTAATGTCTTCAGAGGACTGTTTTAATATTCTTAGGTGCCTCTGCCTACCAAAGGGTCACATAGTTTCTCTATAAGAATTCCTGTATCTGAATCCAATTAACAGAACAAAAGCTTCATGTCTTCACTTTTTGCCAGATAGCCTGTGTACCCACTATCTGTTTTGTGCTTCATTCTAGGTAAACACCAGCATCAGGAGGCCCCTCTTTGCTTAAGCATCTCCTAAAGCCACAGTGTACACCTTTTGCCCCGGAACAAAATTCACATGAATTAGGGGACCTATGGGGTAGAGAAAAAATACACGTTTTTTTAATTTTTACTAGAATAACACATACATTTTAAGTTTTGTTGAAAGCACACAACCTTGTTGAACATTAATTTTCCTGGGTGTGCTACGCATGTTATATGTGTAAGTACATAATTAACATGTTATTTGCAGACAATGTGTGTATATGATATGCAGATAACTGTATGTATATGTATGTATTCATTCAGTATAAATCAAGGGTTTCCATTTTTCACAGCTTAGCTTTACTATTAATAAAGAAGTTAGGCATGAAATAGTAGTCTTTGAGTTTATTCCTGAGCTTTTAAAAATGTGATTGCCTCATAACAGAATTTATATGAATGTTTATCCTGGAAGGAAGCAGGAAAATGCAAGAAATGTGGAACTGAGATAGTCTATGATAACAGAAAAGTGGTAAAGCCTCAGATTAATTCAATAAGAATTCTTCACATATGTATAGTTTTTGTTTTCAAAAGACCTTTACATCTAATACTTCAGTTTGATCCCACAACAACACTGAAAATCTAGGAAGGGCATTGTATTATTTTAATGTTTTATAAAGCAAAACTTGTTTGGTAGCCAAATTGTTTGTCAAGTTTCACACAGAATCACAACTGGTGATTAGGGCACAACTAGAATTCCAGTTTCCAAGCTTTTAGTTGAAAGGTGTCTTCACTGTTAACATGGTATTTCCATTTGTATTGTTTGAAATAAGTGTGTGGTTTTTATTGTTACTAACCTCAGTTCTCTAGCCCTTTGTCAGAGACCAATAATTCTGTGAAGTATTTTGGGAAAAGTGTCACATGGATTATTGAGAAAATGGGCTTTGTGGTCAGAGCTGGGTTTCAAGTCCACCTCAACCTGACTTGAGTAACTTAATGTTACCAAGGCTTCTGTGTCCTAATATCCACTGACCACTACTGTAGTAAAGATTAGACCAGAGGATGTATGTACGGGTGAAACATATATGAAGGTTCAGATGACGATTGCTCTCCCCAGTCCTTCTCTTCGTTTTCGTCATTATTTGTGACTCCATAGTAAGAAATCCCAAAGTGCTGGGTTTAACACAGCTACCATTGTGCTATCCCTTATTATTCTGTTAGTTAATTGGGCTCTGTTGGTTGGCTTCTGTCTGCCTCATAATGCTGGCCAAGGCTTACTTAGTCAGCTGAGGGCTTGGTGTGTTACCTTATCCAAGTTGGCTTACTCGTGTGTCTGGTGTTTTGGTGAGAACGGGTGGGATACTGGGCTCAGTGGGGATGCTGGGAAATTTGGGTCTGCTTTTCTCTGCATGTGATTTCTTCACGTGGTTTCACCGGCAGGACATCACAGATGTACTGAATCAGAATCTACATTTTAACGACCTACAATTTAACAAGTATAGTCAGGGTGGAAATACATCGTGGGTCAAGGCAAAAGTGGAAGCTTCTAAACCTTCTTAAGGCTTGGTTGTGGAACTGTCATGATGTTACTTCTTCTGCATTCTGTAAATTATAGCAAGTCATAGGGCTAGCCCTGTTAAGTGGAGACATACTCTCACTTAAGTGGGTAAGGAAAGTATGGAAAGGCCTCAATACCAGGTGTGTTACAGTAGGGGCTGTCTCTGGAGACCTATTGCCATAGTTATCAATATCTAAATATTTTTAGGGAAACTTCCCAGAGTTTTTCAGTGGAAATTCTCCCTCACTTGGTTGCTATTCCCAGGGTAGGTGTAGGGCTGAGTTTCGTAGTTGCTGTCTTGCTGAACATGCTTGAGCTCTAGTTCTTGTTTCACTGTGATGTCACATGTTGAGGTGTTGGTTACACAAGTCAGGCACAGACTCTTCTGTGGTTTTGTGATAAATCTGCAGGGCTTTGACCTGGTTAATTCTGGTCTAATGCCTTGCTGAGAATTTGATTTGTACCCCAGCTATACTAAATCAGAATCTGTTTTTGAAAAAACAATTTAAAATTTAACAAGTGTAGTTGGGGTGAAAATACAAATTGTTAGCAGGGTGTTGAACCAGAATGAATCAATTCAAGGCCTTGATCATCTTACATTTGAATTTATAATTTTTAATCATTCTTGCATATTTTCTCCTCTCTGTTGTATATATGGAAACCCTGGTGTCATAGTGGTAAAGTACTACCTCTGCTAACTAGTAGATCGGCAGTTCAGATTCACCAGGGCCTCTTTGGAAAGTCTATGGAGCCATTCTTTTCTGTCCTATAAGGTGTTCATGAATCAGAGTCAACTCAGTGGCAGTGGGTTTGGTTTGGTTTGGTATTGTAGGTATAGGTTTTGCCTGTATCCCTGTTTTACAGATTAAGGAACCTGTACTAGGACTTTAAGTGACTTTTCTGATAACACACAGCTTAAAAAAAGATGTAAAACTGTGGCTCCAACCCAGGGATTCTGCAGCTGAAACAATGCCTCCACTCTTGATCCCATTCTAAGGACAAATGTCATAAAATGGACTGGAGAGGGGGCATAGTCTCTTACTATGTATCCTAATTCTACCACTCTCTTTGTGAGCTCCAGCATTTAATTTCTTTATTCTGTACCCTTCATTTGCTTTATTTGTGGGTTATAGAATACTGTCTCTTCTGTGAAAGAGGGAAGAATAATCCTTATCTACTTCATAGGCTTCTGATCACTGTTAAATTATGTAAAGGGTTCAGCAGAATGCCTGGCATATAGTAGGTTTTTGAGACATATTAATTCTCTTTCCCTTTCTCCCTATATTTCTCAAAGAATCTTCATTCTCTGGCACAGAGCAGAACATGGATTTCATTTTGAAATATATTGAGCATCCCCCGTGTCGTTTGTGTTGTTCACAAATGAGTAGCAAAGCAAAGCCTGCTTGCTAGCTTCCCACCAGGAACTCTGTTGCAGAAAGGCAGCTTTGGACAGATTGGTATCTTTGATGTGAACACGAGACTTGTTATTTTTTAAGAGGGCTGGTGACGTGAATGAACTCCTCTGGCCTGAAAGCAGCCTGCAAAGTTTTCACCTCACCGCAAAAGTGCTGTCTTCAGACCCATCCAGGTTCACTACTGGCGTAGAGAGGATGCTAAAGGCTTGTGGTTTGCTTTTGTAAAAGGCTACTTAGAACCTTATTCTGGACACTGGAGTGCGTTCCATCAGAAACATGTAAGTCTGCAAGCCTCATGCTTTAGAACATTAGAAGCCCTCTTGTGACCCTATTTTCTGGCTGATGTTGAAAAGAAGTCTTTTCTGTTTGCATTTGGGATGCTTTGGGGCAGCCTGACTCTGGCCTCAAAAATCTCTGGTTTATGAAGCGGATGGCTGAGGATCACGCCCAAGGATATAGAAACGTCTTAGTGTGGCTTCTTTTGCCCAAGTTTATGACAAGGCAAAAGAAATGTGTCATTGGAGTTTAAACATGACTTTCACAGCAGTCACGTTCTGTGCCCCAACCTCTGGTGGGCTGAAGTGACAGTTCCAGTGGTCCTACAGCAGTCCTGGGTTCAGGCAGTGATTGGACTTCTGGGAGATTGTGATGTTGTTAGGAGGTTGTGCTTCTGTGTGTCTGAGTGTCGGTGACTAGAAATGGACCTCACAGTGAGAACAAAAGTTCAAAAAGCATCTCTTCCATTGCATCCAGTTGTGATTATATCAAAGCTGACACGGTAGATAGATTTCTGCTTTTTAAAGACCTCCTGGGAAAGTGAATTTATAGCGTTTCCAAGCAAGCTTTAGTACGAGGAAACTCTTTGCTCATTGCTAGTAAACATCTCTCCCATCTGAAAACCAAACTTCTGCTCTTGTTTGCCTAATCAAGGATGTGGGGATTAGAATGTTATCATCTGCTGAATAATGATGCTTCAGGTATTGAGAGGGCATTGTTAACTTATGGCATCTCCCTTTCCCATACATCATGCACTTCCAGTTCTTGAACTAAAGCTCTGCAAAATAATTCCTTCTTAAAATAATTAAAGTAATATTTCAGTGGTTTATGGCCAAGACCAAACATTAGAAGACTTCCTCATATTTTCAGGGTCAAAGGACTTAGTTTCAGTGGACTGTTCCAATCAACAAACTGCATTTTTAATTCATGGGGCAAAATAGGTATTGGTTTCATGTCTGCTATGAAGGTCATATTTAAATTATCCACAGAAGAAAATGACTGTGTTGGCTACATGGGTGGGTGGGGAGCTGAGGGTTTATCATAGATGAGATAACTGATGTTAGAAATTTTATTCCTTTACTGTAATTAATAAAAAATAAAAGAAATATTTGGACCAAGTGTAAAGTAAAGGAATGAGAAGAAGTAATTAAAGGAATGTCTTCCATGTGCCTCTATATGCATGTATGTGTGTATGCACATATTTGTAGTGCAGATAAATCTCTAGCAAGTATATTGTTCCCACTTTACAGGTGAAAGTTGAATTTTCTCAAGGTCACATAATGGTGTATTTGAATAAAGTCTATGTTCTCACCATCAAAAAAATAAATAAATGAAATAAAACGAATAAACTTAAAAATATATATATAAATGTAAATACTGGTTTCATGTGGATTTTTGGAACTTATCAGTTGGGGAACTTTTGCTTTAGGTTAAAGCTTAGTATGTGGCCTTGCAATAATTTATATACTTTTTTGGCATCTGTGTATGCTGGATTCCTGGGTGCTGCTGAACTTGACTACTAACCAAAAGGTTGACTTTACAAACCTGCCCAGACCATTCTTGGAAGAATGTCCTAGTGAGCTGCTTCTTTTTCTTAAAAAAAAAATGTTTTATTGTCATTGAGTGAAAGTATAGAATCCTAATTAAATTTGCATGTCTGCCTATCTGCAGCTCCTTCTGCTCTCCTTGCCTGGTGACAGCACATTCCTTTTCATTCTATACATGTTATATCTACTTAACAGTCTCTTGTCACCTTCTCTTCACCATCTCCTCTCTTTTCTAGTAAGAGGCCAGTATAGGATAGTGTCCTATAGATGCATACAACCATAAACTACATGCATCTTAAAGTCACATTGTGTTCTTGTTTCCAGTCCATTCCTGTCCAAATTGTTGACCTCAATGATGTTTTCTGGTTAGGGGTGGCCTCAAGTGTGGGGGCCTACTAGGGGAACACCCAGGCTGCCGGGCTGTGAATTGTGGTCTTTTAATGGGGTTCTTACAGTGCACCCTCATTTTCCCATGTTGCCACTGGGTCTCAACATTGCGTGCCCCATCATGGCTGTCTTTGGTGGTAGCCAGGTACCATCTGGTTCTTCTGGTGACATACTGATACAGTCACCCATTGACATGGGTCCCTCTGTCTCCTGGGCTCTTTTTTCCTTGTGTCTGTGTTGTTCTTGGTGATCGTCTGTTCCGACTGTGTTGCGACCATTTGGTGTACCTCAGATGGCAGCTTGGTAGCTTTTCAGACCCCAGACACCACTCACCAATATGGGGTGCAGAAGACTCTTTTAGCAATAGGCTAGTTATGCCAGTTGGCCTCAGTGTCACCTGACAGCATGATTTCCAGACCCCCGCCCATGCTACTCTGTCCTTGCAGTATTGGGTTAAGATTTGAAGAGTTTTCAGTTTATGTTGAAGTCCAGTTAAGTTGATCTTTCTGCTATGTGCTGTCACTCCTTTCACCCAAATTTCTATCAACTATCTGATCTATGACAAGCTCTCTCCCTCCCTCCCAACCCTTGTAGCCACCAAAGAGTCTTTTCTTCTGTACATAAGTCTATTTTTAAATCCTTATAGTAGGGGTCTTAAACAATGTTTGTCCTTTTGCCACTGACTGATTTCACTCAGCATAATGTCTTCCAGCTGAAACCAGGTCATGAGATGCTTCCTAAAATAATCATTATTCTTTATCATTGCATATTGTTCCATTGAGTATGTGTACCATAGTTTGTTTATGTAGTCATCTGTTGTTGGGCATCTGGGTTGATTCCATTTTTTTGCTGTTGTGGACTGTGCTGCAGTAAACATTTGTGTGCATGTATGTGTTTGTGTGATTGCCCTTGATTCTGTAGCATAAATTCTGAGTAGTTGGATTACTGGATCAAATGTATATCTATTTACTACTTTTTAAGGAGGCATCAAATTGCTTTCCATAGAGGTTGTACCATTTTGAAGTCCCACCAGGAGTATACAGAGTTCCAGTCTCTCCACAGCCTCCCCAGCATTTGTTATTTTGTGTTTTTTGGACCATGGCCAACCTAATTGGGGTGAGATGGTATCTCGCCATAGTTTTGATTTGGATTTCTCTAGCTAACAATCGTGAGCATTTTTTCACAGGTCATTTGGCTGCCTTGATGTCGTCTTTGGTGAAGTGTCTGTCCGTCTTTTTGCCCATCATTTGTTTGGGTGATTTACCTTTTCCTTGTTGATATTTTGTAGTATCTTGTAGATTGTGGAGATCAGATGTTGGTCTGACATGTAGTTTCCAAATATTTTTCCCTGTTGTGTTAGGTGGTCTTTTAATACTTTTGATAAAGTCTTTGGATGAGCAAAAGTGTTTGATTCCAGTAGTTCCCATTTATCTATTTTCTGTTGGACATACTTTGTCAGATTTTGAAATCTGTCTAAGTTGTGTCTTAAAACTTCCATTGTTAATCCTATTTTTTCTTGCATGATCTTTATCATTTTGCATTTGATATTTAAGTCCTTTATCCGATTTGAGTCAGTTTTTGTGTAAGGTATAAGATATGGGCCTTGTTTCAAATTATTGCAGATGGCTATCCAATTTTGCCAGCACTATGTGTTAAAAGAGACTGTTTTTACCCCAGTTTAAAGTATTAGGCCAAGCCAAGCCAAGTGCTGTCGAGTCAGCGTCTGTCAAATATCAACTGCTGATGGGAGGATGGTCGCATCTCTGGGGTCTCCACTCTGTTGCATTGGTCTGTATGTCTCTCTCTCTCTCTTTTTTTTTTCACCAGTACCAGGCTGTTTTGACTACTATGGTAGTGTAATACATTCAAAGGTCAGGTAGTATGAGGCCTCTCATTGTATTCCTGTTCTGCAGTAGTGCTTTGCTTGTCTGGGGTTTCTTCCTTTTCCAAAGAAAGTTAGTGATTTGTTTCTCCATCTTATTAAAAAATGTCACTGGTGTTTGTATTGGGATTGCATTGTATATGTAGATTATTTTGGGTAAAATAGTCATTTTCACAATGTGTATTTTCCTATCCATTAGCAGGGTAGGGTTTTCCATTTATGTAAGTCTCTCTTTGTTTCTTTTGGAAAGGTATTGTGGTTCTATTTATAAAAGTCTCTTGTTTCTCTGGTTAGATTTATTTTTAGGTGTTTTTACGTCTTTTGTTTCTCTAGTTAATTTACTCCTAGGTATTTTATCTTCTTGGGGGTATGGTAAATGGCATTGATTTGGTGATTTCTCCTTTGATGATCTCTTTGTTGGTCTAAAGGAATTCTACTGATTTACTTATGTTTATTGTACATCCTGATACTTTGCTGAACTCTTGTATTAGTTTGAGTAGTGTATGTATGGATTCTCTGTTATGCAATCATATCATCTTCAAACAGGGAGATTTTTACTTCTTATTTGCTGATATGGATGCCCTTTATTTCTTTGTCTTGTCTGATTGCTCTGGCTAGAACTTGCGGTACAATGTTGAAGTGGTTAGAGTACGCATGCTTGTCTAGTTCCCATTCTTAAGGGGAGTTGTTTCAGTCTTTCCATCCAGTATGATGTAGGCAGTTGGCTTTGCATAGATATCCCTTATTGCATTGAGGAATTTCCCCTCTGTGCCTACTTTACTGAGAGTTTGTGGCATGAATGAGTGTTGGACTTTGTGAAATGACTTTTCTGTATATATCGACATCATCAAGTGATTCTCATCTTGTGTGTTATTTACGTGGTTGATCCCATTAATTGTTTTTCTGATGTTGAAGCAGACTTGCATCCTGGTATGAATCCAGCTTCGACTAGGTCATGTTGAATTATTATTTCTTTTTATTATTTATTGTGATTAAGTGAAAGTGTGCAATCCAGTATAAATTTGCATGCTCACCTATGTGCACCTCCCACTGCTCTCCTTGCCTGGTGACAGCACACTCCTCCTATCTGTTCTGTATATGTCATGTTCTCTTAACACTCTCCTGTGTCCTCGTCTTCACCCTCCCCCCCCCCACCCAGTAAGAGGCCAGCAGGACAACATCCTATAGATGCATAGAACCTAGTCATGATGAATTATTTTTTTTGGTATGTTCTTGAATTCTGTCTGCAAAGGATTTTGTTGAAGATTTTTGCATTAGGTTCATGAGTGACATTGGTCTGTCATTTTTTTTTTTTTTTTTTTTAGTGGGGTCTTTCCCTGGCTTTGGTATCAGGGTTATGCTAGCTTTATAGAATGACTTTGGGAGTATTCCATCCCTTTCTATGGTGTGAAATAGTCTCGGTAGTATTGGAGTTAACTCTTCTCTAAAAGTTTGGTAGAATTCTCCAGTGAAGCCATCTGGGTCAGGACCTTTTTTGGTTGGAAGTATTTTGATGACTTTTTTAATGCACTTTGTGATGGGTTTGTTAAGTTGTTCTACTTCTCCTTGTGATAATTTCGGTAGGTGATATGAATCTAGAAATTTGCCTGTTTCCTCTAGGTCTTCAAATTTCTTACAGTCTAGTCTTTTGTAGTGTTCTGTTACGATAGCTTTGATTTCTGTGGGTCTGTTGTGATAGCTCCCATCTGATTTCTTATTCAGGTTATTTGTTTCCTCTCCTGTTTTTCTTTTGTAAATTTAGCTAATGGTTTATCAGTTTTGTTGATCTTTTCACAAAACCAGCTTTTGGTTTTGGTAAGTTTTTCAGTTATTCTTCTATGCTATAATTCATTTAGTTCTGCTCTTTATGATTTGTTTTCTTCTAGTGCCTTGAGGGGTTCCTCTGTTGCTCCCTTTCTGCTTGTTCAAGCTGTAGGGTTAATTCTTTGGTTTGAGTCCTTTCTTCCTTCCAGATGTGTGCATTTTTAGAGATAAATTGACCTCTGAGCACTACTTTAGCTGTATCCTGTAGGTTCTGGTAGTGTGTGTTTTCATTCTCATTTGATTCCATAAGTTTCTTCATTTCGTCCTTGATTTCTTCTATAACCTATGGCTTTTTGAGCAAGTTGTTGTTCAGTTTTGATGAGTTCCAATTTCTATCTTTGTTGTTATCTGCTATGGATTTTGACTTTTGAGGTTTTATGGTCCAAGAAGATGCTTTGCAATAATTTAATGGTTTGGGTTTTGTTGTGACTTGCTTCATGTTCTAACACATGGTGTATTCTGGAGAAAAAGGTGTAGTTATCTGTTGATGGATGAAAAGTTCTGTATATGTCAGTGAGGTCTTGTTGGTTAGTGGTTGCAATAAGATGTTCTGTGTCTTTACTGAGCCTTTTTCTGGGTGATCTATCCATTACTGAAAGTGGAGGCTTAATGTTCCCCACTATTGTTGTGGAGTGGTCTATTTCATTTTTCAATGTAGTCAGTGTTTGTTCGATGTATTTAGATGCACTGGTGTTGGGTGCATAAATATTTGATACTGTTAAGTCCTGTTTGTGTGTTGAAACTTTCAGCAATAAGTAGTGACTATCCTTGGGCATGATGGTGGATTTTACGTTAAAATCTATTTTATCTGAGATCAGTTTTGCCATACCTGCTCTTTTTTTGTGTGTTGTTAGCTTAGTATATATTTGTCCATTCTTTAATTTTCAGTTTGTTCATATCTTTGAATCTAAGGTGTGTTTCTTGTAAGCAACATATAGATGGGTTGTGTCTTTTGATCCAGGATTTTACTTCTTGTCTCTTTACTGGAGCATTCAGTCCATTTACATTCACTGTAATTATTGATAGGTATGTGTTTACTGCTGTCATTTTGATGTATTTATTTTTGTGTTGGTGTTTTCTATGTTGCTCTTAATAGTCTGTTCTGGGTCAGTCTTCTTTACGAATTGATTTTTCATCTTTTTCAGTGTTGGTTTTGTGTTTGTTGAGACTCATGTATTATGTTTCTTGTTTCGATATGTTGTGTTGTTGTGCTTTTCAGCTACCCCTGTGCTCCCCCTCAATATTTTAAATTTAAACCCAATTTTAACTTCTGCATATCTTTCTAATATCCTTTCCATCTGAAAGGACTATAACTACTGTAGTATATCCATCTTTCTAGTATGATAGTGTCATAGTTTTCATGATATGATCATTGGCTCCCTTCTTTTAATACTGTAGCTTTAATTGAGTTTTATGACTTCCATAACTGAGTAGTAGGATTCTGGATGCTGTGTCATGCATTACCTCCTTAAAAATACACTTAATGGTTTTGGTTTTCTAAGCAAAGAGCTACTTTTGATGTTTCTTATAGTTTTGGTTTGGTTTTTGCAAAGTCTCTAAGCTTTATCTGCAAATATCTTAATTTTATCTTTGTATTTGAGAGACAGTTCTGCAGGATATGTAATTGTTGTTTGGAATTTTTTCTCTTTCAAGGCTTTGAATGTATCATTCCACTGCCTCCTTGCCACCATTGTTTCTGCCAAGAAGTCAGAAGCCTGCAGAGTTTCTCTGTGAATGTTAGCTTTGCTTCAAGCCTTACTTTCTTTAAGAGCATCTGTTTATGTGTCATTTTATTAAGCTTGATTATAATATGTCTTGGTATCTTTGAGGGTCTAATTTTTGTGATATTTAATGTACATCTTGGATATCTATGTTCTCTTCTTTCTTAATTTCTGGGAAATTTTCTGTCAGTAACTCCACAACAATACTCTGTATATTTTTCAGGTATCCCTGCCTGTTCAGGAACTCCAGTTAGCCATAGATTATTCCTCTTGATAAAATCCCACATGTTTATTAATGCTTCTTTATTTTTCTTATTTCTTTTCTCTGATTTCTCCACACATATGCTGGTGTCAGTTATTCTAGCCTCAAGGTCACTAAGTCTGACTTTCATCTCCTTAGTTCTGCTGTTTTAGCTGTGGATTGATTGTCCAGTTCTGTAATTTTGTATTGATCTGCTGGATTTCAGATTATTGTTGTTCCATCAGTTCAAATAATTTGCTTAATTTTTCATTTTGTATTGCATTTTGTTTAATTTCTAGGAGGGCTCTATGTGTAATTCTTTTGTACTCAACCTCTGATAGTTTCAGAAAGACTTCTTCATCTGGGAAATTTTTGGGTTCTTTATTTTAGGTATTATATGGAGCCATAGTAGGTTGTTTCTTCAAATGATTATGAATGGTTTGTTGCCTTCACACCATCTATGGGCTCTGGTGTTACCTCAACAGGAACTGAGGCATAATTCTTAGAAGGGAGTTGGTCACCAGCCATCTCTGCATACTCCAGTGACTCACCCCAGTGGACTCCCTGGGGTGGCAGTCTCTGCCTCCTAGTTGCCAAAGACAGCTCCCTACTTAGACATCACTGAGGGGCTGTCAACAGACTCCATGATGTGGGTCTGTAAAGGCTGGAAGAGATGCTACCAGGACAGTCAGCAGTTATTTCTCCGAGCAGTTGTATTTTAAGAAGGTGGGAGTTCACACACAGCTGCCACAATCAGCCAGGCTATCAGGTGTGGCAGGCCCTGCCTTCCATCTTACATAAGAAGCACCTCTTCAACCGTCCCCATATAGTAGTCAATTAGGGAGGGATTACAGCCTTGCTGCCGTCTTCATCGGGGTCCTTCCCATAAGATAACACTCACAGACAGAGACTTTCTGCTGGTAAAGTGTTTTCTGGACTGGTGCTGCTTTTCAGCTTGGGAATTAACCCCTGTTGAGGCCTCTGGTTGGGTAACTCTGCCTCACGGTGACTAAGATTGTGTCCCGGCCAAGCTGCCCTTTCCACCATGAAACCATAGAATCTATGGTGGAGCTCAGAAGAGAGAAGGTGGAGGGGCAGTTGTACCCTTAGCCAGCTCCCAGGCTCTCAAAATGTGGCTATGTGGCTTTCTCATGTACTGTATGCCGCTGTAAACACTGTTCACTTCAGCACTGCAGTTCAACGTGTTTGCTGGCTCATGCCCATCGTCCGCCAGCTGGATAACAAAGACAACGTCAGTACCTGCGTCTGCCCATGTGATGAGTCAGCAGGAGCGGGTGGGGCTTAGGGTACACTGCCTTGTCAGAGAGAGATAATTTTCTGTTTAGTGACATGTAGTACAATCTGACAACCCTATGCCATATCCTAGGACTTCCTGGGTGTCCAGAGTGCTCTGTTCAATTACTGATTCAGGCCTTAGTTCTCAGAGGGAATTGAGGATATGTGTGTCTAGTCTGCCATCTTGGCCTTATTCCTCATGAGCTGCTGCTTAAAAGCAAGTTTATATTTGGGATTCTTTTGAGCAGCCTGACTCTGGCCTCAAAAACCTCTGGTTTATAAAGAGTATGGCTGAGATTGCGTCTGAGGATGTAGAGACATCATAATATACCTTCTTTTGCTCAACTCCATAATGGGCAGAAGCAGTGTATCACTGGAGCCTTGAAAACTCTGTGGAGACGAGTTCTACATACTTGGAATTGCCATGAGTCAGAACTGACTGGGTGGCAATTATTTTTTTATTTGCCGTATACTGTGTTAGTGTGCTCATCCTCATAAAGTCCCTATGCCTCCTGGTCACCAGTAATGCTCAGCACGTTTCATGCAGGGCCTGACCTGTCCTTGGGGGCATTCAGGGGCAATGTTAGGGTCTAGGACAAAATATACATTTGTCTGTTTTTTATTCCAATGCTCTGACTGTGACTAGTAGTAGATAGTTGTTTTAAATGCTCATAAAAGTGAACATGAGGGAATTTGTTTCTAATTTTAGGTGTTTCCCACTGAGAATCTGTCAGGCAGAGAGATACTCAGGCGGAAAGTGCCTCAGTTTTTGGCTTGAGGAGCCTGCCTCAGAAGCAGATGGTCTTCTCTTCTGCTTTCCCTTGATGGTTCTGGAGGCACGTTTGGCTTAGTTTCATAGCGTGCCTTCTGTGGTCCTGTCTGTCCAGGTTCATCTTAGCCATTGGGCACTAAACCCAGTCCAGGAACACATCATGCCTGTTCCTGCGGTGGATGCCAAGTGTGAGATCGTCCAGGGTTCTGGCCTGAGGGGAAAATGTAATGTAGGTGGTGGGTGAAGGCAGTCATTTCTGCTTACTAGCTGCCCCTCCCACAGTTAGGGTTGAACATGGGCTTGGCCTCCTATGGGCAGACCTGGCTACACACTTTCCTCTGCTTGCTGTGGCCTTTTCCTTCCCTTGTGTAGTCTCCTTGAGTCCCTTTTCAGTGACTAGCTCAGTGATCAGTTGGAATTGTTCTGATAAGGATTTATTACATAGCTGGGCATTAGTAAGTACCCCTTATCAGGGAAACTTGGCATACGGAATCAGAACCTAAGAGACTTGAACTCAGTGTTTTTCCTGATGCCTGTTCCTCTTGTCCTCTGAGGAACTTGATATTATCAGCAATCCTATTTAAGTCTTACCCTTATTCTGAAGTGAAAACAAAGCACAACCAAAGGCAAACGGCTTTGCTGTGGTGGAGGAGCTACACTTCATGGGACCATCGTTCTGCCCCCATGTGCCTTTCACTCATCTTCTTCCTGTGCTTGGAAACCACACGACAGGCTGCCTCTATCTCTTCCCTTAATGCCTCCTCATCTTCGCATGTTACCATAAATGTTCCTTCTTCCACAGATAGGTTTGGTCCTTCCCATGCCCCGCATCAGGTACCCTCACAGTACCGCATCACCCGTTTGTACCTCTCTTCATTTTTGTGGTTATTGGTTTGGGATTGGAACTTCTTGTCAGATTGAAACCTTCATAATCTGTCTGCTTTGTTCATTATTTAGTACGTGGCACAGAGCTGACACACGATAACCAGAAAAAAACACAAAAAAACCCAAAACGAACCTGTTGCTGTCAAGTTGATTCTGATTCATAGTGACCCTACAGGATGGAGTAGAACTGCCCCATGGATCCTCCAGGGTGCCTGATGGATTTAAACTGCCACCCTTTTGGTTAGCAGCTGAACACCACCATGGTTTCCTGGCACACAGTAGGCCCTCAATGTGTTATTTGGAAATGAGCAAGGGAGGAAAAGGAGAAAAGATGGTTGAGATTAAGTCAGATTGGGGTTGGTAGCCCCCAGAGAAGTCTGGGAGAGTATGTTAATTTCCTATGGCTGCTGTGACAAATTAGTACAAATTTAGTGACTTAAAACAGCATTCATTTATTACCTTGTAGTTCCCAAGGTTAGAAGTCTGACATTGGCTTTATGGTTCTAAAATCAGTGTGTTCCAAGGCTGTGTTCCTTCTTATGGTCTAGAAGAAAATTTGTTTCTTTACCTTTTCTACCTTCTAGAGGCTGCCCATGTCCCCAGACTCTTGGCTGCATGTCATTCTCACCTTCTTCTGTTGTCACATCTCCATTTCTGTCTCTTGCCCTCATGCCTCCCTCTTATAAGGGTCCTTGTGATTGCATTCCCCACCTCCTGTCCAAGAGAATCTCTGTATCCCAAGAGCTTTAACTTAATCACATCTGCAAAGACCCTTCTGCCACTGTTTTAGTCAGCTAGGGCTGCTCTAACAGAAATACCACAGAGTGGATGGCTTTAACAAAGGAAAGTTTATTCTTACACAGTCCAGTAGGCTATGAGTCCAAATTCAGGATGTCTGCTTTTCCCCCGTGTTGGCTCTGGAGGAAAGTCAAGTATTGTATCAGTCTTTGTCCAGGGAGAATCTTGGCACAGGGACCTCAGGTCTGAAGGACATGCTCTTCTCCCAGTGCTGCTTTCTTGATGGTGTGAGGTTCCCAATTCTTTACCTGCTTCTCTTTCCTTTTATCTCTTGCAGGATGAAAGGATTAAGAGTGGGGCAAGCCACACTCCAGGGAAATTCCCTTTACAGTGGAGCAGGGAGGTGATCTTCTGAAGGGATTTACAGCCCCACCCTGATCCTTTAACATACAGCATAGGAAAACCACACAATGGAGGACAGTCACAAGATACTGGGAATCATGGCCCAGCCACATAGCTACACATATTTCTGAGGGGACACAATTCAGTCCATGACAGCCACATAAGGTAATATTTTCACAGATTTCAGAGAGTAGGATATGGTCATCTTTGATGGGCTGTTATTCTGCCTACCACAGAGATTTTGTAAAACAGAGAGATGATATGAGCCAGCATGCACGTAAGTTAGAGTCAGGAGATTCTGGATATAGTGGTGGCCAGGCAAGCCATAACAAATGGAACCTAACTGACTTTATAATGGCTTAGGTTTTTTTTCAGGCTGAAAGCACAAATGAGAGGTGTAGAGCAAGAAGCCCTTTTTATGGCAGCACTACATAGCATAGTGTGTTGTCTGGTTAAAGGTACACTGGTGGCATTGCTCCCAAAAGATTAGGAGCACAGTGCTGGGTGTAGACACAGTGCTGAGTGTAGACATACTGAGGGAGGGCTTATCAGCCGCCACCTGACATGGAGCTCCATAGCAAGGTTGGAGGCCAGTTTGAGTGATTCCATTTGGATGTCCTTCTTAGAATTGTGTACAGGAGCCTCTAATTGCTGCTGCTATGCTCTGGTCATCTGTGTAACCCCACTGATTGGCCATGGGTTCTTCCTAGTGGTATCTAGCCTAGGACCTGGGTATCCTGGGCCTTGACTCCATTTGGAAATTCCTGAAAGATCCTTGGCCGGGCTGCAGTTGCCCAGATTGTATCTCCCCACTTTGGGGTAGTTAAAAAATGCTGTAGTCTCTGAGATACGGACTGAGAAGGGGCAAAAGGAGAACCGAGAACTGGGTAGTTAAGAGGAAGTCCCTGGGTCACAGCACTTATGGAGGCTCTCTGTCTGAGGCTTCCCTCACTGACCTTTCATCTGTCTGTTTTCTAGACTTTGCCTAACTACTGCATCTGCAGGTTTGGTGATAGAATTTTTTCTAATTCCATGTATTCCTAATGGGGAATACCCACACTGAAGTAGCGTCTTCTAAAATGAAGATGTGAATGTGAAATCTCTAGACATGTTGACTTTTGTAGAGCTTTGAATAGCCAGATGGAGAATGCATGAGGGGAACACAAAGGAAACTGGTAGGGGTGGAAGAATGGGACAGTGTTTTATTTTAATTTGGAGGATTCAAGGATAAGAAATTTAATAATGGCTACTGTATTTATTTCTTATTGCTGCTAAAACAAATCACCACAAACTGAATGACTTATGGCAATGTACATTTGTTTTATGATAGTTCTGGAGGCCAGGAGAAGAAACACTAGAGGTCCCCAATTGAGGCATTTACCAGACTGTATTCCTTCTAGAGGTTCTAGGGAGCATTCTGTTTCTTCTGTTTCCTGCCTTCTAAAGGCTGTCCATATTCCTCAACCAGCAGTGTTCTCACTCCAGCCTCTTCTTTGATTGTCGTAGCTCCTTTTCTTATTCAAGTATCCCTACCTCCCTTTAATAAGAATCTTTGTGATTACATTGGGCTGACCCGGATAATCCAGAATAATCTCCTTGTGGCATAATCCCACATTTAACACAAAGTTCTTTTTACCACCTAATGTATTCCCTGGTTCCTGGGAATAGGATGTGGACATCCTTGAGGGGGCATTATTTTGCCTTCTACAACAATGTAAGTGGGGATATGGAGATATTGGGGTCTGCAATAAAATTGTGGGGCAAGTAAAGGTAGGGAAATGACTGAGGGGACATCTTTGGTGTAGAACAAGTGAATCTGAAGCCATCTACTTCAAAGAGTGAGTATTTCTGTCGAGGAAGAAAAAATAAGAGAATGTAAGATACTGGGAAACATCTGAGGATTCTGCTAATCAGAGTCAGTGAGTGAAGAGAACATAATTTCCTTCTGAATGGAGAGGTGGTAAATTGGAATTTAGGAAGGAAGAAACTGATTTTTACAAGGCCATGGCTTGGTTTGGGTGTGTTGACTTGACAGAGTAACAAAGCAGAACAGTAAAGGGTGGAATTCAGCTCTGGTTGTATTAGCCCAAGGCAAGAACTCCACAGGAAACCAATGACTGGAATGATACTCTGCCTTATCCAGCCTTGTCCCCACTTCTTACCAGTTTGGAAACAGCCTGGGAAATTTAAGTGAGTGGACTGATGATACATGGCATGGTGGTGTCATAATTTGAATTGCAAACAGCTGCTGGTCACACCTTTTCCCTTTTTCCCCATATACTGCAAGCCTCAGGGGCCCTCACTGAAATTTCTCCTGTGTTCTACTATCCCATGGCCTATTCAATAGAGGAGTGCATGGGAGTGAAGCGTGGGGTCACATTCTTACCATCTTTGTTCAAAAACATCAGGCTGTCTTTGGTTTTATAGATTTTATAGATTGGGTGATTTTGTTTGAGAATGAAAAATTAAGTAGTACGTGTCATAGAACATCCCCTAGGGATGGATGGATATTGTTATTAGGTGCCTTAAGTCAATTTTATCTCCTTGTGACCCTATGTGACAAGGTAGAACTGTCTCACAGGGTTTTCTAGGTTGTACGCCCATCGGAACTGTCTCTCCTGGACCAACTGGGTGGGTTCCGACAGCCAAGCTTTTGATTAGCAGATGAGCACTTAACCGTTGCACCACCAGGACTCCTTAGATTTAGGAATAGATGATCCCAGACAAAGACGGTGCAGATGAACTCATTGGTGATTGGAGCATTGTGGTACTGGAGCATTGTAATTCCTCCATCTTCTCAAAACAGATATGAGGAGATCACCTAACTGATATGAGGAGATCAGCTAACTGATATGAGAACAACTGCATGTCGACAAGTTCATTATCATGTTCCTTTTTTTAGCTCTCAGCCCATTCTTTTCCTTAACAGTGTAAGAATAGCTTATCCAGAATATCCATACAGCTTTTTGGAATGAATACCTAAATTGCGTGGAACACGTCCTCAGTAATGTGTTTAATCAGTTAGCAAGTAATTGACACATGACCTTACTGGCAAGAAAACGATACACGCTGACACAATTTTAAACTTTGCAGTTCCCTTTTTCCTAATATAGCAACATATCTGAAAGTACTTTAGAGTGATGCTGGCTTGTATAACATGACTTCAAGTAGCTGCAGCAGAAAATAGGATGCCAAGCCAAGTGCCGTCGAGTCGGATCCGACTCATGGAAACCCTAGGGGCCAGGGTAGGAAGAGGAAAAAAAAAAAAGTCATAAAACCATGGAATTTGGGGAAAGGCAGACCTCCATAGAAGAGGAAGTGAAAGCACACTTGAGTTATCTTTCTCCTGCCTACTTCCATGTTGCTGGTTTCTGAATGAATGAGGACCTTCTCTGCTCACCAAATAAGTTTCTACAAGGAAAACAGAGTTCCTTATATAGCTAAGTGGGTCTTTAACTATTCATGGTTACTGTCCTGCAATTAATACTTTGTGTAGTTGATTGGAATACTTTTACCACCAGAGACCTTGAGTTCTTAGTGAATCTTCTTTTTAATTTAAAGAGATGAAGATGGGGATTTGGGAGAGGTTGCCTATGGGGTTTTAATTTAATGCTGCAAAATTGGAAGAGGTTGAAAAAATTTTATTTGATTTTAATTGAATGCTGCAAAATTTGAAGGAGTAAAACAAAATTAACAGTAAAACTGCTGTATGTGAAAAATCATTTTTAAGTGTTAATCAGAGCTTTTATGTCGTTATCATTAGTGAGACTGTCATAAAGCAACCATTTGCCTCACTGAAGCTAGATTCATATAGTGGATGACATAGAAATTGGATAACTATTAGGATAGTTTAAGAGAAGACAGTTAGCAGCCCTGCCTCTGTTTGCCAGTTATTTGATTTTTCTCAGCTCACAGGCTGTTGGTGTTGCTGTTGTTGATGGCTGTCAGAGTTGGCCCTTGACTTACACGGATGCTAAGTACAGCACAACAAAATGCGGCCACTGATTAAGGCTCAGGTCATTGTGGTCCATAGGGTTTTCACTGGCTGCTTTTTAGAGTAAATCTCCAGGGCTTTCCTCCTGGTCTTAGTCTAGAGGCTCCACTGAAACTTGTTCAGCATCTTAGTCACATGCATTCTCCACAGAGAAGCGGTAGCTGCTCATGAGGTCCATTGGCCAGGGATTGAACTGGGCTTCAGCATGGAAGGTAAGAATTCCGCCACTAAACCATCTGTGCCCCTTTATCAGGACTGCAGACACACACACACAGGTTAGGTGCTTCAAATGAAGCACAGTTTTAAAAGACAAACTAATTTTAAACAGTATGTGTTATATAATGCTTCCATTTGCAAAGTTTCAAAATTTGCTCCATGAATCAGCTGGATAGAGTTAGATCTAGGAAATGGTTAAATTACAGTTTCACTAGATGTCGTTGAAAGAGATGCCAATTAAGGATGCTTTAGGAAATAGGGCAGCTGGAAGGAGTACCCGACTCGACAGCACTGGGTTGGAAGAGAGTAAAGCATCTTAAGGCTTAAGCACAAACCGTAGATAGTCTAAATATTGTCTTAATCTGGACTCTCAGAGCACCTGATTGTTCATTCATTCTGCATCTCCTCATGGACTCAAGCCTTTCTAAGTTCAGATGAGTTCTACAGAAACCTAAAAGCCAGTTGCAGTCCAGTAAACTTGATGGATAGCAATCCTGTCTGTGTCACAGTAGAACTGTGCTTCATAGAGTTTTCAGTGGCTGAATTTTCAGAAAGATGTACCTTTCTTCTGAGGTACCTTGCTTCTGAGAACCATCAACCATTTGCTAGCATTTTAATCACTGGTACCAGTTAGGGACTCCATAGAAGGCTGCTAAAAGAGTGTTTTTCAGATGTTGGCTGTTGCTACAGAAGAAACACATTTTATATTTCAACCCAGTACACATATACACATAAACACATATATATCATGAAAATAAAAGTTTTGTGAAACAGTGCTTATTGTTACTATGTGCACCACAAAGTGAGATGAAGAAATGCTTGATAAAATAGCCGTTATGTGTGTTCCTCACCCTCCCCTCCAAGGTCTCACCTCAGCCTTCCTAGAAGTCTTTAAAATAAAAAGTAAATGTACAGAGACCAAAATTTATTAGTAGTTAACAAGGGTGGGAAGAAGACGGGAAAAGCAAGGTTAAAGGATAGGGTTGCACAGCTGGTTAGTGTAATTGCAGGTGTAAATGTACACCTGTAAAAAGTTGAGCTTGCAAAAGTTGTGTGATAGATACATCTGTAACAACAACAGTAACTACAAAGAGCAGCAGCTGAGCTGCTTATGTACAACCAAAAACCTAATAGGATTTTGTTCCTTGGTATGGGACTGAGGGTCATGGTTTCATGGGACATCCAAGTTAGCAGTGGTCTTTCTAACTCCTAGTTGGTCATGTAGTTTTTGGGTCTTAAAAGCTTGCAAGTGGCCATCTAAGGCATGACTGTTGGTCTGTCTTCACCTGGAATAGCAGAGGAAGGAGGAGAGTTAGGAAGAGGATACAGAATGTATGGCTAACGGCTTCCATGAACAACTGTCTCTTTGTGATGAGACTAAACCAGAAAAACTGAATGGTACCCAGCTACAATTATTGAACATTTTCATCAAAGATTTTATAGAGGATCTCTGATCAAAAGGAGAAAGATGCAGAAGAGAATTTCAAATTCTTGCAGATTCTAGACTTTCTGGAACCATGAGAGCTAGGAAAACCTTTGAAATTGGTGCCCTAAAATAATCCTTAAAACTTTAAACAGAAATATCCCCTGAGAAAGTCTACTTAAAGCCAAACAGTAGTTTAGCCTGAAACAAACAAGCAAACAAACAAAAAACCTGAAGGGACAGAGTTTACGTTAATAGGGAAGGAGCACCTCAGAAAAGGAGGTGAAGAGAATGGTCGCACAACTTGTAGAATGTAATCAATGTTGCTGAATTGTACCTGTAGAAACAGTCAAATTGATGTATGTTTTGCTGTGTGTACACTAGTCAAATTAAAAGAAAGGGTAACGACTGAGATTGTAGCAGTTCTTAATATCTAGTCATAATATGTATATTCTTGTTAACTATCTGTGCTGTTGACTGTGAGACTGTTGTTCTTGCTAGGTGCCCTCAGGTTGATTCTAATTCATAGCATTCCTGAGTATAACAGAGTGAAATACCGCCCAGGTCTTGTGCTGTCCTTGCAGTCATTGCTATGCTTGAAGCCATTTTTGCAACCAGTGTCAGTACATCTTGTTAAGGGTCTTTCTCTTTTCCATCTGTACTCTACCTAGCCTGATACCCTTCTCTTGGGACTGATTCTTCCTGATAATGTGCACAAAGTACTTGAGATGTAGTCTTGCCATCCTTGCTTCTAAGAAGCGTGCTGACTGTACTTCTTCTAAGACAGATTTGCTCATTCTTTTGTCAGTCCATGTTGTGTTCACTATTTTTCACACACCACAGTTGAAAGGCATCAGTTCTTCATTATTCTTTATTCACTGCCCAACTTTCACATGCATGTGGGGTGATTGAAAACACCACGGCTTGGGTCAGATGCACCCTAGTCTTCAAGGTGACATCTTTGCTTTTCAACACTTTAAATAAGTTTTTCTATTCCATTCGTTCTTTTTTTTTTTTGCCTTTTTTTTTTATTTAACATAACTCAGTGAAAATGTACATTCACATATAAATTTACATGCCCACCTATATGCAGCTTCCACTGCTCTCCTGGTCCGGTGACTGCACACTATTCCTCTCTGCTGCATACATGTCTCATCCTCCCAACAGCCTCCATTCCCCTCCTCTCCGTCCACTCCCCTTCCTCCAGCCAGAGGTCAACAAGATGATATCCTGTAGATGTATAGAACCATAAAGTGCTTCCAATATATGGTCACTCTGCATTGCCAAGTCCAATCCATTCCTGTCCAAAGAGTGGACCTTTGTTATAATTTACGGGAAAGGGCAGCATCAGGGCAGGGGGCCATGCTCTCAGAAGAACCCCAAAACTGCTGGACCATCAATTGAGGTCTTTTAGTGGAGATCTCATGATGCACCCCTTTTTATTCTTGTGTTGCCAGTGAGACTCCTCTCTGTGAGCTCCATCGTGGCTATCACTGGTGGTGGCCAGGCACAATCCGGTTCTTCTGGTCCCAAGTAGATGTAGGCACCCACTCTTGTGGGTCTCTCTGTCTTCTCGGTTGTCTTTACCGCATGTCATTTTGATTCTCGGTGAGCATCCGTTCCTGCTGAGTTGGGACCATTTGCTGTGTCCTCGGATGGCAGCTTGGCAGCTTTTAAGACTCCAGACACCACTCACCAATGTGGGGTGCAGAGAGCTCTGTTAGCAAAACGCTAGTTGTGCCAATTGGCCTGGAATTCGCCTAAGAGCATGGTCCTCACTCCCCGCCCCAGCTACTCTGTCCTTGCAGTATTGAGTTAAGATGGAAGGAGTACTCAAGTTATGCTGAAGTCCACTTAATGTTGTTCTTGTTTCTAATGCGTGCTATCACCGCTTTCTCCCAACTAGATTTCTAGTAACTATCTAAACTAAACCCTCCCCCCTCGCTCTCCCTCCCTCCCCTCCCTTGCAGCTGTCAAAGAGTCTTTTCTTCTATACACAAGTCTGTTTTTGAGATCTTATCGTAGAGGTCTCATACAGTATTTGTCCTTTTGTCGCTGACTACTTTCACTCAACATAATGTCTTCCAGTTGAAACCAGGTTAGGAGATGTTTCCTGGAATGATTGTTATTCTTTATCATTGCGTAGTGCTCCATTGCGTATATGTACCATAGTTTACCTATCCATTCTTCTCTTGTTGGGCATCTGGGTTGATTCCATCTTTCTGCTATCGTGGACTGTGCTGCGGTAAACATTCTGGTGCATGTGTCCATTGGTGTGAAAGGCCTTGATCCATTCGTTCTTAAGACATGTTGGCTGCAGCAAACAAAAATGAGTACAGGCTGTTGCAATGTGTGAAGACCAGTTTTCCAGAAAATTGTAATAAATGTGCATCAATGAATGAATATTTTTAAGTAGGATTTTTAAGCATGTCATTATTCTGCCTGATGATAGGCAATGATTTTTTTCTTTTTGTTTATAGTACAGTTTGGTCTTCGTGGTTTTCTCTCCCAAAGGCTCCCCATTACCTGCCTCACCACAGAAGTTTAGTGTTCTTTCCATTCCCCCAGGCAGCCACTCCCTGCAATCCTTCTCTTTCTGTCTTTTGCAACCATGAATTCAGATGCTGTACCTCCATCCACTCCATACTCACATCTTTCTTTTTTTTTTTAATTTTTATTTAACATAATGGAGTGAAAATGTACATTCACATATAAATTTACATGCCCTCTATATGCAGCTTCCACTGCTCTCCCTGTCCGGTGACAGCACACTATTTCTCTCTGCTCCATACATGTCTCATCCTCCCAACAGCCTCCTTTCCCGTTCTCTCTGTCCACTCCCCTTCCTCCAGCCAGAGGTCAGCAAGATGATATCCTATAGATGTATAGAACCGTGAAGTGCTTCCAATATATGGTCACTCTGCATTGCCAAGTCCAATCCATTCCTGTCCAAAGAGTGGACCTCTGTTATAATTTATGGAAAAGGGCAGCATCAGGGCCGGGGGGCCATGCTTTCAGAGGAACCCCAAACCGCTGGACCATCAATTGAGGTCTTTTAGTGGAGATCTCATGATGCACCTCTTTTTATTCTTGTGTTACCAGTGAGGCTCCTCTCTGTGAGCTCCGTCATGGATATCACTGGTGGTGGCCTGGCACCATCCGGTTCTTCCGGTCCCAGGTCGATGTAGGCATCCACTCTTGTGGGTCTCTCTGTCTTCTCGGTTGTCTTTACCGCATGTCATTTTGGTTCTCGGTGAGCATCCGTTCCTGCTGAGTTGGGACCATTTGCTGTGTCCTCGGATGGCAGCTTGTCAGCTTTTAAGACCCCAGATGCCACTCACCAATGTGGGGTGCAGAGAGCTCTGTTAGCAAAACGCTAGTTGTGCCAATTGGCCTGGAATTCGCCTAAGAGCATGGTCCCCCGCCCTCATATGTTTCTTGATAATTCTGGTGCTTGGCCATCATTGTCTTTTAGGTCCTATAGCACAGCTGCTGGAACATGTCATAGTTGTCTGCCCAAGCACTTAAAATTAAAATTAAATCTTAGTTACTCTTTTTCCATAAGTTATACATTTTTGGAGAACAGGAAAATTTTTTTACCCTCCGCCCCGTGTTCATAGGTTTTTTTTCCCACCATTCCTACAATATTAGATGTATGTATAGTCTTGTATGGAATATGTATGTGCTGGTTAGAACTAATGATAGTATGGTACCTATTGATATTCTCATGATTTTCCTCTCTGTGCTTTGACTTTAAAATTCTGTCGAAGTTCCTTAGACATAGGAACTGTGCCTTTAAGTTTTTTGAAACTTTTTATTGAAGTGTAATATATCCTGAAGAAAGCACAAATTAACAGGGTCAGTGCATTCATTATTTACAAATAATAAAACTTATATAACAAGCAGGTTTGGGGTTGGATCTTACCCAGCGCTGTCATGGAAGAAAGACTTAGCAATCTGCTTTTGTACAGGTAACAGTCAAGAAAATCCTATGGACCAGTTGTACTGTGTAGCATACGGGGTTGCTATCAACTCAGTGGCAATGGATTAAGTCTTTTTTCTGGTTAACCAGCACCCATATTAGGACTAAGGATCTCGGAATCCTCTTCATTTTTAGTCACTGCGGCTGGAAGGTAAATGCTGTCCTGATTTCTGACTCTTGGTTCCTCACATATTTGTTCTCTGTGTGAATAGAATCAAACAGTATCTGCTTTTTGGCTTTTCTGGCTTCTTTCACTCAGTGTGGTATTTGCGATATTTCTCTGTATTGTCACAAGTGGTTGTAAACTGTTCATTCTCATTGCTGTGTTGTAATTCATTGTCTGAATAAACTAAGATTTATTTCTCCAGTTGACTGTTAAGCAACATTTGCATCTTTCCTGGTTTGGGGCTTTCATGAAGAGTACTGCTATGAACCAAATATTATAGCATAGAATGACTGTAAGTTCTTCTTGGCAATAGTATTTCCTAAAGCAGATCATGAGGCCTTTCCTCCGCAGTGATGCTGGGTGAGTTCTAACTGCCATGCCTTTAGGTTAGTAAAGTGCATACTGTTTGTGCTACTCAGGGAGTGCTGCTGACAACAATCTGGTTTGTATATGTCTTTGTGGGCCATTTAAAAAAATATATATATTTATGATGATCACATTCTTGGGAGTAGAATTGTTGGAACTTGGGTGTGCATGTATTTAGATTTAGTAGACACTGTCAGAAGTTTTATGAATTTGTACCAAGGATTTACCTAACAGTTTGCACTACCACCAGCAGTGTATTCTCCATGTCCTTGCTAAGGCTTGGTATTTTTGGTGTTTTTATCTTAGCCATTCTCATGGGCAGTAGTGGGTATTGCATCATGGGTTTTTTTTTTTTTTTTTTTTGCATTTTCCTAGTGACTAAGGAGGTCAAGCACCTTTTCATATGCTTATTTACCGTTTAGAGATCCTCTTTTGTGAATTACCTACTTAAGTATTTTGATATTTTTCTGTTGAGTTATTTCTTTCTTTTTGTACTGTTTTGTAGGAATTCTTGACATATCCTTGACACAAGTCCTTGCCTATTACTGAAATCGATTCCAATGCATAGTAACCCTATTGGATAGAGCAGCATTGCCGTGTAGAGTTTCCAAGGAGCACCTGTTGGATTTCAACTGCCAGCCTTTGGTTAGCGGCTGTAGCACTTAACCACTACACCACCAGGGTTTCTATGCAAGTCCTTAACTGTATATAAACCAGAAAACCAAACCTGTTGCCGTCAAGTACTCTTAGTAAGTGCCCCATAGAGTTTCCAAGGAGTGGCTTGTGGATTTGAACTACAGACTGTTTTGGTTAGCAGCTGTAGGTCAACCACTGTGCCACCAGAGATCTTGATTGAGTATAGATATTGGAAACATATTTTCTCAGACTGTGGCTTACTTCTTTGCTTTCATGAATTTTTGAGGAAAACAAGTTCTTAGTAGTAATAAACTCTAATTTGTCAGCTTTTTCGCTTTTTGTTTAGCACTGGCTGTATCCGCCTTAGAAAATCTTTGCCCATTCTAAAGTCATAATGATACATGTTCTTATGTTTTTGTACAGCTATTATCTTATTTTGCCTTGTATTATCCTATCTGTTGTCCCTCAAGAATTGCTTTTTGATTATGCTACAAATTAAAGATCTAGAGTAATTTTTTTCCCCTGTAGATATAGGATTGACTATCAGTTAGATGTCTTTCTGTTGTCCCTTTTGTCATATGTCAAGTGGGTCTACTTTTGGACTTTCTATTTTGTTTCTTGAGTCTAGGTGTTTATTCTTGCTGTAAACACACAATCCTGCCTATTTATGCTACTTATTAATGCCTAGTAGTATAAGTCTTCCAGGTGTTTGTTCTTCATTATGCTTACCTTTGGCATCTTAGCTTTTAATTTTTTTAAGTGTTATGCTAACCATATATAAAATCTGATTTTATAAATAGTGGGTTCTCCATAAATTTTATGAGACTGGTTTGAGCTAAAAGAAAGGATGTTACTGGATGGTACAAAGTGAGAAAAACTTATGCATGCTGGAAGAAAACAGTTTTTTCTGCTTTGATTTTGTAAATATCAAAATTGGGGATAGTTAATGAAAGAAGATCTTACATGGAGAAAGATTTTGAGAGGGTTTGAACTGGGGAAAAGACATTAATTGATGAGGTCAAATTTGGAGAGGAGAATGAACACAAAGACTATCCATCTTTATCAAATTACACAACAAAAGAAAAACTTAAATGTAGTTAAGGATATAAAATGGCAAATCTCAAAAATTTAAACAGTGAATAACATCTCTGGAGAGAGTACCATTTTGAAAATAATAGGTTGAAATCCATGTAAAGAAAGACTCAAACTATAAACTTACTTAAAAACAAAAGCAAACAACAACAACAACAAAAAACTAACAACTGCCATTTCACTACTAAAGGATCCACAGGAGAAAAATCTTAGATAGCCCAAAACTCCTGGGCTTGAATGGCTGCTCATCACTGATGGTGTCTGTATAGCCACAAAGAAGAACACACATGGGCTAAAGACATTAAGTTAATGGAGTTCTACATGCATTTTTGTAGGGAAGAGGAGAGATTAGTGAAATATAAAGAAGCCAACATTGTATTTCTTGGAGCCTATTAGGCAGTTTTAACAAATGTTTACTTCACATTGGTTGGACATTATGACTCCTTGCAACTTTATTGAGCAATGCCTTCATGGATTTTCTAATTTGAATCCACAATATCAATCACATATGATAGCTTCAGCTTGCAAAGACCTGCATCGAGTCTGGAGAGGGCTTAGATAAGTTGAAGTTGCTGATAAATGATGCCTTCAACCATGGAATCTAGGAGGGTAAGAAATAGTTTTATTTTATGTGGTTTGCAGGAAAGAGAACCAATCAGCCTTTAAAAGATAGTTTCCATAGCTACTGGGCTGAATCAAAAGGAAATGCTGTCACAGCATTTTTTCCTTGCTACCTTTGCTGCTTTATGGTGATTACCAAGGCGAGTATTTTTCAGGAGGAAGTTATTCCATAGATGAAGTGCTTCTAACTAGCGACTATTAGCAGCAGAGTTCTTTTGTCATGAAAATCATGTCATGTATCCAAAATTTCAATAGAGCTGTCTTTCTCTTCAAGAAAAGACTCATAGTAAAGGCTGTCTCCACTTATAACAGTTTTGAGCTGCTCACCATCCCTACCAGCTGAAAATCTATTTTGTGATTTTACAGAATGAGGCCTGAACTTAAATTACTGAAGAATCCTGACTTTGCTGTTCTTGCGTTTTGCCTTTTTTTTTTTTTTTAAATTTTTTTATTTATTGTGATTGAGTAAAAGTGTACAATCCAGTTTAAATTAGCATGCCCACTTATGTGCGGCTCCTACTGCTCTCCTTGCCTGGTAACAGCACACTCCTCCTTTCTATTCTATACAAGTCGTAACCTCTTAACAATCCCTTGTCCACTCTTCTCCACACTCTCCACTCCCCTGTAGTAAGAGGCCAGTTGGGCAACATGCTATAGATACATTGAACCATAAAGTGCACACATGATTTGGTGACTCTGTGTCGCTGAGTCTTATCCATTCCTGTCCAAGGAGTTGACCTCAGTAATGATTAATGATTAGGGGCAGCTTCAGGTCTAGGGGCCATGGTTCCAGGGGAACCCCTAGGCTTTTGGACTATCAGTTGTAGTCTTTTAGTGGAGTTCTCAGGGTGCACTCCTTCTTATTCTCATATTGTCACTGGGACTAAATTTTGTGAGCCTGATAATGGCTGTCACCAGAGGTGGCCAGACACCATCTGGTTCTTCTGGTCACATGTTGATGTAGTCAACCATTCACATGGGTCTTTCTGTCTTCTGGGTTCTCTTTCCCCTGTGTCGTTTTTGTCCTTGGTAATCATTTGTTCTGGATGAGTTGGGACCAGTTAATGTACCTCAGATGGCAGCTTGCTAGCTTTTAAGATCCCAGACGCCACTCACCAACATGGGGTATATCGGACACTTTTAACAATAGGCTACTTATACCAGTTGGCCACGATGTCCTCTGAGCATGATTCCCGGACCCACGCCCCTGCTACTCTGTCCTTACCTATTGGGTTAAGATTGGAAGAGTTTTCAAGTTATGTTAAGGTACCAGTTAAATTGATCTTCTTTCTAATGTGTATTGATTTTACCCAACCAAATTTTTATCATCTAATCTATAACCAGCCCTCCCCCTCCCTGCCCCACTTGCACCCGTCAAAGAGTCATTTCTTCTGTACAAGTCAGTTTTGAAGTCCTTAAAGTCGGGGTCTCGTACTATATTTGTCCTTGTGCCACTGACTAATCTTACTCAACATGATGGATAGAAAGTTCTGTATATGTTGATGAGGTCTAGTTGGGTAATTGTCGCAGTAAGGTCTTCTGTGTCTTTATTGACCTTTTTTTTAAAATTTTTAAACAGTATAATCTATTTTATCTGAGATTAGTATTGCCACACCTGCTCTTCTTTGTGTATTGTTAGCTTGGTATATATGATTCCATCTTTTAATTCTAAGGTGAGTGTCTTGTAAGTAGCATATAAACGGGTCATGTCTGTTGGTCCAATATGTCACTCTTTGTCTCTTTACTGGAGCATTCAGTCCACTTACCTTCAGTGTAATTGTTGACAGGTATGTGTTTAGTGCTGTCATTTTGCTGTATTTATTTTTGTGTTGATATTTTCTTTGTTGCTCTTACTATTCTGTTCTGGGACATTCTTCTTTATGGGTTGATTTTTCACCCTTTTCAGTGGTGGTTTTGTGTTTGTTGAGACTGCTGTATTGCATTTCTTGTTTCGATATGTCGCTTTTTTGTTGTGTTTTGCAGCTACCCCGATGGTCCCCCTTAACAATGTATGTTTTAACCGGATTTTAACTTCTAAATATCTTAACTTCCTCTCCTTCTGCACAGACTATAACTACTGTTATATATCCCTTTTGGTTGTGTGCCTTCCCTAACTGAGTATGCTTCTGGATGATGTGTCGTGTATTGTCTCCTAAAATGTAGAGTTAATGGTTTTGTTCTTCCTAGTCAAGAGCTTCTTTCAGTACTTTTTGTAGCTTTGGTTTGATTTTTAGAAAGTTGTTCATCTGCGAAAGTCTTAATTTCATTTTCATATTTGAAAGACAGCTTTGCAGGATATATAATTCTTGGTTGGAAGTTTTTCTCTTTCAGGGCTTTGAACGTGTCACCCCATTGCTTCTGTGACACCATAGTTTCAGCTAAAAAGTCAGACGAAAGCTTACAGGGCTTCCCTCTGAATGTTAGCTTTGCTTTGAGTCTCACTGCCTTTAAGAGTTTCTGCTTATGTTTCATTTTTGTTAGCCAAGCCAAGTGCTGTCGAGTTTGATTATAATATGTCTTGGAGTCTCTCTTTTGGGGTCTATGTTGTATGGTGATTGATATGCATCTTGGATATATCTATGTTCTCTTCTTTTATAGTTTCTGGGAGGTTTTCTGTCAGCAAGTCAACAACAATCCTCTCTGTGTATTTTTCAGGTGTCCCTTCCTATTCAGAAACTCCAATTAATCGTAGATTGCTCCTATTGATAGAATCCTACATGTTTCTTAATGTTTCTTTATATCTCTTGTTTCTTTTCTCTGATTTCTCCTTATAGATGCTGGACTCACTAGTTCTGTCTCCCAAGTCAGAACATCTGTTTTTCATTTGTTCAGTTCTGTTCTCTTGGCTTTGAATTGAGTTTTCTGATTCTTTAATTTTGTTATTGATCTGTTGGATTTCAGAATGCTGGAGTTCCATCAGTTTGAACAGCTAGCTTAATTTTCCAATTTGGTCTGCTAAATTTTTTATGTCTAGGAGGGCTTTCTATATAATTCTTCTGTATTCAACCTCCAAAAGTTTCAGAAAGACTTCTTCGTATGGGTAGTTCTTTGGTTCTTTCTTTTTGGAGCTTTCTGGAGCCATGGTTGTATTTTTCCTTAAGTGTTGGGCCAAGGTCTGTTGCTTTTTGGGCTTCTAGAGGTTGTTTAGTTTCTCTGGTTTTGCCTTAATAGGAGCTGAATTAGAAGTTGATCACCAGTTACCTCTATGTGCTCCAGCAACTGGGCCCAATGGATTCTCTGTGATAGCAGGCCCCACCTCCTGGCTGGCAAAGACATGGCCCTACTTATGGAGTCACTGGGAGGCTATCAACTGATCCTGTGTTGTGAGTCAGTCAAGATTGGAAAAGATGCTGTCAGGCTGCACCACAGTTATTTCTCTAGGTAGTCTTATTTTGAAAGGTAAGAGCTATCTGACAGCTTCCATAAACAGTCAGGCTGTCAGGTGTGCAAGTGCTTCTTTCTAGCTGGTGGTGGAGGCACCTCTGTATCCGTCCCTAGATGTTGTGATCTAGTTCAAAGTATGTAGAGGCTACTGTCTTGCTGTCATCAGGTGCTGGGCTCTACACAAAGGGTAAACTGCTAAACACAGCTTTTCTACTGGGAAAGCACTCCCCAGGCTGACACTGCCTCCTAGCCTGGGAATTAGCCCCCACTGAGGCCTCCATTTGGGTAGATCCACTTCCCAGTCAAACAAGATTGCATCTTCAGAGGCTCTCCCATCTGCTGGGAAATGGTCGAATCAGTGGTGGAGGTTCAGAAAGAGGGGTGGAGGGGCCGTGGTGCTTGAAGTCCAGAGCCGGGCTCTCAAAATGTGGCTATTTCACTTGCTGGTCATGTCAGCAGTGTGGCAGAACTTTGCTGCTAATTAAACCCAATGGTTGCCACAGGCTAACAAAAAGGAGAAAAGTTAAAGCCAATAGTTACCTTCAGTCCATGAGAGCCAGCCATTCAACAAGGGTGGGGGTCAGCAAAACAGAAGAAATTTCCCGTTCAGTGGCATGTAGTCCAAAATGGCAACCCTAGACCGTGTCCTAGGGCTCACTGGGAAGTCCTGGCCTTCGTTTTTGGAGTTAAGGAGACATGTGTCTAGTCTGCCATCTTGACTCTGCCACTCAATTGTTTGTTTTTAAGACAGACTTGAAGCACAGTTTTTTAAAGGACCCCAGGTGATTAGATTTGATGTCTTGATTTCAGGCCAGCTGAAAATACTATATGCTTAAGATGTAAAAGGAATTTTATTAAGACAGAATCTCCTGTTTTGTGGTTGGTAAGTTACTTTAGTTTTTAAGTCTTCTAACAGTTGTACCAGTGATGTTCTAATCTTTTGTACGAAATATTCTGTCACATAGCCTGTAAAGATGTATACAAATAATATTCTGCAATGTTGGAGGAGGAGAAATAGACGTTCAAGTTTTGCTTTATTGCTTGTGTAAGTCTCGCAATTTGGAAATGCAATACTTACGTGTCTGTTGATTTACAAAAAAGTTTTTCCGTTTATTTTCATTTCTTTTAAAGCTGCATAGAGCAAAGTTGACTTCTAAGAAAGGTCTAGTTGTATTGCATACGGTAGCAGTTTAATTTCCTAGTATGTATTGAAAGTTGCATTGGAATGATTGAATGTGGAATGTCCATAGCCACCATCCTAGCCACCACAACCCAAAGAATAGTGAGATGGCTGTGCAGATGCAGCTTTGAGACAAAAATCTTGCTTCCTCATTCCAGTGAGGTTGCTCCTCTGAAGTCCTTTTTAACAATTCTAGAAGAACCACTGATTGTCCCAGGAGGTCACCTGCATGCTAGAACCAGACTCTTGCTTTTTAAGCATATTTAGATGTTTTATTTTCCCATCCCTGTCCCTCCCATCCCTGGTAACTATCAAAGATTGTTTCTCTATGTGTAAACTTTTTTGTGAGTTTTCATAGTACGGTGTCACACAACATATGTCCCTCTGTGATTGATTCATTTAACTCAGCACAGTGCCCTTCAGTTTGCTCCGTATTATGAGATGACAACTAAGTTTTGCCTGCATCATCTGCTAAAGACCGTCCTTTTCCCATCTGACGGATTTTGGGCCCTCATTGAGGATCAGGTGTCAATAGATGGGCGGATTGACTTCTGGGTTCTCACTTAGGTTCTGTTGGTCAGTGTATCTGTCATTTTAGTACCAAGTGTCTTTGTTTCTAACGTGTGTCTCTTGTGAATAGCAGTTTATGGCTGTCATTTTGCAGTGCCCTCCCACCCTTCCTTGGGATGCTGACATTTTCTTTCTTTTACTCTCTTGTGCTGAATTCCTTTGGTTTGTGGATGTTTTTTCACCTCTTGTTTTTATTGAGACTTTGTTTTTCTTTATTTTGATAAGTAAGCTTATTAATTTTATAGTTATCTTGAAGTGTACACTTTTCATCTTAGTCTTGAGCCAGCCTATTATTAGTCAGTACAATCTTGCCTCTGACTCCATTAGGAAGCTTTATATCTACACTGTTATTCTTTTTCCTTTTTTTCTGATACTGTCATTTACAGATTAACCTCTCTGGTTCCCTGATGTAATTCTTTTGGTTTTGGATAGTCCATGAGAGTTCATTATCTTGGTTGATATATGGCTGATACAATCTTGTGTCTTAGATGGTCTGATAATGTTTCCTCTGTAACTGAAGGACTCTTGTTAATAGTTCTTGTAAGTTTGGCTTTGTTTTTACATATCTGCTAATTTTTGTTTATCTGGAAATGTCATAATTTCACTATCCTACCTGAGCAAAAGTTTTGCGGGATAGATTATTCTTGGTTGACTATTTTTTTCTTTCAAGGTTTTGTATTTATCATACTATTGCTTTCTTGCCTACATGGTCTTGCCAAATAATCAGGACTCAGTCTTAACTGTTTCTCTGTGGTTTGTGTATTTTTCTCAAGCTGCTTCAGAAGTTTTTCTCTGTCTTTGGTTTTAGTGAGTGTAATTATGGTAGGCCTCATTAGTTTTATTTTAAGAGCCTATATGGGAATCATATATGGGTTTTGTTGGGCTTAGGTCATCAGCTTTTCACCTTTCATGATATTAGGAAAGTTTTTGTCAGTGATTCTTCAGTGATCCTCTCTGTGTTTTCCATTTTTTTCCTGTTCTGGAATTCTGATCACTTGAATGTTTTTGATTGTATCCCACATCATTCTCAAGGTCTCCTAATTTTCCTTCATTTTTTTTTTTTTTCCTTCTTCTTCCTCAAACAGATATGTATCCAAGTGTTTATATTGAGTTTCGCTGATCTTGTGTTCCATTATTTCAAAGCTGTGCTTTGGTCCTTTTATGACACTGTGTGTTTCTGAAATCTTGTTTTATCTTATGGATTTATAATTGTTGTTGTTGTGTGATCTCTAGTTGTGCATTTATTTTGGCTGTTTGATCCTGTATTATTTTCATGAATTCTTCTATGAATTTATCTGCCTTTTCCATGAATTTGCCTAATTTTTCCTTATTGTTTCTTTTTTTTTTCTCTTCAACTCTTAGATATTTTTGAATATTAGAGATTTGAATTCCCTATGAGGTAACTGTAGTTCTTTTTCTCCTACTGGAAAGTCATCTGGTGTTTTATTTTGCACATGTTCTGAAATGATCCTGTCCTGTCCTTTTTTTTTTTAATGTGGTTTGATATGCTGTCTTTAGACCATTCCGTAGTTATTTTTTTAATTGACTGTAGATCTATTTGTTTTGTCCTTTTTATTTTATTTTTTTAAATTTCATTATGTCATACCAGGCAAACTGTGGGTTCTTTGTTACTTGTTGGTCTGTGGACACCGTATTTTTCACTTCTTTGTCCAATATGCAGGACCAGTTGCTCATCTGTGGTTCAGCAGGGCAGGTCCAGGGCATGATCTGTGTGTTTTGTGAGCTTGTGAAGGTGCTTTAGTGCAATTCCTATTTGCTGATGTCCCATGTGGGTGCTTCGAATCCAAGCAGCATGGACGCTGTTCTTCTCCGAGTGGCTGAGCCACTGCAGCTAGCTAGGAAGCACTGGAGACAGCAGCAGGGAGAAAATAGGGAGTGGGAGTGCCTTACTTGCCACCAGGTCCTTTGACCTCCTTAAATCTGCTCCCCTGAACTCGTTTGCAGATCTCCAACAGGTGTCCGAGATACCAAATCTGTGCTGCGTTATGATAGGGAACTTGATGTCCTATCTCTTCCCATTCTCTGTTTTCTGTCAATTTCTTATTACCACTTGGTTTTTGGCTGAGATCTTTATCTCATCATTTAATGCTTTGGGTTCTAGGATTGACATTTGTCTATATTTTAGTTAGTTCTTAGGGTCCTTTCTGTGGAGGGTGCTTGTATCTATGGTGCCATATTGGCCAGGAGTCTGTATTTAGATTTTTGATGCAAAGCCATCTCCTTTTTTTTTTTTTTAAATTATTGAATGATTCTAGGACTGTGTCAAAGTTAATTTTTCTGAAAGTTCTGTTTGTATTTACTAAGTCAATTCTGATACCACTGATTATTTTGCAAACATGGTTCAGTAATTCAAAATTGAGACTGAGCATGTTTTTTCTTTTCTTTTTTTTACTGTCTAGAATGCTCTTGTATCTGTATCACTTGTCTCATCCTGAAGTTATTGATCTGGGAGATAAGCTGCAAAGGGCTTCTTGGGGGGAGGTGGACAAAACAAAGCCTAACATTCCTAGAATATCTGCAAGAAGAAGAGTTATTAGCCCCCTCAGATAGGGGGAGGAGCAGAGAGATGTGTGACTGGGGAGATAAAAGTAAGAAAGGACAAAAAACCATTTACTCCTCAGAATGAGAGAAGAAAGGGATCACCATAGCCAAGCGTATCTCCTGTCTATTGGAACGTGAGTTGGAAATGAGTATCAGACCCAGAATTTGACTCCATGTATCCATTTTATGAGTACTAGATAAATGCCTGTGTTTATAAATACAAATTATATTTTGAAAGCTTGATATAAATAAATCTTCTGGGAAAGATCCAAAAGTCAGATTATAGAGCTGGAAATCAGCAGTGATTTTGATACTGTTTGTAAACTACTTTGAGCCCCTCAGATAAAGCATGAAATGTTAGTACATTATTTACATGAGAATTTTTATTTATTGCTGCTGAGGAGTGCTTCTGACTGAAATAAAACCCAAAAGAGGAGGGGAGGAGATTTTCTGACATTTAAAAGCAAACAAGCACACAATTTCTGAAATGAAATTCCAGAAAGTATCAATAATTGTATATAAGCACAGTGTGGGAGTGTTTCAGAAGAGCAAAGTACATGAGATTAACCAGAGCATTTAACTTGCTCTGCAAAAGCTAAAAAAAATTTTTTTTTTTTCGCCTGCTTGTTCTTGACTTGAAACCGAAGGTGATGTGTTTGTTGAGCTTTATATTCTAGAATAAGAAAATGATTAGGTAGGAAAGCTTAGAAGCTCACGGTCATATTGAGATAGACCAGAGTTGTAGCCACTTTGCCATCCTTTGAAATCAGTGATGTTGGAAAGACAGATGCGAAGAACAAAACGTAATAAAATGCTTTTGTATGGGTAAGATAAACCTTTTATCCTGAATGAAAATAAAAATGAATGTCACTCTTCCAGTGATTGCTTTTGAAATCATATTTTTGGAGCTTGTTTAAAAAATTCACCTACTTTTCTGTATGGAAGTGGCCGATGGAACCCCATATGCTGGCTTGGGCCTGAGCCAGGGCAGCACATTGGAAGGCTTCTGCCATCCAGCCTTCCACTCTCGCCTGGCAGAAAGCGCTTTTTGTATGTGGGGTAAGGGGCCGAGTTACTTGTGCACAATGTGAAGCTGAAATTTCATTTCCACGTGAAATTAGTGAAGAATAGCTTTCAAGAACCCCTGATTAAGCATGCCCAGGACAGTCAGCTTTCTGAATCTGTCTACAGGATGCCAGCCATCTGGATGAAACTGCAGAGATGGGGCATGGCCCGGGCAAAGTGTGTGGAGACTGTACTGAAGCTTTCACTTTGCACCCAGGAATCTGGGTGGCCAAAGTTTGTCCCTCTCAGAGTAAATCTTCTGATTCCTATCAACTCTGTGCTGGTCTCAGCCCCAAATGCGTGTGCCTTGATTGCCAACTGTAATGTAATGTCCACCATGAACCTGATTAATGTTTTCATCTTATTGTTTCTTTTCTTTTTGTTAATTCTACCATTTCTCAAAATATACCTACACACTAATTTTGGATATTAGGCTTAGAGAGAGTAGGTACACTATTGACTTGATGAAGTTCATAACCGTACAGTGTGTAACTGTAGAATCAGTAGCTACTTTCTGATGATGATGCAATTTATATTGTCCTAAAATTGAGGTAAAATAACCTCCTTTTCTATTAATTTAAAGGTTATGTAGTTGTTAAACTATTATTTGAGAAAGCCCTGTTGGTATGGTGTGGTTTGAAAAAAAAATAAGACCAGGGTTGTATGTTTTCAGCAGGGCTTCACATTTGTTCTTTCTGGTTTGAGTGGATGATGAAAATGTGTATCTCTCCTCCCCCCAAACATACTGAATCACAGTCTACAGTAGAACAAGATCTCCAGGTGATTCTTATGTATAATAGACTTGGGGACCAAAGCTCTACATGTAGAAACCCAGGTGACATAGTGGTTAAGAGCTGTATCTGCTAACCAGAGATGAGGGGTTCAGATCTGCCCAGTGCTCCTTGGAAACTTGATGGGGGATAGTCTGTTGTGACCTGTAGGGTTGCTAGGAGTCGGAATTGACTCCACAGCACTGGATTTTGTTTTGGGCCCTGCATGTGGTTCTCAGAATTGGTCACTAATCAGCAGCATTTGCTTCACCTGGTAGCTTGTTAGAAACGTAAATTCTCAGCAGGGATTTGGAAAAGAACGAACTAGTTCCAGTTCCAAGCCCTGATTTTTAGATGGTAAGATACTGGTAATCTGCCTATGTATAATAATTAAAGCTAAAGAGTGGAAACTGAAAAGGAGAGAACCAGATGGAAACGTCCCTTAGGTAGCTGAACATTTGTTCTCGCAAATGGAGCAAGTGCCAGAAAAATGTATAATCATTTTCTTTCAATTACACTTGATTTCAAAAACAAAAACAAAAAAAGCAAGGTTGGCAAAGCAGCATTTCAGCTTTATTTATCTTAATGTGATTTCCTTCAAGAATGTTTGGAATTTAGCACACAACCAGGCTCTGAAGGAAAGATAGTGGGGTTTGAAGGAAATCATTGATGGACAGTAAAATAAATACTTTGGGTTGACACATATTTTTTGGTAGAAAAAAAACAGGATCTAGCAGGTGCACTTGAATTTCCTGATTTTTCTGTCATCTGTGGTAGAACACGCTAAGAGTGTTCAAGAAAAAAAAACACTGCTGTCGAGTCAGGTTCGGCTCCTACCGACCCTAGAAGTCAGAGTAGAACTGTCCCATAGAGTTTCCAGGAGTGCCTGGCAGATTTAAACTGCCAACCTTTGGTTAGCAGTTGTAGCACTTTGCTACTATGCCACCAGGGCTTCTGAGGTGTCAGAGAGTTTCCTTAATTTGCTAGAACTCCATGATACAGTCTTTAAAAGAAACTATAATTCGAAATATACACTGAGATAAGAACTTTTTGTTGCATTTCTCTGTAATTTATCAAATTACCTGCTGTCCGAAGGAAATGGGCCATCAGCTGTAGTTTGGCTGTGCTTTGCAATTTGAGCTGTTCATTGAAACTATATTAGTTGTAATGGGATTTGGCTTGTGACTTTATAGTGTGAGTATTACACATTAATTAGTTTTGCGGCAGCTGCTCATTAGAAATTCTTTCTTGTAAACATAGTAAGTGAATATATTTTAGAAGATGCCAACACATGATAGTTTAAATGAATTTTGATAAGTGCACTTGGTTGTTGTGATTGACAAGTATAAGAAATTCATATTTAATGGAAACTACCATGATTGAAAATATAACGGAAGTTTGAAACCTGTTTTCACCTTACTGATTTTACATGGAACACAAAGATCTAATAAAAAAATTAGGGTTGATTACTAACCTAGAGAAGGTAGGATGCACAGTATCACATAGAATGATTGAGGTAGAGGCCAGGGTTTGAGACCCGTTTTTATCCATTTTTCTTGCATTGCAGTGTAATGTAGTGAGAAAACTAATGCCCAGCAACATTATGATTTGTCTAAAACAAGTGGTAGAGGAACTGGAAGCAGGCTTTCTGTCCTCAAGTATGTATTCTTAGACAAGTGCTAAATACTTGATGGTAGCAATATTGATCTGCTAAAGGAGAGAAGTTAAGGTGTTTTCTTCATATGCTGTACCAGAGCTGTGATTTCCTGATTACTGTATGTGATATGGAGTCCATCCAGTGCTCTAGTTTCTGTGAAAATCTGTATTAAATTCACTCTTTTTGAAACCCATCTGCGGAGTTTACATTGATTTTACCGAAATAATTTTGTCTTTGTCCTTGGTCCCTGAGAGACAGCCTTGGAAGTCAGTGACCCTAAGTGACATAATGAGAGCTCCAGACCACATCTGATCTAACTGGTTATGTTAATGAGGTGAACTTTGCAGTCAGGCCAGAAAGACCTACCAGACCAGGTGACACAAACTTCCAGATCACCTGGTGATATCAAACAGCCTTGGGCTGAGGGCCTCTTCCCCACCCCGTGCACCCACCCCCTACTTCCGTGAAAACTCTGGACGTAGAAGCTCCACAGAATTCCTTGCTGGTGAAAGACAAAGATGACTGTGAGGATCGGAGCAAGGCCCATTTTTAGGAGTGAAATCTCTGTGTCGGGAACCCATCCTGTATTTGCTCTGTGTACTTCTTCATCTCTGTCCTTTTTTCTGTAATAAAGCTGTAATGGTAAGCATAGCACTACACAGGAGTTCTGTTGAGTTCCAGCAAATTATCAAAACTCCAGAAGTAGTGGGAGCAAGCAGGTCAGAAGTGAGGGGGCTAGTGGCCCTCACGGTTATGGCTGGTATTCTGAAGAGTTAGAGGGAACCCCTGAATTTGTAACGTATAGGTGAAGGTGTTATGGGGATGACCACGCTTGCAGGTGGTATCAGAGGTCTTGAGCAGAGTTAGCAGTCAGCAGGATGGATTTCTGGTACTTGTGAGGTCTGTACTAGACTGAGTCTGATTAGATGCCAAGAAGGAAGTGTGGCATGTGAAGCTGAGATCAGGACAGACAGGGCACACTATGCTTATACAATGTTTCTGTGTTCCTTGGAGGTGCTGGGACCTCCAAATAGACTTTTGCTTGAATTTTGTCAGTCTTGAGAAAGGACATCTTGACCCTAGCCTGGTAATGTGGTATTAAAAACATTCAGGTTATAGTTTTTGATATCTACTGTCTTTTTGCAATATTTAGTGTTCAACTCCTGTTTCTCTTGGGACGGTTGTGTTTTTTGGTTTTAGATTGGGAATAATGATGCCACAGCATGCAAATGGTTGAAAGTGCAAAGAAGGCAACTTAGTGTCTCCAAGCAGGGCTCGCTCACAGAGGTCCATGCCTGTCTGGGAACCTGCCCTCCAGAAGTAGGTTTAAAGAAGTCTTCTCAAATAAACAAAATGTTCCTCTCTCCTTGGACTCATTTGCCTACATATCGTACGAAAAGGAAAGACTGATGAACACAGAAATAGAAGAGAGGTGGGAGAGATGTATTGGAGACCTAGTAGGATTTGTTAGATTGTGATAACCTGTTTTTTGAAAAGTGAGACACTCCCAGCTGTAGGTAACAGGGTAGGCTGGCTATGGTGACACATGAACTCTCACATTTCAGTTGTTTAACTAAAAGACGTTTGTTTCTTGCTTATATGAGAGAGGAAGAAGGTAGTGCATGTGTCTTTTTTTTTTGTTTTAACAGGAATACACACCATTTCATGAGAAACTTCTTTTCACTTCTGCAAGACCTAGAGCGTCCTATAGCTGGTGAGAGAGATCACCAGACATGGCGAAGCCGAAAATAATCTAGAGTCTTGATGTGGCTGCCATGAGCAGTCTTATCGGATGACAGGCTTGTGCTGCTCCCTAGGTGATGGCCTGGCTGGAGGGCTGAGTTCTTACAACTGATCATATTTCTCTCCAAGCTAACCAACTCATAGCGACTCTATAGGACAGAGTAGAACTGTTTCATAGAGCTTCCAAGGAGCACCTGGCAGAGTTGAACTGTCGACATTTTGGTTAAGCAACTATAGCACTTAACCACCACACCACCAAGGTTTCCTTATTCCTCTGCAGGAGCCTCAGATAGTTGAAACATTCCCTTCTCAAAACCAAGAAAGGACATACTACTGCACCAGTTCTGCCCAGCCAACCCTAACTGAAGGAGACCCTGTATGTGTCAAAGTAGAACAGTGTTCATATGGTTTTCAGTGGCTGGTTTTTCAGAAGTAGAGCTTTAGGTTTTCTCAGGCACCTCTGGATGAACTCCAGCTTCCAGCCTCTTAGTTAGTAGATGGAGCCCATTAAATGTTTGCATTACTCAGGGACTCAGAAAAAAGGATGTACAATCATGTATATACTGTTTTATATGTTTTATATGAGAGAGGTAAGAAATGGTTGAAATAGATGCCAATAAAAATTGAGGTGGTATAGTGGTTAAGAGCTACAGCTACTAACCAAAGGTCAGCAGTTCAAATGCACCAGCCACTCCTAAGAAACCCTGTGGGGCAGTTTTGCTCAGTCCTATAGGGTCACTATTTTGGAACCAACCTGATAGCACCTAACAACAATAAAGTTTACTAAAATGAGTAAACCTGCCATCTCCTGACAAAGTCAGTTAACCTCAATGTAATGGAAATCATATTCTCTGTTGCATGACAGCATAATGATAAGTTTTCAGTGGCGAGAATAGTGGGAGCTTTTTTTTTTCAGTGCTGCTGCCAGACTGGCATCCCTGGGTAGCTCAAAGGTTAAGTGCTCAGCTGCTAACCAAAGGATCAGTTGTTTTAACCCACCCAGAGGTGCCTTAGAAGAAAGGCCTGGTGATTGGCTTCTGAACGGATTGGCTTCTGAATGGTCACAGCCGTGCAAGCCCTGTAGAGCTCAATTCTGCCCTGCACACATGGGGCCTACCTGATAGCTATTGATACCGGCCAGAAGCATGGGGGCAGACTTTGGTAACTCCGCCTTCTGGTTGACTGGGTCACTTTAGATACACTGAGATTTACATGAGAAATGTGACTGCTGGTTCAGACTACTCTGAAATTGTGAGAGCTCTTCCCACCTGGACTCCACACACAACTCGAATTGCATTATTTGGCGCATGTTCCTATTAGCTGGAACTAAGCTGATGATACAGTGCCTCAATAAGCCTGACTTTAATGTCTGTCCTGGAATGAGGCCAGCCACTGTTCTAGGGTTCTTTTCAAAGCACCAGCCTCCGCTCAGTGCTGTTTTTCTTCCTTTGCAGTTACATCTTCAGGTTTGCACTTGTATTTTCAGTTGTGTTTACACCTTGCAGTGTGTTAGTTTACATGTTTTGCACATCTGCTTTATGGTGCCCTTCAGAAAGGCTGGTCTGAGTTTCTTCTGGGAATTTCTGATGGCTGGCCCAGTGCCGAATGCAATACATGTGTAGAATTACCAGATATTGAATGAATTAGTAAATCAGCCAGCCAAGTGCCGTCAAGTCGGATCCGACTCAATAACTTATATACAAATGGATGTTTTAAAATCTTGAAAAATGAATATTTTTTTAATAATAACCATGTCTATGTGAATGGGTGACCATATCAACACATGACTAGAGAACCAGATAGTACCTGGCCACTAGCAATGACAGCCGTGATGGGGCTCACAATGTCAAGTCCCAGTGGCAACATGAGAAAAAAAGGGGTGCACCCTGAGATCTCTACTAAAGGACCACAGTTGATGGTCCACAGGCCTGGGGGTTCCCCTGGGAGCTTGGCCCCTAGAACTGATACTGTCCCTGATCGTAAATCGTTACTGAGGTCAGCTCTTCAGGCAGGAATGGTTGGACTTGGGTTCACAGAGTGACCATATCGTGTGTGCACTTTGTGGTTCTTTGCATCTATAGGATGTCATCTTATTGGCCTCTTAATAGAGAGGAGTGGGGAAGGTGGAGAGGAGGGGACAGGAGATTGTTAAGAGGATAGGACATGTATAGAAAAGAAAGGAGGAGTGTGCTGTCACAGGGCAAAGAGGGCAGAGGAAGCTGCAGATAGGTGGGCATGCAAATTTAAATTGGATTGTACACTTTGAATCACAATATAGTAATAATAACCATGTCCTAAAACTTCAGTCTCCTTTCATGTTTTATTCTTCTAAAATTTTTATAGGACAAAGATAAATATTTGTGTAAGGCTGGGTGGCATACAAGTTCCATATTGGTGGATTCTGAAATGCAGTGTTCTTTAATCTATGAATAAAAATTTCCTGATTACACTTGTACACAAAATAAAAAATTGGAATGTCACACAGTTTGTTTGTCATTATTAATTAAGGAAGAGCTTTTTTTTTAAAAAAAAAAAAACTAAGAAATATACTGATGTACACAAAGGAAATTCTCTTGATGCATCAAACGGCAGCATTTATTGCTGATGAGTTTCTGGTCTTCTGTGTGCTTTGTGCTGAAACCATATATTTGTTACTGTAAAGGCAGCTGGGTAGTTGAAAACTTGAGTGATAATAGACTTGTCAGTGATATGCTGTCATTTGATTTGCAATTTTCATTTGACTGATTTGAAGGGTTTTTGCATAAAAAGTTGTGATTTTCTAATTAGTGGAGTTGTTATCACTACTCATCCCTCAGTTCGTCATATTGTGGTGACTGAAGTATTAATGTTGTACTGGTATTACATCATAGTGGTTTGTTGTATTGTGGCTTACATGTTACTGTGATGCTGGATGTTATGTCCTCAGTGTTTTCAAATACCAGCAAGATCACTCATGGTAGACAGGTCTGAGCATAACTTCCAGACCAAAACAGCTTAGGAAGGAGGACCTAGTGCTCTGCTTTAAAAAAAAAAAAAATTGCTAGTGAAAACTTTATGAATAGCAGTGGAACATTATCTGAAATGTTTATCTGTGTTTTATTGACCCTGAAAAGGCATTCAACTGTGTAGATCGTAACAGATTATTAATAACATTGTGAAGAATGGGAATTTCAGAACACTTAAATCGTGCTCATGAGGAACCTGTACTTAGATGAAGAGGCAGTCGTTTGAACAGAACAAGGAGATTCTTCACAGTTTAAAATCAGGAAAGGTATATATCAGTTATATCCTACTCATTTTGTAATTTGAGCAAATAATCTGAGCAGCCAGATGATATGAAGAAGAAGAGGGCATCAGCACTGGAGGAAGGCACATTAACAACCTGTGATATGCAGATGGGACTACCTCATTTGCTGAAAGTTAAGAGGACTTGAAGCACCAATTAATGAAGATCAAAGAGTACAATCTTAAATATAGATACCTCCGCATAAAGAAAACAAAGTCCTTAGAGCCAGACCAGTGAGCAGCATCGTCCTAAATGGGAAAAGCATTCAAGCTGTCAAGAATTCCATTTTACTTGGATCTACAATCAATGTCCATAGAAACAGCAGTCAGGAAAATATCAAATGGAGTAGTGCATTGGGTACACATGCTGCAAAATCTCGTTAACATGCGGAAAAGCAAAAATGTCACTTGGAGGTATGGCTGATGCCAGCCGTGATACTTTGCAACCTTATAACACACGGAAAAAATGGACATTGAATATGGAAGACTGAAAAGTTGATGCTTTTGTGTTATGATGTTGGTGAAGAATGTACCATGGACTGCCAGAATAATGGAAAAATCTGTATAGTGTTGTTTGTCAGATTTTGAAGTCTGTCTACATTGTGTATTAAAATTTCCATTGTTGATCCTATTTTCTCTTGGATGAGCATTATCATTTTAGATTTTACCTTTAGGTCTTTTATGCAGTATAAGGTTTGAGCTATGGTCTTGTTTCATTTTTTTTGCAGATAGATATCCAATTTTGCCAGCACTATTTGTTAAAGGCACCGTTTTTACCCCAGTTTAAAATCTTAGGGCCTTTGTCGAATATCAACTGTTCATGGGAGGATGGTGGCATCTCTGGGGTCTCAACTCTGTTCCATTGGTCTATATGTCTCTTTTTGTACCAGTGCCAGGCTGTTTTGACAACTGTGGCAGTGTAGTAAGTTCTAAAGTCGGATAGTGAAAGGCCTCTCAGTGTGTTCTTCTTCTTCTGCCTGGAATTTATCCTTTAGAAATAAAGGTTGTCACATGAACAGACACATGTACACAAACGTTTGTTGTAGCACAATAGCTAAAAGATGGAATCAACCCTGATGCCCATCAACAGATGAATGGATGAACAAACTATGGTACATATAATCAATGGAGTACTATACTATGATAAAAAACAATGACGATTTTAGAAAACATCTCATAACGTGGTCTCATTTGGACGAGATCATGCTGAGTGAAATCAGTCAGTGTCAAAAGGACAGACATTCTATAAGACCCGAGTTATAAGGACTTAAAAATAGAATTATCTATAGAAGAAAATAACTATTGGCTACAAGTGGGGGTGGTGAGGGTTTATCATGGATGAGATAGTTGGTAGATGTTAGAAATTTTATTCTTTTACTGTAATTAATAAATAAAAAAAATTAAAGGAGGGAAAGAAAAAGTATAGCCAGAATGACCCCTAGAAGTGAAGATGGTAAGACGTTGTCTCATATACTTTAGACACGTTACCAGGAGGTACCAGGCCCTGGAGAAAGATTCTTGGTTAAAAAAAATAGGCAGATCCTCAGTGAGATACATTGACATAGTGGCTTCAAATGTAGCAGAGACTGTGAGGATGGCTCAGGACTGGGTAGTGTTTCCTTTTGTTGTACGTGGAGTCAGTGTAAGTTGGAAATGACTGTGTGACGTAACAACAAATAACAGAGTTGGTAACAAATTTCCTGACATTAACTTGACCTAGAACCAGGATACCTTGTGATTCATCATAAATGAAACTTTTAATATTTCCGACTCCTGCTAATAGATTGTCTTAAGTGATTGATTTAAATGCAGTTTCTTTTTCCCTGTTTCCTTCTGTGAGATGTGGTAGATCTGAGTTTGGTGTTTTTGACCATGTTATTTTCAGACACCTGTGGAGACACTGGTCTTGCCCTAAAAAAAAAAAAAAAAAAAAAAAAAAATCGCCATTGAGTCAGTTCCAGTTCTTGGCAACTGTATGCATGTCAGAGAACAACTGTGCTCCATAGTATTTTCAGTGGCTGAAATATTTGGAAGTAGATGAAAGCTACTCTCTGGTGGACTTCCAAGACATTTCTGGGTGAACCTGAGCCTCTAGCTTTTCAGTTAGCAGCGGAATGCTAATCTCCTTTTGCTTTTAGGTAGGTACAATTTTTTGAGTGCCCACTTGTGCTGATCACCCACCCACTACCATCCAGTCAAGTCTGACTCACAGCAACCCTAAAGGTCAGAGTAGAATTGCTCCATACAGTTTCCAAGAAGCACATGGCAGATATGAACTGCCGACCTTTTGGTTAGCAGACGTAGCACTTAACCCACTATACCACCGGGGTTTCCTTGTGCTGGTCACTTCACCAAAATATTAATCTTCATTTCTAAGAGCCTAAGAACTGTTGACAGGGCAGGTATCATCCACTTCACTTTACACATCAGCAATCTGAGACTGTAGTTCAAGTAAACAGTCTGAGAACCTGATGTTTCCTGAGCACTGTACACATGAAGACACTGTCCATCAGTTTATACTTATACTTCTAGTGGTTAATTTGCTTTAGGGATTTAAGTCCATATTATATAAAATCTTACATTCTTAAGAATGTATTGATTACTGTGTCTAAACATGTTTAGTCTTTTCTCCTTCCCTTAAAATTTATCATTCTGTTAAAAATCAAAGTCACTGTAGAACTTCAGAGAAATATTTTGAAAGCAGTATTTGATGCCAGCTCTCACTCGCCTCTCTTTGGGGAGAACTACATTTCTTGTCTAAGTGTTGGTACCTTGTAAATTATATTGAATTCAGGTTAGCCCAGAAGAGCTGAGTCAAACGTGGAGGAGAAGTCAGCAAAACTGAAAACCATCTTACACTGTTGCTTGTGATGGAACAATGTGTTAAACTGTATACAGTGGCCGGCCACTACCATATGAGGAATAATGCTTACTTCTCATGAAGAATCAGGGCTATGGAAACTTGGTTATGATTATTGGTTGCCGTTGAATCAGCTCTGCCTCATAGTGACCCCATGTCCAACTATGCAGCGTTGTCTGGTCCTGTGCCACCTTCATGATCGTTGGCGTGTCTGAGTCTGTGGTTGCAGCCATCATGAGGTGACTTCCAATGCAAGGGGGTACCTCCTCCAGCACTATGGCAGAAAGTATTCTGTTGTGGTGTTTTGGTCTTTCACTGACTGGTTTTATGAAGTAGATCACCAGATCTTTCTAGCTGTAGTCTGGAAGTTCTGTGCATCCTGTTCACGAGGAGTGACTTTGCACTTATTTGAAACATTGGTGGCTTAACTTCTAACCTCACAGCAACAAGCAGGCCATCATAGTACAACAAACTAACAGACAGGCAGTGTGTCCAGACCCAGAGCTGCTGTTTTTCAAGGTGGAACTGACAGAACTTAGAAGATTTAGGGCCCCATCGTTTGGACAGAATAAAAAGCCAGTCGGAATAGTGAGCTAATATGTTTTGTTTAATGACAATGAATTTTATTAACAAATAAACTTATAAGCACTTAGATGTTTGTTTAAATTGACCTTGCTGCTGATTTGCCCTGTCTCATATGAATATCTTGAAAATTTTCAGTGTATTTCATTTATCTAAGGGCTCAGCCTCACTTCCATCAGACCTTTCAGGAACTGGAGTTCTGTCTACCACCGGACTTTAAACCTCAGCTGACTGCAAGCCTGGAAATCCCTGTCATGACATGTTTACTGTACACTGTAGTTTACACTTCCTGAAGTCTGCACCTTTATCCATACCCTAACTGAATGGGCTTCTTTGAACTGCCTGACTTCCTTCCTTTCACCTCTTGTGAAGATTACTCCTGAGTGTTCACCCTACCATGCGGCTTGTGTCTTCTCCTGGTCCTGGCTCTGCCACATGGATTTCTTATTTTATTTTTTTTATTATGATTGAATGAAAATGTACATTCCCATATAAATTTGCATGCCCACCTATTTGCAGCTCCTACTGCGCTCCCTGCCTAGTGACAGCACACTCTTCCTCTCTGCTCCATACATGTCTTATCCTCCCAACAATCTCCTATCCCCTCCTCTCCACCCACTCCCCACCTCCAGGAAGGGGTCAGCAGGATGACATCCTATGGATGCATAGAACCATAAAGTGCACATACAATATGGTTACTCTGCAAGTCTAATCCTTTTCTGTCTGAAGAGTTGACCTCCAATAGGATTTATGGACAGGCACCACATCAGGACCAGGTGCCGTGCTCCCAGGGGAACTCCAAGGCCCTTGGTCCATCAGTTGTGGTCTGCCATATGGATTTTCATGACCCAAATCGTGTTGGGTTCTTGAGATCATCATTGATTTGATCCTGTTTCAACAGCAAAGTAAAATTTCCATTAGTGGGCAACAGCTAAGCGGGACCCATGGAGATCCTTTTTATAGGTATGTAGTTAGAATGTTTGTAGAGCAGTGGTTAATAGTGTGGACTCCTGAGTTAGAAGGTTTGATTTCTCATCTGTAAAAAGGAGAAAATTGTAAGGATTCAGTAAGATAGTATATGTGGGAGTATGTAGTGCAGTACATGGCACATGGTAATGACTCAGTAAGTACTAGCTAAGTGTAGTATATAATTTTTTACTCTTTTTCAACTCCAGCAAATCATCAGTATAGTCTTTGAAACACCTCATCAGATTGCACTTATACAAACTTTTGGCATTTAAATATAGTTTTATTTAAATGTAAGATTTAATATAAAATATAAAATTAGGAGACTTACTGCATCTATATTCCATAGGTTGGCTGTAACCTTCAGCTTATAAGAATACTTACTGTATTTAGATTTTTATTTAAGTATGATATAATGTTCTATATTAGCAAAGAAATATTATTATTGGGCCTTTTTTCAGAATAGGAAAAGAACTTTATTTATAGGGATGGATACTAGTTTTATACTTGCAGAAAATGGGTACTGGTAAGACCATGGACCAAAACAGTATTCTACAAGTGTAGATTTTGAAGAGCAGGGACCATAGACGTGAGTATATACATTTTACAAAACCTTGTTTCTTCCCATATTGACTTATATATGTATATAATGGGTGAATAATAGCCAAGCCAAGTGCCGTCGAGTCGGATCCGACATAGTGAATGAAAAATTACAAGGGGTTATATTGTCAGCCTTCCTTCTGTCTCCTTGTAGACTCTCTTCTGTCCTTTATCACTGCCGTCCCCCCACAACCACACACTGACATTGGCTGATTTTTACAGCACTGCAGGCTTTCCCACTAAGTAGTATCCATTCTTGGACTCACATAACAGAAACGCTGGTTGGTTGAATAGGTTCTATGTGGCTCCTTCTGCAAATGCTTATCTTGTTCACTGGTTGCTTTGTAATTGTTATTGCTTTGAAAGGGCATTTCTTTTTCATCTGTACACTCAGATTATATAGAAGGATACTTTTTGTTATTGAGGTATATTCTTATCAGGATGCTTTTCTTCTCTTCTATAAATAATAGTGTTGTTAGAAAGAGGATGGGGTTCTCTTGTAGTCAGTGCCAAAGGAAATAATACAATAGGCATGTGCAGTAGGGGGTGGGCGGGATAGAAGAGCTATCTTGTTTTTCTGGCTTGCCTCTAATCAATGTATGTATTCTCTTAAAACTTCCTTATCCATCTTTTGTGGGCTCTGTTTGTGAGTTTTCCTTCCTTTCTTCCTTTTCTTGTGACTGTATTTCTGTTTCTTTAATTTATCAAGGTGTCACATATAGTGGTCTTTTTGTATTGGATTAGCAACATTCTCCCTTTTCAGGAGAGTCTGTTGCTAGGTTTTCTTTCTTTTAGACTAACTAGAATATTGATAGCCATTTTTGCTTTGATCTTTTGAATGTACTTCAGCTTTTAACTTTGTATACTAGTATTTTTTTTTAAACTTTTAAATAGATTGAATGCTTCTCCAGAGAAACATCTTGTCTTCCTTTAATGGAATTTCCATCTCTGAAAATCTGTTTTTTATTGTGACTTTTGACTGTTGTGCCATTCTTGTGTATAAGTACCCATTGAATCCTTATTGTTGTATTTCGTATTTTCTTTCCCCTTTTAGACATGAGAACTTAGTCAAGCATCAGAGAAAACACAAAACTTTAATGATCAAAAACAAATTATTATTATTTTTTTTTTTAGTGATGCATTTCAGTTTTATCATTATCCACTAAAAGAGGTGTGTCCTTTTTTTACCTGTTTAGTTGTAAGGGACATTTTTTTGCTAGATGTCACCCAGTGATCTAGGGAATATCTTTCTTGTGGACCTTGGAAAATGGCCTAAGAGGCATTACTGGGAACAAATTCTGTAGTAATTACGTGTTCTATCTATCTTTGTGCATTGTTTTTCAGTCCCTCATGCATTTAGAAAAGTGAATTTTGAGATCAGTAAAATGATGAGTGTTAGGGATAACCTTTGCTATTATGTGCCTTTAATAACAATCAAAAGCAACTGTAACTACTCTTATTGCTACTGTTTTTTAGTTTTTGAAGATAGGTCCCATGTATTGCCTCGTCAGCTTTTTGTTAGACTTCATAGCCATTCTGATCATTAGTAGTCCAGAGCAAATTGATGACCAAGTATTTATACAGCAAGTAACTTCCAAATAAACTTTCTATTGTAATGAATAATTGGGTCTCTGTCTTACATCTTAGTGTATGTAGCTAAGCCCTAACACTGATTTTATCCTACCAAACTTGGTGCACATATGAGCTTAGTCATATAGGGCTGTGTTATTGCTGTCTTTCTCAACAACGTCTTGAGCTAGGACAGATTGGAATCTGCTAAGTGGTGGAGGTGGTTCATTGGTAGAGTTTTCACCTTCCACAGAGGAGACTCAGTTTCAATTCTTGCCTAGTGTTGGTGGAAGCTTGTGTGTTGCCATGGTGCTGAAGAGATTTCACTGGGGGCTTCTAGATCAAGACAGACTAGGAAGAAAGACTTGGCAATCAGCTACCAAAAATCTGCCAGTGAAAACCCTGTGGATTCCAAAAGTCAAATCCCATTGTGCATGGGATTGCCATAGGTCTGAGGCTGACTTGATGGCAGGTAACTACAAATATGCTAAGCAACATGGAGTGCGTTAATTTGCTGGTTATATAATGTATTTTTCAGTCTATCTAGATGACTCGTGTTTCTGTTTTCATTTTACACACAGTCAGCCCTAGAGACAGAGCTAGTAGGACCCTATGGATAATGATTGTGCTAATTAGAGTTTTGCTGATAACTGACTTCTTTTTCTGAACAAGAAACACAACCCTTTTGTGTCTGCATTCTCTTGTCTCCCGCATGAGGGTGTTGGTGTCAAAGAATCTCTGTGGGCTCACACATTAGTAGCTATAATTTCTGAGGTAGATTGGATATCTTTTCCTTGGGCATAAGAGGCCTCAGCAAGTGCTCATTACAACACTTGGAGTGGGCCTCAGTAGTGTGGGATGTGAACTGGTCAGATACCATGCTATGAAAACATGGTACATTAGCAAATTACAGACTATCATAACTCAAAAAATTGTTTAACTTAAAAAGGGGTGCATCCTGAGATCTCCACTAAAAGACCTCAATTGATGGTCCAGCAGTTTCGGGGTTCCTCTGAGAGCATGGCCCCCAGCCCTGATGGTGCCCTTATCCATAAATCATAACGAAGTTCCACTCTTTGGACAGGAGTGGAATGGACTTGGCAATGCAGAGTGACCATATATTGGATGCACTTTATGGTTCTATACATCTGTAGGATATCATCCTGCTGACCTCTGGCTGGAGGAAGGAGAGTGGGTGGAGAGGAGGGGAAAGGAGGCTATTGGGAGGATGAGACATGTATGGAGCAGAGAGGAGCAGTGTGCTGTCACCGGGCAGGGAGAGCAGTGGAAGCTGCATATCGGTGGGCATGTAAATTTATATGGGAATGTATATTTTCACTCAGTCATGTTAAATAAAAAATAAAAAAAGTAAAAAAAAAAATTGTTTAACTCATGAAGCAAGAAACTGATCAAGCTTACCTGACAGACCTCACTCAAGTTGTTTTAAATTAAATATACCTTGGGAAAAGCGGTGTTCAGCTTGGTTTCCAAAAGGATATTAAAGGAAAAGAGGGAAATGGGGAAGAAATGTTTTTCATGGCAAAATAGCAGACCAAATCTGACAGAAGGAAAACTATAGAGTCTTTGGGCCAGCAATTTTAAAGTCCTGAATTGTTGACAAATAGGTAAGATTACTACATTGAGAAGGTAGCATTGAAGAAATGTTTCCAGAAAGTCCCAAGGGAAACTAGTAACTGAGTTGAAAATATTTAAGGCTCAGAAAAGCGTTTGATTAACACTGGAAATACTTTTGGCATTAGTGTCTGTTTTTACCATTTTGAAGTATCTGGCTCACTAATACTTATTCCTTGCTCTGCATATATGAAAATAATTATGAACATTAATATTTCTACAGAGCTAATCCTGTGTCAGCCATTCTTCTACATGCCTTAGAAGACTAACTCTGGTAATTTCTACAGTAACCTTAGAAGCAGGTAGAACACTGAGGCATAAAGTGTATTTCACTCAAGATAAGCAGTTATAGTAAGAGATGACCCCAAAATCTTAGCTATAAACCATAACCATTGCCATTAACTGGGTTCTGCCTCATGGTGACCCCATGTATGGCAGAGTAGAACCATGTTCCACAGGGTTTTCGATGGTTAGAATCTTACAGAAATAGATAGGCGGGTTTTTCTTCCACAGTGCTGCTGGGGGCGTGGGGGGTGGGGAGACTGAACCACGAACTGTTCAGCAAGTAGGCAAGAACAAACCATTCGTGCTGCCCATACCAGCAGTGGTATGTATGTCTTACTCCAATAAATGTCTGTGATGAGTCGGCTTCTCTGCTCTAAGCCGTCCTTCTCCAGGACCCAGGTCGGCTGTTTTGTTGCCCGTTACCAATCATGATGACAGAACATGGCAAACCTTGTCCTGGTGCTTAACGTTTCTGTCCAGAAATTGTCCAGACTTCTTGCCCTTACGTTTCATTGGGCACAGTGACCTCTCTGCAGAGCCTGGTATTGGTGGTAAAGTACAGTCCTCCCACAGAAATGAGCAGTGCTTATTTGTGAATAATGATACATTTCAACAGACAGGGCAGCTAGCCGGTGAGGGTGAGAGCTGGGATTCTCATCTAGCTGGGGTTCTTGCTCCAGCGTCTGTTGTGTTAACTACAGCTCTGTTCTGTCTTTCCGGTTGCCTCCCTAGGGAAATTAAAATGGATTTTAAGCACGTCACATGAAATTCATACAAATCTTTTTAGTGTTCTTATTACTAAACATCCACGTGCAATGAAAAACTAGTAACTCTAGCTGGAAGTACACTGATAGCAATGCATAAAGTGTAATAATGAGCGTTTTGGAATCAAGAATGCCTGTGGCCAAATCCTGACATCATCACTTATCAACGCTGGGACCTTGAGGAAGATACTTAATCTCTCTTTGCCTCAGTTTCATTATCTGTGAGATGGAGATAGTAATAGTTCCAACTTCAGTGTTGGGGTAGGGATTAAATGAGTTAATAACTAGTCAGATGTAACCAGCACTCCATGAGTATTAGTTATTGTTACTATTTTTCTTAGACACTGTATCTCCACTATAGTCAAAGTGAGTTGACAGAGCTGTTCACTGTTTCAGCTATCATTGGCTCTTGAACAATGACCAGTGAGCGTCTGCTGTCCTTCAGAACTTTTTTCTTTTTTTTGGACTCTTTGAACTGTTCACTGTGTGCCACTTCCCTGTCTTGTTTTGTAATACAGAGGATGTCTTTGTTTCTTTGTTTATTTTCTTTTCTGTCACTGTGTCAGTACAACAAATGATAGTTTTAAATGATTAGATTTAGTTTACAGTAACCTGTTTTTTTGGACAATTTTGCTTCCTGGTGATTGTGCTGTTCCTATTCTATAAAAATATCAGCTGCTGTTTGCATACCAATTGCTGTCCTATTTTCTGAAACATTCACCCTTCTTGAGAATACCCTAACGTGCCCTGTCCACCCACAAAATACAAACTTGCTGCTGTTGAGTCAATTCTGACTCCTAGTGACTCTGTAGGACAGAGTAGAACTGCCCTGTAAAGTTTTCAGGGAGCACCTGGTGGCGTCAAACTGTTGATGTTTTAGTTAGCAGTGGTAGCCCCTAACTGTTGTACCACCAGGGTTTCCTGAGAATATCGTGATGGCCGTATATGTGATAATTTTTTCTTCCCCTTGGAGTCTTAATCTGGCATAATAGATGTCAAATTATTTCATGGATTTATTTTATTTCATTTCTAATTTCTTTGATATCAAGATCTTTTCTTACCAGTTTCTTCCCCTTTTCCCTCTGAAGGCTCTCATTGTTCACTTCTTGATTGCTTTTTAGTTATTTGTCAGTTTAGTCACTAATTGAATATTATATGTATTTGGCTGCAGTTAGATTAGTTACAAAGAGTATAGGGAAGTGTGAGTTTCTGTTTATTCTCCAGGCGGTCTAAATTGGCATTCTTTTGAACGTTTCATGTCCTTAAATTTTTTACTGTTTTTATTTTGATCAGGTTTGATGAAAGTAGTTTGAAAGACAGGATGTAGAAGAGGAGGTGACTCTCTGATTTGTTTTTGCATCTCCTATGAGTGTTATCTCTTGCTCTAATTTTAACATTTCTGCTCAGTGTTTCATAGTTGATACTGTTTCTGGGAACACGTTCAGTATAAACCATTGAGTCATTGTTGAGTGGTGGCACTGAGACAGTTTAAAGAAAACAAGATACTGACAAAATGCTAGTTAAGTTTTCCAGAAGGAAGAAACAAGAATATGTCCAATATAAATTTTTAAGTCACTGATAGTGGAGGGATCAAGACAGTATAAAGAAAGGAAGGTAGAGGCTTAATGTTAGTTAAGTAATTTAGTGGAAAATCTCAAATACAATTAGTTTAGTTGAAATGAACACAAATATTGTCCTGTTAAGTTAAAAAAAAAAAAAAAAACAACTTTATTTTTGCTACAGTCTATAGGATTAATTACAAAAGGTTAAAAAAAATGGAAATGGGTAACAGTGATTGAACATGATGAATGTAGTTAATGCCACTGAATTGTACATGTAAAACATGTTAAAATGGGTAAACATATTCTTAGATACATATTTACCATAATAAAACATAAACTTTTTCCCAAGTTAGAGCAAGGCATTTGAAGTTCACATGATCAGCCCATATGATAGACTGTAACTGTTGTTTTCTTCTCAGAGAACAGCCCCTATCTCATAAGGAGAAGGGCATGTCCAAGGCCATGATTTCTGTCATGCTTTCCAAGGCTAGAGCTCATAAATCCAGGATCAGCTTATCACCTAACCTGTGCCAATCAGGATCTCACTCCAGAGAACTGAAAACATGGAACTGGTAGGAAATAGCAACTAGGGGTCCCCGGAGATGGCATCTAGCAAGAAAGTCCTATAAACACTGGTTGCAAAGGCTCCTGGAATTGCCCTGGTTCCAGCTCTTCCTAGAGTTTGGTGATTTGTTTCTTCTTGAAATGCCTGAACTTCTTCATAAAATGCCTCATCTTGCTTTCTTCTAGCTGAAGTTTGTTTTTGCTAGTTACGACAGGAGAAATCTAACTCACATATTTCATATGAAAAAGTTGGAAAAGAAGAATCTAATGCAGTCGCAAAACTCAGTGATGAAGAGCGTTAGGAAGGGAATATAAATGAACTTGGTCTGATACATTATGGCCTCATAAATATAATTTAGCATAGGGTCAAAGCATCAAAAATTACTCTTGCTGAATGTTGTAGGGAAAGCTAATAAGTAGAATGGCTTATAAAAATCAGTAAATTTATAGTGCTCCAGAGGATGAAGAATGGCTCACTGGGTAGAGTTAATGAATGCCTGGTTGTGGGCTCTGTTTCTAGACAGACCAGTTCTAAGGCCGTGGGTCTCCTAACTCTTCACTACTCAGAAGAGATCAGTACCTGGCCTTTTAGTGAGGGAGACACTTAGAGAGTCTGTGTGTGTAATTATACCGAGAAAATGGAAAGAATACGCAGTCACTGTGTCAGAAAGAGTTGGTCATTGTTTGGACGTTTCCGGAAGTAGCATGTGATTCAGACCTAATGGTACTGAAAGAAAAAAAATCCAAGCTACACTGAAGGCATTGGGGAACAACCAGGCTGCAGGAATTGATAGAATACTTGTTGAGATGTTTCAACAAACAGATGCAGCACAAGGTGCTCTCTAGTCCATGACAGGAAGACTAACAGAGTTCCCTGTTTGTATCTGTTCCAAAGAAAGATGACCCAGCAGAATGTGGAAATTATCAAACAATATCATTAATATCACATGCTAGTAAAATTGTGCTGAAGATAATTTAACAAATGGTTGCAGCAGCACACTGACGGGAAATTATAAGAAATTCTAGCGGGATTCAGAAGATGATATAGAACAAGAGCTATCATTGCGGGTGTCAGATGGAACTTGGCTGAGAGCAAAGGCTATCAGAAAGATGTTTACTTCTGTTTTATAGATTATGTAAAAGCATTCGACTGTGTGGATCATAACAAATTTTGAATAATGTTGAGAAGAATGGTAATTCCAGAACACTTAATTGTGCTCCTAAGAAACCTGTATATAGACCAAGAGATGTCATTAACACAGAACAAGGGGATGCTGTGTCATTTAAAATCAGGAAAAGCATGTCTCAGGGTTGTACCCTTTAACCATACTTCGTCTGTACGCTGGTGAAACAATATGAGAAACTGGACTATATGTAGAAGAACATGGTGTGTGGATTGGAGGAAGACTCATTCACAGCCTGCATTATGCAGATGATACAGCCCTGCTTAATGACTGGTGAGAGGACTTGAAGCACATGTTAATGAAGACTAAAGGTTAAACAGCTGTTGTTATTGACTATACCTCAACATATTTAAAAAAAAAAAATCTTCACAGTTGGACCAATAAGCAGCATCTTGATGAATGGAGAAAAGATTGAAGTTGCCAGGGATTTCATTTTACTTGGATCCACAGTAAACATCCATGGAAGCAGCAGTCGAGAAACCAAATGGAATATATTGCATTGGGCACATATGCTGCAAAAGAAAGAGGTCTTTCAAGTGTTCAAAAGCAAAGCTGTCACTTTGAGGACTAAGGTGTTCTTGATCCAAGCCATGATATTTTCCAATCACCTCATTTGTGCAGATGCTGGACATTGAATCAGGAAGGCTGAAAAAGAATTACTGCCATGAATTATAGTGTTGGTGATGAACACTGGCTATACTGCGATCTTTCAGAAGAACCAACAAATACGTCTTGAAAGAAGTACAGCCAGAATGCTCCTTAGAAACAAGAATGGCAGTACTTCATCTTGCATACTTTGGACGTGTTATCAAGAGGGACATGTCCCTGGAGAAGGACATCGTGCATGGTAAAATGGAGGGTCAGCAAAAGAGGAAGATACTTAACAAGGTGAAGTGACACAGTTGCTGCATCACCGGCTCAGACACAGCAATGATTGTGAGGATGTCACAGGACCAGGCAGTATTTTGTTTTGTTGTACGTAGGTTTGCTGTGAGTAGGAAGCAACTTGATGGCACTGTCATGGACTGAATTTTGCGTCCCAACTCCCATCCCCACTGTCCCCAAATCTGTGAATTTGGCAAGGTCATGATTCCTAATATTGTGTGATTGTCTCTCATTTTGTCATTTGATATGATTTTTTTTTATTTACTAAGATTGAGTGAAAATGTACATTCCTATATAAATTTGCATACCCACCTATATGCAGCTTCCACTGCTCTCCCTGCCTGGTGACAGCACACTCTCCCTCCCTGCTCCATACATGTCCCATCCTCCCAAAAGTCTCCTTCCCCCCCGCCCACTCCTCTTCCTTCAGCAAGAGGTCAGCAGGATGATACCCTATAGATGCACAGAACCATAAAGTGCACTCAGTATGTGGTCACTCTGCGTCACCAAGTCCTATCCATTCCTGTCCAAAGAGTGGACCTTCATTATGATTTGTGGGCAAGGGCAGCATCAGGGCCAGGGGCCATGCTCCCAGGGGAACCCTGAAACTGCTGGACCATCAATTGTGGTCTTTTAGTGGAGATCTCGGGTTGCGTCCCTTTTTATTCTTGTGTTGCCAGTGCGACTCCACTTTGTGAGCTCCATTGCGGCTATCACTGTTGGTGCCTGGGCACCATCCGAGTCTTCCAGTCCTGAGTCCATGTAAACACCCACTGATGTGGGTATCTCTGTCTTCTGGGTTGTCTTTCCCCCATGTAGTTTTGGTCCTTGGTGATCATCCGTTCCTGCTGAGTTGAGACCATTTGCGGTGCCCTCAGATGGCAGCTTGGCAGCTTTTAGGACCACGGATGCCACTCACCAATGTGGGATGCAGGGAGCCCTCTTAGCAAAACACTAGTTGTGCCAATTGGCCTCACTTTCACCTAAGAGCATGGTCCCCAGTCCCCTACCCCAGCTATTCTGTCTTTTCAATTTTGGGTTAAGATGGAAGGAGTACTCAAGTTATGCTGAAGTCCATTTAATATTTTTCTTGTTTCTAATGTGAACTGTCAACAATTTCACCCAACCAAATTTCTATCAACTAGCTAATCTAAACTCTCCTCACCTTACCCTCCCTCCCTTGCAGCCAACAAAGTGTCTTTTCTTCTATTCATAAGTCTGTTTTTGAGTTCTTATTGTAGGGGTCTCATGTAATATTTGTCCTTTTGTCACTGACTACTTTCACTCAATATAATGTCTTCCAGTTAAAACCGGATTATGAGATGTCTCCTGGAATCATCACTGTTCTTTATCACTGCACAGTGCTCCATTGAGTATATGTACCATAGTTTACCTATCCATTCCTCTGCTGTTGGGCATCTGAGTTGATTCCATCCTTTTGCTATCATGGACTGTGCTGTGATAAACATTTGTGTTCATGTATCCACTGGTGTGAATGGCCATGATTCTGTAGGATATATTCCAAGTAGTGGAATTACTGGGTCAAATGATATATCTATATCCATTTTTTTAAGGAAGTGCCAGATTGCTTTCCAAAGAGGCTGGACCATTTTGCAGCCCCACCAACAGTGTAGGAGAGTTCCACTTTCTCCACAGCCTCTCCAGCATTTGTTGTTTTGTGTTTTTTGGATCATGGCCAACCTTGTTGGGGTGAGATGATATCTCATTGTAGTTTTGGTTTGACTTTCTTTAATAACTAAAGATCATGAACATGTCCACTTGTCTTTTTTGGCTGCCTAGATCTCCTCTTTAGAGAAATGTCTGTCCATCTCCTTTGCCCATCACTTAGTTGGATGATTTATCTTCTTATTGATATTTTGTAGTACCGTATAGATTATGGAGATCGGGCATCGGTCTGACATAGAGTTACTAAATATTTTTCCCCATTCTGTAGGTGTTCTTTTAATTCTATTAATAAAGTCTTCGGATGAGCAAAAGTGTTTGATTCTTAATAGTTCCCGTATATCTATTTTCTCTTCTGTTGATTGTGGTGTGTTTGACAGATTTTGAAGTCTATCTACGTTGTGTATTCAAACTTCCATTGTTGTTCCTACTTTTTGTTGGATGAGCTTTATTGTTTTAGATTTGATGTTTAGGTCTTTTATCCAGTTTGAGTTGGTTTTTGTATAAGGTGTAAGATATGGATCTTGTTTCAATTTATTGAAGATGGATATCCAATTTTGCCAGCACCATTTGTTGAAGAGATTGTTTTTACCCCAGTTTAATGTCTTAGGGACTTCGTTGAATATCAGCTGTTGATAGGAAGATGGTGTCATCTCTGGGGTCTCAATTCTGTTCCATTGATTGAGCTGTCTGTTCTTGTACCAGTACCAGGCTGTTTTGACTACTGTGACAGTATAGTAAGTGCTGAAGTCAGGTAATAAGAGGCCTCCTAGTGTGTTCTTCTTCTTTAGTAGTACTTTACTAATCTGGGGCTTCTTCCCTTTCCAACAAAGTTGGTGATTTGTTCCTCCATCTCATTAAAAAGTGACACTGGAAGTTGTATTGGGTTTCCATTATATAAGTAGATTGCTTTGGAAAAAATAGACATTTCACAATGTTAGGTCTTCCTATCCATGAGCAGAGTAGGTTTCTCCATTTATGTAAGTCTCTCTTAGTTTTTTATAGTAAGGGTTTATAGTTCTCTTTGTAAAGGTCTGTTATTTCCCTGGTTGGATTAATTCCTAGGTACTTTATCTTCTTAGGGGCTATAGTAAATGATATTGATTGTTGGTGATGTGATTTTTTTTTATGTTGTAAATCATATCTTTGTGGTGTTAATTAGATGTGATTAGTGACAGTTAAGTACATTCAGTATACAAAATAAATCTACCATTTATGCCAATCTTTCATGATATAAAAAGGAAACTGAACAGAAGGTGAAGGAGAATTCACTCACCCAGAAAGGAATGCCAAGAGCAGAGTGTATTCTTCGGACCCAGTGTCCTTGCACAGAGAAGCTACTTAACTGGGAAGGTTGATGATAAAGACCTTCCTTCACAGCCCTTAGAGAGGGAAAGCCTTCCCCTGGAGCTGAGGCCCTGAATTGGACGTCTGGCTTACTAAAACCAAACCAAACCTATGTCTAGTTAAATGAGAAAATAAACTTTTGTTTGTTAAAGTCATCCACTTGTGGTATTTCTGTTACAGCAGCACTAGATGACCAACACAGGCACCTAAGAATAACCACAATTCTCAAAGACCAGCTTGGTCAATGTTTTCCTAATAGATTCCAAATGTTTCACTTTATCTCGTATTTGGTATTTCAGTAGACTTAGCAAAAAGAATGTGAAGATGAAAGTACTAAAAATATGTTTATAGCTACGATAATGTGCACCTGTGGAGATTTAGATGTGAAGTGTGCTCTCTGAATCATTCATGTAATCCTCTGAACTCTCTTGAGAAATGGGATATAAAAAGGTGAGCTCCTTCAATTGAAAGGAAATTCAAGAAACAGTTTTGCAGTAAATTCTTTAGAGTTCTATATATACAGTTTCTCATGCTTGGCTTCTAGTTTTTTATAGTTCTCAACTTTACTGAAATATGAGTGTTACTTTCTCCATGAATACTTCCTTGATTCTCCTAGCCAGAAGTAAACACTCCTACTGAAAATATACTTTCTATGAACCTATCTTGGGGCACCCATATATCTTAACTAGCTATGCATATGTGTGTATCTGTATAGATATGAACTGTGTATACATGTGTACAGCTGATGGATTTGATATTAACATATAAGCATGTGTATTATGTGTAAACATGTTGGTTTTAGAGACAGAATGCTTCCTGGCTGCAGGGAGTGAAGCATACTCATCACTGTATCCTTCAAAGAGCCTAACAAAGTGCCTGCAACACAGTAGGCAGCATAGGGTCTGCAGAATGAATTGATACAGTAACCTTTGTATCCTGAAAACCACTGTTTTGCAAAGCAGAATTGACCCATGTTTGTATGACTCATTCCATGACTCAAGGAAGGGGAAGGTATAATAAAATCAACTTCCCTATGTTCGAGTCCACCAAGACTTTCTTTATTACCTCTTTCAGCTTCTTCCTTAAGACTTCTCTTTAAGACTTACAAGCCTTATTTTGCTGAAGCTAGGCAGATGGCTTGAGTCGACTCACGAGTGCTATCTCGGGACCTTCATCAAAATAGATGCAGAATGGAACTTCAGGGACATTGACGATGGAAAGTTGTAGAAACCAATTAGTTTCCAAATAAGCAGTGTTGTCACACACAGCTGCAGGTGCATGATGCTCCTGAGGACATGGTGAGCATGTGTTTTCTTTTCCTTGAGGAGCCCACCTCTGTAATAAGCTGCAAATGGCACATCATTTTTGAATGTTCCCAAAACTTGATGGAGGAAAATTGAAGATTATTCATGAAACCCTGTTTTTTTTTTTTTTTTTTTTTTTTTAACAGTGGTTTTCTTAACTGCCATGTATAGCACAGACCTAGATTCATCTTTCTAGAGGGATTATAATATTAAAAGAGGAGATACCAGGAGAGGTTTTTTTTTTTTGTCTGTGTGTGTGATAAAAATAAAACAGATTCCAAGTTCATTAGAAAACATGGAAACATAAGGAATCTTAATTCAGAAATCTGAGTTTTTAGAAGTCAAAATCAAGTTTAAAAAATAGATTCTCCAGTGATTGATAAAAAGTAGATCTGAAGTAAACTTTTTGTAAAGATCTCGAACTGACATTACAATCAAGAAAGAGTATTGAAAGAATAAAGAAGACAAATCTCTGAATTGTTGGTGGAGTTTTTTGCTCTAATATGCATTTTAGAAACACATTAGGCAGCTCTTGGGATTTCATTTTTTTTCAAAGAGAAGAAAGAGGAATATGGGTTTGCTTTAATTCAGTATTATGTTAAATAAAGTTAGAAGCTGAATTTGTAAACTATTTCAGGATGAAAGCATGTATTATTATTCTAGTGAAAGTTAACATTTCTGCATCCAAATTTGAAAGGACAAAATCTGAAAAACAAGATCACTCATTGGCTTATTTTTCTAGTTACAAGAGTACATAAGAACAAAAAAAGACCACTATTGAGTCGATTGTGGCTCATAGCAGCACTGTAAGACAGAGTGGAACAGCCTCCTAGTGTCTTGAGGGAGATCCTGGTAGATTTGAACTGTGACCTTTTGGTTAGCACCCACAGCACTTAACCACTACACCACCAGGGAGTACATCATGCATAGAAAAGGTAAGAAAGGCTACAAATATAACTAGATTAGCAGGGAATACAGATGGCTGGTGTGGTTTCGTTGTCTTATTTGTAAGAATCTAGAGCATGTAACTAACCTCTGGTCCTGAATATGGGTGAAGGTGGCCTGTAATTTTTTCCTCTCCATCAGCCTTGTGACCTTGCTTCAAGTCTATGAAGCTGGCTTTGCTGTGATCTATAATCTTTCATTTATTGAGGTTGTCTTTATGCCTTGGACCCTCAGAGATGGTGAACACCCAGCCTCTGGGTGTTACAGCCTAGTAAGAGAGAGAAACAGGTAAGTAGGATGCTGTAATTATTATTTAGTTACTTCAGGAGTAATTACAGGGATGGGTCAGTGGATAAATGAATTAAAGCATGCATTTATAATTGGAGATACTGTTTTGGAAAGTGAAAGAACATTCAGAGTAGATCAATTCTAGAACATTTTGATTAGATATGAATTCAGATAGTTAAAAAATTGTTTTAGAAGCTTCAGAAAATTCATTAAGGATGAACATGGCTTTAGAAATTTAGAATTAAAATACACATTATTTATGTGTTTGTTTTTGCTAATTATCATTGTGTTCCAATAAACCAAATTGGAAGTGTGAATTATCTATTTATTTTTGGTGTTCCTCAATTAACACAGCACAATGTTATTAACCTTCTGCTCCTAAAGCCAGTAGGGTCTGTGTATCAGCCTTGTTGAGCTTCTTACTGACTGCAGAATATTGCTTTGCAAAATTCTGTAAAAGTCAACAATTTAGAAAGCACTGTAGACTTACTGACTTTTGCCCATTACAGATATTAACAGATTCCCCTAGCACATACAGTAAGAGATTAATTTTTGGTGTTGTAAAGATTTGGGGACAGCACTTGCATTATGTATTGGAAAAGGTTTATGAAGAAGAAGTTTCTCTTATTTTGGTATGGCTGAAGTTTCTCTAAAATCTACTCTCACCCAGGATATTGGAAGGGATAAGTAATTAAATGATCTGCTTTAGACAGGCTAATTAATTTCTCCATTACTCAAGGCTGCTGCTACCAGTCTCTCCATCTGCCCACCCGACAGGTGCACTGGCACTTGGCATTGTCGAGCCCTCTGCTGCGGGTGGACTCCCTGGGATGCTTGTGTGTGGAGAGAATGGTCCTCGGCCTCCTTGTGGGAACAGACCTGTTCTCCTGACACTCATACCCACATCACAGCCATGCTCTTAACCCTTTGGGCCTGCTGAGACGTGGGGAAGGCTGATGATTTATTGAACCTTTTCTCCTAGATTTTAGAGTGTGACTCTGCGCCAAGGTATGAAACAAGAGTAATCATCTGTTTAGTTTTCTCTAAGGCATTTTGGACATCAGTCCTTCCTCACAGGGAAAAAAAAAATACAGAGAGAGAGAGAGACAGATATGTATACACAAATATATATAGTGGGGATGTTTAACTGAAACAAAAGCTATATCTGAGTTCAGGTTTATATCAGGATTTTTATTAGTACTCGACAGCACTTGGCTTGGCATTAGTAATTTCTTATACTCTTCCAGAAATTCAGGTTAATAGTATTTGGAATTCATTGTGTTCCTGAAAAACAGTATCAGTGTTTCGTCCATGGAGGTGCTATTATTGCTTAGATTTTTATTTCTGTTTTTATTACTTCCCTAGCAGTAGAGGCAGTAGTAGTAGGCGATGGATGCTGTGACATACGTTGTAAGAAATATGATTTTAACTAAATGTTCGTTGCTGTTTTCCATATTTGAAAAAAACATGGACGATCATATGTTAGCATGTGAGTAGTGGGGTGATGGGTATCTTTTCTAGCCTACCTAAGTCTCAGTGTCTTCATGGAAAGCATATATTACTACCCAGTAACAGTGCTCAAACTTTGTCCCAGGGCCTCTGGGGTTCCTATGACCTTTTTGGGGAAATGTGTGGTCAAAAATGTTTTCATAAAGATACTAAGATATGAGTTGCCTTTTTGATTTTCATTTTCGTGAAAGCACAGAATGGCATTTTCTAAAGGCTAGCTGACATGTGAATGTTGCCATACACTGAATGTAGAAGCAGATATGGAACTCTGAATATGATTTTGTAAGCCAGACAAAATGAAAGAGATTTGCAGAAGTGTAAAATACTGCTACTTTGCTTACTAGTTTTTTTAACTTACAGTTATTTTTCATAATTGTATGTTGCCTATATATAATTAAGTATAATTATGTGTTGTTTATGTGTGGGTTATTGGTAAACTTCATTAATATCTCATAGAATTATTATTGTTCTTTTTAAATGAATAGATTGTATATTTAAAGAGTTACCATTTTGATGGTAAATATTGATAGTATTATCCACATACACAAAAGATCTGTGAGACCTCAATGATTTTCAGAATGTAAAGTGGTCTTGAATCTAAAAAGTTTCATAACCATTGCTCTGTGTAATGAAAATGTAATAATAACTGCTACAGGGGATCATTTGAGATCAAATATTTCATGTAAGGTATCTGGAATAGCTCCTGGCACATCGTAATTAACCCATAAATATTAGCCATTAATATTATGTTTTCAAATTGAGGGTGATGTGTTTTGGAGTAGAAAATCCTGTAGAGGTCAACTGAGCCTCACTGAGGAGACCTGGAATAAAATCACAGCACTGAAGGAACAGAACTTAGAGCTGAACTCTAGTTGAATGATGCTGTATTCAAAGTACTTCAGAAAGTTAGGAAATGATTGGATTAAACCACATAATAGAAATTCTTCATAACTAAAGTAATTGTTTTTAGTTGTCCTGTGTGACTGGTAGAAACTCTGGTGGTGTAGTGGTTAAATGTTATGGCTGCTAAGCAAAAAGCTAGCTGAAACCACCAGGTGCTCCTTGGAAGCTCTTTGAGGCAGTTCTACTCTGTTCTATAAGTTGGCTATGAGTTGGAATTGCCTTAATGGCGATGAATTTTGATTTTTTTGTGATGTGACTTGTTGGAGTGCTAGTGGTACAGTGATTAATAGGAGTTTGGCTGCTAGTCAGAAACTTGGCTAACCAAGTGCTCCTTGGAAACTGTGCGGCAGTTCTACTCAGTCCTTGAGGGTCACTGTAAGTTGAAATCAACTTGTTGGCAATAGGTTGAACAGATTTCATGTGATTTCCTTCTGAAAGATAATTTTTTATAAAACACTGTAGAAGAAAATAAGGCCTTACTGTTTAAAAGAAGTTCAGCTCATTTTTGTAATAAAATGACCACCAACACTATTCATTTTAAAATGCTCCTTTGAATATAGTGTGTACTGTGGTCATGTGCCTCTTGCGTATTATGACAAGAATTTGCTTCGTTTTGCTTTCTGTCCGACTCTGAACTCTCGGAGGTTGGAACCATCTGATATATCGTTTATTTCCCAGTGCCTAGAACTGTGCCAGACCTAGAGTAAACTAAATGTATATTGAATGAGTGAATATTTTCATCATCACTGGCTAATATAGTTCTCACTAACAGAATATTCTGAATTAAGATAGATACACATGTGCATGTTACTTAATACATGTGAAATGAGTTTTAAGTAATTGACTATATCAAAAATTAACCTAAAACTTGACTGTTATGAACTTAGAATCTTTATACTTTTATATTACTGTATCTTTACCATATTAAAAGAAATTGACTTTGGATTTATGAGACACCAAGAAGTTTATTTTTTCTTAAATATATATATGAGTATGTATATTGTATGTGCATTTGTTATGTTTTGTTTATCTGGATGTCAGGTACAGCTAAATATACAGCAGTTTCATCAAAATACAGAGTAGTATATTGGCAGCCTGTCTGATGTGGAGTGCAGTAATACCTATAGAGCTGCATCTTTCAAGTGCATCTTACATGTAGTATTAAACTTACGATAAATAGAAGTGATTCTTCGCATTTACACTGCGTAGTGGGACTTCTTCCACAGGACATCCTCATGGGGGTAACCATCTGCTGGTGGGAGGTAGGCAGGCAGTGTCTCCTGTCTCACCCATTCGGGATGGCAGGTGTCCTGGGCTTCCTATACAGTAGTGATGAGACATTGATTTGTCTCCAGGCTGGCCTGCCTTCCACATCCATGCAACAGATGGCTCTGCCATGCCCTTAACTCTGAGGTCTCCACACATCCCAAACTCATTATGTGCCCCCTTTGTAAGCTGCTTTCTCCTTGGGGAACATTTTTCTAAACATGCGAGCCGTGTAGGCCTTTTTTTTACCCTAGATCTCAAACCAATGTCAGTAACCTCTTGGCTTCATTGCAGGTGAATGTAACTCGAAGATGATTCAGTGGTGTTCTAAAGGTCCAAGATTCACATAAAAAAAAAAAAAAAGTTTTTATTGTTCCTTTATTATTACTGTTTTAGTTGTGATTGGAGTTGTCTTAAGGACTTAACAGCCTTAGACTAATTCTCCTTTTGGGTATACAATCGAATGAGAAGAGTAGCTTTTTTTCATCTGTCTTGGAGGGAACAGTTCCTTGTACACTTAACTGAAAGGGAAGTGTTGTGGCATCCTTTGTGTTCATATTCCTTATTTTTGTCCTTTGTTCCTATTCTGTAAGTCAGGATTCACAGCTCTTGACAAAACATCCCTGGGCATTTATTTTGGAATTACAAAGCCAATACTCCCTTCATAATGAACTTCTAGCTGTGCCACTGGCACAAAACAAAACAGTGAGGCTTTGAAAGAAGTCCTGGTGTCTGTTTCCAGCAAATCAACTCAGGCCTTCAAATAGGGGCATGACTGTGTGTGTGTGTTTTAATTTGTGTTGGGTAATATGCAAGTCATGTCTTCTTTTTATTTATTTTGTATACAAAGCTGTTTTTAAGAACACTGAATTTGCATTAAAAAGATGCTGGTCCCAATTGGTTTCACACATAGAGGGACCATGGTAGTTTCAAGACACGGTTTGCCGAAGTACTATTGAACGTAGGAGCAGTTGAGATTATTGGAAAAAGAGATGGACTCATTTATTTTTAATATTCTCATCGAGCTGATAATTTGAGCCTGGAGATGTTAACACCTAGAAGTCTTGAATATTTTATCATAGATGCTTTCATCCATTCATCAACTTTATCACATAATACTGACAAATAATGACTATTCCTTTATATACAAATAAATATAATTACTCCATGAGTCGGATCCGACTCGATGGCACCTGGCTGGCTGACCTGTAAAACTGCTCCTGATGACATAAAATGCACACTCATGGAATACTGAAACATTTGGAAGATAGAAATTGTTGAACTTGAAGAAAGAATCCTTTTCTTAAAAATTTTTTTTAGCCTTGAAACTGTTTTCAAAGGAAACATGACTGCAAAGCCTGACGTATAAAATAGATAAAAATTAAAGTACCCTTTCTCTAGTGGGGCTCAGCTGGCTTTGGTCTTTTTCACCCATTGTGTACAGAACCTTGGACAGTTACTTGGAACCCTTAGAGGTCCCTGTTCCAGGGCATTCTGTGTTGCTTTTCTTGCATAAATGGTGAAAAACAATGGCCAAACCTAATCTAAACCTTTATACTTGTACTTGTTTGTGCAAATCTTGCTTACCTAACTTCTGTGAGTCTGGCTCCCAAACACATAAACTTAAGCAATTTTCCAACTTGTAGTTACGGGTGAGAGTCTGGGGGTTGTCTTTCCAGTGATTCAGACTGCTCTGAAGTTTTCCACAGTCACATCACAGATTTCCATACAGTGGTTTGAAACCAGGCATATCTCTGTTCACAAAAAAACTTGATGTCTCTGGTTTTTGTGTATTTTACTCTCTTTTACCAAATCAAGTGACTAACATGCTGCCACTTTAGAGATAACACTTTCATGATGGTTCATTAGTCTTTCTTCATCCATAGCCTAAAGATACAGTGTATAGGCAGACCACAAGATTTCATGTTTTATTAATATTTCTTTTTTAAAAACTATGTAATGGCTACAGCTATTACAGTTTTCTTTCAAATTGAATTTAATAAGATTTGACAAGCACCTAGAACAGTGTGTAGATTTCTAATATTCATTAAAAAGGCAGTCTCTTTTAAGGATAAAAGTGTGATGTTCCCAACCTTTATACCATGTTAGGATTGTTTTATAAATTTAATAGGCTGATAGAGATAAGATAGATTCTTACTCCATTCCCAGGAGTGTCTCTTTGATACTGAACTGCTTTTGTAAAGAATTAACATGCATTAGCATTTATATTAAATCTTTATCTGAAGATTCAGCAATTAGGAATGATAGTTCAAGGAAAATTTCCAGAATTATCTTTCCAAGTTCTGTACATGTCTTCTTGTGGAAGTTCTCAAAGTGCAGATAGTCCTAGGGGCAAAGATATTGTGCCCCAGTACTGTGTCAAGGAATCTGAAGGTCAAAACTATTTTTATACTGAAACTCTTTCATTACTGTAAATCTAAATATGCTAGCCACTTTTTATGACTCTGGACCTTAAAGGTGACATGTTATTCAGTACCTAATACATTTAGCATGAAGATGGATCCCTTTTGAAATACATGAAGCTTAGAAGACCTGAGTTAGAGCCTCCTTGTTGTGTAGGTTAAGCATTCTTTAAGTAATGCTTCCTGGATATGTTAGTTTTGCAAATTTCTGTAAACATTTGTCCTTTTCTTCCCCTCTGCCCTTATTTCTGTCAAATATGGCTTGCGAGAATAATTATGGTTTTCCAGGGTGATAGTCAGAGAGCCCTGCTGTGTTTGCTTCAGGTTTTTTTCATCATATTTAGATAAACAGATGTTCTCCTGGTAACCTAAGAAAGGTACTCACAATAAATTATCTTTTCAGTTCTCAGGGGCATACTGCCATACAACAAGTCTGTGGCACCAGAGTGCCACTCACTTCCTTGGCAGATTGTGCTGCCAGATCATGTTTCCCAAAATCCATATCACCAACCAAAGTTTAAATACACTAAGCTAGAAAGCATGCATTGCAATACTGAAAATGCATGCCATCAAAAAAAAAAAAAAAAAGAGGATTGCACTAAAGTCACGTTAGCCTTTTTAACTCACTTCTTTTGTGCACATTGGATTTTTGTGCACATGCAGTGGAATTTTGTAGAAACTTTGTGAGGCGTGCTGTCACATGGATGGAATGTAGAAGTAATGATGAGTTCCCAGCTGTCTCCTGTAGAGCCAGACATTAAAGATACCTGCAAAACTGTGAAACAGTGTCCCTCTTCACATAGCATTTATTTTCATTTTAGAGAAGATAGTTTTTTTATAAAAGTATTTTACTTATCTTAGTATGCAACTAGCTTATAATTTTTAATGAATTAAATATGTATTTGTAAAATAACAGAGGAAAGCTCTACAGTTCTCAGTAAGTTTTTCAGACTGTAAAGGGATCCTGTGCTAGCCCCTACTATCCTCATGTTCAGTGTTCTTGCATGAAGATTTGTGATGTTCAAGGTAACCCATGAAAGTTGTGGTTTTAGAATGTGGGTAAAAAGTGGCAAGTCAGAACCAAAAGCTGTACTGAGGGAACCTGTGTGTGTGTGTGTGTGTGTGTGTGTGTGTGTGTGTTGTCTAGTGTACTTTGTAATGCTAAAGGGTCATAGTATTGACATTCTCTCATACTAGGCAAGTTGGTTGGAATCTGGGACTGATCCGTCACTCAGCAAATCATGGACATTTATTTCATTCCTATTAAGTGGCCCTTAGTGAGTGCTGTAGAGATGAATACCTGTAAATATGATCTCCACATCTAGCTATTTCTGTGGGATGGCTACTACATCACAATTGACCACCTTCCAAAAACAATCCGCCAGCATTTTGGCTGCTGCTCTGTGGTCAGAGAGGAATTTATGATCTTATTTGGAGGAAGAGATATGCTAAATAGGCAGTTGAGGGAACTATAAGATAGTATATAAAGGCCTTCCTATTTCAGTATTCAGAGAAAGCAATGAGGCCAACAAGTTTAGATACTACTATAGTAATTATTGTGGGAGAAAGATGTGACAGTCTGCTTCTGCGAAGATTTATGTCTTGGAAACCAAGTGTGCTGTTCCGCTCTACCGTACAAGGTCACTGTGAGTCAGAATCAACTCGATGTCAGTAGGTGGGTATTAATTATCATTGTTAGCATCAGAGTCAAGTCTGGGATTCTGGTCTTTTTCTTTAACTTAGGTCATAATAACAAGGACATGTTCATGTTATGAATACTTATCAAGCTGCACACTTCTATGTATGTTTTAACTTCATTGAAAAAAGTAAAAAAAAATTAAAATATCTCCTTGAAATGTTAAAATATTTATAATATGCATTTTTTAAAACTGCATCCAGAGACTCTTTGAGACTTGAACTGAATTCTTATTTTTACTATTTTTACTCATTTTCAAAGCTTTCATCAGCAAATAGTTTTCTTTGATATTATGACCCTGAATTACTTGGTGCTGAATCATTAGTTTTTGAATAAGCTGTAGTGGTCTTTTTCCTTCTCTTGTAATGTTATTCTAATGTTCCATGTAAAAACAAGAAGTCAGCTATTTATTTTAAAAATACGTATTTTGAAAGCTGTTCATTAAAGTAGTACATGTATATGAGAGACGGTTGGCATTCATTTGTTTTCTGTGAGGAAATTCAATTGTAAGAGCACCATTTGTTGGAAGTATTTCCCTTTCCCCCTTGGATTGTTGTGAGACTTTTCTCAAAAAACTAGCAGCTATTTTTAAGAAATCAAATATCTGTTGCATTGCTTTGTCAGTTCTGATTTCAAAAGCTGAAATTCAAGCATACCTTGAATTCTTATTTTTGATACTATTTTGTATATTCTTAGTCCTTTGTATTTCCACATACATTTTTGAGGCAATTTGTTAGTTTCCATAAAAATTCTTGGTGGGATTATGATTGGGATTGTACGGAATTGATACAGCAATTCGTTGCGAATTAACATTTTAACATTTACTTATCTAGTACATTAAGATGGCATGTCTCTTCATTTATTTAGATTTTCTTTTATGTTTCTCAGTATTATTTTGTAGTTTGCAGTGTAGCAGATTTAAAAGTCTTTTGGTAAATTTATTGCCTAATTACTGTATGCTTTTGACACTATTATAAGTGGAATTTTTTAAAAAAATCATTTTCTAATTGTTGATGCAAGTATATAAAAAGACAGTTGATTTTTGTATGTTAATCTTGTATTTTATTACTATTAAATTCATTCTTAGTTGTACAGGTGTTTTGTAAATTCCTTGCAGTTTTCTATGTAAACAATGACACCCATCGGTGAATCAACACATTTTTACCTCTTCTTTTTGAACTTGGTGCCATTCCTTTCTTTCTTCTTATTGAGCTGGATAGAAGTATTGTTTATCTTTGCACTTTATATCAATGAAATCAGAAAGTATATGCTTTAAAAATTTTGCTTCTTTCATGTGATCATATATGACATTCCATATGTAGTGACAATTAGGCGTAGATTATTCTTTCTCTTTGCTTTATAGTATTCAAATGTATGACTCTTCCAGTGTTTACTTACCCACTCTTTTTAATGTATGTTTGCATTTTCAATTAAGATTATTGCAAATAATGCTTCAATGAATATTCTAGTGGATGTCTTTTGGCAAATACTTGTCTGCATTCCTGTTGATTTTGAAACCTTGGAGTGGACTTGCTTGGTCCCAGAGTATTGTGTATGTCTCTTGTTTTCTTGTCTTTATGACAACCATTATCAACCCTTGACTGGCTTTTTAATGGTTTCTGAAGAGAGCAGAGATAAATACATGTGTTTAGTCTCCCATATTAAACCAGAAGTCACTCATACTCTTCCCTTTCAATTTTGTGTTCATTTCGTTTGTCTTTTTTGTGGTAAGCGGGACATGATGGCCCAAGATGGCGCCCAGGGCCAGAACAGCACCCCAACCACACCCTTGTTCACCAGACCTAGGGCTTTCATGGCGCATGCCTGTGGGTAGTGGCTTCCCGCTAGCCTATCGTAGGCCTCCATCTTGGGAGAGCGTGGCACATGAGGATTGGAGGAGTCTAGGGTATAAATTGAGTAAGCACCAGGAGAGAAGAAAAAAGAGAAGAATAATAATAATGAAGTAAGCAACCTGCAAGGCGGCTCGCATCCGTGTGTCCTGTCTTCTTTCCGCCGGCGGACAGTTAGGCAGCGACAAGTGGTGGCCCGTACGGGGACCCACTCTTCAATCAAGGAGCCCGAAGAAGTGAAACGCTAGCGTAAGTAGGACCCCGGAAGTAGGGGCGAAGGGAAAGTGAAACGCTAGTGTAAGTAGGACCCCAGGAGTAGGGGCGAAGGGAAAGTTATTTTATTGCGGAGATTAGGAGGCTGTGTGAAACCCAGAGGCGATGGGGAACCAGCCTTCCTCTCGGCACTTACTTGATGCCTTAAAGTGCTTATTGATGCCGCCGCTGATCACCTCACTAGAGCCACTCTCATCCTTAATGCCACTGAACAAGCTGAAGCTTTTCACAAACGTTTTCATGTGAATGCTCACGCCCTCTCCTCGCGCTTCCATGTATCGCGGGAAGCCGCTCGGGCCATAGTAAAACAATGCGCCTCCTGTGCACCCTACCAACCCCAGCCACACATAGGTTGACCTATTGCAGGACCAAGTGGATGTGCTATTCCAGCTGGCACAGCTGGGTTGTGAGCAAAGGCTTCCTGGATTGTGTGTCACCTCCGTACAGTTCAGCAACGTCTCTAGAGCTGCTAACCTCTCTCGGTCTCTTTCTTTGGAACTACAGGGCAACTGGTCTGCTAATTTAGAGCAGACTCTGGAACAGCTCAGACTCTCCATCGTTGCGATCAACTCCATGTGAGTCGATACTCACACTGCCAGTGGACTGCTGAAATTTATGAGCTCAGCGTTTTCCACCATCAAGGAATGGGCGGGACTTGGGGTACTCAGTGTAGCTTTCCTCTGTGCCATTTTTGCCGTATGTCTTATTGGCCGGCACGCCTCCCGACAGCAACGACGGGAACAGGCCCTGATTATACAGGCCATTGCAGCCGTGCAAGATGAACAGCCCTCGGCAAGCGTCTGGCTCAGCATGTTAGAAGGGTAGTCAAAGACGGGCAACCGCTTCTAGGGGTGCTACCAACCTAAGACAGGGGCCTCACCAAGCTGTGAGGTATCCCCATGACGGGTAAGGAGCATCCTAGCCAAAGAGGACCCAAGACAGGCACCTTCTCGGTTTTTTTTTTATGTAAACAACAAAGGGGGAGATGTGGTAAGCGGGACATGATGGCCCAAGATGGCGCTCCGGGCCAGAACAGCACCCCAACCACACCCTTGTTTACCAGACCTAGGGCTTTCATGGCGCATGCCTGTGGGCAGTGACTTCCCGCTAGCCTATTGTGGGCCTCCATCTTGGGAGAGCGTGGCACATGAGGATTGGAGGAATCTAGGGTATAAATTGAGCAAGCACCAGGAGGAGGAGAATAATAATAATAAAGTAAGCAACCTGCAAGGCGGCTCGCATCCGTGTGTCCTGTCTTCTTTCCGCCGGCGGACAGTTAGGCAGCGACACTTTTTATCTGCGTATCAGGACTTGGGTCAGACAACACGTGTGGACTTGGCCTTGCTTTCCTCAAAAAGAGGCTCGTGCCTTTCACCTGTGCCACTGCTTCCCATCTCATTTGCTGCCCTTTTTTATGAGGTCCTGCCCCGGACCCCTCAACAATCTGATGATTCTGATTCTCTTCTTCTGGTCTGTATCTTTAGGTATTTTTTTCTGTTCAACTGTTTGTACCAAAAGGATCCCTGGTGGCCCAGTGTTTAATAGCTTGGCTGCAAAATGAAAGACTGATTGTTGAGACTCACCGGCTGCTCATGGGAGAAAGATGTGGCAGTTTGTTTTGGTTAGATTATAGCCTTGGAAAACTTGTGAGGTAGTTTTGCTGTGTTCTATAGGGTTGCTATGAGTTGGAATCAACCTGATGGCATTGGGTTTTTTGAGTTTTTTCTTGGTACTAAGGAAACCCTGGTGGCATAGTGGTTTAAGTGCTATATCTGCTAACCAAAAACGTCAGCAGTTCAAATCCACCAGATGCTCCTTGGAAACTCTGTGGGGCAGTTCTACTCTGACCTGTAGGATTGCTGTTAGTTGAACCTGACTCAGTGGCGGTGGGTTTGGGGTTTTATTGGTACTAAAATGCTCCTCGTCATTAACCAATCTAATATACATGTCTTCTTAGTATTCACAGGCATTTAAAAGGTCTAGAAAGTTAGGAGAGAGAAAATCCTATGCCAATCTGGGAATTATGCTACTTCCTCTTTGTTTTCACAAAGCTGGAGGTACAGTGGTTCAGCTGCCAACCAAAAAGTCATTGGCTCAAATCCACCAGCTGCTCCTTGGAAACCCTCTAGTGCAGTTCTACTCTATTCTTTAGGGTCACTGTGAGTCATAATTCATTCAGTGGCAATGGATTTGCTTTGCTTTTAATAGGTTCTATACAGAAGGACAGCTAGGGCATGAAATATCAGTAATATAGTTTAACATCATGATAAGGGGTAGAAGCATTTCAGGGGAAATTCCCCCTAAAATTAAGATTTGGGGATTACTGGGAGTATTTGTTCATTCCTCACTTTACCTGTCACCTGTTTTAAGAATAACTGAAAAGATGATCAAAACGTAGACATGTATCACCTTACAGAGTCAATGTTTGGTGAGTATTGATTTATTTTTGTAAGTAGAATCAGAATTACGATGATGAGACGTAAGGTGAATATTGCTGTTAAATGAAGAACACTGATAGAAATAAAGAATCTTATTTTAAAATCTGTGTTTTCATATTTGCTAGATTTCATAAAACCACCCAAACCAAACCCATGGCTATTGAGTTGATTTGTAGTTCATAGTGGATCTCTCCCATAGAGTTTCCAAGGAGCATCTGAGAGATTTGAACTGCTGACCATTTGGTTAGCAGCTGTAGCACTTAATCACTACACCACCAGGGTTTCCAGACTCCACAAAAGGATACGTAAAATTCGTATTTAGGCTTTGTGGTAAAGGAAACCTAATATTACTAGCTGGGAGTTTATTCAAGCAACTTAGCTTTTTTGAACCTCAGTTTCTGTATCTGTAAAGTGGGAATAATAAAACCTACTTACAGGGCTGTAGTAAGTTTATGTATAACATCAAGCTCATGTATAATATCAGGTAAAAATGTCCAGCATAGTACCCATTATATAGCAAACCTGCAAAATTTTGTCACTGTTATATTAACAATGGTATGCAACTTCTTTTTCTTTGTTTTTTTAGTTTGATATGGGCATAGAGAACAACTATATATATATATATATATATATAAATAATTGAGGCTATATAAGTTTATGGAGATATAACTGAAATATGTCACCTATGGAAAATTCATTGACACATGTGCTAGTGAACTTAAGTGAAGCTTTTATTTAGCATTAAACACTCATTTGATTATTATGTTAAAAAGGGTAAAAAATCTCTTTTGTGACACTTAATAAAACCAGTCCACTAATGATGAATCACTTTAAATATTTATAAAAATGGATAGTGGAAGGAGTTACCACAACCAAGGAAAGAGTTCCTCTGAAGACTTCAGAAGAGTGTTTCAGAGTCAGGCCAGCATGGACTCAGTGCTGAGAAAAATGATCACTTAATCGTGTGCTTCTGTTTCTCCAGGGAGAAGTTGGCTGTGGCCCGCTTGCAGCGAGAAGTTGCCCAAAGGAGAGGAGAAGGAGCCATGGTAAGTCCTGGCTGATCTCCTGATCCTCACCCTGCCATTCAGAGCACACTGCATCACATTAACAGTAACTGAGGAAAATATTTGCCTACAGCCAACTTAATGCTATTTTGGTAAATGGAATGTTTGTAACATAACTGCTGTTTGAGGGGGGAGAGAGAGAAGCTTTTTATGTGTGCATGTATGGTAGAGATATTATTTGTGAGCACAAGAAAGATTGTGTGCATGTATACAAGAGGTGAGTGTGTATGAGAGAGGTGATTTGTGTGTATGAGAGAGATTGTAAATGGGTATGGAGAGAGATTACACATGTGACAGAAAGATTCTATATGTGTATGTGTTACGTGTGTGCGTGTGTCTCAGAGAGAGACTTGGCTGTTTAGTTATCTGGCTTTATTTTGTAATGTCAGCTGGATACTCAGGCTACTGGCTATGAGCTCAATGCCCATAAATAAGCAGTGTTAGATTTTTAGATGAGGATAGTTCAACCTAATTCATGCCTCTTGGTTCTTAGAACTTGAAAAACAAATGGGTAGAAGAGCACAAAGATGTTGGCTCATGTAACTGTGTTTTATCCTTTCCACTGTTTGCAGTGTACTTTTCCCCATGCATTTCAGCTCTTGTCATTTAGAAAACTGATGTTCTCTGGTGTGTTGAACTGTACTGAAAATCAGTAGGATTGTTTTGGTTCATAGCAGCTTCATTTTATTGACTGTCTTTACCAAAGCATCTGCCTGCATACCATGCTAACATTGGAGGGGGCTATCTGGTGATACTTGGAATGTGTAGATCTAACTGCTGATGATGCCTCTAAGCTTAAAATATAACATGAGGGTTTCTCCACCCCACTTAAGGGAGAAGACAATGGCATGTGTGTAGTTTTTCAGCAGAAAGGTTGGTTTTATGGTCCTGAGCTGCATTTTTCTCACACAGATAACTGTTGTTAGATGCCGCGGAGTCGTTTCTCACTCCCAACAGCCCTATGTACGGCACTGCCTGGTCCTGCACCGTCTTTGTAATTGCTGCTGCGATTGAATTCAGTGTTGCGGACACTGTGCCAGTCCACATCATTAAAGGTCTTCCTCTTTTTTACTGACCTGCTTTACCAAGCATGATGTCCTTCTCCAGAAACTGGTCCCTTCTGATCACATGTCCAAAGTATGTGGGATTAAATCTCACCCTTCTCGCTTCTAAGGAACATTCTGACTGTACTTCTTCAAAGACAGATTTGTTTGCTCTTCAGCGCATTTGGTCAGTCCATTTAGGTGAGTTCTGCTTCATTCTTGCTTGTTCACTCTCCGTTTTTCATATGCCTATGAAGAGACTGAAAGCTCCACGGCTTGGGTCAGGCAGGCGTACCATGGTCCTTAAAGTGACACCTTTTGGTTTTCTATTCCCGGCTCTTTGCCTGTTTCATTATAATACTTTACTTTGTCTTCTTGCACCAACTTTTGAAATCTTTTTTGTTCAATTCTTCGTCAGTTCTTCCTTTGCTTTAACTACTCTGCATGAAAGAGTAACTTTGATAGTGTGTCTTCTCACATCCCTATAAAAAGTTATGGAAGTAGTTGTTCATTGTAGAAAAGTAGGAAATGCAAATAAGCAAAATATTTATTCTAACTGCTGAAGGAAAATTCTGAAAAATTTAGTCATGTTTTATTGCACTTATTTTAATGAAGATAATGAGACATTACATTTGTTTGTTGATTTAACAACCTATTAGGTGTCTGGAGCCCTGGTGGCACAGTGGTTAAGAACTGGGTTGCAGACTGAAAGGTTGGTACCGCAAATCAACCTTGGAAATTCTGTAAAATAATCCCACTCTGTTCTATAGGATCTCAATGAGTAGGAATTGACTCAGTGTTACCTGTTTCACTAGGTGTCCAGGACTGTTTTAGGCAGTGGATGAACATCAGTGAACAAAGAGGCAAAAAACTGACCATTTGTATTAAAATGTTAGCTGGTGGACACTGCTGTAATAAATAAAAGGCAAGATATGGGGGATTAGGAGTTCTAGGGAGTTCTGTTAAATATCATATGCCCATATCATTTTGAGGATGAAAGTGCACCTGACCCGTGTCATGGTGTTTTCAGTTGCCTCATAGGTGCACAAAAGCTGGACAACAGATAATGAAGACCAAAAGGATTGACACCCTTGAATTATAGTATTGATGAAGAATATTGATATATATATTTTATTTACATTAAGTGTACCATAGACTACTGAAAGAAAAAGCAAATCTGTCATGGAAGAAGTACAGACAGAATGCCCCTTAGAAGCAAGGATGGTGAGACTTCGTCTCATGTACTTTTGACTGGTTATCGGGAAGGACCAGTCACTGGAGAAGTATTTCATTCTCAGCACAGCAGACAGCAAAAAAAGGAGACCCTCAGCGAGATGAAATGACACAGTGGCGGCCACCATAGGCTTAAGCCTGACGATTGTGAGATTGGTGCAGCACCAGGTAGCATTTCGTTCTGTTGTCCCTAAGGGGTGGTGTAACTTGGAATTGACTGGATGCTACCCAACAGCAACAACGTGGTTGCAAATCACTGACATTAATATTTGAGCAAAACCAAAGGAGAGAGAGCAAACCCTGGAGATACATGGCAAGAGTATTCTAGGGAAGGCAATTTCAGGTAGTACCAAGGCCTGGGGTGTCTGAGGCTGGGTAGAGAAAAAATTGGCTGCAGGGGAATGAGGAGGAAGGTGATTACAGTAGACGAAGTCAGAGAAGAGATGGGGGACAGATAGACAGGTCATCAAGGCCCCCCGGGGTCTCTGGTTCATACACTGAGTGAAGAGAGCCATTGAAAGACTTTGAGGAGGCAGTGATGTGATCTGATTTAACATGATACATAGTGCTGTTAGTCCCCCATTCCATAATTCATCACATCTCAGTTCCTTAGAGATGCTGTACACCCTGATTTTCAGTAAATTCCATCATTTATTTTATCCTCTTTTCCTCATTAGTTTTTCCTCCATCTTTCCTTAGCTAGTCAAACCTCTCTGAGTTTTCTATTTAATTATATGCCTCAGCTTTTTGGCTCCACGAATTCATTTATTTCTGAAATCCTGATTCTTTGAGAATCTGACAGCTCCTGAAATCTGGCAGTTCTATTAATCCTCTAAATTTAATTCTTGCTGTTACAAGCCCAGTACTTTTGTCACATCTGTAGTAGAAATGAAAAGCAGTTTCTCACAGCCTGGTCACTTTATGTTTGTAAAGACTGGGATTCATAGTACTTTACCTTTTTTTAAATTCAGATGAAAGAAAAAAGTAGTATGGCTGAAGTTGCATAAGAAATCTTTCTGAAAGAGATAATTGAGCCATCATTTATTTTTAAAATATTCATTAAACCTATTATAAACAAATCTCTGATGTACTAAGAACAAACAAACAAAAAACCATTCTATTTAGACTTGTAATAAATATTCTCTTATTGAAAGTTTTAGGATCACACGCAAGGCAATGTTTTGAGAGATTTCATTTTTTTTTAAAGTATACTTTTTCCTTTGGAATAATTTTAGGATTATAGAAATGTTGCAACATGTGTACTCTTTAGCCAATTTTCCTGAATGTTGTCGTCTTATGTAACTCTGATACATTTGTCAAATCTTAGGTGAACACTGGTATGTTACTATAACTAAACTGTAGGTTTCGTTAGAACTTTACTATTTTTTACACTTCCTGCATCTCTCTTCCATTCTAGGGTTCCCTCCAGGCTGCTACGTTGCATGTAGAGAGATTTCTTTTTAATGACTAGTTTGAGCACAGATGTAGGAGTAGAAAGAACTTGAGTTGGGAGTCAGTCAGGACGAGATGCAAAGTGCAGTTCCACCAATAATTAGCTATGTCACTTCAGATACATTCTTTTACTGATTTTTATTTGTTCCATCTGCTCTTTCAGTCTGCTAATCCGTATCTTCATTTTGGGAAGGCTTTCTCTGAGCATGTCAGATATTTTACATCTCTTTTATTTGTTCCTCTTTTCCTCTAGAAAATAAGTTTCTCCACCGTTCTTCATATGTTTCCTTCTTTTTCACACAATGCTCAAAGATTCTGGGAGACTGTTTCAGCTTGTCTCCTGTGTCTCTGATTCATTTTACTGCAAACTTTTTTTTTTTACTTGTTGTAAAAACGTAGGTAACATAATAGATACTAATGTGACATCTTTCACTTGTACAGTTCAGTGAAAGCAGCTACCTGTTGTGCAGCCTTCCCTCCTGTCTTTACCATCCTGGTAAACAGAAACTCAGTGCTAGCTGGACAAAGATTCCCTCTTTTTCCTCTTTTACCCCTGGTAACCCTGAACTCTATACATTTCTCTGTTCTAAGGGCTTCATATTCCTAAGCTCATCCATGTTTGTCTTTTTACCATTGACATATTATTTAGCATGTTTTCAAGGATCATTCATGTGAGGCATGCATCAGGACTCCATTTCTCTTTGTGGCTGAGTAATACTCCATTGAATGTATATATCACACTTTCTTTGTCTACTCGTCTGCCAGCAGTTACTTCTGTCTTTTGGCTATTGTGAATTATGCTGCAATTGGCAGTAGTGTCCTTGTGTCTGCTTGCATTGCTGCTTTTGGATCTCTTGGATATGTATGCAACTAAAAGTGAGATTGTTCAGTCAAATGGTAACTCTTTAGTGTCATTTAAATAGTGTTAGATGAAAAAGGCCCTCCCTTCTCAGCAGAATTTTTTTCTCTTTGTCCTTTAGAACTTTGATAGGTTTTATTTTTTATATATATAAATTGTAGCTGGAAATTTTTTCTGTAAAGAAAGGTTCAAAAATAGCTTTTTCCTCAGGTTGAGAAGCTAATTTTTCTAGAATGTTTTCTGAACAGCTGAATTTTTACTACCACTGTTATCGTATTCCAAATACCCGTATAGGCTGGAGTCTCTTTCTGGATTCTGAATTGCTTGTCCTTTTCCATCAGTCTTTGTCTCTCCTTGCACTGTTCTAAGTTGATTTAATTATGGGGTTCTCTAGTTCCTTCTGATCAGACCTCCCTTCTCCCACCCCTACTTGGAAACACTGTGAAGTAGCAGGAGTTAATGAGTTAAAATATGGATTTCAATTAAAATAGCAAAAATTGCTTCCATATGCATGTATAGCACAGTGGGAATATCCCAGAAGGATTATTTCAAAGCGATAGGCACATCAGCTAAATGTATTTTCTGTGTCCTTATTAATTGCTGTTGTTAGCAGCTCTTGAGTAAACCTGGCTCTTGGAGGTCCTGTCCACAGTTGAACAGCAAGCTGCCTGGTCCTGTTCCAGCTTCTTGATCAGTTGCAGGTCAAACCGTTACGATCCATAGGGTTTTCCTTGGCTGGTTTACCTCCTGTGTGTTAGTGCAGAAGTTTCACTGTAACCTTTTCACTGTCGTAACAGCATGCAAGCTCTCACTGACAGACAGGTACTGACTCTGCACGGGGTGCATTAGCTGGGAGCTGAACTGAGTTTCCCTCAGAGAAGGTTAAAGTTCTGCCACTGGACCACCGAGGCCTCATTTCCTTCAAACATGTGGTGGCAGAATGTCACTTCAGTTACTTTTTTTTTTAAAATTTATTTTCTTGTTTGGTTTTGGAATTGGTATCTACGGAACTCTATCTGCATAATCTGTCTACACAGATAGATGTAGACAGAGTATCTACATACTCATGTGTGATTTTAAAATTCTGGAGTTAAGTCTATAAAAACTTCAACACTGTATGGTTCCTTTTTACCGCATTGAGAAATTGTTGTTTGCGATAAAGAATAATATCAGCTCTAGACTACTCGTCTCAAGACATTAAGAGATGTGAGATTTCCCTTTACCCCGTTGCAGGGTTGACTTAATTCATGCGTCCGGAGTCTCAGACAGGGGCTGGGGGGTACCACACTGTAACATCGGTGAAGTGTGTAACCCTACTCACTTTTCTTTGCTCACAATCAACATCCAGAGAATAATGAACAATAATTTAGGTGCTGATAGTTATATTAGAAATGTAGAAAATAGAAATTTGAGAAACTTGAGAGTTCTGAAGTCTTATGCCTCCCTGTGCTGCCCTTGACAAAGGACTGAGACTAGCTGATGGAAACAGGCCCTCTCCATGTTTATCATATTCTTCCTACCAGCTCGGACAGCTAGCTTTGGTGCCATTGGAGTCTGTTGATTGGCTGATACTTAGGAGTTTAGACAACAAAGCATTGAAGAAGCATCTCTCTGTGATGTCCATCTATTCATGATTCCCGGTTCTGTTCAACAGCAGGGGTCTCTTTTCCTGATTCCACCATACGATGTATGGTCCCCTGACCTTTACAGAGCCCCTGGATAGTGCAGCACTTAACCTGCTGCTAACCAGAAGGCTGGAGGATTGAGTCTATCCAGAGCCACCTCGGAAGAAACACCTGCCAGTCCACTTCTGAAAAATCAGCCATTGAAAACCTTAAGGAATACAGTTCCACTTTGATACACATGGGGCCTCCATAAGCCAGAATTGGCTTTAAATCAACTAGTAACTATACTTTATGGCATGTGCACTTATTTTCCTGTTTTGTAGCTTATAAAAAGCAAAGGTAACAATCTTGAACTTTTTTTTTAAGAGAAATCATTTCTTTTAACTAAAGAGATGTGAAAACGGTAATGTATACAACCTAGGTGTTGTGCTTTGGCAGATGTCAGAACTTGGCTGGTACACCTTTCTCCTTGCATTGGTGAACAGCTCTCATAGTCTGTGGCTTCTGGCCACTGAGGGACAGCCAAGAAAGGGGGCTCTGAGGTTTGAAACTGGAATGGTGACAAATGGAGATGCAGTCTTCACACCTGTGAATTCCCAGATTTTCTTCCCCCCAAAGCTGTAACCTCATTCTGTCATGAGAAAAAATGTCAGACAAATGCCATTGCAGCCACACTCCACAAAATAACAAAACAGCGTTCCTTCAGTCTGTCAGGGTCAACAGAAATAGGGAAAGTTTGTAAAGTTGTAACAGAGACAAGCCTAAAAACATATGGCGTTAAGTGTACTGTATCTAGGTGAGACCTTGGAAGAGAAGAAAGAGATAAGATAAAAAATAAAATAATGTGCATAAGCATGAACTTCAGCTAATAATTCATCAATACTGGTTCGTTAATTGTGACAAATACACATTTATTTTTACTGAAGAAACGAATAATACTAGTTCTTGACTGCTCACCTCAAGGCACCAAGAGACACAGGTCCCCCTTCTCTGTATTATCTTTGCAGTTGTTCTGTAAACCTAAACGTGTTCTTAAAGAAAAGTTTATTTAAAAATGTGAGTGGTACTGTTTCTACCCTGCCCCCTTCCTGGACCTCTTTTTTTTTTTTTTTCATGGATCAAACCAAATCCAAACCCACTGCCGTGGAGTTAATTCTGACTTGCAGCAACCCTATGGGACAGAGTAGAAATACCCCATAGGGTTTCCAAGGCTATAATCTGTACTAAAGCAGACTGCCACACCTTTCTTCTGTGGAACAACTGGTGAGATTACATTGCTGACCTTTTGATTAGCAGCTGAGCACTTATCCACTGCACCCCTGTGGATCCTTTATCTGGACCAGTTTTTATAAAATAGATAGCAATACCTCTTTCACTGAGGGCTTGATAATGCCATCAGGGTCTGGTAGCTTTTTAGAGGGCCAATTTTTAAAAAATTTATAGAAGTAGGAAGGGAAGTATAATCAGTTGTTAACTTCAACAGTTACCACATCTTCACTTATTTTCCTACTCATGTATATTATTTTTGAAGCAAGTTCCAGGCATCTCAGCATTTATTGGTTAATACTGTGTATGTATCTCCATACAATAAGGATTCTTTTAAAAACCTATAAATTAAACAGTAAACTGACAGAAGAGTTTTAGTTTTGTACAGCAGATCAGTAGGGTTATGCCTTGACCAGAAAACATTGAAAGTGTATTGTTCAGAAAAAGGCAGATTATGAAGCTCAGGAGGATAGTATTACATGCCCATTTGGAAAAAATTTAGAAAGTCCAAAGATACCATTTGACAAAGACAGGTATCCTGTACAGTTAGTGGGAGTGAACTGATAACAACTTTTCAGAAATCTGTTTCACGTTACATAGTGAAGTTGAAGAGCCCTTGGTGGCATAGATGTTTGAGTGCTCTACTACTAGCTGGAAGGTTAGTGGTTCAGAGTCACACAGCCTCGGTGCCTCGGGAGACATGGCTGGCCATCTACTTCTGAAAGGCCCTGGCCTTGAAAACCCTGTGCGGCATTCAGCTCTGCACACACGGGGTTACTAATGAGTCAGAATCGTTTGCATGGCAACTAACAACATCAGCAGCAGCTGTCAAGTTGAAGATGAAACACAGCTCGTCACTATTTCTATGGTACAGAAACCCTAGCATATATATAAAGGGGGTCATAAAGATGTATACTTTAGTACTGTTTCTAACAATGAGAAAGTTGAAACAATCTCAAAGTCCTTCAAAGGGGAATGGATGAAGAAACTATTCAGAAAGTGAATAGTTTAAAATGAACCAAGTCTGCATGCATTGACAGAGACACATCTCAAAACCATAATATTAATTATTGATATATTGTTGTTGTTGTTAGGTGCCATTGAGTTGTTTCTGACTCACAGTGGTCTTACTGGACAGAATAGAACTGCCAATAGGTTTCCAAGGAGCATCATCATTTGGATTGGAACTGCTGACCTCTTGGATAGCAGCCAAGCTGTGAATCACACCACCACCAAGGCTCAATAATTCATATATAAGTTAAAAAAAAAAAATCTGAAGTACATGGGGATAATAAACACTGAAATTAGAGTAATGGGTACTTCTCGAGAGGGAAGTACTAAAGATGTAGCTACCTACTTAATTTTTTTTAATGAAACAAATGCGTGAAGTATTTGTTAAATCTGGATAAAGGTAACTGATGCTTCACATTCTGAGATACTACTTCCTGAATTTTTGAAGTATTTCACTAAAATTTTTAAGTGAACCTAAATAAAAACCTTGAAATTAAGAAATGAAAAGCCACAATACTGTCAAAAGAGAAGATAGAGGTAAAAACTGGATTGTCTAGAGGAAAATATTAGACGCATGTAGTATGTTATTTTTGTCAGCACCGCAGAGCAGTAGACATGTCTGTGAGTGACATCAGGGCTTGTAAGTAGTAAAGACAGAGAGTGGAGGTTAGAGGTTGTGAAAAGAAAGAAGTTCTGTTAGGTAAAAGCTTACACAGTCCAAGTTAAGAAATTAAGCATTGTTTTAAAAATTGCTACAGATAATACACATTAAAAGACAGAAAATTCTAGGAATTTGCAGAGAAACCTCCAGAATACTGCTGTGGATTACAGGGCTGAGCCCCCCTTTAAACCACATTTAAGAAACTGAATCATTCTAGAACAATTAGATTTCCTTAGGTTGCTTGTCAGAAGAAATACTGTTTCTAAACATGGGCTACTTCTTATCTGTAGCATGTGCCTTCCCTTTACCTCTTTGCTGATCCTGGAGTAAACGAAACAACCTATTGCCATCAAATCAATTCCACCTCATAGCAACCCTATAGGACAAGATAGAGCTGCCCCATGGAGTTTCCAGGGAGTGCATGGTAGATTTGAACTGCGAGTCTTTGGGTTAGCAGAAGTAGCGCTTAACCATTATGCCACCAGTGTTTCCTAGAGTAAGAAGATTTTATTCCATATCACATATTGGAGATAAAGACTACCTGACTAGAAATTTGGAATGGGAAAGTTTATTTAGATCTCATTTCCATTTCAAACATAACAAGAATTTTAGAAGACAACTCAGGCACGTGGAAGAAGACTCTCGTAATTTCTTGGGTAGCTAGAATGCCCTTGTGTGTCTCTGAGTTTGAACTAGCTGGATAGTTGAGGGTCGGGGAAAGGAGTGGGAAGGAAGAACAGAATACCGTGAAGCATAGCACGGTCCTGTTACTTTTAATTTTTTTTATTTTTAACTATTGAAGTAAAGTGTGTTTATGGTCAGACATATATCTTTTTAAAATTTTACTTATTTTGTTGTTGCTGAGAGTTGAACAGTTTCTACATGTGCCATTTAGTGACTCTGATTGCCTTCACTGGATTGTGCAACCTTTCTTACCCTTCTAAGTTGTTGTTTCCTGAAACATAAATTCATTATCCTCAAGGTTCCTGTCTAATCTTTCAAGATTATTGTTGTCAGTTTGAGCCCATATAGATAGTTCTTAAAAGAGTGTACTGCTCAAGGCAGATGTTTTTTACTAGCTAAGCTGAACTAGTATATGGTCTTAAGAAGACTTTAGTTACTATTTTTGCTTTCAAGTTTAAAGACTATCTCAGGGCAGTCATTTCAGGGGTTCTTCCAACCTTCATGGCTCTAGGAAACAAGGAGTCCGGAAGACTTTTAAATTTTCTTCTACCTTTTTTTTTTTCCTTTTTTATCAAGATTCTTCTGTGAACTCTTTGGTCAAAATGTTCAGTAGTGGTGGTGGGATATCATCCAGTTCTTCTGGTCTGATGGCAAAGAGGGCAGTTGTTCATGGAGACAATTAACTACACAGCCTGTTTTCTCGTCTTGTTTCTGACTCTCGTCCTTTGTTGCTCAGGGTAAATGGAGATCAATTATTGTGATTTGGATAACTGCTTGGAGGCTTTTAAGATCCCAGGCACTATGCAATGGACTAGGAGGCAGAGTAAAATACTGAACATATTACTAGGCCAGTTAACTAGGATGCCCCGTGATACCATGACCCTAAATCTCCATACAAGGAAACCAAATCCTGTGACTTTTTTTGTTGTAAACATGTCTATTAGTCAACTTTTGGCAGTATTACTTTTAATGAATGTATATGTTATTGACAGCAATGACGATAATCAGCAGTGCAACACTGCCCTTAATCAGTGAGCTACATCCTTCACTGTTAATCCCCCTTCCCCTTCTCCCTCCCATTCCTGGTAACCATTAATAAAATTGGGTCTCTGTACATTTGCTTTTTCTTATCTTTTCATATAAGTGAGGTCATATGATATTTGTCCTTTCTTGATGGTATAGCCATTGCAGAAAACAGTATAGTTTTTCCTCAGAAAAACTAAAAATAGAACCACCATATGACCCAGCAGTTCCACTCCTGGGAATAGACATAAGGACTTAAAAGCAGAGACTCAATCAGAAACTCATACACCAGTGTTCATTGCTGCACTCATCACAATAGCCCAAAGGTGGGAACAGTCTAAATGCCCACTAAGAGATGAATGTGAATTATAACAAAATGTCATATGTACATACAATGGAATACAACTTGGCCAGGTAGGAAAAACGAAGTCTTAACAGATGGAGCTGGAAGACGTTACTTTGAGTGAAGTAAGATAATCCTCCACTTTGATGAATTTAGATGGGTGTATTCATTGGTGAAACAGACATCGCTAATCGTAGTATAGAATGTTTCCATCATCCAGGAAGTTCCCCCTTTCCTTTCTCAGTCATATACCCCTAACCCTGCATAAACAACCCTTAATATACTTTATATATGATTCATGGAGTAGTTTTGTCTGTTCTTGAATTTCATGTAATGTTGTCACACGCTATGTATATTTTTATGCCTGGCTTCCTCAACATACTTTTGAGATTCACTTCTGTTTTTTGTCTCACCAGTTTTCCTTATTTAAAAGTCTAGTATTTCATTGTATGAATGTATCACAATTTCTTTATCCATTTTCCTTTTGAAAGGTATTTGGATTGTTTCCATTTGGCTTGTTACAAATAAGACTGCTGTGAAATTCTTGCACATTTCTTTTGTGGGCTTGATTTTACTTTATTGTGGATAAATACATAAGATTAGAATTGCTGAGTTATAAAGTAAGCATGTGTTTACCTTTGGTTTGCATTTCCTTGATAACTATTGATGTTGATTGTTGCTTATTGACCATTTATGAGGGCTGACATTTATGTTCACGAACACATCCTAGAAAAAGTGCTACGTACCTCATGGTTGAATATCAGTATGGTCGCCTTTGAAGTACTCCTCTGGGGAAGCTATGCACCGAAGCCATCACCTAGTCCACCTTTCACAGCACTTTTGGAACTCTTTCTTCTGGAATGGCCATAAAGACTGTCATCGTATTACCCTTGATGTACTGAATGGCATCAAAATGTCATCCTTTCAGTACTTCCTTTATCTTTAGGTAAAGAAAAAAGTCATTGGGGGTCAGATCGTGTGAGTAGGGAAGGTGTTTCAATGCAGTTATTTGTTTACTGATGAAAAACTCCCTCCCAGACAACTATACAGTTAATTAGCAAACTTGCCACTGTGCCACTGTGCTGCCGTGTACAATGGCTATTCCAGAAAGAGTTCCAAAATTGCTTTGAAGGGTGGCTTGGCACTGGCATCCTTGCATAGCTTCCCAAGAGGAGTGCTTTGAAGGTGACCATAGTGATATTCAGTAATGAGGTATGTAGCATTTAGAACAATTGAGTTTGCAGACTTAATTGTCAGACCTTAGATACAATCTTATTTCGAGAAATTTCTTTTCAGAAACTCAGTCTGTTTTTAATCGGTTTGTCTTTTTCTTAAGTACAGCTTTATTCTGTGTGAAAGGTCTCAATTGAGGCAATGCAGGAAGTACATTTTTATTTTTATCTTTTTAATATGATAAAAGTATAGAGAACAAAACTTTCACTAATTCAGTAATTTCCATGTATACTATTCAGTGATGTAATTACATTCTTTATACTGTGCAGCCATTCTCACTGTATTTTTTTTTTAATTTTCATTTAACATGACTGAGTGAAAATGTACATTCACGTATAAATTTACATGCCCATCTATATGCAGCTTCCACTGCTCTCCCTGTCCGGTGACTGCACACTGTTCTTCTCTACTCCATACATGTCTCATCCTCCCAACAGCCTTGTTTCCCCTCCTCTCCATCCACTACCCTTCCTCCAGCCAGAGGTCAGCAAGATGATATCATTTAGATGGAAAGAACCATAAAGTGCTTCCAATATATGGTCACTCTGCATTGCCAGTTCCAATCCATTCCTGTCTAAAGAGTGGACCTTTGTTATAATTTATGGGAAAGGGCAGCATCAGGGCCGGGGGCCATGCTCTCAGCCAAGCAAAGTGCCGTCGAGTCTGATCCGACTGATAGGAACCCCAAAACTGCTGGACCATCAATTGAGGTCGTTTAGTGGAGATCTCATGATGCCCCCCTTTTTATTCTTGTGTTGCGAGTAAGACTCCTCTCTGTGAGCTCCATCGTGGCTATCGCTGGTGGTGGCCGGGCACCATCCGGTTCTTCCGGCCCCAAGTCGATGTAGGCACCCACTCTTGTGGGTCTCTCTGTCTTCTGTGTTGTCTTTACTACATGTCATTTTGGTCCTCGGTGAGCATCCATTCCTGCTGAGTTGGGACCATTTGCTGTGTCCTCGGATGGCAGCTTGGAAGCTTTTAAGACCCCAGACGCCACTCACCAATGTGGGCTGCAGAGAGCTCTCTTAGCAAAATGCTAGTTGTGCCAGTTGGCCTGGAATTCGCCTAAGAGCATGGTCCCCCGCCCCCTGCCCCAGCTACTCTATCTTTGCAGTATTGAGTTAATATGGAAGGAGTACTCAAGTTATGCTGAAGTCCACTTAATGTTGTTCTTGTTTCTAATGTGTGCTATCACCGCTTTCTCCCAACTAGATTTCTAGTAACTATCTAAGCTAAACGCTCCCTCCCTCACCTTCTCTCCCTCCCCTCCCTTGCAGCTGTCAAAGAGTCTTTTCTTCTATACACAAGTCTGTTTTTGAGATATCTTATCCTAGAGTTTCTCATACAGTATTTGTCCTTTTGTTGCTGACTACTTTCACTCAACATAATGTCTTCCAGTTGAAACAAGGTTAGGAGATGTTTCCTGGAATCATCGTTATTCTTTATCAATGCGTACTGCTCCATTGAGTATATGTACCATAGTTTACCTATCCATTCTTCTATTGTTGGGCATCTGGGTTGATTCCATCCTTTTGCTATCACGGACTGTGCTGCGATAAACATTCTGGTGCATGTGTCAGTTGGTGTGAAAGGCCTTGATTCTGTGGGATATATTCTAAGTAGTGGAATTATTGGGTCATATGGTGTATCGATATCCATTTTTTTAAAGAAGTGCCAGATTGCCTTCCAAAGAGGCTGGACCATTTTGCAATCCCACCAACAGTGTAGGAGGGTTCCACTTTCTCCACAGCCTCTCCAGCATTTGTTGTTTTGTGTTTTCTGGATCATGGCCAATCTTGTTGGGGTGAGATGGTATCTCATTGTTGTCTTGATTCGAATTTCTTTAATAACCAAAGATCGTGAACATGACCTCATGTGTTTTTGACTGCCTGGATCTCCTCTTTAGTGAAGTGTCTGTCCATCTCCTTTGCTCATCGCTGAATTGGATGGTTTATCTTCTTCTTGATATTTTGTAGTATCTTATAGATTATGGAGATCAGGTGTCAGTCTGACATAGAGTTGCCAAATATTTTTTCCCATTCTGTGGGTGTTCTTTTAATTCTATTAATAAAGTCTTTGGATGAGCAAAAGTGTCCGATTCTTAATAGTTCCCATTTATCTACTTTCTCTTCTGTTGGTTGAGGTTTCTTTGACAGATTTTGGAGTCTGTCCTCATTGTGTATTAAAACTTCCATTGTTGTTCCTACCTTTTCTTGGATGCGCTTTATCGTTTTAGGTTTGATATTTAGGTCTTTTATCCAGTTTGAGTTGGTTTTTGTATAAGGTGTGTGATATGGATCTTGATTCAGTGTATTGCAGATGGATAACCAATTTTGCCAGCACCATTTGTTGAAGATACTGTTTTTACCCCAGTTTAATGTCTCAGGGCCTTTGTCGAATATCAACTGATCATAGGCAGATGGTGTCATCTCTGGGGTCTCAATTCTGTTCCATTGATCGATCTATCTGTTCTTGTACCAGTACCAGGCTGTTTTGACCACTTTGGCAGTGTAGTATGTTATAAGGTCGGATAATGAGAGGCCTCCCAGTGTATTCTTCTTCTTTAGTAGCACCTTACTTATCCGGGGCTTCTTCCCTTTCCAAACAAAATTGGTGATTTGCTTCTCCATCTCATTAAAAAATGATGCTAGAACTTGTATTGGGATTGCATTATATAAATAAATTGCTTTGGGTAAAATAGACATTTTCACAATGTTAAGTCTTCCTATCCATGAGCAGGGTAGGTTTTTCCATTTATCTAAGTCTCTCTTAGTTTCTTGTAGTAAGGGCTTGTAGTTCTCTGTTGTTTCTCTGGTTAGATTAATTCCTAGGTACTTTATCTTCTTAAAGGCTATTGTAAATGATATTGATTTGATAATTTCCTCCTTAACAATCTCATTGTTGGTATAAAGGAATCCTACTGATTTACTTATGTTTATCTTGTATCCTGAGACTTTGCTGAACTCTTCTATCAGTTTGAGTAGCTTACTTATAGATTCCTTGGAGTTCTCTGCATATATAATCGTATCATGGGCGAGGAGGGACATTTTAACTTCCTCTTTGCCGATGCAGATGCCCTTTATTTCTTCGTCTTGTCTAATTGTTCTGGCTAGAACTTCTAGCAAAATGTTTAATAGGAGAAGTAACAGTGGGCATCGTTGTCTAGTTCCTGATCTCAAGGGAAAGTCTTTCAGTCTCTCTCCATTCAGGATGATGTGGGCAATTTACCTTGTATAAATGGCCCTTATTGTGTTGAGGAATTTGCCGTCTATGCCCATTTTGCTAAGAGTTTTTAGCATGAATGGGTGTTGGACTTTATCAAATGTCTTTTCGGCATCAATGGACCAAATCAGGTGATCCTTGTCTTTTGTGTTATTTATGTGGTTAATCACATTAATTGTTTTCCTGATGTTGAACCAGCCTTGCATCCCTGGTATGAATCCCACTTGGTCATGGTGGATTGTTTTCTTGATATGTTGTTGTATTCTGTTGGCAAGAATTTTGTTGAAGATTTTTGCATCTCGGTTCATGAGTGATATCGGTCTGTAGTTCTCTGTCTTTGTTGGATCTTTCCGTGGCTGAGGTATCAGGGTTATGCTGGCTTCATAGAATGAGTTTGGGAGTACTCCATCCCTTTTCGTATTGTGAAATAGTCTCAGTAGTATTGGGGATAATTCTTCTCTAAATGCTTGGTAGAATTCTGCCGTGAAGCCATCTGGGCCCAGACTTTTTTTTGTTGGCTGTGTTTTGATGACCTTTTCAATCTCTTCCTTTGTGATAGGTTTATTAAGTTGTTCTGCTTCACGTTGGGATAATTTGGGTAGGTGGTATGAGTCAAGGAATTCATCCATTTCCCCTAGGTTTTCAAATTTGTTAGAGTACAGTCTTTCATAGTATTCTGTTATGATATTTTTGATTTCTGTGGCATCTGTGGTGACAACTCCCCTCTCATTTCTAATTTGGGTTATTTGTTTCCTTTCCTGCTTTTCTTTAGTAAGTTTAGCCAGTGCTTTATCAATTTTGTTGATCTTTTCAAAAAACCAGCTTTTGGTCTTTTCAATTTTTTCAATTGTTTTTCTATTCTCTAATTCATTTAGCTCTGCTCTAATCTTTATGATCTCATTTCTTCCGGTGCCCGAGGCGTTCCTCTGTTGTTCTCTTTCTACTTGTTCAAGCTGTAGAGTTAGTTCCTTGATTTGGTTTCTTTCTTCCTTCCAGATGTGTGCATTTACGGAGATAAACAGACCTCTGAGCACTGCTTTGGCTGTATCCCATAGGTTCTGGTAGGAAGTGTTTTCGTTCTCATTGAAATCCATGAATTTCTTTAATTCATCCTTGATTTCCTCTATAACCCATGTTTTTTTGAGCAAGATGTTGTTCAGTTTCCAAGAGTTCCACTGTCTATCTATGTTTTTTCTGCTCCTGATTTCAACTTTGATGGCTTTATGATCTAAAAAGATGCTTCACAGTAATTCAGTGGTGTGGATTTTGTTGAGCATTGCATTATGGCCTATCACGTGGTCAATTCTGGAGAATGTTCCATGTGCACTGAAGAAGAAGGTGTAGTTGTCTGCTGATGGGTGGAAAGTTCTGTATATATCAGTGAAGTTTAGTTGGTTAATTGTGTCAATGAAGTCTTCTGTATCTTTACTGAGCTTTTTTCTAGATGATCTGTCTAGTAATGAGAGTGGAGTGTTAAAGTCTCCCACTATTATTGTGGAGTCATCTAACTGTCTTTTGAGCGTAGTCAGTGTTTCTTCGACCTATTTAGGTGCTCTGACATTAGGTGCATAAATATTTAATATAGTTAAATCTTGCTTGTGTACTGAACCTTTCAGCAATAAAGTGTCCATCTTTGTCCATGATGGTGGATTTGACATTAAAATTGATTTTGTTTGAGATTAGAATTGTCACCCCTGCTCTTCTTTGTTCACTGTTAGCTTGATATATATTCTTCCATCCTTTAATTTTCAGTTTATTCCTGTCTTTAGGTCTCAGGTGAGTTTCTTGTAGACAACACATGGATGGGTCATGTCTTTTGATCCAAGATGACACTCAGTGTCTGTTTACTCGAGCATTCAGTCCATTCACATTCAATGTAATTATTGATACGTATGTGTTCACTGCTGCCATTGTGATATGTTTATTTTGATGTTGATGTTTTCTCTGTTGTTCTTATTAGTCTGTTCTAGGACACTCTTTTTTGTGAGTTGATTTTTCTCCTTTTTCAGAGCTGGTTTTATAGTTGTTGAGACTCGTGTGTTAGATTTCTTGAAATGGTATGATACATCTTTGTTGTGCTTTACAGCTGCCCCTATGAACCCCCTTAATAAACGATTTATAAACTCAGTGTTAATTACTATCAGTCTTGCCATCTTCCTCTCCATCTGGAAGGACTGTAACCACTGTAATACTTCCCTCTTTTTATTATGATGACACCATAGTTTTCATGATGATCACTGGATTACGTCTTTCCATATCAAAGCTGTGAATTACTTTGGAGCCTTCCCTAAATGAGTAGAGTATTGAGTAGTGTGTCGTTGTAATATATAAAATTAGTGGTTTTGTTCTTCTAAACCAAAGTCAAGAACTTCTTTCAGCATCTCTTGTAGTTTGGTTTTGGTTTTTACAGAGTGTCTGAGTTTCTGTTTATCTTGGAATGTCTTAATTTCATTTTTGTATTTGAAAAAATGGTTTTGCAGGGTATATAATTCTTGGTTGGAAGTTCTTCTCCTTCAAGACTTTGAATGTGTCGTGCCACTGTCTCCATGCCAGCATGGTTTCTGCTGAGAAATCTGACGAGAGCCTACAGGGTTTCCCTCTGAATGTTAGCTTTGCCTTGAGTCTTGCTGCCTTTAAGAGTTGCTGCTTGTGTTTCATTTTGTTAAGCTTGATTATAGTATGTCTTGGAGTCTTTCTTTTGAGATTTGTTTTGGGTGGCGTACGATATGCATCTGGGATATCTATATTCTCTTCCTTCATTCCTTCATGATTTCTGGGAAGTTTTGTGTCAGCAGCTCAGCAACAATACTCTCTGTGTTCTCAGGTGTTTCATCCTGTTCAGTGACTCCAGTTAATCGAAGGTTGTTCCTCTTAATAGAGTCCCACATGCTTCTTAATGCTTCTTCATTTTTCTTGTTTCTTTTTTCTGATTTCTGCTCATAGACACTGGCATCAGTAGCTCTGTCTTCCAAGTCAGAAATTCTTTTTTCCATTTGTTCCATTCTGTTTTCTTGGCTTTGCATGGAAGTTCCTATGTCTTTGATTTTGTTCTTGATCTGTTGGATTTCAGAGTACTGGTGTTCCGTCAGATCGAACAACTTGCTTAATTTTTCATTTTGTTCTGCTCCCTTTTGTATAAGGTCTAGAAGGGCTCTGTATATAATCAATTTGTATTCACTTCCTGATGCTTTCATAAAAGTTTCTTCATCTGGAAAACTCCTTGGTTGCTTTGTTTGGGAGCCTTCTGAAGCCATGAGTGATTGCTTGTATGCCACAATTGTCTGTTGCTTTTCGGGTCCCATGTGAGTATACAGAGGCTGGAAGAGGTACTGTGAGGATGGATTGCAAATGTTTCTCTAGGCTGTCTTCAAATGTAAAGCAAAAGGTGTCTGAGCAGTTCACAAGTCAGTTAAGTTTTTAGGTGTAGAGGTCCGTCTTCTCATCTGACAAAATAAGCACCACTATATCGAACCCCAGATGATAAAAAACTAGTTCAGAATACAGCAATGCTACTGCCCTGTTGGCCTCTGCTCACACGGCCTAGCCTTAGCCAACACTGCGTCGAGTACTGGTTTTGTTATAGAGAAGCGCTCTCCTGTGGGCAGTTTCTAGCTCCCAAGCTAAGAATTAGGTCCAGCTGTGCCCACCGTATCCGAGATGGCGTTCTCCTCACAGGCAGCAGACAGTGGGGCTAAAGGTGCCAAGAGGTAGTCATTCCTCTGCCTCTGTTGCAGGGCCCGCAAGGTAAGCAGCACTGTGCAAAATCACTACTTTTCTGTTGGAGAAGCGCTGTCCCGTTTGCAGGCACTGGCTCCCAGGCTAAGAACGAGGTCCCACTAAAATCTCGGTACCAACATGGCGTCCCGCACCCTGACCGCGGAGCTCCGTACGAACCCCGCTGAGGCAGCTACAAAACGAAAGGCTCAAAGTGTCTAGATTAACAGAGTCCCGAGCCTGGCTCTCACAATAGAGGAATTTTTGCTGCCTATCCCCCCAGCAGCGCGTCTGAGTCCAGCTGCCAGGCAAGACCCTGCTCCACCCACCAGCCGAGACAGAGGAAAAAAATAGTCAAAATGGTGCGTTTACCTTCCGTCCGTGAGAGCCGGGGCTAGCCAGGAGCGGGAGTCAGCGAAGGAGAGGAGGTTTTTCGCTGAGTGGTATGAAGTCCCAATTAACAGCTCTGTGCCGTGTCCTGAGGCTGCTTAGGTGATCAGAAGGCTCTGTTTGATTGTCAATTCAAGTCTTGGTTTCCAAAGGCATATAAGGAGTCGTGAGCTTAGTCCGCCATCTTGACTCCACCCTCCCCTCTCTGTATTTTTTAAAAATTATTTTACCACCAGTGTCCATAAAGGAGAAATGCCTTTTCCCTTTCCCTTTTGCCTGTAGTAACTATTAATAATCTTTGGCTTCTTTATGGCTGAGTAATATTTCATTGTACGTATGTGCTACAGTCTGCTTATCCACTCATATGTTGTTGGCCATTTCAGTTTTTTCCACATTTTGTTACTGTTGCTATTTTTCAAAAAACCCAAAACCAAACCCATCCTCGTTGAACTGATTCTGACGCATAGCAACACTACAGGTTTGAGTGGAACTTCCCCATGGAGTTTCCCAGGAACACCTGATGGTTGTTGTTAGTTGCCTTTTAATCAGTTCCATCTCATGACAGCTGATGTGTGGAGAGTAGAACTGTTTCAGAGTGTCTTGGAGGGTCAGACCTTTTAGGAGCAGATCTCCAGATTTGTCTTCTGAATGCCTCTAGGTAGGTTAGTGTTTGAGGGCTTGACCTACACTCTACCCAGGAGCTCACTTTCCTTCTTCTGACTGTTGTGAGAACTGCTGCAGTAAACACTGGTGTATAGCCTTCTGGTTTTGTTCGTGTTTTCACTTCTCCTGGGTATCTATTATATTTATTTATTTTTTATCTTTGAGGGGTGAGTGTCTGTTTAGGATTGGGATTCCTGTGTCTTACAGTAGTTTTATATTTAACTTAACAAAATTAGTGAAAGTACCCGTAACACAACATATGCCATCTCCATGATTTTTACCTATATGGTTTAGTAACATAGATTGCATTAGTTTGTGAAACCATCCTCCTTTTCCCGATCATTCCACCATCCTTAACATAGCCTCAATGTCCACTAAGCAAAAACTATTCTTTCTATCCCTGATAAACACTAATCATCTTTGGTTTCTGTGTACTTTTTTCATCTCATGTAAGTGAGACCATATAACATCTGTCCTTTTGGAGCTGACTTATTTCAGTTGGCATGCAAGTTTCAGTCTTCTTACAGCATGCATCAGAACTTCTGTGTTCAACCTTTTAGGGAACTGCTAAACTCATCTCCACAGTGGCAGATCTATTTTTATATTCTCATCAGCAATGGATGAGGGTTCTAGTTTCTTCACAACCTCACCAACACCTCTTGTTTTCCTTTGTCATTACTATGTTCTAATAGAAGTGAGATGGTATCTTATCATGGTTTTATTGGAATTGACTCGTTGGCAGTGGATTTGATTTTTGATTGGTGATAATGACATTGAGCATCTTTTCACATGTTTAATGGCCACTTACATATCCCCTTTGATGAAATGGATGTTCAGGTTTTTGCCTATCTTTTGATTGTGCTTTTTGTTGTTAAGTTGTAGAAGTTATATATATATATATGTACATATATATTACATATTAGACCGTTACTGAATGAATAGACGCCTTCTGAAAATTTCCTCCCCATCTATAGATTTTCTCTTCACTTTGTTGATAAAGTTCTTCAGTGAATAGACATTCAATTTTTATGAAGTTCCATTTATCCATTTTTCTTAAGTTGCTAGTGCTTTTGTTGTTATGTCTGATAAATTGTTTTTAAAACCTGGGTCCCAGAGCCTCTGCCCTACATTTTCTAGGAATTTTATGGTTTTGTACTTCACCTTCAGGCCCTTGTTTCATTTGAACTGGTTTTTGTATGTGATGTTAAGCATGGTGGACCCTGCTTTATTCTTCTGCGTGAGGAAATCCTATTCTTCCAGGGCTGTTTACTGGAGACACTCTTCCTTCTCCCCCTGAATAAGCTTAGTTAACACCCTTACAGAAAGTCAGCTGACTACAGCTGCATGGATTTATATCTTAACTGTCAACTCTATTTGAGATTGTTTTAATTACTGTAGTTTTACAGTGCATTTTGAAATCATGAACTATTCTTCTTCAAGATTGCTTTTGTTATTCAGTGTCCCTTGCCTTTCCATATGTGTTTGAGGATAGGCTTTCCTATTTCTGCAAATGAGGCTATTGGAATTTGGATGTGAATTGCATTGTATGTATATATCTGTTGCTTCAAGTAGTATTGACAGTTTAACTGCATTAAATCACCTAGTCCATGAGTGCCTTTCATTTATTTAGATCTTATTTAGTTTCTTCTGTACTGTTTTATAGTTTTCTCTGTCTACTTCTTTCACTTGCCTGATTGAATTTATTCTAGGTGTTACTATAAATGGTGATGTTTCCTTAATTTCCTTTTCAGTTTGGTCATTGCTGGTGGAATATAGAAATCTGATTTTTGTGTGTTGAAAGTATAATAGGTCCTTATATATTCCAGATTGAGTTATCTTTATGATGTGCAAATACTTTTAAAAAACACTGTTCTCTTTTCATCCTGATGGTATCATTTCAAACACAAAACTATTTAATCTTGATTTATCCCAACTTATCATTCTTTTGTTACATGTGTGAGTGTGTGTGTGTGTTTTGTCATATTTAAGAAGGGTTTGCCTATAGTAATGGTAAAGATTTATTTTTTGTATTTTCTTCGTAGAATTTTTTGCTTACATTTGGATCTGTGATTTCGTTTTGAGTTGATTTTTCAGTATAGTTTCAGGAAGGGGTCCAACATCATTCTTTTACACATGAATATATAGTTGTTCCAGCACCAGTTTTTGAAAAGCCTGTCTTACTCTATTGAATTGTCTTGGTGCCTTTGTAAAAATAGCAGTTGACTGTAAATGTGACGGTTTATTTCTGGATTTTCAATTCTATTCATTAATCTAGATTTCTGTCCTTACTACCAGTGACACGTTGTCTTGATTGCTTTAGCTTTTTAGTAAGCTTTGAAATTGGGAAGTGTGAGTCCTCCAACTTTGTTTTCAGAAGTGTTTTGGATATCCTAGGCCCTTTACATTCTCATATGAATTTTAGCATCAATTACTTAATTTATGCAAAAAGATCTAGCTGGGATTTTGATATTCACACTGAACCCATCTTGAGCTTCATATGGATGATATTTAGAATGTGTGCTTTTTGTGTGTGTACATTCTTTGGCACAGCATGGTGTTTCTGAGATTCACTTATATTATATGCATTAGTGGTTCATTACTTCTACTGCTGAGTAGTATTTGACTGTTTGAAATATACTGTATTTATTTTATTTCATTTTATTGCTAAATCTATTCTTCTGTTGATGTTCATTGGAATGATTTCCAGGTTTTAATTGCTGTGGCGTAAGCTACTCTCAGCATTCATATGCACTTCATTTTTGTTGACATATGTTTTGATTTGCCTTGGATAAATACCAAGGAGTGGAATTAATGAATTGTATGGTAAGTGCATGTTTAACTTTATAGGAAACCATTATTCTGTTTTGCAAAGTTGCTGTTGCATTTTACATTTCCTTGTGCAGTGTATCAGAGTGTTTGTGGACTGATACTCCTGATGTTGACCGTCTTTTTCATTTAACTATTCTGATGGGTGTATAATGATCTATCATTATAGTTTTAATTTGTATTTTATTGGTAATGAAAGATGTTGGCTGTTTTTCATTTACCTATTGGCCATTTATGTGTCTGTTACATTTTTTTCCTTGTCTTTTTTCTTTCCTTCACAACTAGTATCATGGTAAGAATCTTTGTTTGTCCTATATTAAAAGTTTTATTTTCCTTTAGAAGCTTTATACTTTGGGATTTTAGGTTTCTGTCCAGGATCTACTTAGAATTAATTTTTGTCTGTGGTGTGAGTTAGGGATTGAGATTCATTTTTTTTAAAAAATATAATTATCCACATGAACATATATTTGTATCATTTCTTGATGTGATTTTTCTGTCTTTATTTTATTGCTTTTTTGCTTTTGTTGAAAACCAGTTGACCTTGTGTGGTCAAGTCTCTAGGTGGACTCTGTTCTTTCCTATTCATTTCTATATCCTTTGCTAATGATGTACCATTTGATTATTGTGGTTTTAAAATAAGCTTTAAAATGACAGTAAGTTTTCCAGTTTTTTTTTGAAAGACATTTTCATTATTCTAGGTTTCTCTGATTTCCATGTTAAGTATTAGAACTATGTTGTTAACTTCTACAAAAATCTTCATTGGATTTTTGTTATAATAGTGTTGTGTCTATAAATCAACATGGGCTGAAGTGATAACCATATTGAATCTTTCAGTCCTTAAACATTATACAAATCTCTATTTAGATCTTCCTTAATATCTTTCAAGGAGCCCTGGTAGCATAGTAATTAAAGTGTTCTGCCAGTAACCAGAAGGTTGGCAGTTCAAATCACCAGCTGCTCTAGGGAAGAACGTTGTGTCAGTCTGCTTCCGTAATGAGTCACAGCCTTGCAAACTCTGTGGGGGAGTGTTCTGCTCTGTCCTATGGGGTTTATGTGAGTCAGAATCATTTCATTTGCAATGAGTTCTTTTTTTTTTTTTAATCTTGATTGGTAATATATTGTAGAGTTCATCATAGCATTTTGTAACTTAATATTTTTAAATTTAACTTCAATTATTTTCTGTATTTGGATGCTAATATAATAGGGTGTTTTTACAAATTTCTAGATTCTTGTTGCCTGTTGTTTGCTTCAAGAACATTAACAGATGTTCTACTTCCTTCTGGCTTTTTTGCTTGGTTTCCAGTCATTAATCTATTGATTTATATAAAGTTCACTGATTCTTTTTTGCTCATCTGCATCCTATTATTAAGTCAATCCAGTAAACATTTTGTTTTGTTATCTTATTTCTAATATTTAACATTTTTCTTTGTTTCTTCTTTACATCTTGTGTTTCTGGGTTGATGCTTTGTGTCTTTTCATTCAAGAGCTTGCTACAGGTGCTTACAACTGCTGCTTTACGGTCTGTTTTGATCCTCCTATCATCTTTGGTATTTGCAATTACTGTGTTTTGGTTTTATTTTTCCTCCTGAATTTTGATTTTCTCAATTATTGCACAATAAGTGATTTTGGATTGTGTCCAAAATTTTCAATAGCATATCATAAAATTCTTGGTCTTGTTTGAATCCTAAGGAAAATGTTGATTTTTGTTGTTTGTTTTAGCTGACAACTGACCAGGCTAGGTAAGACCCTGCCCGACTCTCATTGCTGTTAAGTCCATTCCGAGTCATCATGACCCTGTAGGGCAGAGTAGAACTGCCTCATAGAGTTTCCAAGGAGTGGCTGGTGGATTCAAACTGCTAACCTTTGGGTTACCATCCATAGCGTACAGCACCCCACTGCCATCAAGTCGGGTCCAACTCATAGCGACCCTACAGGTCAGAGTGGAACTGCCCCATAGGGTTTCCAAGGAGCACCTGGTAGATTTGAACCGCTGACCTTTTGGTTAGCAGATGTAGCACTTAACCCGCTACGTCACCAGAGTTTCCGTAGCGTATAGTAGTAGCCTCAAATTCTAACCTGCCTTTTGTGGGTTGCAGTTCTAGTGTCGATTCAGTTCTTTTAGTGTTTGCAGTACTATTCAGATTTATTCCGTGTGTGCCGTCCTCAGAGGCTAGTCTGGGACCTCGGCTTTGGTCTTTGTAGGTCAGTCTTCACAACATGCTTTGTGCAGTTAACAGATGAATGCACACATGCATACCACAGACGATATCATAAGAGTTGACCCACAATTTTATGAGATTATTAATTTTATTTTCCTCCATGACCTGATCTCTCTAATGTCTCTCACCTCCCTGGAGCCTTTATTCCTGATCCTCCAGCCAGAAAACTGAGGCTTTAGCCTTCCTGTTTTTTGGCGCTTTCAAAAAAACCAGCAGGAATTTGCCTCTCAGTCTTGATTGCAGCTCATTTTGGCAGAAAGAAAGTCTCCTGCTCTCAGAATTCTAGGCGGCTACCCGCTCATATGGGTGCCATACTCTGCCACTAGCATCAGTGTAGAGCCGCCTGGGACTGGGGAAGGAGAGAAGGGAAAACAGAACAAACAAAATATTCATAATCCTCTCTCTGAACTTTAGGGGCTCCTTTCTTGCTCTTTGGATTGATCACAGAGGGAGGACTTCTCTTGGAGCTTTTACTGTTCACACCTGGTGTGTCCTTGAGTTTGGGGCTGTCTGTGAGTCCACAACAGGTGATACCAGATGACAGGGAACAATAATAAACTAACCACTGGTTCAGTGGAACTTGTAACTCTTGTCTCTTTCTCTCATACACCTGCTAAGCTCAGAAGAAATCATAGATGTTTATACTCAAATTGGGGGATTACTTGTTTGATTGCTCTCTCCTCCAGAATATGCATTCTCTCCAGGATGTATAGTTCCAGCCTGTGAGAAAGACAGGGGTGGCGTGTCTTTAATTCATCGTTCTAGAATCAGCACCTTTAAGTGATTTTTTTAGGGGGTCAGCATTAGGACCTTCTTCATTAGGAATTGGATTCTGAGCATTTTGTATACCCTGCAGGTTTCCTTTGCTTTGTGACAGCTGCTAGCTTTTGAAACCATAGTTGATCTCAGATGATCTTTTTTATAATCTGGCTGTTAGTGCCGAAAGTCACTGGGACATTTCTTCTTGCTCCCTAGTCCCTCTCCTAGCTTCTCTGCCTTAAGTGGACTTTCTCTGCGCTGTTGTCCTGCCTCCTGCCTTAGAGGACTCCAACATTATACACAGTGAAGAGCCACAGGGCCTGTGAGGGGCATCACTCAGCTCCCCTGTTGTGTCCTGAGCTTTAAAATCCAGAATTGACTCTACAGCAGTGGGGTTTGTTTATTTATTTATTTAATGCATATGCTGGAATCTCTGGGTGGTGCAGATGGTCAGAATGCTTGGCTGGGAACTGAAAGGTTGAAGATTTGAGTCCATCCAGAGATACCTTGGAAATGCTAGTGATGTGGTGATTAAGTGCTACGTCTGCTAACCGAAAGGTCGGCAGTACAAACCCGCCAGGTGCTCCTTAGAAAATCTGTTCTACTCACCTACAGAGTCACTGTGAGTCAGAATTGACTCAACGACAGTGGCTTTTAGCTTTTTTAGAGGTATCTAGAAAGAAAGGTCTGGTGAGCAGCTTCTGAAAAATGCAGCCACTGATAACCATGTAGAAGCACAGCTCTACTCTGATGCACATAGGATAACCATGAGTCAGCTGACGCCTTTGCATCTGGTTTTGATTTTGTGTGTATGTTTATATTCCCCAGGAGAATTCATTTGTAGCTTTCTCAGATCTTTTCCCGGCAGCCAGCATCCAGGAGTCAGCAGGCCCTGTCTAGTGCTTATTGGGAGTCCAGAATGTTTCAGGTGGTTCAATTTGAAAGCAGTGAATTCAGTATTGGGTTGTCCTAAGCAACTGGAACACAGCCACCAGCCCCATTTGTAAGTAGAAGGTCTTTAGCATGTTTAATTTCCTACAAATATATACTGGTATTTTATAAAAAAACTGTCTTGTAAAATATTACTTAGAATTAAGTCATTCCTTTTCTTTTCATATCAATAGACAATAACATGAAGTGACAGATAAGAAGAATAACTGGTTAGGTTTTATTCATTTATTACCTTAAAATAGTTGCAATATGATAATGAACTTTTAATTGCCAATCAGCAAAACACACTGAATTTCAAATTGTTTTAAAAGCAGCAAAGATGTTTTAATACAAAAGCATATCATTTTCCTAGCTACTTTTTTCATTAAACTTTTTAATTTGAGCTAAGCATAGAGTCACATGCAGTCTTTTAAGGAAGTAATACGAAGAGAGTCCAGTGTGTGCTTTCTTCCAGTGCTGACCTATAATCACAGTACCAACTGACAGTGACGCCTGCCTCTAAGATGCAGTCTTTCCATCCCCACGGTGTCCCTCCTGTTGCCTTTGGGTGGCCACCCCACTTATCTAGTTTCCATTTCTATAACATTGTCACCTCAAAAGTGTCATATACATGGAATCATACTGTATGTGATATTTGGAGTTGGCGTTTTTCCCGAACACTCTCTGGAGAGTCATTCAGGTTGTTATGTGCATCTTTTTTTTTTTTTTTAATTTCTGTGCGGCATTGTATATATAGTATGGTGATACCATGATTTGGTTTAATCATTCAGCCATTACTTTTGGTTTGGGGCTATTATGAATAAAGTTGTTACAGTCATTCGTGTACAGGGTCTTGTGTAAACGTAAGTTTTTATTTCCCTGCGAAAATGCGCTGGAGTTACAGCATGATTTGTTTTTTAATTAAATGCTAAACTGTTTTCCAGTGTGGCTGTCACAGTTGGCATTTACCTGAACAGGGTATAAGAAAGCCCATTTCTCTGCCCATAGCAGCCATGGCAGTGGTAGTATTTATTTTTTTTATTTTAGCTATTCAGGTAATTGTGCTGTGATGCGTCATTGTGGTTTTAATTTGAGTTTCTTTAATGGATAATGGTGTTGAACATCTTTCATGTGTAAAGTAAGTCTTTAATCTTCAAACATCTCTTCATGTCTTGATCTCATTTTCTGATTTTTTTTTTCTTTTAGTTTTTAGTATATTCATAGTGACTCCATAAGTACTGCTGCCCTGTAGGGTTTCCAAGGAGTGGCTGATGTATTTGAACTACTGACTTTTTTGTTTAACAGCTGAGCTCTTAACAACATGACTGCCAGGGCTCCTTGTATATTCTAGATACTAATCTTTTGTAGGATAAGTGGTTTGTAGAGTATATTTTCTGTCCGAGCTTGTTTTTTATCCTGTAGGTACAAGGCCTGTTACAGAGCAAAATTCTAAGTTTTGAAAATGCCCAATTTATGTGCTTTTCCTTTTATGGATTGTGTTCGTGGTGTTACGAACTTTTTGCTTAACCCCAAAGATTTTCTCCTGTGTTTTTCCCTAAAACTTTTATAGTTTTATGTTTGGTATGTATGCCTGTGATCTTCGTTGGGATAGTTTTGTACAAATGATGAGACTTAGGGCAAAGTTTTTTTCTTTTTTGCAGTGAATGTCCAAATGCCCCTGCACTATTTGTTGCGAAAGCTGTCTTTCTTCCAGTGCATTCCCTTTTCACTTTTGCTAAAAAGCAGTTGAGAATATTTGTGTGTCTATGTCCACTTTCTTTATTCTGTTCCTTGATCCATATATCCCTCCCTACACCAGTACCACACAATCTTCATTTTTGTAGCTATATAGTACGTTGGGGAGTAGAGTAGACTGATTATTTCCATGTTATTCTTTCTTGGCAAAATCATTTTAGATATTCCAGTAACTTCATCTTTCTTTATACGTTTTAGAATAGTCAGATCCGACTCGATGGCACTTGGCCGGCTTGGCTGTCTATAACTACAAAGTTTGACAAGATTTTAATAGTATTACATTTAATCTGTACATACTTGGGATTTTTCATGTCTTTCCTGTGTTGAGTCTTCTCCATGAACACAATATTTCTTTATTCATGTCTTTCATCTGTGTTGTGTATTTCTAAGCACACAAGTCCCTTTATCCCTAGATTTATACAAATTTCATCTTGGGGTCAATTATTGTTATTTTTATTTCTGTGTCCCTGTGTTCATTAATATATATAGAAATATTTTTTGTATGTTTATCGTATATCTTATGAACTTGTGAACTTACTTATTCTAGAAGTATTATTTTAAAGCAATAATTAGGTTTATCCACATAGAAAACAATATACTATTACAAACAACGGCATTTTTATATTTCCCTTTCTAATTGGTATGATTTCTTTTCTTTCCTTTTTGCACCAAGTAGAACTTCTAGTATCATGTTGAATAAGAGTGCTAGGAGTGGGTATTCTAAACTTGTTCCCAGTCTGAGGGGAAAAACATGCAGTCTTTCACCTTAGGTATAATGTTACATATAAGATTTTTAAACATATACATATATATATATATACATGTTCTTTTTTATCAGGTTGAAAAACTTACTGTCTATTCCTATTTTTGGAACAACATAGACGGCCAGAAACTTGTGGAGACGCAGTTGCGTAGATGGTGCAGGCTTCCGTATTGTACCTACACGTTCAGGAACTATCCCTGTGCAGACATCGTTTGTATGTGGGGAACTGCCCTGTGATCCCCTGGGGAGAGAATGTAGCTAGAGATGAAAAGGACTCTGAGAATGGAGTCTTGTGGAAATATCAACACATAGGCTTTGCACAGAGCAGGAAAAGCCCATCTCAACAAGAAAGAAAAAAAGAAATCCTCTGTTGTCAAGTCGACTCCTACTCATAGTGACCCTAGAGCCCACCTAGGAGAATGAAAAAAGTGTGACCAGTAGCATCAAAGGACAGTCAGAAGAGTGCTTGTCAGGGAAGCTCAGAGAACAGATTTCAGCACGGTGAAGGGGCTGCTCTGCCCAGTGCTGCAAGGAGACCCCGAGTGAAACGGCCAGGGTGTAGATTTTCAGATTTGGCAGGTCTAGGGTGCAGGTGACCGAAACAAAGGTAGTTTTGTCGGAATAGTGAAGGTGGGAGCTATATTGACGTGGGCTAGAAATGAATAGACTTGACGATGGAGACCTCAATGATAGATGCTTCTTTCGTAAAGTTTTAGTGTGGAGAGAGCCAAAAAATTGGAGGGATAGCTACGAGGGGATATGGGATCAAGAGAATAATTTTCTTTTATTATTATTATTTTTATATATGGTTGGCGCAAATCACTTGTGTTTCCTGAGAGCATCTGTGTGGTTGCTGAATGCTAAATGAGGCTGAGGGGGGCTGTGTAGAAGTGGATTGGCCAATGCCTTCTGAATTCCCCACTCTCTCCCTCTCATATTTCTCTTCATAGTTTTGTCCAGGGGGGTCCAGACTAGGGAATGTGATTAAATAGCTGTTCTTCAGCACGTAGTGCTCCTTTCTTCTTTTTCTTTGCTTGCTGTGGCAATGAACTCTGTGAGGCTTCAATCATTGTTGGCCTAACCAAACATTGTGATCATGCGTAAATGGAAGATATTTTATGGAGGTTTTTCTATTATATGTATGGGGAAGGGGCTTCGTCTGTCACTAATGTTCTTAAACTTTTGATTCTCTTATTTCAAAACTATAATCATCTGCAACTTGGGTTGGTTAGTTTAAATCCCCAATAACTTGGAACATGTTAGGTTTATCCTGGGACATTTTTGTTTCATATTTTATAAGTTCAGATTTTAACATGTTTTGGTGGTTTTGATGTAATTACAGAGTTTTCAGTTCATGGAGAAATTAATTATAGAAAGTTACACTGTAGAGTTAAATATATTTGCATCTAGCATTTGGCCTTCAAAAGCTTGTGGTTGGGGAAGATAAGGCAGAGAATGGACAGGCTGGATGGACAAAGACATTGTTGCAAAGAGAACTACTGCAGAGTGTAAACCCATATTTAAACTAGATATTATATGTAGATTTTTTAAAAAAGCTTTTTTTGTTAAATACACACACATACATGTTTTTCATATGCTATAGAGGTAATTTTGATAAACGTAATACAAATCATCAAAGAATAAATCCGTAGGTACTTCTGTTCATCAAATGTTTTGCAATCAAAGCATGCAAAAGAAATAAAACTACTATCACATGGAAATATATAAAGCCTGGGAATCATTGTTACACAGTTTCAAAGTAGAAAAATAAAAATGCTGTGTTTAAGTGGACTGTGAGTAACATTACATCTAAAGAACAGTGTGTGTGAGTGTAAGACTTAAAGTGAGTGTATTTAATGAAAGAGACTAGCAATTTTCAGAGGTTCATACAAATGATGTTTGGTACATTAAAAAAAAAAAAGTGGTTCCATCTGTTACTTTCTTTTCCTGACAAAAGAAAAAGGCGAGATCGTTTTCATCAATGTCCTTCTAATTCTTTCAGTTTGTGTAAAATAAATCACAGTGTTATGGCAATTCGTTTATAGAGGTTAAAGCGATATGATGTGGCTTTTCAAGGGATCATGGGTTTCAGTCACTAAGCGCCTGGGACTTTTGATTTGCCACATTACCTGCTGTGGCTTAAGTGATGCAAAATAATTATGGGGGTTCCCTTGTAACAGTGGCCTATTCCACACCTGCACCCTTTTGTTGGGAACCCGACAGGGATACTGGATGTGAGGTCTCCACTGAATAGACGTCCTCCCCGAGTAGTCCTCCTACCCTGGATTGATTTATGGATGCATCAGGCTCTTTGTCAGCATGTAAACCGCTAATTAATTTAAAGCCCTCTGTAGAGAAATTAAATTCCTAGTTAAGATTTCTAACAGGCTCAGATGGTGTTAATAATGGGGAAGCAAGTCCTATTAATAGATTTACCATGGTCACTGCCGTGCAAACTTCACAATGAGGATTGGTAGGTGGAGCTTCGACAGTGCCCTGAAAGAAAGAATGGGCTGTCAGGAGATCATTCCATTGTTGCTCCTCACCCAATTAGGCCTATCATTTTCGTTCTAGCTTCCCATCTGTGTAGTGAGAGATGGGGGGACAGACAGACGCAGAGACAGAGCAGCAGAGAAGTGACAAGGAAAAGAAGAAAATCTGTTTGAATTGCATAAACCTTCAATCAGATATCTGTTTCCAGCTAGGGACTGCCAAGTTAGTATCTACTCCTAGCTATAGTTTGTGGAGTTAGTGTGTGTCTAGGTAAAATCAGAAAACTCAAAGCAGTTCTAAGAATCTTCTGAGCTTAAAGGGATAAGAGGCCTGCATCCTTGAAATCAAAAGATTCTATTTCTTCAGGTTATTGTGAACAAGAATAAATTCCAAAGGAACTAGAAGTCTAAATGTAACAAGTGGAAATATACAAGTACTAGAAGAAAACATAGATTAATTCCTCTTTAACCTTGATAATAGAGAATAGCTAATTATGACTCAGAATCCAGGTTCAATTAAAGAGTGGTAACTTCTTTTATATAAAAATCTAAAAAACAGTTGGGTGACAAAACACCATAAACAGATTCAAAAGACAACTGACGGATATTTGCAACATGTATCCCTAACATGTAACCATAAAAATCAAAACTAAATCCATTGCTGTCAAGCCAATCCTGACTTATAGAAACCCTACAGGGCACAGTAGAACTACCACATAAGGTTTCTAAGGAGGGGCTGGGAGATTCAAACCACTGACCTTTTGGTTAGTAGCCAAACTCTTAACCACTGTACCACCAGACATTGAGAGTCAAAGAACCACAAACCCAATAGGAACCCATGGATAAAAACATGCAGAGGCGATTCACAAAAAAGTGTTCAAATTGATTCATAATTAGGGAAATGCCAACTAAAAATATCACAGAGATTCCCATTTCTTACCTATCAGACTAGTCAAAATGGGACAATATCAACACAGTCGGGCTGTCAGGTGGCAGGGAAACACACACTTAGATGTCACTTGTAGGAATGCAAAATGGTGCAGTCCTTTTGGTGGGAAGTTTGGTGATATCTAGTGAAGTTACATATGCAGTTATCGTTCAAGCTTGCAGTCCCACTTTTGGAATCAACTTTGATGATGATCTTCCAACAGTGTAAAAAGAACACATGTACAAGGTTATTCACCATGCTGTTTTGTTATAATTTCGAAATAATTGAAAAGAACGTATGTACCCATACCTAGAAGATTAAAAAGGTATATCTACACAGTAGAATCTGCTTGGTGACAGTGGTCAGTTTACGTGACTGCTACCTGAATGGTTACAAGTTTCTGTCCACCTAGAGGTGCATCAGAAGAAAGGCCTGGCAATTTACTGCCAGAACATCATTCACTGAAAATTTTAGGGAGCACAGTTTATCTTACACAGCATCATGTGTCAGAGTTAACACGAGACAGCTGATATCTACACAGTGGAGGACTGTGGAATGCTTTATGGAAGAATAAATGGCATAAGATAACACAAAAGTATCTGCTCATTTGTGAAAAAAAAAATACTAAAGCTCAGTAAAGACACAGATCTAAATGCCATAATCAACCAAGTAGGTCTCATACACATACAGAACACTCCACCCAACAGCAGCCAAGTATACTTTCTTTTCCAATGCATATGGAGCATTCTCTGGAATAGCCTTAACAAAATCCAAAGCACTGCAATACTGCAAAGCAACTTTTTAGACCATAAAGCCATAAAAACAGACATCAATCACAGAAAAAAGCAAAGAGGGGAAAAAAAAAATGAAACACATAGAAACTGAACAACCCCTTGCTCAAAAACTACTGGGTTAGAAGAAATCAAAGATGAAATAAAGAAATTTGAAGAATCAAATATGAATGAAAACACATCCTACTAGAACCTTTGGGACAGAGCAAAAACAGTGCTCAGAAGTCAGTTTATCTCAATAAATGCACACATCCAAAAAAAAAGAGAAGGCCTAAATAGAAGCATTAACCCTACAACTTGAACAAGTAGAAAGAGAGCAGTAAAAGAAGCCTTCAGGCAACAGAAGAAAGCAAGTAATAAAAAATCAGAGCAGAACTAAATTATTTAGAGAACAGAAAAATGATTGAGAGATTTAACAAGACTAAATCTGGTTCTTCAAAAAGATCAACAAAATTAGTAAACCATTGACCAAATTGACCAAATTGACAAAAGAAACACAAGAAACAACCCAAATAAGAAATGAGATGGCTGACATCACTGTAGATCCAGCTGAAATTTATAAACTTTTAACAGTAGCATAAATTGTTCTCAGTCTACCTGGAGCAGTAGAGTAAAGGACATCAGGAACACGAGGAAAATACTAGCTCAGGAGACAGAAGATGCCACATGATCCTGAGATTATGTGAGACCAGAGGACCTCGATGGTGCCTGGCCACTACCAGTGACTGCCCTGACAGGGAACAAAATGTAAAGTCTCTGAGATAGCAGGAAAAAATGTGTGTACAGACTCTGTTAAAGATCAGACTTGATGGTCTGTCAGACTGGTGGATCCAAAGAAGACATGGCCCCCAGACTGTCTCTTAGTCCAGAGCTGAAACCAGTATTGAGGCCAACTCTTCAGACAAAGATTCGACTGGACAATAAGGCAGAATAATTCTCAGATTGTGCTTGGCTTAAATAGATATCCGAGGCTATCTGAATATCCCTTGTCCAGAGGCGAGATGAGAGGGTGGAGGGGGACAGGAATTGGTTGAATGGATATGGAAGGACAGAGTGGAAAGGGGTATGCTGTCACAGGTGTGAGGTGAGGGTAGAGAAGTTAGGGTTACATAGCACTGGGTGTGTGGGGGGAGTCATATAGCAAATTAATCTGGAATGTAAACTTTTACTTAAAGCAGAATAAAATATCTTAAAAAAATCACAACAGGATACTATGAAAAATTGTACTCAACACATTTGAAAACTTAAAGGAAATGGACAAATTATTGGAAACATACTACCTACCTAAACTAACACAAACAGAGGTAGAACAATTAAATAAACTCATCACGAAAGAAGAGATTGAAAAAGTAATTCATAAACTCAAAACAAAAAAATATCCTGGCCCTGAAGTCTTCATTGGAGAACTACCAAACTTTTAGAGAAAAGTTAACATCACTATTACTAAAGGTATTTCAGAGCATAGAAAAGAGTGGACTACTCCCAAACTCATTCTAAGAGGCCAGAATAACCCTGTTACCAAAACCAGGTAAAGATATCACACAAAAGAAAAATTGCAATCCAGCATCTCTTGTGAACTTAGATGCAAAAATCTTCAACAAAATTCTAGCCATTAGAATTCAACCACATAACAAAAAATAATTCACCAGGACCAGTTGGGATTCAGACCAGGTATGCAGGAATGATTCAACATTAGAAAAACTAAAAGGATTGGTTACCAACTAAGGCTGGTCTGGAAAGAGGTGAAGAGAAGTGAGGATTGGGTCTGGGATAGCAGTGATGAGGAGGGAGTGACTGACACTTTCTTGATTAAAACCTTTTTTGTATAGCTTAGACTCCCAGAGTCAGAGGGATGTTACCAACATAAGCATCAGTGAGAAACAGCATCTTGTTTGGATATTGTTAGGTGAAAGCAAAGAGAACTGTGTATGAATACTGTAATCTTCATAGTAGTGAAGTTGTTTCTCATGGGGATATGGGTTAGTAATTTAGAAGTTAATTTATGTGTTTACTAGAATTAAGATATAGATAATGAAAGTCACATTTTTATTGTTGGAAGAAAAAATTGTAAGTGAGGAAAAAGGGAGTATTAATTTGAAGCCTGTAGTATTGTATTGGTGTCAGAAGTATCAGTATAAACTTGTGGAGATCACACACACACACACACACACACACACACACACACACACACATGTGTACTTAATATGTATATGTACACACAGAGACAGACACAAAAATAATAGATGTATATGTCTGTGTATCCCCCTCCCAAACAAATAAACCCCAAACCTGTTGCCAACGTCTCATAGCAACTTGTAGTGCAGAGTAGAGCTGCCCCTCGGGATTTCTGCGGCATGCCTGGTGGGTTTGAACTGCTGGCCTTTTGCTCAGCAGCCAAGCTCTTACACACCGTGCCACCAGGAGTCTGTGAGGCTATACACCTGTGAGTGCGTGCAGTTACTACCTGTGTCATTTCAGAGAACTTAAAGCAGTGACAGAAGAGTAACAGTAGGCACAAGTACAGCCTGTATCTTGGGTTCTAAAGCTCATTCTCCAATGAAATAAACTGGGTCTCTTTGGAAAAGTGGTCGATTCCAGGCCGGGGGCAGGGAATATAAAAGATGAGCCTGGAATATTTTGTTGTGACAGGAAGTAAAAAATTGCTGAAAGTATTGATGGGGATTTCTTGAAAAAGCACAGTTGTCAGAAATCCTACTGGACCAAGATGGGACAATTTCAGCAACAAAATAAATAATATAAAGAACATGAGCATTCAATTTTTACCCATAGAATAAAATACGTTTCCATGAGTCAGTACTGATGTATGCTAAAATTAGTGTGAAGAAGTTTGAAGAGAAACAGGATTTGTATCATTTTAAAGTTAAGTACCAGAGATTGGTTTCGATTAATAAGGACACTGTATATGGCAGAATGAAATGCTGCCCAGTCCTGCATGTTCTGGTGATTTTTGTTAGGATTGAGCTCATTGTTGTAGCCACTGGGTCAGTCTTAAATTATTCCGCCCCAATATCTATATTAAACACAAAGGGAAGATAGTAACTTTTCAATGGAGCAAACAGACAGACATTCTTTCAACTGAATAATCAAGATAAATGTCTCCAGTAATAAAACGTACTACATCATGAACCTTCATTAGGATGTACTGAGGACTTACTTGAAATGTGTAACCCTAGGAGGAAACATCAGGCATGTCCAAATTGGGGGCATACTGCAAGAGAACCCATTGGTATTTTTTTCAGAGTATTAAGGCTGTTAAAATCTAGGAAATTGAAGAAAAGTTACAGGTTGCAAGAAATTAAGGAGAAGTAATTGATTCTACATGGCATCCTAGATAGGATCCTGCAGCAGAGAAGGGACATTAGTGGTAAATTGATGAAGTTTATGTGCTTACCAAAAAAAAAAAAAAACCCAACCCAACCCATTGCCTGCCGCCAGCTCACGGCTGATTCATAGCAACCTGCTAAGACTTCTAAGTTCCTTGGAAGGGTGCAGTTCCCCATAGAGTTTCCAAGGCTATAAATTTTATGGAAGCAGACTGCCATGTCTTTTCTCTCAGCTGGTAGGTTTCAAATGCTTAGCTTTTGCTTAGTAGCTGAGTGTGTAACCACTGCACCATGATGGCATAGTATGTTTATTTAGTAGTATTACACCAAAGTTAATTGCAATCACTTTTTAATACTTGAGAAAAAATACAGTATGTACTTCCCTGTCTTCTCTCCATTTTCTTTACTCCTTCTCATTATTTCCAAATTTCTCTTATGTCTGTCGTTTATGGGTCTCCTGATCTTCAAGTTTCTAATACATCTGTCATGTGGGTCTGAGCGATGGTAAGCATGTTTACTATATTCATTTCCTTTTTTCCATCCCCTTCCCCCCCAGATATGCAGTGTGCATCTTCTTATGGAAGACCTGAAAATATGACCTCTAATCTAATTGTCTTTGCAGTATCCCACCCCTCACCTCCTAATATGTCCAGATAGAGAATTTATACAGGCTTCATTAAGGGAGGGATTGTTAGAGACCAAGAAACGTGACACCTGGGTCTCCTGCCATCTCCCTTGGCTGGAGGAGGCAGCCCTTCAGCCCTGTAACTTGAAACTTCTGCATGACCCCACAATGCATTGCCTGCAGTACTGAAACCCTTTCATAAATATCCAATAAATCTGGGCTATAGCCTCCAGCAAGTGGCAGAATTTGTGATGCAGAAACATTGGGGTCATTCAGGAGTGAATATAATTTAGCAATCAATGAAGTGTTGAGAGACAACATGTGGGAGTCTAAATGGATTCTTCTGTTTGGAGTATTAGAATTATTTTTTGTTTTGTTTTGTGTTTAACCATCTTCTAGGCCCCTCTAGTGCTCAGCCTGTTAGAATTTCTTTAGGAAAAGGCATATATGTGCATTGTTGGTGCATAACTTGTTTTGCTCTTGAAAGTCATTCAAGCGTAGATATTCAGTGCCAATCTTAAGGTTGTCTACATTTTTGGCTTAGTTTGGCCTCAAGTCTCAATTTCTAGTACAGAAAAGACTTTCTCAGTGCCCTGTTCTATGTATAGATAGCTAATAATTTCAGTGCTGCATGTTTGATTTCATGAAAACTCAAAAGCCAAACACGTACTTTGACATGTGATCTTCCCTGGGTCCCCTGAAGAGTTCCATTAATGGAAATTCACAAAGCAGGGTCTGTATCTTTTCTTAGTCCCTACATCTATGTACACATTTGTTGGAATAGCTTCTTTTTAAAGAGCTCCAAAGATCTAAAGAATTTTTTATTATTTAACAAAAAACATATTTGAATACCAAATGCCTTCTCATAAACGCACCTCTTGGAAACTTCCTTTGTTAGTTGTCTCATCTTCTATATTCCAGAGTAGTGATATTTTTGGTTTTGCATTTGTCCTCCCTATTGGATTTTTATTTTGTTTTCTTAATCTGTTCACCAAGTTAGCTTTAGTGTTAGATGTAAGAACCATGGTGGATCTATGGTTGTCTGGTTCCCTTATAGGGGTGTCATGTTGGCATTTCTGAAACCAGGAAAGAGTGACTAGCCCCTGCTGCTCTCCCTGTTAAATGAATTTGTTATTGCTTCAGGCTTTTCACCAGAAGAGGGAGCCACATTCATTTAAAACAGCATCCATAATCCCAGTTGACACCTTTCCTCCCTCAGCAAGTTCCCGATGGAGTTTCTGTGATTTAGTGCTCTGAACATAATGGAACAAGATATCTCCTTTGGCCTGGGAGGGAGACTGCCCTGGAGACCAGCACCAGAGGCTAATGCCATGAGGAGGCATTCAGCCCTATGATGTAGGAGGCAGCCCAATAATTTAGCCCTAGGTACATTTTAGTGCTTTCCCCTATTTAAAACAACAAAAACAAACCATCCAACAAGTAAAAAAAAAGTTCACTTACCAAAGTGGGAATCATATTTCTGCTGGATTAAATGGGCTGGATCTTTAATTTAGCATGTAATGCCCTATTTTACCATTTGTCAGAAACAACCGTATCCTAAAACTCTCTCAACCTTGTAGGACTGATACCACAATATGAAAGACAGGTTTTTGCCTTTGTATTACAATTTGAGAGGTGCCTTCAAAAGCACCATGTCGTAAAATATTCCCTTTGTGTCTAGCATGAGAAATTCATTTGGATAATTACATTTTGCTTTAGAGAGTCGTACAATTGTAAATATCCTAGCATATGCATATATTATTATATTAGGGGCCTCTGAACCACATGTCCTGGATTACTTCATTAGACCCAGCCAGCTTGGCTGAGTGCCAAAGAGGAGCTAGTTGTGTTTTGAAGAGGATATAAGAAACGAGATGTGCCCACGGCGGGCCTGGGAGGTTGATTGGCATGTAGGCAGGGGGGAAGGTGTCTCAGGACCATGAGTAAACAAAGTAGGACCTCAACAAGGACAGTATGGAAGGGAAATGTAGAAAAGAAGAATACAGATGGGTCCAGACTACCTACCTCTATATAAATGCCTTGAATGACGTTTGCTGCACAGGACAGGCCATGGCATTGACATTGCTTCCAGGACATGGATGGAATATCTCGTCAGCATGGAGCATTGGCTATTCCTCCTCCACCTTCCTGTTAAAAAGTATGAACACAGTGCTGAATAAGAAGGTCGCAAAGTGAACGTGATGCCAGAGCCAACAGGCAGGCTTCCTTGTAGCTGCTACAGAGTTCTCTAAATAGGAACCCACAAGATAGCAACCACAATATTCTATTGATAAAGTTGACAAGGACTATTATTGGCAGAACTCTTTGTCTGCACAAGTTTTGCACATGCCTTTTATGTACCTGGGGTACTAACTCAGAACAGTTAAACTACTTGTCCAAATCCTGGAGCTGAGTAGTCGTGAAGCTTGTTTTGGACTGCATCTGTCCCCAAAGCCGTAACCATTTGTTATGGATTGAATTGTGTCCCCCATACCTATAAGCATAACCATGTTTGGAAATTGTGGGGGTTTATCTTTTGCTGTGTCCATGTGGTTATAAGCTTGCAGGTTGAAATATAATCCTCCTCACTTCTAAGTTACAGAAAAGGACAGAATAGACAGTCACACATACGGGGAAGAAGAAGACAAACTACTGAGACAGATGCATCTACAGGCCAAGGAACACAAATGATTGCTAGCTGTTACTAGTAGCTGAAATAGACAAGAGAAGTCCTCCCTGCAAAGCCATGCCCTAAATTTAGACTTTTATCCTCCTGAACTGTGAGAAAATAGGTTTCTTTTCTTTAAAGCCATCTGCTTGTGGTGCTTCCTGTTCTAGTAAAAAAAAAAAAAAAAAAAAGATTGCCACCAAGTCAGTACCAACTCATAGTAACCCTATAGGACAGAGTAGAAGTGTGGAACTACCCCATAGTTTCCAAGGAGCATCTGGTGGATTTGAACTGATGGCCCTTTTGGTTGGCAGCTATAACACTTAACCACTATGATCCCACGGTTTCCTCTGTTATAGCAGCTTTGGGTAACTAAGATGTCGTTTGTACTATTTACTTCCTTCCATCCTTACAAGAACTTCTAAAGATATAAAATGATACATTTAATCTGTACTTTTTAAAATCTGTGTCCTTCTGGTAATTTTAAGGATTGCTTTTTTTTTAATGAATCATTGAGTATTAGGGAATTGCTTTACAGTGTCTATCATAGAATTATTCAAAAGGAAGGCCTCCAGGAGACAACGTATTCTGAGAGTCATGTCCAGTGCAGTTGAGAATGTAGTATATCTCCTGCATCCCTTGGTTTGTGTGCTTAATGCTTTGTTGTCCATTCTGTTCTGACTTACAACCCAGTAGGACACAGTAGAACCTACCCACAGATTGGCTAGTAGATTCAAACTGCTGACCTTTTGGTTAACAGCTGAGTTCTTAACCACTGCACCACCAGGGCTTCTGGTTGGTTGGCGTACTGATTTACAGACAACTCTAAGCTGAACAGTGATACGTTAATGCTTGCTGACCCCCTTAGAGCCTTACTATGGCATCCACATTTAGGTATTTGCTGTGACTTTAAACTTCATCAGGTCCATTCCATATCAGACTGGTTCCTCAACTGCCCAAAAGTAATCCTATTTTCTAACTGGAAACAGATGGATTTACACTTCTCTGAGCGGCACTCTCGTGGGTAGCCGGCCTGATGTGTGTGCAGGTGTGAGCTCACCACACACACACTAATAACTGAGTGGGTGCTGTTTTAATGGAAAAGTATGGGGCTCAGCAGTGCTGATAAACTGGCATTAGAAGTCCCTGCAGGCAGTGAGCGGAGTCAGGATGCTTACAGCAGCAGTCCTGGATTAATACTGTCATGAAAGGGAAGCTGTGTATAACCACTGATAGAAGATGGCAGGGATGCTCTGTGGTAGGGAAAGGTAGGACAAACCATCTAGCTGTTATGTCAGTAAGGCAACACGGGTCCCTGGGTGAGCCTTCTTGAAAGGCAAACAGATGCCTTGCTTCATCTGTACCCTAAAACTTAATTGAGAAAGAAAGGATTTCCATCTTGATGAGCTGGAGTGAGATTTATTGGAGCATATCCTGTTGGAGGTTTCAAGATCAGAGTAGTGGTGGAATTCTAGAAACTGAAGAGTAAGTAAGTAGAGCACTAGCTGAATGTGCTGTTCTCCTGCTTGCTACAGAGACTGTTAGCATCTCAAGTTTCAAGTAGTTTGAGAGGATTGCTGAGAGCTGTTCAAAAGTTTTTGCCTGAAGTTACGTATCTGCAGCTACCAACAGGTGCTGGTGTATTTCTCTTGTATACTCTCCTTTGTGCCGGGATGCTACATTCTACAACTTTATGAGGGTACCAGTGAATAATGGAGAGTAGACAGCCTAGAGTGGCATCTTCATCCCAGGGCAGCCTCTGAGAGAGGCCCAGTGTTTAAGAGATAAGACCTCAGCTGGGATGGAGCAAAGAGGAATTCTAGGCTGAGCTAACTTTCACCACATGAGTGAAATTTCTGGGTACTTCAGATGATTAATATACTTGACTGCTCACTGGAAGGACAGTGGTTTGAGTCAACCCAGAGGTACTCCTTCTGAAAAATCAACCTTTAAAAACCTGTGGAACATGGTTCTGTTCTGACACATGTGGGATCACCATGTGTTGTAATGAGTTCATTCTTTATTTGAGTGGTAGTTTCAGTGTTTTTGCTGTAAACCTGCACCATTAACACAAACAACACATGCAACTCAACAAAGATGGGAGACAGTGGACCAGGATGCATTTTAAGATGGAAAATAAAACTTTGTCTGTTATGTATCAGAGTTTTCCTTTTCGGGTGAAGGAAGGGGGAAAACTTATTTAGTGTCTGGTCTTGAAGTTTCTCCTAAAAGTAGGTGAGTTTCTGCTGACTCAAAAGAGGAAGTGAGCCCTTCAGAAAGTGCAGCTGGTGAAGCAGATGAAGGTCCTAGGCACTGAAAAGGACCCATTTTATCTTCTCTACACTGTAATCCATTGCCCAAATGACTCTTTGGTTTGAGGAATATACATACCATCGACTGCTAGAAGAATGAACAAATCGGTCATAGAAGAAACACAATCTGAATGCTCCTCAGAAATGATCATGGGAAGACTTCAGCTTGCTTACTTAGGACACTTCACCAGAATAACCAGTTGCTAGGAAAGACATCATACTTGCTCAGTGTAAATCAGGGAAACCCTCAATTAGACTGGTACAGTAGCTACAACAATGGACTCAAACATGCCGAGGGCCATGAGGATGGCCAAGGACCAGGAGTGTTTCCTTCTGTTATGTGTAAGGTTGCTAGGAGTCAGAACCAACTCAGTGGCAACCAACAGCATCGTCATTGTAATGCAAGGCTCCTCGTGAGTGATACACACATGAAGTTCACTTCTGGAATACTTGTTCTTAGGGCCCGTTGAGTCATTGCTGCTCCGGTTTCTGTGCCTGCTCCTGTGTGGTTGTCACCGTCATTGTTGTGATTGATCCCAGTTTTGCAGCAACTGCAACAAGACCCTCAGTCCATCTCCTTGAAGGTCTTCCCCCTTTTCACTGACCATCTACTTGACCAAGCATGTTCATCTTTTTATGGGGACTGATCCCTTCTGATGACATGTCCAAAGTGTATGAGATGTACTGGAAGACTAGTTTAACAGAATCGTAACTCAGTATGTCAATGTGTCTCCTAAAAGTAGGTAAGTTTCTGCTGACTCAGAAGAGGAAGAGAGCCCTTCAGAAAGCCCAGCTGGTGAAGCAGATGAAGGGAGCCAGGCAATGAGAAGGACCAGTTAAGTGCTTGGGTTGCAGAATTGTGTTGTCTGGGTTTGAATCCTGGCTTTAGCTTTGCAGCCTTCAAAACATTACTTAACCTCTCTCTGTCTGGATTTTCCTATCTAAAAAGTGCAACGGCAATTTTACCTAGTCTTATGGACGTGGTAAAGATTAACAATGACTTGTCAAGTAAGCAGTTAGAATTGTACCTCCCAAATAGTAATCATACAGTAAAAACTTAGCTATGAATATTATACCATTATTATTATAATGCTGTGACATTGGAGCTTAGAGATGTAGACCAATCTGTATTCTTATCGTATGAGTATAGAATGGAAGGAGGATCAGGAAGCTTGAATGTGTAACAGGAAGATATTTTCTTCCTATTTAAAAAGAAAATCCTTTCATTAAAAAATAGAATTTTTAACTTTTAGAATTCATGTAATCAGATTTGATCATTTTACAAATAAAGAAATTGGTGCCTGATGTTACTTGATGTGTACAAGATCACATGGCTAGTTCATGCCTGATTTGGGACTAGAAGCTAATCTTTGTTTAGCCTGCTTTGGTCCTGAGTGTCATGGTATACAGGAGAAAGGGCAGTTGATTTGGAATCAGAGGACCACTGGGTTTCTTGATTGGCGCTGTCAGATACTACACGCAGCTGATCTCCTAACCATCTGAAGAGTTATTTTTCTCGTCCATGGAAAATGAGACTTTCTGTCCTACATATCTTGCAGAGTTGGAGGATCAAATATGTGAATTGATTTGTAAAAGCTAAAGAATTCTACAAATACAAGCTTTTGTTACTCTTGCATCATTCACTATGGAGTAGTTTAAAAATGACTCGTACTGGGATTGTGCTGAATGGTGGTAATGAGATGATTGATTTCAGTGATTTATCTTGAATAATTAAATGATGGGTAAATCATAGTGTGGCCTTTATCTCCTCAGTAATCCTCAGATCCATGGGTCTAGCTGGTTAGGGGATAGTTTTTTCAGGTGATCACCCGTCATCCTAATACTGAAGATTGTCACTTAATGTTTTTTTTATTATGATTGAATGAAAATGTACATTCCCATATAAATTGTGTGCCCACCTATATGCATCTCCCACTGTTCTCCCTGCCCGGTGACAGCACACTCTTCTTCTCTACTCCATACATGTCTTATCCTCTCAACAATCTCCTATCCCCTGCTGTCCACCCACTCCCCTTCCTCCAGTAAGAGGTCAGTAGGACGACATCTTTTAGATGCATAGAACCATAAAGTGCACACATGATATGGTCACTCTGTGTCGCCAAGACCAATCCATTCCTGCCCGAGAGGTGACCTCCATTATGATTTACGGACAGGGGCAGCATCAGGCCATGCTCCCAGGGGAACCCTGAGGCCTGTGGACCCTCAATTGCAGTGTTTTAATGGAGCCCTCAGAGTGCACCCCTTTTTATTCTTATGTTGCCAGCCAAGCCAGCCAAGTGCCGTCGAGTTGGTTGCCAGGGAGACTCAATTTTGTGATCTCCATTACGACTATCCCTGGTGACGTCTGGGCACCATCTGGTTCTTCCAGTCACAAGTTGATGTAGTCACTCACCCACATGAGTCTCTCTGTCTTCTGGGTTCACTTTCCGCCATGTCGTTTTAGTCCTTGGTAATCATCCATTTGTGCTAAGTTGGGACCATTTTCTGTGCCCTCAAATGGCAGCTTTTAAGACTCCAGACACTACTCACCAATGTGGGGTGCAGCGGGCGCTCTTAGGAAAATGCTAGTTGTACCAGTTGGCCTTGCTTTCCCCTGAGAGCATATCCCTGGCCCCCTGCCCCAGCTACTCTGTCCTTGTAATACTGTATTGAGATGGGAGGAGTAATCATGTTATGTTGAAGTCCAGTTAATATTGATCTTCTTTCTAATGCGTGCTGTCACAGATTTCAGCCAACCAAGTTTCTATCTACTATCTAATCTAAACCCTCCCCTCTTGCCCTCCCGCCTTCCTCATGCTTGCAGCTGTCAAAAAGTCTTTTCTTCTATGCACGAGTCTGTTTCCAAGTTCTTATCATTGTAGGGGTCTCATACAATATTTGTCCTTCTGTCGCTGACCACTTTCACTCAACATAATGTCCTCCAGTTGAAACCAGATTATGAGATGTTTCCTAAAATCATCATTGTCCTTTATCATTGCATAGTGTTCCATTGAGTATATATATAATAGTTTAGCTATCGATTCTTCTGTTGTTGGGCATCTGGGTTGATTCCATCTTTTTGCTGTTGTGGACTGTGCTGCAATAAACATTTGTGTGCATATATCAGTTGGTGTGAATAGCCTTGATTCTGTAGGAGCAGTGGAATTACTGGGTCAAATGGTATGTCTAGATCCAGCTTTTTTAAGGCAGCGCCAGATTGCTTTCTAAAGAGGTTACACCATTTTGCTATCCTACCAACAGTGTAGGAGAGTTCCAATTTCTCCACATCCTCTCCAGCATTTTCTATTTTGCATTTTTTGGATCATAGCCAACCTTGTTGGGGTGAGGTGGTGTCTCATTGTCATTTTGGTTTGAATTTCTTTAATAGCTAATGATTGTGAACATGTCTGCATGTGTTTTTTGGCTGCCTGGAGCTTCCTCTTTAGTGAAGTGTCTGTCAGTTTCCTTTGCCTATTGCTTGATTAGGTGATTTATCTTTTTCTTGTTGATATTTTTGCAGTACCTTATAGATCATGGAGATCAGGTGTCGTCTGACAGATAGTTCCTAAATATTTCTTCCCATTCTGTAGGTGGCCTTTTAATTCTATGAATAGAGTATGTGGATGAGGAAAAATGTTTGATTCTTAATAGTTCCCATTTATCTATTTTCTCTTCTGATGTTTGTGGTTTGTTTGACAGATTTTGAAGTCTGTCTAAGTTGTGTATTGAAACTTCCATTGTTGTTCCTACTTTTTCTTAGATAAGCTTTATCGTTTTTGATTTGATATTTAGGTCTTTTATCCAGTTTGAGTTGGTTTTGGTATAAAGTGTAAGATATGGGTCTTGTTTCAGTTTATTGCAGATGGATATCCAATTTTGCCAGCACCATTTGTTGAAGAGATTGTTTTTGTCCCCAGTTTGATGTCTCAGGGCCTTTGTCGAATATCAGCTGTTCATAGGAAGATTGCCATGTCTGGGGTCTCAACTCTGTTCCATTGATCTCTCTCTCTCTTTTTGTACCAGTGCCAGACGGTTTCAATGACTGTGGCAGTGTAATAGGTTCTAAAGTCGGGTAGTGAGGGATCTCCCAGTGTGTTCCTCTTTTCAGTAGTGCTTTACTTATCTGAGGCTTCTTCCCATTTGAAACAAAATTCACAATTTGTTTCTCCATCTCGTTAAAAAATGTCAGTGGAATTTTGTATTGGGATTGCGTTATGTAAGTAGATTGCTTTAGACAAAGTAGACATTTTCACTGTGTTAAGTCTTCCTGTCCATAAGCAGTGTAGGTTTCTCCATTTCTGTAAGTCTCTCTTAGTTTCTTGTAGTAAGGACTTCTAGTTCTCTTGTAAAAGTCTGTTATTTCTCTGGTTAGATTTATTCCTAGGTACTTTATCTTCTTAGGGACTATAGTAAATGATAATTGATTTGGTGATTTTTTCCTTAATAATCTCACTGTTGGTATAAAGGGATCCTACTGATCTACTTATGTTTATCTTGTATCCTGAGACTTTGCTGAACTCTTCTATCAGCTTGAGTAGTTTACTTGTGGATTCTTTAGAATTCTCTGCATGTACAATCATATCATCTGCAAATAGGGACATTTTTTACTTCTTCTTTGCTGATGCAGAAGCTCTTTATTTCTTGGTCTTGTCTAATTGCTTTGGCTAGAACTTCTGGTATGGTGTTGAATAGAAGATGTGCAAGTGGGCATCCTCATATAGTTTCTATTTTCAAGGGAAACTGTTTGAGTCTCACTCCATTCGGGATGATGTAGGCAGTTGGCTTTGTATAAATGGCCCTTATTGCATTGAAGAATTTGCCATCTCTTCCTATTTTGCTGAGAGTTTTTAGCATGAATGGGTGTTGGACTTTATGAGATGCCTTTTCTGCATCAATAGACAAA